>CM059788.1:28760408-30161908 GCA_030435695.1 Brachymystax lenok tsinlingensis | reverse complement strand
TGAATGAACTGAGTGAAAGCATGCAGGGCATTCTACGCCTTTAAAAAACAAATTCAAATTGAAATACCTATAAAAAATGTGGCTAAAACGAATTGAATGTGTCATTGAACCAATTGCACTTTATGACAGCGAGGTGTGGGGTCCACTTACAAAACAAGATTTCACCAAATGGGACAAACACCTAATTGAAACCCTGCATCAAATCAAATTGTATCAGTCACATGCGCCGAATACAACAGGTATAGACCTTACAGTGAAATGCTTACTTACGAGCCTAACCAACAATGCAGTTTAAAAAAATACAGATAAGAAGAGATAAAAGTAATAAGTAATTAAAGAGCAGCAGTGAAATAACAATAGCGAGACTATATACAGGGGGGTACCAATACAGAGTCAATATGCGGGGGCACCGTGTATTTGAGGTAGTATGTACATGCAGGTAGAGTTATTAAAGTGACTATGCATAGGTGACAACAGAGAGTAGCAGTGGTGTAAAGGAGGGCTGCAAATAGCCTGGGTAGCCACTTGACTAGATGTTCAGGAGTCTTATGGCTTGGGGGTAGAAGCTGTTTAGAAGCCTCTTAGACCTAGATTTGGCACTCCGGAATCACTTGCCATGCGGTAGCAGAGAGAACAGTCTATGACTAGGGTGGCTGGAGCCTTTTTTTTAGGGCCTTCCTCTGACACCGCCTGGTATACAGGTCCTGGATGGCAGGAAGCTTGGCCCCAGTGATGTACTGGGCCGTTTGCACTACCCTCTGTAGAGCCTTGCGGTTGTAGGCCGAGCAGTTGCCGTACCAGGCAGTGATGCAACCAGTCAGCATGCAGAGTTCTGTAAGATTCTCCTACATGTCCAGAGGAAATCTACAAACAATGCATGTGGGGCAGAATTAGGCCAACATCCACTAATAATAAAACCACAAAAACATAGCAATTCCGTTTTGGAAACATCTAAAATACAGTGACCCTCTCTCATATCATTACAAAGCCCTGCAATGCCAAGAGCAGAGCAAAGAAAATAGCCCCAGGACCAGCTGGATGAGGAGACTGAGGTCACAAACCTGTTCTACTAACACACTGAAGCCTCAGGAGCAGAACATCCAATCAATCAGAATAAACCAAATTACAACACAGTCAAAACAAAACTACATTGCGTATTGGGAAACACAAGCACAAAGCAAAATGCAGTGCTATCTGGCCCTAAATCGCCAGTGCACCGTGGCTAACTATTTGACCATGGTTACTGATCAAAACCTTAGAAAAACCTTGACAAAGTACAGTCTCAGTGAGCACAGCCTTGCCATTGAGAAGGGTAGACACAGGAAAACCTGGCTCCTTGTAGAGGAAAGGCTGGGCAACCACTGCACCATAGCAGAACCTGAGACAGAGCTGCATTTCCTGACAAAATTTAAAAAATATAAAACAATTAGAGAGTGTCATTTCCCCAAATTTGAAACCCTTATTCAAGGTTTCAAAGACCTCTCTGATGAGAATAGGCTACCCACCCTGTTGGGGGAGGACACAGTGAGCTGTGGGTTGGCAGCGCACTACATTGCTGCCTGCCATAAGATGAGGGACAGTGTCTGACAGACCAACCAACTTGCACATGTCCTCTATATTGTCATTGTTCAACGGTTATTCTGTCCCTTGGTTATTGTTGTTACTGTTGTCCCGTTGACAATATTGATTATTATTATTTTAATGTTGTAAATATCCAAAGTAAGCTTTGGCAATGTCCATTGTTACGTCATGCCAATAAAACAAATTGAAAAAATTGATAGAGACAAACACCATTGTAACGACATCTGTTTATTTATTTTCTCTTTCATACCTCAACTATTTGCACATTTTCACAACATTGCCATTTGAAATGTCTATATTCTATTAAAACTTTTGTGAGTGTATTGTTTACTGTTAGTTTATTTCCCTTTTGTTTCTTGTCTATTTCACTTTCTTTGGCAATGTAAACATATATTTCCCATGCCAATAAAGCCCCTTTGAATTGAAATTGAATTGAGAGGGCTGAGAGAGATAAAGTGCGGCTGACTGACTGGGTTCTGTTGACTGGTCACTGTGGCCTTGGACTGGTCACTGTGACTGGTCACTGTGGCCCTCTCTCCCCTCCTCTCCTCTCCAATCCTCTCCCACACACACACACACCGCCTTTCCTTGGCAAGCCTGACGCTGTCATGACCTTAGGCTTCAGTACACATTGTTTGTGTGGGGAGGCATGGTGAAATGACGTGGAAACAACAATGATTCAAAAAGTGTTTACCCAGTGGGACTGTGCTTTATAAAAGGAAAATGGAAGCATCATTACATTTTTCTGGCTGTGGGATTGGCATCTCAACACAGACAGGATAAACACATACAGTAGACTCTTTAAAGTAGAGACAGTTCAGACGCTGTGTTTCTAAGCAGCACAGAGTGATTCAGGAGATTCACCGGCAATGACTCATCCTTCATTCATTACCCTGCATTCAACATTGTGTGACTTCTAATAGAACACAACCTGATTCTGGTGGTTCATGACCTCACATCACTCAGCAGGTCAGTCCAGCATAGTTAATGAATACACAGTATAACAAGCATGGATTGATGTACAAAGCCTACCTAGTTGTATATTTTCTGTGAAAAGGACAACTTCAAAAAACGTACTACCAAACAAAATAACAGGATTCCTAGTTATCCTTCACCTTGGCACACACACACGCTGGAAGGCTGACGTAAACCTCCTACGTCAGTCTTGGCGACAGGCTTCCTGACAAATTACTCCGGCGGCATGTCCAGATAGTTCCGTTAATTTCTACTGGAGGAGAATCTCAACTTTGATTTGAACTAGGAAGGGGGGAGATCCTCTGAAAGCTTCTGAAGGGGACAAGGAAGGAGAGGAACGGGGTGTGAGCTAGGGATTCCAGTGACGAGAGATAAGGTGCTGTCCTCCACCTCAGGCCCTGAGATAACCAGTAGGACAACAAGAAGTGACATCCATCACTGCCATCAATCACCCCGATCCACGTACACAGTCAAATGGGGTACGTCTGTAAAAAATGTTTTTACTAGTCCCTCATGGGAATCGAACACACAACAACACACAATCGAACATTGCAAGCGCCATGCTCTACCAAATGTGCTACAGACGACTTGGCACCTTGTAAACACCAGGGCGTGAAGTGGGCTTGAACTCAGACCCAGCACAACAACTTCAGGGCCAGAGACATTAGGAGCAGGAGGGATCTGACTCATTGCTAAGACTAGTTGATAAGAACAGTTGCAATGTATGTTTACTATGGTCTCAGTCTCTTTATGACAAAGATAGTTGCAGCCCTTCAGCAATCATGGATTTTCAAGAAACAGGCCTGCATGTGTCTTTGGTGAGAAACACCATATGCTCAAATGTGAAGGAGTTCTGTTCTATTACGGAGAGACGAGAGTCAAGTTCAATACAAAGTTGAACCCTTTTTTTTTTACTCCCACTCATAAAGGCCCACTTGTCAGTCATTAGATTAAAAGTGGATTAGGGAAAAAGTCATTTTTTAGGCTATACAGTTACTCTTTGTGCTTTGACATTTACATGACTTTTACACTGTCCAGTTTCTAAATATAAGAATTGCTGTCAACAACATAACATGTTGTGAATAATTTCCTGGTACAAAAACTAAGATTTAACAGCTGATCTGGGAGGGCTTTGCTTTAGGGGGGAAAGAAACCCCACCTCCAGGGATCAATGCCCAGAAATGGAAAAGGTCAGCGACCTTTGACATCTTCATTCAGAGGGAGGAGGGCCAGGGCATTTGTTAGATTGGCTTTAATGATCCAATTGTGCAACTGTGTCATACTCTCTAATACAATATATAGAGTCAATTTGACCCTTTGCTCTCCCTCCTTCCCTCCCCCCAAAACATCTCAACGATCCTTTCCAGCTGTCTTGTCACTCCCACATATTGTTAGCCTCTTCTCCTCCCTCACTTCCCCCCTCTAACACCACCTTCCCCCTCCAACCAATCCCTCCCTTCCTTCCTTGTCTTTTATCTCCCTTTGCTTTCATGCTGCAATTTGTAGGTGGGGCTTGGTCACTAATAAGGCAAAATATACTTAAAGGTAGACTCGGCGATATGACATAGATGCAGAAATTAAACAGTGTAATGGGTCAATTTCCACAACAACTAATTGCATTGAAGCGCGAGGCTCAACTTCTCAGCTGTTTTGGTGCCCTAGCTACCATGCTCTGCGTGGTAGCTAGCGTGAAGCGAACCCGTGCACATGAGCAGATACTTTGTGTGACTGTGTGAGAGCAAGTCTTGCCTCTCGCTCATCTCAATATCTGTGGTACTGCTCGTGGCAACGTCATTTCGCTGAGTCAATCTAGGAAGCATACTGTAGCAAGTCAATGGTTCTTTTTTTTATTTACAAAATATGTCAATTCTAGGACCCCATAGAGAGCAATATATTCTTTATTAGCCTAATTAAGAAAATAATTTAATGACACAGAATTATAATGCCTCTTGGCCAACTGTAAGCATGAAAGCTACAGCAATAAACCAAATGAAGGTAAGACTTTAGAGAGAAACAAACAAATGTACTTATTCTGATTTTCAGCACATCTGGTTATTATAAAGACTATCAGTAGCTAGGTTTCCATCCAATTGGCGAGAGATTTTCATGTGAATATTCTAAAATCAGCGTAAGGAAAATATGCAATTTTTCTCACCAGTGTTGAGTTTCCACCAAACTGACTTGTTGCAGATAAAATCAGTGAGTGATGAGGTAGTGCACACAAAATAAATTGTTTCGGTTAAGTTTCATGTACCGAATAAACATATAAAAGTTCAATGTGTTTCCATTGCATTTTCAACTCTACTGATAGTTTTCCACATCTGTTGCGTTAAATAGCAAATGTGCCTACTCTGGTCTTGGCACATGCGCTCTAGCCAACAGTTTGCAGACTAGTCTACATGATGAGATTATTATGGATAAGAGCAATATTATATTTTTTTGTAGTCAAGCATCGATCATCATGTCACCAGAATAAGACCTTTGATATTTATTGGAAAGGAGCATCAAGATCACTGTGCACTTTCACCACAAAATTAATCTGTAGCCTAAAAACTGCATGGTTTCTTTTAACGGGAGGACCATACGGCATATCATTCCGTGACTCCAAGTTTACTTCGAAATTATGGTTATTATATCAATATTTGCACATAAAGGCATTGCCACCGCCATTTCTAGCATAATACATTTTACAGACACAAAAATATCCCACCATGTCGAACGAAATAATTATCTGTGGGCATTTATAAAATTGTACCGAAACGTACCAGCGACAGCTGGAAGGGGATATCTACTAACAACTCCACTGCTGATTAGTTCTCAGATGACTTGTAGCAGGGCTCAAAGCTTATTGAACTTTGTGGTTAACTAAACACCTGTCTGACCTAACTCCAGGTCCACTGACCTTACTTGTGCAAGTATGCTCGAGACCTCTGAACTTTAACATTTCATTGAATATTGTTGGCTCTTGGTTGACGCCCTAGAGATCGAAGGCAAATATTAATCAGAATGACGGTAGTGACATTATGTGAAATATCTAACTCTTGATCCCTAGTGCTTTTTTTAATGAATCCCCAAGAAACTAACATGTATATTACAGTGTAATTATGAGAATAAAGTGCATCTTAAAAATCCATGCAGAAGCCACTCACTAATTTGGAGGTAGAAGCATATTGTTTGAGAATAGAGGGGGTCCGAGTCATCAGTTCTAAGCCAAAAGGTGTAAGACAAAGACAAGGATTTCTCCCTGGCAGCTAACTGGATTTTGTCTCTCTTACTACCATAGTCATAATCAGATAAGCCCTTTATGGCCTTCAGCTCATCTTTATGCATAAGGATAATAAAGAGATTGAATCTGTTGGCTTTTAAAAACAAAAAAAACAGCAACCATAAATCTCAATATGTTTTGGTCTCATTACTTCTTTCATCATTTCAACAATGGAATTTAATCTAAAACAATTGAGAGAAGAATTCTCAATATATAAATCAGCATGGGCAGTTCATGTGGAACACTCCTTAATCTTAAAATGATTGTTAATTGCCAAACGGTATGCATTTTTCTCTCTCTGTCTCATTTCCTTTGTGAGTTCATTCCAATTCACCCTTCGCAAACTGATATATTCCTGCTGCTGCCAAGAGCAACAGTGAGTGGATACCAAAACCTCTGCATTCTTGACATTATTGGTAATCAATTGTTATGGATGTCTTTTTCTGTTATGACGCAGACTGCAGAGTTAACCCACCCCATTACACAATGGTTTGTCATATAACAGATAATGACAGACTAGGGCGGAAGATAGCCTTGTGGTTAGAGCTTTGGGCCAATAACTGAAAGGTTGCTAGTTTGAATCCCTGAGCCGACAAGATGATAAATCTGGCAATGTGCCCTTGAGCAAAGCACTTGAACCAAGTTGTTCTGGATAAGAGTGTCTGTTAAATTATGTATATGTATTGTGATGAAAATATAATAATACTACCTATAATTCAATACAGGGCTTTAGAACAATACTGTCTATAAGTGGCTGATACAAAAGGGCAGAGAAGACATTTACAGTAGGCTAGAGATGAAACCAGGGAGATCAGGGAGACTCAAAAGTTGCTTATCAAGCTGTTACCCTGGTAACAACTGCCTAAAATGAGCATGGAGTGGTCTCAAGAAATGTCAGGTGACTTTCAACTAAACCTTTGTCCCTCCCTGCAGGTCTTGGTAGCTGAAAAACAAAAGATCCTGAAAGACAGACCACAGAGAAACACAATAACGTGATGTATTGATTCAGCTATGATTTTAATACTGTGAGTGAGTCGTCACAATAAGATTAGACTCTTCTCCTTCACGATCGTGAAGGAGAAGAGTCTAATCTTATTGTGACGACTCACTCACAGTATTAAAATCATAGCTGAATCAATACATCACGTTATTGTGTTTCTCTGTTCTTATAAACTAAAGGACTTCTCCCGAGTGCTAGAGGCGTCACTACAAACCCTAGTTTGATCCCGGGCTGTATCACAACCGGCCATGATCGGGAGTCCCTTAGGGCGGCGCACAATTGGCCCAGCGTCGTCGGGATTAGGGGAGGGTTTGGCCGGGGTAGGCCGTCAATGTAAATAAAAATGTGTTCTTAACTGACTTGCCTAGTTAAATAAATGAAAATAACATAAGAGCTGAATCCTTATTTGAGATAGAGCACTCATGGCACGTAACACTTGCAGGTTTCTTTAATATCTCATCAATGCAAAATTTAGGCTGCCTTCAAGCTACTCTATTTTCCTCAAATTGGGATTGCCTTCAAAGCAGTTAACCACTGGTGATTTCATAATGAAGCTGCACCATTTAGGAAAGAAAAAAGAGGGCCACAAACAAGAGTTAAACGAGAAAGAGAGTGAGAGAAAAGAGAAAAGAGAGAGAAACCTGTCTGTCACTGAGGAGGCTATTCTTATCTCCCCCAAATTAACTTTACATTGGTCACTGGGAACAATGTCAGCCTGTGAGGAAGCCAGACCAGGCAAGGGCCAGCCCCCCGAGAACCAAATGGTCAGCTCAGAGCTCTGCTCGGGGCCCCTGACTCTGCCCTCACTGACATGGCCGCACATGCTCAGTCCTAAGCCACCCGGAGTTCATCAGCATACACATCGGCCGATGACGCCAAGTGAATGTCATAAAAACTAGTATTCTACAAAGAACTGCAGGCCCAGATGAAATGCAAAGGGAACTGATCATGTGACCTTGCTTTATCACAATCACAACAACATAGTGAGGATATTAATTAGCCTTATTAGGGTAATCATTTTTTGAGATGCAATGCATTGGAATATGAAAATCTGATGTTGGTTGCTGAGAACATATGGCTGATGAGACTTCACAACCATACCTGACTCAGTATTGTCTACTAAACAGTCCAAGGCTGTAGTCACACATAAAATACAGAGCAGTTTGAGGACTGACAACAACACAATATTAGCTAGCTGTCCCAATTTGTGATTAGGTACTTTCTATTTCATTTTTCAAATGCTGGTCCTTTTAGGAAAAAAAAAAAAAAGAAAGGTATTTTCCCAACCATAAATTGGGAAGAGGAGGAGGGAGGGATAAATGGGAGGTATTGTGGAGACAGGAGGAGGAAACTAGTTAACCTCTAGGACATGAAACATGGGGGACAGTAGATTAGGAATCCACAGACAGATTTGTAAAGGCAGAAACTACAGTATTAGCTCACTGACACCACATCTCCTGGTCACTCCCATCTGATGTCTCCTCTCATTGTCCATCCAAACATACAACAAGATAAAGAAAAGGCAGCTTATTAGCCTATATTTCTATAAAGGTTCTTAGAGTAAGAGAAATGGAGAAAAAATACAATGTGGCATCATGGTATTTCTATCTGAACAAATATATGTTAGACAGGACATATTTGTTATTTCAATCTAATGCAATATAGAGTTGGATGAAATATAGACAGTCTCTCTGTCTCAACTTGACCCATCACCTGCAACATGATCAGCTCATGTGTTCGATGGAAAGGAGAAAATATCAAATTTCATGTTTAGCCAGCTGTAAAACACATACGTTTTATATGCCTACATCAGTCATTGAAAAAAAGACTTACCAATTTGCAATTTCAGATGGGTGGATGTTTAGATGTCCATCACGCACGTACAGAATCGTCCGTTTATCTTGCTCTCTCTCTGAATCTCTACACGGCGCTGGCAGCTCCTGCTAGTCCTCTGAGCCGCAGTAGACTACAGGGAGCCCTCCAAGTGACGTCAAGGAATTACTGCATGTACCATTTGGCTTTAGTGGGGACATTGCTTGTAGTTCTTGTAATGAACAGTACATATAGTACAAACAAAGAGTTCAGAACGTGCAAAACTGACGCGCAGTCATTGTAGGCTATGCCTCAAATGCGCGCAAGAGAAGCAGTCCAGTTCAGTGAAAAGAATGGTTTCGCATTTTCAGAACTAGATCGTGGTTCCTCTTAATGAATGATTTTTAAAGACATAAATGTATATATATTTTCCAAACTAAAAGTGTATTGTTTTCAACAAACAAAATAGTAGACTATGGTTTATCTTAAGTCTTCCTCTTCATCGTTGTTACTTTTAATTCGATTTACATTCTACACAATTAAATGTTGGTTACGTTTGATTTATTTAATGTTTAACACTTAGGCTATAAATTGCATCATCGCATAGGCCTACATAAGTAGGACACAAACAAGATTTACTGTTTAGCATACAAAATAAAAGCTTATTAGAATACAAAGTATAGAAATGATAGGCTCACACCATCGACACTTGAACCATATAAAATGCCTATCTTTTGGCTACATGTTTCATTCATGCATGCACGCACTTTCGTAGTTGCATGTAGATCTAGATGCGTTTTCACATTTTCAACCAGGTTTAAAACAATTGTTCCAACGGTCATTGTGATACAAGTTGTTAATCAGCTCCTCCCATGGTGTTTGACTAAAAGCTTGAGAACATCTCCCTCTGTCGGGAAAAATGCTCGGTTGCATAGGCCTACTGAAATGCAGGGTGGTACATGGCCTAGCGGTGAAAGATCGTTAGCCAGTAACCGAAAGCTTTTTAAATAAAATACAACAAATACTTACTGATATTCTCTAGAGCTTTGGCGACTACTAAGTATTTTTTAAACCTTTGGGCTGGATGTGTCAAGGTGTAGTTCATATATGCATAATCTATTGTTAACAGAATTACTGTAGAACCTCAATTAGCCATGAAATCCCTAATTTGAAAGCCATTGTTTTTCTGGAAGCTGTGCTCTGCCATTTCCCCCATATGGGCCAATCACCTAGCAATTCGAGTTCTAGACAATGAGCTTCAGTCCCTCACCATTTGAGTGACAGCTAGCAAGATCAAATCAAATTGTATTTGTCACATGCTTCATAAACAACAGGTGAAGACTAACAGTGAAATGCTCGCAATCGCCATCGCACTGCACAATGCCCTATCCCATCTGGACAAGAGGAATACCTATGTAAGAATGCTGTTCATTGACTATAGCTCAGCATTCAACACCATAGTACCCTCCAAGCTTATCATTAAGCTTTGGGCGCTAGGTCTGAACCGCTGCCCTATGCTACTGGGTCCTGTACTTATTGACGGGCCGCCCCCAGGTGGTGAAGGTAGGAAACAACACCTCCACTTCGCTGATCCTCAACACAGGGGCCCTACAAGGGTGTGTGCTCAGCCTCCTGTACTCTCTGTCCAACTCAATCATCAAGTTTGCAGACGACACAACAGTAGTAGGTCTGATTACAAACAATGACGAGACAGCCTACAGGGAGGAGGTGAGGGCCATGGGTGTGTTGTGCCAGGAAAATAATCTCTCACCCAACATCAACAAAACAAAGGAGTTGAGGGAGCGCCCCCCTATCCACATCGACGGGGCCACAGTGGAGCAGGTGGTAAGCTTCAAGTTCCTCTGCGTACACGTCACTGACGATCTGAAATGGTCCACCCACACAGACAGTGTTGTGAAGAAGACGCCACAGCGCCTCTTCAATCTCAGGAAGCTGAAGAAATTTGTCTTGGCACCTAAAACCCTCACAAACTTTTACAGATGCACAATTGAGAGCATCCTGCCAGGCTGTATGACTGCATGATACGGCAACTGCACCGCCCCCAACTGCAGGGCTCTCCAGAGGGTGGTGCGGTCTGCCCGAAGCATCATCGGGGGCAAACTACCTGCCCTCCCGGACACCTATAGCACCCGATGTCACAGGAAGGCCAAAAAGATCATTAAGGACAACAACCACCCGAGCCACGGCCTGTTCACCCCGTTATCATCCAGGTCAGTACAGGTGCATCAAAGCTGGGACCGAGAGACTGAAAAACAGCTTCTATCTCCAGGCCATCACTAGGCCATCACAGTTAAATAGCCATCACTAGGCGGCTTCCACCCAGTTACGTAACCCTGCACCTTAGAGGCTGTTGCCCCATATACATAGACTTGAAATCACTGGCCACTTTAATAATGGAACACTAGTCATTTTCACAATGTTTACATATTTTTGCTTTACTCATCTCATATGTATATACTGTATTCTATTCTACTGTATTTAGTCTATGCCACTCCGACATTGCTCATCCTAATATGTATATATTCCTTAATTCCATTGTTTTACTTTTAGGTTGTGTGTATTGTGTGTATTGTTGTGAATTGTTAGATATTACTGCACTGTTGGAGCTAGAAACACAAGCAATTCGCTACACCCACAATAACATCTGCTAAACATGTTTATGTGACAAATAACATTTTATTTGATTTAGGCCCTAACAGTTTGTAGGCACCGTTTGTCACCGTTATAGTGCAATTAATGTATTGTTTAGTGTTGTGTTGCGGCTTTTCTGGCATGCATCTTGCCCCACCAAGATTTACATGCTAAAATCGCCACTGGCAGGCACCATCATCAAAAATGGCCTGAACAACAATGCATTGGCAGGGCAATTCAAACTGTAAGGGGTGCGCACTAGCGGTAGAGAAGTCAGGTGCAGGAGAGCAGAACTCTGTTTTCACAACGGAGCAGTTTAATAATAAAATCCACCGGAAAACAGAACAAACCGGTAACATAACCCATCGCCATACCATACAAAGTGCACAAGCACTTACAAAACAAACAATTCCGGACAAGGACATGTGGGAAACAGAAGGTTAAATACACAACATGTTAAGAATGGAATTGAAACCAGGTTTGTGGGAAGACAAGACAAAAAAATTTAAAATTAAAAATAGATCGATGATGGCTAGAAGACCGGCGACGCCGACCGCCGAGCGCCGCCCGAACAAGGAGAGGCACCAACTTCGGCGGAAGTCGTGACACAAACAAGGCCAGGGCTGGGTCGGTTACTTTCTGGATGTAATCCGTTACAGTTACCGGTCCAAAATTGTAATCAGTAATGTATCTTTTGAATTATCCAAACTTAGTAACATATTCTGATTACATTCCGTTACTTTTAGATTACTTTCCCCCTTAAGAGGCATTATAAGAAAACAAAAATGTATGTTACCAATTGAACAACATGTATTGCAGGATGAAATCTATGTTAAAGTTTACATAGCTGGCCATATATGGATGTTAAATTTTACTTTATGGGTTGGTTATGTAGGCTTCTTCTAACCCATGCTTTCTACTACATATCTACTACATTAACAAGTCTATCAGAATTCCAGTCATTCCAATAAATGTTATACCCTTGATCTTCAAGAATAGGACTTGGAAATATGGAAGTATAGATTGGCCAAATTGCTTAACCTGAGCATGATCCCAAAACTAAGGACTTATTAGCCAGCCCTACTTTGTTGTTTATGATTTTGTTGTCATGGAGGACTGATTGAGCTCATTGATTCGAGTTGAAAAATAAATGCCTTGCTCATGGAATGGAATGCTCTGAGCACTACTGAAAAGTGCGATTTACATGTGAAAAATGAATGCCATCGCCTGCCTCTGTTTTGGTAAAAAGCTGAGGGATGGGCCTGGAGAAATGTAACAATAATGTTGATATCCTGGATGGTCAGTCCGTGCATCCATAGCTATGTCCATTAATCTGAGAATGGTGATATTAAATTATTGTTTTAACCATGTTATGAGGCTATACCGTGTGTGTTTACATTTACAATGTTTACAAACATGGGAGAAAAACATCTGTATATTTTGGGTTCTCATGGAGTGTGACAGTTGAACTAAGCTCATGAGGCATTTATAAATTATATTCTTCAAGAATCAATAGATATATATATATATATTTATATATTTTTTTTATAAGTCCAAAAATGTATGTAGCAACTACAGATTGCCCCTTTAAGTCTATCAAAAGTGTGCAAGTTTGAGCATGTGTCCATTAGGCCTCTGCATTTATTTTTTTAATCAGCATGAATTAGATAAAAGCCCCGCTTTTATTCCATAGGCTTGGATCAGCGCTATGCAGCTATTGCAATAGCGCATTTTTCACTGGCTGTCCACTGGTTTCAAAAACAATGATTGATAGGCAGCTTAAACTTCTTGAATTCAATCATTATTGGGTTCAAATACACATTTAGACTTGTGAACAGCCATCCACAACAACTACAATCCGTAAGGCGCAAACAGCTAAATGAGAGAGCAGCAGTGTGATTCACATCAATGCGCAATGAGAAGTGATTTCCGTATCGCCGTAGACTACACCACTACTGCCATCCTTAACTCCAAGCGTTTATTCAAATTGGATAATCTTTGGATGCAGACAGCAGTGGCACCATTGGAATACATAGCTTGGACTGTACCCTAGAAAAGCCTATTCCTGCTCTTTTCCCGTGATCCATCAAACACATTTGGTGTGTCATCATAGTGGTCTCTGACTTGTGGTCAGACTCGCTCAAGTGGAACAAATTTAAATGTGCGCCTTTTTTCAATGCTGATTTTAATGTAATTTCGAAAACAAAGAAGTGTAAAATATTTTTTTTCGCAAACATCCTTTCTGAATGTTAAAGTAATCCTCGAGGTAATCATCTAGTTTTTAAAATGTATCGGTAATCTGATTACAATATTGTTGCTGGTAATGGAACGGATTACAGTTACCGTTTTTTTGTAATCCCTTACATGTAATGGATTATATGTAATCTGTTACTCCCCAACCCTGAACAAGGCTAATATGCGGTGATAATGTATTGGGCCTATAGCTTACTGCACAAACCTCATTACTACAGTACTGTTTTTAATTGGTTAATGTTGCATAGGCTTACGTTTTTTAAATGAATAAAAAAAATCTTGGCTTGCATTTAGACTCAGAAAGGGATCTTGACTCAGAAAAGGTTGGTGACCACCGTTCTAGAGTTTTCTCTGTTAACACAATCAACGTGTCCCTTTTACTGTGGCAATTGTGATTGAATCAAAGCAAAATTTGCCACTGTCAATGCAACATACCAAAACAAAACAAACTATGCAAGAGACTTTGTGGTAGGTAGTACGGATCCGAGTAGGATTCTATTGCATTGACACGCACTACTCAGCCCATACTCTAGACCAGTGGGGCATAAACAATCAGAGCTCTGGCCTGTATGTGAATAGACCATTGCATATATGGATTTGTGCCATTTACTTTGAACTGGATTGGGTTTACAGCATTAGCAGTCGTGAGTAGATGCGCTTGTTTTAAGATCATAGCGAGAGCTGCATGTAGCCATGTGTGCACATTTTGTTCATATGCTTTGCTAGTTAGTGAGTTATTAGCCCAGTTATACAGTTGAAGTCGGAAGTTTACATACACCTTAGCCAAATATATTTAAACTTAGTTTTTCACAATTCCTGACATTTAATCCTTGTAAAAATTCCTTGTCTTAGGTCAGTTAGGATCACCACTTTATTTTAAGAATGTGAAATGTCAGAATAATAGTAGAGTTGTTCTGGGATTGATTTGCACTTTTCGCACCACAGTACGTTCATCTCTAAGAGACAGAACGTGTCTCCTTCCTGAGCGATATGATGGAAGTGTGGTCCCATGGTGTTTATACTTGCATACTATTGTTTGTACAGATGAACATGGTACCTTCTAGCACCACATTCAAGCATTCCCAATGATGAACCAGACTTGTGGAGGTCTACAATTTTTGGATGTATTTCAAGGTAGGCCTTGAAATACATCCACAGGTACACCTCCAATTGACTCAAATGATGTCAATTAGCCTATCAGAAGCTTCTAAAGCCATGACATAATTTTCTGGAATTTTCCAAGCTGTTTAAAGGCACAGTCAACTTAGTGTATGTAAACTTCTGACCCACTGGAATTGTGATACAGTGAATTATAAGTTAAATAATCTGTCTGTAAACAATTGTTGGAAAAATTACTTGTGTCACGCACAAAGTAGATGTCCTAACCGACTTGCCAAAACTATAGTTTGTTAACAAGAAAGTTGTGGAGTGGTTGAAAAACGAGTTTTAATGACTCCAACCTAAGTGTATGTAAACCTCCGACTTCAACTGTATATCTCTTTGTAGTCAGCAATAGGGGAATGATTGCTTCCTACAAGAGCACAAACGTGTACATCTCGATACATCTTTGGAAAATAGCCTTTTTTTTGTGTTAAAGGGGCAGTGTTGTATATTGATACAGGCTTGAATAAGCTAAGTAGCCAATAGGGTAGCATAATTTGTCTGATTCTTAGTAATACTGGTTTAATAATAATGAATTTTATTTTGTAAAGTGGTGTGTTGCATCAAACAACACAACAGCATTTTAAATCAAGTGGATAAACAGGTTAATGTCAAGCCCTGCATGTTTTTTTTCAAAAGTCATTGAACAACACACATTGGCTGCTACTGTAGGCTGAATGATAGAACAGCTATTTCCATGTTAAAATATTATAAGATGCATTTTCTCTATAGTGTTTGATAGTAGGCCACTCTGGAAAGCCTACATTATGATCAAATAGCCACAGTAGCCTACATGGCCAATGTTAAAACTAACTTAAAGCGGGTACACCCTCAGTGTTCACAGTACACGTGCGCTGGAAGTTGCACATAATTTTCATAATGGTCAAGTTTGGCTCAGCAGATCTGAAATTTGCTCAGTGGCGAAAAAAAATGTAATATCACATTGCTTACAGGTTCTTTTCCAACAATGCAGAGTTAAAGATAAAGATTAAAAACTAAATAAAATGTGATACAAGAAATAAATACACAGTAAATAACAATAACGAGTAAGAATAACATGGCTATATACAGAGAATACCAATACCAAGTCGATGTGCAGGGGTACGAGGTAATTGAGGTAGCTATGTACATATACAGTGCCTTCGGAAAGTATTCAGACCCCTTGACTTTTTCTACATTTTGTTACGTTACAGCCTATTCTAAAATGTATTAAATTCGTTTTTATACTCATCAATCTACACACAATACCCCATAATGACAAAACAAAAATAGGTTTTTAGAAAAGTTTGCTTAATTTATATAATAAAATAAAAAAAACAGAAATATCACATTTACATAAGTATTCAGACCCTTTACTCAGTACTTTGTTGAAGCACCTTTGGCAGCAATTAAAGCATTGAGTCTTTTTGGGTATGACGCTACATGCTTGGCACACCTGTATTTGGGGAGTTTCTCCAATTCTTCTGTGCAGATCCTCTCAAGCTCTGTCAGGTTGGATGGGGAGCTGCACAGCTATTTTCAGCTCTCTCCAGAGATGTTCGATCAGGTTCAAGTCCAGGCTCCGGCCGGCTGGGCCAATCAAGGACATTCAGAAACTTGTCCTGAAGCCTCTCTTGTGTTGTCTTGGCTGTGTGCTTAGGGTCGTTGTCCTGTTGGAAGGTGAACCTTCATCCTAGTCTGAGGTCCTGTGCGCGCTGGAACAGGTTTTCATCAAGGATCTCTCTGTACTTTGCTCCGTTCATCTTTCCCTCGATCCGGACTTGTCTCCTAGTCCCTGCCGCTGAAAAACATCCCGACAGCATTATACTGCCACCATCATGCTTCACCTTAGGGATGGTGCCAAGTTTCCTCTAGACGTGACGCTTGGCATTCAGGCCAAAGAGTTCAATCTTGGTTTCACCAGACCTCATGGTCTGAGAGTCCTTTAGGGGCCTTTTGGCCATCTCCAAGTGTGCTGTCATGTGCCTTTTACTGAGGAGTGGCTTTCGTCTGGCCACTCTACCATAAAGGCCTGATTGGTGGAGTGCTGCAGAGATGGTTGTCCTTCTGGAAGGTTCTCCCATCTCCACAGAGGAACTCTGAAGCTCTGTCAGAGTGACTATCAGGATCTTGGTTGGGTTCTTGGTCACCTCCCTGACCAAGGCCCTTCTCCTCCAATGCTCAGTTTGGCTGACCGGCCAGCTCTAGGAAGAGTCTTGGTGATTCCAAACTTCTTCAATTGAAGAATGATGGAGGCCACTGTGTTATTGGGGACCTTCAATGCTGCAGAAATGTTTTGGTACCCTTCCGCAGATATGTGCCATGACACAATCCTGTCTTGGAGCTCTACGGACAATTCCTTCAACCTCATGGCTTGGTTTTTCCAAATCATGTCCAATCAATTGAATTTACCACAAGTGGACTCCAATCAAGTTGTAGACACATCTCAAGGATGATCAAAGGAAACAGGATGCACATGAGCTAAATTTCGAGTCTCATAGCAAAGGGTCTGAATACTTATGTAAATGTTCAAACATTTCTAAAAATCTGTTTTCCGTTGTCATTATGGGGTACTGCATGTAGATTGATGAGGATCTACACACAATTTTATTTTATTGTATCCATTTTAAAATAAGGATGTAACGTAATGTGTAAAAATGGAGTGGGTCTCAATACTTACCAAATGCACTGTATATACTGTATAGTATAGGCTACAGTAGGCTACAAAATAAACTTTCCAGTGACACTGACTCACCTAATGTTGAAAATGAAGCCTAAGCCTACGTCAAGATAAGCTAGGCTACTTTTAAGAACAGTGCTGTTCGCTCAGAATCGCTCAAAAGTTGTTGAGAAAACAATTGTTAGCTTCTTCAAACAGATAAGTCTTCTCTTTTCAGCAGTAGGCATTCACTTTCCAAACAGTATGCCTACCCTTTGTCATGATTGTGTTAAAAACTAGCAAAAGGCAAATTGACAGCTATAACCAACCATATAATTATAATCCATAGATGGCAGTTCCCATTCAAATCAGGACTGGCAACCATTGCTATTGTACCCATGAGTTTAACAGTCAAAGTGCCAGGGTTAGAGGTTCCAAAACCCTTCTACGGATTATATGCTTTTTACCACAATGCAACAAGCTGTTTTAGAAATGAACAAAAATATAAATGCAACAGTAACAGTTCATTTAAGGAAATCTGTCAATTTAAATTAATTAATTAGGCCCTAATTTATGGATTTCACATGACTGGGAATGCAGATATGCATCTGTTGGTCACAGATACCTTAAAAAAAAGGGTAGGGGGCGTGGATCAGAAAACCAGTCAGTATCTGGTGTGACCACCATTTTCATTGTGCAGCACAACACAACTCCTTCACATAGAGTTGATCAGGCTGTTGATTCTGGCCTGTGGAATGTTGTCCCACTTCTCTTCAAAGGCTGTGCGAAGTTGCTGGATATTGGTGCGAAGTTGCTGGATATTGTCTGGAACTGGAACACGCTGTCGTACACATTGATCCACAGCATCCCAAACATGCTCAATGGGTGACATGTCTGGTGAGAATGTAGGCTATGGAAGAATTGAGACTTCCAGGGATTGTGTACACATCCTTGCGATATGGGACTGTACATTATCATGCTGAAACATGAGGTGATGGTGGCAAATGCATTGCACGACAATGGGCCTCAGGATCTCTACACAGTATCTCTATGCATTCAAATTGCCATCGATAAAATGCAATTGTGTTCATTGTCCGTAGCTTATGCCTGCCCATACCATAACCCAACCGCCACCATGGGGCACTCTGTTCACAACATTGACATCAGCAAAATCGCTCGCCCACCCGACGCCATCTGCCCGATACAGTTGAAACCGGGATTAATCAGTGAAGAGCACACTTTGTGCCAGGGGCCATCTAACGTGAGCATTTGCCCACTGAAGTCGGTTACGACGCCAAACCATAGTCAGGTCAAGATCCTGATGAGGACGACGAGCATGCAGATGAGCTTCCTTGAGATGGTTTCTGACAGTTTGTGCAGAAATTCTTCTGTTGTGCAAACCCACAGTTTCATCAGCTGTCTGTGTGGCTGGTCTCTGACAATTCTGAAGGTGAATAAGCCGGATGTGGTGGTCCTGTGCTGACGTGGTTACACGTGGTCTACGGTTGTGAGGCCGGTTGAACGTACTGCCAAATTCTCTAAAATTACATTATGGTAGAGAAATGTACTTTCAATTCTCTGGCAACAGCTCTGGTAGATGTTCCTGCAGTCAGCATGCCAATTGTAGCTCCCTCAAAACTTGAGACATCTGTGGCATTGTGTTGTGTGACAAAACTTCACATTTTAAAGTGGCCTTTTATTGTCCCCCACACAAGGTGTTCCTGTGTAATGGTCATGCCGTTTAATCAGCTTCTTGATATGCTACACCTGTCAGGGCATGGATTATATTGGCAAAGGAGAAATTCTCACTAACAGGAATGTAAACAAAGTTTTGCACAACATTTTTTAGAAATAAGCTTTTTGTGCGTACGGACAATTTCTGGGATCGTTTATTTCAGGTCATGAAACATAGGACCAACACTTTACATATTTTTGTTCAGTATATTATGACCCTCCCTCCCCCTCCTCAGATCATGAACAGGCCTGGCCTCCTGAGTGGCGCAGTAGTCTAAGGCACTGCATCATAGTGCTAGCTGTGCCACTAGAGATTCTGGGTTCACTACCGGGAGACCCATGGGGTGGCGCACAATTGGCCCAGCATTGTCTGGGTTAGAGAAGGGTTGGGTTGGCAGGGATGTCCTTGTCCCATTGCGCACTAGCGACTCCTGTGGCGGGCCGGGCGCAGTGCACGCTGACACGTTTACCAGGTGCATGGTGTTTCCTCTGACACATTGGTGCGGCTGGCTTCCGGATTAAGTGGTCATTGTGTCAAGAAGCAGTGCAGCTTGGTTGGGTTGTGTTTCGGGGGACGCACGGCTCTCGACCTCCGCCTCTCCTGAGTCTGTACGGAGTTGCTGTGATGAGACAAGACTGTAACTACCAATTGGAAACCATGAAATTGGGGGAGAAAAAGGGGTAAAAGTAACAAAACCTACAAAAAATAATAATAAAAATAAAAACATAATGAACAGGCCCTGTGGTTCTAAATTGGCAGAACCGGGCATGGTCATTCGTATACTATTTGTTGTGTTTATGGAGAAACAGGGCGGGCACAAATTATATCTGTCTGCCTTTGCCACCCAATAGAGCTGGCCCCGTCTGTCGTCAGTATTGTGGAATAATTTATAATGTTAAGACAAGATTGGAATGTGTGTTTTGTCGTGATGTGTGTTTTGTCCTATTTTTTTTTGTCCTATATATTTTTTTTTCATCCCCGTCCCTGCCTTTTGCCTTTTGGCCATCATTGTAAATAAGAGTTTGTTCTTAACTGACTTAAATATAATTTAATAAATAATAAATGTGCAGTTGTCTCTGTTGAAATTCGAGACGGTCTATTCATATTCATGGGGTCTGAAAACAGCAACAGACAGCGTCATCAACTGATGGATGGAAACTTTCTGAGCTAATGTTGTTACTGGTAGCTGGGGACAAATGTGGCTAACTCCACCTACTGTAGATGAGTTTATGGACTGTTAGGCTGCGTTTAGACATGCGGCCCAATTCTGATCTTTTTCCCGCTAATTTATATTTTGACCAATCACATCAGGTCTTTTCACATCAGAGCATTTTCAGAGCTACCTTGGGGCGGCAGGTAGCCTAGTGGTTAGAGCGTTGGACTATTAACCGAAAGGTTGCAAGATCAAATCCCTGAGCTAGGTAAACATCTGTCGTTCTGCTCCTGAACAAGGCAGTTAACCCACTGTTCCCAGCTGTCATTGAAAATAAGTATTTGTTCTTAACTGACTTGCCTAGTTAAATAAAGGTAAAAATTGGTCAGATGACTAACTAGTGAACCAATTATCAGAATTGGGCTGCCTGTCTAAACACAGCCTTCGTAGCAACTCTTTATTGTGCATTGGGGAAAAGGATAAACTAGATAGCTAACTAACACCAATGTAAGCGTTCTTCAACAACTCTTCCTCTCTGACAACAGTCAGCTACAAAGCAATAATAGCTACTTCATCTGAAGAAAAAAAGATTGATAAGTGAAAACCTGTATTTATCTGATTGCTATCGAATGAGCTTGTCTTTCTCAAATTCTGATATTTGTTTCCATTAATTGGACTTTTGACAATCAGATCAGCTCTGAAAAATATTCCATTTTACATTTTAGTAATTTAGCAGACACTTACAGTATCTAGAGCAATTTCCAATTAGTGCATTCATCTTAAGGTGAGAAAACACATCACAATCGTATCAAGTACATTTTCCCTCAACAATGTATTTATCAGCAAAGTTAGTGTCAGGAGTAAAAGGGGTTTTATTTGCTTTAAAAAATGGGGTAGGGTGCTTCGAAGGCAGCTTGAGTGTTCTTTAAGATACTCTTCAAAGTAGTAGGGTTTCAGACGTTTTCGGAAGATGGGCAGGGAGAAGACCTGATGTGAAAAGATCTGATGTGATTGGTTAAAAGACCAATTAGTGTAACAAATACCAGAATTGGCTGCCAGTGTAAACACAGGCTATTTGATCTTGAAGTCTGACTTGGTGGCAAGTAGGCTAGACAAAGCAAAATGTAGTTGACTACTTTGGGGGGTTGGCCTGGCCTCCATATGTTGAATTTAAATTTCCATTGAAAAGACTGGGATGTCGGACAAGCTCAAGAGCTGGGCACTGCAACATAGTGGTTTCGTTCCACTGTGACGTTGCATCCATCAACCAACGTTTGCGTGGATGTCATCAATTGTGTCATTGACTGTCAGATTGCTATAAAATATGATGTGGTTAGCGGATATTTAAAGTACTTATACAGGCGTTGTAAGATATGGCAATGTCTACAACTGCCTCTGAACTAAAGACATGTGGGCGATGAAACTACGGAAAGCCATTCATTTCCAATTGAGGAGCAGGGAAGTGTGCGGAGGGCGGTTGGGCAATGCGAGCATGGGCGAGGGACGTGAACTGCGCGGGACCAAAGTTGTGGAAAGTTGAACTTTATGCAAATACTCTGCGACATCGCGGTGCACTTGCCAATCAAAGGTCACTATAGCTTCCAGTCTCTACTGGATTAGCTGTTGATGCTAGCTTGATGGCACCCACAGGAGGGCGAAGCTGGTGTGGCGAGGAGGAGTACTAGTCAATAGAACAATGAGATATATTGATATATATTTCACCGGATGTATAAATGTGAAGCATCAGCTTTGCGTTTCCACTCACTGCTAATATGGTAGTGAGTAGGAAGCCAAGTGGTCGGCAGTGGGAGTAGATGGTAGGAGATGGATTTTGGCCGACATTCTGCTAATTTTCTCATCGATGAAACATTAGAGTTTTCTGGTCCCAAAACTAGAATATGTAACGATTTTTTTTTTTGTAAAAAAATGCATTGTCTTGAAGCAGTGCAAAGGCAAATTGAGTTATTGCACACATGCACTTCACAGAGTAGGCGTTCCCTAACAGAAATATGAAAATAATGCTAGAACGCGCCAATAGGATCTCGCAAGCGTGTGCTTGGCTCTGCCCACCTCCTGCATGTTCCGCCTACTATGACTCATTTGAAACGACGGGCTGTGGTCTATCTTGGTTTAGTTATAAAATAATATTTGGTTAAAATGTACTGTAACAGTGCATTTCACCATAGCGTGACGTGGTCGATGAAATTAGAGCCCTATTCATTTTCAATGGAGAGAAGTGAAGTGGACTGGGGGACCGTTGGGTGATTCAGGTATGGGCGAGGGAGCTCACCATATCTTCCAGACCCTACTGGATTGGCTGTTGATACCAAGCACTACATAGCCTACTTGCTATCACCCAGTAAGGGCGTAGCTTGAGTGGCTATCCGAATTATGTTATATGAAAAGCCCCAGAAAACAGTGGACGCGACCTTTGTCGTCATCGTGATCGCGTGCTCAACAACCCAGCCTGTGAACTCTTTGAACGCGCTTCCAGTGGGGCTCATGCGCAGTGCTTGAAGTTTCAAAGTTGCTTCTCCGGTGTTTGAACAGGAAGGCGGACATGTTGGTCAGGCAGTGGGAGAAAATCGGGCATAGTCTATTTTTCAAAAAATAACAGATCAAGAGCCGATTTATCTATGTAGAACCAGCATGATTTCCGTCTGTATCGGTCAACATCAATGGCCGATGAACATGTGAGGTTTACTACGACAGTAATGAAATGTTTTAAGAAGACCGTGTTTTAAACTGATCGAAATTTGGAAGCAAAGTTTTTTTTTCTCGCCACTTATACTTTGCAGCTGTCAGACTCATTTGACTTTTTTTTTTGCAAGTGTCTGGCACTGATGGACAGGCATGGAGTAATGTGGCTAGTTTGCAACCTATCGCCGGATTTTTAAAAACTGTTTAATTGATTTTGGATGTATCGTTATCTTTTAAAATCCTGCACAACTCCGCTGCATCCTGTGGTCGCCGACTAATCTGTCGTCGATGCAGTTATCTTATTTTGAATTGTTGAAGTTGTCTTCCAAACATTTTTCTCTTAAAATGTGGCGTTTGAATATCAAATGTTTCATCATCTGTGAAAAAACGAGAAGAAACACGTTTCTTTGATTCAAACTGCGGGTTCTACGGAACTGTAGCTAGCTAGCTAGCTAGCTAAACACTGACTGAGTTCACGCAAAGGGAAGAACATTAGGCTAGCTAACTAGCCATATAGCTAGATTAACTCAATTTCATTATAACACCGGCGTGGAACTCTAATTAACTGCAACAATGTCTGCTGGAGAAAGTTTGGAGGCTCGTTTTGAGAAAATCGATGCCATGTTGAAGGACCCGAAGTCGGAAATAAACACGGATTGCCTTTTGGTAAGTTACTGTTAGCTAGCCTGACAATGAACTTGGCTTGTTAGCTAGGGTTGGCTAACGTTAGCAAGCTAATGCTAGCTAACTAACATACGCATGCTAGCTAAGTTGGTGGTTTGTTTAAATTAACGTACTATTTAGTTTAACTAATCAACTTGCTAACTACCTGATAGATTGTTATTAACGGCAACTAGCTAACGTTATACGAATAACTAGCTGTAAGTAGGCTATATTTTGTAGCCAGTCGACATCTTGAAGATTAACTAACTACTTAACTAGTAGGTAGACAACGTTCGTTAACTAACGTTTAACTGGCTAGCAAGCTGAACAAGTGGCATCCAAAACAGTGATGATAAGTCATATAGCGTTACTCAAGTTAGTTAGGGCATCTATGCTAGCTAGAGCATGACTGAATAACTATTAATCAACATCAAGTTTAATGTTTAATTCTTGGTATAATTAACGTTACAATAAACACATTTCGATACAGCTATTTTCAAACGATCAACACTGATGTTGAAGTTGCTATTGTCCTGTTTGACCCTGAGGGTATTTTGCAGACTAAATAGTAAGACAGAAAGCCAACGTTACACTGCATATAAGTTCGTTGTTTCTGTAAAGATAGTCAGTCAATCATATTGCAAAGAACCAGAAAAGGAAATTCATGTCTCAAGGTGAAGTCGTAAACCTAAATGCAACCTGCAGTGACACAAGTCACTAATATATTTGTTCATTCATTTATTTTCCATTTGAAGATTAAAGGGCAGACAGTGGAACAAATGAGACAGTGTTCGGAGCTGCCTGCTTGATGGCCTCCTTTTGTTGTATTATGGGCATTACTAGAGGACATTTTGTAGAGTATACACGAAAAGTATATATTTTTTCATATATCCTCTGAAGTGTAAGCTACAGTATGCATCAGGCCTGTTCTAACCTGCCGTCCCAGCTGCATCAGTTAACCTGGTCTGCCAGCCCTGATGATTTCCTGTCTCTCACTCACAACTCATCACTGACTTGTATCAGACGTGCCACGTGCTAAACCTCAGAGAAATACCTCCACAGGCTTTACTGTATCAATGATCCAAATTTTAAAACGACTGTTGAGGTTTGTCCCTCCAGAGGAGACGGAGGCGATGTAGTCTGTCAGGGGCCTGTTCTGTGTCTGGCTATGTTCCTATGCTTGTCCATAACCCTTAAAATGCATGCCCAATACACTGCTTCATTTTAAGTGGCATGCAAGTGTGTATATTGGAACATAGTCGTTGTCTCTATCATTTAGAGTGTCCTAGTAAAGCCTTGATGACTTTGATGCACATCATTAGCAGTTTCTGCATATTGGACTGACAGTGATTGTTTTTGGCAACAGTATCATATGAGAGGATTAGATAAGTAGGCCCCATGTGTGGTTACACTGTAACTAGCCTCTTGGATGAATTGGGTTTTGAGGAGATCACATACACTGTCTGCTTCCTGAGGCCTTCGATGGATCAAGAATCCATGTGGAGCAGTATCTATTGTAACTCAGTGGAAAGTACTAGCCTAAATTTCCTGCAGTTGTCCTCAGCAACAGCAATTGTTATGCTGATGGGTATGAACCTCGTAGAATGATGCAAATAATGTTTGACAAGAATTAAAGGATTCTTCTCTCACCAATAGCTGGGCAGCAGGTATTAGGCCTACTATCAATCAAACAGACAGGGAATCCCATGTTTATTTTGCCAGCCATAGAAATGCAATATATGTAGCCTATTCATACAGCATCTCATGCCAATACAGGCCTCTGTCTTAGGGTATTAATTGTGGGAGAGATGACAGTGACTGAGACAAAGCATGCTTGAATTTCCCTTACACTGGAAAGGGTGCCTCATTCACTGATGATAAAGGGAGCGTTCAAATCATCCACTCACTGGGAGGTTTTCCTACCCACCCACACCTACCTTAGTTCACTGCTAGTTACATATAACAATAACTCTGACTCCTTAAACAAGAACAGTTGTTTAGTCTCCCTGACCTCCCTGCCTGTCTGCCATAGAGAAAGGCAAGGCAATTAAACTTACCTAATGTACATGCTCTGGCTTTGCTGACTTTTAATGGCAAAAAGCTGTGGGGACTGTCCCGCAGCGCAGGCCAAGGGCAGCTACACACAAGGGTGTTGTTCCTCTTTTCCTCCTAGTTGCAATCTCCTTCTGATCAATGAATGGAAGCCTTTGCTTCAGCCCCCTCTCCACCACCATGCTACTCCACCCACAGCTTAATAAAATTCCATGCTAATCAAATAACCTCTTGTCTTTGACTGTCCCAGAGACATTATGTACGTGCGGCCTGAGCCTGGAGAAAGTCAGAGCTGCTTGCCCAGCCTCTGCTCTGAGGTAGCTAGATGGGTGTGTTCTCTCGATACCCATAAAACCAAAATTATTTTGAACGTAGACTCGTGTTTCCGAAAGAGCCTTGCTTTGAATCGGGACATTTAACTCATAAAGCAGTTTCCAACATGTTATGCTCTGGATAATCGGTTCTATCAAAATGCACAATGGAAGTGTTTTACTTAGGCTGCTATGGTTGTTGTATCTCTAATCTGATTTGACTTGGGGTTGCGTCGGTTTGCCACTAGCCTGGGTGGGGTCCGGGGTGCCAGTCTTTCTGCTCTCTTGCCAGCTCCTTATAGAACTGCCATGCCAAATGTTGCTAAGAGTTTAGCAAGACTAGCACCCAGGCTAGTTTGCCACTGCCTTGGCCAAAATAAGTTATGCTGTTGTTCTTTTGCCTGTTGTAGGCTGTGTTTCACTGTGACATTTGGCCTGCATCCTCCACTCGGGTGGCCTATCACTCAGACGCTGTGTTCCAGCCCAGTCATCCTTATCTTCTCCCTAAGTCATTTCTCTTGGAGAGAGAGAGAGAGGGCCTTATCTGTAACACTGCCCGCCCTGCGTCGCTCAGCTCCAGGCAGGCTCCTGCTCCTGAGAGCCTCTGCACAACCAGAATTCCTGGCATTGTGAAGGGAAAGCTCACTGACATTAAAGGGGGCTGCTATTGTCTATGTAGTTAGCAATGTTTGTTTTTCCATAGGGCTTTTGATAGCTCACACAGGCTTAGTTTTGAAAAATTCTCATGTCCAGGAAATCCTTGAATAGAAGCCTATTTCAATCATAATTGCTAGTTGGAAGTCTCCTTGGGTTTGATCACATTTTTGGTAAATCCAATTCTCCGGCTGGCAGAATGGGATGGCTGGATTAATCTGTTGAAACTTGCCTCATATGGACCTTTGTTTTGAGATGGAAAGACTTCCTGACATAGCACAGTCTTGTTGTTTCTTTTACACTTGGCACATTGGGCTCCCTAGCCTAGACGTATGTTTGGTCTCTTCCTTGAGCTAAAACTAAGAGTGTATGAAATTTACTTTGCATGGGTGGATCACACATTTTGGTTGCAAAGTGTCTCGTGAATTTTAGGTATGTTTACTGGCGGTGGTCGTGCAACGGAAATCAAGACCGTTTAGGCTATAGGTGGTTTACGATCAGTGCCCCCTCCCTGCACTGATCATTCAGGTGCTAAAGTTCCTTGTGTATCTGTCTACTTGCTTAATGCATAGCTGTGGTGTTAACGTCTATCTTAGCCCCCAAAGATGAACAGCATGCCGTGGAGGAGAAATATAGACGAATTGATGGTAAAGTTGAGTCCGCATTGCATCTGTGCACAGCTTTGTCAGAATGGTCCAGGCCAGTGCTGTGACTGTCAGTTGTAAACTCTAAACTGCACTCCTCAGCTATTTGCCTGCCTATTGGAACAACAATAGGCCCAGTTATTCATTGCAGCACATAACATTCCCCCTAAACTGACTGATCATGTGCAGGAATGCAGACTAAAATGATCCAGTCCCAGGCCCTTTAATAAATGGGCAACCCAACCTCTTCTACTTCCGCGATTCATTTCCTTTAAATGTCACTGCCTCCTGTGTTTTTGTTTTTTTCTGTCCCTTTAATCTTTTCCTATTTACCATCATTATTTTACTTTTTATCCCACTAACCAATTAATCTACCCCTGCCCTGGCTGTGCTGTCTGTGTTCTTCAGTAGAGCCAGCTAGTTGGCCAGCCAGTCAGCACAGCTTGTCTGAATTGAGCTGCAGGTCAATGTTTAATAAGTTGGTTTAGGCTTGCTAGGTTGAGGTCAGGATTCCTGCTAAGGTAAGGCAGGTAGCCATGGCTGAGTTTACTTTGCCTTGAGAATCCAGGGCTCAGTCAGTACTAAGAGACATGTGAGCGGTGTACCTCTCTCTGTTGGAATAACTCAATTATATTTTGACGTGAAAGCCTTTTTGACAGCCAGTACGACTCTCACTGGGGCCTCATAAGGAAATGGAATCCCCCGGTTCGCCATGCCTGGGTTCACTGTCATTACCATTTATCCACAAATCTTTTTAGATATGTGGTCTTTCTAGGTAAGTGGGATTTCCTGTCTGTAGATATTATGAACTGTTACTCCCTCTTTTCTTTTTTTTTGGCATTGAGGACAGTCTGACTCGGCTCTCTGATGGGCCTTGTTGATTGGCAGGCAGAGTTTTCCAAAGTTCTGGCCTACATCCCCATGACACTGTATGCAGGGAATTGTCCTAGCCATGCCCATTAGTTGGATTTTTCAGCCATCGACAATGCATTGCAGGAAAAAAAAGAATGCAAAAAGCATGGCAGTTAGACATTTTTGTAAGTAGGCCTAGTATTGCTTTAGTATGAATTGCAGACAGAGAGGCGGCCATTGGCACTGTTCTGTGGTGTAGATGGATGGCTTTGCTTACTTCCTAATCAGATTTTGCATGGTGAACTGACCATCTGTATTGATCTTATTTGGGAAATGGAAATGAGAAGTAAGGCTTCTCCGCCTGGCCTTGCCCACAGTGCCAAGTGTTGGCATTTCAGAGAAGGAAGATGTGGTTGAGTTGCCCATGGAAACTTTAACTCCAACTGAAATGTCTGGAAAGCGGTTGTCTGACACTGGATTTCTCTCCCCTTCAGTTTAATATAAATAATTACCATGTAATGTGTTTCTTTTGAAAATTTTTGGTGGATGTGGTCCTAGTCATGCAATTATAAATGTATTTTTCATTAATGGAGTGCTTTTTGTTATTTTATTTAATAATCTTATGGATGGCTACATGTCACTCTCCTCTGCCGGCTGCATCATCAGAAAGCTGTAAAAAGGCAGTGGGTTAGAAGGCTGCAATGCAGCCTTCATCTCTATTTTCCCAGACTGCCATATATGATTGTTTGAGGTTTGATTTTCTTCAGTGTGTGAAGTGAAGCATACTGAAGCCCAGGAGTTCCCGAACTTGTTCACTCAGGGTCCCCCTTCCAACATTGGGGAACATCCCGTGCACCTTCTTCGCACGCGCCACGACTATTTCTATTGGCTCAAGCGCTGTTCACATCCTTGTTGGTGCAGAGAATTTTGCACATTTAAAGCTTATTTCCTGCAGTTCTACACATTTTGTCATGGGGTGCAAAGTACATATTGCAGTTTTCAAGCACATTTTCTTGCAATTTTATAAATTTTGCAATGTTTAATGTGTTTGTGTGATATTTGAGTGATGAAAAAAATTATATCTATCTATTACAACTTTTAAGAGTAAGTTTAAAGCTGGACTGAGTTCCTTAAATAGTCAAATAAAAATGGGGGGGCGCTAAGGCTGGGCAGTATACTGTTTTTTTTTGCGAGATACCGGTATTGATGCACAAACCGGTTTGGGGTTTTACTTTACCTTCTATAATGGTATTTGAATGTTTGGTTTGTTAAATGTGATACACTGTGTGTAACGTCCATTTTTATAGTTTGCTTCTTGAGTCATCTCTCTGCAGTCTTTCCACTCTCTCTTTCCATGACCTAGCCCCGGCTCCTGTCACTCGAGCGCATTTGTTGTTCCTCAACTACGACACTACTGCATGGTCAATGCAGTACATGCAACAATGTTGATGACAAAGATGCAGTTGTAACTTTGCTTCTTAATATACATCTACTAATCTACTAATGTTATGTCCTGTATGTGGTCTCTGTGATTATTCTTTGTCGATTTGTACTGTTTTATTGCATGAACTGTTTTTATGTTTCTGCAATCTGTGCTTGCTTGTTTCTTGCTTGTCTCAATTGTGTGCCACACGTTTAGTATGTCTACTCCCTCTTGTTTAGTCCTGCTGTAAATTATAATTGTAATGTATTTTATTTGATGTATGCCTATTGACAACTGGCCGGGGACTACAGCTGGAAATTAGCCGTAGAGGCTAGAGCTGCTCTTTTTATCAAAAGGGACTGTCCACGTCATTATAAACTAATAAACTAAACTAGCATTCTATAATTACACTATTAGCTTGTTTCTTACATCTGCAAACAGCTAGTTTCTTTTCTTAGCAAGTTGTTTCTGAATCTTGTTAGCTGCTGATTGTTAGCTGCTAATCGCTAGCTAGCTAATAAATGTACTGAGTCAGAGCAAGCGTAATTAGCTATACAGCCTTATAATACCAGTGATGGTGTAGACCTAAATCAGCATGTTTGTGCAACAGTATCTTACGCAAAGCAAGAATATGTTGCATGAAGTAGCTAAGAAAAAACATTCTATATATCTAAAGATTATAGGGTCCCCTAGGAAACACTTGTTCCTATCATGTCACAATAACTACTCCCTGGCATTTTCATTCATTGTCTGTTACAGACCTATATCCATCCTGCCCTGCCTTTCTAAAGTCTTCGAATGCCAAGTGAACAAACAGATCACCGACCATTTCGAATCCCACAGTACCTTCTACGCTATGCAATCTGGTTTCCGAGCTGGTCACGGGTGCACCTTAGTCACGCTCAAGGTCCTAAACGATATCATAACCGCCATTGATAAAAGACAGTACTGTGCAGCCGTCTTCATCGACCTGGCCAAGGCTTTCGACTCTGTCAATCACCACATTCTTATCGGCAGACTCAACAGCCTTGGTTTCTCAAATGACTGCCTCGCCTGGTTCACCAACTACTTCTCAGCTAGAGTTCAGTGTGTCAAATCGGAGGGCCTGTTGTCCGGACCTCTGGCAGTCTCTATGGGGGTGCCACAGGGTTCAATTCTCGGGCCGACTCTTTTCTTTGTGTACATCAATGATGTCTCTCTTGCTGCAACACCATTCTGTATACTTCTGGCCCTTCTTTGGACACTGTGTTAACGACTCAAATACCAGTGGGTCGCTACCGGGATCATCCCGACACTACCAGCTAAAACCTGTAGCGCCAGATTTAAAATCCGAAAATTGAATTATTAAACATCCAGCTATATACAAGTGTTCCATACTCATCAAAAGCTCTGTTTCTAGGCAATATCACAGCGTTGTCAGATTTCAAAAAGGCTTTACGGTAAAGCAGCACATTCATTTGTTTGAGGGTAGCACCTCACATATTTTCCAATAGCCATGTATCGATTAGCAATCATGGCACACACAACACATTTCACAGCGAAAACAAAGTAATTACCTGTTGAAGAACTTCTGCTGAGGTCTTCCTAAGTGTCCAACGAAGACAATCCATGGTTCTTTGTTAGAAAAAGTAACGCTTTTATCCATAAATCCTCCATTTGGTTCATGCAAACGACAGCCTCCATTACTCTTTTGAAACGCGCGCCAACTCGTTCAAATGTTACCTATAAACTTGTCCAAAAACAATCAAACATAGTTTTAAATGTATCCTTAGGAACCCTTTTACGTATATGTACTATTATAAATCAGCCGAATATAAACTGAACGCTAAAAACGATAAATAAGGCACAGCGCTTTCTCATGCACGCCAAGACTCTGAAGAGTTTTCATAACGTGGTCTCTCGTTCCAAGCTGTTTATCAATGGCCGAAATTCCCCAAGATGGAGTAAATCACCGCCTCGTGGTTGATGACATCATAAGGAAGCGACGTGCACTGAGTTCACATGCCTATATATGGTCATTTTGGATAGGAGGGGCTCAAAAATGAGCAATGTGTCAAAATGACTTTTTTCAGGACAGAGATTCCTCAGGGTTTTGCCTGCCAAATGCGTTATGATTGACCCACAGACAAATGGTTAACAGTTTTGGAAAATTCAGAGTGTTTCCTATCCAATGGTACTAAATATATGCATATCCCATTTTCTGGGCCTAAATGGGAGGCATTTTACTTTGGGCACGCCAGGCTCTCCAAAACAGTCAGTTTTTCTGCTGGAGCCGGTGAAGTTAACAAACCTCCAAACTAGCTTCAACGCCATACAGCACTCTGTCCGTGGCCTCCAACTGCTCTTAAATGCTAGTAAAATGAAATGCATGCTCTTCAACAGATTGCTGCTCGCACCCACCCGCCGTACTAGCATCACTACTCTGGATGGTTCGGACTTAGAATATGTGGACAACTATATAAATACCTAGGTGTCTGGTTAGACTGTAAACTCTCCTTCCAGACTCACATTAAGCGTCTCCAATCTAGAATCTGCTTCCTATTTCGCAACAAAGCCTCCTTCACTCATGCTGCCAAACACCCTCGTAAAACGGACTATCCTACCGATCCTTGACTTCGGCTATGTCATTTACAAAATAGCCTCCAACACTCCACTCAGCAAATTGGATGCAGTCTATCACAGTGCCATCCGTTTTGTCACCAAAGAGACGCATTAAAATCTCTTAGGATGTATGTGTTTCCACCCTAGGGTCACGCACTACTAATAAAGCAAATTTAGAACTTAATTTTTTTTAAACTTAAAATACTGTCATACTGTTCATTTCCCCACCAAAAAAGAACCAAAAAATTGTGATATAATATTTTGCCCATATCGCCCAGCCCTAGGGGGACCCTGATGTCAACCCCTTGTGGACGCCTCAGTTTGGGAACCACTGCTGTAGCCTATCCACCAAATTTTTGAATGCTTTTAAAACACGGAAGCAAAATGGGTAATCTATGGATACATCTTCCACTGCACTCACATTATCATAATTCTTATGGCACCACTAGAAATCCCTGCATTAGCATGTTTATGTTAGCAGATACATCCTGACAAAATACACCATATTACTGGCCTGCTAAAGTGCCTGGGTCTTGTAGGTGAAGTTGCCAAGAAAATACCGACTCAAAGGCCAGATGCAGTTATTTCAAAGTTAATATGCATTCAGAAAAGATGGTGCCGAAGAACATGGCTGACGGTTTATATTCTCCCAACCAATTGTGCTATTTCAACTTAATTTTGTACTTATTGTGTACGTAATGTTGCTGCTACCATCTCTTATGACCGAAAATAACTTCTGGACATGAGAACAGCGATTACTCACTGCGGACTGGAAGAAACTAAGGACCCTGCGACTAAACACCTCCCTCTGCCACTGGATCCTGGACTTCCTGGCGGGCCACCGCCAGGTGGTAAGAGTAGGCACTAACACGTCTGTCACGCTGATCCTCAACACTGGGGCCACATAGGGGTGTGTACTTAGTCCCCTCCTGTACTCTCTGTTCACCCACGACTGCGTGGCCAAACATGACTCCAACCCCATCCTTAAGTTTGCTGACGACACAACAGTGGTAGGCCTGATCACCGACAACGATGAGACGGCCTATAGGGAGGTCAGAGAACTGGCAGTGAGGTGAGCAAGACAAGGAGCTTATTGTGGATTACTGGACAAGGTGGCCCGAACAGGCCCCCATTAACATCAACGGGTCTGTAGTGGAGCGGGTCGAGAGTTTCAAGTTTCTTGGTGTCCACATCACCAACAAACTATCGTGGTCGAAACATACCATGACAGTCGTGAAGAGGGTACGACAAAAACTTGGCATGGGTCCTCAGATGCTCTAAAGGTTCTACAGCTGCACCATCGAGAGCATCCTGACCGGTTCCATCACCACCTGGTACGGCAACTGCTCGGCTTCTGACTAAGGCGCCACACAGGGTAGTGCGAACGGCCCAGTACATCACTGGGGCCAAGCTTCCTGCCATCCAGGACCTATACAATAGGCGGTGTCAGAGGAAGCCCATACTATTGTCAGACACTTCAGTCACCCAAGTTATAGACTTTTCTCTGCTACCGCACTGCAAGCTGTATCGGAGCCCCAAGTCTAGGACCAAAAGGCTCCTCAACAGCTTCTACCCCCATGCCATAAGACTGCTGAACAATTTATAAATCCCCACCGGACAATTTAAAACTGACCTGTACACCCGCACACTGACTCTGTACCGGTGCCCCCTGTATATAGCCTTGTTATTCTTTTATGTTACTTTTTATTATTACTCTTTATTTTAGTCTACTTGGTAAATCTTTTCTTAACTGTTCTTGAACTGCACTGTTGGTTAAGGGCTTGTAAGTAAGCATTTCACTGTAAAGTCTACACTTGTTGTATTCGGTGCATGTGACGAATAACGTTTTATTTGAAACCGTCAGGCCTTTGAGCGGTTATTTAAATGACAGGCTATTCATTGCAGTTTACAGCCTAGACTAGAGTTTTGTACTCACTTGAAAACAATATAATTATTCATTACGTTATGTTGTAGTCTGGGTAGGATACATTTAATGTCCCTAAAAAACTGAAACAGTAGGGTAGCTTTTGGAGCGCACAGTGTAAGCCATCCTGCTTATGATTTCGTTATCTATGTTTATTTATTTTGTTGTGTAAATTGACTGGATATATTCACAGCATTATTAAGCCTAACATTGAGTTTATGAATTATGGGCTAATATGCATACACTTCTAACTTAGGCTATAGGCTACATCTCCAGCCTGTCTGTCTCCATTGTTCTGTTGCGCGTAATTACACACCTGGCCTTTCCACTGCCTCTGCTATTCTTCTTAAATCTTGTGGAATCCCAGGAACAGCCAGATTACAAAAGCTTGTTGGACACTTATTTAGACTTAATTGATTTACTAATATCCTGTTGGAGGAGAGATGCATGCTTGCTCTTGCTTGCTGACTGTGAAGTGCTAGATGCTACAGCATTAAGAACGGCCGTGGAAGTTGAAAAAAAAAAAAAAACTATTTTCCTATAGGCCTACTATCTTAACGCTGATAGGCTACGTCCTGACAAAATACACCATATTAGTGGCCTGCTAATGTACCTTTCTGGATCTTTTTAACTTTTGAGAATAGACCCAAACTGATCCAAATGGCTGCATAATGATGCCTAGGCTATGCAGTTATTTTGGCATGAAACAAAACAGGACGTTTGAGAGGTTATTCAACTTTGCCTACATCACTTTAGTTTACAGCTTATAGACACTAATTGTGTACTCACGTGATGGCAATAATACATTCCTCATTGCACTGTTATTGTATCCCAGGTAGAATAATTGTATTGTTTAAAAATGTAGGCCAAGGCCTAATCAATAGTAGAGCTTTGTGTGCCCCGTTACCACGGAGCGCAGCCGGTAGGAATGCACAGATTTGCCATTTCAAAACATTTTTTATTGCACTTTGACAGGTAACTATTTAGAATATAGCCCTAATATTTAGCTAATGAATGCCCTAAAATGTGGCTTGTTATTTTGGTTACACATCACTAGCCTCTCTCTCCCAGCTGTTCCCGTGCGCTGTAGGCAAGCATCTCCACAGTAGGCCATTCCTCTTCTCGTGAAAACCTATAGGCTACAAAACGATTGGACTTTTATTTTGATCTTTTTTTTTTATACTAGGCCTAATAGCCTATTCGGCAAAGGAGCAGGCTTGCTCTTGCTAATTGCTGAATGCAAACGAGGGCCACAGCATAGGTCAAATTAACTGTTGGTTTGATCACTTTTATCCGGTTATGATAACGTTGTTGCACTGATGCATTGCAAATAGTTGCACAGGACAGACAGATGAGCACATTGAAAAAGATCCAAAGGAATTGACAACTATTTGAAAAATGGAAATCACTTCCAAACCACTTGAGCAACAAGGCAATGTTGACAAACTGTAAGAGATGCTCAGGCTAAACAGCTTTGTCAAATTCTTCATTTAAATATGAGTTAATATGTAGCCTATTTGCTGTTGTCACTATGACAATAAACACACCTTATTAATAGGCAGCATGCAGTAGGCAAAGATGCATTCATCAGTTGATTGACAGGTGTAGGACTTTAGAACAATGAATAAGCTTTCCTCTAGACTGGATGCTCACAAATGTTTTATAGTTAGGCTATGTAGTCTATAGTTTTATCTTTAAATTATACTTGTTTACTTTTAGACTTTGTAAACTGACACATTCAAATAATTTACTGCTGCAAATTTACCACCGCATGCTGCAGTAGGGAAGTAAAGTGGCGGTTTGGCTGTGTCCATAGCAAGGTTTGAAAATGAGGCGAATAGGCTTGGCTAGTCACTAGAGCCATATTAAGGCTATAGGCTACAGATGGCTCTGGCTATTGAGCTAGGCCTACTTTCTACGAGCCATAGAGGCATAGTCTATTGAATTAATTAGCCCTAGCCTAGTACAGGATTTCTGTTTTTACTTGGCCTGAATGTATCAAGCAACAATGCATTACGTATCAGTTGGTAGGCCTGTTTATGAATTGAATTTGTTTTGTCAAGTCCTCATACCTGATTGGATTCAACAGTTTCTCTCCACTAGATTGTATCAGAGACTAGGGTTGTTGTGGTGACCATATTACAGCCACACCGGAAGTCATGAGTCATGACTGCAGTCAAATTCCACATGACCGTTGAGTCACGGTAGTCTCCTCTTATGCACACCGGACATGAGTTAGTACCCAATTTCCTAAAGACTACCATCAGGTCGCTAATGGCCTGGTACTCCGGGCTCTATTATCCCTCTAACCACTCTGACTTCAACACAAATGCAATTGAAACATCAATCACTTATCAAATCCGTATCATGCTTTTAAAACTCACCATTAGGCTACATTTTTTAACCTTACTGTGGTGCTCGATTTTGAAGAAATTCAACAACTTGTTGAAACTGAGTGGTAAACATGATCATTGTTTCAAAGCCAAACACATCTGGTGTGGCCACCAGCTGCATTAAGTACTGCAGTGCATCTCCTTCTTGTGGACTGCACCAGATTTGCCAGTTCTTGCTGTGAGATGTTACCCCACTCTTCCACCAAGGCACCTGCAAGTTCCCGGACATTTCTGTGGAGAATAGCCCTAGCCCTCACCCTCCGATCCAACAGGTCCCAGACGTGCTCAACAGGATTCAGATCCGGGCTCTTCGCTGGCCATGGCAGAACACTGACATTCCTGTCTTTCAAGAAATCACGCACAGAACGATCAGTATGGCTGGTGGCATTGTCATGCTGGAGGGTCATGTCAGGATGAGCCTGCAGGAAGGGTACCACATGAGAGAGATGGATGTCTTCCCTGTAACGCACAGCATTGAGATTGCCTGCAATGATGCTGTGACACACCGCCCCAGACCATGACGGACCCTCCACCTCCAAATCGATCCCGCTCCAGAGTACAGGCCTCTGTGTAACGCTCATTCCTTCAACGATAAACGCAAATCCGACCATCACCCCTGGTGAGGCACAACCGCGACTCGTCAGTGAAGAGCACATTTTGCCAGTCTGTCTGGTCCAGCAACAGTGGGTTTGTGTCCATAGGTGATGTTGTTGCCGGTGATGTCTGGTGAGGACCTGCCTTACAACAGGCCTACAAGCCCTCAGTCCAGCCTCTCTCATCCTATTGCAGACAGTCTGAGCACTGATGCAGGGTGTAACTCGGACAGTTGTTGCCATCCTGCACCTGTCCCGCAGGTGTGATGTTCGGATGTACCGATCCTGTGCAGGTGTTGTTACACGTGGTCTGCCACTGCGAGGACGATCAGCCGTCCGTCCTGTCTCCCTGTAGTGCTGTCTTAGGCGTCTCACAGTACGGACATTGCAATTTATTGCCCTGGCCACATCTGCAGTCCTCATGCCTCCTTGCAGCATGCCTAAGGCACATTCACGCAGATGAGCAGGGACCCTGGGCATCTTTCTTGTGGTGTTTTCCAGAGTCAGTAGAAAGGCCTCTTTAGTGTCCTAAGTTTTCATAACTGTGACCTTAATTGCCTACCGTCTGTAAGCTGTTAGTGTCTTAACGACCGTTCTACAGGTGCATGTTCATTAATTGTTTATGGTTCGTTGAACAAGCATGGGAAACTGTGTAAACCCTTTACAATGAAGACCTGTGATGTTATTTGGATTTTTACGAGTTCTTTGAAAGACAGGGTCCTGAAAAAGGGACGTTTCTTTTGTTGCTAAGTTTAGAATTCATTTGATTAATCGTTTCTGTTTCAGCACACAATGTTCCAAATCGCTTTGATGCGTGTTGATGTATTTTTTTCTCGTCAGTCACTCCTTCTGTGCTGTGTACATTCCCACTCTCACACCGACACCAAGCCCCTCCCCCTGCCACTCACATCAAAGATGAAAGATCATCTTCCTCTTTGACAACAAGCAGTTTTAACTCTCCATTTGCATTTCAGGTTTTTACTGTAATAGAGGAGAACTTAACCTTTAACTATATCCTTTTTATGTTACAACTCCTGAAAATGTACAGCTGAGCAGACCCTACTAAGACGGGAGTTAATGAACGTGTGGGAAATTAGTGCTCAGTTTCTGCTGCACGCGGCATTGCAGTACCACTATCATAATTTTTGCCAAAAACTGGTGCTAGCTGTCTAGTCTGTTTTATTCATGTGCAATGAGCATAAAAATACACGTTTACCTGTACAGTGCCTTCAGAAACTGTTCACACCTGTAGAATTTTTCCACGTTTTGTTGTGTAGTGGTCAATTTATTTTTGTCACTGACCCACACAAAAGTCAAAGTGAAGGTAACATTTAGACTTAAAAAAAAAACTGTCTTAGATCAATAATAATTCAACCCCATTATTATGGGAAGCCTAAATAAGTTCAGGAGTAAACATTTGCTTAACAAGTCGCATAAAAGTTGTGTGGATAGTAGTGTTTAACATGACTTTTGAATGACTACCTCATCTCTGTACCCCACCACATATTATCTGTAAGGTCCCTCAGTTGAGCAGTGAATTTCAAACACAGATTCAACCACAAAGTCCAGGGAGGTTTTCCAATGCCTTGCAAAGGGCACCTATTGGTAGATGACAATAAAAAAAGCAGACATTGAATATCCCTCAGAATGGTGAAGTTATTAATTACACTCTGGGTGGTGTATCAATACACGCAGTCACTACAAATATACAGGGGTCCTCCTATCTCAGTTGCCGGAGAGGAAGGAAACCGCTCAGGGATTTCACCATGAGGCCAACCGTTAAATTGTTGAATTGCTGTGATGGGAGAAAACTGAGGATGGAGTTAATCCACAATACTAACCTAAATGACAGAGTGAAAAGGAGGAAGCATGTACAGAATAAACATTTCCCAAACATGCATCCTGTTTGCAACAAGGCACTAATGTAAAACTGCAACAAATGTGGCAAAGTAATGAACTTTGTCCTCAATATGAAGTGTTATGTTTGGAGCAAATCCAACGCACTATGTCACTGAGTACTACTCTTCATATTTAAAAGAATGGTGGTGGCTGCATCATGTTATGGGTATGCTTTACATCTGCAGGGACAAAGAAATGTAACAGAGCAAAGCACAGGCAAAATCCTAGAGGAAAACCTGGTTTCATCTGTTTTCCAGCGGACACTGGGAGACATTCACCTTTCAGCAGGACAATAACCTAAAACACAAATATACACTGGAGTCGCTTACCAAGACGACATTGGCCTAGTTAGTTTTGCCTGAAAGCAGCTTGAAACTCTATAGCAAGACTTGAAAATGGTTGTCTAGCAATGATCAACAACCCACTTGAGAGAACTTGAAGAATTATTTTTAAGAATCAAGTGCAAATATTGTACAATCCAGGTGTGCAAAGCTCTTAGACTTTCCCAGAAAGACTCACAGCTGTAATCCCTGCCAAAGGTGATTCTAACATGTATTGACTCAGGGTTGTGAATACTTATGTTAATTAGATATCTGTATTTCATTCTCAATAAATTAGCACATTTTTCTATAAACATCTTTTTACGGTCATTGAAGGGTATTGTGTAGATAGGTGAGAGAACATTTAATCCATTTTGAATTCAGGCTGTATCAACAAAAAGTGGATTAAGTCAAGGGGTATGAATACTTTTTCAAGGAACTATATCTAAGGAATTGGCAACATGTTCTCATTCTGAGAAATACGCATCTTATCTAGGTAGGCTACTAATTTCAACATCTTAACAAAGTGAACAGGCTGCGTTGTTCAAGCCGTTGGAGATGGACAGTAGGGTGCATTCATAACAGTTAAACCTTGTTAGAAAGCAAATAGATCCAAGTTGGCTAGACTTTTAAAGCTGCAATATATAACTTTTTGGGACAAACTGACCAAAATCACATAGAAATGGGAGTTTTAGATCTTATTCTCATTGACAGCACGTCTTAAGAAGCGGTAGATGTGTTCTATGTGCCCTATTTCTATGCTTTCTGTTTTAAGGTTCAATTTTGCGTCTTTTACTTTCGGCTTTGTACACCAGCTTCAAACAGGTGAAAATACTATTTCTGGTTTAGGAAAATGTATTTCACAGCGGTTTAGATTGTATGTTTGTTTATTTATTTTTCTCGCAAACTACTATAATTTTTGCAACCAGGAAATGGCGGAGCCAGATCAGTGATTATTGCAAAAAAGCAGGTTAAACTATTTTGATAAAATAATTAAATTATTAGTGGGTCTTATGGTTGAAGGCTTACATTTAGCCTAGGTATAGTATAATTCATTAGATTATTAATGACTGTTTGAAATGCAGTGTATTAACCATTTTAATTGTGCAACAAAGCTTATTTATAGTTTAATTTATGTATTTTTTATTGTGAATCACCCATACATAAAAATATAATCAATGATTTTATTTTTGGCCATGTCACCCAGCCCTTGATCCTAAATTGTTTTGCATCTTTGCTCAACTCTTTTGCAAATAAGCATGCACTGTTGAATAAACTAACTAAAGGATCGAGCTAATCCCTGGTTCACACAAACTACCAGAGAACTTCAGAAGAGAAATGCAGCTTGAGCTAAGGTTGACTGCTAGTCCTTCAGATGAGGAATAGTGGTTAATCCCTGTTTTAGAAAAGCAAAAGCAAATACTTATTGAATTGTGTATCTGAGAATGGTGGAAATGCAGCCGCCTTCTGGAAGGTATTCAAATCTCAAACGAAACTCCATCCCTCATTACCCCAGCATGTTATGACATTCTGTTGTGGTGGGGGGGTTCTACTGAGCTAACATATAGAATTGTTATAAGATGGTCACTTATTGCAGAATCATGGGGTTGTATTTTGAGACAGTCTTGAATAAGATAAGTAGCCAAAAGGCAGAGTTTAGCATAATTTCTGACCCTCTTTAATAATGGTATGGGAATAATAATTTTATTTCGTAAAGTGGTTTCTTCAATCAAACACTTTTTTTTTGTCTGAAGCACAAGTGAATCCTGGATCCTAGAAGAATTACACCGGAGGGAATGGCTGCAGTTTTACGGGCTCCTAACCAACCGTGCTATTTTGTGTGTTATTTCACATTGTTTAACTTATTTTGTACGTAATGTTGCTGCTACAGTCTCTTATGACCGAAAGAGCTTCTGGATATCAGAACAGCTATTACCTCGAACTGGATGAAGATGATTTTATTTAATGAGTGACGTGAAGGATATAATGCTGGGGGCACAGATCAGGGTGCCTTGTGAGAATTCGTTAGCGAGTGGGTTACCCGCCTTTACCATCCGTTCTATTAGCCAATGTGCAATCACTGGAGAATAAACTGGATGAGCTCCATTCGAGACTATCCTACCAACGGGACATTAAAATCTCTATCTTATGTTTCACGATTCGGTGCTGAACAACGACACTTAATATACAGTTGGCTGGGTTTTCCATGCATTGGCAGGACAGAACAGCTATGTCCAGTAAGATGAGGGTTGGGGGTGTGTGTCTTTGTCAATAACAGCAGGTGCGCAATGTCTAATATTAAGGTAGTCTTGAGGTATTGCTTGCCTGAGGTAGAGTACATCATGATGAGCTGTAGACCACACTATCTACCAAGAGTCCTTATCTATATTTTTCGTAGCCGTCTATTTACCACCACAAACTGACGCTGGCAATAATAGCACACTCAACGAGCTGTATAAGGCAATAAGCAAACAAGAAAATGCTCATCCAGAAGCTGCGGGCCTAGTGGCCGTGGGCTTTAATGCAGGCAAAGTTAAATACCCTATGTCTACCAGCATGTCACGTGCATCCAGAGGAGAAAAAAACTCTAGTCCACCTTTACTCCACACACAGAGACCCATACAATGCTCTCCATCGCCAATCTGACCATAATTCTATCCTTATTCCTGTATACAAGCGAAAACTAAAGCGGGAAGTACCAGTGACTCGGGTCAATACGGAAGTGGTCAGATGACGTGGATGCTACAGGACTGTTTTGCTAGCAGACTGGAATATGTTCCGGGATTCATCCAATGGCATTGAGGAATATACCATCTCAGTCATCGGCTTCATCAATAAGTGCATCGATGACGTCGTCCCGACAGTGACCGTATGTACATACCCCAACCAGAAGCCATGGATTACAGGGAACATCCGCACCAAGCTAAAGGCTATAGCTGCCGCTTTCGAAGAGTGGAACGCTAATTCGGACGCTTATAAGAAATACCGCATTTTAATATTTCTTTTTACCTTGATTTAACAAGGCAAGTCATTTAAGAACAAATTCTTATTTACAATGACGGCCAAGGAACAGTGGGTTAACTGCCTTGTTCAGGGGATTTTTACCTTGTCAGCTCAGGGATTCGATCTAGCAACCTTTTCGGTTACGGGCCCAATGCTCTAACCACTAGGCTACCTGCTGCCCCAAACAGTTGATGCTATGCCCTCAGACGAACCATCAAACAGGTAACACATCAATACAGGACTAAGAATGAATACTACTACACAGCTCTGAAACTCGTCGGATGTGGCAAGGCTAAATGCCTTTTATGCTCGCATCGAGGCAAGCAACACCGAAACATGCATGAGAGCACCAGCTGTTCCCGGATGACTGTCTGATCACGCTCTACGTAGCCGATGTAAGCAAGACCTTTAAACAGGTCAGCGTTCACAAGACCGCAGACGGATTACCATGACGTGTACTTACCAGGACATTTTCAACCTCTCCCTGACAGAGTCTGTAATACCCACTTTTCAAGCATATCACCATAGTCCCTGTGCCCAAGAAAGCGACGGTAACCTGGCTAAATGATTACAGTCCCGTAGCACTCAGGTTGGTAGCCATGAAGTGCTTTGAAAGGGTGGTCATGGCTGACAACCGCATCCTCCCGGGTACCCTGGACCCACTCCAATTCACATACCGCCCCAACAGATGACGCAATCTCAATCGCACTCCACACTGCCCTTTCCCACCTGGACAAAAGGAACACCTTTGTGAGAATGCTGTTCATTGACTACAGCTCAGCGTTCAACACCATAGTGCCAATGAAGCTCATCACTAAGCTAAGGACCCTGGGATTTAACACCTCCCTCTGCAACTGGATCCTGGACTTCCTGACGTGTCACCCCCAGGTGGTAAGATGGGCAACAACACATCTGCCACGCTGGTCCTCAACACTGGGGCCCCTCAGGGGTTTGTACTTAGTCCCCTCCTGTACTCCCTGTTCACCCACGACTGCGCGGCCAAACACGACTCCAACACCATTATTAAGTTTGCTGACGACACAACAGTGGTAGGCTTGATCACCGACGATGAGACCGCCTGTAGGGAGGAGGTCAGAGAACTGGCAGTGTGGTGCCAGGACAACAACCTCTCCCTCAGTGTGAGCAAGACAAAGGAGCTGATCGTGGACTACAGGAAAAGGCGGGCCGAACAGTGGAGTGGTTCGGAGTTTCAAGTTCCTTGGTGTCCACATCAAACAAACTATCATGGTCCAAACACACCAAGATAGTTGTGAAGAGGGCACGACAAAGCCTATTCCCCCTCAGGAAACTGAAAGACGGCATGAATCCTCAAAGTTCTACAGCTGCACCATCGAGAGCATCCTGAATGGTTGCATCACTGCCTCGTATGGCAACGGTTCGGTCTCCAACCGAAAGGCGCTACAGAGGGTAGTGCGGACAGCCCAGTACAGTGGTTCCTCCTTTTAAAAGTTGCGTCATACTGCAGAACACCTTGCAGGCTGCAGCATTCATTTTTTCAGTTAATGCAAGTTAGTGCTAGTTTGACCACCAGAGGGCATCTTTGAGAAGCATTTGACAGTCTTCCATATTGGCATTACCTGAGAATTTAAAACCTTTTTTGTAATAACGTGGGATATGGGATTGAGTTTCTGAAATTTAGCTTAATTCATTTGGTTAGTATTATGGTGTTTCTATTCCGAGAGAAAAGAAACCCTCGGTTTCCGATAGAATGAAAAATATGGCGCTGTACAACGTGACGGTCGGGAGTAGGCTATAGCATAAGAGGATTGGAGGATTCTAAATTGTTTGCCTTCATTATACAACTTTGTTCCAATATTTCTGTAAATCAGTGATTTATTTCCTTTATTTAGTTATGGGATCGATCCATAACTAAATCAACATCTGCATTTTGACAGAGTATTTTTATAATTTTATTAACGAAGCAAAAAGATTCTGAGAAATACATTTAAAGGCATTTTGAAGATATAAGCCACCTGCATTTGTTTACTAGGCTACTGTGCAGTCTGACAAGTAAACATAGGGGTTCACACCTAGCTCGGCTATTAGACTATTCAACCTTTACTAAAGAAATGTCTATTGTTCAGCTAATAGGCCATCCTATAAACGTTGCTCACAGCCTAATAATAATATTTTTTCCCCCATTCCACTTGTTAAAGATTCCAATAGATAGTGTTTTTATCCTCAATCGGCCCCAACCCCAATTAATACATTTGGGCACAGTCGATAGCGTTCTGGACTTCGGGCTAGAATGTTCAGGGTTCAAAACCTGCTCCCTGCTTATTTCATTCAATTTTTATGCTGGTCTCAGAGCAAATAGCCTGGATTGTTACTCCCATCTCGTTCTTCGCCCTCTTCCATGCGTCATTCTCTGCCTGAGTGGCTCGCTTGTGGGTGTGCTGGCAGGATATGGCATCACCTTCGGTTGTGCATCAAGAATTCAGCATTGAAAGTTTATATGATTTTCTGGTTATTCACAGGCAAATAGTAATATGCTCTAAACCACTCTGGTGACAAACAAACTTTGCTGCCCTGTTTTCAATCGTCCACATGGCTGGGAGAACCTCCTCAGATTAATACAGATGAAGGGAGCTAGATATATAGGAAGTGTAGTCTTTTCTTCCTGTATATATGAATTACAAAATCAGCCTTTACTTAAATCTCGTTTCTGGTCTATTGCATAGTTACAATGTGTAATCATTTGATGTCCCAGGAGCGGTAAACACTGTTGAAGTGTATAATTGTAATACATACATGCAGACACTGCATCATTCAAATATCGGAGTTTGATACACCTGGTATTGGATATGACTGAAAAAAACTTGATAAATAGTGAATTAACTTTGACAAAAAATACCCACAATCGTTTCTCTACATTAACGACTCAAATACCAGTGGGTCGCTAGCGGGATCATCCCGACACTACTAGCGCAAACCTGTAGCGCCAGATTTAAAATCCGAAAATTGAATTATTAAACATCCAGCTATATACAAGTGTTCCATACTCATCAAAAGCTCTGTTTCTAGGCAATATCACAGCGTTGTCAGATTTCAAATAGGCTTTACGGCGAAAGCAGCACATTCATTTGTTTGAGGCTAGCACCTCACATATTTTCCAATAGCCATGTATCGATTAGCAATCATGGCACACACATAACACATTTCACAGCGAAAACAAAGTAATTACCTGTTGAAGAACTTCTGCTGAGGTCTTCCTAAGTGTCCAACGAAGACAATCCATGGTTCTTTTGTTAGAAAAAGTAACGTCTTTTATCCATAAATCCTCCATTTGGTTCATGCTTATAATCAGAAACGACAGCCTCCATTACTCCTTTGAAACTCGGCGCGCCTCGTTAAAATTATACCTATAAACTTGTCCAAAAACAATCAAACATAGTTTTAAATGTATCCTTAGGAACCCTTTTACGTATATGTACAATTATAAATCAGCCGGAATATAAACTGAACGCTAAAAGCGATAAATAAGGCACAGCGCGCCGTCTCATGCACGCCAAGACTCTGAAGAGTTTTCATAACGTGGTCTCTCGTTCCAAGCTGTTTATCAATGGTCGAAATTCCCCAAGATGGAGTAAAACACCGTCTCGTGGTTGATGACATCATAAGGAAGCGGCGTGCACTGCGTTAACATGCCTATATATGGTCATTTTGGATAGGAGGGCTCAAAAATGAGCAATGTGTCAAAATGACTTTTTTCAGGACAGAGATTCCTCAGGGTTTTGCCTGCCAAATGCGTTCTGATTGACCCACAGACAAATGGTTAACAGTTTTGGAAAATTCAGAGTGTTTCCTATCCAATGGTACTAAATATATGCATATCCCATTTTCTGGGCCTAAATGGGAGGCATTTTACTTTGGGCACGCCAGGCTCTCCAAAACAGTCACCTTTGCTGCTGGAGCTTGTGAAGTTAACTAACATATTCCTCTCAATTGTATATTTTTTGCTTGACTCATGATGTTCTAATGACTTACATTTGCTTCCACTGTAATGTTTTTGTCAGACATCTTTTCTGAAGAAAGTCACCAGCGAAGGGTGGCATAACGTCAAATTCGTCATTGGAACCACTCAATATGATTGGTCATATAAAAACCTTGCATAATGAGTGCTCAAACTCCCCCTGTGGTAATCTGGAGCAATGAAGCCGTGACGCTGGGTCCCGCGGGGTAAGCTCGCAACTTTTTAAAGGAGGAACCACTGTACATGACCAGGGCCATGCTTCCTGCCATCCAGGACCTCTATACTAGGTGCCGTCCGAAGGCCCCAAAAATTGTCAGACTACAGTCACCCAAGTCAGACTGTTTATCTCTGCTAAAGCACGGCAAGCGGTACAGCAGTGCCAAGTCTAGGTCCAAAAGGCTCCTTAACAGCATCTACCCCCATGCCATAAGACCGCTGAACAATTAATCAAAATGGCCACCCAAACTATTTATATTGACAACCCTCACCCCCCACCCCTTACACTGCTGCTACTTGCTGTTTATTATCTATGCATAGTCACTACATGTACAAATTACATTGACTAACCTGTACCCCCGCACATTGACTCAGTACCGGTACCCCCTGTATATAGCCTTATCATAGTTATTTTATTGTGTTACTTATTTTTTTTCCTATAGTTTATTTAGTAAATATTTTCTTAACTGCATTGTTGGTTTAGGGCTTGTAAGTAAGCATTTTACGGAAAGGTCTACACCTGTTGTATTCGATGATCGTGACAAATACAATTTGATTTAATTTGATAGGCCTACATTTAACACCACACATTGGTTGCTCCTGTAGGCTGAATGATAGAACCACTATTTTCATGTTAAAATGTTATGTGAAGCATTTCCTCCATTGTTTCTATGGTATGCCACCCTGGTAGGTCTGCATAATGATCAAATAGCCACAGTAGCCTACTTAGCCACTGTTATAACAGTAAATTAAAGCAGGTACAGCCTCAGTGTTCCCAGTAAACACGCGCCGGAAGTTGCGCTGACATTTCACAAGGTTCAAGTTTGCGCTCAGTAGACCTGAAATTTGCTCTGTGCCGAAAAATATTCGAGGGAACATTGACAGACAGGACACAATGAGTCTGTTAAACCTGCAACATTCATCTCTACACTGATGATAGTTCTTTACTCCTCTGCCCCCTCAGTACAGCAGGCCATTCATGACATTCAGCAGGGTTTTGACTCAATTCAAAAATCGCTTACTGATCTAGTGCTAAATGCTAAGAGAACCAAGTTTGTCGTCCTCTAGGTCATAATATTGACCATGAGGACCTGCGTATTTGCATATTGAATGGAGCCCAAATTGAGCAAGTTCACCATTTATAAGTACTTAAGTATTTGGATTGAAGATAAGTGCTCTTAAAATTGAAAAAAGCTGAGAATTAAGACTGGTTTCTTTTATAGGAATAAATCCCCCAGGCCTGGAGGGAGCTAAAGTCTTTCAGCTACCTAAGAATAGTAAAGCCCCCTTTACTGGCTCAAAAGCCGGCCAATCAGCCTGTTACCAACACTAAATAAACTTGTGGATTTTTTTGTTGTTGACCAGATACAATGCTATTTTACAGTAAACAAATTGACAAGACTTTCAGCACCCTTATAGGGAAGGATATTCAACAAGCACAGCACTTACACAAATAATTGATTGTCTGAGAGAAATTTATGAGAAAGATTGGGGGGATGTTTTATTAGACTTCAGTGCAGCTTTTGACATCGATCACCGAGCTATTGCAAAGTTTGATTACAGCCTACGTGATATTTCATAACTTTTACAAAACCATGTGCAGAGAGAGACTGTCAAAGAATACAGCAAAGAGATTATGTTTTTGAGTGAGTTAATGTTTTAAGTTTTTATTCAGCACTGTCAACACTTTTATTCAACACTATTACAAACATAAAACGGCTTTTCTTTACTTCCACTCACGCTGCAATGAATGAGTAGCCGTGTATTGATAGCCCTGCGTTTGTATTACTAGCAGCTCGTCGTGTCTATTTTAATATCAAGGAATATTTCATTTTCTGTGGTCATAGGAACAACATGAATTTGTGCATTAAGCAGATGTGGATGCGGTGCGACTCGAGTTTCGCCATCAGGTGGAAGACTGTCCCACTCTCTGTTCAGTCTCACCGGGTTAAGGGAAGGAGAGAGCAGGGACCGTGAGAGGCGGACCCTCTGCTGCTCCCTCCCTCCGCTTAGACCATTGACGTGTTCAAAACAACTGGGAACTCTGGGGGGGGTGAAATAGTTTTGAACGGTCATCCAACTCTGAATTTTTATGTTATCAAGTTTTGAAATATAAGATCTGAGAATAACAATATTGGCAGGCCAGGCATATAGCCAATATTCTGTGATAATGTATTAGGCCTACTGCACAAACCTAATTGCTTCATTACTTTTTTTATTAGGTTCATTGTTCTTATTTTTAAGTTATGATGGTGATGAAGTAAAACATTCTGAGTGGTAGATCTCTGCTTTTTGACTGCGAAAGGGATCTAGACTCGGTGACCACTGCCATATAGCTAGCTTGAATTGGTATAGAGTAAGATTTTCTAGAACTGTACCATTGGGCCTATGCCTCAAGCGAGAATGTGGACTTAAACAGGAGTCAATAATGGTTACCTGTTGCGGGCCTGCCGTATCATGAAAACGCTGATAATTTAAGGTTGGGTTTGCCTGAGCGGGACTTGGGGTGCTGATAAGTCAATGTCTCAGCGCAGCCTTGAAATGCCAAGACCGGGTCAAGGCACACAATGATTTGGATGGACCGCATCCTCTCTGTAAAGCAGAGAAGATAAGCAGTGCTGTAGAACACAAAACTTGAGACATCTGTGGCATTGTGTTGTGTGACAACTGCCTATTTTAGTGGCCTTTTTGTTGTTATCACTAGTTGCTGCACCATTCCCCTCCTGTACTTGGGAATCAGATAGACTGGGAGTCCTGAGCGTGTTTCTTCCCAGGGCTGCTGGGTCCACGCACCTCCGGTACTCTGTAATACCCTTTTCACACTACTGAGCTGAGCCAAGTTCTCTACCGTGCTGGCTTAGTTACACATCCATCATAGTGTCTAGAATCAAGCTGGGGAAAAATAAACATCTGTAACAGTACTGATGACATGAAAAGGGTAATGAAACTGAACGAGTACGGTTGGAGTTGCGTTGATGGTGTGAAAAGGGTAATGAAACTGAACCAGTACGGTTGCAGTTGTCACACCATCATGCCAACTCCAACCTTACTGATTCAGTTTCTTTACCCTTGTCAAACCATCATGCCAAGGGTAAAGAAACTGAACCAGTACGGTTGGAGTTGGCATTGAAAAGAAGGGGCCTCACTTTGTGACTTTTGTACAATTACAAATTTGATGCATTTCGTTGAACTTGTTTGGCCACGTACTTAAAAATAGCACTCTGACGTGTAGAGTCCTGTTAAGGAATGCGATCTGCGGCCGTCCAGAGTTCTCTGCGGCAGGGAGGGAGGAGGAGGGGCTTTCTCATCTGCTCTGCACCATGGTCACATACAAGTCCCCTCTGTATGAAACACTCAGCCCACCATTTAGAAGAGCTGCTGTGAGAAATCTCTGCATCTATCCTCAGTTCAGCCATGACTAGCAGGTGGGTTGATCTAGCCAGCTCTCCCATTTTTCTTACTCTACACTCTCGCCCCCCTTCTTTAAATGTCTAGGTTTCTTCTTCCCTCCATCTCTTTCCCTGAGGTGTAACTTCAGTCTTCATGCCTGCTAGTCTAAAGAGGCCATGACCACCACAAACACTGCTACACCATCAGCAGCCATCAGAGGAGTTACTTAAGAGGATTCATCTGCTTGTCTGAGCTGCAGCTGTCTTTTTGGAGGAGGGTCAGGCCTATATGTCTGTAGTGTCATCTGTTTTGTTTTCACACAGATTGCTTGTTTACGTTAACTAGGTAGACAAAGGTGAAAGTCCTGTGCTCAGGTGTCACAGAACGTAAGACATTACATCTAGGCCCTACTCGATCAGAATAATGAAGGGTAAGGTTCCTAATCACTCGTGGGGAAGCAAAGGAAGGAACCATGTTATAGGCCTGGCCCTGGCTACAACTGAACCATACATGTCCTGTTATTGGCCTGGCCCTGGCTACAACTGAACCATACATGTCCTGTTATAGGCCTGGCCCTGGCTACAACTGAACCATACATGTCCTGTTATAGGCCTGGCCCTGGCTACAACTGAACCATACATGTCCTGTTTATTGGCCGGGCCCTGGCTACATCTGAATCATACATGTCCTGTTTATAGGCCTGGCCCTGGCTACAACTGAACCATACATGTCCTGTTTATTGGCCGGGCCCTGGCTACAACTGAACCATACATGTCCTGTTATAGGCCCTGGCTACAACTGAACCATACATGTCCTGTTATAGGCCTGGCCCTGGCTACAACTAAACCATACATGTCCTGTTATAGGCCTGGCCCTGGCTACAACTGCTATCTTTGATGTGCCACTGCCTTCTGTGTGAGACATCCTGGATTAAGGAAGATTAGGTTAAATCCCGCTGGTCTGCCGGCCGGTACCACTTCTTCCCCAGCAGGGCCCGGCCCAGACTCTAAGGAGGACCCTTATGTTCACAGCTGGGCGATGAATGGGGGTTAATCATCATGTTGGAGTAATATAATCATATGGATGACCTGATGTCATGATGAGCTGTAGAGATAACGGTCTGTCACTGCAGCGTTTACATAATTTTCCACACACTAGGTCCATTTGAGTTAAGCTGCCAATTGTCTATGCCCTGCCAAGTTGAGTGTAAGTTAGGAACTCTGTCAACCAGACACGTTTGCATTGAAGAGCTCCCTGACCTGAAGTTCAGGAAATCATCACGACCCACTGTTTTGTCAGTCATCAGATGAAGTGCTTTATGGTTCTTCAGTTACTTCAGTTGCTGTTCTGAGGAGTTGCTGTTCTGAGGAGTTGCTGTTCTGAGGAGTTGCTGTTCTGAGGAGTTGCTGCCGGGTGTTGAATGAAGTCTCAATGCCTGTGGCTAAGCTGGCCATAGATAATTTGTTTCTTATGTACATCATCCTGGGGTCGCTACTGTATATACTGTTGTTTTTATTTCTTTACTTACCTATTGTTCACCTAATACCTTTTTTTTTTTTTTTTTGCATTGTTGGCTAGAGCCTGTAAGTAAGCATTTCACTGTAAGGTCTACACCTGCTGTATTAGGCGCATGTGACAAACTTTGATTTGATTTTGAGATCTTGCTGTATGGTAATGAGCTGTTCCAAATGACTGATAAAGCTCTGTCCATCCTTTTGTTGAAGATAGTCAGACGTTTGACGTCACACCATTGCTGTGATTGTGTGTAGTGTAACACACTAGCCCTATAATTTAATGTGACTTTGTTTTTTTTCTCAAGTCCAAAACTCCCTAAACATCAATAAAGTTGTAAAACAAACATTTGTAAACCCGTCAGATCTGCTATTAATCGGTTTAACTAAATTATAACCGTTTAGGCTACAAGTGGCAGAGAAATAGGATTTTTTTGTTTGTGATTAGCTGAAAACCTTGGCCACTGTTGCCTAAGCCAGTTTGAGGCTACTGCTTGCAGGGTTGCTTATTGTGATGGTTTGGTATTTAGCTGGGTTATAGTCTATAACTTCCAGTTAACATGTTTTGCCCCAGGTATTAGTTCTACTGTAGGCTAGCTACATAATGCTAGTAGTGAGCTGGTTAGAGTATTGTAGAGAATTTGCCCCAGTTGTGGTCTTAGGTCTTGAAGTCTATGCTTTCTATTAATGCTTCTCTTTGTTCTCTCTAGGATGGCTTGGACGCATTGGTGTACGACCTTGACTTTCCAGCCCTGAGAAAAAACAAAAGCATCGACAACTTCTTGAATAGATGTAAGTAGCTAGCCCTTACAAGGTTCCTCTCCCCCATAGGTCCTCTTTCCTTTGTGCAGAATCTCTGTCACTTCCATCATATTTGTAGAACACACACACACACACACACACACACACACAGGAGAGAGTGGAGGCTGTTTTAGGGTCACCGCCTCATACAGTCCATGGCACTATTGTGTCTGCAGCTCAGTCCACTCGGTGTCCTCAACAAAAGGGCATTAATGAGTGTCTGGTGACCCACATAGTGTCCCCCTCAGACTGGGGGACCACCATGTCTATATGACTGGAACTTAGAGGTTATGGCATTTTAACACAAGGACAGTCTGCAACTTTGGCGTGTCATTAGTTTATGAATATGGTTATATATTTGATGTGTATGTAACTACAATGGCAGTAAAGCATCTACGGCAGATGAGGACAATTCTTCACAAACTGTTCCCCATATTGGAAACCAACGGTCAATACGAGCTCCTGTAAAGCCTTGAGGCTACATCTGTCACAGGCTATTTGTTCAGGTAGTCTTGCTGGGTACTTTCAGTGTTGGAGATGCCTTGAAGGACATTATGGTAATGGACTAGCTGTTTTGTGAGAGGGGCTGGTTGCCAATGTCATCCACTCGGGGGGTCTGTGCTCTTTGTATTGCTAGTGCTCTCCTCCTTGCAGACTACTAACCCATGACATGTAGTCTAATCATATTCTGTATGAGACCAGTAGCCAATATGCCTAGGCTAAACTCAATCCCATTAGCCAACAGCTCTGCAGACAGCACAAACAAGGGATTTTATTTTCTCCCTCCATATTTTAGTCCAAGCACGTGGGAATAAAATCATGTATAAAATGCTTCTAAAAATGTAATATTATCGCACTTTTTTAATATCATTACTCGATCATGTACTTTACTTGATCATGTACTTTACTTTATGAAACCCTGAAACCGTAACCGCTGGAAACAACTCTGCATTCAAAATGGTCTCATTTTAATAGTTCTAATCCTTGGTTTTATTTTTAGATCAATTGAACTCTGATGCACTGCACTCAGCCCCCCTTTTTTCCATGCATTCTTGTGCCAGTTGTGAACCATGCAAATAGAAAAACTGTCCCTCCTGTTCAGCTATGACCAAATTTGGCTGAATACTATCTTCCCTAGGGCAGGGAAGCCAGAGTTGTTACATCAGATAGGCTCTCAGTACTGTAACACACTCTGTAAAGCAGTCAGTGGTGAAACCCCATCAGCTCAAAGACAGAGGTTTCTTTCACTGCTTTGTCTGCCAGAAAAAACACAACCTGGGATGGTATGAATATCTCTCTCAACCGTATGCAACCCAAATGTAGAAAGCATGTCAAGGTTCAGTCAATCAATCACATTTATTTAAAAAGCCCTTTTTACATCAGCTGATGTCACAAAGTTCTGTACAGAAACCCAGCCTAAAACCCCAAACAGCAAGCAATGCAGGTGTAGAAGCATGGTGGCTAGGAAAAACTCCCTAGAAAGGCCAGAACCTAGGAAGAAATCTAGAGAGGAACCAGGCTATGAGGGGTGGCCAGTCCTCTTCTGGCTGTGCCGGGTGGAGATTATAACAGAACACGGCCAAGATGTTCAAATGTTCATAGATGACCAGCAGGGGCAAATAATAATAATCACAGGGGTTGTAGACGGTGCAACAGTTCAGCACCTCCGGAGTAAATGTCAGTTGGCTTTTCATAGCCGATCATTCAGAGTATCTCTACCGCTCCTGCTGTCTCTAGAGAGTTGAAAACAGCAGGTCTGGGACAGGTAGCATGTCTGGTGAACAGTTCAGGGTTCCATAGCCGCAGGCAGAACAGTTTAAACTGGAGCAGCAGCACGGCCAGGTGGACTGGGGACAGCAAGGAGTCATCAGGCCAGGTAGTCCTAAGGCATGGATCACTGGTCAAGGGTCACTGGTAAAGGTTAACTGGTGTGTATCTAACATCCAAGTTCAATGGTACCTGTACTTCAGATATCCAGTGATGTTGTTATTATTACAGATTTTCATCTGCTGTTTTGCTTTTGTATTTTTAGTAGTCTCTGCCTGATGCGGTGGACAAAGTCCCTTCAGTAATTTACTAATCTACCCTGTTCTAACAAGTTTCCTTTTAATGTCATCTCTCCACCTCTCTTCTTTAGATAAGGACACCATCAGTAAGATCCGGGACCTGCGGATGAAAGCAGAGGACTATGAGGTGGTCAAGGTTATCGGGAGGGGGGCGTTTGGAGAAGTGCAGTTGGTGAGGATCGCCATTATGGTTATGCTAATTTGTCCTGCGTGAATCACATCAACTTTTGTCTGTCTGCTTGACCTTCATACATCTAGTGCAGACAGATATAGAAGTATAACATTATTATTATTATATGGCTATAGGTTTGGCTTGACGCAAGCCATACGCCCTAACTAGACTCTCTCCTCTCTCCCAGGTAAGACACAAAGCCACGATGAAGGTGTATGCCATGAAGCTGCTTAGCAAGTTTGAGATGATCAAGAGGTCGGACTCTGCTTTCTTCTGGGAGGAGAGGGACATCATGGCCTTTGCCAACAGCGCCCTGGTGGTGCAGGTATGGATCTCATCCTCACTTTGCCCACTAGGAATAATCTGAAAGGAAGCACAGTGATTGAGATTCAGGCAATTGTAACAGAATATTAATGCAATTTCTTTTTTTTGCTTTCCTCTCCATTCCTCCTATTGATGTTTGGTCACTAACCCTAACCCCCCCCCAGCTGTTTTATGCGTTTCAGGATGACCGTTACCTCTACATGGTGATGGAGTACATGCCCGGTGGAGACCTGGTTAATTTGATGAGCAACTATGATGTCCCCGAGAAGTGGGCCCGCTTTTACACCGCCGAGGTGGTGCTGGCTCTGGACGGGATCCACGCCATGGGATTCATACACAGGTACTACTGTTGCTGTTACTGGTACAGGACTTATTCTCTTCTATTGTAAAGGTGGCTCTAGTGTCTCTACTTCTACCTCTTTTCTGTTGTGGCAGTATTCTCCACCATTCTAAAGCCTCCTTGACAGGGACTTAAATCACCAGTTTAATGTACTGTTGGTTTGAGAATGCTTTGCCTATATAATATCAGGTTTTAGGTTCGAGAACTGCTGGTTTGTTATTTAACCAATAAGGCCTGATGGGCTGTATATGGCCAATATACCACGGCTTTGCGGAGTGCCCGGATACAGTCCTTAGCTGTGGTGTATTAGCCATAAACCACAAAGCCCAGAAGTGCCTTATTGCTATTATAAACTGGTTACCAATGTAATTAGAGCAGTAAAACTAAATGCTTTGTCACGTACCCGTGGTATAAGGTCGGATATACCACGGCTGTCAGGCAATCAGCATTCAGGGCTTGAACCAGACAGTTTATAAATTACGTTATACCATGGCATTGTTGAATACTCGATCTGATTGGCTTGAAGGGCGTTCTAGAGTGTGCATTATTTCATTATTACGCACGGTATATTTGCACAGTAGAATTCTATGGCTATAGTTCATTCTTACATGTTCTGTGTTTGAGCTGCTGTTGAAAGCAAAATCGAATGGAAAACATTATTGCCGTTGTTGAATTCGATTTTCATAATGGCAAGCTAGGACTGATGGTTTGATTAGCTAAACTAGCAAGTCTGTTTGTTTGGTTACCAAGGCAACTACTGTCACTATCTTGTAGACTTGCTAGCTACTTCAGTGGATGTTGGACACATTTCTAGTGGCAAATGAACAAATTTCTACCGGCAAATGTGTTAAATTATTGCCATGGTATTAAAAGGATAATCAACTTAGGGCTTTGTGCGTTCTCTGGATACTAATGCAACTCCATTGAAGGTCAGTTTCACTCCGCTAGCGCATCGTGGAAGACACCACCTACGTCATTCATTATTTTCCAGAGAACGCATAGCCTCTTGTTGATTATCCCTTAAGTGTCTTTTTATGTCTTTTCAGGGACGTGAAGCCTGATAACATGTTGCTAGACAAAGCAGGCCACTTGAAGTTGGCAGACTTTGGGACCTGTATGAAAATGAACAAGGTAGCTATCGCACTAGCCTTCCAACGCACCATGACTGATAATGAGGAGTTAACCCTATCACCCTGTAGAGTAGACTGTTGTCTAAGAGTTTCAACTGTTTTCTGCTTCCAAATGCTCTATTTAATTAAGCTTAGTGATGGTTTATCAATATTTAGAGCTTTTAATACATTTACTTAGCATTCTTCCTCTTACATGCAGTGCCTTCAGAAAGTATTCATACCCCTTGACTTATTCCACATTTTTGTAACAACCTGAATTAAAAATGATTTCTTTCCTCACCCATCTACACACATTGACAGTGAAAACATGTTATTGAAAATGAAATGTCTATCTAATTTACATAAGTATTCACAGCCCTTTGCTATGACACTCCAGATTGAGATTGAGTGTATCCAATTTCCTTTGATCATTCTTGATCACTACAAATTGTCCACCTGTTGCCAATTCAATTGTTTGGACATTTATTTAGATAGAAACACACCTGTCTAAGTTCCCACAGACCTAGCATGTCAAAGCAAAAACAATACCATGAAGTCCAAGGAACTGTCCGTAGATCTGAGAGATTGCCTCATCACAATTCCTATAGCTGGGGAAGGTTATAAAACACTTTCTAGAGTCTTTAAAGTTTCCAAGAGCACAGTGGTCTCCATCATTTGGGAAATTGAAAAAATATGTAACTACCCAGACTCTGCTTAGAGCTGGCCGTCCGACCAAACTGAACAACCAGGAAGAATGAACCGAATGACCATTCTGACAGAACTACAGAGTTCCTTGGCTGAGATGGGAGAACCTGCCAGAAGGACAACAGACTCTGCAGCACTTCACCAATCTGGGCTTTATGGGAGAGTGGCCAGACGGAAGCTGCTCCTGAGAAAAAGGCATGTAAAAGACACAGATCATAAGGCAAAATATTCTGTGGTCTGATACAAAAAATGTACTCTTTGGCCTGAATGGAAACTGATTTGTCTGGTGAAAACCAGGCACAGCTCATCACCCGTCTAACACCATCCTTACCGTGGAGCATGGTGGTGGCAGCCACTGGTAAGGATAGAGGGAACAATGAATGGTGCCAAATACAGGCAAATCTTTGAGAACCTGCTTTAGGGTGCAATCGACCTTAGACTGGGGTGTAGATTTACGTTCCAAAAGGACAATGACACCAAGCATACAGCCAAAGCAACGCTGTACTGGCTTCAGAACAAGAATAATAAAGTCCTTGAGTGGCCCAGCTAAAACCCAGACTTAAATGTAATTTGAAAATCTGTGGAAAGACTTGAAGATTGCTGTTCCTGCCACACCCCATTGAACTTAACTGAGCTTGAGAAAATCTGCAAGGAAGAATGGGAGAATATCTCCATCCAGATGTGCAAAGCTGATGCAGAGAGAGACCCAATATGACTCAAAGCTGTAATCGACGCCAAATGTACTTCCTACAAAGTATTGACAAAGAGTTGTGAATAAATGCGATTTCTTTAAAAAAAAATACATGTTTTCACTTTCATTATGGGGTATTGTGTTTAGATGGGTGAGAGATATCAATTTTGAATTCCAGCAGTAATTCAACAAAATGTGGAATAAGTCAAGGGGTATGAATACTTTCTGAAGGCACCGTATCAGCACTTAGGCCTGCAATTTGTTTGCTTTCTTGAACTATGAAAGCTTATGTATTTTAGAGCATATAAGCTTTGTACGATGCGACACAGCAGTGTTTATAAATACAGTAGAACAATAGTTTATGATTAATTCTCTTTCAGGATGGTATGGTCTGATGCGACACAGCAGTGTTTATAAATACAGTAGAACAGTAGTTTATGATTAATGCACTTTCAGGATGGTATGGTCCGATGCGACACAGCAGTGGGAACGCCAGACTACATTTCGCCAGAGGTACTAAAATCCCAGGGAGGAGATGGATATTACGGCCGGGAGTGTGACTGGTGGTCCGTGGGAGTCTTCCTGTATGAGATGCTCGTCGGTGAGTTGCAATACGAGACCTTTTCTCACGCTGTTACGATCAGAAACAAATTGGTCGTACAATTTGAACCCCTAGTTCTGGATCAGAGTATTCCCATTCATTTGCAGGCAGAGGATAGTCTTCTATTCCCTCTCTGGGCGATATGGCCAAAATGTCATATCACAATATTTTCCTTATTTAAAAAAAAAAAGTTTGAAATATATTTTTAGTAGTTAGGATGGCAACAAATTAATTCTAACTGGTTTTAATGTGCTTTCTCCATTCATATACTCAACCGAACTAGGACAAAACTGACAGTTGTCCAATTTGTAGAACTTTTCATTTATTTAACACTATCAGAATACCTTTTTATAGACTGTATTGTAAAAATCCATACCAGTATTCCTTAAAATATTGCCCAGCCCTACATTGCCGCAACCTAAAGGAAGTGGATAATCAACCAGCAGATCCCAAAGTGGAGGCTAGGTATAGGGATCAAACTTTGTTCAAGACTAGTGTAATGTTTAAGGGTTTACATTTAGGCTAAGCAAACCCCCATTGAGAACCATTTGAAAATATGTAGTCTTGGCTGGGTTCACTAGGTTACCTCACTGCCTGTGGTTTTGTGTGTCTATAGGTGACACGCCGTTCTACGCTGACTCGTTGGTGGGGACGTACAGTAAGATCATGAACCACAAGAACGCACTGACCTTCCCTGAAGACAGCGACATCTCCAAGGACGCCAAGAACCTCATCTGTGCCTTCCTGACTGACAGGTGAGGATGATGACTTTATTTTTATGCGCGGTTAGGAAATAAAAACTGGTGGTGTGGAAAGCCCTGATTTTATACCGTTCTTTCATGTTTTACCAATGATTTCCCTAGTTGACAAGTAGATGGAAAGGGACTAGTGTCATGAACTCATTGACTTGATTGGACTTAGTAATCAGTCAAACATCAAGCTGTGTTCTTCTGAAGAGCTATCAATCATGTCTAAAAGCTTTCACTCTGTTCTGTTCAGAGAGTTAGTTTCAAAGCCATAGACTCTATAACAATGGACATTATCAGTGGATTAAACGGTACCTTATTCTGATTCCCTGTTACTAGGGAGGTGCGACTGGGCCGTAACGGGGTGGATGAGATCAAGAGGCATCCTTTCTTCAAGAACGACCAGTGGACATGGGAGAACATCAGAGAGAGTGAGTTGTGTTCAGGTCAACCAGCAGCGCTTTCATGATTCCTATGTGTTTGTAACACGTAAATCCTCTGGCTATAGCAGCTCTTTACTGGGTTTATATTAAATGCGCTGAAAGGCTGCAGTCATCACTTTGGCCTGGCCACACTGCCCCTAGCCCTGCTCTGGCATGCCCTGCCATGCCACCAGCACCGGCTGTCCTAGCTGCTCCTTTAGATGCTCCCCTAGCTGACTAGCTGGGTGACCTTGGAATGGAACCCTATTCCTTATGAAGTGCACTTGTTTTGGACTGAGGCCTACATCCGTGCAGTACACTTCATAGGGAAAATGTGCAAAGTAGTACACCTCATGGGGAATAGGATGCCATTTCTAGGCCATAGCATGGCCCTGAATATCTACTGTATCAACTCAGAATATCTACTGTATCAACTCAGACTGAATGCTTTTTGTTTATAGTTGATGCATTTTATCTCTAAGTAATCTAGATTGACAAGAGACAGTTTGAGGGGAGAGAAAGACTGACATATTTGACAGCAGAACATTGCCATAAGCAGTGATGCGTTAGTGTGGTGCCAGGTCTATAGGAGAAAGAGGGGGCTGTATACAAGTACCGGTACAGTGTCTATGTGCGGGGGTACAGGTTAGAGGTCATTTGTACATGTAGATAGGGGTGAAGTGACTATGCGTAGATAATAAACAGCGAGTAGCAGCGGTGTACAAAACAAACAATGGGAGGGGTGGTGTCAATGTAATTGGTCCGGTGGCCATTTTATTAATTGTTCAGCAGTCTTATGGCTCGGGGGTAGAAGCTGTTAAGGAGCCTTTGTCTTGCTCACATTGAGGGAGAGGTTTTTGGTCCACACACACCTGAACAGTCTTGAAGACGGCAAGGCAGTGCCTCTTCCCCCTCAGGAGGCTGAAAAGATTTGGCATGGGCCGTCAGATCCTCAAAAAGTTATACAACTGCTCCATCGAGAGCATCTTGATTGGCTGGATCACCGCTTGGTATGGCAATTGTACCGACCTTGACCACAAAGCACTACAAAGGTGGGTGCGGACAGCCCAGTACCTCACTGGGGCCAAAATCCATGCCATCCAGGACCTCTTTATCAGGCGTTGTCAGAGGAAGGCCTGAAGAATTGCCTAAAACTCCAGCCACCCAAGCCATTCACTGTAATTAAGCATTGGCTCCAAGACAGCTTCTACCCCTAAGCTCTCCCCCCAGACTGCTAAATAGTCAATGAATGATACCCAAACTATCTTGCACTGACCCTAAACATACTCACTAGACATTATACACTCACTCTGCGCTCACACTGCGCTCGCCACGCGCTCGCACTGCGCTCGCTCGCACTGCACTCGCTCACACTACACTCGCTCACACACATCCCTCACACATTCAAACACTACATATGCGCACACACATGCATACGACAACGCCAACAAACATACATAGACACATACACTCTCACCCACACACTTCTATGTGCTACTTTGGGGCGGCAGGTAGCCTAGTGCTTAGAGCGTTTGGCCAGTAACCGAAAGGTTGCTGGATCGAATCCCCGAGCTGACAAGGTAAAAATCTGACGTTCTGCCCCTGTTCCCCGGTAGACCGTCATTGTAAACAAGAATTGGTTCTTAACTGACTTGCCTAGTTAAATAAATAAATACTCTGTTCTTTATTTTACTCTTATTATTATCTATCCTGATTATCTATCTATCCCAAGCCTTTCACTGTAATTAAGCATTGGCTCCAAGACAGCTTCTACCCCTAAGCTCTCCCCCCAGACTGCTAAATAGTCAATGAATGGTACCCAAACTATCTTGCACTGACCCTAAACATACTCACTAGACATTATACACTCACTCACGCACTCGCACTGCGCTCGCACTGCGCTCGCTCACGCGCTCGCACTGCGCTCGCTCACGCGCTCGCACTGCGCTCGCTCGCACTGCGCTCGCTCGCACTGCACTCGCTCACACTACACTCGCTCACACACATCCCTCACACATTCAAACACTACATATGCGCACACACATGCATACGACAACGCCAACAAACATACATAGACACATACACTCTCACCCACACACTTCTATGTGCTACTTTGGGGCGGCAGGTAGCCTAGTGCTTAGAGCGTTTGGCCAGTAACCGAAAGGTTGCTGGATCGAATCCCCGAGCTGACAAGGTAAACATCTGACGTTCTGCCCCTGTTCCCCGGTAGACCGTCATTGTAAACAAGAATTGGTTCTTAACTGACTTGCCTAGTTAAATAAATAAATAAATACTCTGTTATTTTACTCTTATTATTATCTATCCTGATGCAGAGTCACTTGACCCTGCCTTCATGTACATATCTACCTCTAGTACCTCATACATCTACACATTGATCTGGTACTCCCTGTATATAGCTCCATTCTTGTGTATTTTATTTTTTTCCTCTTGTTAGTTACCATTTTTTATTTATTTTTATTTTATTTTTATGTTGTTGGGAAAGTTCGTAATCAAGCATTTCACTGTAAAGTCTACACCAGTTGTATTCGATACATGTGTACAAGTACAATTTTGATTTGATATGGGACTGATGTAGACTAATAATAATTTGGGGGTGCTTATATTTGTCTTGTTACACCCAAGTGTGTAATGGCAGTGTGTTTCTTGCATATCCCAACTCCCCTGAGACTGTGTTGCTTACATTTTTATATCCCATCACCTTGTACTGGAATCTATATTTTGCCAAAGTTTCAAAGTTTGACTGGCATTTCCCCCACAACACGATCTCAAGTTCTCAACCCAATGTGCCTCAGCACCAAATCATAAACTATGAGAATGCCTCTCCACCTGCAGTGAGTCATGATTCTGTTCTCTCTTCTCTCCTCCACCTCCTGTCTATCTGTATTTCCAGCGGCGGCCCCGGTAGTGCCTGAGCTGAGCAGTGACATCGACACCAGTAACTTTGACGACATTGAGGAGGACAGGGGAGACGAGGAGACCTTCCCCATACCAAAGGCCTTCGTGGGCAACCAGCTGCCCTTTGTGGGGTTCACCTACTATAGCAGTCACCAGTAAGTCTGTTAGCATAGCCTGGCTTCAACTACTACAGCACTCACCAGAAAGTGTGTTGGCGTAGCCAGGCTTCAGCTACTACAACAGTCACCAGTAAGGCTCTTGAATCATGTTTCCTGGAGAATTTCCATGAACTGCGTTTTAGTCCAGGACTAGGCTTAATCTGTGTCTGGGAAAACGGTGTCCAGAGTATGTGTTGGCACTGTCCACTTACCCTGGTGTCACCAACTACAGTAAACACTGTCAGTCATCACCTAGGCTCTTCTTGGTCAGCTCAGGAGAAACTCAAGGCCCTAACCATGGTCAACATACTATAGTCAGGCCTGACTTAACACAGTCAAAATAGTCAGGGTGCCCCAGCTGGAGCAATCATCTGTTATTCTGTCAACTGCTAGTCAACACTTTCTAGCTTAACCTGCTAGAGCCATCAGAACTGTCAGTACTGCCGCTGTTTTATACCGCCTCATCAATCTAATGCAACCTTTATAGCAACATAGCTAATTACACCCAGAGCTTGATAGACATGCACATATGAATGTCTTATACTGGAGAGTTATCTGACCTAGATAACAGCCAGAACATGTTTGACCCAGTGGGATCATGGTTTGGTGAGGTCATCAGTGGGTCAGGGAAGTGTGGTCACTACAGTGCCTTCAGAAAGTATTCACACCCCTTGACTTTTTCCACATTTTGTTCTTACAGCCTGAATTTAAAATTGATTAAATGTACATTGTGTCACTGGCCTACCAACAATACCCCATAATGTCAAAGAGTAATTATGTTTTTAGACATTTTTACAAATTTATGAAAAGCTGAAATGTCTTGAGTCAATAAGTATTTGACCCCTTTGTTATGGCAAGCCTAAATAAGTTCAGGACGTAGTCTGTGTGTAGTAATAGTGTTTAACTTGATTTTTGAATGACTACCTCATCTCTGTATCCCACTCTTACAATTATCTGTAACGTCCCTCAGTCGAGCAGTGAATTTCAAACACAGATTCAACCCCAAAGACCAGGGTTGTTTTCCAATCCCTTGCCACGAAGGGCACCTAAAAAAAAAAAAGCAGATATTGAATCTTCCTTTGAGCATGGTAAAGTTATTAATTACACTTTGGGTGGTGTATTAATACACCCAGTCACTACAAAGATACAGGGGTCCTCCTAACTCAGTTGCCAGAGAGGAAGGAAACCGATTTGAGATTTAACCATGAGTTTAATGGCTGTGATAGGAGAGAACTGAGGATGGATCAACAACGTTGTAGTTACTCCACAATACTAAATGACAGAGTGAAAAGAAAGCGTGTAAAGAATAAAAATATTCCAAAACATGCATCCTGTTTGCGATAAGGCACTAAAGTAAAACTGCAAAGAAATTAACTTTGTCCTGAATACAGACTTTTATGTTTGGGGCAATTCCAACACATCACTGAGTACTACTCTTCATATTTTCAAGCATGGTGGCGCATCATGTTATGGGTATGCTTGTCATCGGCAAGGACTAGGGAGTTTATTAGGATAAATAAACGGAATAGAGCTAAGCACAGGCAAAATTCTGCTTGGAAACCTGGTTCATTCTGCTTTCCAACACACTGGGAAACATTCACCTTTCAACAGGTCAATAACCTAAAACACAAGGTCAAATCTATAGTGGAGTTGGTTACCAAGACGACATTGAATGTTCCTGAGTGGCCTAGTTACACTTTTGCCTGAAAGCAGCTTGAAACTCTATAGCAAGACATGAAAATGGTTGTCCAGCAATGATCAACCACCAACTTGAGAGAGCTTGTAGAATATTTTCTAAGAATGTGCAAATATTGTACAATCCAGGTTTGCAAAGCTTTTAGAGACTTACCCAGAAAGACTCACAGCAGTTATCTCTGGCAAAGTTGATTCTAACATGCATTGAATACTTATCTAATCAAGATATATTAATTGTATTTCTTCCACTGAGACATTAAATTATTTTGTGTAGACTGTTGACAAGAAAATGACAATCCTTTTTAATCCTGCTTTGTAACACAAAATGTTGATCATGTTGTTGTGGTCTGTCCCCCAGGTTCTCCCGGAGCACCAGCACCAAGAGTGTTGACAAACGCAGCAGCTCCACCAAGGAGGACAAGAGCCATGTGAGTACTACTTATAGAGATGAAAACAACAGTCTGTTGCATCTGGAGTAACTACTTTCTGCAATGCTAAATTCTCTGCAAGTTTTTTTGTTACATTCCAATGCTTAATGTACACTAGTATTGGTTTATTGTACTTGAACATTTTACTCTGCAATGCCAAACTGATTACAAGTTTATTGTATTGCAAAGCATAATGTATTCTACAGTGTCTGTCTATAGTGTTGTCTTACACGTTGTCTGTGTTCAGCTGGAGAACCTGCAGAAGAGGATCTACCAGCTGGAGGAGCAGCTACACAGTGAGATGCAGCTAAAGGATGAGATGGAGCAAAAGTTCAGGTAGTAATCGATCACATGTCAATCATCTTAATTTAACCTACAAGTCAGATTTCAAGCAAAAAAAAGACATGCTGGTTTTGAATACAAACAAGTGTATTTTAATGAACAGTGCATCCGTTTTCCCATTTTAAAAGATAAAGCAAAAAGTGCTAATCTTTGTTGTCCTTTAGGACGACGAACACAAAGCTCGACAAGTTTATGAAAGAGCTGGACGAGGAGGTGAGTGAATATCTAGTATTCTGAAACGTATACCAGGGCAAGTGCATAATCACGATCTACGGTAGTCTACAAAAGTGCAGCAAACAAGACGTGATATAGGGCCTAATTGCTCTGTACATTGAGTACTAACTCCTGTGCCACCCTCCCCTCCTCCCAGGCCAACGTGAGGAAGGGTGTGGAGGCCAGTATGTCCCTCCTGGAGAAAGACAAGATGATGATCCAGCATCGAGCCACAGAGTACCAAAGAAAGGCCGACCAGGAGGCCGAGAAGAGACGTAACATGGAGAACGAGGGTAAGGATTGTTTTTTTTATCCTTCTCTTTAATTCATTCTCCAATCTCCCACTGTTTTAGACCAAACCTCTGTCTATTCACGTGTTTATAACACTGATTATAAGCACTTGCACATTCACCCTCGGAAAGGCACACATACACAATCCATGTCTTGTCTCGGGGCTTAAAAATCCTTCTTTAACCTGTCTCCTCCCATTCATCTACACTGATTTTAAGTGGATTTAACAGGTGACCTCAATAAGGGCTCATAGCTTTCACCTGGATCCAACTAGTCAGTCTGTCATGAAAAGAGCAGGTGTTCCTAATGTTTTGTACACTCAGTGACAGGATTTGTACAGGGTAGGTGCTACTACAGTATAATCTATAATGAGATCTAGTACCACTGCAGTAGCGTCTTTCCTTCCTGTATTCATAAAGCATCTCACTCGGAGTAGGATTACTGATCTAGGATCAGGTCCTCCTTGTCTATGTTGTGTTACTATGATCTAGAAGGGAAAGTTGATCCTATGTCGGCACTCCTACTCTGAAATGCTTTATGAAAACGGGCCCAGACGTTATTGAATTTAGCCCTAACAGAGGTTTTCCCAAATGGACTATTTGTGCTCACACTGACTAATACTACAGCAGCTTGACCTGCAAGTCTAGTTGTCTGCCAGTCTGACTCCCCCTGCAGTGCTAACTAGCAGTCTTAACCCAGACACTCACCCTCTGAGACCCTCACATTAACTGGGACCAGAGGATCGCTGTGAACTAAGTGGATTCACACGCATTAACTCCTTAAACTAGCAGATCGGATAACAACATGCACGTAAACAGAGCACTTTAAATGCAACACATGAGCAACTCCCGTGCACAAAAAAAAAAACATGTTTCTGGATACAGTTTGTTTAGTGTCATGTTTTGAAAGGGAGATGTGTGTGTGATAAAGATGACTTGATCTTTCATTTAACTCTCATCCTTACTCTCTGTTTCTTCTCAGTGTCTACTCTGAAAGAGCAGCTTGAGGTCATGAGGAAAATCAGCCAAAACTCTCAGGCCTCGAATGACAAGATCCTACAACTGCAGAAGCAGGTACGTTATCTCTCTTACGCTCATTCAGCTTTGTTTTGGTAAATTCTTTGGACTTTTTGGAGAGAAAATATATTCCCATTCAGAATCCTATTATCCTAAACCTAATCCTTTACCCAATCCTTTACCCTAAACATTAATACTAAACTTAAACCTTAAACCTAACCATTAAGCCTAAAATAGGGTTTTAAATATTTGTATTGTTTTCCTACCGTGTCAGGACATTCTGACGACTTGTCAGGACATTGTGGTCCTGATTTTATGTAGGAAAACGTGTATACACACACACACTGCTCTCTTCCATTGCCATCCACACAGCTTAGGGTGTCATTCTAGGTTTGAGATCTTGTTTGAGGGTCAGAATGTGGGTCAAAGGTATGGACCGTGCAGGGAAGGGGTTTTGTTTTGAGGAATGTATTTGGATGTGTGAGACAGTTCAAGGAGAGGGCAGGCCAGGTTATCACCACAGATCTAGGAACATATTACTCCATCCTAAATTTGATCCTTAACCATGACAGGGATGAACAATATCTGATCCTGTGTCATCACTCTATGGTCCATTGATACATGCATTGATGTTTATCAACAAATTGAAGGCTAATTTATTTTCATGAGGAAGTCAAGGACAGAGGAATCAATGCCTCATATCGGACTGGTATAGACAGAAGTCTTTGCCTATTAAGTATTACTGGAAGTGCAAGGATTGATTTTATTCTATAGTAACATTAGACATCCACCCACATATTGGTTAAAACCCCCAACAACCGTTTCAGAATCAAACATTCTGCAGCAACTGAGCAGATTGTCTGTGTCAGGAGGTAATATTGACTCTGAGCTCTCCCAATGGTCGTTTCCTTGATTGACAGCTGGAGGAGGCCAATGACCTGCTGAGGGTGGAGTCAGACACGGCGGCGCGGCTGAGGAAGAGCCACACGGAGATGGCCAAGTCCATGAGCCAGCTGGAGGGGCTAACCAGTGAGCTGCAGGAGAAGAGCCGCTCGGCCGACGGGGGGAGGGCCCAGCTGGAGAAAGAGCTTCTGCAGCTGCAGAGCACCCTGGACTCTGAGAGGAGGAGCTACAGTCAGGGATCAGAGGAGATCCACGAGCTACAAGGTACCAGAACACGTTCCTGGCTACATTTCAATTCTCCATGCTTTAATCTTTATTCAGATCCCCATTACCTGCCACCTACTCTTCCTGAGGTCTATACATACAACAACAAAAATACAGCTAAGCACTCATATAAGCATGGTCTTTTATATATGTGTGTGTGTGTGTGTGTGTGTGTGTGTGTGTGTGTGTGTGTGAGTGCACCAGAAAATGAAAAGTGTAGAGAATTGGGACACACTAAGTGGCTCACACCCAAAGACTGCACTCATTGTTCTATGAGTAAATATTACTTGGACATGACTCAGTGTTTGAGTAAATACAAGGTCTGACCGCAACCCTGCATTCACTTGGGCATGTGTTGGAACTAGAAGGGATGAACATGATTGCCTACACCATTTTAGTTTTCTTTACAGTAATTCCTCAGTCACTCTTAACTGTTTTTCAGTCTTGGCATGTTCAACCAACTTCAAATGATCTGAAGTGATCTGTCTTTCCCTCTTTTAACTATTTAAGAGACAGAAGGGGGAATCTTACCTCCAGTTCTAACCATTCTCGTTCATCACATTAGACGTGCCCAGGCACTGCCCATGCCCACAGCACTCACATCAGACTTATCTGTCAAACAGTCATGTTTTATCTGGAGAGAAGCGCTTTGAAGAGGCTCGGGGATGAATATATCTGATGGATTGTGTTGAAATAATATTGCTCTTAATTCAGACTGAATTCAAAGTCTACAGGCATCCATATTGAATAGACAAATAATACTTTATTGTCCAGTTTCCTTGGTCCACAAATATAGTTTTCCAAATCTGAAAGCTATGCATTATGGAGTTGTCAACATGGGTTTAGCATGTTGCACAAACCACTGTTTTGAAGGTGACTCTTTGTTTCTCTCTCTCACTCTCTGTGTGTCGGTAGCGCGATTGACGGGTCTTCAACAGGACAATAAGAACTTGAAGCTCAGCCTGTCCAAAGTGGAGACGGAACGCAAGCAGGCCCAGGAGAGGAGCAACAATCTGGAGAAGGTTTGTGCCCTCTAAGTCTCTCCACGTCACTCACATACTGTGCTTTATAAGGCTAACACAAACCCTGTCATTTATGTCTAGTTACTAGTGACGTCCACCTATTGTAAGTAGTGGTCCAAATGGAAGTATCAAAGACAAAACAGTTGTACTCTATCAACACATCTTCTTTGTTGTGATAACCGCATGTATATCTAACTGGTATTTTAGTCCCATTACTCCCAGTCTTAAGAGCCTCTCTACCATAGAGATCAGCAGAATTAATCTTTTCCTGGTCATTTTTACTCATGCTGCCAGGATGCCAATGTCCGTTCTAGGGATTCGATATGTAATTCTACGCTTTCTACCAACAGGATAAGAACAACCTGGAGATCGACCTGAACTACAAGCTAAAGACGCTGCAGCAGCGTCTGGACCAGGAGCACACAGAACACAGGGTGACGCGGGCCCAGCTCACCGACAAATACGAGTCCATTGAGGAGGCCAAGTCAGCTGCCATGCATGGTATATCTGGGCCCATGTTAGATCACCCACTACTACTGTCTGTCTCTCCCTCGTTGTCCGCCTCTCCCTCGTTCTCTGTCTGCTCTCAGCCTCTCCCTCTCTTTCTGTGTCCCCCTCTGTCCCTCTCCCCCCTCTCTCACCTGCACCACTCATACCCAGGGGGGCACTGGACAGCTGGACACAATCCCACCTTCCAAAAACTAGCACTGTTTGAAGCAACATTTACTTGTCTTCCATACATTTTCCTATACGCAGACTACACGCTGTGCGTAGGGCCCTGCGGTTGCTAGGGGGCCCCGACCCTGTTTGGTTAGGTAGAATACACATCGGCCAATTTAGAAATGTTGAAGTGCATCAGTAGTTTTCCACTTCTCAGACCCTCAATTAGACCATATCAGCTAATATTTTTTATATTGCTAGGTGAAGTAGTCTAGCCAGCGATCTAAACCTTGTAGTAATCACCAAATTACCGTCGGGCATGCAGTACTTGTGCCCAGGGGCCCCTATTTGATTTTGTTAGTCACTCTCACATATATGAACATGGCATACATCATGGCAAAATATGTAGAATTTCAGGAACTTAACTTTAAAACAAAGTTTCACTGCCAAGAGGGGGTGCACTAAAATGTTTTGCCTGTGTGGTGGGTGGATCATTTCAAATGACTGAGCACAAATTTCCTATTAAATCTGACAGTGAGGTTCTTCCATTGAATGATGATGGATTGTTGTAACTGAGTGACATCTCCTTCTGTCCCTCCAGCGGTGCAGCACAAGGTGTCTGAGGAGAGCGGGGCGCGGATGCGAGCGGAGAGCAGGGTGGTGGAGGTAGAGAAGCAGTGCTCCATGCTGGAGTTTGACCTCAAGCAGTCGGTACAGAAGATGGAGCAGCTGATGAAGCAGAAGGAGAGGCTGGAGGACGAGGTGAGCACCAGCACCACTCAACATATCACCCCAGCATCGACTCACCTTGTCTGGGATGGAGGTCCATGGGCACTGGCCCTAAAAATGTTTAGCCACTTTTCTGAATATCCTACAACTACTCCCATCTACACAAACATTCACGTTAATCATGAGTCGATACTAATGAGGCTTTCGCAATAAACACAGTTTTCAACGTGCAGATCTCAAGTTAGGATTCGGCCCTCCAGGAAAAGCTGTGGATTTCCCGAGGAGAAATCTGGTATAACCCCAGTGTAGTTAGGACATACTGTGGTTCTCTTGTCCTAACATCCCTGGTTCTCCCCTGCAGGTGCAGGGTCTGCGGATGCATCTGGAGCAAGAGTCCAGTAAGAGGCTGCTGGCCCAGAATGAGCTCAAGAGCCGCTCCCAGGAGGCAGACCGGCTGAAGGGCTCAGAGAAGCAGCTGAAGCAGGAGATCAACACGGCACTAGAGAGCAAGCGCTCGCTCGAGTTCCAGCTAGCACAGCTCACCAAGTGAGAATACCCTCCAAAGTAGTCACAGCCCACCTAATCCCCTGTGTGGGGGTATATAGTTATAACTTTGAACTATATACCCCCACACAGGGGATTAGGTAGTTTACCCCTAGTCACTGATACAAGGGTCAGATATATTTTCACCCTAATGGTTAAGTTTGGGATAGGGGTATTCCTAGATCTGTGGATAACTTCTAGCTCAATCCTTGACCGGCTACATTGAGCATCGTCTCAATGCGTGTACCTCCCTTCCAAATGAATGCAATGCCTTCCAGACACACTTCTGACTCCATTGGCTAAACTCTATTCTAAAAGTCTGTAATAGTCTGTAGTTTTACATTCCTTCCTGCTGCTAGCTAATAATGCTTTGGGAGTCTATGTTAAATGGCCCTACAACTAGTCGTTATTCAAGTAAAAAAGCTCTTATTTCATCTTAGACGTTGACTGTGGCAAAGCTCTCCTGTGACAATGTTTACACCACAGGGTTAAGGATTAGCCAGAGTCGAGGTCCTCCCATTAGAATGACTGGACTGTTAATCCGGCTGATTACTGTAGCTCTCTGACTACGGAGCGCTGCAGGGAGTGGTGGAGCGGTGGTGGTATTCCCGGGCTACATACAACCCTGGGACATGCTGTGTAGTGTAATAAAGTTAATAATCTATACACTAAAGTTTTGTGTCCAAGTTTAGAGGCTTTTACAGGAGTCTGAGTTTCCCCTTCAGCGCTGATTGTTTTGGTTGTTTTGAAATGTTTCTTTAGCTCCTGTATGCAATATTATAACCATATGGTTTGTGTGTCCGTCTTCCAGGCAATACAGGGGCAACGAGGGACAGATGAGGGAACTTCAGGACCAGCTTGAGGCCGAGCAGTATTTCTCAGTGAGTAGGGGCCCATTTACCTCAGTGTCCTATAACCCCGCTCACTGACTGATGCCATATCTCCTGTCTCTACCTCCAGACGCTTTATAAAACTCAGGTGAAGGAACTGAAGGAAGAGATCGAGGAGAGGAACCGGCAGGTCCAGGAAGTTCAGAAGAAGGTGCATGAGCTGCACAGCGAAAGGTAACAAATGTGAAATGGAAATGTGCGGCAGGTAGCCTAGCGGTTAAGAACGCTGGGCAAGTAACCAAAATGTCGCTGGTTGGAATTCCTGAGCCGACCAGGTGAAAAATATGTCTCTGCCCTTGAACAAGGCACTTAACCCCAATTGATCCTGTAAGTTGCTCTGGATAAGAGAATCTGCTAAATAACTAAAATGTAGGTGTAATGTAATATCAGCCCTTTGTTAATATAGCAAGAATAAGTATTGTAATCATAGGTTGTGGTCAGAATATGGGGTGCAGCTTTTCTCGACCAGCCTACTTCCAAATCACCACACAGAGTGATTATGAATCTGTTTTTAAACCATGTATGTGTCCGTCCTCCTTCCCTTCCTCCAGGGACTCCCTGTCAGCCCAGCTGGATCTGACAGTGACCAAGGCGGAGTCGGAGCAGCTGGCCAGGGCGCTCCAGGAGGAGCAGTACTTTGAGCTGAGCCAGGAGAACAAGAAGGCCATGGCCAGACACAAGCAGGAGGGCTCCGAGAGGGATTCAACCATCGCACGGGTCAGCACCGCTTGCCTCAATACACACTCCTCTCCTACATTGTTAAATTCTTCAAAGTCAGGGAAAATACATCTATTCAGGAATGTGGGCACAGCGGAAGCAACAGCTTAGTATGCTTCCAACTTGGTCCTATTTAATCATTACATTTGTTTTTGTGTGTCTCATGCAGCTGTAGAACACCTACTCTACCGGTCAAAAGTTTTAGAACACCTACTCATTCAAGAGTTTTTATTTTTACTATTTTCTACATTGTAGAAGACCTCAGAACTATGAAATAACATATGGAATCATGTAGTAACCAAAAAACTGTTAAACTATACATTTATTTTATATTTTATATTCTTCAAATAGCCACACTTTGCCTTGACAGCTTTGCACACGCTTGGCATTCTCTCAACCAGCTTCACCTGGAATGCTTTTCCAACAGTCTTGAAAGAGTTGCCACAAATGCTGAGCTTCACTCTGCAGTCTGACTCATCCCAAACCATCTCAATTGGGTTGAGGTCTGGGGATTGTGAAGGTCAGGTCATCTGATGCAGCACTCCATCACTCTCCTTCTTGGTCAATTAGCCCTTACACAGCCTGGAGGTGTGTTGGGTCATTGTCCTGTTTAAAAACAAATGATAGTCCCACTAAGCCCAAACCAGATGGGATGTCGTATTGCTGCAGAATGCTGTGGTGAATTCTAAATAAATCAGACAGTGTCACCAGCAAATCACCCCCACACCGTAGCACCACCTCCTCCATGCTTTAAGGTGGGAAATACACATGCGGAGATCATCCGTTCACCCACACTGCATCTCATCTTCTTATTGATGACCTGGTTTCTTTGCAGCAATTTCACCATTAAGGCCTGATTCCTGCAGTCTCCTCTGAACAGTTGCTGTTGAGATGTGTCTGTTACTTGAACACTGTGAAGCATTTATTTGTGCTGCAATTTTGGAGGCTGGTAACTCTAATGAACTTATCCTCTGCAGCCGAGGTAACTCTGGGTCTTCCGTTCCTGTGGCGGCCCTCATGAGAGCCAGTTTCATAGCGCTTGGTTTTGTTTGTTTTGTGACACACATCTTTGAGTGCTTGTTTTCCCGTGAGTTACTCTGCCCGTGCGTCTTAGTTTTTTGCCTGCCTCACTAACAATGCCTTTTGCCTAGTCCCTGCCTGTACTTTAGCCTGCACTGTTGCCCCTTTGGACCCTGTGTATGACCTTCTGCCTGCCCCTGGACCCAGCTACCTTCCTCCTGTGGTCCTTTGCAATAAACACCTGCGCCCTGCGCTTGAAACCAGCTCTCTGTCTCCCCTTGTGTTCATTACTGCGGTCCTCATGAGAGCCAGTTTCATCATAACGCTTGATGGTTTTTGCAACTACAGTTGAAGAAACTTTCAAAGTTCTTGACATTTTCTGTATTGACTGACATTCATGTCTTAAAGTAATGATGGACTGCCATTTCTCTTTGTTTATTTGAGCTGTGCTTGCCATAATATGGACTTGGTATTTTACCAAATAGGGCTATCTTCTGAATACCACCCCTACCTTGTCACAATACAACTGATTGGCTTAAACGCATTAAGAAGGAAAGAAATTCCACAGATGAACTTTTACCAAGGCACACCTGTTAATTGAAATGCATTCCAGGTGACTACCTCATGAAGCTAGTCGAGAGAATGCCAACAGCTGTCATCAAGGCAAAGGGTGGCTATTTGAAGAATCTCAAATATAAAATATATTTTGATTTAACCCTTTTTTTGGTTACTACATGATTCCATATGTGTTATTTAATAGTTCTGATGTCTTCACTATTATTCTGCAATGTAGAAAATAGTAAAAATAAAGAAGAACCCATAAATGAGTAGGTTTTCTAAAACTTTTGACCGGTAGTGTACATTTTTAAACCTCTGAATGTCTCTTTTCTTGTCCTCCCCAGCTTGAGGAATCCAACAAAACCCTGACCAAAGACGTGGAGAACCTCCGCAAGGAGAAGGCCGAGCTGGACCACAAGCTTCGCACTCAGGAGGATGGTAATGTCAAGACACCATTTTCATAACTTGGTCTTATTAGTATATTCTGTGCTTATTCTGTTATACTCTAGGCCTATGGGTAATGTCTTCATAGGCACTTATGTCCCTCTGTCAGTTAGATCCCTGTAAGACTGTCTGGTTTCCTCTCGCTGTCTGTCCCCTTCTCCTCTGCAGAGTATGACTCCCAGAAAGAGGAGATTACAAACACAATCAAGGCCAACTACGAGAAGGTTCTCAGCACAGAGCGCACGCTCAAGACTCAGGTAAAGACACTTCAACCTATGACTGTTTACTTTACTTAACATTACACCAATAGTTATGAGCTCCTTTGGCCTCATATTTACACTTTAAACACAACCCCATAGTTCTTCCATTCAACATTTGTACACCTCAACCCGTTGCCCTACTTTGTTAAACCTCAACCTTACCTCAACTGTTTGCCCCATTTTGTTCAACATAAACCTCAACCGATTGCCCCCATTCGATCCCTCCCTCAACCTTGTCTCTCTCTCTCCAGGCAGTGAACAAACTGGCCGAGATCATGAACAGGAAAGACATGAAGCTTGACACCAAGAAGAAGGGGAGCACGACCGACCTGAGGAAGAAGGAGAAGGAGAACCGCAAGCTGCAGGTGGATCTGAACCAGGAGAAGGAAAAGTTCAACCACATGGCCATCAAGTACCAGAAGGAGCTCAGTGAGATGCAGGCGGTCAGTAATAATGCATTATACAGTCAGTCAGTTTCGGTCAATTTGACAGTAGGGTCAAATTGGTCTCACTCATCTGACAATGATTCTTTGAACCTTTTAATTAAAGGTATTCTTTAAAATCAAACCAAAAAAAAGCTAATTTTCTGTTAGGTAAGACAGACAAGTATGACCACAATAGGACAATTAGGAAGATTTTGTCAAATCCATTCCTAGTTTAGAACAGAGTTGAAGGTGTAGTTCTTCTGATCTTCCCTAAATTAACTGCGTATTCTGCTTGCCTCTCTCCTCTACAACAGCAACTGTCGGAGGAGTGCACGTACCGCAACGAGCTGCAGATGCAGCTGGACAGCAAGGAGAGTGACATCGAGCAGCTCAGGGAGAAGCTCAACGACCTGCAGCTGCGCATGGACAACTCCAGCGTCATCAGCCTGCAGACAGATGAGACGGACAGCAACATCGCTGGTAAGGTCACCGCGGGATCAACTAACAAAAGACTGCTGTGTCAGTGTACCGGCTAGGCCAAAGATGCTCAATCCTGCTTCTGACAAGCCACACACACGACTCAGCTAATGAAGGTGTGATGGTACTAAGCTAGGACAAATCTACGGTATGATGGCTCTCCAGGAGCAGGATTTTGGATCACTGAACTTGATGTTTGGTCCATCAGGCTAGCTTTAATTGTCCAACAATCACCCGGGCATGATTTAAAATCGAACCATTCAATCCTAGCCATTCCAAGTAATTGTATTTTATTAGGATCTCTTTTAGTCCTCATTTGGAGTAATCTTTTAAATGTAATGTACAATTTACAATACAATTAAATATCTAATGAATATTTAATTGAGTGTTTGAGTTCTGACAGTATGGCTCTGAAGCAGTAAAGTAAGTATAGAAGAATGCTTATTTTTGTCTTTCTCATCCCACCTGGTTCAAGTGTCAGTCAGTAGACACTGCTGACGATGTTTACTGTACATTGAATTCCTGAATGTGTCTGTGGTTAAAGTCCTCTCTCATCTCTTATTCCCCATGTCCATTTGGTTCTCCTTGCTCTCCTCCCTACCTTTTGTATCTTCTATCCTTTTCTTTCTGTGAATAACTCAGTCGGGGGACCCTCATTGTGCCTGGCCCGTGCTACTTTTTCTTTTTCCTCATATTTTTTTTTCTACATTTTTGGGGTATTTTCTTCTTTTGTGATGAAAAGGATATCCCTCTTGTATGCTCTCAACAACAATTTTGAAAGGCCATTCTGAGTGACAAAAGGAACAGTTAAAGCCCCATTTTCTGGTCTTTTAACTAAGCTATTTTTATTTTTTTAACCAAGTTGTGCCAGGCTGGGGGCATTTTCATTTTCTAACCGTGAATCATCATTCACATAAGCCATTTGTAGGGGGAAATAACCAATTACAGTATAGAACTTAATTGAACATTATTTCAGTACAAATGCTGACTGTACCATATCAATTAGCCTTCTGTACGTAATCAGTTTCATTGTCAGCTGTACGTTTATTTTGTAGCAGGACAAGCTATCATACAATCTGAATGACTCCTAAAGTAAAGTGACTACATGAGCGGTTAACTACTGTAGCACTAGACAACAACACTGTGTGGTTTAACCCATCACTCTGAGCACCTTTCAAAACGTGTCTGGAGACCATGAACCAAACCCTTCCTTTGGTTTCCTGTCCCTTGTTCTTCAAACAATCACTCACCGTTTTTAAGTTTAGTTTTTTTTGGCATGATCACCTCATAACAGAAGCAATGCCTTTTCAGAACCAAGGAAATCTCACACACTTGAAGTGAAGCTTTTGATCAATTCACTCTTCTTTTGTAGCTTATTGTGCCGAAGCATGCTCTTTATGTTAGTGTTACCAACTCAACCTAATGGATAGATACACTACATGACCAAAAGTATGTGGACACCTGCTTGTCGACCATCTCATACCGATATCATGGGCATTAATATGGAGTGGGTCCCCCCCCTTGCTGCTACAACATCTTCTGGGAAGGCTTTCCACTAGAACATTGCCGAGGGGACTTGCTTCCATTCAGCCACAATAGCATTAGTGAGGTTGGGCACTGATGTTGGGTGATTAGGCCTGGCTCGCAGTCGGCATTCCAATTCATCCCAAAGGTGTGCAGGTCAGGGCTCTTTGCAGTCCAGTCAAGTTCTTCTACACCGATCTTGACAAACCATTTCTGTACGACCCTTGCTTTGTCCATGGGGTCATTGTTATGCTGAAACAGGAAAGGGCCTTCCCCAAACTGTTGCCACAAAGTTGGAAGCACAGAATCGTCTAGAATGTCATTGTATGCTGTAGTGTTAAGATTTCCCTTCACTGGAATTAATGGGCCTAGCCCGAACCATGAAAAACAGCCCCAGACCATTATTTCTCCTCCACCAATCTTTACAGTTGGAAGTATGCATTCGGGCAGGTAGCGTTCTCCTGGCATCCGCCAAACCCAGATTCATCCGTTGGACTGCCAGATGGTGAAGCGTGATTCATCACTCATTTCATCAACGCATTTCCACGGCTCCAGAGTCCAATAGCGGCAAGCTGTACACCACTCCAGCCATCGCTTGCCATTGGGCATTGTGATCTTAGGCTTGTGTGTGGCTGCTCGACCATGAAAACCCATTTCATGAAGCTCCCGGCAAACAGTTCTTGTGCAGACGTTTGTGCTTCCAGAGGCAGTTTGGAACTCAGTAGTGAGTGTTGCAACTGAGGACAGACGATTTTTACGTGGTACGTGCTTCAGCACTCATCGGTCCCGTTCTGTGAGCTTGTGTGGCCTACCCCTTTGCGGCTGAGCCGTTGTTGCTCCTAAACGTTTCCACTTCACAAAAACAACACCGTACAGTTGGCCGGGGCAGCTCTAGCAGGGCAGAAATTTGACGAACTGACTTGTTGGAAAGGTGGCATCCTATGACGGTGCCACGTTGAAAGTCACTGAGCTCTTCAGTAAAGCCATTCTAATGCCAATGTTTGTCTATGGAGAATGCATTGCAGTGTGTTTGATTTTTATACACCTGTCAGCAACAGGTGTGGCTGAAATAACCAAACCCACTCATTTGAAGGGGTGTCCACATACTTTTGTATATATAGTGTATCTTCAATGATATAGGCTACAGGCTCTGTCCTCTGTGACGGGAGACCGAGGCATCAGAAGCTCCATGTTCGACAGCACCTTTCAATTTTAATTGGCTAGTGATTCTAATTATATCGATAGGGTGTCAGCCATTGGCTGAATAGAACATTATTTTACATCACTTCTATCTAACCTCTTCCTCATGGAGTTGAATCTACACCTTGTTATTGAACTTGCTGGATAAATAACATGGATGTTACATGCTTTAGTGATTTCCAAACACTCAGACTTCCTGTATATGCCTTTAATGCTCCCTTGTGCATGGGTTCTAAAACTCCTGAGCTTGAATTAGCAGCATGGGATATTTAACTCCTGTCTGTCACATAATACAGTTGTTTTAAAGTGTAACCTGGGCATAGAGATGCTCAGTTAGTTGAACTTAACTTCTATGGTAGTATGGCTCAGCCTTGTCACGTGACTTTTCTGTTCTTCCCCCAGTTAAGTTTGAATTTGATCACTGCATGGCTTTTTGGGGACAGTGTTACCCACAGGCTTGGTTTTCATTTGTGTCTATCTTGTGTCTCTGTAGAATCCAGACTGGAAGGTTGGCTGTCCATTCCTAATAAACCTAATATCAAACGATATGGCTGGAAGAAGCAGGTAAGTCACCTGGAAACTTCATCAATTTACTGACATTAACTGACATGCAACATATTAATTCATATTAAATGGCACGGGTTGTGCTGCCTAGTGCTTACTCCTTATGGCCACCACGATTCTTCCTAACATTATTTCTTGATTCTATTTTTCCTCAGTATGTGGTGGTGAGCAGCAAGAAGATTCTGTTCTACAACGATGAACTGGACAAAGAACAGTCCAACCCCTCCATGGTACTAGATATCGAGTAAGTATGCTTGTTTTATGATTTTGGATTTAATTGTAATTCACTTTACAATAGCAATTTGTTTTGGGGACAAAATATCAGTCTTAAGAGTTTTTATGATAATTATTGCTTAATCATAAAATACATAATGTAACAGTTTGTCTGAGACGGTGTATTCTGGTACCCAATCATCAGTCATTGCTTGTTGTGTGCAGCAAACTGTTCCACGTGCGTCCAGTTACCCAGGGTGATGTGTACCGAGCAGAGACAGAGGAGATCCCCAGGATATTCCAGGTAGGAAGGAACCTTCTGACCTGACCAATCAACTTTCTACCCCATTGTCTTACGTCGGATAGCACGACAGCCGTCTGCACTGGTGGTTCATTGCATTGCGGTCGTGTTAGAATGACCCAGAGGTCTTCTGACCTAAACCAATCAGCTTAACCAGCTGTCTTTTTAGTTCTTCAGTCGCCTTACTTGCCCATTCATAAAACGGATGATTACAATCCCATTTTAGATTTTGACAGCTGTCTTGAGTGGACTCAAGTCTACATGCACAATTAGATATTTCCCCCCCCCAAAGAGACTTTCAATGAGCGCTTCAACTTTTCAATGTGTGTTTGTACTATACAATCCTTTTCTTTAACGACTCAGACGCAAAGGATTTACTGCTGATACCAGATCAGGCCCAAATCCCCATCATTCGCATGAAGAAGAGATGCCGATACAGGGGACGCAGGTCTGGGTGCCTTGTGAGAGTTAGTCGGCGAGTGGGTAACCCGCCTCTACCATCTGTCCTATTGGCCAATGCAATCATTGGAGAATAAACTGGATGAGCTCCATTCGAGACTATCCTCCCAACGGGACATCGGTGAAACTTATGTGGCTGAACCACGACATGGATAATATACAGTTGGCTAGGTTTTCTGTGCATCAGCAAGACAGAACTGCTACCTCCGGTAAGACATGGGATGGAGGTCTGTGTCTATTTGTCAATAACGCAAAATCTATTTTTAAGGAGGTCTCCAAATTTTGATCGCCTGAGATAGATAACTCTTAGTAAATAGTGTGGTCTACAGCTTATAATGAGTTATCTATATTCTTCGTAGCTGTCTATTTACCACCACAAACCAATGCTGGCACTAAGACCGCAATCAAAATAAAATGCTCATCCAGATGCGTCGCTCCTAGTGCAGTGAAACTTTAATCGGTTTTACCTCATTTCTACCAGCATGTCACGTGAAGAAAGAAAAACTCTAGACCTCCTTTACTCAACACACATAGATGCATACAAAGCTCCCTCTCGCCCTCCATTTGGCAAATCTGACCATAATTCTATCCTTCAGACTGGAATGTTCTGGGATTTATCCGATGGTATTGAGGAGTACCACCTCTTGTCACCTGCTTCATCAATAAGTGCATCGGCGACATCTTCCCCACAGTGACCGTACGTACCCCACCTAGAAGCCATGGATTACAGACAACATCCACACTGAGCTAAAGGCTAGAGCTGCCGCTTTCAAGGAGCAGGACTCTAAACCAGACGCTTATAAGAAATCCTGCTATGCCCTCCGAACCATCGAACAGGCAAAGTGTCAATACAGGACTAAGATTGAATCCTACTTCACCGGCTCAGACACTCGTCGGATGTGGCAGGGCTTGCAAACTATTAGACTACAAAGGGAAGCCCAGCCGCAAACTGCCCAGTGACACGAACCTACCAGACGAGGTAAATTACTTCTATGCGCGCTTTGAGGCAAGCAACACTGAAGCATGCATGAGAGCACCAGCTGTTCCCGGATGACTGTGCGATCACGCTCTCCATAGCTAATGTGAGTAATACCTTTAAACAGGTAAACATTCACAAGGCCACAGGGCCAGGACGTGTACTCCGAGCATGCGCTGTCCAACTGGCATGTGTCTTCGCTGACATTTTCAACATGTCCCTGACCGAGTCTGTAATACCGACATGTTTCAAGCAGACCACCATAGTCCCTGTGCCCAAGAACAGCAAGGTAACCTGCCTAAATGACTACTGACCTGTAGGACTCACATCTGTAGCCATGAAGTGCTTTGAAAGGCTGGTCATGGCTCACATCAACACCTTTATCCCAGAAACCCTAGACCCACTCCAATTTACATACCTTCCCAACAAATTCACATGACGCAATCTCTATTGCTCTCCACTCTGCCCTTTCCCACCTCGACAAAAGGAACACCTATGTGAGAATGCTATTCATTGACTACAGCTCAGCATTCAACACCATAGTGCCCTCAAAGCTCATCGCTAAGCTAAGGACCCTGGGACTAAACACCTCCCTCTGCATCTGGATCCTGGACTTCCTGACAGGCCGCCCCCAAGTGGTTAGGATAGGCAACGACACATCTGCCATGTTGATCCTCAACACGGGGGCTCATCAGGGGTGCGTGCTTAGTCTCTTCCTGTACTCCCTGTTCACCAATAACTGAGTGGCCAAGCACGACTCTAACACCATCATTAAGTTTACCGACGACACAACGGTGGTAGGCCTATTGGGAGGAGGTCAGGCCTGATCACCGACAACGATGAGACCGCCTATAGGGAGGAGGTCAGAGAACTGGCAGTGTGGTGCCAGGACAACAACCTCTCCCTCAATGTGATCAAGACAAAGGAGATGATCGTGGACTACAGGAAAAGGAGGGCAGAGCACACCCCCATTCTCATTGACGGGGCTGTAGTGAAGCAGGTTGAGAGTTTCAAGTTCCTTGGTGTCTACATCACCAACGAGCTGTCATGGTCCAAACACAGCAATACAGTCATGAAGAGGGCACCTATTCCCCCTCAGGAGACTGAAAAGACGGCATGGATCTTCAAAAGCTTCTACAGCTGCACCATCGAGAGCATCCTGACTGGTTGCATCACTGCCTGGTATGGCAACTGCTCGGCCTCTGACCGCAAGGCGCTACAGAGGGTAGTGCGTACAGCCCAGTACATCACTAGGGCCAAGGACCATCCAGGTCCTCTTCTGGGCGGTGTCAGAGGAAGGCCCCAAAAATTGTCAGACTCCAGCTACGCTAGTTATAAACTGTTCTCTCTGCTACCGCACGGCAAGTGGTATCGGAGTGCCAAGTCAAGGTCCAAAAGGCTTCTTAACAGTTTCTACTCTCAAGCCATAAGACGGCTGAATAGCTAATCAAATATTTTCATTGACAACCCTCGCTGTTACTTGTTTATTATCTGTAAATGCCATACCCACATGTACATATTGCCTCATTTACCTGACTAACCTGTACCCTCGCACATTGACTTGGTATGGATACCCCCTGTATATAGCCTCGTTATGAAAACATTAATGTTTAGAAGAGACTCAACCTCTGACTCTCTCTCGTCTCCCCTCTTCAGATCCTGTATGCCAATGAGGGGGAGTGCAGGAAGGAGGCGGACATGGAGACTGTCTCGCAAGGGGACAAGACCAACTGTCTGCCCCACAAAGGTCACGAGTTCATTCCCACACTCTACCACTTTCCTTCCAACTGCGAAGCCTGCTCCAAGCCCCTGTGGAATGTCTTCAAGCCTCCACACGCCTTGGAGTGCCGCCGCTGCCACGTCAAGTGCCACAGGGACCACCTCGACAAGAAGGAGGACGTCATCGCCCCCTGCAAAGGTACGGTCAAATCATTTCTGGGTAAAGATTAAAGGAAAGTTCCACCCAAAAACGATCTTTTGGTATTTGTTTCATTAGTCCATTGTTGATATAGTCCCAATTTTTTTCCCAAGATGTATAACTTTCAAAATACAGCAGGTATGATGCAAAATGTATTTTGAAAGAACACACAATTTAATAATATAACTTGATTTTGGATTTCATTGACTGGCAAGTGTTGGGTTAAAGGGGATATTAACTTCCAACTCGATGTCGAGACATCTTGAGTTTGTGTTCTCAATTTTCTAACTGGTTTTGTCTCCTCCAACAGTGAACTACGATGTGACCTCTGCCCGGGACATGCTCTTGCTGGCCTTGACCCAAGACGAGCAGAAGAAATGGATCGGCCACCTGGGCAAGAAGATCCCCAAAACACCGCCCTCCTCCTTCCTTAGGGCGTGCGTCGCCCCGCACCCTGTCCACCCGCTCCGGAACCAACCAGTCCTTTCGCAAGAACCCCAAAAGCATAACGGGCAAGCCAAGGTAACAATACACACATGCGCTCTCTGGGCCTGAAATGGCATCATATTCCTTATATAGTGCACTACTTTTGGTCAAGAGTAGTGCAGTGCACTATATAGGGCATAGGGTGCCATTTCAGACACCACCTCTGATTGTCCCACGAAGCAGCCCTTTAAACCTAAAGGTTGTTCTGTAGTTTTCTTATATCCTTTGGTAGGGCCTGAGCGGGGACACTTGTTTTCTATAGCTTGATGCTTGTTTTGAACAATACAGAACATTGAAGAATTGCAGGCTTCTACTCTGGGGAGTTAAGAGAGTGTGTGTGCTCCAGTCCAGAAGTCCTCTGTTCATCCCTGCTGCTGCTGGTGGACTGTCTGTTTCGGTTTTGCCTTCCAGTCCGGTCAGTCACGTGACTTGCTATTTGTCTTCTACTGCCCTTTGTGACTGTAACAGGTCGCAGTCTCATTCTGCTACCACAGCCTCCAGCCTCCAAGCAACAGACACAACATCCAGCACTTGTTGACAACAACAACTCCTCCACACCAAATTTACAGAAGTCTTAACTTTTTGACCATCTCCTTCCCGTTTTGGCCTGACTATTTATTATTAACTGACTGCGTTGATGGTGTATCTAACATCAGTGGAACTGTCCTTCTTTGTGGTTCTTTCTCGTTTGACTTGGGGAACTCTTTCTATCTAATTTGACACTAAAGCGTTGTTGGTTGGTTTCATTGACTAACTCTTAGCCCTCTATGCAACCTTTCCTGAAGCAGGTGCCCCATATATGGGTTGTTGCATTTCTCTCCAGCAAGAATGATGCCAGAGGCCATCAAAGACCTAATGAAGTTGCAGTTACTATGTCTTTTAAATCTGTTTTTCTATGTAATATATTAATATCTATCGGGGGGTACTAACCAAGTTTCAAATGTCTTACACTCTTTTTACTGGACACCTGTTTTCTCTTCTTTCTTCCAGCTAACCATCTGAACGTTTGGATTATATTGGGACTTTGTATTTTTTCTTATCCCCTCCATTATCCCTCACATTAAAGGAGAATCCCTATTTTATGTAACAGTAAATTGAAGCAATCTGACCAGGGCTGGGAATTGGAACAATTATCTGACACAAGGCATCAGGGACATTGAGAAGGCCTGCTATTCCCCTCACCCCCCTCCTCCCCTATCCTCACCCCGGAGCCTCAACTAAGACTTCCTCACCCAGGCACCACATACTTGCAACTCTTCGTTTCTTCCAGAAGATGGCGTGGGCGACTTGGGACCTGAATGGAAGATGGAGAGCAATAGAGAAAGGCTCAGGGTATGCAGTGGGTAGTACATATTCCATATCAGTCATGGGAAGGGATTCTGGTTGAATAAATGACTGTGTTGTTCTGTGACTCTTGCATGTCAACATGGAGGTATTGTAGTACAGGGATTGGCTTAACTATGTGGTGAATGGGTACATCTCGGGGATACGGAAATGTGGTTATTTTTTCTTCCCTTGACTGTAACTCTGTTTCCTTCAAAATTTACTTTGATGCCTTTGACTGGTGGCCTTTATGCTTCTATTCCCTATTACTCTGCACATCAGTTATATCAGGGGTTGGTTGGGACGGAGTATGTATTGGGAACTGAGTATTAGATGTTTTTGAGTATTGAGTGAGGAGCATGTAAGATCATCATTTAAATCTATGCATTATTATTTTTATTATTGTTATTGCTCCAAGCCATAAGGAAATTCCATTGTAATGGCATATAGGAGACCTAAAAACTATTTTTCTGTGTTCATTGGGTACATTGTTTTCTGTAATAGTATTTTTCTTGTATTTTTTGTATGTATTGCCTTACATTGACTCATAGAAAAATTGTTCTAAAGGAAAACATTAAGTTAACAAATGTAAAACTGCACTGTTTAAATTGTAAATTATTTGTAGAAAACTAAACAGGTGTAGCATTTGGCCCACCTAGTGCCTTAACGTTTGGATAACAATTTTACTGCCATATCTGTTTGTGTTTATCTCCAAAAACAAGACAAATCTTAACTCTTCCATCAATCTTTTTTTAAATATCTGCCACACTGGTTTTATCAGAAAGTTCCCTGTCTGGTTTGGGTATATTGAATGCCTCTTTATAGACTCATTGCAATAGTGGAATGTGTCAACACAAAGCTCCCAGAGTCCAGTATGCATCTCACGAACATGTCTGGATGGTGTACCTTGATAAAGATGTTGTATTAATATGGTATCGTTTCAAGTAAACCCCACTCAGTGTACATCATTAGAAATAAAATAAGGATCATGAATACCTCCTCAATAATTCTAAATGTTTTTTAAACTTTGTTCAGTAAAAAGAGAAAAGCACTGGAACTATGATCTACTCTATTTTGTCTTGGATGAATCGCATGTTTAATTGCAATGGAGGCCGCACTGATGGATAGGTGTCAATAAACATATCTTTATCATCTACGCACTTCACTTTTGTTATATATGTAGGCTGAGATTGATTTTGATATACAACTGCATATAGACTTACTGCTAACAAAGTAATTTACCAATCCTAGTGCTGTGATCGTAGCTAGTCATTCAATGGTTAGTGCAATACGGGCTCCTTGGGACGTCCCTATCCTAAACCCTATCCTTAACCAATGCCAACTTCAATGGGGTGAAGTCAGATTTGGGATGTTCCAAGGATTCTGTTTTAGATTTTTCCGTTCAACAATCCAGTGCTGGGAACAGAGAAGAGGTGTGTTACTGGGATGAGCATCACTGTTTGGCAGAAAGCACAAGGTAAGTTAGGTTATGAAGAACCACTAATGTGCTGCTTTTAACACGTGGGTAGATTTGGGATAGTGATTTGCTACTTTTACAGTAATTGTGCTATTTTTAACATAAGTGTCATCCGGACAGCCAACCTTTTTGGAGACATGCAGTATTTAGTATAAAACATTTTTAATTTTTTGTTGAAATTTGTTGGACTCCTACTGTGATCAGGGGCCCACTCTGATCATAACATATTTGGGAGTGTTCTCATGACTGGATGCAAGCGTCTGCTAAATGGCATTTCTTATTATTTATGACTTAATATGGTGTTTCTTGATGTGGTGCCTGCGACTGGTCAGTTCTGGTGTTATGAGTTTTTTTTACACAGATTTGTTTAGATAGCAGGTTATGAAAAGGGTTAGGCTAAGCTACAATGCTACAGTTGTCCCCGATGCGAAAGAAACGGCCACGGACCAATGGCGAGCATCAATGGGTGTAACTTGACATCAAGAAACGCCAATATCAGAAAACGCCCCTAATTGCATCTGCAATTACACCCTTCTCCCTCACATGCTGGGCTGTCCAGGCTGGATAGCTGCAGGCAGAGCGCATCGATACATTTTCAGCGTACACTGCCGTGCAGTTGCAGCGTCATTGTGCAAACTGTTTGAATGAAGTTCGGTGTAGCTAATAGCTAGCTAGACAGAAACATATTGTAGCCAACTACACCCGACAGCGAATTCGCGCACCGGTGACTGGAGTTTGAGATTAGCAAACAAAACTGCCTAAAATATGACTGTGTTTACAGGTAAGATAATGCTATAACGTAAACACGTACAATGATGACCCCTTTTCGGAACTATTTCTACCGGTGTTTTAATGATCACTATTGGACCGCTATCTAGCAAGCTAACTAGCTAAAGTGTTAGCTAGTCATCATAGGCCGTAAAGTAAATCAGTGGAGCCACCAACTAGCGAGCTGCCCGACAAAAATAACAGATTCGGGAGTGTTCACTCTGATTTAAGAAAATATGACATGACAAACGAACTATCTAGTTAAGTAACCTAGATACTTGTTGGTCTTGTTGACAACTAGTTAAGTCATGTGTGTAACTGGCTAGCTACTTAGCTTTATGTTATGCTAACGGCACTAGTTAACTTCCTGCAGTCACGTCAATATTTAGCTAGCTAGCCTGCTAACTGTTAAGCTAGCCAGAAAATGAACTGTCTTACACTGTACACAAAGAGCCAAACGTTACTGTATGAAAATTGTGCTGCAACGTTACATCTGGCCCAAATAAACTAGCTAAGTAGCCAGTCTAACGTTAGCAAACGTGTTTTTGTGATTATGTTGCTAACTAACTTGCTAGCCAGGTAGCTAACGTTAGTTAGCCATCAAATTTGGTAGCATGTTAAGTCATTTTACTATCTCTTTTATGCAATCTTCCTAGTCAGCACAGTAGTAGTCGCAGTTTTTCACTTGCTTCTAGCTAACATGTGATCAAGACTAACAACCTGTGCTGCAGAGGATGGCTTTAAATAAGAGTCGAATGTTTTGGTTATCACTGTAAAATATGATTGTGCTGTGTCATTCATGGCAAGACACGATGCATCAGAGATGCCTTCCACTCCCTGCTGGTTAGTAATAACAGATACCTGTGTTTGTTTCCCTTTTCTTTCCTCAGTGAATGTGAAATGGGGAAAAGAGAAGTTTGATGCAATAGAGCTGAACACAGAAGAACCTCCCATGGTCTTCAAGGCTCAGCTCTTTGCCTTGACGGGGGTACAACCAGAGAGACAGAAGGTTATGGTCAAAGGAGGCACACTAAAGGTAAAGTTGTCTCATTTTAGTTAATCAATGAACGTCATCACTTGGACCACGGATGATTAATACATTATTTCCAAAGATACCTAATCATTTGTATGTATTTTTTAGGACGATGACTGGGGAAACATCAAATTAAAGAATGTAAGTATAGCCTAAGAGTTGTCATGTCACCCCCAAAGCCAATTCTTCCTTTGGCCGCCTTTCCTTCCAGTTCTCTGCTGCCAATGACTGGAACGAACTACAAAAATCACTGAGACTAGAGACACTTATCTCCCTCACTAGCTTTAAGCACCAGCTGTCAGAGCAGCTCACATATCTCTGCACCTGTACATAGCCCATCTGTTAATAGCCCAACCAACTACCTCATCCCCTACTGTTTTAATTTATTTATCTTGCTCCTTTGCACCCCAGTATTTCTACTTTGCACATTCATCTACTGCACATCTACCATTCCAGTGTTAAATTTGCTATATTGTAATTACTTCGCCACCATGGCCTATTTATTACCTTACGTTCCTTATCTTACCTCATTTGCACACATTGTGTAACTCTGTTGTATGTGTCGAACTGCTTTGCTTTATCTTGGCCAGGTCGCAGTTTTAAATGAGAACTTGTTCTCAACTTGCCTACCTGGTAAATTAAAGGTGGGGGGGAAAAACAGTTACTTCTGTCGATATTGTGGAAAGTAGACTGATATATTGGCACATTTCATTGTAATTTAGTGGACCTGTTTTGGGGTAGTGTTACTTACGATTATCAAGCCTAATGCTGCAGGGTGATCTATTTTCTTATTTGATTACCATTGCCACATATGCTATGGTACACAATGTGACATGCGATACTCTTCCTCCTCTCCACACTCTCTCTGTTATTCCACCTCCACCCTCCTCTGTCCTAGGGGATGACTCTGTTGATGATGGGCTCAGCGGAGGCCCTGCCCGAGGAGCCTGCAGTCAGGCCCATGTTTGTAGAGGACATGACTGAGGACCAGCTGGCCTCAGCTGTGAGTTAATGTTTACTCATTGGATGTCTGTTTGTTTAAAGGGAATGGATGCTGGCTGGGTTTGCCAGCACAGGCAATCAGAGAAACAAACCCCATTTTGCTTGTTGTCTGTGTAGATGGAGATGCCTTGTGGACTGACCAACCTGGGCAACACCTGCTATATGAACGCTACAGTGCAGTGTCTTCGCTCCGTGCCAGAGCTCAAAGGAGCCCTCAGAAGGTGGGCTCATAATTTTTGCATTAATGCCATTCTGGGATGATCCAAGCAACTTGTCAGTGATATAATCTATAGTTTTTGATGCAATATGATTCTTATTAATTTGATATCTATATACAGCTGACAATTATATCACATGTATTGTTTGTCTTAGAAGGCAAGGCTTTCATGCTCTTCAACATGATATAGTATTCTCATTTTCATTGATTGCTACCTTGCCATGAGCAGGTGACTAGGGTGTGCCTATAAGGTTAGACAATAGACTGTTTGTTCTTAGACGTGTTTTATGGCTTTGATCTTATGAGCCCTCTGTCTCCCTCTACAGGTACGCAGGTGCTCTGGGGTCCTCAGGGGCAAACGCATCATCCCAGTACATCACAGCAGGTTAGTGCCTGGCATTTGTATCTGTTGTATTTATATTTTTGTATCGTTGGGTCTCTACCAGTGTAGACATGGTAATGGTATGACTCAGTGAGTCGTAGCCATAGAGATCCTATTCAATTACTAAGTATTCTAATTCCTAATTCTATGGTCAGAGCACAGTGCTGCCAATACCAGCATTGTGTGGTGTACTATAAACTGTAGATGGCTTTGGGTAAATGGTCAGCTAAATGTCCATGTTATAACTGTTAAATAACCATTTGTATTCCCCTCCTCAGCCCTCCGTGACCTCTACGAGACCATGGACGAGACTTCCTCCAGCATACCCCCAATCATCCTACTGCAGTTCCTGCACATGGCTTTCCCCCCAGTTTGCTGAGAAGGGAGACCAGGGACAGTACCTTCAGCAGGTGAGACCAGGCCCCTGGCTGGCACCAGTCACTCACTCATCCCCAGAAGATGCTTCTTTGCCAGTACTGTTTGGTACTACTCAGTAACACACATCTAGACTGAACCACATTGATTGCTCAGTTTCAAGTAGCCCAAGAGGACATTTGAATAATTGTGCATACAGAATGTGGTCTGAAGAGTAGAAATGGGCTTCATTAATTTATGTCACTCCCTCTCTAGGATGCCAACGAGTGCTGGTTGCAGATGATGCGGGTTCTTCAGCAGAAGTTGGAGCCACAAGACCCAGACGCTCCCATGGAGGTATGTGTATAAACAAGTATGTAAGCTGTCAAGGTAGCTATAGATGTGGGTGTCTGTCCTAACTTTCACTATCTGTCTGTCATAGACTGACACTGAGAGTGGAGCTGCTGCTGTCGCTGTCAAGAAGAACTTCATCGACCAGTATTTTGGAGTGGAGTATGAAACAACGTATCCTTGCAGTCAGAATGCCTGACCAATTGAATTTGAGATGAACGTATGATCTATTAGGGAAAGGAATATGGCTTCCAGGGATGTGGCAGGTGGCACGGCAACATTTTATAGGCCCCCATCTTGGCAGTGTAGACACATTTTTCAATTTCTAAGCCAATTTCATGCAATTCTCAAATTTCTCCATGGAGCCGAGATACATTTTTGCGGTTTTAAAGCAAATTTCCTGCAATTCTATGCATTTTGCCATGGCTAATCAATTCTACCTGACTGTCTAGCTTTAATTCTGGCGATTGTTGGTTCTCAAAGATTATATTATAAACAATAATGGACCTATATATATTTTTTTCTACATACTTTATATCTGGTTACACTGAAATACTTTCCTCCATCCTGTGCATGTAATTTTTTTACACTGTTTGGACTGAGGCGACCCGAAAGAAATGCTTAGCGACCCGCCTAAGGATTTGAATGGCAGAAAAATCCCTGGCTTTCACATTTGTATATTATTTAAAAAAAACTTTTGCTCTCTCCTCCCAAGAATGAGTCTCCTATTTCTGTTTCTTTCTTAAAGATATGCTTAACTTTGGAGAGTACCAATGTTTTTTTTTTTTTTTATTTTTTTTTTTTTAAATTTTAAACCTCCCACTTTGGGCTGGATGTGTCTGAGCAATTAGTCACAAAATTCCTAGTTTGAATGCAACCGTTTGTCTGGAAACTGCGGTGCCATTTTCCCTAAATTTTTTCCACGTGGGCCAGCCCCCTAGCAATTTGAGTTCCAGCCAATGTGCTTCAGCTCTTTGCCATTTGAGTGACAGCTAGCAGGCTACAAACACAGCAGAGTGAGAGGTAGCAATGATGTGGTGCACATATCTGCACATACAGTGAGGGGAAAAAAGTATTTGATGCCCTGCTGATTTTGTACGTTTGCCCACTGACAAAGAAATGATCAGTCTATAATTTTAATGGTAGGTTTATTTGAACAGTGAGAGACAGAATAACAACAACAACAAAAAACAGAAAAATGCATGTGAAAAATGTTAGAAATTGATTTGCATTTTAATGAGGGAAATAAGTATTTGACCCCCTCTCAATCAGAAAGATTTTTGGCTCCCAGGTGTCTTTTATACAGGTAACGAGCTGCTGAGATTAGGAGCACACTCTTAAAGGGAGTGCTCCTAATCTCAGTTTGTTACCTGTATAAAAGACACCTGTCCACAGAAGCAATCAATCAATCAGATTCTAAACTCTCCACCATGGCCAAGACCAAAGAGCTCTCCAAGGATGTCAGGGACAAGATTGTAGACCTACACAAGGCTGGAATGGGCTACAAGACCATCGCCAAGCTGCTTGGTGAGAAGGTGACAACAGTTGGTGCGATTATTCGCAAATGGAAGAAACACAAAAGAATTGTCAATCTCCCTCGGCCTGGGGCTCCATGCAAGATCTCACCTCGTGGAGTTGCAATGATCATGAGAACGGTGAGGAATCAGCCTAGAACTACACGGGAGAATCTTGTCAATGATCTCAAGGCAGCTGGGACCATAGTCACCAAGAAAACAATTGGTAACACACTACGCCATAAAGGACCAAAATCCTGCAGCGCCCGCAAGGTCCCCCTGCTCAAGAAAGCACATATACATGCCTGTCTGAAGTTTGCCAATGAACATCTGAATGATTCAGAGGACAACTGGGTGAAAGTGTTGTGGTCAGATGAGACCAAAATGAAGCTCTTTGGCATCAACTCAACTCGCCATGTTTGGAGGAGGAGGAATGCTGCCTATGACCCCAAGAACACCATCCCCACTGTCAAACATGGAGGTGGAAACATTATGCTTTGGGGGTGTTTTTCTGCTAAGAGGACAGGACAACTTCACCGCGTCAAAGGGACGATGGACGGGGCCATGTACCGTCAAATCTTGGGTGAGAACCTCCTTCCCTCAGCCAGGGCATTGAAAATGGGTCGTGGATGGGTATTCCAGCATGACAATGACCCAAAACACACGGCCAAGGCAACAAAGGAGTGGCTCAAGAAGAAGCACATTAAGGTCCTGGAGAGGCCTAGCCAGTCTCCAGACCTTAATCCCATAGAAAATATGTGGAGGGAGCTGAAGGTTCGAGTTGCCTAACGTCAGCCTCAACCTTAATGACTTGGAGAAGATCTGCAAAGAGGAGTGGGACAAAATCCCTCCTGAGATGTGTGCAAACCTGGTGGCCAACTACAAGAAATGTCTGACCTCTGTGATTGCCAAGGGTTTTGCCACCAAGTACTAATTCATGTTTTGCAGAGGGGTCAAATACCTATTTCCCTCATTAAAATGCAAATCAATTTATAAAATTTTTCACATGCGTTTCACTGGATTTTTGTTGTTGTTATTCTGTCTCTCACTGTTCAAATAAACCTACCATTAAAATTATAGACTGATCATTTCTTTGTCAGTGGGCAAATGTACAAAATCAACAGGGGATCAAATACTTTTTTCCCTCACTGTATGTGATGTAGTATGCAATTTCCGTTGGCCACTTTTGGCTCATGAGCTACTTTCAGAACTACTGGCTAAAAAGTATACAAAAGTACCAGAGGATCTCTTTAACCCCTGTTCTCAGTATGAAATGTACAGAGTCTGAAGATGAGGAGCCAGCTAAAGGTAAAGAGAACCAGCTTCAACTCAGCTGTTTCATCAACCAGGAGGTTAAATACCTGGCCACCGGGCTCAGGCTGGTGAGTAGTACCACAGCAACACACACAGGAACATGCACAGGAACACATGGACGCATACATACAAATGCACAGAAACACACAGGTGCACACACAGACCATGATGTCTCGAAGGTGGTCTGACACCATGGCAACACTGATCTAATCCCATCATGTCCCGCTGTTTCTTTCTCTCCAGAGACTGCAGGAAGAAATCACCAAGCTGTCTCCGTCTTTGCAAAGAAATGCCCTGTACATAAAATCTGTAAGTTTGTGCTGGGCTGTAAGATTTTTATAAACAAGTGAGAGTTTGTGAAATGTGTTTTATTGTTGTTGGTTTGTTTGTTGGTTAAGGTGATGTTCACTTTATCTCCCTTCCTTCGTCTAGTCTAAAGTCAGCCGCCTCCCTGCCTACCTGACCATTCAGATGGTTCGCTTTTTCTACAAAGAGAAGGAGTCTGTCAATGCCAAAGTCCTAAAGGTAGGTCTTCTGAAGTTTTAGGAATGTCCTCCTAATAGATGGGATTATCATCAGAATACTGTTGGAAATGGATGAAAGAATATTGTCCTGATGCTTTTTTCCAATATTTATTCTCCAGGATGTCAAGTTCCCGCTGATGCTGGATGTGTATGAGCTGTGTACCTCTGAGCTGCAAGAGAAGATGGTGGCAGTCAGGTCAAAGTTCAAGGAGATTGAGGACAAGAAGCTGGAGAAACAGTCACAGAAGGTGAAAATATATATGCATTTGTGTACTCTCTACTGCAATTCAGCTTTGAACTGCAAATTTATACTCTAGAAAATAAACCCAAACCTCCCAAGAAATATTTTTCCGTGTTGTCCTCTGACCAAACAAAGCGACTCTGTGTGAACGAACGTCTCAAAGAACATGCGTGTAGTTCGTGTAGCTTACATTTTCTCTTTGTGCATCAAGCAGGTGGAGAAGAAAGTGGAAGACAAACCGAAAGAAGTGAAATATGAGCCCTTTTCATTCGACGACGGTTGGTTACTTTACATCATATGGTTTTGTGGCATACCTTTACAAACTAAGAATCAGTCAATCGTGTGAGGGATAGGTTATTAAACTAATTTAAAGGATATGTTTCTAAGCTTGTCTGTCTATTCCCTGCAGACCTGGGCTCCAACAACAGCGGTTACTACGACCTGCAGGCGGTGCTGACACACCAGGGCCGATCCAGCTCCTCTGGACACTACGTCGGTTGGGTCAAGAGGAAAGAAGGTAACCTATATAGCATTAAGGAAAGTCTCCACGGTGCAATCAATGTGATGAATAGATATGTCAACCTGCTCCTTAAAAGGGTAGTTCACCTCAGTCAGTTCAACACGATGGAGGATGTGGGATACGGACCCAGAGATTTTGGGACATTTTACTTTGCTGCACTATCCCTTTAAACAAAGGTTCAGCTATTTGACGTTGCCAAGTAGCGGCCAGATGAACTGCTGATATTGCAGATGAGCACGATGTGCTCAAGAGTAACTGCATATGTGCACTTCGCTCTGCTGAAACAGTTTACCCTCATGCTTCGCTCTCTTAGTTGTGGAAGTCGGCCTGATTATTATTGTTTACCTTGTAAACAAACTACTATATTCAATGATTTTATTTTTTATCGAAGTACAGATGAATGACTTTTCAATACATCCATGTTTTGCCATTACAGACGAGTGGGTGAAGTTTGATGACGACAAGGTGAGTGTGGTGTCTCCAGAGGATATACTGAGGCTGTCCGGTGGAGGAGACTGGCATATAGCCTACGTCCTACTGTACGGACCCCGACGACTGGAAATACTTGAAGAGGAGAAACAGTAATCAACTTAATGCAAAAAAACTAATCTAACCAACAAATGCCATTTCCAAGCACTGTCTACCCTGCATAGATGTGCAATAAATTCTGGGTGTCTTTAAAAAGTAACTTCCTGACACAGATGTTTGTAAAGCCATCCAATATCAACATGAGTGAAGGTTAGAAATGGTTTATTATTGAGCCAGGCAATCTCTGGACTGGATCATTGAGAGGTTCTAGTTCTGCAGTTTCATTAATTGTTTTATACACATTGTATATTTTTTAAAGCCTTGAACAAGGTGCTCATGTCAGTACTTCTCTGTAGTCATAACTAATCAGCTGTACATAGTCTTTGGCCAAGTTATCTGGTTCAGGTGTCTTTCAATTTACCCTGTACCTTTAATTCAAATGTATTGGAGACCTCCCCTATCACCTACAGTGCCCACTATTAAAACCATAATGAATTCTTACACCCCTTGCATCTCTTTTGGAAACAACTGTCTTGCACATTGCTTTCGTCATTGTGATTTCTCATCATACGAGCGGTTCAATACCTCTAATACAGTGTGACTATAACGCTTCTCTCTCATACATGCAGTCATTATCCTGATGGCTTTTCATGAATGGTGAAAATAAACTTATACCAAACCATGTTCTGATTAAATGACTCACTTTCATTCATCTAAATGCCCTTTCCATACAATGTTTTCATTGTCCTGTGAGGGATCGTAAGTGGTTAGCGTTAAATAAATAAAGCTTCTGGTCAAAGTTGAGCGTTTATTTAAAGATTCTAGAGAGGATGAAATTACGGTACAAGTCTAAGCATAAAGACCAACAAAAGGAAGGCATGTGATCTATGTCTTGTTGAGGATGTCTGCTATCTTGGGGAAGCCAGCCAGCATTGGGTGCTGGAACCAGGCTCTCGACCGTGGCCTGTGTCCCCTCACGGTCCTGCCAGGCCACCAGCAGCAGCTTGGCCTGCATGTCCACGTCCTTGCTGTCGGTCTCAATCTCCCGGATCTCTGCTGCTCAGCCAGGGTCTTCCATTGGGCACTATGGAACTTGGCTGCTATGTAATCCATCTGCTGGTTAGACCAGTTTGGTCTGCATGCTCAGACCTTGGGGCACACAATTTTTTTTTGTAAAATCAAAAAGGGATGTGATCAGGTCAATATAGAAAATCGGGGCGTAATCTACGGTCCAACTGGAGCTTTGATTTTACAACTACATATCTAGAAGCTCTACACGTTAGTTTTGTGCTAGAACTCACTGTCATGGCTCTCTTTGAGAAGGGTGTCGCCGTTGTCTTCATAGTCTTCCTCTCCTGTCTTTATCTCCTCAGACGGGAGGTCCTTCTGTGATGACAGGGCAAAGGAGATCCAATCCATCAAGAGAGGTTAGGACATGGGGAACATCTCAATTACATACTCCTTGTGTCCTCTCTCCCTCCCCTCTGACCTCAAATGGGTTGTATGCAATTGAGATTCCCCAAAAAAGATTCTCCCAAAGGGAGCCTTGTGTAATTCATAACATAACAATTACCCTTGTGTAATTCATAAACATTTTCAGTATCCAAGCACCCATAGTTCCAGCCAGACCAGACAACTCACCAGCAGCTCCTTGGCCAGTTTGATGGCCATGCTCTCCAGGTAGTCAGCCAAGCTCTTGAACTGCTGGTTGGTGGGCTGGAAGAAGTGGGGACTCCTCCTAGACAACAGATGCAGGGCTCGCTAGCCATAGTTTGAGTTACGCACCACCCTACAGGACGGGGCGTGGAGGTGAGTGGAGAATATTGAACCAGAACACTTTTCACACGGCAGGATCTTTGTTGACACCATTGGACAGGTCTTAGGACAGAAAATCAACAGTTAGTGTACAAAACATTAGGAACACCTTCCTAACATGGAGTTGCACCCCCATTTGCCCTCAGAATTGCCTCATTGAGGCATGGAGTCTACAAGTATCAAAAGCGTTCCACAGGGATGCTGGCCCATGTTGACTCCAATGCTTCCCACAGTTGTGTCAAGTTGGCTGGAGGTCCTTTTGTGTGGTCGACCATTCTTCATACACACAGGAAACTGTTGAGTGTGAAAAACCCAGCTGCGTTGCAGATATTGACACACTCAAAGTGGTGTGCCTGGCACCTACTACCATACCCCGTTCAAAATCTTTTGTCTTGCACATTTACCCTCAATGGCTCACATACACAAATAAGGCTTAAGAATCCTTCTTTAACATGTCTCCTCCCCTTCATCTACACTGATTGAAGTGGATTTAGCAGGTGACATCTTTATTATTATAACACTGTACAGTACCTTCTTGATTATAACACTGTACAGTACCTTCAGAAAGCATTCATACCCCTTGACTTATTCCACATGTTGTGTTACAGCCTGAATTCAAAATATAGTTTTTTTCTTCTCACCCATCTACACACATTACCCCATAATTAAATGTCTTATTTAAGTAAGTATTCACACCCCTTCGTCAATAGTTAATAGAAGCACCTTCGGCAGCAATTACAGCTGAGTTTTTTGGGGTAAGTCTCTAAGAGCTTTCCACACCTGGATTGTGCAACATTTGCCCATTATTCTTTTCAGAATTCTCAGCTGCTTAGGAACATTCACTGTCTTCTTGGTAAGCAACTCGTGTTTTGGCCTTGTGTTTTAGGTTATTGTCCTGCTGAAAGGTGAATTCATCTCCCAGTGTCTGGTGGAAAGCGGACTGAACCAGATTTTTCCTGTGCTTAGCTCCATTCCATTTCTTCTTTTATCCTGAAAAACTACCCAGTCCTTAATGATTACAAGCATACCCATAACATGATGCAGCCACCACTATGCTTGAAAATATGGAGAGTGGTACTCAGTTATGTGTTATATTGGATTTGCCCCAAACATAACCATTTTTATTTAGGACAAAAAATGAATTGCTTTGACACCTTTTCTGCAGTATTACTTTAGTGCCTTGCACGTTTTCAATTAGGTTAGTATTGTGGAGTAACTACAATGTTGTTGATCCATCCTCAGTTTTCCTATTACAGCCATTCAACTTTAACTGTTTTAAAGTCACCATTGGGGTTTTAAAGTCACCACTGCGCAGCATCTCAGTGCTAGAGGCATCACTACAGACCCCGGTTCGATCCCGGTCTGTATCACAACCGACCATGATCAGGAGTCCCATAGGGCGGCACACAATTGGCCCAGCGTCATCCGGGTTGGGGCGGGTTGGCCGGGGTAGGCTGTCATTGTAAAATAAGAATTTGTTCTTAACTGGCTTGCCTAGTTAAATAAAATTGAAAAAATCCCAGTGTGTCCTTCCTGTCTGGCAACTATGTTAGGAAGGTCACCTGTATCTTTGGAGTGACTGGCTGTATTGATACACCATCCAAAGTGTAATTAATAACTTCACCATGCCCAAAGGGAGATTCAATGTGAGCTTTTTTTTTTTTTACAAATAGGTGCCGTTCTTTGTGAGTCATATGAAAACCTCCCTGGTCTTTGTGGTTGAAATTCACTCCTCGACTGAGGGAACTTACAGATAATTGTATGTGTAGGGGACAGATGAGGTAGTCATTCAAAAATCATGATAAACACTTATTGCACACACAATGAGTCCATGCAACTTATGTGACTTGTTAAGCACATTTTTACTCCTGAACTTATTTAGGCTTGCATAACAAAGCGGTTGAGTAATAATTGACTCAAGACATTTCACCTTTTCATTTTTTCTTAATTTGTAAACATTTCTAAAAACTTCATCCCACTTTGACATTATGGGGTATTGTGTGTAGGCCAGTGACAACCTCAATTTAGTCCATTTAAAATTCAGGCTGTAACACAACAAATTGTGAAAAAGGTCAAGGGGTGTGAATAACTTCTGAAGGCACTGTATATACAGTACCAGTCAAAAGTTTGGACACAAGTACTTATTCAAGTAAAATTTTACATTGTAGAATAATAGTGAAGACATATAAACTATGAAATAACACATATGGAATCATGTAGTAACCAACAAAGTGTTAAACAAATCAAAATATATTTTAGATTCTTCAAAGTAGCCACCCTTTGCCTTGATGACAGCTTTGCACACTTTTGTGAGTTCCCACATATGCTGAGCACTTGTTGGCTGCTTTTTCTTCACTCTGCAGTCCAACTCATCCCAAACCATCTCAAATGGGTTGAGGTTGGGTGATTGTGGAGGCCAGGTCATCTGATGCAGCACTCCATCACTCTCCTTCTTGGTCAAATATGCCTTACACAGCCTGGGAGGTGTGTTGGGTCATTGTCCTGTTGAAAAACAAATGATAGTCCCACTAAGCCCAAACCAGATGGGATGGCGTATCGCTGCAGAATGCTGTGGTAGCCATGCTGGTTAAGTGTTCCTTGAATTCCAAATAAATCACTGACAGTGTCACCAGCAAAGCACCTCCACACCTCCTCCATGCTTCACAGTGGGAACCACACTTGCGGAGATCATCTGTTCACCTACTCTGCTTCTCACAAAGACATGGCGGTTGGAACCAAAAATCTAAAATTTGGACTCATCAGACCAAAGGACATATTTCCGCATTCCTCATGAAGCTGATTGAGAGATTGCCAAAAGTGTGCAAAGCTGTCATCAAGGCAAAGGGTTGCTACTTTTAAGAATCTAAAATATATTTTGATTTGTTTAACACTTTTTTGGTCACTACATGATTCCATATGTGTTATTTCATAGTTGATGTCTTCACTATTATTCTACAATGTAGAGAATTGTAAAATGAAGAAAAACCTTTGAATGAGTAGCTGTGTCCAAACTTTTGAGTGGTACTGTATGTTGTGATGTCACTAATAAAATGTGAACTCGCAGGAACGACACAGACTTACGGAATATTCAGACAATTCTTACCTCGACCATGGCGGCAAACTTGTCTCCATCCGGTGGGATCTCTCTGAGCAGCTACAGGGAACAAGTTAGACAGGTGATAAAAGATCAATATCTGAATATACAATAAACACATGTATCATACATAAGAGCCCAAACTCAGAGTGACATTTAAAATGTTTACTCAGGGAAGATGTACAGCTGAATACATACATTCAATACAGTGCAGTGTCCACTTATAACCTTAGCTCTAACACCCTCTCTTCCACAAAGATGTACTTCAGTACTTTTCCCCATCACCCAGGATTTCTCCGTACATATCAATAAGACTTCTTATCAGTCAGCAGAGGCGCTATTGGGAGCACACATTCCTACAGTTCACTAAATAATTCCACTTCTCATACACAGAGCTTGAACCTAACACCAATTTCAATCTCTAAGGATATAAAAACAATCTATTCATTCTAAGATGATAATGATATAAAACAGTAATTTACAATCTATCAGATGAAACACACACACACACCTGGTACACAACTTTGGTGGTCTCCTCCATCCATGAACACTGATCATCATTCAGGATACAACTGGAGCTGCAGCAACAGGACGAGAGTTGGCAGTGAAGAGACCAACATCAGTCAAATCACAATATGAATTCACTGTTACATCTTTTACTGCTAAATTGAATCAGACTACATTCAACCTGACATAGGGTATGATGGTGTGGGACATCTTCTTGGGCCACCTCACCTTTTGAACTTGACCTGTCCCTTGAGGTACTGGAACAGGATAAGGTACTGCAGGAGGATGTGTCGTCTGAAGTTACTGTCACTGAGCTGCAGGTCCATCAACTAGAGAGGCAAAGACAGAGACTGCGTCATTGAGGGGATCCATTTGAGGGGATCCATTTGAGAAAGGCGAGGTATAGACTTCCTAATCTCAATCACATAATGAGTAGTTACTTGGGACGTAAGCTGATTTGTAGAACAGTGACTGTGCAGTCTGACTACATTGCAGTCAATCTCTATTCTGTTCTACTCTTAATTGATGGAAGAAGTTGAGATGTCACCTTCTCACTGGTGAGGAACTTGGCAAAGTAAACGTGGTCTCCTCCTGCCGTCCTCAGCTCTTCCAGCTTCCTTTTAGAAGCCTGCATGTCGTCCAGCTTGAAGCTTCTAAACACTGCCAGCGTCTCGTCTGAATACTACAGACAACATACAGAACATTTCCATTAACTCAAACAACTTTTCAGTGTCTTCTCACAGAAACAAACACAGCCAGCACCTGTCTGGATACTTCACAGAACATACAGAACAGTAAAAATTTTGAACAATACATTTTTTAAAGCAAAGTGTCATACCTTTAGTAGATGCCCATAGATGGGTCATGTCAGATAAGAAATGGCCCAAAGCTATTTTGGGGGGGAAAGAGTGAGGGCAGAAAAGTCACCTTGAGGAAAGTCATACAGGAAAACTTATCATAACACTGAACAGGGTTTCTGAAGAAGTCCTGCAGAGTCCAGAACTTTCTGTATAGGTTGTAGTCAATAGGGATGGAACTACAAACAGGGAGCAATTTTATAGATGACAACTTGTTTTAGCTGCAATCAAACTTACAAGACTTGCCAGCATAGGGATCAGTGCAACAGATATGTTGATGAAAAACCACTGATGATTCCAAGCATTGTGATAAATGGAATAAGGACTCATGTTGCTTACCATGGAGCAGGTGCACTAGGTTCCTCATCTCCCATCTACCCCTCCTCCACTTCCATCCCATCCTCCTCCTCTGTGGGCTGTAGAAGACAACACAGAACAGGTAGAGAGAGAGTGGTAATTCATTGTTAAACACATTCAACAGCACACACATCATTCAACAGCTTACACAACTATACAGTATTTGTAATCCTTAGAACAAGGCCTTACCTTCTGGCCAAGAGTGCTCTCTTGCTCATTTTTGTTGAACACTGTGATGTTGTCGGGATTAAACTGGCTCTGCAGGTTCAGACCTGAAACACACAAAGGAACACAATAGTGGCCACAAATCCACATCCATGATAAAACATTAATGACGTCAGTTCCTGTAGATCTATGTAACCCGCTCACCTGATTTCTCAGACAGGGGAAAGATAAGAGCCAGGAACAGCTGGATCCGTCCACAGAAGACTGTGTTCTGAGACTTGGACAACCTCCTCAAAAGATCTGCAGGGTAAGAAGGTTGGGTTTAGCGATGGAATATCTGCACATATCAAGATAATAACAAACAGGGCTGGCAAGTAGCCTAGACGTTAGAGAGGCGAGCCAGCAACCAGAGGGTTTCCAGTTCGAATCCCGGGTCCGACAGGAAACATCTGCCAGGAAGTGATATTAATGTGTCCCTTTATCCTCACCATTACACATCCTTAACAAGTAGTTCTTCCCAGCAGTGTAAAAGGAGTTCTGAAAGTGAGAGAGGAGAAAGTTATATTGGTGGCATTTCCTCAATATCTAAATGGAAAGATCTTCTATAAGAAACCTGTCATCAAGTAAACATTGACTGTTACTCTAAGAACGCAGAGAAACAGACAAAGCTACTTCCAGACTTCCAGGTGGAGACATTATCTTCAACAAAGGAAAAGACCTTATCACACTGGTACAGAGGAAGACAGTACCGAACATCTCCCAACAGTAGGAAAGGAGTTGTGGCGGAGCAGATACCTGCATGGACAAGTTAATTTACTACACAATTACTACATCATGTGCTGTCCGGCATGTATATCGAATGCTGCTTACCTTGTGACTCCATCAATGCTGAGATAGATGAGAGACAGGAAGTCATTGTCGAGTGCTTTCTTTTCCACCTGTAAAAGAAAATGAGAATGTTGCTCGACTCTTGGTAAAGCATATTGAGCATAAGCAAGACCATGTACTAGCAGTATACCTCGACAGACTTTTCACCTTGTCGGCTCGGGTTTTCGAACCAGCGACCTCGCTAACCACTAGGTGGCAGGTAGCCCTTGCGCATGGCACTTAACCCTAAATTGCTCCAGGGGCGCCATACTACTATGTCTGACCCTGTAAAACAAAACATTTCACTGCACCTATCAGGTGTATGTGACCACAAAACAAACACACATATATACACATACATATAAATATACTAAACAAAAATATAAATGCAACATGCAACAAGTTACACAGTTCATAGAAGGAAATCAGTCAATTGAAATAAACTAATTAGGCCCTAATCTATGGATTTCACATGACTGGGCAGAGGCACAGCCATGTCTGGGCACAGGCCCACCCACTGGGGAGCCAGGCCCATCCAATCAGAATGAGTTTTCCCCACAAAAATTGCTTTTTGTGTGTATTGATATACATACCTAAAACAAATTACACACACACACACACACACACACACACACACACACACACACACACACACACACACACACACACACACACACACACACACACACACACACACACACACACACACACACACACACACATTAGACCAGGGCCATAATTCACAAAGCATCCAAGGCTGCTTTTCGACTGTAGCATCAGTGTTACATTAGTGTATACACGCTTATGTTAAACTAGGGAAATTGTTTCCATAGCTAGGGCTGGCAGTGAGGACTTGTGAAGAGCAGAATCAACAACCTAATCAAAACAGAAGATGTTGAAGTTCACAGTTAGCCATGGTTATGTAAATGCAGGAAGGAGCTTACCCAACCACTCTGAGGCAGTGTTTGTGTGGCTAGCAGAGGCAGAGGCACAACCTTATTTTAATGAGAATTCAGTCCACTTGACAATTCAAACATCATTTGTACAACTTGAGACAGATAGCAATACAGTACAAATATATTACAACATAATATGGAATGTAATACAGATACACATGTGCATGAGGTGGTTTAAAATAATACTACAGGTAGCTAGCTCTTTCCATACTTTTCCTTAAAATGTTTATCTGATATTATTGCGAGCTAGTTGATGTTGTTCTAGCTAGCTCACGCAACGCTGGCTTTTGTCCTCCTCACTAGTCTGCTGATGCATGACTACATGATCATGATATTGTGGCTGTAACATTTAACGGACACTAGAACAACAACTAGCTAGCCATATCAGATAGCTACACATTTTTCAGGAAATGTAGCTCATATAGCAAGCTACACACCAAATATAAACAGAGCAAACAATTATTTTCTAAACTAATGAGTCTCAACCAAATGACAAGTACATAGCTAGACCTATTGCTCTGTTACACAATGTAAGAACCACTAGATACAGGCTAGCCAGAAAGCTCTAATGATAGCTAGTTAACAAGCCATGTAATGTCAATAGGAAAGAGGCTAGTCATTTTTACAAATTTGATCCATATTTAGCACATTGGAAAGCATGCTTCCAGACCGGAACCCTGTGAAATGTGAAAGCACGTTCCAGAATATCACCGGAAGAAAAAGCCCTGTCCACCAGAGCTTGTGTATTTCTCTGCTGCTAGCTTGCAGAATTACAAAACTTTTGGTTGAGGTTAGTCACTACATTATTGCCAAAACTCTGAGCACACAGATTCAACATTGCAAATGTAGTTTTGATACACAGAAGAACATTCACCAGCAAGTTCAGTAAATGAGATGCATTAATTCTCAAATTTAGTTGCATGTTTGCAAATCATATTGTGTTTATTCCCACATCGTGTTGTGCTTGCAAGTTTTGTTGCATTTATTCTCAAAAGAAGTTACGTGTTTGCAAACTACATCACTGATTATACAGGTGCAACTCATATTTTACATGTGCAAATCATACTTTACATCCTTGTACACTTAAGGCACTATTTTACATTCATAGTCAATGAGAGACGTGAAAAATTCTTCATTAGTTAATTTTCTCGGAATCTAAAGGCACAACCTAGAATCAAGCCAATGTCTTAAGCAGTTGAACATGTTATTACTCCAACCTCTTGAAAGTGACAAAGTAAAATTGTCACGTCCTGGCCATAGATAGCCCTTTTTGGCTTCTCTATGGTGGTTTTGGTCAGGACGTGACCAGGGGGGTTTAGTTTCTATGTAGTCATTTCTATGTTGGTTTGGTTTGGGTTCCCAATTAGAGGCAGCTGTTAGTCGTTGTCTCTAATTGGGAATCCTATTTAATGTGTTCAGTCCCCCACCTGTGTTGTGGGATATTGTTGATTTTGTGTTTAGTGCCTGTGTGCTATACACCACATGTTACGGTCAGTTGTTGCTTTGATTGTTTTTGGTGAGTTTCATTCAATTAAAACATGTTCAACTCAACCCTGCACGCTGCGCCTTGGTCCACTCATGTCAACTATCGTGACAAAATTGTAATATCGAAAGAGTGCCTTTGATTTGATCGCCTGCACATGCCCAGTTCGGTGCGAGGCGACCATTAGACTTGATGATTCTGCGCATGAGCTTAGCTAGCCAACGTCGCCATGACATCGCCTACAAGCTACCCGGAATTCAGCGAACTTTGCCGGCATCTTACCAGAATCGCCCCAGAAGAGACCCGATGCAAATTTAAATAAAATGTATACAAAATTACCCAATTTAGTCATTTTAAATATGACTATTTTATACATGCAAATTATACCCATCCACAAAAAAAACATTGTGTCAGAGGAAACACCAGTGTCTTAGAACGCTGCGCCACTTCGGAGGCTATAGCCACACATATTTTATGCTTATCAATTGCCTTGCACAAAGAATGAAAAACTAAAATACTACGCATGATTCTTAAGGAATTTTATTTAAATGTTAATTGTATTTTTTTTAATCACAGAAACAATAAGAAAACATGGAAAAATAAATAATGAAATGTTAATTATATAGAGCGGCCAATGTAATCATCTGCCAGAGTGTAGCCCCAATCGGCCGAGCCCCAAGTAATACATTTGGGCCAGATAACTCACACCGGAATAGGCCCGAGCTCAATCCCCACATCCTAGCCATAAGTAATACTGCCGAAGGCAGCTCAGACTCGGGCCACATGTCGTTCATAAAAATCCAAAAAACGTCACATCTTCATTGTAAAGGGTTTACACTGTTTCTCATGCTTGTTCAATGAACCATAAACAATTAATGAACATGCACCTGTGGAACGGTCGTTAAGACACTAACAGCTTAGATGGTAGGCAATTAAGGTCACAGTTATGAAAACTTAGGACACTAAAGAGGCCTTTCTACTGACTCTGAAAAACACCAAAAGAAAGATGCCCATCGTCCCTGCTCATCTGCATGAATGTGCAGATGAGCAGGACTGCAGATGTGGCCAGGGCAATAAATTGCAATGTCCGTACTGTGAGATGCCTAACACAGCGCTACAGGGAGACAGGACGGACAGCTGATTGTCCTTGCAGTGGCAGAGCACGTGTAACAACACCTGCACAGGATCGGTACATCCGAACATCACACCTGCGGGACAGGCACAGGATGGCAACAACAACTGCCCGAGTTACACCAGGAACAGACTGTCCACAATAGGCTGAGAGAGGCTGGACTGAGGGCTTGTAGGGCTATTGTAAGGCAGGTCCTCACCAGACATCACTGGCAACAACGTCACCTATGGGCACAAACCCCCCGTAGCTGGACCAGACAGGATTGGCAAAAAATGCTCTTCACTGACGAGTCCCGGTTTTGTCTCACCAGGGGTGATGGTCGGATTTGCGTTTATCGTCGAAGGAATGAGCGTTACACTGAGGCCTGTAATCTGGAGCGGGATCGATTTGGAGGTGGAGGGTCCGTCATGGTCTGGGGCGGTGTGTCACAGCATCATCGGACTGAGCTTGTTGTCATTGCAGGCAATCTCATGTAACGCTGTGCATTACAGGGAAGACATCCTCCTCCCTCATATGGTACCCTTCCTGCGGTACCCTTCCTGCAGGCTCATCCTGACATGACCCTTCAGCATGACAATACCACCAGCCATACTGCTCGTTCTGTGCGTGATTTCCTGCAAGACAGGAATGTCAGTGTTCTGCCATGGCCAGCGAAGAGCCCGGATCTTAATCCCATTGAGCACGTCTGGGACCTGTTTGATGGGAGGGTTAGGGCTATTCCCCCCAGAAATGTCTGGGAACTTGCAGGTGCCTTGGTGGAAGAGTGGGGTAACATCTCACAACAAGAACTGGCAAATCTGGTGCAGTCCATGAGGAGGAGATGCACTGCAGTACTTAATGCAGCTCGTGGCCACACCAGATACTGACTGTTACTTTTGATTTTGACCCCCCTTTGTTCAGGGACACATTATTAAACGTCTGTTAGTCACATGTCTGAATCTCAGTTGTTGAATCTTATTTTCATACAAATATTTACACGTTAACTTTGCTGAAAATAAATGCAGTTGACAGTGAGAGGACGTTTCCTTTTTTGCTGAGTTTTGTTACATTTTTAAATTTCGGTTGTTTTTGTATTCTTATGATTGGGACCTACTGGCTTATGGACAGATTATCCTTTAATATCATTGTGTGTTTGACTGCTGTCTTTCCATCTGCCCTATGCAGTGGTGTAGTGGTGCCTGTAGAAGTGGGTATACTTGAATCTTGCCAAAAAGTACCCAAACAGCCCGCCCAGTGAAGCTTTGTGAAAAATCATGTTTTCCACTCTCAAAATCACCCTTTGTTATAGAAAAAATGTCATTCCGTTGTGAGCTGCTCCATGCCAAAACCAGTTGAGAGCTGCACACTCTTGCTGCCTGCAGATGATATTCCGCTGAAACTAAGCTATGTGTGCGGTGCACATGTGAATATATTTCACGTGCTTTGCGATTGTGTAGGCTACTTTGTGCAGGATTCCTCTATTGTACTACATAATTGATAAATCGTATACCTCCACTACACTACTTTGATATGCATCATTAGAGAATATGAGACACAGTTTATATCTGCATATACACTACACTATACCACCGTCCCTTTGTGTTTTACAAAAAGTGCACTCTCCTACATGAGTTTGCTGGTATTACGGTATGGGATCAATATCATGCCAAATGTAAATCGCTATCCACAAACACCTTTTGATTTGGATTAGTAAATCGATATATTGCATTAAATTTATTTCATAACTGCGTATATGCAGGTCATTTCCAAGGGCCTTAAATTGAGGTCGGGTGATTGTGGAGGCCAGGTCATCTGATGCAGCACTCAATTACTCTCCTTCTTGGTCAAATAGCCCTTACACAGCCTGGGAGTGTGTTGGGTCATTGTCCTGTTGAAAAACAAATGACAGTCCCACTAAGCGTAAACCAGATGAGATGGCGAATCACTGCAGAATGCTGTGGTATCCATGCTGGTTAAGTGTGCATTGAATTTGAAATAAATCACCAACAGTGTCACCAGCAAAGCACCCCCACACCATCACACCTCCTCCTCCATGCTTCACGGTGGGAACTACATGCAGAGATCATCCGTTCACCTACTCTGCGTCTCACAAAGACACAGCGGTTGGAACCAAAAATCTCAAATTTGGACGGTGGCGGAGATCTTGTGGGCTATACCCGGCCTTGTCTCAGGATGGTAAGTTGGTGGTTGGAGATATCCCTTTAGTGGTGTGGGGGCTGTGCTTCGGCAGAGTGGATGGGGTTATATCCTGCCTGTTTGGTCCTGTCCGGGGACGGGGCCACAGTGTCTCCCGACCCCTCCTGTCTCAGCCTCCAGTATTTATGCTGCAGTACTTTATGTGTCGGGGGGCTAGGGTCCGTCTGTTATATCTGGAGTATTTCTCATCTCTTATCCGGTGTCCTGTGTGAATTTAAGTATACTCTCTCTTTTTCTCTCTTTCTCTCTTTCTTTCTTTCTTTCTTTCTTTCTTTCTCTCTCTCTCTCTCTCTCTCTTTCTTTCTTTCTTTCTTTCTTTCTTTCTTTCTTTCTTTCTTTCTTTCTTTCTTTCTTTCTCTCTCTCTCTCTCTCTCTCTCTCTCTCTCTCTCTCTCAGAGGACCTGAACATTAGGACCATTCCTCAAGGCCTACCTGACCTGATGACTCCTTGATGTCCCCAGTCCACCTGGCCGTGCTGCTGCTCCAGTTTCAACTGTTCTGCCTGTTTTATGAATATTTAAAAATCTTGTCCATGTTCTGTTATAATCTGCACCCGGCACAGCCAGAAGAGGACTGGCCACCCCTCACAGCCTGGTTCCTCTCTAGGTTTCTTCCTAGGTTTTGGCCTGTCTAGGGAGTTTTTCCTAACCACCGTGCTTTTACACCTGCATTGCTTGCTGTTTGGGGTTTTAGGCTGGGTTTCTGTACAGCACTCTGTGACATCAGCTGTTGTAAGAAGGGCTTTATAAACAAATTGGATTTGATTTGATGATTATCACTCACTATTTAGTTCAGTTCTTTGCACCCCATCACTGTGAGGTATTGTTTGTTTCGTGTCACACATCTTTCAGAGCGCTGGGGTTCCTGTGAGTTGCTCTGTCCGTGCATGATAGTTTTTGCCTGCCTCACTAACGATGCCTTTTTGCTGGAAACCAGCTCTCTGTCTCCCCTCATGTTCATTATAGCGGTCCTCACGAGAGCCAATTTCATCATAGCGCTTGATGGTTTTTGCAACTACAGTTGAATGCATTTTCTGAATTGACTGACCTTCATGTCTTAAAGTAATGATGGATTGTTATTTCTCTTTGCTTATTTGAGTTGTTCTTGCCATAATATGGACTTGGTATTTTACCAAATAGGACTATCTTCTGTATACCACCCCTACCTTGTCACAACACAACTGATTGGCTCAGACACATTAAGTAGGAAATGAATTCCATAAATTAACTTAACAAGGCACACATGTTAATTGAAATGCATTGCAGGTGACTTCCTCATGACGCTGGTTGAGAGAATGCCAACAGTGTGTAAAGCTGTCATCAAGGCAAAGGGTGGCTACCTTGTCACAACACAACTGATTGGCTCAAACGCAAACCAATCAAAAGTTTGGCCACACCTACTCATTCAAGAGTTTTTATTTGTACTATTTTCTATATTGTAGAATAATAGTGAAGACATAAAAACTATGAAATAACACATGGAATCATGTAGTAACCAAAAGAGTGTTAAACAAATCAAAATGTGTTTTATATTTGAGATTCTTCTTGCCTTGATGACAGTCACTAAGCACTTCAGTATGGCAATTCTACTGTCAATGTTTGTCTATGGAGATTGCATGGCCGGGTGCTCAATTTTATGCACCTGTCAGCAACGGGCTGAAATAGCCGAGTCCACCAATTTGAATTTGAAGGGGTGTCCACATACTTTTGCATATCTAGTGTATCTACCTCAACCTCATTGCCCTGCACATTGATCTGGTACTAGTACTCCGTATATAGCTTCATTGTTGCGTATTTTATTCCTTGTGTTACAATTTGCTTTTGATTATTTTTTTGTTTGTAAGTAAGCATTTCACAGTAAAAACTATAACCGTTGTATTTTGAGCATTTGACAAATTAAATGTGCTTTGATTTAGCCATGTAACAGTACATTTTATGTCCTAAGAAAACTTGCACTGGCGATGGCTGATGCGCATTTCGCACGTTCCGTATTTCAAAGTCTTGTTTGTAAAACAGTGTGCTTTGAGCTTATTATTGAGAGTGGAGAAATAAACATTATACTTACAGAAAGCTGAGAACCTCCTCTGTTTAGCATGAACAACAGTAGGCCTGTTGCTTCTAAAGCTGTGTGTGTGTCCCCCTCCCCCTGCACAATTGCATTTTGAAATTGTATACAATCAGAATGCATTTTTCAGGGTTAAAGAGTGTTAGAGGCTCGCTCATTACAGCAGCCGGCCACAGCGAAACAGGAACAGCAGCAGGGCAGAGACTTTCATTATGTCACAACTTCCGCTGAAGTCGGTCCCTCTCCTTGTTCGGGCGGCGTTCGGCGGTCGACGTCACCGGTTTTCTAGCCATCACCAATCCACTTTAAATTTTCCATTGGTTTTGTCCTTGTTTTACACACCTGGTTTCAATCCCACAACTACTTGTTCATTATTTAACCCTCTGTTCCCCCATGTTTGTTTGTGAGTGATTGTTTATTGTATTGCGGTCCGTTATTGTGGGCTTGGCATTATTTTGACGTGTTTTGTGAATTATTGAGTAAAATTGCTATATTTACTCATATCTGCTGTCCTGAGCCTGACTCCTCTACACCAGCTACACACAGACGCATTACAGAATCATTCACCCAGACGAATGGAGTCAGCAGTAGCAGACGCCCTCTCTGTGGCGGTAGAGGAGCGCGTCCAGCAGCACGCGACCATGTTGCAACGTCTGGGCACCGCCATGGATTGCGTGCTGCAGACGATGAATCGATGGGAGAGAGAAGGAGGTCTTCCAGCGCCTCCACCAGCCCCACTACAGCAGGCCCCACTGTCCACCCCTCCTTCACCCAGTCCCAGCGGGATTCGGCTCGCGCTCCTGAGGGAGTATGATGGGACGGCTGCCGGATGCCAGGGGTTCCTACTCCAGCTGGAACTCTACCTGGCGACCGTCCACCCGGCTCCTTCGGGACGGGAGAGCGTGTCCGCCCCCGTCTCCTGCCTCTCAGGCAAAGCCCTGGAGTGGGCCAACGCCGTATGGAGTGAAGGAGACGCGGCGATTACACAGAGTTTTCAACGCGGACCATTACGCAGAGTTCACCCGCCGCTTTCGGGCAGTTTTCAACCACCCGCCTATGGGTCGTGTCGGCGGGTGAATGTCTGTTCCATCTGAGGCAGGGGACGAGGAGCGCGCAGGATTTTGCTTTGGACTTTCGGACCCTGGCCGCCAGCGCGGGATGGAACGACAGGGCCCTGATCGATCACTACCGGTGCAGTCTGCGCGAGGACGTCCGTCGGGAGTTGTCCTGCCGAGACACCACCCTCACGTTGGACCAGCTGGTGGATCTGTCCATCCGGCTGGACAACCTGCTGGCCACCCGCGGACGTCCGGATCGGGGCCTGTCAGTTCCATCCCCCAGCACCTCCGCTCCGACACCCATGGAGCTGGGAGGTGTTGCGCTTAGGGCGACTGGAGGAGGGCCCATTCCCTGCACCATCTGTGGCCGCAGAGGGCACACTGCTGGTTGGTGCTGGGGGGGTTCCTCAGGGAGTCAAGGCAGCAGGCAGGGCATTATCGTGTCACCCCAGGTGAGTCGGCACCAGGCTCACCCAGAGCCCCCTTTTGCTCACATGTATGCGTTTATTACATTTCCTGAGTTTTCCCCGCATTCCCAGCATAAGGCGCTCGTAGATTCAGGCGCAGCTGGGAATTTTATTGACCGTTCATTTGCCCATAGTTTAGGGATCCCCATTGTTCCTGTGGATATGCCCTTCCCTGTGCACGCCCTAGATAGTCAGGGGGGGTACATTCGGCCCTCCACTTCACCTGCCTCCTCAAGTTTCTTTTTTGTGAAGAAGAAGGATGGAGGTCTGCGCCCGTGCATTGACTATCGAGGTATCAACCAAATCACTGTGAGGTATAGCTACCCGCTGCCTCTCATAGCCAGTGCGATAGAGTCAATGCATGGGGAGCGTTTCTTCACAAAATTGGACCTCAGGAGCGCTTACAACCTGGTGCGTATCCGAGAGGGGGACGAGTGGAAGACGGTATGTAGTACCACCTCAGGGCACTATGAGTACCTCGTCATGCCGTACGGGTTGATGAATGCTCCATCAGTCTTCCAGGTCTTTGTTGATGAGATTTTCCGGGACCTGCACGGGCAGAGTGTAGTGGTGTATATCGACAACATTCTGATATACTCCGCTACACGCGCCAAGCATGTGTCCCTGGAGCACAGGGTGCTTGGTCGACTGTTGGAGCATGACCTGTACGTCAAGGCTGAGAAATGTCTGTTCTTCCAACAGTCCGTCTCCTTCCTAGGGTACCGCATTTCCAGGTCAGGGGTGGAGATGGAGAGTGACCGCATTTCAGCCGTGCGTAATTGGCCGACTCCCACCACGGTAAAGGAAGTGCAGCAGTTCCTAGGGTTTGCCAACTACTACCGGAGGTTTATCCGGGGCTTTGGTCAGGTAGCGGCTCCCATTACCTCACTGCTGAAGGAGGGACCGGTGCAACTCCAGTGGTCGGCTGAGGCGGACAGGGCTTTTGGTCACCTGAAGGCTCTGTTTACCATGGCTCCCGTGCTGGCTCATCCGAATCCCTCTTTGGCTCCCTCTCATCCGGATCCCTCATCCGGATCCCTCTCTCTTTCATAGTGGAGGTGGACGCGTCCGAGGCTGGGATAGGAGCCGTGCTCTCTCAGCGCTCGGATACGCCACCAAAGCTCCGCCCCTGTGCCTTCTTTTCGAAGAAGCTCAGCCCGGCGGAGCGAAACTATGATGTGGGGGACCGGGAGCTGTTGGTTGTCGTCAAGGCTCTGAAGGCGTGGAGACATTGGCTTGAGGGGGCGAAACACCCTTTTCTCATCTGGACTGACCACTGCAATCTGGAGTACATCCGGGCGGCGAGGAGACTGAACCCTCGCCAGGCAAGATGGGCCATGTTCTTTACCCGTTTTGTTTTCACCCTGTCCTACTGACCAGGTTCCCCGAACGCTAAGGCAGACGCACTGTCCCGGCTGTATGACACAGAGGAGCGGTCCATGGATCACACTCCCATACTCCCGGCCTCTTGCCTGGTGGCACCGGTAGTGTGGGAGCTGGACGCGGACATCAAGCGGGCGTTACGTACAGAGACCACTCCCTCTCAGTGTCCAGCTGGGCGTCCACGACTGGTTGATCTATTGGGCCCACACGTCACCCTCCACTAGTCCTCCTGGCATTGGTCGGACAGTGCGCTATCTTAATGGGAAGTACTGGTGGTCCACCTTGGCCAAGGACGTGATGGTTTATGTGTCCTCCTGCTCGGTGTGCGCCCAGTGCAAGGCTCCTAGGCACCTGCCCAGAGGGAAGTTACAACCCCTACCCTTTCCACAACGGCCGTGGTCGCACCTGTCGGTGGACTTCCTGACTCATCTTTCTCCCTCACAGGGCAACACCGTTGTGGATCGGTTTTCTAAGTCCTGTCGTCTCCTCCCTTTGCCCGGGTCTCCCTACGGCCCTACAGACTGCGGAGGCCCTGTTCACACACGTCTTCCGGCACTACGGGTCTCTGATCGGGGTCCCCCAGACATCGAGGGAGCCCCGGCGTATGCTGTTCGAGCCATCCTGGACTCGAGGTGTCGGAGGAGGGGCCTTCAGTACCTCGTGGAGTGGGAGGGGTACGGTCCAGAGGAGAGATGCTGGGTGCTGGTGGAGGACGTTCTGGACCCTTCGTTGCTGCGGGAGTTCCACCGTCTCCATCCGGATCGCCCTGCGCCTCGTCCTCCTGGTCGTCCCCGAGGCCGGTGTCGGCGCGCTGCTGGAGCCACGCGTCAAGGGGGGGTACTGTCACGACTTCCGCCGAAGTCGGTCCCTCTCCTTGTTCGGGCGGTGTTCGGCGTTCGGTGGTCGACGTCACCGGTTTTCTAGCCATCGCCGATCCACTTTTCATTTTCCATTGGATTTGTCCTTGTTTTACACACCTGGTTCAATCCCACAATTACTTGTTCATTATTTAACCCTCTGTTCCCCCACGTTTGTTTGTGAGTGACTGTTTATTGTATTGCGGTCCGTTATTGTGGGCATGGCATTATTTTGACGTGTTTTGTGAATTATTGAGTAAAATCGCTATATTTACTCATATCTGCTGTCCTGCGCCTGACTCCTCTACACCAGCTACACACAGATGCATTACACATTACAATAATCATGAGGATAATGCACGTTACTGTCTGACCAAATCATGGTTTTATCCACCCAAAAATAGGTATTTTGGATTGAGGTGACCAGGTAGAATGTGCGGCTCGCAACACAGCCAAGTCAAAAGTCTGGAGCCCTGCTGAGGCCTGTTCCCATTCAACAAAGAGGATGTTAACTGAAACCAAATAAATGAGGAGAAATACTGTATACTGCATTGCCATACTGGGCTACTGGTCAGTGTAGCCTGTAAAGGGTTTGGGTGTGTGTGTGTGTGTGGCTGTGCACACATTTGCAGATTATGTATTCTCTGAGGTAAAGACTCTGAGATGTGTGACTTGCCAATTGTTGTTGCATAAGTAATTTGTATACTTGGATGTAGCCTCAATATTTGTTCTCAGCATGAGAGGCATGTATGAATCTGCCAGTATGCTGATGTGTCTAACAGACTGGGGACATTTGATTGTGTTTCTGCAACGTCAGCGGCAAAAAGGAGATACTGTTATAACGGAACTTTGGGTGTTGAGGTGCTTCTGTTTGAGCAGTGTGAAACGGTGGACCAGTAGATTGACATCTCACAGAGGGAAAAGAGCTGAGAAACTTTTCACTCTGCTTGTGTGGTCAGTGTGGTCCAAAAAAAGAAGAAGTCACGACTGCTTGATCAAGCAGTTCCTCCTAGCTTTGAATGAACACAAGAGTTCTCTTCTTTCGCCCTTATGGTCCCAGATGATGATAACCATGGCCAAATTAACACCACTGCCAAATTAACAACACAATCACTAAACTCAGCAGAGTTGCTCCCCATCTGCCACAGCGGGTTCTGAACCCCACACCAGTAACTGATGAGAAGCAGAAAGGGAGGGAACATGATAACTCGCTGCGGTCACAGATAAGGGCTCAAATTCGCTCAGCACTGGGAATATGGAGATTGGGGTGGTGCCTGTTTGTGTGGTGTTGGGGGTGTTGTCTTCCTACTCAACCTTCCAGCTAGTTAAACTTCCACACTCCGGGGTTACGTTGAAATATCTTGTTCAATCCAGTGAATGTCCAATTTAACATACAGATACAGTGCATAGGGAAATTATTCAGACCCATTGACTTTTTCCACATTTTGTTATGTTACAGCCTTATTCTAAAATTGAATAAATTCATGTTTGCGTGGTTCACATGGTTTGCTGTTGTGAGGACTGTACTGCCAAATGCTCTAAAATGACGTTGGAGGCGGCTTATGGTAGAGAAATTAACATTAATTTCTCTGGCAACAGCTCTGGAGGACATTCCTGCAGTCAGCATGCCAATAGCACGCTCCCCCAAAACTTGAGACATCTGTGGCACTGGGTTGTGTGACAAAACTGCACATTTTAGAGAGACCTTTTATTGTCCCCAGCACAAGGTGCACCTGTGTAATGGTCATGCTGTTTAATCAGCTTCTTGTTATTCCACACATGTCAGGTGGATGGATTATCTCATTTGTGCACAACATTTTTGAGAAATAAGCTTTTTGTGCGTGTGGAACATTTCTGGGATCTTTTATTTCAGCTCCTGAAACATGGGACCAGCACTTTACATTAAGGAATAAGTGAAGCCACAGGACAAGGGATATAGGGCACAGGACACAGTCAGAGCTCCACAGTATCACCAAACACCTGTATTCATCCAGCCAGAGTAATCAAATGTTGATGACCTTTACATGAGAGCCAAACAGTCTGATGAGAGGAACTCTGCCACAAACGAAAGATGGGACAACAAAAACAACATTGTTCGTGCCGTCGAGGGCAAACATCAAAACAGGAGACCAACACAATGCGATGACCTCAGAGGTTAAACACACAATGGGAGTAGAGGCTATTGGGCCCTTCACATGGCATGGGACAGGAAGATACTGCCATCAAACAGATCAGAGGCATAGAGGCTGAATGTATTAACTTGGTGCACCAGGACATCTCCAATGGCAGACTAGAACAATTAATATAAGTAAAAGTATTGAATCGTTAAGACTTTTACCCGTTGGAAAACACCAAGGATTCTTTGAAACAGATCATAGGGAGTAGTGATAATACTAGGTGAGGGTTCTCTTCTCACCAGGCAACAGTTGGTCTCAGAGAGCAAATTTACTGCAATCACAAGAACCGAGACAAAGGAGCAGCAGGAGCTTGCTTTTTTTTTTTGTGATCAATGTTCTATTGATTCAGCAAATATAGAATAACCAAGGTTTTCCCCGTCACAAATGTAGTGCAGAAGACATGGTTTATAATGACCCTTTATTTAATATACATTTTTAACTTGTTTGTTAACAGATCACTGTCTGATATAACTGATTGAATATTGCCACATTTTCTGGTGTTGAGGAACACTCAACCAGCATGGCTACCACAGCATTCTGTAGCGATACGCCATTCCATCTGGTTTGCGCTTAGTGGGACTTTCATTTGTTTTTCAACAGGACAATGACCCAACACACCTCCAGGCTGTGTAAGTGCTATTTGACCAAGAAGGATAGTGATGGAGTGCTGCATCAGATGACCTGGCCTCCACAATCACCCGACCTCATCGCAATTGAGATGGTTTGGGATGAGTTGGACCACAGAGGGAAGGAAAAGCAGCCAACAAGTGCTGTTGGAAAAACATTCCAGGTAAAGCTGGTTGAGAGAATGTCAAGAGTGTGCAAAACTGTTATCAAGGCAAAGGGTGGCTACTTTGAAGAATTTATCAAGTAAAATATATTAATCGCAGTGCTTGCTGAGCCACTATAGATCCTGGTTCAAGTCCAGGCTCTGTCGTAACCGGCCGCGACCGGGAGACACATGGGGCAGCGCACAATTGGCCCAGGGTTGTTAGGGGAGGGTTTGGCTGGCCGGGGATGTCCTTGTCCCATCGTGCTCTAGCGACTCCTGTAGCTGGCCGTGCGCATGCACGCTGACACGGTCGCCAAGTGTACGGTGTTTCCTCTGACACATTGATGCGGCTGGCTTCCAGGTTAATACGCACGGCTTTCAACCTTCGCCTCTCCCAAGTCCGTACGGGAGTTGCAGCATTGGGACAGGACTGCAACTACCAATTGGATACCACGAAATATGGGAGAATAAGGGGAGAAAAAAAAAGTATAAAATATATTTAGATTTGTTTAACACTTTTTTTGGTTACTACATGATTCATGTATTATTTCATAGTTTTGATGTCTTCACTATTATTCTACAATGTAGAAAATAGTAAAAATTCAGAAAAACCCTTGGGACATTGTGTCCAACTCATGACTGATACTGTATGTACCAAGCGTGTCAAGGGGAAGAACACAATGTCCCTTCTACTGGAAGCTTCTGTGAAAGATTCCATGCTAGGGTCCACCCTGACCACTTATGTAAGAGAAGTAAACAGATTTAGATGAAACACTTAACATTACCCTCTTTAACCTCCTCCAATCTCTCCAACTTGTGTTTGTGTGTCTGTCAGAGGGGTTAGGATCATGATATTTTAATATCACCAAATGGTCCTTGTCCCTTGCAATAATACCAAAAGGGCCTATGAGGATGAATTCTATGATAAGATTATTAATGCAAAATACTGCACAATTTAAACACTTTGCTCTCCGAATCCCCCTTTCCCTAACACACATGTAAATGAAGGTAGGGGTCAATTCCATTTAAATTCCTGTCAATTCAGAAAATTAACCAAACTCCAATTCAAATTCAAATTTTTCCTAATTGAAAATAATTTAAGAGAATTTGAAATTGTGTGTACTGCCTGAATTGACTGGAATCTAAATGGAATTAAACCCCAACCCTGGTGTAAATAATGTACTGCAAATTGTTCAGTGCCTTACTGTATTTATACTTATGCTAATGGTTTATTCTATTCAGTGAGCTTTATTTCTTATTATTTCTTATTATTGTCGCATTATTGAGAGGGGACTGTGTACACCATGTGTATCCTATTCATATGTGAAATAAAATTGAACTTCAACTTAAATAAGTTATATAATTTTACATTCTTATACAAACTAGTCTACTTTCTGCAGTTATGTTATTCCACTGATATCGAGTTCTGCTGTAGGCTACTGCTCATTTCCATTTAGATGTGGAACAGACGGACACACATCCGGTAAATGCTACAGATTGTACACCTTGGTCCGTTTTACTATCCTCCGGGGGACACCAATAGTATCTGGGTTGACAACATTCAAGGTTAATGATCCCCGCACACAGAGCAAAATAATAGGAGTGGTCAGAGAGGATGTTCATTCAAACACAGAGCTTTTCCTGCCTCTGATTGGTGCTTCTGCCAAGAATAACTTCCCACTGGGCACAGACGTCAATTCTTTGTTTATTCCACGTTGGTTGAAATTGAAATGATGTGGAAACGTTGATTCAACCAGTGTGTGCCCAGTGGGTTCCTAATATTCACTCGGGGATGCTTACTGGATGTGGATGTCTTTAGTTCCAGTCCAACGTTACTGTATCTGTTCAAATTAGCTGTCCAACGTTACTGTATCTGTTCAGATTAACTGCCTGTGGAGTCCAAGTGATTCGGTCGTTACTCAATGATAAGCGCAGGCCCAGGGTGTGGACTAGGGACCATTAAATACCCATAACGGGGTACATTACGTGAGACAGGCAATGTGTGCTGCTATAGGAAGAACATGACATTGTGATACTGCCAAGCCAAGATGGAAATTAAACCTCCCTATCCTCTAAACTGCACTATAATCATATATTTTTTTCTGGTGGAAAATGTACTGTTTTAATGTCCCATTATCTGAGTCACATCCTCATGTTGCTTCTGCGATGCAGTTACTGTAGGCACCATAGAATGACTCCAGAGGGGTTCCAGTTAATTCTTAGAAGAATAGAATGACCTGTGCCATACTTCTGATGACATTGGATGAAGTAAAGGTTAATTCATGTCACCTACTGTTTAATGGACATATGATGTCATGATGTAAACATGTATTTTAGGTACTCTACTGAACATTGCACTGAAAAAATAAATAGTAATAACACACTTGCCTTTCTTGAACTACTGTAACATTCACACTTTACTTTTTTTCCCTACTAACACCGACTTTACTGATAGCTACTTCGAGGAAAATGTACTTACTAAGACCGTGATACAGTGCATTCGGAAAGTATTCAGACCCCTTGACTTTTTAAACACTTTGTTACGTTACAGCCTTATTATAAAATGGATTAAATACTTCCCCCCCTTATCAATCTACACACAATGGACCAAAACAGGTTTTTAGAAAAATGAAATATCACATTTGCATATGTATTCAGACCCTTTACTCAGTACTTTGTTGAAGCACCGTTGGATTACAGCCTTGAGTCTTCTTGGGTATGACGCTACAAGCTTGGCACACCTGTATTTGGAGAGTTTCTCCTAATATTCTCTGCAGATCCTCTCAAGCTCTGTCTAGTTGGATGGGGAGCGTCGCTGCACAGCTATTTTCAGCTCTCTCCAGAGATGTCCGATGGGTTCATGTCCGGGCTCTGGCTGGGCCATTCAAGGACATTTAGAGACTTGTCGAAACCACTCCTGTTTTCTCTTGGCTGTGTGCTTAGGGTCGTTGTCCTGATGGAAGGTGAACCTTCACCCCAGTCGGAGGTCCTGAGCACTCTGGAGTAGGTTGTCATCAAGGATCTCTGTACTTTGCTCTGTTCATCTTTCCTGACTAGTCTCCCAGTCCCTGCCGCTGAAAAACATCCCCACAGCATGATGTTGGCACCACCATGCTTCACCATAGGGATGGTGCCAGGTTTCTTCCAGACGTGATGCTTGGCATTCAGGCCAAAGAGTTCAGTTTTGTTTTCATCAGACCAGATAATCTTGTTTCTCATGGTCTGAGAGTCTATAGGTGACTTTCTGCAAATTCCAAGCGGGCTGTCATGTGTATTTTACTGAGGAGTGCCTTCTGTCTGGCCACTCTACCATAAAGGCCTGATTGGCGAAGTGCTGCAGAGAGGGTTGTGCTTCTGGAAGGTTCTTCCATCTCCACAGAGGAACTCTGGAGCTCTGTGAGAGTGACCATCATGTTTTTGGTCACCTCCCTGACCAAGGCCCTTCTCCCCCGATTGCTAAGTTTGGCCGTGTGGCCAGCTCTAGGAAGAGTCTTGGTGGTTCCGAACTTCTTCCATTTAAGAATGATGAAGGCCACTGTGTTCTTGGGGACCTTCAATGCTGCAGAAGTTTGTTGGTAACCTTCCCCAAATCTGTGCCTCAACACAATCCTGTCTCTGAGCTCTACGGACAATTCCTTCTACCTCATGGCTTGGTTTTTGCTCTGACATGCACTTTCAACTGCGAGACCTTTTATAGACAGGTGTGTGCCTTTCCAAATCATGTCCAATCAATTGAATTTACCACAGGTGGACTCCAATCAAGTTGTAGAAACATCTCAAGGATGATCAATGGAAACAGGACGCACCTGAGCTCTATTTCGAGTCTCATAGCAAAGGGTCTGAGTACCTACGTAAATAATGTATGTTTAACAAACTGTGGGAAAGGGGAAGGGGTCTGAATACTTTCCGAATGCACTCTATGTGATTGTGCCACCTAGCTATCTTAAGATGAATGCACTAACTGTATGTCACTCTGGATAAGAGAGTGTCTGCTAAATTACATTTTCTTTGACTTTTTAGAGGGTAGATCAGCTTTAATATTGCAGATAGATTGATAGAAGCCACAATCTCAATTGTCTGCATCATTTCCAATCCCCCATATATATATTTTTGTAAATGTACACTACCGTTCAAAAGTTTGGGGTCACTTAGAAATGTCCTTGTTTTTTAAAGAAAAGCAAAAAAATATTGTCCATTAAAATAACATAAAATTGACAAGAAATACAGTGTAGTCATTGTTAATGTTGTATATGACTATTGTAGCTGGAAACGGCAGATTGTTTTATGGAATATCTACATAGGCGTACAGAGGCCCATTATCAGCAACCATCACTCCTGTGTTCCAATGGCACGTTGCGTTGGCCAATCCAAGTTTATCATTTTAAAAGGCTAATTGATCATTAGAAAACCCTTTTGAAATTATGTTATCACAGCTGAAAACTGTTGTACTGATTAAGGAAGCAATAAAACTGGCCTTCTTTAGACTATTTGAGTATCTGGAGCATCAGCATTTGTGGGTTCGATTACAGGCTCAAAATGTCCAGAAACAAAGACATTTCTTCTGAAACTCGTCAGTCTATTCTTGTTCTGAGAAATGAAGGCTATTCCATGTGAGAAACTTCCAAGCAACTGAAGATCTCGTTCAACGCTGTGTACTACTCCCTTCACAGAAAAGCTCAAACTGGCTCTAACCAGAATAGAAAGAGGAGTGGGAGGCCCCGGTGCACAACTGAGCAAGAGGACAAGTACATTAGAATGTCTAGTTTGAGAATCAGACGCCTCACAAGTCCTCAACTGGCAGCTTCATTAAATAGATCCCACAAAATACCAGTCTCAATGTCAACAGTGAAGAGGCGACTCCGGAATGCTGGCCTTCTTGGCAGAGTTGCAAAGAAAAAGCCATATCTCATACTGGCCAATATAAAGAAAAGATTAAGATGGGCAAAAGAACACAGACACTGGACAGAGGAACTCTGCCTTCTTCATGCATTTGAGCCCATCAGTTGTGTTGTGACAATGTAGGGGTGGTATACAGAAGATAGCCCTATTTGGTAAAAGATGAAAAAAAAGTCAATCCGGAACATTTCAAGAACTTTGAAAGTTCCTTCAAGTGCAGTCGCAACAACCATCAAGCGCTAGGATGAAACTTGCTCTCATGAGGACCGCCACAGGAAAGGAAGACCCAGAGTTACCTCTGCTGCAGAGGATAGGTTCATTAGAGTTACCAGTCTCAGAAATTGCAGCCCAAATAAATGCTTCACACAGTTCAAGTAACACACACATCTAAACATCAACTGTTTAGAGGAGACTGAGTGAATCAGGCCTTCATGGTCAAATTACTGCAAAGAAACCACTACTAAAGGACACCAATAATAAGAAGAGACTTGCTTGGGCCAAGAAACATGAGCATTGGACATTAGACTGGTGGAAATTGATCCTTTGGTTAGATTTTTTGTTCCAACCATCGTGTCTTTGTGAGACGCAGAGTAGGTGAAGGGATGATCTCCACATGTGTGGTTCCCACTGTGAAGCATGGAGGTGGTGTAATGGTGTGGGGGTGACACTGTCAGTGATTTATTTAGTATTCAAGGCACACTTAACCAGCATGGCTACCACAGCATTCTGCAGCAATACACCATCCTATCTGGTTTGTGCTTAGTGGGATTTTCATTTGTTTTTCTACAGGACAATGACCCAACACACATCCAGGCTGTGTAAGTGCTATTTTACCGAGAAGGAGAGTGATGGAGCGCGCTATCAGATTCCCTGGCCTCCACAATCAACTGACCTCAACCCAATTGAGATGGTTTGAGATGAGTTGGAAGGAAAAGCAGCCAACAAGTGCTCAGCATATGTGGGAACTCCTTCAAGACTTTTGGAAAAGCCTTCCAGGTGAAGCTGGTTGAGAGAATGCCTAAAGTGTGCAAAGCTGTTATCAAGGCAAAGGGTGGCTACTTTGAAGAATTTAAAATATATTTTGATTTGTTTAAAACTATTTTGGTTACTACATGATTCCATATGTGTTATTTCATACTTTTGATGTCTTCACTATTAGTGAAATTAAAGAAAAAACATTGAATGAGTAGGTGTCCAAACTTGACTGGTACAGTTTATTCTTTAATAGCAAAAAATACTTCATTTCCACAAAGCAAAGACTAAAACAAAGAAAATGTAAATACCGTAGGGGCAGTTCGATATTAACTGGGGCAGTCCAAAATAGGGAGGGTTGTGTAACTTATATTTTTGCTTAGGGGAGGGTTGTGTGGTTTTTTTCTTGGTCACGGTAGGGTATTGCGTTTTTCCCCCAGGTTTACATTCGTCCTTTTGCAGGTTTTAAAATATAATTTCTTCCATCCTAGCCAAATTTCCTCATCTGCGTGCATGCGCCTCGCCTATATCAAGGTGTATTGGTACTTCCCTTATGCACTACGCTTTTCGCTGTCTGTCCTGCCCTCTATCCACCATTCATAGTGACATTAGTGGTAGGTGGATCGTTTGTCCAGATCTGCAATATGCTAACTAGCGATCATATCACGCATATAATCATTCAATATAAGTGGAGAGGCCAGGGTGCATCACTGAGCATGAAAGAACAGTGAAGACAGACTCGCAGCTCAAAAAGCTCCCCTATTGATCTTATATTAGGGACAATCCAATTATCCTCCCTATTTGCATTACTGTTTTCAAGTGAGTACAAAATTCTACTCTAGGCTGTTTACTGCTGTGGAAACATCATTTCTATAAGGGGGAGGGTGCGCATTTTGTTTTTGCAGTACATTTTGAACTGTCCTCTAGGTGTACAAATGTTTCAACCTTCAACACAGGACAAACAGAAACACAATACAACATGTCTGTTACAGCAATAATAAAAGTAAATAACTGCATAAATCAAACTGACAGTTTAAATGAATTCTATGTATGGATCTTTCAACGGCTGGCAGAGACTGCAGAACAAGGTTTTTAAGCACAATTTAGATATTTCCGACATTTGGTAGTCTACTTGTTAATCTACTTGTCCTGTCTGGGCCACAGACTGGTTCCAGGGCTACTGCTGCCCTCCTCTGGGGCATCATTCTCCTTGTCTGGCCCACTGACCAGAACATCCCTCCACTTACTGAAGTCATCACTTCTAGGATACAGGAGGAAGTCATAGATAAGGGCTGCCGCTACACCTCCACACATTGGCCCCAGCCAGTACACCTGGAGTACAGGAGCAGAAATGGTGCCAACAATTCAATATCTGTGCTGAACCAAGAGCTGCTGTGGAACATTTTTTTCTTTTTTCTTTTATGAGACCAATCTGGATAATTAAAAGTTAGATAATGATACAAAAGTGATAGATTTGCAGTTGATAGACAAGAAGCTATCATTAATATGATATGATAGTTATGATGACAACACAAACATTAGGGTGAAAAAGGTGAAATATTACCCAATGGTCAACAAAGTCTTTGTAGATTACAGCTGGCCCAAATGAGCGAGCAGGATTAATGCCACATCCAGTGAAACTGATCTGAGGATAGAAACAATTAAGCATGTTTATGCAATACTGTACCGCTATATTGCACTTACACTGGAAATTATAGATTTTCCTGAAGTTTGTTTATAGCAAGACTATAATCCACTGTATATCTACAGTGTAAAGCAGAAAACATGTTTATCAACACACATGTTTGAGTAGCATTATTCACTTACGGCTGCAAGATGTCCCAGACCCACAGAGAGCCCGATGGCTAGAGGGGCAGAACCGGTGACATCCCCACGCCGTTTATCAGTCACTGCTATGACACATAGGACCAGCTGGAAGGTGGTCAGTAGCTCGATGCCAAACCCTTGTCCTACACTTATATTATTCAGCTGGAAAAGACAGGAGAGGATATGATGAGCTTGTGAAACATTAGGTGGCATCTGAGATGAGATCTGAGATGTATGACGGCTCAAGCGTTGATTAAGTCAGTCTGATTTAAAGTAGATGAGTTTAAGCTTACTTTAGATTACAATTTTCACAAAAGTCTTCAACATGTCTGAATCAATAAAATGAATTCATTCCAAATGCATATTTTCAGCATTTTAATACTTAGTGGCAATCTGCAATTGGTACATACATTTTTTTACTTTTAAATTAATGATACAGTATATATCCATTGATTCTTGAAGAATATAATTTATTCCATCAGAACCCCAAATAATCTTATTTAACTCCTTTTTTTTACCATGCAATTGTAAACAAACACTGTATAGCCTCAAAACATGTTTAAAACTTTAATTTTGTTAACATGGATGGTCAGTCCTTGCATCTATAGCGCTGTCTATACATTTTATTACATTTTTCCAGACTCAGCACTCAGCTTTCTCCTAAAACAGTGGTGGGTGACCGCTTTGTTATTGTTTGAAATCTCTTCATGTTAGCCAATAATCTGAAAACAGTCAAAATTGATGTCCACTCACGTGATTAACCCCCAGTGCATCAATGTCTGTCGGCTTGACTCCATACACTATGGCACTAGCTACTACAGCCCCCAGCATCTGAGCCAGGATGTAGAACACAGCCTTGAACACACTGATCTGGCAGCTGACCAGCAGACCTAGGGTGATGGCTGGGTTCAGGTGGGCTCCACTGATGTGGCCCAAACTCTGGGCCAGCGTGGCGATGGCCAGACCAAAGGCTAACGCTACTTTAACCTCCTGGTCAGGCTTGGAGTTATTGGTATTCCCAATAGCAGAGGATATACCGATGAATATGAAGAGGATCATACCGATCAACTCTGCTAGAACAGCCCGCCAAAACGCCCAATTTCTGAGTTCTCCCATCACTGTGGTGTTGGGTGGCGTTTGTGTTGTTTCTTCAGTGTTACTAACAATGCAAGCCAAGCAACATTTATACCACAGTGTTACTGTAGGGCCCTAGTGAAAGTGGGAGGAGACTGACATTCAAAGTAACAGGAAATACCACTAACAAGAGACTTCAGGTTTTCACCCCTTTTTCTCAGTCGCCCCATAAAATATGTGCATCAGTTCTAAACAGAAATTGTTGCACTGAAAAGTGACTGAGAAACATTACTATACAGGAACTCTAAAAACACATTCTTTGCAATTCAATTGATTTACATTTGTCAAATATCTATGTTAAATTTAGAAATTAAAAGATTGTTAAAGTTGAAAACAGGACATTTAAATGGATTACCATACTTTATTTCTGACAAGAAGTCAAACATGCTGCAGGGTGTATAAGTCAGCACAGACAAATACAAAATGGTATCTTATAAGTCTAGTATTTTTTTAAAATTTTGTGTCTGAAAACATTTTGCTACGGTGTGCCCTACTGAACATTGAGACTAGTGAGGTAAATTATCCAATTAATGTGTTATACCACTGCACTGCAAGTCATGAATCGTTTCCAGGGTAGATTAAAACAATATAATGGCTTTGATTTACTCCAAGACCTACTGAGGGCCCAATCGCCAAGGGCGCAGGACATCAGAACCTGCGACATCACTCCACCTTCTATCAGTGGTTGCTATGACACACAGCACAAGCTCGAGGGTGAGAAGAAATTCTATGCCAAATCCTTGATTCCATTCAACTACAAGAGAAGAGAACAGGAAAGCATTTGGTTAATCTCGCCCCGCATAACTGTCAGAAAATACAATGGAATTACGATCATTCAGAGGATGTATTTAAGCAGAGGGAGTTGAAAGATAAGGCGTCTCTGCTTCTTTCAGCTCCAACAATCGCTGCCAGGAAGGGAGAGCTTATATTAAAGGCTGAAATCAGAGGAAAACACATTAACTCAATGCATAGAGCTGTTTGATGAAAGTGCCGCTCTTGATTCAATACATGGCTAACACGTTTCGTGGACATTAGAAATCAAAATCTTGTCAACGTATTGCAACTTCTGTACAAAGTAAGTTTTTAATAAATTGTTTGGCTTGAATCAGGTATGCTTTTTCAACTGTCTGGTTTGATTGAATCAGCTGAGAGCCATGTCACAATAGGGGATCTATTCAATCTGTAAAGGTGAAGTGTTACAGATTCCGCAATAGTAATGTAAAGGCAATTTGCAATTGAGCCAACGTATGCAGCGTTTTCAGTGAATGCAGTCTCCGCTAAAGCAGGAACATTGCCTTTAAATTTCAATCACGCTGTAAAACTGAACTTCCGCGATGCGGATTGAATAGAGCCCTAAGTAGGCCTGTTAGAATGAATATTTCCTTTCTCCATTCCTTGAAGTAATCACTGATTAGACATGACATGATTGGGCAGGTGAATACAACGGCTCCAGCACATGGCTTTCACCTGTCCAGTCATTTCTAATCTTGGATTATTTCAGTATTTAATTTTTTTTTTTATTTCACCTTTATTTAACCAGGTAGGCCAGTTGAGAACAAGTTCTAATTTACAACTGCGACCTGGCCAAGATAAAGCAAAGCAGTGAAACACAAACAACAACACAGAGTTACACATGGAATGAACAAACGTGCAGTCAATAATACAGTAGAAAAAGTCAGTGTGTGCAAATGAGGTAGGATAAGGAGGTAAGGCAATAAATAGTGCAAAGTAGTGCAAAGGAGCAAAAATAAATATAATAGATAACAATATGGGGATGAGGTAGTTGGATGGGCTATTTACAGATAGGCTATGTAAAGGTGCAGTGATCTGTGAGCTGCTCTGACAGCTGGTGCTTAAAGCTAGTGAGGGAGATATGTGTCTCCAGCTTCAGTGATTTTTGCAGTTCATTCCAGTCATTGGCAGCAGAGAACTGGAAGGAAAGGCGACCGAAGGAGGAATTGGCTTTGGGGGTGACCAGTGAAATATACCTGCTGGAGCGCATGCTACGGGTGGGTGCTGCTATGGTGACCAGTGAGCTGAGATAAGGCGGGGCTTTACCTAGCAAAGACTAATAGATGACCTAGAGCCAGTGGGTTTGGCGACGAATATGAAGTGAGGGCCAGCCAACGAGAGCATACAGGAATGAAGGATGTACTTTTTTTTACCTCTTTTTCTCCCCTGTTGGTAGTTAAAGTCTTGTCCCATCGCTGCAACTCCCATGTGGACTCAGGAGAAGTGAAGGTTGAGGGCCATGCATCCCCCGAAATATGGCCCTGCCAAGTCTGCGTTGCAGTGCTAGAGGTGCTTAACCTGGAAGCCAGCACACCAATGTGTCAGAGGAAACATGGTACTACTGGCGACCGAAGTCAGCGTGCAGCTGCCCAGCCCGCCACAGGAGTTGCTAGAGTGCGATGGCACAAGGACTTCCCTGCCAGCCCAACACTCCCCTACCCGGGCCAAATGTGTGCCTCCTCATGCATCTCCCGGTCGCGGCCGGCTGCAACACAGCCTGGGATTTAAACCCGGGTCTGTAGTGACACCTTTAGCACTGCAATGCAGTGCCTTAGACCGCTGCGCCACTCGGAAGGCTTTTTGAACAGGGCCAATGCATTGACTACAGACATCACATTGCCCCGCCCTCTTTTCTTTCGTTTTCCTTCTGAAACATTCCTGTATTGTTGCAGATAGAAAAGTGTTGCATAGAAAGGACATGCTTATCCATGGAGGATTGTGTCCATTCATTCTATACAATTACATTCTAGCTGCAAGGGTCTGAATGTTCAACCCAAATTAATAGGCCCCTTCTATTGAGGAGCAAGCCAATTGTAACGGAAATGCAGATCAATTGATGTATCTGCTGTGCCTATGAAATACATTTATCATGATCAGGGCAATCAATCTATTTTGTTACATTTTGATAAATGTTAAATGAAAGTTAATTGCATTCATAGAAAATGGTTTCTGATAATACACCATGTTGTGGTGATTATTTGCATAAATTCCCATAACCTAAGAACAACTATATCCTCTCGCTAGCCACCAACACATTTGTGCTTTGGTCACTGTGGTACTCAGATATTACGAATGGGGAACTTTGTAGCCTACAACAAATCAGATGGTTATTGTTCACTCTGAATTATTCACTCTATTTTGAGTAGGTCAAACTGATTGATGTGAATCTGTGTATGGAAATGTTGTTGTTGAATCCTGACAATAGCAACTGACAATCCTTCACTTCATACAACAGACATATCAGAAAAGGTTGGTCAGAATGAAAAAACAGTCATGCCCACACCTCTGATTTACGGTTCATCCTACCCAAAGAAGAAAACTTTACAATTGTTTCCAATCATGTTTTGAATCCCATATTGCCTCTAATACTCTCTGCTTTTACTTTTTGTAACCACATAAAATGCAGATAAGACTGGGGTGTGTTAAAAGTTACTCATATTTTTTCAGTAAACTTACTGGCTCATGTACACAGTGGATTCCAGGAACAAAACACCAGCCTGTTAACAGCGATTCTAGTTAAGGAAATGGACTGATGAGGACGATGATGATAGGTCCTGAACCTAAACAGTGATGTTGCTGTGGTCTAGTTAAGATAGTACTGCAAAGTTTACTGAAAATATATTTGTATCAGGATCTCAAGCTCTCCACACCTTCTGAGAATAACTTAAATAGATTATGTTAGTCAAATTTTTCATTAACCTTTATTGAACTAGGTAAGTCAGTTAAGAACAAATTCTTATTTACAATGCCAGCCTACCCTGGCCAAACCCTAACCCGGATGACACTGGGCCAATTGTGCGCCACCCTATGGGACTCCCAATCATGGCCGGTTGTGATACAGCCTGGAATCGAACCAGGGTCTGTAGTGATGCCTCTAGCATTGAGATGCAGTGCCTTAGACTGCTGCTCCACTCGGGAGCCCCCAAAGTGTTTGGCTTTGAAGTTCTAATGAGATGGCTAGTCCAAAAATAAAAAGGGCACTGTTTGGATGTGGAGACTGGATATTGCTAAAGTCAACAGTTCATGAGGAGACAAATGCCAAGAGGGGAACATCTGTTAACATCTGGTGTTTTATTTACGTACAAAAGTGAAATACAATTCAAGAGTGCACACAGAAATACATATACATCAAGAAATAAAAAGTTCTTACATAAACAGGTACATAGAAAATATACAAAACCAAATAGCTCTATGTAGAATACTGATATGGGAAATATTTGAACAAAGAGCAAGATGTTCCAACAAATCTTGTTAAAGACATTTATAAATTGAAGTGAATACTCAACAGTAGAGGCTGGCGAGGGGAGGACAACTCATAATAATGGCCGGAAAATAGCAAATGGAATGGTATCAAACATATGGAAACCATGCATTTGATGTATTTGATACCACTCCACTCATTTCGGTCCAGCCTTTACCACGAGCCCGTCCTCCCCAATTAAGGTTCCACCAACCTCCTGTGATAGTCATGTGACAATTTGGCTACTAAATCGGCAGTTCAGTGGTGTGATTTTCAATGAAACAGGCCTAATACTTCACAACAAAATGCTCCTCTTTTTGAAATTCTTTATCATTATTTTGAAATAACAATTCAACTGCTGCCATTCTAAAGGAAATGTCAATGTTTTCTTTACAGGAGTATACTGTAGGTAGACAATCTAAAGTCCTATACACTATATGGTGTTGCTATGACAACACTACTTTGTTGATGACATTTCCACAGCTGCAGTCTCCTCTCCATTAACGTTATAGTCTCCCATCGGGCCACTAACAAGAACCTTCATACGTTCAGGGAAGTCCTCAGATTTGGGGTACAGGAGGAAGTCATACACCAGAGCAGCAGCCACACCTCCACTCATTGGCCCCACCCAGTACACCTGCCGTGGTGCAAAGCAGTCAATCAATTAATCAACGGAATAACAGATTGAAGACAAATATTACAGGGTTAACTTTAACTTTGCTTTCAATCGTTTTAGTAGACTTTACAATAGAACAATAGAGATGCTGTCGCTCAGTAACCACTTTATTGAAAGTAGCTCAGCTTTGGGAATCATTTTAGAAGTTTATTGAATTTACTGGTCATGGAATTGATGTCACACTAAATGCAAGGAATCTGCAAACACACGTGCCTGCAAACACACCATCTCCACTTACCCAGTGATTTGTATAATCATTCATGATCAAAGCTGGTCCAAAGGATCGGGCCGGGTTGATACCACAGCCTGTGTAGCTGATCTGTACACAACAACAAGAGAAATATCTTAGGACAATATGAGGGTTGAAAAATCAATATAAATAGTTCATGGTTATAGGATTAGGCGTAGGGTCTGAGGGGTAAATTCAACATTTGCACTGAGTAGAATTAAGCTTTAATTCAATGGTGATTTGTCACAATAACACATTCAAAATCCATGTTTTGTTAATGAGATGCATGTGTCAGAGGAGATACCTTGTTGACAAACTACTATAAGCAACTTACGGCTGCCAAGTGTCCCAGAGCGACAGAGAGCCCGATGGCCAGGGGGGCAGAGCCGGTGACATCACGCCGCCTTTTATCAGTTACTGCTATGACACACAGGACCAGCTGGAATGTAGCCAGGAGCTCGATGCCAACGCCTTGGCTGGCACTGACACCATTTAGCTACGAGGGGGAAGGAGGGGGGCAGAGGGGGAAACAAACAAAAACAATTTGTCAGTGTGCATCAGCGTGATGGATGTTTTTCTCAACTACTATGTGCTATTCTAAATAGCTGGCAAAGCAAAGCCTTCCCTTGTGAAGTGGAGGGTGAGGAGAAAAAAATCTAATTTGAAATCTAATGTAAACTTTCAACAGGCTGATAGTCTAACTATAATTTGTCAAAGTCTGAGCAAGTCTTGTTTATTCATTCATTGAAATTGTAAATGATTGAAACATGTTGATAATTGATCATATTCTTACGGACTTTGCCAACGTGAAATTTACATCATTTAGAATTCCATTAATGGCAATAGATTTGATGATCCTTAAAATACCATATAACTTGGTGTCTATAGGAGGCATGTGAGGGTTTTTTATGGCATGGGAAAGTAACTACCATGCAGCTGTACATCCTATATTCGCTAGAGAACAGCAGAAGCACCTATGCTTAGTATGAGTTAGTGTGATCATAACAAAACATCACGTGATTCTGTTAGTCAATAGTTTGCAGCCGGTGCATCCAAGCTCACTCTAATCAAACATGAATGACATCCCATTTGAGTCCCTTCAAAAATCATTGAGTCAAACTAAATTAAACTAAGTTCAATCAACTATTTTATCAATGCAGTGCATGCAGGTTCACATGCATTACTGTTTGCCAACAACTATGAGATGCAATATACATTTATCAAGAAATTGCACACAAAGTTCAAACAATTCCCATAAAAGCCAACATTTCTAATTGAAAAGGACACACATAAACCATATATATTCAAATTTGCATTCTGAAACAAATTAGCCAAAATGAGCCACTCACAGCATTGACCCCCAGTGCAGTATTTGCCTCTGGCCGGGTTCCGTAGACAATAGCACTGGCCAGAGCAGAGCCCAGCATCTGAGCCACCATGTACATCACCCCCTTGAACACGCTGATCTGGCAGCTGGCCAGCATGCCCAGTGTCACCGCTGGGTTCAGGTGGGCTCCACTGATGTGGCCCAAACTCTGGGCCAGCGTGGCGATGGCCAGACCAAAGGTCAGAGAAACCTTCACCTCCTGGTCAGGAGCGGTGTTGTTTGAGTTCCCAATGGCAGCTGAGATGCTGAGAAATATGAACATGGTCATCCCCACAAGCTCGGCCAGTACGGCCCTCCAGAATGCCTTGCTCTTGAACTCTCTCATCTTGGCTGCAGCCTCGGCCTATGGTGGTCTTATCTGAGATGATGTTGAGGGGTGTCAGTGGAACTCACAAACAACATCAACAGGCTGCATTTATAAGGAATCTGCTGATAATGGAGGCGGGTTCTAAAAAGTGAAAGGGAAGGGAGAAATCCAAAAGGCTTTTTTTCTTCTTCCCCCCCTTTCCCTCACTCTTTTACTGGTCTCCCTCTCCCTCTTTTTCTCCCTCCTATCTCTCTCGTTTCCCATACTCTCTGCACTTACTTCTTTTTTTCTCTCTTTGGGCTTTCAGAAGTAGTGGTGTAGAACAGGCTGTAGTAGGACAGAGGGGAAGTTGTACTCGGAGGCACTTTGTTTCTCCATTCATAAAGACATCTACAGTAGCAGGACTTTATGACTACAGTATAAGGTGAGAGTCCACAAGGTTCGTTGGGATATCTAACTATGGTGTTGTTGGAACATATTTCCAAGTCCCATCTTCAAATATTATAGTGTGCGCTTCATCGATATGTTTATCAGTCACAATGTCTATACCAGTGAATAGCATCAGTAATTGAATTTTCCACATTAACTCAGTAATGACTGGGTCACAGCAGAGCCTGAGTTTGTTCCCATAGTGGGAAAAAAAGAGAGATTCAGTGTGCACATCTTATTGGCAACTGCTTGCTAACCTCTTTTGAATACATCTGGATAAATTCTATTCAACATAATTTGATAGAAATCTATGTGCAATACAATCTGTATTTACAGTTGAAGTCAGAAGTTTACATACACCTTAGCCAAGAACATTTAAACTCAGTATTTCACAATTCCTGACATTTAATCCTAGTAAAGAATTCCCTGTCTTAGGTCAGTTAGGATCACCAATTTATTTTAAGAATGTGAAATGTCAGAATAATAGTAGAGAGAAGGATTTATTTCAGCTTTTATTTCTTTCATCACATTCCCAGTGGGTCAAAAGTTTACATACACTCAATTAGTATTTGGTAGCATTGCCTTTAAATTGGTTAACTTCGGTCAAACATTTCGGGTAGTCTTCCACAAGCTTCCCACAACAAGTTGGGTGAATTTTGTCCCATTCCTCCTGACAGAGCTGGTGTAACTGAATCAGGTTTGTAGGCCTCCTTGATCGCACAAGCTTTTTCAGTTCTGCCCACAAATTTTCTATGGGATTGAGGTCAGGGCTTTGTGATGGCCATTCCAATACCTTGACTTTGTTGTCCTTAAGCCATTTTGCCACAACTTTGTAAGTATGCTTGGGGTCATTGTCCATTTGGAAGACCCATTTGCAACCAAGCTTTAACTTCCTGACTGATGTCTTGAGAGGTTGCCTCAATATATATCCGAAAGGTTGCAAGTTCAAATCCCTGAGTTGACAAGGTACAAATCTGTCGTTCTGCACCTGAACAGGCAGTTAACCCACTGTTCCCAGGCCGTCATTGAAAATAAGAATTTGTTCTTAACAAGAAATTTGTGGTGGTTGAAAAACGAGTTTTAATGACTCCAACCTAAGTGTATGTAAACTTCCGACTTCAACTGTACACACATACACACACACTGAACCAAAATATGAACCTAACAATTTCATAGGTTTTGCTGAGTTAGTTCATATAAGGAAATCAGTCAATTTAAATAAATTAGGCCCTAATCTATTAATTTCACATGACTGGGTAGGGACGCAGCTTGGGACCAGGCAAAAGTTGACACACCAACTCATTCAAGGGTTTCTCTTCATTTTTATTAATTTCTACATTGTAGAATAGTGAAGACATCACAACGATGAAATAACACATGGAATCATGTAGTAACCCCCCCCATCCAAATAAAAAATGTTAAAGAAATCCAAATATATTTTAGATTCTTCAAAGTAGCCACACATTGCCTTAATGACAGCTTTGCACACTCTTTGCATTCTCTCAACCAGCTTCATGAAGTAGTCACCTGGAATGCATTTCAATTAACAGCCTTGTTAAAAGTTAGTTGTGGAATTTCTTTCCTTCTTAATGCGTTTGAGCCATTCAATTGTGTTGTGACAAGGTAGGGGTGGTATACAGAAGATAGACCTATTTGGTAAAAGACCAAGTCCATATTATGGCAAGAACAACTCAAATAAGCAAAGAGAAATTACATTCTATCATTACTTTAAGACATGAAGGTCAATCAATCCTTATTCCCCAGAATACTGTTTTTTATTTGGTATTTGTTTATTATTTGTAATAAATGTGCAAACATTTGCTTTGTCATTATGGGGTATTGTGTGTAGATTGATGAGGACATGTTTTTACTTAATCCAATTTAGGATAAGGCTGTAACGTAACAAAATGTGGAAAAAGTCAAGGGGTCTGAATAGTTTCCGAATGCACTGTATGTGTGATGGGATGTATAGACATTATGGACAGTATATGGATAGAATATATAGTATATCTGAAAAATACGTGGACAGAACAGTGTATGTACAGCAATAGTTGAATAGGATGGCCTATTCAGTATATACATATGAAATGGGTAAAACAGTATGTAAACATTATTAAAGTGACCAGTGTTCCATGTCTATGTACATAGGGCAGCAGCCTCTAAGGGGCAGGGATGAGGGATGGCAATTTGCATATACTCCAGAATGTCATGAAGAGTGATCAGATGAATTGCAAAGTCCCTCTTTGCCATGCAAATGAACTGAATCCCCAAAAAACATTTCCACTACATTTCAGCCCTGCCACAAAAGGACCAGCTGACATCATGTCAGTGATTCTCTCGTTAACACAGGTGTGAGTGTTGACGAGGACAAGGCTGGAGATCACTCTGTCATGCTGATTGAGTTCGAATAACAGACTGGAAGCTTCAAAAGGAGGATGGTGCTTGGAATCATTGTTCTTCCTCTGTCAACCATGGTTTCCTGCAAGGATATTGCTGCCAGTAAGATTGCACCTAAATCAACCATTTATCGGATCATCAAGAACTTCAAGGAAAGCGGTTCAATTGTTGTGAAGAAGGCTTCAGGGTGCCCAAGAAAGTCCAGCAAGTGCCAGGACCGTCTCCTAAAGTTGATTCAGCTGTGGGATCGGGGAACCACCAGTACAGAGCTTGCTCAGGAATGGCAGCAGGCAGTTGTGAGTGCAAGAAGGGCAGCAAAGAAGCCACTTCTCTCCAGGAAAAACATCAGGGACAGACTGATATTCTGCAAAAGGTACAGGGATTGGACTGCTGAGGACTGGGGTAAAGTCATTTTCTCTGATGAATCCCCTTTCCGATTGTTTGGGGCATCCGGAAAAAAAGCTTGTCCGGAGAAGATAAGGTGAGCGCTACCATCAGTCCTGTGTCATGCCAACAGTAAAGCATCCTGAGAACATTCATGTATGGGGTTGCTTTTTAGCCAAGGGAGTGGGCTCGCTCACAATTTTTCCTAAGAACACAGCCATGAATAAAGAATGGTACCAACACATCCTCCAAGAGCAACTTCTCCCAACCATCCAGGAACAGTTTAGTGACAAACAATGCCTTTTCCAGCATGATGGAGCACCTTGCCATAAGGAAAAAGTGATAACTAAGTGGCTCAGGGAACAAAACATCGATATTTTGGGTCCATGGCCAGGAAACTCCCCAGACCTTAATCCCATTGAGAACTTGTGGTCAATCCTCAAGAGGCGGGTGGACAAACAAAAACCCACAAATTCAGACAAACTCCAAGCATTGATTATGCAAGAATGGGCTGACATCAGTCAGGATGTGGCCCAGAAGTTAATTGACAGCATGCCAGGGCGGATTGCAGAGGTCTTGAAAAAGAAGGGTCAACACTGCAAATATTGACTCTTTGCATCAACTTCATGTAATTGCCAATAAAATCCTTTGACACTTATGAAATGCTTGTAATTATACTTAAGTATTCTATAGTAACATCTGACAAAAATATCTAAAGACACTGAAGCAGCAAACTTTGTGGAAATTAATATTTGTGTCATTCTCAAAACTTTTGGCCACAACTGTACATACTGCAAACGATCAATGCTGTTCAAGATTCTGCACAGATTATTATAGCAATTGTGAAGATCTCCACAGACCTGCGACCTTTGCATGCTATCTTGAACATGCACATTTTCTATGATTACAGAAGACATTTAGCAACAGTAACCTGTCTTACTCATTTGAAGGTTGAATAAGTAGTATTACATTAGTTTATAAAATGGCCTTAACTTTAGGCTACTGTATTACAAAAGTAATGTTTTTAAAGGAGATAGCGTATCTAATGCTTAAATAGTTTCATCTGAGCCATTGGCTTAATCCTATTCTTTATTTCTGGTTGAGAAATTTACAGTATAATTTATTAATTTGTAGACAAACTGGAATTAAAGCCAGTAATCCCTCCATCAGTGCTCAGACTGTCCGCAATAGGCTGAGAGAGGCTGGGCTGAGAGAGGCTGGACTGAGGGCTTGTAGGCCTGTTGTAAGGCAGGTCCTCACCAGACATTACCGGCAACAACGTCGCCTATGGGCACAAACCCATAGGTTGGACCAGACAGGACTGGACCAGACAGGACTGGCAAAAAGTGCTCTTCACTGACGAGTCACGGTTTTGTCTCACCAGGGGTGATGGTCGGATTCACGTTTATCATCGAAGGAATGAGCGTTACACCGAGGCCTGCACACTGGAGCGGGATCGATTTGAAGGTGAAGGGTCCGTCATGTTCTGGGGTGGTGTGTCACAGCATCATCGGACTGAGCTTGTTGTCATTGCAGGCAATCTCACCGCTGTGCGTTACAGGGAAGACATCCTCCTCCCTCAGGTGGTACCCTTCCTGCAGGCTCATCCTGACATGAACCTCCAGCATGACAATGCCACCAGCCATACTGCTCGTTCTGTGCATGATTTCCTGCAAGACAGGAATGTCAGTGTTCTGCCATGGCCAGCGAAGAGCCCGGATCTCAATCCCATTGAGCACGTCTGGGATCTGTTTGATCGGAGGGTGAGGGTTAGGGCCATTCCCCCCAGAAATGTCTGGGAACTTGCAGGTGCCTTGGTGGAAGAGTGGGGTAACATCTCACAGCAAGAACTGGCAAATCTGATGCAGTCCATGAGGAGGAGATGTACTGCAGTTCTTAATGCAGCTGGTGGCTGAGCTGACTGCTACTTTTGATTTTGACCACCCCTTTGTTCAGGGACACATTGTTCCATTTCCGTTAGTCACATGTCTGTGGAACTTGTTCAGTTTATGTCTCAGTTGTTGAATCTTGTTATGTTCATGCAAGTATTTACACATGTTAAGTTTGCTGAAAATAAACGCAGTTGACAGTGAGAGGACGTTTCTTTTTTTGCTGAGTTTATGTTGAAAATTGGTTACCATGATGACAATCCTGTGGTTTAAATTTCACCCTCAAAACAATGGTTTACTTTGATGACATTTTTTAAATCCAATCTATTTTTGACATAATTTGTCAATGTATTGTGACATGAAATCTATGTTGAAACAACATTCATTCGACCAGTTTGTGCCCAGTTGGTAGTAACTGTAATGGATTACATTACGAAAGTAACCTACCCATCCGTGCTAACCAGGATGCTATTTTTCAGACGCTATTCAAAAAGGTTACTGTCGAGGGAAGTGGTGTCATACCATAATCTGAGTACTGGTGGGATAGATGTTTTTGTTGATGGCTGAACCTACATGTTGAGGGGTTAGCAGGTTGTGAGACATGCAACACAGACACTTACTGACCCATGAAACGCTTTGTGACAGTGGAGGAACTAATTTTACTAATTGCTCAAACCTATCTAATTGGTTCATAGAAACTTAGTTGGGAGGCATTTGGTGCTCAAAGATAATTTTTCTACAACACCCTAGTAGTTTTTGTGTCAAAGCAAAGACAGGGATCTACTAAGAGTCCAGTCATTAATGTTTTCTTTTACAGGACGATAGATGCTCATTTTTAACAAGTTGAACAAATAGATTTTTTGAGAAGTGAGAAACAGAAAAACAAACAGAAAAGCAAGGCAAAAATACAGATTTTCTTCAAAATATGGTGTTTAGAGAGTACAATTTAAGACTAGGATCGGCCATTCTTCACAGTGGCTTCACACTGCCGGGACTTTAGCTCCAAGTGTGTAAAAGAAGACAGAGACCAAAGACCTGAATGAATAGTGTAGATCCTCTTGATTATAAAAGCAGAAAGAAACTTCTCTAAAAATACTTCACGTCAGAATGGGCTGCCAAGTCATGACATGTTAGAGAGTACAGAACTCATAGATAGAGACCATGGCTGCGTCTGAAATAGCACCCTATTCCCTATAGAGTGCACTACTTTTGAACACAGCCCATTAAAGGTAGTGCAGGATGGAAACAGGATGGTATTTAATGCACACCACATCAATAAGATGGCTGGAATCCAGCAGTCTCCCTCAAAGGTTCCAAATTACAATCGCTGGCTAGCTCTTAATGAGTGTTCATGTCGGTGCAGACTGTGCTGACCCAGACAGTACTGAAACTTATGTAACTGTCAGGAACCAGATATACTGGACCAGTGCTGGAAATAGAGAAAAGTCACTCAGGGAATTCACCAATGTAAAATCCTTGAATTCACTTAAAAAAAACTTCCAGAGCCTGGTTCAACCCATTCCCACCCCTGGGTGGGACCAATAAAAACTAATCAAAAATATAAATGGACGCGACCAGTGCTATTCACTGCAGTCTTACTATATTTTTGGAAAATAGTAAAATGCCATCTAGTAGGCTTGTGGGGGTTGAAGGATGCCTTAAACTGCAAGCTGCGACTCTTAATTGAACTCACGGTCTTCAAACGGCCAGCCATGCCATATCTCTGTTGCTGCAGCTATGGCCAGGTATGGCGTTAGCTTTAGAGATTGTGTTGCAGAACAGACCAATTTGATGTCCAAAGGATTTCCTTCTGGTGTTTCCCCTTACCATTTTGTTTACAAAACATCCTCCTAGCTATAGGGGTTGTTGTGGTTGTTCAGGACAGGAAGGTATTAACAATCCTAATGCTTTTTAAATGGTGTTTTGCTTATCGGACATCCACGAGGTGAATGCAATTAGGGAGCTATAGTGCTATTTATTTTAGGATTTCCTCTGATTTTGTGAGGTTGCACAAACTAAATGATATACAGTATTCATATTGTATGTACAGTATATTATTCTTCTTTCTATGTCCTCATGGACCCACTGTAAATGTAATCAGAAGTTAACTGTATTAGCAAAGATAACTGTGCATTCATCATAAATAGCTTTGTAAAATATAATCATGTCTATTTGATACTGTTTATATACAGCCATAAACATTTACTAATCCTTATCTTTAAAGTTTTTCCCAACTCAATTTGACAAAAAATACCAACAATTTTTGGACATAACAAATAACATAAGGGAAGATTCCTTTCATCCAGATTGATTTCCTTATTCTGTTGGTTTGGTGCCATGCCAAAGAAAAGGTTTGACCAGGCTGCATTTATAAGCACACCCTACTACAATCTGGCTCCAGACAGGAGGTGTTTACACAGCAGGATTTTCTAGAGATTTATACCTACAGGTGTGTGTGGCTTCTCCAGACTGGAAGTCTTACAACAGACACATCTGGGGGGTGTTATATTGGGGTCCCAGACCTGCTCAATTGTCATGTGTGGCCCTTGGCTCTTTGTCTCTTAATCACTACTGTGGGTAGTGGAGATCCCATGTGTCTGAAAGGCTTGGTCGGGGGTCCTTAATGCCATAAAGACTGCTCCAACAATATAGACTTCTCCCTCTCAGCTTGGCGAAACCCTATCATGTTTAAGCATATACTCTCCGATGAGATCACCCAACTAGATGAAAGGTCTTTGTTTCTGGCCATTTTGAGCCTGTAATCAAACCCACAAATACTGATGATCCAGATACTCAACTAGTCTAAAGAAGGCCAGTTTTATTGCTTCTTTAATCAGGACAACAGTTTTCAGCAGTGCTAACATCATTGCAAAAGGGTTTTCTAATGATCAATTAGCCTTTTAAAATGAGCAATTAACCTGTTTTTTTCTTCTTCTGAAATTAGAATAGATAGGAAGCACATTATATGGAGGAAATGTCTCATAAGACTTTGGGTTAATTACTTGTCTATCAGATAGATCCTGTCAAACTATTTCTGTAAAGAATCTAAATCAAAAGATATGCAATCAACAGTAAACAACACGTGTTTGTGTGAGAATGTACTGTATAGTAACATACTGTATACCTCCATGGGCATATCATGTGTAACGTGGATGGCTAATTCCCTCTGTCATATGCGTGTACTAAATGTGTTGACAGAATGACAAGGGAAACAACACGGCCACACCAGAGACAGAGGTCACTTAACAGCCATAAAACTTGACTCCTCATTGTCTAACTGCTAATAATACATTCCCAAACGTCATACAGTATATGTCTTACACATCCTCTTTCGTCACCGCACACGTTAATGCTTCAATCAAAGAGGAATACACTGATCCCAGTAGTCCCAACCTTGGCCTCCTCTTGTACATGCTCCTCTGACACTGGCTTTGATTTCCTAGCGTAGATAGTGAGACAGGAAAGACAACAATAGTTGAGCACAGAAGTTCTCTTTTTTTCTTTGCTCCTGATTACACAAAGAAACTCTGGATTTCTGCTTGGAAGCACACCCAGGGCCAAGGGGCTGTCAGTTAAATCCCATTGAGTTCCCAGGGTAAAAATAACTTTTCACACCGTGCACATCTTTCTGACAACAGTGGTCTTTGTATGGGACTCCCTAATTAATTATTCCCTGTTCCATCCCATTCTACAACCAATCCCATTGGGCCCAGATGTCAGTTCAATGTCTAGTTTTGATTTACATTTGCTTGAGTTGTCAATGAATGTGAGTCCAATGTGAAATCAACAAAAAATGTCACCATGTCATTGGATTTAGGTTAAAAGTTGGGGGAAATAAAGACTAAATGCCTTTATGTTTATGACTTTTTGCAAATCCAATCAGTTTTTCACATTGATTCAATGTCATCATTGATTTTTTGCATTGAAATGTTGTGGAAACAACATTGATTCAACCAGGTTTAGCCCAGTGGGATTCCACGGGTTGTCTCAGAAAGAAGGACCTTTTACACTATGTTTTTAGATAACCTCTGGAAAATATTTTCCTGAACGTTTCTTCAATACTGTATATGGCGTTCTCACTCCTCAGGTGTTGTCAAAAACCACATGTTTATCCCACAATGTATCTCTTCAACTCCCTGTTCTACAACAGTATAGGCTACCGGTGAAGGAAAGATGATCCACACGTGTTTCTACATGTGTTTAGATATCTTCTGGACAATATCTGTCCTGAACTTCCATCCTGTGATATCTTTTCAACATATGGCTTTCGCAGTCTTTCATGTGTTGTCAAAAACAACATGTTTATGAAAAAAAAGCTATATGGGAAAAACCTTCACAGAAACAGAAATGCATGCATGAAACATTGTAAAGCATTTGTGACATTATAAGAAGCATAGCATCAGATACAGTGGAACTCAAACAGTTGGATTCTAAGATTGAATGGATTCTTAGAGAGTCAAGAGAATTCTCTTTGACGGTGCCACAAGCTGACACAATAGTCTAACCACACAAAACTACATACTGTTAGGATTCTTATCTGCAACAAAAAGGAATATGGATTGGCACACTTGAAAATGCTTGTCAGACAAGCAAAGAGACATTTGGGATTCCATAGTAGGTACAGACTCACCAGGGATTTGGTTTAAGATGATGGTTGTATTTTCTCCTTTGGTCACACTGATCTTGTCTCGACTCATTCACTTTTGCAGCCCAGCAACAATCTGCAGAAATGGTTTGTTGAAAGACATTAACACCTTGGAAACTTACAGACTGCATAAAATGTTCCAAAATGATTTAATCACTAGCTACGAAATGTAGGTTTTCCTTAATTTGTCTTTTTATAGAGATGTCCGGAAGTGGACAGCTCACATTTCCAAGCACTAATCATACATTTTTTTTGTGTTAATATTAAATTATTTTTGTGATTAGTTTCAGGGAAATAGTTGTAATATTGAAAATCATCTCAAGGAACTGGCATCCCCTCCTTTTCCTAAAACCATCACAATCTGCTCTGCAGTCATATAATATTATGTGACTTGGCCTTCCATATACCCACATAGAACGTAGGCCGCCAGCCATATGAGAGAGCCCAATGGCTTTGCTTCCCATGCCCATGAGGAACAGCCTCCTGAGAAACCACGGCTGGATGTGAGGAGGTGTTCGGTGGTGATCAAACACTTTGATGTGGCCACCCTGTCCAGGAACTGCTGAAACAATGTGGAGAGAGAAACACTAGATGAGTGTTGGAAGTGTTGGGATGGCCGACAGTAGAACATGTCTACCACCTACGGCTTGTGATCAATGGGAAAGCTATGGACGAACTGAAAACAGTGTGAAAGGCAATTTGAAACGCTTGCATCATATCTCACACAGTCTCACATGCTCTACACTATCACATAGAAATGGCCATGAATACTTTGGTGTTCTAAATCAATTTACTCATGCACTTCACATTTGACGGTTACTCTCAAAGATCTGAGCTATTAATAAAATGGATGACAATTTAATGATGGTGTTTATGTAACCAAGACAACTATCAACAGCTTTCAGCATCCGGTCAGCTTCCACCACCCTTAATTGACTAATCAATGAGGCTTCATCTAGACGCTTGCTCCAGCATCACTCATATCGTAGCCGCTGGTCGCACCAACATACAGGTAACTGACAAAATAATGGAAACACTTGAGTAAATGAGGGATACAAAGTATATTGAAAGCAGGTGCTTCCACACAGGTGTGGTTTCTGAGTTAATTGAGAAATGAACATCCTGTCGTGCTTAGGGTCATCCATTACTTTGGCTACCATCCACAAGGCATGAGTGGTCACTGAATGAGCACGAAAACTATGTAAACCAGATGCCATGGCCGTCTCAGTCACCAGATCTCAACCCAATTTAACACGTATGGGAGATTCTGAAGCGGTGCCTGAGACAGCGTTTTCCACCAACATCAACAAGACACAAAATGATTTCTCATGGAAGAATGGGATCGCATCCCTCCAATGGGGTTCCAGACACTTGTAGAATCTATGCCAAGGTGCATTGAAGCTGCCCAAGCGTAAAATAGTATATTTTAATATATTACAGTATACTAAAGTATACTTAAATATATAATCGAATAATATAATTTAAATGCGAGATGTACTTTTCTAGTATATTTGAAGTATGCTATAAATATGATATCATCACACTTCAGTACACTTATTAAAAGTGTAGTTTAAATAATAGTTTTTCAGTCTTTTAGCTAGTATGCTATAAATACACTATCATCACACTTCAATACACTTATTAAAAGTGTACTTTTAATTCATAGTTTTTTCAATCTTTTAGTATACTATAAATATAATATAGTCAACCTTCTATACACTTGTTAAAAGTGTGCTTTAAATTAATTGTTTTTTAATCTTTTAGTATACCATAAATATACTATCATCAACCTTCAATACACTTATTAAAAGTGTACTTTAAAAGTCATTGCTTTTCAGTCTTTAAGTATACTATATGTATACTAGGAATATACAAAAAAAGTGTCCCAATTTAGAGAATTTTAATTGTATTTAATGTACTTAAATGCTAATAAAATACAAATAAATTGACATTAAATGCATTAAATGTATTTAAAAATGTTCCAATTTAGATCATTTTAAATATACTTAGGTATATTTATCACAGACCTAATTAAACATATTAAAATATATTAATGAAGCATGATTTAAGTATATTTAAATATATTCATTTGTGCTTGTGGTGGCCCAACGCCCTATTAAGACACTTTATTTTGGCAGTCACCTGTAGTTTACATTACTGAAGCCAATACCACCTCATTAATCTGAAGTACAAAGCAAAGAACACAGAGTGCACATCCTGAGAAGGACCGTGTTGGAAACGTTACTGAGTAATCAGCGGGGGGTGGATTGGGGGAAATAGTTGTTCAGTAAAAGGCGATGTGATGTATTTGACTCTACCACTGATGGTGGTGTCGGCTGAGAAAGTACAGGATCTTCTCACACGGATCATCACCATGGGGAAACAGAGACTCTCATGTCTGTGTCCCTTCTCTGGTGATCACTGCCTTTCCTTATGTTAGGAAGGAAGCAATCTGGGAGCTGCTTCCTTTCATTGTGTGTATTTTTCCTAAAGTGAGAACAGGTCCTCATCACTCACTGGTACTGAGACATGGGAATATGCTCCAGTAAGGTAAGCTCACGGTAAGGCTCTGTCAGTGCCCTGGGGGGATATCATCTGTAGTATGAGCTCTGGACTTCTGGAGGAGCTCTTATGATAACAACTCATACGGATATTTTCATGTGGAAACTGAGAGTAAAAAATGTGGATTCAATTTCATTAATGAACCATTGCAATAAAAAGCCTACTTGTTGTACCTTAAAGAGCTGCATTACGTTGACTGACCTTTTAACAAATACATAATGGCAGCGAAAAGACAGCTTCAATGCATTTTGGTCTACAGTTGCTGGAGTTAGTGCCAAGGTAATTCTCTTGGTGGCTACGGCAAGCTTTAGTACCAGCCCTGTGTCCTTCTACATGAAATCCATTGAATAGTTGAGTTGTGCATGGGCATAGTAAAAGTCCTGCCCATTCACTCGACTTGGCAATGGGTCGTGCTATTGCCACAAACTGCCAACTTTGCAGTTGAACAGAGCACAGCCTTTTAGAGAGCCTTAGCCGGTTTCAACCGTTTTTATACATATACAACAGACATTACATTGTCAAGCTGCATTAATACTATAAGCCTATCTATCTATCTACGTCATTATTATCCTATACATATCCTCCTTATCATGATATCATCCACAACTGTGTGGATTAATAGACCTTTATGAAATGGTTAACAATGAGGTATTGAGGTAGTTAGTAGGCTTGCAGCACAATGTCTCTGTATGGTGGCTGCTATGGCAGCTTCTGTATAGTGGCCCCCCTAATGACACCCTGAGCCACTGTTCTGTTTGGCTGCGTGGCCCTGGATGGGGGCCTAGCTACCGTCTCACAAAACAGACCTGGAGCGCTGTCAAGCCAACACTCACTCCACAAACGCTTCCTTGGAAAGCAGCACTACAACATTACTCAGCCTCCCTCCCTCCCTAATCAAATTAAATCAAATGTAATTTGTCACATGCTTTGTAAACAACAGGTGTAATGCTTACTTATGGCAGCCTTTCCCAACAATGCAGAGTTATAACATATAACGAAACAATAGAAATAGTGACAAAAGGAATAAATACACAGGGAATAACGAATAACAACAAAGAGTAAAAATAACATGGCTATGTACAGGGGTACGAGGTAATTGAGGTAGCTATGTACATATAGGTAGGGGTAAAGTGAAAAGGCAACAGGATAGATAATAGGCTGAGCATTAGTAGCATCATATGTAGAGCAGTAGCAGCAGCGTATGTGGTGAGTGTGTGTTGGGTTGTCAGTGTAAGTATGTGTGAGTGTGTGGGTAGAGTCCAGTGTGTGTGCATAGAGTCAGTGCTAGAGAGTTAGTTCAAAAAGTGTCAATGCAGGTAGTCAGGTCAGGGTAGCTATTTAGCAGGCTTGTTTAGCAGTCTTATGGCTTGGGAGTAAAAGCTATTCAGGGTCCTGTTGGTTCCAGACTTTGTGCACTGATACCGCTTGCCGTGCGGGAGTGTTGTGGAAAATCTTGAGTCATACCGGAACTTGTGAATTGAATTCAGACTTTAATTCAACGGATTAAAGCCGAGCCTCTCCCATGGAAAAAGACTGAAATATCTTATCACAGAGCCCTTCCTTTATAGTATTCTGTCCCTGCTTAACGTATAGAATCCCCTCCCTCTATACGAAAATAACTAATCTTGACCTTTCTTCACCATTATCTTTCCGTCTCAGCTCTTGCTTGTTAACGCCCACATCTGACAGCTGTCTAGGTTATAATGGTAGCTATAATGGTGCCTGAGCCCTCATCCTATATGCTCCATTCCTTATATAGCCATTCTCTCAGCACTTAAAAAGTGGACAGTCTAAATTCTGCCTGCTAATATTGGAAATGCAATCTCAGTCATGATGTCTGCTACCACCGTAGCAGAGAGAACAGTCTATGACTTGGGTGGCTGGAGTCTGACAATTTCTTGGGCCTTCCTCTGACACGCCTTGTATAGAGGTCCTGGATTACAGGGAGCTTGGCCCCAGTGATGTACTGGATGGTACTCATCACCCTCTGTAACGCCTTGCGGTCAAGATGCTCTCAATGGTGCAGCTGTAGAACATTTTGAGGACCTGAGGGTCCATGCCAAACATTTTTAGCGTCCTGAGGGGGAGGAGGCGCTGTCGTGCCCTCTTCACCACTCTGTTGGCGTGTGTATCATGTTAATTCCTTAGTGATGTGGACACCCAAGGAACACGAAGCTCTCAACCTGCTTCACTACAGCTCCATCAACGTGAATGGAGGCTTGTTCGGCCTTCCGTTTCCTACAGTCCACAATCAGCTCCTTTATTTTATTGACGTTGAGGGAGAGGTTGTTGTCCTGACACCACACTGCCAGGTCTCTGACCTCCTCTCTATAGGCTGCCTCATCGTCATCAGTGATCAGTCCTACCAGCACCATGTCGTCAACAAACCTGAAGAAAGTGTTGAAGTTGTGCACGGCCACACGGTCCCTCCGTCTGTCTGTCTGTATGCCTGTCTGTGTTTGTCAATCAGTCCCTGGGCCTGGGAGTTTTTCAACCCACTGTGATGCAGAGTAGACTTCTCTCTTTCCTCTTACAAGCTCTTTGGCCAAGAAGACAAAGTACCCCATCAGGGATATATCCACACAGAGAGCTCCATATGGTCGAAGATAGTAGATATCCACATTTCAAACCACCCTCAAATGATTATTGTTGACACCTTTATCAATTGGGTCAGGGAGGCATCTATGTGGTGCCATCTCCATAATTTTCTGCCAAGTCTGTCATCGAGCAAATTCGTCTTGATTTAGTCTCAGCGAACATAGCACCTCTAACTCTGTTCAGAATTGTTATCATTGGCAGATACTATGGTAGAGCTAGCATTACGTACCTCACACCCCACATATTCCATTTAGAGATATCTTTAATACATGATAGATATAATTTAAACCCATAGGGACAAATATTTTTGACAGTTTTGCAGGAGGAGGGAATACTCTTTTGAGCCAAAAATCTGATATACTGTATCAAATTCCTGAATAAGTGTCTCCATTCAACCGTATATTATCTTAAGGTCTTAGGAATTTCCCTCCACCGTAGCACAATCTATCTCATTGGTAATGCAATTTGGAGTTCAGAGCAACATCTGGAAATCAGGACCAGATGATCATAACACATTCATACATGTCCTGCTTATTGTAAAGAGGATCTATAGCCACACAAGCTATGGGCGGCAGGCAGCCTACCAGTTAGAGTGTTGGGCCAGTAACCAAAAGATTGCCAGTTCAAATACCTGAGCCGAGGTGAAAAATCTTACGATGTGCCCTTGAGCAAGGCATTTAACGCTTATTTGCTCCAGGGGTGCCGTACTACTCTGTCTGACCTTCTAAAATAACACATTTCACTGCACCTTTATGGTGGTTGATAATAAAACACATATATCTATGTATTCTGCTGCATGATGGGATAGGATAGGAAAATCAATAAAACCTGGTTGCAGTCAATCATACATATTGTAATTATATTATCTTTAGATTTCTATCCAGTTGAAAATGTATCTGTCTTAATTCTGTAGTTTAATGAAAGTAAATGCTTTATTGGTAACACAGAAATGCTTACCCATTGAGCATTATGTTTGAAAACAGAAATTTAACCAACTTGAAAAGTAGGACTAGAGCGTTACTGTAAATATGTTCAACATGTGCACCATAACATAAAGACAGAACAATTGATGGACTGACAAGCCTTTTAGAAACTGTTTTAAAATACTAACCTTTCCAAGTAGAATCTTTTTATCTTTAACCTAGCCACAGATGTTCCTATACTGTACCAGATAACACCCATCATCTAGGTATCATGTCTCCAGCTGCACCTACATACAGCTGTAGGATCTTAATTTGATCACTCTGTTGCAGGAGAACATTCCTGCAATGCAGGACATTTTACATTTGTAGAGTATTTGAGATTTAAAAAGGCTTCTGAAGTTTTGATTTCATGAAAACATTTACAAAAAATGTTTCAACCCCTACAAAATTGTCCATTAATTATAATCCCCATAATAATTCACATTTCTGCTGTAGCAAACTGGCTCAAATTAAGATTATATGTCTGTAATCCCCTTTCAAAACACAGACCCACTAAAAATATTTCTCAACGTATCACTAAGCCACAGAGCAGCAGAAAAATATCTCTCAACGTATCACTAAGCCACAGAGCAGCAGAAAAATATCTCTCAACGTATCACTAAGCCACAGAGCAGCAGAGAAATATCTCTCAACGTATCAATGAGTCACAGAGCAGCAGAAAAATATCTCTCAACGTGTCACTAAGCCACAGAGCAGCAGAAAAATATCTCTCAACGTATCAATGAGTCACAGAGCAGCAGAAAAATATCGCTCAACGTGTCACTAAGCCACAGAGCAGCAGAAAAATATCTCTCAACGTATCAATGAGTCACAGAGCAGCAGAAAAACAGTGTTGCAGGTGCTGTTTGAGTACAGTTTGTGTGCAAGCCCCATGATGGAGAAGGGTCTTGTGAGAAAGAGAGTGTGTGTGTGTGTAAAAATACTTTAAAGTACTACGTATTTTTTGGGAGTATCTGTGCTTTACTTTACTATTTATATTTTGACAACCTTTACTTCACTACATTCCAAAAGAAAATATTGTGCTTTTTACTCCAAACATTTACCAAAAGTACTCGTTACATTTTGAATGCATAGCAGGACAGGAAAATTATGAAATTCACTCACTTATACAGTGAGGGAAAAAAATATTTGATCCCCTGCTGATTTTGTACGTTTGCCCACTGACAAAGAAATGATCAGTCTATAATTTTAATGGTAGGTTTATTTGAACAGTGAGAGACAGAATAACAACAAAAAAATCCAGAAAAACACATGTGAAAATTTTTATAGATTGATTTGCATTTTAATGAGGGAAATAAGTATTTGACCCCCTCTCAATCAGAAAGATTTCTGACTCCCAGGTGTCTTTTATACAGGTAACGAGCTGAGATTAGGAGCACACTCTTAAAGGGAGTGCTCCTAATCTCAGCTTGTTACCTGTATAAAAGACACCTGTCCACAGAAGCAATCAATCAGATTCCAAACTCTCCACCATGGCCAAGACCAAGTAGCTCTCCAAGGATGTCAGGGACAAGATTGTAGACCTACACAAGGCTGGAATGGGCTACAAGACCATCACCAAGCAGCTTGGTGAGAAGGTGACAACAGTTGGTGCGATTATTTGCAAATGGAAGAAACACAAAAGAACTTTCAATCTCCCTCGGCCTGGGGCTCCATGCAAGATCTCACCTCGTGGAGTTGCAATGATCATGTGAACGGTGAGGAATCAGCCCAGAACTACACGGGAGGATCTTGTCAATGAGCTCAAGGCAGCTGGGACCATAGTCACCAAGAAAACAATTGGTAACACTACGCTGTGAAGGACTGAAATCCTGCAGCGTCCGCAAGGTCCCCCTGCTCAAGAAAGCACATATACATGCCCGTCTGAAGTTTGCCAATGAACATCTGAATGATTCAGAGGACAACTGGGTGAAAGTGTTGTGGTCAGATGAGACCAAAATGGAGTTCTTTGGCATGAATTCAACTCACCGTGTTGGAGTGGTGGAGGGGGAATGCTGCCTATGACACCAAGAACACCATCCCCACGGTCAAACATGGAGGTGGAAACATTATGCATTGGGGGTGTTTTTCTGCTAAGAGGACAGGACAACTTCACCGCATCAAAGGGACGATGGACGGGGCCATGTACCATCAAATCTTGGGTGAGAACCTCCTTCCCTCAGCCAGGGCATTGAAAATGGGTTGTGGATGGGTATTCCAGCATGACAATGACCCAAAACACACGGCCAAGGCAACAAAGGAGAGGCTCAAGAAGAAGCACATTAAGGTCCTGGAGTGGCCTAGCCAGTCTCCAGACCTTAATCCCATAGAAGATCTGTGGAAGGAGCTGAAGGTTCGAGTTGCCAAACGTCAGCCTCGAAACCTTAATGACTTGGAGAAGATCTGCAAAGAGGAGTGGGACAAAATCCCTCCTGAGATGTGTGCAAACCTGGTGGCCAACTACAAGAAACACCTGACCTCTGTGATTGCCAACAAGGGTTTTGCCACCAAGTACTAAGTCATGTTTTGCAGAGGGGTTATATACTTATTTCCCTCATTAAAATGCAAATCAATTTATAACATTTTTCACATGCGTTTTTCTGGATTTTTTTGTTGTTATTCTGTCTCTCACTCTTCAAATAAACCTACCATTAAAATTATAGACTGATAATTACTTTGTCAGTGGGCAAACGTACAAAATCAGCTGGGGATCAAATACTTTTTTCCCTCACTGTATCAATGGAACACTTGGTCATCCCTACTGCCTCTGGGCTGGCGGACTCACTAAACACAAATGCATCTTTTATAAATGATGTCCGAGTGTTGAAGTGAGCCTCTCTCTATCCGTAATTGAAAAAACAAGAAAATGGTGCCTTCTGCTTTGCTTAATATAAGGAATTTTAAACTGTTTATACTTTTACTTTTGATACTTACAGTTGAAGTCGGTAGTTTACATACACCGCCGAATACATTTAAACTCAGTTTTTCACAATTCCTGACATTTAATCCTAGTAAAAATTCCCTGTTTTAGGTCAGTTAGGATCACCACTTTATTTTAAGAATGTGAAATGTCATAATAATAGTAGAGAGAATGAATTGTTTCAGCTTTTATTTCTTTCATCACATTCCCAGTGGGTCGGAAGTTAGTATTTGGTATTTGGTAGCATTGCCTTTAAATTGTTTAACTTGGGTCGAACATTTTGGGTAGCCTTCCACAAGCTTCCCACAATAAGTTGAGTGAATTCCTCCTGACAGAGATGGTGTAACTGAGTCAGGTTTGTAGGCCTCCTTGCTCACACACACTATTTCAGTTCTGCCCACCAACGTTCTATGGGATTGAGGTCAGGGCCACTCCAATACCTTGACTTTGTTGTCCTTAAGCCATTTTGCCAACTTTGGAAGTATGTTTGGGGTCATTGTCCATTTAGAAGACCCATTTGCGACCAAGCTTTAACTTTTTTATGGCGGTTTTGGAGCAGTGGCTTCATCCTTGCTGAGCGGCCTTTCAGGTTATGTCGATATAGGACTCATATTACTGTGGATATAGATACTTTTGTACCTGTTTCCTCCAGCATCTTCACAAGGTCATTTGCTGTTCTGGGATTGATTTGCACTTTTCGCACCAAAGTACGTTAATCTCTAGGAGAGAACGCGTCTCTTTCCTGAGCGTTATGACGGCTGCGTGGTCCCAAGGTGTTTATACTTGCGTACTATTGTTTGTACAGATGAACGTGGTACCTTCAGGCGTTTGGAAATTGCTCCCAAGGATGAACCAGACTTGTGGAGGTCTCCAATTTTTGGCTGATTTCTTTTGATTTCTCCATGATGTCAAGCAAAGAGGCACTGAGTTTGAAGGTAGGACTTGAAATACATCAACAGGTAAACTTCCAATTGACTCAAATAATGTCAATTAGCCTATTAGTCTAGCTTCTAAAGCCATGACATAATTTTCTGGAATTTTCCAAGCTGTTTAAAGGCACAGTCAACTTAGTGTATGTAAACTTCTGACCCACTGGAATTGTGATACAACGAATTAGAAGTGAAATAATCTGTCTGTAAACAATTGTTGGAAAAACTGTGTGTGTGTGTGTGTGTGTGTGTGTGTGTGTGTGTGTGTGTGTGTGTGTGTGTGTGTGTGTGTGTGTGTGTGTGTGTGTGCAGTAAGAGGCCATTTCCAACATCCAGTGTGATCGGAGTCCACAGCCAAGATTCTTCCTTCCTCAGGGGTTCTGAATGTGGACAAGAGAGGCCGTTTAAAATCTTGAAATAAACACATTTTCTGTTGAAATTGATCATCCTAGTTTTTGTTAGTGAGTTATTTCATCCCCTGGCCTCAATTTCACAGCACGATGAAGCCCTAGACAAACTTCAATCAATAGAAGAGTGGTGACTCATTTGTTTCTCAGGATTATTATGTGTTAGTCAGCACCACATTCAGGGAGTTACGGACGATTTATTTTATTATAACTTCAGAAATATAACGTTATTGAATTGCACATTTCTGTGGTCCTGTTGAGTCAGCACATACGCTCTGCAACATCTAGTACTTCCCATATAACTTTTATGCCTCATCCAATTGTACCTATAAGTGCAAACTGTGTGGGTGGCGAGGTTTTGAATCACTCACAGTATGTACCTGCACAATTGCTACTCCGTTCACAACATTTTCTCCAAACATATGTAATACCTACAATATAGCTACCATTCCTATAGCTACCATTCCAGGCAACACATTGGTCAGTGTGATAAAAAGGCCATAAATTCACTGAGTTACAGAAACGAGTCACAGACAGTCCATTTCAAGTAAAGTGTTTGGGCCAAGGCCATACGTGGACAATAGCAGCGGAGATATATCAACATAGCAGATTTACACCACAAATTAAGGGTCTATCAGGCACTAGGCCCATCATTGTGACAGAATGTCTCAATATTATTAAAAAAATTCCAGAATGGACTGGTTGTGTTGTTTTGCTTGGCTATTGCGTTATCAAGGCGTCCTGTCTTGATGGTCATCGGGTGGTGACATAATTCACACAGATGTATATATGAAATCAGAAAAATATCTTGAATGTGCTCTTTTCAGTGTTCTCTAAAGAGAAAATGCCGTCCAAGCCTTGTGAAACCAGCCTGATCTCGCTATAGTTCACATTCTGTTTAAGGAGAAATTAAACATGAGATCAGCCTGCTTGACCAGGATAGAAATGTTCCAGTTATCAATGTGTAATCATGGAAATCACAGTAAGAATGTATACTTCTACCTATGTTATTACCATGTAAGTATCATTTAGTTGCCATGTTGCATGTAAATACACTGCCTGCCCTCCAGGACACCTACAGCACCCGATGCCACAGGAATGCCAAAAAGATCATCAAGGACATCAACCACCCGAGCCACGGCCTGTTCACAGCGCTATCCCAGAAGGCGAGGTCAGTGCAGGTTTCATCAAAGCTGAGACAGAGAGACTGAAAAACAGCTTCTATCTCAAGGCCATCAGACTGTTAAATAGCCATCACTAGCCAGCTACCACCTGGTTACTCATCCCTGCACCTTAGAAGCTGCTGCTCTATATACATAGACATGGAATCACTGGCCACTTTAATAATGGAACACCGTTCACTTTAATAATGTTTACATACTGTTTTAACCATTTCATACATATATACTGTATTCCAGTCAAGGCCATCCTATTCAACAAATCCTGTACATACGCTATTCTATCCACGTATTATTCAGATATACTATATATTCTATCCATATACTGTCCATAATGTCTATACATCCCATCACACATACAGTGCATTCGCGGAAACGATTCAGACCCCTAGACTTTTTCCACATTTTGTTACGTTACAGCCTTATTATAAATTGGATTAAGTAAAAACATGTCCTCATCAATCTAAACACAATACCCCATAATGACAAAGCAAATGTTTGCACATTTATTACAAATAATAAACAAATACCAAATAAAAAAACAGTTTTCTGGGGAATAAGGATTGATTGACCTTCATGTCTTAAAGTAATGATGGACTGTCGTTTCTCTTTGCTTATTTGAGTTGTTCTTGCCATAATATGGACTTGGTATTTTACCAAATAGGTCTATCTTCTGTATACCACCCCTACCTTGTCACAACACAACTGATTGGCTCAAACGCATTAAGGAGGAAAGAAATTCCACAACAAACTTTTAACAAGGCACATCTGTTAATTGAAATGCATTCCAGGTGACTACCTCATGAAGCTGGTTGAGAGAATGCCAAGAGTGTGCAAAGCTGTCATCAAGGCAAAGGGTGGCTACTTTGAAGAATCTAAAATATATTTGGATTTGTTTAACACTTTAGTTTTTTTGGGGGGGTTACTACATATATACTATATTCTATTCTACTGTATTTTAGTCAATGCCACTCCGACGTTGCTCGTCCAAATATTTATACATTTCTTAATTCCATTATTTTACTTTTAGATTTGTGTGTATTGTTGTGAATTGTTAGATACTACTGCACTGTTGGAGCTAGGAAGACAAACATTTCGCTACACCCTCAATAACATCTGCTAAATATGTGTATGTGACCAATAAAGTGTGGTTTGAATAAAAAAAACGTTTTTGTTAATGAATATAAAGTGTGACTGTTCATATGTATCATGTCACCTGCCAGAGACTGTAGGGTCCTCCCGACTAAAGCAACCCTCAGATGTGCGAGTGCTTTTAATTTATAAAAGATTTGCAATGTTGAATAGTTGGAAAACAAAGACAAATCAGTACATTCAGTTGACATTCTGGCAGTCAACAGGGTTATGCCGGTGTCATATGAGGTGGACATGTCAACACAGTGTACATATAGTAGATGTCATGGTTCTGTAATGTGTTTAAGACAGATAAGGGCTTCTCATGCTTTCTCTCCATCTCTGGAAAGTTCTCTAACTAAAGTACAGTCTGAGCAAACATCCATTCACCAGAACAAACCAGGCAAACAAAGAAATGTATGCATTTAAAGAAGTGAAATGTCGGGTGCAAACTTATTTAGCCAATGACTGAAAGAGTTAAAGGGGCAATCTGCAGTTGCTACATCAATTTCCTGCCTTTTAAATGTTTTGTATATACTCATTGATTCTTGGTGAATATAATGTATAGATGTCTCATGAGCTTAGTTCATCTGTCAGACCCCATCAGACCCCAAAATATATGCTTATTTTACCTCTTTGTTTGTAAAAAATGTCAATGTAATTAAACACTGTATAGTGTAGCCTAAAAACATGGTCACAACTGCAATTATATTATCATGGATGGTCAGTCCTTTTATCCATTGCTTGTCCATGAGTTAAGAGTGATTACATTTCTCCAGCCCCATCCCTCAGTGAACACTTTGTTATTGTTGGAACTGCATAGTTCCCCTTTAAGTAGTGCACATGTACAATTTTACTTATTCAAGAGGGTTTAGATCCCAAATGTTTAGGTGCAATTAGTCTATAGAATCTGTATGATTTAGAGATGCATGTATAATCACAGAGTATGGTGAATAACTTTATACTGTAAGGGCTTGATTTCTCCTTCTGTGGTGGTTGAATGGCTCAGCATGTCTTTGGCCCAAATATGTAAATATATGAAGTCAGCACTTCTTTTAACAGAATCATCTTATAACTTCCTGTGAGGACTGGTGGGAAACACAGCAATATAGTAATCCATCATGCGACATCTCACTATTATTGTCTATGTAAAGACAACTGCTCCATATCATAATTCAAAGAGAGGCCTGTTCATTTATAGAGCTGCTTCTCCTTTAGAAGTGGTTAACAAGCTACTTGGGGCGGTGGCGTTCTGGTGAAAACGGATGATGGAGGAAACGAGGCTTAAAGGAAACATGACTATTGACAAAAGCTTTCGCATAAACGTTAACATAACACTGAGTCTGAACTCAAAATATGGAAAGTGTACTGGAGGAGCGTTTCAACACGGCATCCTGTCATTGTAAGACTGGACTTGATGGAAGAAAATAAGAAAAGCACACGGGCCATCCAAATCAGGCTCTTGTTTGGTCTCTTCTTACAAAAATACATTTGATATGTTTGTCTTTATTTTCATGTTATAAAATGTCACATTCCGATGGGTCACACATACATACAGTACAACAGTGAAGAAACAATTGTTGCTTAGCGAAGCTCTGCTGTTAAAATTGAAATGTTATTGAATGTTGAATAAACGTTCCACTTTAGTCAGTCTAGTAATGAATGACCTACTTGAACTTATCATGCTCATATCAGCAATCAGACATATAGGATATTTATGTCTTTATTTTCATGGAAATAAAATGTCACATTCTGGAAACTGTACAATGGTGAAGAAACACTTACAAAGCTTTGTTAAATGTTGTTGAATAAATGTTACCCTTTAGTCAGTTTAGCAAAGACTGACCTCCTTGTACTCATCATGCTCAGAGCAGGCAATCAGTCAGACAGCTTCATGTGGGTCCAGCTACTGGTCTTTGAAGTAAGAATTCCTATAGATATCAGTTAATCTTTCTGGTACCAGGGCATACCTCACATTCATAAGAGGCCACCCATGAAGACCTTCATTTATGTACGTTTTGGTATACGTGGGTGAACTTAAATCCGGTTCACAATATATATGCAGTGCCAGTCAAAAGTTTGGACACACCTACTCAAGGTTTTTTTTCTTAATTTGTACTATTTTTTACATTGTACAATAATAGCGAAAACATCAAAATTATGAAATAACACATATGTAATCATGTAGTAACCAAAAAAGTGTTAAGCAAATCAAAATATATTTAAAATTTGAGATTCTTCCAAGTAGCCACCATTTGTCTTGATGACAGCTTTGCACACTTTGCACACTCTTGGCATTCTCTCAACCAGCTTCATAAGGTAGTCACCTGTAAGGCATTTCAATTAACAGGTGTTAAAAGCCTTGTTAAAAGTACATTTATGAAATTTCTTTCCTCTTAATGTGTTTGAGCCAATCAGTTGTGTTGTGACAAGGTAGGGGTGGTATACAGAAGACCAAGGCCATATTATGGCAAGAACATCTCAAACAAGTTAAGACATGAAGGTCAGTCAATTTCTTCAAGTACAGTCGCAAAAACCATCAAGCGCTATGATGAAACTGGCTCTTATGAGGACCACCACAGGAAAGGAAGACCCAGAGTTACCTCTGCTGCAGAGGATAAGTTCTTTAGAGTTACCAGCCTCCGAAATTGCAGCCCAAATAAATGCATCACAGAGTTCAAGTAACAGACATATCTCAACATCAACTGTTTAGAAGATACTCAGGCTTTCATGGTCTAATTGCCGCAAAGAAACCACTATTAAAGGACACCAATAATAAGAAGAGACTTGCTTGGGACAAGAAACACAAGCAATGGACATTAGACCCATGGAAATCTGTCTTTTGTTCTGGTGAGTCCAAATTTAAGATTTTTGGTTCCAACCGCCGTGTCTTTGTGAGACGCGGAGTAGGTGAATTAATGAACTCCACATGTGTGGTCACCAACATGAAGCCTGGAGGAGGAGGTGTGATGGTGTGGGCGTGCTTTGCTGGTGACACTGTCAGTGATTGATTTAGAATTCAAAACACACTTTACCAGCATGGCTACTACAGAATTCTGCAGCGATATGCCATCCCATCTGGTTTACGCTTAGTGGGACTACTATTTGTCTTTCAACAGGACAATGACCCAACACACCTCCAGGCTGTGTAATGGCTATTTGACCAAGAAGGAGAGTGATGGAGTGCTGCATCAGATGATCTGGCCTCCACAATCACCCGACCTCAACCCAATTGAGATGGTTTGGGATGAGTTGGACCGCAGAGTGAAGGAAAAGCAGCCAACAAGTGCTCAGCATATGTGGGAACTCCTTCAAGACTGTCGGAAAAGCATTACAGGTGAAGCTGGTTGAGAGTATGCCAAGAACGTGCAAAGCTGTTATCAAGGCAAAGGGTGGCTACTTTGAAGAATCTAAGTTTAACACTTTTTTGATTCCATATGTGTCATTTTATAGTTTTGATGTCTTCACTACTATTCTACAATGTAGAAAATAGTAAAAATAAAGAAAAACCCTTGAATGAGTAGGTGTGTCCAAACTTTTGACTGGTACAGTATATATTTGTTTTTATTTATTTAACCTTTATTTAACTAGGCAAGTCAGTTAAGAACAAATTCTTATTTACAATGACGGCCTACCCAAAAAGCAAAAGGCCTCCTGGGGGCTGGGATTAAAAATAAAACATTTAATAAAATTTTGGGACGAAACACACATCACAACAAGAGAGAAACCACAACACAACATAAAGAGAGACCTAAGACAACATAGCATGGCAGCAACACAGCATGACAACAACATGGTAGCAACACAACATGGCAGCACAACATGGTAGCAGCACAAAACATGGTACAGTACAAACAACAATACAACATGGTAGAGGCAACAATACACCACGCAAAGCAACCACAACTGTCAGTAAGAGTGTTCATGATTGAGTCTTTGAATGAACAGATGGAGATAAGACTGTCCAGTTGGAGTGTTTTTTGCAGCTCGGTCCAGTCGCTAGCTGCAGTGAACTGAAAAGAGGAGCGACCCAGGGATGTGTGTGCTTTGGAGACCTTTAACAGAATGTGACTGGAAGAATGGTCAATGTTAAATGCACATATTTAGAAAATTGTTTGTCTTGGTTTGTGTGCTCCTAAAATGTTTTTACTGTAGCTGGGACTCATCGAACTCAGTGTATTCTGGGGGAGTTTCATCCGACCAACAAATTAACCATATTCTCAGTTCAGGTTTTTCTTTACCCCTGCAGTTTTATGGACATGGTCAGACACCGGTCACTTTGGCAAGCCAATATTGACATAACAACCTTTCCCAGCAGAAAACAAGGTTGGTTAATGGTAACAGACCCCATTCCTTTCCTGTAGTTTGTGAAAACCTCTGGCACGAATTGATCAGTTTGACACCTATTATTATTTTAACACACCTTTTACAGGACGAACCTCATAACCAGAGTCATCAGAGAGATGAAAAGGATAGGACAAATTCATTTAAAAATTCAAGTATATTTGTTGTTTTCATCAAAAATCATCCTAACAGAAACAGCATCCAGTGCCCAACGTTCTGAGTAGATGTCTTTGCCATGAACACGTCAGAAAGAGTGGGGATCACTGGTCAATTAAAGAGCCAGAGAGACTAGGAGAGTCCGATAGTTATCTGACTGACGGGATGGGAATAGCTGTGTGGTATTTCACCAACTCCAAACTACCAACTCCCAGACCCTCACTCCTCCCTCATCCTCACAAATGGGGAGCATACATAACAAACAGGAGCAATGCACGGAATGCTTCCACCTTTTTTCTTTCTCTGCTTCCCTCCTCAAGGAAACGCATAGAGCCTTGACCTGAAATGGCACATTGGGGAATAAGCAGAGGGGACTTCCTTTCCAACTAGGTTACAATAGATGGTTCATCCATTTGGGTCCTGAGGGACGTTTATAGCAACATGGGTGGGTCGTCTATGGGTTGGAGACGTTGGGTTAAAAACAATGTGTACTACCGTAAGGGATGGAGTCACATGTCTTCTCGACACGACACAGGTCATTCTGACCTTATTACACTTGTTATTAACATGTCGTTAAATCTCTTTATTCTGATGTTCTTTCACTTAGATCTGGTCAGTCACGTTACTTTTGCTCTTTGTACACTAGTATGTTGTCGTTGCATCAGTGAATACTGATTTTGTCTGTTTGATGGTTTCTTGGATAAGATATTGATGTAGAAACAATGATTGATCATTTTTGGTGAATTTTGAAAGAAACACATTTCAGGTATTTAATGACATGTTACTTTCTTCATAAATTCTACAAACAATCACCAGAAAAGACCAATCATCACAATTTGATTTCTACAGGAAATTACTCATTATGTTATTCAAAACTTGCGAGAAGGCAGGGGCACAACTTTCACTGGGGACTGTGGGAGACAACTTCAGAATGTGGGGGGGGGCACATCCCCAGTGAAAGTCTGCTAACAAGTATTTTTCTCCGCTCTTACAGGAGTAATAAAGGCCTATTGTATCACAGGCTGTATCACAACCGGACATGATTGGGAGTCCCATAGGGCGGCGCACGGCCCAGCGTCGTCCGGGTTTGGCTGGTGTAGGCCGTCATTGTAAATAGATTTTGTTCTTAACTGACTTGCCTAGTTAAATAAAGGTTAAATAAAAAAATTCAAAATTAAATAGTGCACTAATTTGGTGGGGGTGAAAATTATACACATTTTGATTCATCAGGCAGCATCGAGGCAGCACCTTCAGAACCCTTATTTCCCCATGCTATGGCTTCATAGGATACCCCTCTGCGCTTGATCTATGAGTCGCTCAGCTTCCCAAACTTTACACATGTCGCTCATGCCCCCTAGTGAATGCAATGTGGAAAAAATATGCTCTCATTTGTACTGTCGTAGCCTGAAGTAAGCTGTTTTATGCTTTATGAAGGAGCAGTCGATTGGAAATCAGCACCATCATTGTGAACCTCTTCTCGCCTCTTGTCCACTGGACAAAAGAAGATTTATTATTCTTATTTTCTGCTGAGATGGGACTCCTGTATAGTTGCTTTTTATTCTCAATCTAGCATGAAGTGTTAGAGATGGCCTGACATGCTGAGGAACAGATCTAATTTGAATGGGAAGTGAAGTGTTCTGCATTTCTCTTACTAGTTGTTCTCTACAGCGTCAGATCCAGCCGAGCTTTGAAAGGTGTTTAAAGAGAGATGATTTACCAGCACAGGAGAGACCTTGTATAATCTCGCCATGTATAATTCTTTTCTCCATGTATGCACTGCAATTTGAGCACTTCTCTTCACAAACTAAAAGATTAATCAAATCATTCAAACTGTCTTTTGTAGTGCACAAGTGCTGAATTTAATTCATTACCCTTTCCCTTCCTTTCCTTTCTGGATACACTTGGAATATTTATTGAGACTTGACATCAGTGAGGATTATAATACAGTTAACATGTATTGCTGAGTGGAAATCACTTTCTCAGATTTGTTTCATCCCTTTCTGACTGCCAACCGAGAAAAGCATGAGAAAACAAAGATAACTAAGACAACTGCAAAGATGACCAAATTTGAGGAACAATCCGGTTTGATACAGACTAAGGATTACTGATTTCCTTGAACATTTAGACCATGGGATCATGCCCCACCCTCCTGCATTCTCTGTCTGAAAAGCTTTTAGTAAAATGCCACCGCACACACTTTCTTGTTTGTTACTTCACTTTGCAGATGAGTTGACAGAGGGGCCGTGTTCATCGAACACAACAGCATCCCAAATCAAAATAATTCAGAGCGTTGCAGCGACAACAAAGACTGGATCCCCAGCACATCACCAGATGCGATATACGTAGGCTTGTATACAGTAAATGTGTTTGTTTATTTATGCCTCTGTGTATTGTATTAATTTTACTTTACCATAGGAAATCATACAAACTGGTTTGTAACTGTGACTGGTAGTTTCACCTGTCACTGACTTTGAAGCCCAGTCTTCAATCCATTTTATGTAACAGATTATTATTATGCTTCCACTTGCCATAGTTGACTGCATTCCAATTGTCTGTCCTTTCTCCTGAAGTATGCACTCTTTCTAGTCCAAGCTTACATCAATCCAATGCCTTTACTTGGGGAGTCAGCCCCGTTAATTAAGGAGGGTGGTTGGTTGATTGGTGTGGGTGGGTGGGTTGTCATATAATGTGAACATCTAGCAATCCAAAGGTTGAATGGTTGAATTTCATCACGGACAACTTTAGCATTTTAGCTCATTAGCAACTTTGCAACTACTACTACTTTTTATCTGCTTTGCTAACCCTAACCTTAACCATTTTAGCTTACCCTTCCCCTAACCCTAACTTTAACTCTTTAACCTAATTCCTAACCTTAACCCTAACATTAACCCTAACCTTAACCCTTAAACCCTAGAGCTAGCTAACATTAGCGTTAGCCACCTATCTAACGTTAGCCAATACATATTGGAATTCGTAACATATCATACATATAGCAAATTCCTAACATATTGTGCGAGTTGCAATTCTTAACATATCATACGAATTGTAATTCATACAAAATGGATGATGGACATGCACAAGTTAATATATACCATATGAAATGTAACATATCATACAAAATGGAGTGTCTCGGATTTACGTACAGAATAATACTAAATGCTCTGAGACCACGTTAACCAGCTGTTACCGGATATTGATCTACTTTATTCACTTACTGTAGTTCAATAACCAAAATGTGACCACAGTCACATAAAAAACTGAGGGAGATTTTACTGTCATTCTGTTACCAAACTTTGCATCTGCACTGTTCCTCAAGTAATATTTTTTTTTTTCTGTGGCGACTGTTAAAAGTAGACTGCTGCATATAGGTGTATGGTTTGTTAAACTTTGAAATCAATGGGTTTTGGTTGGCATACATTTTCAAGTGAAAAAGTAAGTCTCAGCGTCACTCTGTTAGCGTGGAATTGTCCCCCACTAGAACCCTGGAATTCTGCAAATAAAATGATCGAAGCTGCAAATACTGCATTGTCAATGCTACCTCTGTGAAACTAAGCACATGCCTCGGATGACCAACGGTCCATTTGTGGCTTTGTCCGGCCTGTTCCAGGTCAGGAGTACCCAATCTAGTGAATCACATTAAATGTAATAAGTAGGAATGGACATGGGTAACCAATACAATACAGTGAGCAGTGAGCATGTCAACTGTAAGCAGGTTAAAGGAGCTGTATGTAACACAGCTGTGGGCTACGAGTGCTGGAGGGACTGAATCCTATTTTTAACTGATTAGCCTAGATTTTCCCACTGTTTTTCCAGATTGATAAACAACTATTTCTCTGAGATTGAGCGGTAGCCTCAAGGCTAACCTTTTTCAGTCTCTGACTGTCCTAGAGTCACACATGCAGGTCTAAGGATTAGCCTATGTTCGACTGAAACATATCCAACCACCGCAATTAAAAAGCTTTGGTGATCATGACCCCTCCATGCAAAATAGTCACCCCACTATAAAGTCTGTCAGAACATCAATGCCCCTTCAAAGCAAGTTCAAATATTATTAACCTAAAGGCCTCTGTTATTCACAACCTTAATTACTGTTCCAAGGCATTCACTCAGTATCAGGAATAATTCAATAATTTAACTATTCAAAGTTAAATCACTATCAATCTTATTGGCAGGCGATGTACTGTAAATGCGGGGTACAAGATGAGATACTGTATGGCGACAGCTAGGATTGTCACCTCGGAGGAACAGAGGCACGTCAAGGAGCTATCGGTCTCCCCTGGTGGGATTCTAGAGAGTAAACAAAGACGTCAGGTGGCTCCTGAACGAAGAAAAAACAGCTTTCTCTTATGGAATGTTCTGTCTCTGGGTCTAATCGAGAGGAAGTTTTCGATTAGAGAACTTCCTCTCTCATTATTATCTTCCCCACACATTACAGTCCAGCTTTTATGTGCTGCAAGACTAAAATAAGAAAAAATTATTCCTTCCCAAGGATATTTATTATTCTAATCAAGGTTCTAATTGCACTTAAGAGTCTTGGGGGTCCTTCTAAGTGAGCTGAATCAATGTTAATAATATTCTAGCATTTTGTATTTTACACCCTTATGGGGGTGGTTACCCTATTAAAGAACCTTGCCTCACCAATACCCCACATTAACACCAACATTGTGAGGTTGGATCCACATTAAATGTAACAGAAAAAAGCATCACAACCTGTGAAATTGTTATCGTCATCTGCACTTCAAGAGGTTGAAGAAAAACTGCATTTAAAAGATGTTCTCTCTCTCTTCTTTCTCTCTCTTTCTCTCTCCCTCCCATCCCCGGACCCGTTGGGGGAAGCTGCTGCTTCTGCATTTTGAAAGTTGGGAAATGTAGGCAGTCTGTCAGCTGCTTCCTTTCTTATGATCTCCTAAGGCTTTGATGAGATGCTGAAACCTGACACCTGAGCAGCTAGTCAGACTGGAATCATTTTAATCTCCATCATGCAGAACTTCCGGTGGGTTGACTGGTGTCTGATATCTACAGACAAGCAGGCAGGCAGCTTGGAGGGTTGTGAAGAGGGTAGAGGTAGAAGAGGTATTAACAACAACACGGCATTGTGAACTCACACAGAGGTCAACGTTTTGAATATAGTTCACCAACGCATCAACATCAACACCACTTGAGATGGTATAAGGACATCCTTGAGACTTCCTCTACATAGACAAATCCCCTTATTTATGTGCAAATGGATTATTGTTGCGATGCTACAATGACTTGTGGTTGTATATACATTTCCTTTAGACTTCACAACAAATTCTATGTAGCCAAGTAATTTACCTTTTTGGAATCCAGAGAATAAGATGAATGTCATTAACACGAATGACTCAGTAACATGTTCTAAATGGCAGTGTACTAATACTGTAAACCCATCAATAACAAATTGTCATGGATGGCTCAGGTCTTTCACTAGCCAGGCCACATTCAGACCATCATCGCCCTCTGCTGGCTGATGGACTCTGTGTATATATAATATCCATATAATGTCCGAGGACCAAGTTTGGGCAACACTGAACACTGTATTTATTTACATTTTTATTTGTTTATTATGCCTCTTGGGCTTCAGGCCCTGTAAACTCCTTCATGAATCTGGCCCTGTTCATAACATGACCTATTGCTGGGGCAGAATCGGTATGTGGGAAGATTTTAAGTAACCTTCTATCTTATGTAACCATACCAAATGTAAGAAGTCATACTAACTTGAGTGTCCTGGACGTATGTTTACTATGTTACATCTAGTCTATGAGACCAGTCTGGGTAACATGAAGGTAACAGAATGACATCATGGGTCATTGATCTGATCTGCTAACTCTTCCCCTAATCCTAACCCTATGTCATTCTCTTCATGGTGATGTATCCTGAATAGGTTCACAAAGGTAGAAAAATGTAATATCCCCTTTTGCATGTTTAGTATTATTCTACACAGTGTTTTTATTCTAATGAGCTCCACCCCCAAACAAGACCAAATTTGGTTGGTCCGGACATGACCAAATCTGTATCAATCATAGATGTCTATGTTTCACATGTTTGGACATCACAGTACAGCACAGCAGAGCACAGTGCAGTAAATAGAGGACAGTTCAGTATAGTACAGTAGTGTACAGTACAGTAGAGTACAGTAAAGTAAAGTAAAGAAGAGCAGAGTACAAGTAGTGTATATTACTGTACTCTACTCATGTGTGCTCTACAGTACTGTACTGAACTATACTCTACTCTACTTTTATTTGATTTTCTTTACTGTATTGTACTGTACTGTACTGTGCTCTACTGTACTGTACTGTAATATAATGTACTCTACTGTGTTTTAATGTACTGTACCTTGCTGTACTGTGTTCTACTATACTGTACTGTACTCTACTGTGTTCTACTGTACTGTACTCTACTGTGTTCTACTGTACTGTACTGTGCTCTACTGTACTGTACTGTAATGTAATGTACTCTACTGTGTTTTAATGTACTGTACCTTGCTGTACTGTGTTCTACTATACTGCACTGTACTCTACTGTGTTCTACTGTACTGTACTCTACTGTGTTCTACTGTACTGTACTGTGCTCTTCTGCAACTGTGGTTTGTGACTACTGTGATTTCCCATTTACCATTGTAGTCATTATGTTACTGATTGTTTGGTCACTGTTACCAATTTGGTAACAGAGTGACACGTTTTAATTACTTAATAATTCATAAACAAAATTGTTATCAGTAGAAACACTATAACTAATTGGTAGGTCTTCCTTTACTTGTTACTTCTGTGAACTTCCATAATCCTCCTTCCTCGAGAGGGATAGAAATGATAAAATAACTAAAGATATGCAGGTTTTGGTAACAACAAGACACAATGCAATATTTCTTAAAAGTACAGAAGGTAAATAATTTATGCAAAATGAAATATAAATGTTAACAGTAGTTGGCAAGGACCAATACTTCAACAGTATTGTGCTTTGATTTATATTTTTATACCTTTTAAGACTTTTTCTAGTAGGTGTTTTTTAACTTCTGTGTGACCAGAAATTCAAAATGTTTAGGCTTTCATTTGACACCAATTTTGATATGCTCCTATACACTTCACATGTTGGTGCTCATGGATCCTTTTACATGGAAATGACCTGGGAGAACACTTACCCCGGCCAATAAGTTTCTGATACGTTTACAACCACAATAAAATACACAGAGACAAACACAAAGCAAGACAGCCTGAAGGCGCTTTAACTTTGTCTGGGTATGTAAATAGCCCCTCAAATACAGATACATTCATGCAACAACCTAAAGGCATCATTGAGGACAACCACGGCAGGTAGCCTAGTATTTAGAGTGTTTGGCCAGTAACCGAAAGGTCACTATTTAAAATCCCTGAGCTAACAAGTTGAAAAATCTGTCGATGTGCCCTTGAGCATAGCACTTAACCCTAATTTCTCAAGGGTTGCTGTTAATAATGGCTGACCCTGGCCGTGACAGCACTCTCCAGGGGTGTCTCAGGGGGAATTGGGATATGCAAAAAAACTATTTCCATTTCACACATGTACGAAACAGGACAGATATAAGCACCCACATTATTATTATTACATAAATCATACTATGATGTACAGAGTAACTGTTCAGACTCATATTTATTTTATAAAAATAACAGAAAGTGGTTTTTTTCAACCATGTATCAGAGTTTGACCCACATGGGATTTATTAAGCATGTTTTTATGATGAGCTTTGATGATTAAAGAGCCACTCCGCTGTCCAGAGGAGGTAGCAGGGGCACTGTAATGATGTAGAGGTGATGATAGGCCGATTTGAATGGTGCTTCAGCTTCACTGAGTGTATGGGGAGAAAAATATCCATCTGATCCTTCTGATGTTGATGGCACAAGTGGTTGCTGCAGTATGGTGATGATGGGTCGTGCTATTGTAAGTAGGTGGAATACGTTTTGAAATGAGAAGGTACTACAGTATCTGGACTTTTCTGTTTCCAAACTTTGTGCCCACTGAACATGTCTGCAGCAACCCACATGCCTCGCCCACCTGAGAATATGCATTTTTCAGCCATCTATTTCCTGTGTTCGAGGGGTGCAAAATTCACTTGTCACTTAAATCTCGCTGGACTGATAGCTTTCATTTTACTCCTGCGACTCTTTCATACTCTTGCTTGTTGTGTCTGCCGTTTTTTCTGTTAACGTTACCACCGCAAAAATGTTTGTAATAACCTGTCAAACACACCCTGGTAATGGCTGAAATGGGCTCAATGGGATACATGGGCTTTCCATTGAATCTATAAGAACTCTAACGCCATATGTCTACCACATGTCTACCATGTCTACCACATGCGCTTTGCCATATGTTGTTTTTGCCGGATGTCTAGCCCGCATTTCATTTTCGTACTTGATGCACATGTGCTTAGCAAGGCTGCAGAATGGTTTGCAGCCTGGAGAATATCCTTTTCACCCTGTTTCACCAAAGCTAATATTTCGAACAGATGAAAGTTATTCTCCTATCCACATACTGGTTTCATAGGCTGGCAGAGCTACCAACAGACTGGTGTGTATAAGGGTGCATTACAACAATTCATCCAGTTTGTTTCTATTCTTCTGTCACCCATCTCTAGCTACATCAAAAACTTAACTGGCTGTTCCCATGCGTCATTTAGCATGCCATCATGCAGGGCAAGCTAATGATTTGAAGATTTGAAATCAGTACTCTATAGAGTACTGATTTCAAATCACTAGCTTGCCTTGCATGTTGGCAGTTCTGTGCGTTTGAATTTTGCACGGCATACTAGCCAACAGGGTCCACTATCCAAGTGTAGTAATGATGCATTGTCCCAGTGTCATTCTTACCTGAGAGAAATTTTCAGTCATTCAGCTGGTATCTTCTCATCTCTAACGACACAATAGTCATCACAGTTTGGCCTCTGTATGGTGCCACCCCCTGCCATGTAAACTTTTATGAACTTTCGTTTGTACCACAGCATGGTAGTGCAATGCAGCTAGTGTGGCATCCAAAACATAGCGTTGTGGACTGCAGTAATGCAAAGAGTTTGACGCATCTGGTGGACATGAAGCTGACGCCTCGATCTTTGAAAGGTTGGTCATGGCTCACATCAACACCATTATCCCAGAAACCCTAGACCCACTTCAATTTGTATACTGTTCTCACATAGGAACACCTATGTGAGAATGCTATTCATTGACTACAGCACAGTGTTCAACACCATAGTGCCCTCAAAGCTCATCACTAAGCTAAGGACCCTGGGACTAAACACCTCCCTCTGCAACTGGATCCTGGACATCCTGACGAGCCACCCCCAGGTGTTAAGGGTAGGTAACAACACACCTGCCACGCTGATCCTCAACATGGGGGCCCCTCAGGGGTGCGTGCTCAGTCCCCTCCTGTACTCCCTGTTCACCCATGACTGCATGGCCAGGCACGACTCCAACACCATCATTAAGTTTGCACATGACACAACAGGGGTATGCCTGATCATCGACAATGATGACACAGCATTTTGGAGGAGGTCAGAGACCTGGCCATGTGGTGCCAGGACAACAACCTCTCCCTCAACGTGATCAAGACAATGAAGATGATTGGGGACTACAGGAAAAAGAGGACCGAGCACGTCCCCATTCTCATCAACGGGGCTGTAGTGGAGCAGGTTGAGAGCTTCAAGTTCCTTGGTGTCCACATCACCAACAAACTATCATGGTCCTAACACTTTAAGACAGTCATGAAGAGGGCACATCAAAGCATATTCCCCCTCAGGAAACTGAAAAGATTTGGCATGGGTCCTCAGATCCTCAAAAAGTTCTACAGCTGCACCATCGAGAGCATCCTGACTGGCTGCATCACTGCCTGGTATGGCAACTGCTCGGCCTAGATGCAGTGAAATGAAAGCAATTTACAAAAAAGAACACTTAGATTATAGTGGTATTATGTCTGAACTCACAAACAATGTAAAGTATGTTTAGATAGGTGTAATCTAGAGCATCTGAGGGTATCCTACTATTGACACACTTGTTGAATTATGCAAGAGAAAGTGACAACAACAGTAATTAATGATGCAGTTTAGACTGCACAGGTGAGTGCATGTAGGGTATACAGAGCAAGTGTTTGGTGGTTGCAGCCCTGTTCCTAATCTTTACATTCATTTATTAATATATGCAAATGTACCTGGTGTATTTATGCAAATGGTACCATATAATTGTATTTTTTTAAGACCAAATATATATAAAAAAATACCTGGTACAATAAGAACATGTATATATGAGTCTGTTCTACGAAAATAATAAGTGACATTTTACAGTAAATTGAATACCTGAATTCCCACCAAAATCATTTAACTATTTGTCCATGCCAGTAAAATGTTTTTACATGCTACAAAAAAACGTTAGAATTTATTTTCCAACTGTTGCATTTATTAGAATTGTTTTTAAAACCTTTTATCAATTTTGATGACCGTTGCTAGCACAAGTGCATTATTGTGGTGATGGGTCTTGTTAAGTAGGAGAGAAATGTTTTGCTACAGTGTACCCACTGAACACGTCTGTGATATCTCTGGTGCATCATTTTTTTTACCTTTATTTATCTAGGCAAGTCAGTTAAGAAAAAAATCTTATTTACAATGATGGCCTATCAGGGAACAGGGGCAGAACGCCTTCTTCAGGGGCAGAACGACAGATTTTACCTTGTCAGCTCGGGTATTCAATCCAGCAACCTTTCCGTTACTAGCCCAACACTCTAACCACTAGGCTACCTGCAGCCCCATAATGATTCCACTGGATGTAAATTACACATTTGTGGAATGATTAATGATTTGTTATGCTTTATATATGCTGACTGGCTTTAAAGCAAATCACAACAGAATATACATGGAAACAAATATCAGAATGAAAGATGACAACAACTCAGGGTAATATTATTCATTAAATGACTCTGATAGCAACACCTGAAAGGAGTTGGGATGAAGAAAATATCTTGACATCTCTGACAATCACTGAAACAGGCATAGTACTTCAATTAAGGCCATTAAGATTCTCCCTCCCTCGTGAATTTTATGAGGATAAACAGTTTGAGAATTGTAGCTTTCCTCTGTGGGTCATACAACTGAAAATGACCACAATGCAAGTTAAATTGATTTGCGTTCAGCTTTATAGATCATCAAACACGTCATTGTCTATGGTATAATCACACAGTTTTTATAGAGATAATGGTAATAGAGAACCATTAAAAACATACACTAGTGGTTAGAAGACTCCCACTGTTAAATGTCAGGTATTGTCATCCAGTCCTTGGCCTGGTTAGTTGTATTTATTATTATTTGTAATTGTTAGTATATTTTTCATGTAATTGACCCGGAAACCTTGTTTGGGCAGGACAAACTCCACCATTCTAGAATGAAAAAGCAGCTTCTACGCATCAACAGCATCCACCAATCCTTACAGGGAACACCAATGAGCACAACATGACATCAACCATTGGCTTTTGGAAGCAGATAAGTGCTGATCTTTACCCTTCCTCACAAAATGACAACAACAGTATTCAAATTCCTGTAATGAATACATGATGAATCTGGATATACAAAACATCTTCTTAAAAAATGTGTAGTAGGCTGGAAATGTCCCACTGCGATAAAAATCTAAGCCTATTGGCTATGAATTTAACTTTGTGACTTCACACCCCAGGAGCACTTTCGTGACGATTATAAAAATACCTAATTCATACAATTTGCAGAAAGAGGAGTGCTGTGACAACAGAGTACACTCTGATAGTGAATAATTTAACCCACTTACTCTGTCTTGTTCCCCTTTGGAAGTGGGACGGCAAAGCTACACTACTAAGCTAATTATCTCAGTGTTGGAGTTGACTGAAGCTGTCTCTGTGTCTCTCTCTAGCTATGCCACGTTCTCATCAAAGGAAGAGATGTTTCAGAGTGGAAGGTAAAAAATTCATTATCTGACTGACATGTTAGCCTGGCCTCAGATCCATACAAAATATGTTTTACGTATTTCGAGCACCTTCAAGACATATGATACCTATTAACATTTGTTGTTGTAGTTTTCCTAACCTTTGTCGTGAGTTCCCCTAACCACCAGTGAAAATTCTCCCTGTAATTTTCCTTTGTTCTGACTGTGCAACAAGCAACCTGGTATCAGATAAAGACGTGCAATACTATACGTCCTCCAAGTTGTATAAGTTCGAAATTCCAGTTCGTATGCTATTGTACGACCGGGTAAGATGTATGATACTATACGCCCTCTAATCTGTATGATATTGTACTACCTCTATTCCATTCATATTGTCACCAAACGTAATGTAACTTAACATACTAAATGGAGTGGCACATATTTACATAAGGAATAATATGAATTGCCCTGAGACCACATTGGACAGGGGGAGGGTGGAGGGTGGGTTGCTTCAGAGGAGTGCATGGTGAGCTGCAGGCAGTGCATCTGCCTTTGAAGGGAGTTAGAGTCACTGTACAGCAAACCACAATCTACTAGGCCTACATGACAGACAAAAGACAATTAATAGGGATAGTGAATAATTCAAGAATCTAATAATGGAATACATAATAATGTAAAATGTGGTTAAATTAGTGCCTTCGGGAAGTATTCAGACCTTTTGACCAAGCTTGTAGCGCCATACCCAAGAAGACTTGAGGCGGGAATCGCTGCCAAAGGTGCTTCAACAAAGTAGGAGTAAAGGGTCTGAATACTTCTGTAAATATGATATTTCAATTTTAGATTTTTTATAAATTAGCAAACATTTAAAAAAAAAAAAAAATATTCTGTCATTATGGGGTATTGTGTGTAAATTGATGATGAAAAAAGTCAAGGGGTCTGAATTCTTTCCAAAGGCACTGTAGACGCGGTTAAGAGGCCATTTGAACTGGACCAAAACAATGGAATTGCCATGGAAACGTATGGGGGAAAGGGCCGTAGGGGAAAGATCCGGAATCTCCTCATTGCCACCCAGCAAAATTAGCCTACATTTAGGCAATTGTTTATATGTGTATTTCACACTATGTTGTGGTAAAATGTCGTCTTAACCAATGTCATCTTAACCAAGTAATTGCATTACAGTAAAAAACAACTTTGACTACCACCACCGATTTATGTATGCTAGCTATGCTAACTATCTTATATAAACAGGAGTTAACATTTAGTAGTCACTTCTTCTAAACATGAAAAGGGACAACTTCTAATTGTTATGCAGTGAAAACAGACAAATATATAAAAATCGGACCTAAGTAACCACATTGGGGTCCTGTTACAATACGTAAATAATGACAAACTTGACTAACGTCTACTTTGTTAGATCAGATTTGTTGAATGTGCACCAGTCTGTACTCCATTTACCCCTTTGCCGCATATATGTTTGGGATAGTTTCAATGATGGTTAGGTCTAGGGATACATGTAGTTTAAAAGATATATTGGACCTAACATTGTTGAGAGGAAAGGAGCTTAGAGAGTGATGATAGCAGGTCACTTTTGGTTGATGGCCGACGGTGGCCCGTTTGGCAGGAGAGATAATTGGATCATAAAACAGACACTTAAGGCCAAACATCTTCCTACCAGAGATGCTAATAACACTGGACAAATACAAAGAGGCGCAAATGGCTCTCGACCAACCAATCTGTGACCCTTGATAAATCAACAGCTAGTGCTCGTTTCCATAGACACAGGAATTACAAATTCAGACGATAGTTACAAATTATAAAAGTAATTACATATTTTCATTGTAGACCCTATTTTATTCATATCCCACCTCTACACAGCAAAATATGAATACAAAAATGAATATATTTACAATCTGTCGTGACCTTTCACAACTTTGCACCCCTGCCCAGTGCCCACACAGATCCGGACAATTCTATTTCCAATATCTGTTAACGCACCTGGTTTGCAGGTATTGACATCTCACTTAGGTATGTATACAGGATTGAGCATTGATAAGAACAATCACTCAGAGTAAACTATAGTTGCAGTTTCTAAGAGTTTGAATAGCATGTTAATTAAAACATTTTAAAAGCATGTTGATATGGTTAAACTGAGCTCATAGGAAAGAGATAAGTATGAGGAATCCATCCTCTACCATGGATAGGACTTAATACAGTTCCTTCACAGCCACCTAGGCGGGTCTGGTGTAACCAAATCATTTGGTAAGGGGGAGAGTTTTGTTAAGATTATCTCAAAATAAATCATTAGCATGTCATTATCAAGTCTCCAGAGATAGAAGAGAGAGAAGGAAGATCACTAGAAAATAAAACATAAAAGAAAGTGAGAGGCACAAGAGAGAACCTGGAAAAAATATTTGTACAGCAACATGGCACACAATTCAAATGCCTCATTTACACCTGAGAAACATGCTATGTGCAAAAATGACATTTTGGAATGAGAAAACTACTGAGGATTAGAAGCACAGTATGCCTACATGTTGTTAGAATGAAAATCCAACCCTTTTGTGTGCAAAGGACCTACTTGTGTTTTTCAAAGTGTTTTTTTCTCTCGATCATCTATGACAGTTTGATGAAAGTATCGTCCAAGTGTATAACCTTTCGTTTTCTACTCAACTTACAAAAATAACCCAATTGACACATGATCCCCTGGGGGCAGGAAAGCTGTTTTGTGAGTCACTAGCCATTGCTGGATGCCTCAATTATGGATTTAGCATATTTGAGGATAAGCTTTTAATTTAATTGCCTATCTGGAGCCATCGCTATGCATACCAGATGTTGTCTTGAGATTTCAAGGGCATCGATCATAAAATAGTCAGTTGATGACAAAGGATCTGTGATACTATTGATTTGGTAATGCACAGCATTATTTACAGATATCAAGATCTTCTTAATCAAAATGTTCAAAGCATGGAACTCTGAACATTAACTGCTGACATAATTAAATATTGTTTTATACATGTGTATTGACACTGTAATTTGCTGTTATATAGTACTTACATTTCCTCCACTCCAGATATAAGACTACCCTGGCTTCATCAGGATTGCAGGCATCCTCTCCTCCTTCCTCCATCAGACCACTCTCTCCATCCCTCTTTACTATGCACTGCTGCTTCTATGATCTGCTGCTGACACATGGGACCGCAGGGGGAATACTATTAAGTGTGTCCAATGAGTTCATACAGGTTGGAACACTTAAAATTCTCAACACACAGTTGCTAATGCAACAGAAGCACACGTGGATATCCAACGTTTTACAAAAAAAAAAGACTACTAGGAAATGAAGTGCTGAGTGAATGACATCCCATCTAAGTGTGCATGAATTGGTAATGATGACCAAATCCTCACATTGTTCTGATGATTTTGTAATGACAATAAAAACATTTTTCAACATTTATTGTCATATAATTGGATTCATGCTACTAGCTACAGCATCTGCTATTCTATTTCTTTTCAGATCACATTTGAGGTTTTTTTTTGGGGGTACAGTATATCAGATACAGTATATCAGCAATCTCCCTGAGATACAGTAAAGTGAATGAATGTTGACAATGCTGTCTGAGTTTGGATGCAGACTGTATTTCTACTTGTATACGTGGTGTCACAGGGAGATTTACCCTTTAATTTCCGGTCCCACAGCTTCCTTATTCCCAGGATACAGCACAGAGCTGTTTTCCAAATCAACCCCACAGATGAACATTCCTCTTGCTTCTCCTTTGGTGGACCCATTCACTCAGACACTTCCCATCATAGAATAAAACATATCCAACATTGTAATTGATCAACTTTTACATAATCAGAATTTCTTTTGTCATAGTAAACTAATGTCAACAAATAGTAATATTTGGGGACATTAGTGGACTACTGTCCCCAGAAATTGTGAAATAATGTCACCACTGTGTCAATATATTGTGGCTATCACGATGATAAAACAGTTTTATGAAGGTACACTTAAAATTGGAGATACAGCAGTGTACATCTAGCACTTGGTGACAACTGCTGATGTAAGAAGGGCTTTCAAAAATACATTTGATTGTAAAAAAAAAAAAAAAAGAAGCTATTCCAGCTTCTATATACGGTAATGTTTTGGGATGGCTTGTTTTTTGCTGTTTCATGATGGATGCATATTAAATCAAACCAGCAGTTTCCTGGAGCATGGAGTAAGAGGAATTAGCTGTGAAACTGCCCTTTTCCTGGTGGCTGTATGCGTTGTATTATGAGTATGAAAACAAATCAAAGCATTTTCTAATATTTCTCTTTCAAATATAATATGCATGATGTTATTTTTCATATCCGGACACATTGTCATTAGGTCATGTTAAAACTAGAGACAAATTACACTATTTCTGGGAAAATAACAAAGGTCCAATTTGTAGACACTTTCAAATCTGTTCCAGGGTTATGGTGAAATATTGAGATTACAGGTGGCAAGATCAGAAAGAGTTTAACCACTGTACCATGTTAACACAGTTTATTCCCAGATAATAACCATTCCTCCTCTCTGTCAATCTTAGTTCCCTGCATCCTTGTGTTAGAGCCTGCATGGCCTTCGCTCTCTCTGTTGGCTGTATTTGCTCTGTCATTTATGGCTTTTCTCTATTTCTGCCATGCAGCATCAATGACCTGTCACTCTCATCTTCACCCACCCCTGTGTCCTCTTCTTCTCCAGTGACCTAGTACTTTGCTCTGGCTCCTCTCCTACATTAACTCTATGATTTTCACAGGCCCGGCCAGGGTTACTCAGTGCTGTCCCTTCTAGTGCCTTTAGGCAGGCAGGCACTGGATGGGTAGAACCTTGGAATCATGGTGACTAATGCCCAACCCCAAGTGAGGCCCTGCCCCCTATAGGCAATATGATAAGCTAGAAGGAACGCTTTCCCATTTTGTTTGTACTGGTCCAATCCTTTCAGATCGTCAGTGCCGAGGAGGTAGTGGAAAACGGTTGATTTGGAATTGGGAAAGTGACACTTAAGAGTTGGCGATGTTCCACACCTGTATTGCTCTGAGATACAGTGTCTTCAGAAAAGTATTCATACCCCTTCACTTATTCCACATTTTGTTGTCTTACAGCCCGATTTGTAAATATTTGTTTTTCTCTCACCCATCTACACACAATGGCCCATAATGACAAAGTGAAAACATGTTTTTATAAATGTTTGCTAATTTACTGAAAATGAAATCCAGAAATATAAAATGTACATAAGTATTTACACCCCTGAGTCAATACATGTTAGAATCACCTTTGGCAGCAATTACAGCTGTGAGTCTTTCTGGGTAAGTCTCTAAGAGCTTAGCACACCTGGATTGTACAATATTTGCACATTATTCGTGTACAAATTCTTCAAGCTCTGTCAAGTTGGTTATTGATCATTGCTAGACAGCTATTTTCAAGTCTTGCCATGGATTTTCAAGCAGATTTAAGTTGAAACTGTAACTAGACCAGTAAAGCTATTGAACACTACATTTCGTTGTCCTGCGCCTGACTCTGCCTTACTGGCATCACGGAGAACCTTGACACCTTGCTGGTCTTTGTGGTTAAATACGTGTTTGAAATTCATTGCTCGACAGAGGGACTTTACAGATAATTGTATGTGTGCTGTACAGAGATGAGGTAGTCATTCAAAAATCATGTTAAACATCCATGCAACTTAATATGTGACCAGTTAAGCAAATTTTTACTCATTAACTTATTGAGACTTTCCATAACAAAGGGGTTGAATACTTATTGACTCATTTGAATAATATTTATTTTGTATTAATTTGTAAACAGTTCTAAAAACATAATTCCACTTTGACATTATGGGGTAGTGTGTAGGCCAGTGACACAAAATCTCAATGTAACACAACAAAATGTGGAACAAGTCAAGATGTGTGAATACTTTCTAACGGCACGGTATAAGCAATAATAATTATAGTAGTGTTTCCACAGTTGTCCTCAAGTGGGAGAGAGAGAAATAGGCCTGGGGGAGCAACAAACATAAATCACCTCCATTTGCACCTGCAGTTCCAGTTTGCCCAACAGGCAGTTTAAATTAGATGACAATTCTTTGCATATATATATTTTTGCATATAAATAACACCCCTTGGGATATTAAATTCGTCATCTCTTTGGTACCTTTTCCCAGATCTGTGCCTCGACACAATCCTGTCTTCGAGCTCCACGGACAATTCCTTCGACCTCATGGCTTGGTTTTTGCTCTGACATGCACTATCAACTGTGGGATCTTATATAGACAGGTGTGTGCCTTTCCAAATTATGTCCAATCAACTGAATTTACCACAGGTGGACTCCCGGCAAGTTATAGAAACATCTCAAGGATTATCAATGGAAACAGGATGCACCTGAGCTCAATTTAAGGTCACATAGGAAAGGGTGTGAATACTTATGTATGTAAGGTTCGCTTTGTCATTATGGGGTATTGTGTCTAGATTGACGATGAAAAAATAGATTTTAATCCATTTTAGAATAAGGCTATAACGTAACAAAATGTGGAAAATGTCAAAGGGTCTGAATACTTTCCGAATGCACTGTATCTATGCCCTTATTTCCACAAAATATAGACTCTTAGCTTTCATTTGACACAAATTTTGATATGATCCTATACACTTCACATGTTGGTGCTCATGGGTCCTTTTACATGGAAATGACCTGGGAGAACACTTACCCCCGGCCAATAAGTTTCTGATACGTTTACAACCACAATAAAATACACAGAGACAAACACAAAGCAAGACAGCCTGGGTATGTACAGTAAATAGCCCCTCGAATACATTCATGCAACAACCTAAAGGTAACCTAACGTTGTGAGCGTTTGTCCAGTAACCAAAAGGTCACTAGTTAGAATCCCCGCGCCCACAAGGTGGCAAATCTGTTGAAGTGTGCAAGGCACTTCACCTTAATTGCTCCAGGAATGCCATTGATAATGGCTTGCTGTGACACTCTCTAACGGTGTCTCAAGGGGAGTCCGGATATGCAAAAAAACAAATTTCCATTTCACACATGCATATAATACACACTTGTGCATGTACATGTGTGAAACAGGACAAATATAAGCACCAGACTAATTATTATTACATGAACATGAATTATACTATGATGTACAGAGCAACAGTTTAGACCCCCTCGCTCCCCTCTCTCTTTCTCCTTCTCTCCAGTCCGACCACCACTTCTCCTAATACCCAGTATTAATCCCCTCCCTGTAGCCTTGGCAACAGATGCCTCCAGGGTGGTGACATTAATCTGGATATTCCTCTGTCTCGCCATGACATTCTACCCCCCCTACACCATCATCAACCCACTCCTCTCCCAAACCCTGTTTAGACCGACAATTTGTAATTCTAATTCTCTCTTGTCCTCTTTGCCAGATTGTACTGTTTATTTCTAAATGGTTGTCTCCATTTTGTTATTTTGCCAAAGCCATTTGGTGTTCCTCCCTCTGCTGCACTTTGGGTTTGGCCAAGGACAGTATAAGTAATGCAGAGGATAATGACTTCTGAGTCCTGTCATTGGCTTTTTCCAGCGCCAGGGGAACTGACTGCCAAGAATCAGGCAGTTGAGGTAGGAAAATCACTCTCAGAGGGGAGTGCCAGTTCAACTAATCGACTTTGAGGATTACTGGGCAACATTGAATTTGTTTACAACACCTCAAAAGCAGAATGAATTTGCTTGCAACACAACAGCAAAGCACATTAGCAGAATAAAAGTGCTGTGCAGCCGTAGACGTAATAAAATGTATTAACAACCAAACAAACCAGCCTCCCGAGGATTCAAAACTGCAACCTGGAGTTTGGAACTCATAAAATGACGTCTTCATGACTGAATTGACATCTAGTATGAGCTGTGTGAGACTCTGAGAAGGTTTTACGTCATTTTAGTGACATATAACCAGGAGTGACATACCATATATAATATCAATAGCGACATACTGTATAACTAATATTGACATATTCTAATGAGACCATGTTTGCAGTATTACAGAACTCTTCATGTACATACCACAACAAAGGAATGAAAGAGAAGAACACTTAAAGGTTAGCTTTGTACTCTTTACAGGCCTCAGGCTCTCTCAGGCATCAGTGTCTGGCCTTTGACCTATATCGCATCCTCATAGGGTTTAAATACGGGATTGGAAAGAGTGGAACTGTAGAAAAGAAAATAACCACTTTTGTCATTTTCTTTCTCGCTTGATGGTAGAGGTGGAGTGTGGTTTGTTTTAAGAGCTGTTTGATGAGTCATTATCTTCTTTGACGGATGGCATTTTTATTTACAGAGAACTCAGGCCAATGCTGCTTATTTGCAGAAGTCATCTATCCTCCATTCCCCAAGTCAGACAACCCTTCAATTCTATATAGAGGTTTTGGATTGGAGGCAATTTTCTGAGATTTTATCTTGTTCAGTTCTGATGCCACCCCGATAGACAGCACACACAAATACAGTAGCAGCCGAGTCTAGGTGAAATGATGCAGACAGAGGCATCACAGTTTCAAGTCAAGAAAATTGGGGGTGGGAATACATATTTTAACCGCTTAAGGATGAGACCCTTTTGTTCAATTTTCGCCTAAAATGACATGCCCAAATCTAACTGCCTGTAGCTCAGCCATGGAAGCAAGGATATGCATATTCTTGATACCATTTGAAAGGAAACACTTTGAAGTTTGTGGAAATGTGAAATAAATGTAGGAGAATATAACACATTAGATCTGGTAAAAGAAAATACAAAGAAAAAAACAACCGTTTTTTTGAAATGCAAGAGAAAAGTCACACATTGGACTCTGGAGCAGTGGAAACGTGTTATCTGGAGTGATGCTTCACCATCTTGCAGTCCGATGGACAAATCTGGGTTTGGAGGATGCCAGAATGCTACCTGCCCGAATGCATAGTGCCAACTGTAAAGTTTGTTGGAGGAGGAATAATGGTCTGGGGCTGTTTTTCATTGTTCGGGATAGTTCCAGTAAGGGAAAATCCTACCGTTACCGCATACAATTGTATTCTAGAAGATTCTGTGCTTTGTGGCAACAGTTTGGGGGAAGGTCCTTTCCTGTTTTAGCATGACAATGCCCCTGTGTAATCCAAGATGGCGTAGCAGTCAGACGTCTTTTGTCCTCGTCCTGTCGTGTCCAGTGTATATATCTTTTTACATCTTTTCTTCGCATATCATTTTATATATTTTTTTTCTAAAACTTAACTTCAAAACACCCTCCTGCAACCCGCCTCACCCAATGTCGTACGGATCTGTTTTTTTTCAAGTATTATCCACCTCGAATCCGGAATTTCCTATCAGAAGCTAACCAGCTCACCAGCTAACGTTAGTATTTAGCTTACCATTGCTAGCGGACAGCAGCAGCTAACATTTAGCTCGGAAAAGCTCTCGCCGTTCGTACAACGCGACTCAAACCAGAGCATACCGGACCTATTTTCTTTCCATATCCCCCGGATTCCTACCGCAAGCTCTGGATATTTTCACCTGGATCTTGCAGCTAGCTAGCTGCTATCCAAGTGACTATTGGCTAACTTTGGTCCTGGAGCAAGCACCAATTAGCCTGAAGCTAGCCTATGCTAAATTCACCTTCCGGCTGGCTGAAGAATCCCATCAGCCACTCCTGGGCTACAACACCTATCCGGACCCGTTTTTACTGCCGGTGCGGAGCCCCACCGGGCCTTCACGACTGGACTACCGATGTTATCTGCCCGAGGTGGTTATTCAACCGGACCTCCGTCGCGACGTCACCTGAACGCCCATCAGCTAACTTCGGCCTGCTAATCGTTAGCTGTCTAGAGCATATTGGCTGCTAGCTAAACAGGTCCATCGGACAATTTCTTGGACCAATATTACCTATTTTGCCAATTGGCCTGGTCCCCTTTACCACACGGAACCCAACTAACCCATCACGACTGGTCTACCGACGGAAAAGTACGAGGAGGCTATAAACAGACTTCCTCCGTCTTTGTTAGCCTGCCTGCTAGCCTTTGCTAGCTTGCTATCCCTGGCTAGCTGTCTGAATCGCCGTGTCCCCAACCAGCCTCACTACTAACTGGACCCTTATAATCACTCGGCTAAGCATGCCTCTCCTCAATGTCAATATGCCTTGTCCATTGCTGTTCTGGTTAGTGTTTATTGTCTTATTTCACTGTAGAGCCTCTAGTCCTGCTCAATATACCTTATCCAACCCTTCAGTTCCACCACCCACACATGCAATGACATCACCTGGTTTAAATGTTTCTAGAGACAATAGCTCTTTCATCACCACTCAATGCCTAGGTTTACCTCCACTGTATTTACGTCCTACCATACCTTTGTCTCTACATTATGCCTTTAATCTATTTTATCGCCCCCTGAAACCTGTTCTTTTTACTCTTAGATCAGGACGTCCTAGACGACCAGTCATTATAGCGTTTAGCCATACCCTTATCCTACTCCTCCTCTGTTTCTCTGGTGATATAGAGGTTAATCCAGCCCTGTAGTGCCTAGCTCCACTCCTATTCCCCAGGCGCTCTCATTTGTTGACTTCTGCAACCGTAAAAGCCTTGGTTTCATGCATGTTAACATTAGAAGCCTCCTCCCTAAGTTTGTTTTATTCACTGCTTTAACACACTCTACCAACCAACACACTCTGTCCTAGCCGTGTCTGAATCCTGGCTTAGGAAGACCACCAATAACGCTGAAATCTCCATCTCTAACTAGAACATCTTCAGACAAGATAGAAAGGCCAAAGGTGGCAGTGTTGCAATCTAATGCAGAGATAGCATGCAGAGTTCTGTCTTACTATCCAGGTCTGTACCCAAACAATTTGAACTTTTACTTTTAAAAATCCACCTTTCTAGAAACAAGTCTCTCACTGTTGCCGCTTGCTATAGACCACCCTCTGTCCCCAGCTGTGGTCTGGACACCATATGTGAATTGATTGCCCCCATCTATCTTCAGAGTTCGTGCTGCTAGATGACCTGAACTGGGACATGCTTAACACCCCGGCCATCCTACAATCTAAGCTTGATGCCCTAAACCTCACACAAATCATCAATGAACCTACTAGGTACAACCCCTAAGCCGTAAACACGGGCACCCTCATAGATGTCATCCTAACTAACTTGCCCTCCAGAGTATTGGAGGCTGTTATAGCAGCAAAAGGGGACCAACTCCAAAAATGATGCAGAAAAATATATCCATGCATTTGTCACTTCTAGATTAGACTACTGCAATGCTCTACTTTCCGGCTACCCTGATAAAGCACTAAATAAACTTCAGTTAGTGCTAAACCCTGGCTGATAGAATATTGACTAGAACCCCCCAAAATATTACTCCAGTGCTAGCCTCTCTACACTGGCTTCCTGTTAAGGCTAGGGCTGATTTCAAGGTTTTGTTGATAACCTACAAAGCATTACATTGGCTTGCTCTTACCTATCTTTCCGATTTGGTTCTGCCGTACATACCTACACGTACGCTGCGGTCACAAGACGCAGGCCTCCTTACTATTCCTAGAATTTCTAAGCAAACAGTTGGAGGCAGGGCTTTCTCCTATAGAGCTCCGTTTTCATGCAATGGTCTGCCTATCCATGCGAGAGACGCAGACTATGTCTCAACCTTTAAGTCTTTACTGAAGGCTCATCTCTCTCTTCAGTAGGTCCTATGATTGAGTGTAGTCTGGCCCAGGGGTGTGAAGGTGAACGGAAAGACACTGGAGCGACGAACCACCCTTGCTGTCTCTGCCTGGCCAGTTCCCCTCTCTCCACTGGGATTCTCTGCCTCTAACTCTATTACGGGGGCTGAGTCACTGCCTTACTGGTGCTCTTCCATGCCGTCACTAGGTGGGGTCCGTCACTTGAGTGGGTTGAGTCACTGGCGTGATCTTCCTGTCCGGGTTGGAGATCTTCGTGGGCTATACTGGGCCTTGTCTCAGGGTAATAGGTTGATGGTTGAAGATATCCCTCTAGTGGTGTGGGGGCTGTGCTGTGGGTGCCTGTTTGGCCCTGTCAAGGGGTATTGTCTTAGCCTCCAGTATTTATGTTGCAATAGTTTATGTGTCGGGGGGCTAGGGTCAGTCTGTTATATCTGGAGTATTTCTCCTGTCTCATCCGGTGTCCTGTGTGAATTAAAGTATGCTCCTTCTAATTCTCGCTCTCTTTTTCTCTCTCTCTTTCTCTCTCTCCTTCTTTTTCTCCTTCTCTCTCTCATCTCTTGGAGGACCTGAGCCCTAGGACCATGCCTCAGGACTACCTGGCCTGATGACTCCTTGCTATCCCCAGTCCACCTAGTCATGCTGCTGCTCCAGTTTCAACTGTTCTGCCTGCGGCTATGGAACCCTGACCTGTTCACTGGATGTGCTACCCTGTCCCGGACCTGCTTTGGACTCTCTCTCTACCGCACCTGCTGTCTCTAACTCTGAATGATCGGCTGTGAAAGTCAACTGACATTTACTCCTGAGGTGCTGACCTGGTGCACCCTCTACAACCCCTGTGATTGTTATTATCTGACCCTGCTGGTCATCTATGAACGTTTGAACATCTTGGTCATGTTCTGTTATAATTTCCACCCGGCACAGACAGAAGAGGACTGGCCACCCCTCAGAGCCTGGTTCCTCTCTAGGTTTCTTCCTAGGTTCTGGCCTTTCTAGTTTTTCCTCGCCATCATGCTTCTACATCTGCATTGCTTGCTGTTTGGGGTTTTAGGCTGGGTTTCTGTACAGAACGTTGTGACGTTGGCTGATGTTAAAAAGGGCTTTATAAATACATTTGTTTGATTGGACCCTTTCTGCATGAAATTCCACAACTTTTAAGTTCATAATCACAAACTGACAGGAAAACTGCAAAACCATGAAGCTTTTAAGACATGGCATCTGTTCAATTGTCAGTCATTGGCTTAGTTAGAAGAAAGTTGTCAAAACGGGGGAAAATCATTTGCATCTGGAAAATAACTTTTTTAGGATTCATGAAATAGTATTTTATATCTGAGTGGGGATATGATTCACTAGAGTCACACTACGCCACACAGCATGGTGAACTCAGTCACACAGCAAAGGTACAGTTGAGTATATGCATGCGATAAACAAGTAGCAGTACTTCCATTCAATTTAAGTGTATGCCCCACTCGAATAAGTCCAAAGAAAGCATTGAATGGCTATACTAGCTCAGAATGTTCCATCTATATACATATATAAAGAAATACCTACAAGGGAAATGGATTACAGTGAGAATCCAATCGTGATGCAAGGACAAAAACATTCAATTGAAGGAAGTTGCAAATACAATTCATCAGGGTCTTGGAGATAGTGGGAAAGTATTTTGCTGAACTGAAAGCTATTTGTTGTTGTTGTTATTGTTGTTGTTATTTTCAATCAAAATATCCTCTGTTCCACTGTGTTCTTCACCAATACAGCATCTGAGTGCACATGACCAGACAAAGGTGACAAAACAATCATGTTCCTACAAAGTGTCCAATTTCGTCCATCCGTCTTTGCTTAAGAAAAATGGCCAAATGGGTTCAGCCGCCTTCCACTGTGACTTACAGAAGTGTTCTCCAAGCGAATCAGATGTTTTCCCTCTGATGAAGAAAGTGTCAGGGTTTTTCTTTGTAGTAGAGCCAGTGCCTGAGTTCTCCCATTCCGGGAAACACAGGGAGACAAGACACCTCATGAATAATGATGCGAGGGCATGCAGGGGAAGAAAGGTGACATTTAATTGTGTCAATCAACCCAATGGCCAATGCATCACCTTCATTACACATGACAAAGGAGAGTTCACTGAGGTCACAGACATTATTATGAGTGATAAAGATAGATAGACCACTTGTTGCATACAGGTTTCATTAAACATGTTATGTGGTGTACTGTATTACTGATATAGGCAATATTAATGTATATATGAATATTAACTGGCTTCTGAGATTACAGGTACGTGGACTGAAATGTAATTTAGTGATAATCAACAAAAAACTATTATCATCCCATCCCCAAGAGGAAGGAAAGGAAGGATGTCCATTTCAGGATTCCTAGCAGCAAGTCAGACATTTCTGTACATCATCCATCACTGCACAAAAAAGCAATTAAATGAGTGCATCATCAGGTCTTTCTCATAGTTGGCCATCATAAGCTCATTCAGCTGCATTAGTTCACTCAGCCATGTCAAGTTGATGTTTTTCCACCAGAGACACGCCATTATAGAGTGTGACAGTCATTGCAGTCAATCACTATATACTGTATACACCACCACATATAGAATCACTGCTGAAAGAGACAGTGACACACATGATACAATGTATAGGCTAGTGCACTAGCATGACTTTCTGGTTCATTTGGACTATTCACATAATTGTAGCTCTGTGTCTCCCTAATGTTTTCATGTGTCTTTCAGTTTTCCAATTATCCAAGAAAGTTGCTTTCCCACTTGTAGGTTACGTTGCTTGTCTACCTTCTGATAGGTGTTGTTTTTTCTCAATATAATTTTCAGAGTGGCTACGGATCTGACTTTCCCTTTCTTCCTGACAATTAAAGGTCTGAGAGGGCCTGCACATGTGCAGGATTTTACGTCAATTTTGTACGTAGCTGCTGCTCACTCTGCTGCTGTCTTAGGGTTGCGTAACTGGTGGCACAGAAGTCAAGCGCAGGAGAGCAACACTTAGTACAAAACGTAGTTGTTTAATATGACCATAAGCCGGTACAAAACAACACGAGAATAAATGGGCACAAAATACCCGTAGCGCACCAGTATACATAACATGCAACAATACTAACAATACAAACAATTCCGGACAAAGACATGTGGGAAACAAAGGGTTGAATACACAACATGTAATGAATGGAATTGAAACCAGGTGTGTGGGAAGACAAGACAAAACAAATGGAAAATGAAAAATGGATCGATGATGGCTAGAAGACCGGCGACGCCGACGGCCGAATGCCGCCCGAACAAGGAGAGGCACCGACTTCGGCGGAAGTCGTGACATGCTGCTTTCCCCTCCTTCCTCTCTGTGGCGATGATCGGACGTCTTTGGTTGGTATTTTCTACAAACTTCGACATGTTGTACAATAGACATGATTGACATGTTGTACAACAAACTTCTTTGTCTGTTGTTGTAATAGTAGGTGATTGTCAGTACTGCATGTATTCTTGGCTATCGTGCCATGGCTGTGTCAGAGTCAATTGTAAGTTAAACTTGGGTATTCCTTTATGGGTAGTGTGATGCCTAAGACACATTTTTACTTGCAGTCATTAGCGGCCATTAGAATCTATGTTCCTTTTTCCCTTTTTTGTTGGAATAAAACAGGCTATAATGAGGACTACATTAAATGTGTCTTGCGTGCAATGAACATAAACAACTGGTCCTGCGATATATATAGTTTGTTTTCTCTTAATTTAAATTTTTTTTTTGGAACAATTGTATCCAATGAACTGAGCAGGTTGGGATGACATGCTTATAGCCTTGCTAGGACTTTCTAAATATGCATTTATAAGATTGTGCTGTTATTATTTCTATTAATATTATCTATTATTGTTACTATTTAAAAAATCTGACTGTTATTTGGTTAGTTCTCTTAAAAAGCACCCTCATAGATATTTATGCTATCATGGGACTGCTCATATTTCCCTCTGGCCTACGTCAATTGGTGGCCAAGGGTTTGCCTTAGGACGTAAAGGTGCGTCATGAGTCAGGGAGATGGTCTTAGTGAGAACAAGCATAGAAATTGGTGGAGGTTTTAGTGGGGGGAATATTAGGACAATTGGAAGTTTACAAAGTTGCAGCTACAGTATGCTTAACAGTGCAAATTATTATGGTCCAGCTATATGGACACTTACTCATCTTGGTGCTTTATAATGGAAAGTTTACAAACATTGGTTGTGGTAAGTATAACTGAAACTTGGGTATTATTATGGTATGTGGGGAAATATGTATTGCCAGTTATAATTGTAATGGCTTAGCCGAACATAAAAAAAGAAGATACATTTTTACCTGGCTAAAAGAGAATGAATATAATATATATTGTTTACAGGAAACTCATTCTACAAATATACAGTTGAAGTCGAAAGTTTACGTACACTTAGGTTGGAGTCAATTAAACTTGTTTTTCAACCACTCCACAAATTTCTTGTGAACAAACTATAGTTTTGGCAAGTCGGTTAGGACATCTACTTTGTGCATTACACAAGTAATTTATCCAACAATTGTTTATGAGCATATGTTTATGAGCATATGAGCAAAACATATTTCATTTTATTTGGAATGCTAAGTCAGACAAAATTAAACGTGCTTATTTGTATAATGAATATGAGTTTGGGGGGCTAAAATGATTAAATATTAAAGCTTTAAACCTCTCACTCATACATAAGTTACTTAAACCCCAAATGGTTCTCCAGTGGATTACTAAGAAAGGCTCATCCTTTGTTCAAAAATTGTCTTTTTGCATTCATACAGATTAGATCAAAACAAATTTTATTAGTCAACATGCGTCGAATACAATAGGTGTAGACCTTACAGTGAAATGCTTACTTACGAGCCCCTAACTTTTTTGCCTGGCATATATTAAAGATACAAATTGTCTGAAAGGAATTGGCATAAATGGAAAAATATACCAGTTTCATTTGAGGACAAAAATGTTGAGAGCTGCACCATACAGGTTGCAAAATAAATGGGAAGAGATTTTGGATGTACCGATTCCATGGCACATGGTTTATGAACTGGTACAAAAAAACTACACTTGATTCATCACTTCAAGTTTTTCCATTTAAATTATCATATAAAATTCTTGCCACCAACAGAATGCTATTCAGTGCCTTGCGAAAGTATTCACCCCCCTTGGCGTTTTTCCTATTTTGTTTCATTACAACCTGTAATTTAAATTGATATTTATTTGGATTTCATGTAATGGACATACACAAAATAGTCCAAATTGGTGAAGTGAAATGAAAAAAAGAACTTGTTCAAAAGATTATAAAAAATAAAAAACTGAAAAGTGGTGCGTGCATATGTATTCACCCCCTTTGCTATGAAGCCCCTAAATAAAATCTGGTAAAACCAATTACCTTCAGAAGTCACATAATTAGTTAAATAAAGTCCACCTGTGTGCAATCTAAGTGTCACATGATCTGTCACATGATCTCAGTATATATACATCTGTTCTGAAGGCCCCAGAGTTTGCAACACCACTAAGCAAGGGGCACCACCAAGCAAGCGAGCACCATGAAGACCCAGGAGCTCTCCAAACAGGTCAGGGACACAGTTGTGGAGAAATACAGATCAGGGTTGGGTTATAAAAAATATCTGAAACTTTGAACATCCCACGGAGCACCATTAAATCCATTATTAATAAAAAATTGAAAGAATATGGCACCACAACAAACCTGCCAAGAGAGGGCTGCCCACCAAAACTCACGGACCAGGCAAGGAGGGCATTAATCAGAGAGGCAACAAAGATACCAAAGATGACCCTGAAGGAGCTGCAAAGCTCCACAGTGGAGATTGGAGTATCTGTCCATAGGACCACTTTAAGCCGTACACTCCACAGAGCTGGGCTTTACGGAAGAGTGGCCAGAAAAAAGCCATTGCTTAAAGAAAAAAATAAGAAAACACGTTTTGTGTTCGCCAAAAGGCATGTGGGAGACTCCCTAAGCATATGGAAGAAGGTACTCTGGTCAGATGAGACAAAAATGTAGCTTTTTGGCCATCAAGGAAAACCCTATGTCTGGTGCAAACCCAACACCTCTCATCACCCCGAGAACACCATCCCCAGAGTGAAGCATGGTGGTGGCAGCATCATGCTGTGGGGATGTTTTTCATCAGCAGGGACTGGGAAACTGGTCAGAATTGAAGGAATGATGGATGGCGCTAAATACAGGGAAATTCTTGAGAGAAACCTGTTTCAGTCTTCCAGAGATTTGGGACTGGGATGGAGGTTCACCTTCAAGCAGGACAATGACCCTAAGCATCCTGCTAAAGCAACACTCAAGTGGTTTAAGGGGAAACATTTAAATGTCTTGGAATGGCCTAGTCAAAGCCCAGACCTCAATCCAATTGAGAATCTGTGGTATGACTTAAATGTTGCTGTACACCAGCGGAACCCACTCAACTTGAAGGAGCTGGAGCAGTTTTGCCTTGAAGAATGGGCATAAATCACAGTGGCTAGATGTGCCAAGTTTATAGAGACATACCCCAAGAGACTTGCAGCTTAATTGATGCAAAGGTGGCTCAACAAAGTATTGACTTTGGGGGTGAATAGTCATGCACGCTCCAGTTTTCAGTTTTTTTGTCTTATTTCTTGTTTGTTTCACAATAAAAAATATTTTGAATCTTCAAAGTGGTAGGCATGTTGTTTAAATCAAATGATACAATCGATTTTAATTCCAGGTTGTTAGGCAACAAAATAGGACAAATGCCAAGGGGGGTGAATACATTCGCAAGCCACCCTACTGTATATGGGGCATACAACAATCTCAGCTCTACAGATTTTGCTGTGAAGAGACAGAATCAATAGATTGTTTATTCTACTATTGCCCTTATGTAGCTTGTTTCTGGTTGCAGATTCAGGAATGATTAAAAAATCACAACATGCACTTAAAATTAATCTTACAAATAGCAGTGTTGGGCGATTTGGAAAGCCATAGTCAGTCAATAAATAATATAATGATACTCATAGGAAAGGTTTTCATCTTTAGCTAACAATCTGTGGATACTATACAATTAGAAGGGGAAAAAATTATGTAAAACATCACAGCACAATTGAAAAATATATGGCACATGGAAACCAAACAAGGGTGGTCTATGGTGATAGGTAGGATGGGCTTAGTGTGGCTGAGGGGTGGGATTAAAGAGCTTGTGTTTGGTAATGTGTTATTGTTATGTGACTGCATTATATAAAAGTACCATTTACGTAAAATGTGTATGCAAAATGTATATGTAATGTAAAACGTATATGTAAAATGTATGCATATGGAGCAGGAAAGCTGTAAACAAAAACAAAAATGATATTGGTCCTTCGAAGAGGGTGGTGGATGGGTTCATAATACATTTTTTTAAATAATAATAATATAAAAAATATTATAAAAAAATTCTAAAATAAAATTAGGCTATTGCAAACATTAGCATGACACAATCAGGGAGTTTAAGTAGCTATTTAATTATTGACTAAGCAGGAGGTAGACAGGCCGTTCAAAGTGGAACGTGGGCATTCAGCTACTCTGGCAAATTTCAATAATCTGCTGTATATCAAACTGTGTGGTACTGCATGATCATTAAGAAGCAAAATAACTTAAGGTTACTTGCGTAACCCAGGTCCTCTGATATTATGAGTGAGACATCTCACTAGTGAATTCATTAGAATCTCCTAAGTAGCTCGAAGAACCAATCATACACGTCTATCGGAGTGTCTTGCTAATGTTGTCATGTGGCTTTTAGCTTTCCAATTATTCAATACAGTTGCTTGAATGCTTGCAGGTCATTTTGCTTGTCTACCTTCTGAATAAACTGTTCTCATGCATATGCAGATAGGTGTTTCTTATACATATAATTTTTAATTACAACTCCTTTCGTTTCCTTCTTCTGTAGTAAATGGTGTTATGAACTCATGTGACCATGCCAGTGAGTCAACATGAACGGCAGGTCTTGTGTACACTATGTTCAAACATAAATAGAATGGCACAATGCCTATCCTTCTTTAGCCCTCAGTATCTTGTGCATGACTAAACAGTATCAATGCCACAACAGTGGACGTGTTTGTTGCCCAAACACCAGGGATGAATTCTCCTAAACCTCTGATTTGTCTGCCAAACAGAGGTTGCATGCTCACTTATAGAAGATACACATAATTAATGCAAAGATACTGAATTTGGCCATCAGTGCCCCATTTAAAAAATTTATTGGTGCATGACCCCACTGCCTCCAAAACAGGCTCAAATGGGCTGTGGTTGGCAGGATTTCAAAACGCAAGTACCGTTATAGTTCTGGTCAACCACAGTTAAACCCTAACATGATGTAACTGTCTTCCCAAGGAGATACAGTCAGGACAAGGTTGTTCAACCCGGACAGAGCCACCATACTCAGAGGTTAACCTCAGTCCCAGAGGTGGAACTCTTATTGTGATTTGATAAGGAAAACGAGCAGTAAAATACCTCCCTGGCTAGCCCTGCAGTTGCCTCACACTCCTCACGCTAACTAGCTCATTCGACCATGAACTCCAGGTGTCAGATGTCTTGGGAGCAGCTGAGTTAGAGGGCTGTTGTGGTTTGGATGAATATGTTAGACGTTGGGGAATGCTTACCCAGATAGGAAGACTGAGAGCAGCAGCTGATGCCTGTCCTAGACTTGATGAATAACCTGCCAACTTCATGTTCCAATATAATCTTCTGTTTCATGGTCCAGCTAGCACACTGGTCCATTTCTGTATTTCTGTTTACATCCAAATTAAATTATGTGACTTACGTGTGATATGCTTCAACTAGGCGACACATTTGGAATCTTACATTGATTTTGTTATTGTTGTAATGCTGACTTCACATAAAGCCTTGTTCCTGGAGCTGTCATGAAGCATGTTGACAACACCAAACAGCCTAATGGATCACTTCTAAATAAATTCTAAGAGGTAGCCTGCAGCACCCTGCTTTGAACGTAGTCACTGTTACTAGCTGGCTACCACCCGGTACTCTACCCTGCACCTGAGACTGCTACCCAATGTACATAGCTATTGAACACTGGTCACTTTAAAAATTGAAATTGTGTTTTTTGACATTTTGATAAATTAATTAAAAATGGAAAGTTGAAATGTCTTGAGTCAATAAGAATTCAACCCCTCTGTTATGGCAAGCCTAAATAAGTTCAGGAGTAAAAATTTCACATGATAATAAGTAGCATGCAATAATAGAGTTTAACATGATTTTACCTCATCTCTGTACCCCACACATACAATTATCAGTAAGGTCCCTCAGTCGAGCAGTGAATTTCAAACACAGATTCAACCACAAAGACCAGGGAGGTTTTAGGGAATGAGATAGGGGGATACCTAGTCAGTTGTACAACTGGATGCATTCAACTGAAATGTGTCTTCCGTATTTAACCCAACCCCTCTGAATCAGAGAGGTGCGGAGGGCTGCCTTAATCAACATCCACACCGTCAGCGCCCAGGGAAAAGTGGGTTAACTGCCTTGCTCAGGGGCAGAGCGACAGACTATTACCTTGTCAGCTCGGGGATTCGAGCCCCAACGGTCCTACCCGCTAGGCTACAATGCCTCGCAAAGAAGGGCACCTATTGGTAGATGGGTAAAATTAAAAAAGCATACATTAAATATCCCCCTGATCATTGTGAAGTTATTAATTACACTTTGGATGATGTATCAATACACCCAGTCACTACAAAGATACAGGCGTCCTTCCTAACTCAGTTGCCTGAGAGGAAGGAAACCGCTCAGGGATTTCACCATGAGGCCTTTAAAACAGTTACAAAGTTTAATGGCTTTGATAAGAGAAAACTGAGGATGGATCAACAACATTGTAGTTACTCCACAACCTAATTGACAGAGTGAAATGGAAGCCTGTACAGAAAAAAAATATATTCCAAAACATGCATTGTGTTTGCAACAAGTCACTGAAGTAACACTGCAAAAAATGTGGCAAAGCAATTCACTTTTTGTCCTGAATACAACGTAGTATGTTTGAGGCAAATCCAATACAACACATTGCTCTCAATATTTTCAAGCATAGCGCGTAATGCATCATGTTATGGGTATGCTTGTAATTAAGTTAAGGACTGGAAAGTTTTTAAGGATGAAAAAGAAACTGAATGGAGCTAAGCACAGACAAAATCATAGAGGAAAACCTGCCTCAGTCTGCTTTCCACCAGACACTTGGAGATTAATTCACCTTTCAGCAGGACAACAACCTAAAACACAAGGCCAAATCTACACTGGAGTTTCTTACCAAGAAGACAGTGAATGTGGCCAAGTGGCCAAGTGTGTGGCCAAGTTACAGTTTTGACATAAATCAGCTTGGAAATCTATGGAAAGACTTGAAAATTGTTGTCAAGCAATGATCAACAACCAATCTGACAGAGCTTGACAATTTTTTTAAAGAATAATGGGCAAATATTGTACAAAATATCCAGATGTGGAAAGCTCTTTGAGACTTACCCAGAAAGACTCACAGCTGCAATCACTGCCAAAGGTGATTCTAACATGAATTGACTCAGGGGTCTGAATACTTACACTACCGTTAAAAGGTTTGGGGTAATTTAGAAATGTCCTTGTTTTTGAAAGAAAAGCAATTTTTTTGTCCATTAAAATAACATCAAATTGATCAGAAATACATTGTTAATGTTGTAAATGACTATTGTAGCTGGGAACGGCAGATTCTTTTTGGTATAACTACATAGGCGTACAGAGGCCCATTACCAGCAACCATCACTCTTGTGTTCCAATGGCACGTTGTTTTAGCTAATCCAAGTTTATCATTTTAAAAGGCTAATTGGTCATTAGAAAACCCTTTTGCAATTATTTTAGCACAGCTGAAAACTGTTGTCCTGATTAAAGAAGCAATAAAACACGACCAATAACACATTATTTTATTTGACAGGCACGTTGTGCATCATTTTATGAGAATGCATAAGAACCACTACTGTATATGATTGCATTTCACAGAAGGTTAAACTGAGGCATGTTATATATGCCATCCATCCTCTGAAGCAAAGCACAGGCCTTTAGTCTAGTGACATCTGAATGTCACCCGGGACAGATCACTCTAACAAACCATAATGTGATGAAAAAGAGGGCATGAAAAGGGAGATGAGATCATCAGCCTTATTTTTCTTTGCATGAGAGAGCGTGATGCGGTCAGGTCAGTGCCTAGCCAGCTCAATGTAAGCAGCAGCAGTAGCTTGGTCTGTCAGAGCCAGATGTAAACAGAGGAGAGATGCCAGGGAGAGTTAGCATTACCATTAGATCTCCAACAACTCCATAGTTCACACTACTGCTGCACGATCATCAACATCAGCCTCAGAGAGAGAGAGAGAGAGAGAGAGAGAGAGAGAGAGAGAGAGAGAGAGAGAGAGAGTTTGATAACTCTGGCTTAGTTACACAACGTGAAAAGATTACTCTGGATGAACAGAACAGAAACTAATTAGATGTATTAATTCACAACTCACAACCACAGATACAGCAGAATCACGTCCACAGATCCTTTGTCTGTAATAAATAGAAACAATTTAGGAATTGATGCAATAGTATCAGCCAGCAGCTCCCTGATCATTGTGAAATTAGAATACATTGTGAAGATAAGATAGAAGAGCTATTCTGCTATTCTTGTGACTTTGGATAAGAGCCTGTCAACTAACTTAATATATAGAGTAGTAGGAATATACAGTAGCTAATTTACAGTAATTTGACCTGGGTGATAAAGAAGTGTTGAACTGTTATGCACGCTCTAAATGTATGACCAAAAATTTGCCTCGATTTATCCGGAGGGGAAGAAGAAACCACTAAAATGGAGAAGCATGACGTTTTCCCCCATATTTCCTTAACCGTGGTTTCTTTGTGTCAACAGACGGCTCAGACATTAGTCTCTTCTCTTCCAGACCTTCAAACAAAAGAGCTCAGTGAAAATGAAGTCTTATGATTTCAGTACCTAGTGGGAGCACGGTCATTGATCAGTTATCTCAAATATCTCATAATCGTTGCAGTTCATATGTCACAGCCATTAGCTCGCTATCCCCTCAGGTGTTGGTAATTACACCCCATCACAGCTCTTCATGCATGATCATCATGCACTGTGCTGTATTTGCCCAAAGGAGCTAACAAATGTTTGCCTAGTTAGTTAGGTTTGGACGCAACAGTTGATACAGTAGATTCTTCAGTCAGGTACAAATATGGTGGAAGAAGACTGGATCCATGCAGAGTATTTACAAAAAAAGTACAAATGGCAAAAACTACTTGAGAAATGTAATAGTAACATAATAAACTTGACTAATAGCATTTGATTAGGCCTAACAATAGCAATAGACAACTGTGTGTAGCGGTTTGGCTTGGAAAGTTTTTTTCGCCTGGTCACATACAGTCAAACCGCTACACACAGCCTACATCGTTGTCACCATATTAGCTAAAGTAATGTCATAGTCAGCATAGCTAATAGAATTAACATGTTAGTGAACCAGCTAAAATCATGCAGTAACATTAGTGTACAATCAGTAAGCAGTTACACCGGCGAGCCCCGGTAGCAATAAATTAGTAATATCAAAAGCTTGCCTTGACTTGAAAGAGTTCCAGTGTTGTGTTGAAAAGTCATAGCCAGCTAGCTAACATAGCATCCCTCTGTTTGAGCAGGGTGTTTCAGCAGGCTAAACTAGCTAGCTGCATTTGCTAGCTAAGTAATCAAACTGATTATCTCTATAATTATCTCTTGCTTCTCTTTCAAACTGTTAAACTATTGTCTTTCTCTCTCTTTGAGTCAACTACTCACCACATTTTATACACTGCAGTGCTAGCTAGCTGTAGCTTATGCTTTCACTACTAGATTCAGTTTATGCTGCAAGAGCTCTGATAGGCTGGAGGATGTCCTCCGGAAGTTGTCATAATTACTGTGTAAGTCTATGGAAGGGTGAGAACCATGAGACTCCTAGGTTTTGTATTGAAGTCAATGTACCCAGAGGAGAACAGAAGCTAGCTGTCCTTTGGCTACACCATGGCGCTACCCTACAGAGTGCTGTTGAGGCTACTGTATACCTTCTTTGCAAAATAGTGTGTTTTAATAAGTTATTTGGTGACGTGATTATATTTAGTGTAGTTTTATCTAAAAAGTATAACTTTTTAAATGTTTTACAGTTAAACATTTTATGAAATTCACTGAGGAGGATGGTCCTCCCCTTCCTCCTCTGAGGAGCTTCCACTGGTATCAATGCACCCAGTCACTACAAAGATACAGGAAATCAATCAGGGATTTCACCATGAGCCCAATGGTGACTTTAAAACAGTTACCGAGTTTAATGGATGTGATAGGAGAAAACTGATGATGGATCAACAATATTGCAGTAACTCCACAATATTAACCTAAATGATAGAGTGAAAAGAAGGAAGCTTGTACGGAATAAACATTTCCAAAACATGCATCCTGTTGGCAATAAGACACTAAAGTAAAACTGTAGCAAATGTGGCAAAGAAATATACTTTATGTTGGGCTCCCGAGTGGCACAGAGATCTAAGGCACTGCATCTCAGTGCAAGAGGTATCACTACAGTCCCTGGTTTGAATCCAGGCTGCATCACATCCGGCTGTGATTTGGAATCCCATAGGGCGGCGCACTATTGGCCCAGCGTTGTCTGGGTTTGGCTGGGGTAGGCCATCATTGTAAATAAGTGTCACGTCCTGGCCATAGATATCCCTTTTGGCTGCTCTATGGTGGTTTTGGTCAGGATGTGAGCAGGGGTGTGTGTTTGTTCTGTGTTATAATTTCTATGTTGGTTTGGTTTGGGTTCCCAATTAGAGGCAGCTGTTAGTCGTTGTCTCTAATTGGGAATCCTATTTAGGTTGTAAAGTCCCCCACCTGTGTGTGGGATATTGTTTATGTTCATCGTGTTGGTTGCTGTGTTGCGCTACTCGTTGAGTCACGATCGTTGTGTTCTTCCTTTTGTTTCGGTGAGTTAAACCAAATAAATATGTTTTACTCAACCCGGCACGCTTCGCCTTCGTCCGTCCTTGAAGATCGTGACAGAATATCCCACCACAAAAGGACCAAGCAGCGTGCAACCATGCAGGAACCCTGGAGCCAGGAGGGGGAGTATCGCCGTCCCAGAGTGGAGATGGAAGCAGCGGCGGCAGAGCGGCGCTTCTGCAAGGAGAAGTATGCGGGAACACGGCTGGCATTTAAGTCCGAGAGGCAGCCCCAAAAACTTTTTTTGGGGGGGCAGTCGGGGAGTTTGCTTACCAGAGGGAGCATTGCACTGGTAAGGCACTGTGTGAAGCGGTGAAACGCACGGTGTCACCAGTGCGTGTTCACAGCCCGGTGCGCGACATGCCAGCTTCCCGCATCTGTCAAGCTAAGGGGAGTGTGCAGCCTGGAAGGAGGGTGTCGGCTCAGCGTTCCTGGTCTCCGGTGCGCCTCCTTGGACCAGGATATCCTGCGCCGGCTCTGCACACTGTGTCTCCGGTTCGCGTCCACAGCCCGGTGCGCAACATCCCAGCTCCTCTCATCTGTGAGGCTAGGGTCAGTGAAGAGCCTGGCAGAAGGATGCCGGCTCCCTGCACCAGGTCCCCTGTGCGCATCGCGAGCCCAGCACGGCCTGTTCCTACTCCCCGCACCAGGATCCTAGTGCGCATCGTGAGTGCAGCACGGCCTGTTCCTGCTCCCCGCACCAGATTCTCAGTGCGCATCGCGACCCCAGCACGGCCTGTTCCTGCTTCCCGCACCAGAATCCTAGTGCGCATTTCGAGCCCAGCATGGCCTGTTCCTGCTCCCCGCACCAGAATCCCAGTGTGCATCGTGAGCCCAGCACGGCCTGTTCCTGCTCCCCGCACCAGATTCTCAGTGCGCATCGCGAGCCCAGCACGGCCTGTTCCTGCTCCCCGCATCAGGTTCCCTGTGTGCATCGAGAGCCCAGCACGTCCTGTCCCTGCTCTACGCATCAGGTCCCCTGTGCGCATCGAGAGCCCGGCACGTCCTGTCCCTACTCCACGCATCAGGTCCCCAGCGCATCGAGACCCGGCACGCCCTGTCCCTGCTCCATGCATCAGGTCCCCAGCGCATCGAGACCCCGGCACGTCCTGTCCCTGCTCCACGCATCAGGTCCCCTGTGCTCATCGAGAGCCCGGCACGTCCTGTCCCTGCTCCACGCACCAGGCTCCCTGTGCGTCTGCAGAGCCCGGCACGGCCTGTTCCCGCTCCACGCATCAGGTCCCCTGTGCGCATCGAGAGACCGGCTCGTCCTGTCCCTGCTCCACGCACCAGGCCTCTAAGATGGCGTCCCAGCCTGGTACGTACTGTTCTTGCTCCACGTACCGGGCCTCCAGTGCGTCTTCTCGGGCCGGGATGGCCCGCACCGTAGCCGCCACCAAAGGCGAGGACCCACCCGAGAGACCCCTCCCAGTGACTTTTAGGCGCGGTCGGAGTCCGCACCTTTGGGGGGGGGGAGGGTACTGTCACGTCCTGGCCATAGATAGCCCTTTTGGCTGCTCTATGGTGGTTTTGGTCAGGACGTGAGAAGGGGTGTGTGTTTGTTCTGTGTTATAATTTCTATGTTGGTTTGGTTTGGGTTCCCAATTAGAGGCAGCTGTTAGTCGTTGTCTCTAATTGGGAATCCTATTTAGGTTATTAAAGTCCCCCACCTGTGTGTGGGATATTGTTTATGTTCATTGTGTTGGTTGCTGTGTTGCGCTACTCGTTGAGTCACAATCGTTGTGTTCTTCCTTTTGTTTCGGTGAGTTAAACCAAATAAATATGTTTTACTCAACCCGGCACGCTTCGCCTTCGTCCGTCCTTGAAGATCGTGACAATAAGAATTTGTTCTTAACTGACTTGCCTAGTTAAATAAAGGTTACATTTCAAATAAAAATAAAATTATGTCCTCCTTACAAAGCGTCATTTTTGGGGCAAATCCAACTCAACACATCACTGAGTACCAATCTTCATATGTTCAAGCATGGTGGTGGCTACATCATGTTATGGGTATGCTCTGCAAGGACTAGGGAGTTTTGTTTTTGTTGGATAAAATGAAACACAATAGAGCTAAGCACAGGCAAAATCCTAAAGTAAAACCTGCTTCAGTCTGCTTTCCAGCAGACACTGGGAGACAAATTCACCTTTCAGCAAGACAATAACCTAAAGCACAAGGCCATATACACACTGGAGTTAGACAACATTAAATGGTCCTGATTGCCTAGTTACAGTTTTAACTTAAATTGGCTTGAAAATCTATGGCAAGACTTGAAAATGTCTGTCTAGCACTGATCAACAATCAACTTGACAGAGCTTGAATAATTATAAAAATGATCATCCAGTTGTGCAAAGCTCTTAGAGACTTAGCCAGAAAGACTCATAGCTGATTCTAACATGTATTGACTCAAGGGGATGAGTACTTATCTAATCAAAATATATTAGTGTTTTACTTTACTTTTTACCTTTTTTTACAAATGTTCACATTTTTATTCCAGTTTGACATTTGAGTTGAGAATTTTTTGTAAATACAATTAAATTTGACACACACACACACACAATGGAAGTTACAACAACTTAGGGCTGAACTTTAGAATGTAATCTATGGCAGAAGGTCCCACGACCAGCTGATCACTGAGTGGGAGGTGAAAGCTGGGAGAAATGGGAGAGAAATATTTGGCCTCACCAGTTGATCTGATGGTCTCATTACACTAGAGTTGCTTTTCTCCCCAATGATTTACTCTCTCTGCTAATGCTTTCTGCTAGCTCTGCTCTGCTCCACGTCTGACATGACAATGTTTATTTTTGTTTTTTAGAAACCAGTTAGATCAGATTCTGATTCCTGGCAGAGAATACACGGCAGCATGAGGACATTCATTCTTTCACAGTTAATGAGGATAAGTTTTATATTGCAGTCTTTTAAGAGTTGACCTCACCCATGTTAGTGCATAGATGATTGTTATCTCTTTTCAAATGCTTTATTGGTCCATCTCTGTCTATGTAAAATTGAGCAGACTGTTTTCTTTCATTCATAAGTATGTGATTCCGTCTTGATGACAGTTTGAGATATGGGATGTGACACAGACCGTGAAAGATCTGTCGTTTTTTGGGATCCGTCTCTCCTAACATGATTTCAGCATCAACATGAACGCTGCAAATATTTTGTTACTTCTGTTACTGTTGTATGTGAGTATTTAATACTTTACCTTTTCCTGATAGTTTAGAAATATTATGTTTTTTTTAATATGTACACTTAAACTGCAATGACGTTTTTACCTTGACTGAAGGCAGAAATGCCTTGCAACTATTTCAATCTTCTTTAATGTATTCTATTCCTCCTACCTTGAGATTATAAATTGCAATACGCATACAGTACTTGAAAAATAACCATGCACATGTTGAGGGGCTACATGGATTGCTCTGTGTCAATTCACTGCCACTTCAGAGTGAGATCGTCTACTTCAGAATGGGACTTTATTTTCGATGTCCTTAGTTGATCTATTCTACACTCAAGGCATGCAATTCTGTTTGAGTTTGGAGAAATATACATTTGTGAGACAGAATGCAGTCCAGATATTGTTAAACAAAACTGTACTTGATATTTGGATCAGATCGGAATTGAATATACTGTATGTTATAGGCCCACATGTGTGTGGGTTTAATGCTTACCAATTATGAATGGTTTTAAAGAATTCTTGACTAGTAACATACTGAGACCTTACTATGAGTGACCTAGACGCGGACATGTGCAGATAGACACACACAAACACACGTCATGGAAAAGCAAATGGAAGTGATCCCTAAGGAACTGTGTGGGAATGTTTTCTAAAATGTATTGAACAAATCGTGGACATTTCCTACACAGAATAGTATCTTTTTTTTTTAAAGGGAACATTTTCTCTATGCAGTTATACAGTACAGGTCAGTGGATACCTTGTTCATCAAATTATTTTTTAACAGGTTGTTCCACATCCCAGTAACCATTTCAAAATTAGGCTACCATTATCAAGCGATTATAAAACTGTTAGTGCAGATTCTGATTTGTTACATAAGTATTCACACCCCTGAATCAATACATGTTAGAATCCCCTTTGACAGAGATTACAGCTGTGTCTTGCTGGGTAAGTCTTCTAGGAGCTTTGCACACCTGGATTGTACAATATTTGCTACACAGCCATTTTCAAGTCTTGCCAGGGATTTTCAAGTCAATTTAAGTCAACTGTAACTAAGCCACTCAGAAGCATTCAATCTTGGTAAGCAACTCCAATGTATATTTGGCCTTGTGCGTTAGGTTAATGTCCTGCAGAAAGGTGAATTTGTCTCTCAGTGTCTGTTGGAAAGCAGACTGAACTAGGTTTTCCTCTTGGATGTTGCCTGTGCTTAGCTTTATTCTGTTTATTTTGTGCCTGCCAATGACAAGCATACCTATAACATGATGAGGCACCACCATGCTTGAAAACATGAAGAGTGGTACTCAGTGATGTGTTGGAAAACCTCCCTGGTCTTTGTGGTTGAATCTGTGTTTGAAATTCATTGCTCGAATGAGGGACCTTGCCGATAATTGTATGTGTGTGGTACAAAAATCATTCAAAAATCATGATAAACAATATTATTGCACACAGAGTGAGTCCATGCAACTTATTATGTGACTTGTTAAGTATATTTCTACTCCTGAACTTATTTAGGCTTGCCATAACAAAAGGGTTGAATAATTATTGACTCAAGACATTTCAGCTTTTCATTTTTAATACATTTTTACACATTTCCTGAAACATAATTCCACTTTGACATTATGGGGTTTTGTGTGTAAGCCAGTGAAACAAAATCTCAATTTTATACATTTTAAATTCAGGCTGAAACACAGCAAAATGCAGAAAAAGTAAGGGGTGTGATGAATACTTTCCGAAGGCACTGTATGTATAGACTAGAGGGGAGGGAGCACTGTGACAGCAGCAGCAGTCAGCTGAGCATTCTAATTAGGCTTACTGTGCTGTTTATACAATTCCTCAAGTCCAGACTTACAGAAGTGAGTAAGGTTGCAAAATTCCGGGACTTTAAATAAATTCCCTGGTTTTCCAGAAATACTGGTTGGAGGTTTATGGATTTCATGCTTATCCTCCAACCAGGATTTCGGGTAAACCAGGGAATTTATTAAAGGTTCCCAGAATTCTGCAACCCTATAGTTGGGAGCATTATAATGTTGCATTTTTTAAATACCTTTGCTGCTGCAGCGGTACATCATTAATGTGCCAAACTCTCTTGCAGGGTGAAAGACTGTACGTTAGTATGACTACGCCACATGTGAAACAGCCCTGACCTGCCCTTCTACCCTCAGCTTCCTTTGTGCTCCAGCCTGTCCTGTCTTGTCCCCCGCTCCCTCCAAAAAAATGACATTTATTTTACAGAAGACAGCTGGCCCCACAGCTATAAAATGAGGGATTACCTTGCCCACTGTCTAATCTGACCACCAGTCAGTGCCCGTCAAAAAGGAAGGGATAGAGGAGAAGCGGATGTGGCTTTGGCCCAAACACAAACTCAGACATCTGTAACCTCTTGTTGCCACATTTGCCACACTGTCATATTTGACCACCAGTGGAGGTAGAGGTGGTTAGAGAGCAGGGGAGGAGAGAAGAGGGGAGAGGAGGAGAGAGGAGAGGACAGGATAGGGGAGGAGAGGAGGGAACGGTAGAGAAGAGGTATGGATAAAGATGAGGCTTATATTTTAGACCAAACTCAGCCATGTGGGAGCTCACGTTGCTACCCTGTTATTGTGCTCTGCCGCAGTCTACAATGTCACAGGTAATGTAAAATATTCATGAAGGTGGGGAACACAATGAGTGTTTGTTCTTTACAGCCTGTTAATGACATTACTTTATTTATTGACTGAAGAATTAGAGTGCTGCTCAGTCAGAGCACATACCCCAAAGTAGCTTCGTCACGCAACAAGACTGAGGTAACACTTATTGGTGTGCACAACGGGCTGATTGAATGACAAGCACTGCTTAAGCCAAGGCAGATAATTTAAATAGAGGATGTTTATTGGCATAATTAGCTAGTATAAATAATCACATCCACCTTCAGTGTTCTCAGTCATACCAATTAATATGCTTGAGCAGCACTTATTCCAATAGTGTTGGATGTGTGAGGTTTTACACAGACTTGGTAGTTCGTTTGCGAGCGTGAAATTAACCTAGCTTCATAATATGTGAGGAATGAGACATTGTTGCTGTAGCCAACTATTTTGGAAACATGTAAATACCAACAGCTCTATTGTGTCACACATTTTTTTTTTATGGAATATCGTAAATTAGGGAATACGGGAATAGTCTGGCCTCCTAGCACAACATGTCAAATTATTTTCCAATGTATTTAGCATATTGGATGTGGATAAACATTTCAGCAAGATTTGGAGATGACAAAATAATGAATTACAGGTGTATTATTGTCACGTCCTGGCCATAGATAGCCCTCTGGGTTTTTCTATGGCGGTTTTGGTCAGGACGTGACTAGGGGGTTTATTGGGTTTTCTATGTTGTTTATTTCTATGTTTTGAGTTTGTATGGTTCCCAATTAGAGGCAGCTGATTGTCGTTGCCTCTAATTTGGGATCATACTTAAGTTGTTCCTTTTTCCACCTGTGTTGGTGGGTTATTGTTTGTTGTTAGTGCCTTTGTGCATGCTACACTTCTTGTTACGGTCAATTATTTCTTTATTGTTTTGTATGTTTCACTGGAATTAAAAGATATGGAACGTCATGCACACTGCACCTTGATTTCAACGATCGTGACAGTTATGAGAGAAAGTTCTTATTTCTCTCCTCCACATGTAACCGGTGTGAAATGGCTAGCTAGCTAGTGTTGCACGCTATCTGTGATGTCACTCGCTCTGAGACCTTGAAGTAATTGTTTGCCTTGCTCTGCAAGAGCTGCGGCATTTGTGGCGCGAAAGGTAACAATGCTTAGTGGGAGGTAGTTGTTGATGTGTTCAGAGGATCCCAGGTTGGGGCGAGGAGAGGGATCGAAGTAACACTGTTACACACAGAGAGCATTAATCATCATTCCTGTCGACAGGATTATTTGAAAAAGGCAGCTTCTGCTCCTGTATTCTCACTAACATGCCAAACTAAAAGTTCCCTCTCCATGTTTATTTTAGATCAAGTCTAAAACATAACTTTAATGTCAGAGATATTCTACAATCATATATCTATTACAATAGACTTTTGTATTGGACTGTACCCCCACACTAATTCTGCCACCCCTGCTAAAAAAATCCTAGGGGAAACATTATGTAGTATATGACACGAAGCCAACTGATACCGAACAATGACAATAACTCCTTCAGCTGCTTCTTCCTCATTCCTGCTGTGTTTCCTACCTGCATGCTTCCGCAATCTGTTTTTCCAGCCTCTTGTGCCCTTGCTCTGAGCAACACCATTTATTGAATGAGAATCTGCAGATTCTCTCTCTGTCCGTCGGGCCTGGAAGACTCAGTCTTTGTCAATCAGACAACTGAAGCAAATGTGTCTCTTTGAACCAGCACAAAGAATGTCAGGAACTGGGCTTGCAGATACAGTATGGCAGTCAGTGTTTAAAATTAGGTCAGACAAGTTGAATATATTATTAACCTCTTAAGGATCGGACAATTTTTTCAATTTTCGCTTAAAATGACATACCCAAATCTAACTGCCTGTAGCAAGGATATGCATTTTCTTGATACCATTTGAAAGGAAACACTTTGAAGTTTGTGGCAATGTGAAATTAATGTAGGAGAATATAACACATTAGATCTGGTCAAAGATAATACAAAGAAATAAACGTTTTTTTGTTTTTTTGTTTTTCAATCATGTTTGAAATGCAAGAGAAAGGCCACAATGTATTATTCCAGTTTAGGCGCAATTTAGATTTTGTCCACTGACGGATCCAATGAACCATTGCATTTTTGTTCAAAGTTTTGTATCAAGTCTGCCCAAATGTGCCTAATTGGTTTATTAACAAGAATTTAAGCTTACTGCCCATATCAGATATGTCTACGTCCTGGGAAATGTTCTTGTTACTTACAACCTCATGCTAATCACATTAGTGCACGTTAGCTCAACTGTCCCGTGGGTGGGGATGGGGGGCGGGGCGGGGGCACCGATCCCGTAGAGGTTCATTTGCTAGACATTATGGGCCAATGCATTCTGCATCTGAAATATATGATGATATAATCCAAAAAAGACATCATAACTGTGCCTTTCAGCAATCTCCCATATTACATCAGGTATCTCATCCTGGACAGCAAACTAGATCGAACTGTGCTAAATCATATGCAGTTAATACTTATCATCCTAAATCCTGCATCAATAAACAATTCTAGACAGTCAATAGTTATCATCAGAGAGAAATCCTCCAACTATAATACATGAGAGGTGAAAGCTGTGCAGGACTGGGTTCATAACCTTACGGTCTCAAGACGGCTCTGGGATCCATTGGTCTCCTATATTTGCAAGTATTTTGATCCAACTTTGCAACCCTGATGTAATGTATCTCATCTTCACTTCAAGACTTCTGAAGCAGAAAACCCAGAAGGGTTTACCTTTACCTTACCTCAGCAGATGAGAGAAATCATATTTTATTGGACATGCACAGACTACACCAAGATGCAAAGAGTTGATGACTGCAGGTCTAGCCTATTGTCCCAAAGTTTGCAGACCACCACAGGCTATTTGTTTTAAAATCCTTTTTAGACGAAAGTTGTTAAACTAATAATTTTTCCTTCAACATGCTCTTGGAAAAGCAATCAAATGCATTGCTACTAGTTTTAATCAAACTGAAATAATTTTCATAAAGCCTTTTTAATTTACGGTTCTGCATTCAGGGAATAACGCTGACAAACTCTAATTAATGATCACTTGGCAGTTTCGTTTAAATCAGTTAAATTACAATCAAGGAAATGTCTAGAAAATAAAGGCACAAGTGCCATTGCTGTCCATTAGCATGCCATTATCACACCAGTCTCACTAGATTTGTTTTATATGTGATGTCCCTATTGCGCAAACAATTGAGAGAGAAGCTTACAGAAAATTAAGCCAATGTTCAGAATCTTAAAGATTTACTTTCAACCAGTCTGAACATTTCACAGCAGAACCACAGGCTATATAGTATGGCAGCCAATATGTGAATACTGTCCCTTAGGCTTATAAATTGGATGTGCAGGGACGACAATCTATGTTATTTACCGACTTGTTTACTTATCTGCTTCACCCATTAGCCTAATGGAATATGGAGTATAACAAGTAAATGAATAATAATCATCATCATCATGATGGTGATAATGATACCTAGTCTAATTCCATAGCTGGTAGCCTGCTCTGGGGGAATACATTAACATTTAGGTGGTGCTAATAATAGGCATGGGCAATTAAAACTTCCTCCACTAGGCTACTCTGTGCTGAAGTTGACACTCACAGAGCTGGGTTGGGGGACGGATGGACGTGTATGTTTCAGATCTCCTAATACGTGTCTAGACTGCATATTACAGTAAAGGAGATGGAACAGTAATTGTATGTGCGAGTCCTGTGCAGAACTGAGAGAACTCTCTCATTTAGATAAAGGTCACGAGTCTAATTGAACAAATAAACAAATAGATCATCAGTCTGTGGTGACATAATGGGGATACATGTGTAATACAGAAATCATTGGTGAAAGTGTTCCTACAGGACATTTATCATAAGCTTCATCAAAAGATATATCAAAAGCTATATCAACATTTATTTCAAAAGTGACATCTTCAAAGTTTGTTTAAGACACATTTTTCATGCAATTTCACAACTGTTTAGCGTTCATTCCTTTATCAACCTAATAGCTTTTTCACCCACACAAAATAGATAGGCCGACTTTAAAATACATTGAAATAAACACTTTTCCCTGCAGTCAGAACTTTAGATGGATAACGCACATTATATTAGGGAATTCTGAGTCTCACAACGATGCTCAGGGGTATGGAAAATCTAATCTGATAGTAATCTGACTAACTGTTACAAAAATGATATTATTTATAAAATAATAAGAGATTAGTCAGCAAGGGTCACTTTGAGGGGACTCTGAGAGGAAAACAGACTGTAGTTAGTTTAAAACCATTTTCTTAAATATCCATTAGTAAAAATGTTAAATGATCTGTGTTTTGGAATGAAACATATATTCTCTTGGCTACATGCCACTGAAAACTATTTAAGGTCACATTTATGTCACCCACATCATGTCTGGGATGTATCCATAACCTTTTTCAATGCCCCCGTTTCCCCTCCCTCCTGCTCCGTCACTCCTTCCTTCTCTCTCTCACTCCCTCGCTCTCTCTCTCTCCCCCTCCTATCTACCTAAAGAAAATAATATTTTTACTACAAGGTTTATGAAAAAATATATAAAATATTGTTTACAACAGTGCTTTCATCAGTAAATTGGATCAGCCACTGCTGCCAGATTGTTATTTTCAAAGTCGGACGCATTTGTCTCAATAGCTCACTGACACCGGCTGTCATGAGACAGAACAGATGGGCAGTGAGTAAAACAAATCGTCTTTCTGTATGAATTTAACTGACTTTCATAATGTGTGCATAATTCCACAGAAAGATTATGAATGTGTGCTAGTAGGTTGAGGCTCAGTGCGTCGATCTGATTGTACAGGGATCGGTGTGAGGAGAGGGAAGGAAACTCTCGAGTAGCCTACGTGGAGTAAGAATTCTGAGTGCGTCAATTGGGCGAGCAGTTTTCCACGGGTTTGAAACGGGCGCACTATTTCTTGGCATTATGTCTTGGATGAAACACATGCACGTAGTAGGCAACGTGTTAGGTGCCTTTCGGACTTCAAGCCTAGCTCTTTGATTTAGCGTATCAATTGGACCATGGATGCTACGATTTACCAAATCATATTTGGGGAGTTTGGGGACCCAAACTGTAGTTTGATGGATGCCTTTCAAGACACTTTCTACGAAAACGCATCGTTTTCTTTGATGGATTTTGACGGTACGATTTGGGGGGATTTTGACACCGTCATCAATGGTTAATGCTTTCCCTTGACGTCTTGGGCAATTAATTATCATTATTTAAACGTCTTTTTGTTCATTTAAAGGTTTGTATTGCAATGCCACAACTGATGAGATTGGAACATGTTGGCCAAGGAGCAACCCCGGACGGATGATGGAGAGACCCTGTCCAGAGTACATCAACGGGGTAAAGTACAACACCACAAGTAAGATATTAAACTATTTAAAAAAAAAAATGTAATTCACAGTGTATCTTTACACTGTTAACATTGGCAACATAGGGGGGATTGTCGCTGTCCATGCGTAATTGGTTGGCAATACTTATTTAGCCGTAATGTTCAGATCATAAATGAAGGGGAAACTGTAAACTGTGCAATCGGAGCCAATCTTCTAATATTGGATACAGTAATAATGTCATATTCAGTTTGCGGGTGGTTTGCTGGAATGGAGCCAAGACCCAAGTGCCATTTTTAAACTCGAATAAATGATTAATTAATGCAGTGTTTGCAGCCACTTGCTCTCAAATATTAGCTTGCTCTCAAATATTTTTATTTGAGAGCAACCACTGTATTGCAATTAATCGTTTTTAATTATAATGTAAGATAGTTATACATGGAAATCTGAATCAATCCAGTGTGATTTGATCCAGAACATCTTCTGAAATATTGAACACTGTTTGTAAGCAATGTGTCCAGTTATGTCTGCAAGGGCCATCCTGTTATGACACATGATCATCAATGTCAAAACAAGCCACACTCTTTCCTGTCTGTTTTGGCCTTGTGTCCTTCTCTGTGCTGTTGGTGGACTCACTCACTCTTCATCACCATACCTAGCCTGCCAACATTCGTTCATCCATCTCCAGATGAATTAGACCACATCGGTGAGCAGCAACACCCTGCTGATTGATAATATAGAGAAACACCTGTGTCACCCAAAGCATCATTGTCGGCATCCAGGAAAGTAGTTATTGATGAGATTATACAATAACAACCTCTGATTAATAAAAGAGTTGACTGGTCAACCATCATCTGTGATCTATTGTTTTCATATTGACACCTGCTAGTATTTGAGAAATTGTGACATACAATTGTCCAGGAGATCTTGTGCTAGCTCAGCAATCTAATGCCTAAGCTTTAGCCCAGCAGGTTCACACAGGAGACAGAGGTTTGAATCCAGTCGGCCATTTAGCATAAAACAAAATACAGGGTATTAAAATGATCCATGTGTTTAGATTTTTGTTAGTAATGGGCACTGATATGGATATTCAGTATGTAGGCTATGATAGGGGGATAGGTTAATTTAGGATACACACAGACACTGAGTTTTCCTCTCACATTCACATGTGATTTAACAGAAGCCCTATATCCACACTACCACTTCGTTCAAACCCTGTTTGTGTTCAATTCTAAAGTGCTTATTAACTGTATTTAAACACTTGTTTTAGAACACTGTGTTCAACTTGAGTTTTTTCCCAACAATCTAATCATCACAATCCTTCTCTGGGTAAACTATGAACACAACCTTCCCATGCACTCTCATGTACTGTATCTTGTACCCTAAAAAGCTGGATGTCAAACCCAGCACTATAATGTTAGCCCAAGTTAAAGGGACAAGACACTGGTTAGCAATGAGACAATTGCTAAAGCAGCTAAATCAAACAACAAAGGAACAAGAGATCAGCTAAAATTACAAATTGATAGTCAGAAACTTCTCAAGTCCGTGGAATAATCTGTCTGTTATTGTTGTAAGTTTGTGCAGTGTTGCTTGCATCATTTGCTTTTTTTCTGCTCAGTGCCAACTGAGTTTCAATACGCCAACATCCAAGGTAGCACATTATTCACTCCCATAGCGTTCACATATAAGGTACTTTAGATAAGCATAATAGGGACATTGCGTTTGTTGAAAACTTGGTTTCACATGAATGGTTTAAAAAGTAGCAGTTAGGTAGGACAACACAGTAATCTGCTGTAAATGGTTTGGAATAATTGTGCTACAAACTGTTCCATAAATATTTAAAAAGTTCCTATTTCAGTGTACTTTTATGCTTTGAAAAAACAGGCAGTATAATGTAATTCACTCATTTACACCATGTAATGACCTGCACATTTCAGTAAGGATAATCAACAGATCTTTTGCTCGTCACTGAGATATTATGAGTTATGTTTAGTTATGAGGAATATGTGAGTGGAATCCCAGGGGTCCGGATAAGAATTGTTTCTTATACAGTTCTTCAGGGCATATTTAAAAATGTTATATTCTAAAATGCCGTAAACTCTGCAAAATGTAAAGTACTAGTCAAATTTTACATGAAATCTCTGGTAATATTGAGAGAGTTCATGTCTTAACATTTGTTAGGCTTTTTAAAAGCTTCTGGGCAGGGAGAGACGCTGTGTGTAATGATTTTAATAAAATAAAAAAACAGCCAGTGAAGGACATATGGATGTATGAAATGTACTCCTCAGCCTGAAGTGTCCCCACTTTTCGCATGGTGTCGACTGATAAAATGCTTTAGGAGGGTGGTTGCATGTGCTTGCAAGACAGAGGTCCTGGGTTCGAGCCTCGGTGTCAATTGAATCAGGAGGAAGTGGTACTGGCTAAGCAAGCACTGTGACATCCTTTACACCAGCATCACGACCTTTAAAGCTGCTATATGTAACTTTTTGGGCGACCCAACCAAATTCACTTAGAAATGGAAGTTATAGATTTGTCAATCTCATTGAAAGCAAGTCTAAGAAGTGGTAGATCTGTTCAATGTGTGCACTATTTCTATGCTTCCCAGTCTTAACCTATTTAATCCCATCAGTCACAATAGTGACTGTACAAATCGTTTTCAGTTATAAGGCTCAAACATTTTTACTGAATGATGTATCAATGCATTTCCAGAAAATATTGAACTAATAAAAGGATTTCAATGAAAATGTGCAGTGTCACATGTTTAGTGTAAATTGTCACAAGACCAGAGCTGTTTACTTCCTGGTTGCACCATGAGAAGAGGATGGCTGCATCAAAGCTCCCAAACAAAAGGTTAGTAAAGTATGTTAACATAAAGATAGGACAAATATTTTTGGTACACATCATATTTAAGTTGTCTAGTATTGATATATGCATTTGCAATTACTCAACTTTGTTCAGTGTGGTCATAGAATGAGTAAACATGTTGACGGCAACAATAGTGACCGGTGGGATAACACAGTGCATCTAGGTATACACATACATAGTTCTTGTTCTACCTTACTTTCTACTCTGTTCTTTCTTTTAGTTTCACTTTGAGTCAAGTTTTGGATATGTTGGATCTAGGTGACCGCCCAGACAAGGCATGCAACATTGCAGTTATCCCTCAAAATGAGAAAGATGCTGTCCTCAGTGATTGTGATAGCAATGGGTCAGATATGGACTATGAGGGGGAGACAGGCCATTTGCCAGCCAGACTGTTGAATGCATATGCTGAACCTATGCAAACAGATCATGACAGGAACAACGTTATCAGTGATGATGACCTACCCCTTACCACCCCCCCTCCACTGTTGATAATGAAGAGCCAAGGGCCTCTACCCGCCAGAGGGTCCAGTCAGAAGAGCCAAGGGCCTCTACCTGCCATAGGGGCCAGCCAGAAGAGCCAAGGGAAAAGCTGCAGGTGGTCAAAAATAAAGATCAAGTGTTCAAACAATTGAAGAGGCCTGACACCGATGTGATTCCAAAACACATAGTATACAGCCCAAATATGCTAAAGTTTGGAACGAAACCACTGAGCCACGGATGGAGATCTCTAATGGCTGCTACTGTTGAAGATCAGGCAAGATATGACAAAGCTTCTCACTGGCCAATCAACACCATGCACCGGTTCCAGAGATGTCGTTGTTGTGACAAACGCACTACCTATGCATGTGAGAAATGCAAAGCGCCACTACACATTGAGTGCTTCAAGATATACCATGGACAGTAGAAAAGGAGATAAGTGAATGATAAAGGACTGAAAAAGACAATAAAAAAATTTTAGAAAAGTCAACAAAGGGCGAGGAGAAGCAGTACAACGGACTCTAGGAAGAAAAGAAAAGTCAACGAAAAGAAGTTCAATTGATTCAAGACATACTGTATGACAGTAGGTCTGACTGATCATTGTTCAAAATAGTGATGCACAAACTAATCTTGCACTTGGTTCTGAAGCCTACCTCTATGAGATATATATATATATATATATATATATTATTTTGTTACTTGAATGCATATCATATTCCTCAGGCTACCTCTATCCTAAATGTTACCTTTATGTTCAATGTGAATGAATCACACGACTGATATACAGTTGTGAATGTTGCACTGAAATGTCACAATGACAATGTTCCAATAAAGTTACAATATTAATGTTTCAATTCATGTTGCACTAAAGTAACAATGTATGTTACAATAAAGGAGCAATGTTGAAATACATTGATGTTTTTTTTTTTTTTTGTCTTTGCTCTCAGTATTCAAATTGTGACCGACCATAAAACACACATTTTCACCTACTTTTCCATGAAAATTCCCCAAAATAATATTGATTATTTCAAAGGGTTACTAATGACACATGATTTGGATATTTTCCCACCTGGGAAAAATTTGGGAATAAATGGGTTAAGTTTAGTTTTTGCATCTTTTACTTGCAGTTTTGTACACCAGCTTCAAAAATACAATATCTTTGGCTATGGAAAAAAAAATGCACATGTTTTTTAAGATGGTACAATGATTCTCTACACTAAACTGAAATTAGGCAAACTATTAGAATTTTAGCAACCAGGAAATGGCAGAGTGAATTCGGCATAGTGCACCTTTAAAGACAAGAAACTCAAAGACAAGAAATTCAGTAAACTCAACGAATCTTTGCAGTAGGCGTGTAATATTACAGTCCCGCTCTTTTATATACACTATATATACAAAAGTATGTAGACACCTTTTCAAATGAGTGGATTCTGCTATTTCAGCCACTCCAGTTGCTGACAGGTGTTAAATAGAGCACACAGCGATGCAATCTCCATAGACAAACATTGGCAGTAGAATGGCCTCACTGAAGAGCTCAGTGACTTTCAACGTGGCACCATCATAGGATGCCACCTTTCCAACAAGTCAGTTTGTCAAATTTCTGCCCTGCTAGAGCTGCAACGGCCCAGCCCCAAGGTGGTAGGCCACACAAGCTAACAGAATGGGACCGTTGAGTGCTGTAGCACGTAAAAATCGTCTGTCCTTGGTTGCAACACTCACTACCGAGTTCCAAACTGCCTCTGGAAGCAACTTCAGCACAATACCTGTTAATCGGGAGCTTCATGATGGTTTCCATGGCCGAGCAGCCGCACACAAGCCTAATGCGTTGATGACACCGACAGCGTCATTGCGCAAAATGTTACGGAGCATAATCTGGATATGTGTGCAACAAAATTTCAAAATTTCAACATTCAACTTCTGCTACCATTTCTATCAAGCCATTTACACATACAGTTTGGTGCATACGTTCGATAAATCCAACGTATGCATCACACAGAACACACTGCCTCTGCAATGCTCCAAGGCAAATGCAGTGTTCCATTGGAAATGAATGAATTTCTGGTGTACCAAAATGCAATGAGTTTGGTGGAGGAGGAATAATGGTCTGGGGCTCAGTTACAGTGAAGGGAGCCCTGACCTCAACCCCATCGAACACCTTTGGGATGAATTGGAACGCCGACTGCGAGCCAGGCCTAATCGCCCAACATCAGTGCCCGACCTCCTCAATGCTCTCGTGGCTGAATGGAAGCAAGTCCCCACAGCAATGTTCCATCATCTAGTGGAAAGCCTTCCCGGAAGAGTGGAGGCTGTTATAGCAGCAAAGGTGGGAACAGCTGCATATTAATGCCCATGATTTCAAATCAAATTCGAATCATATTTTATTTGTCACATATCCTGAATACACAGGTAGACCTTACCGTGAAATGCTTACTTGCAAGCCCTTAACCAACAATGCAGTTCAAGAAATAGAGTTAAGAAAATATTTACTAAATAAACTAAAGTAAAAAATTAAATGTAACACAATAAAATAACAATAGCGAGGCTATATACTGGGGGTACTGGTACCGAGTCAATGTGCGGGGGTACAGGTTAGTCGAGGTAATTAGGGGTAGGTAGGGGTAAAGTGACTATGCATTTTGGAATGAGATGTTCAGAGAGCAGGTGTCCACATACTTTTGGTCATGTAGTTTATCTTGAGAGTCCTAGCAATACTGCCATTCAAGCACAGAGACGATGGGGAACAAAATCAGTATGTGTGGATCAATGTATTTCACAGATTCATGTTAAGCATGCTAGACAGGCCGTTATACTCAGTGAACCCAGCAGGATGTTACAGCATGGGGTCATATGGGCCCTGAGACATCTGAGCTGCCATAATCTTGACCACATGGTGTCATACAATTATGTCATACAGGTGTCAAACCTCTTTCCAGTATCCACAACCACTTACTTCTCTGGAATACACCCTAGAGACTTACACCAGAGGTGTAGCGGAGGGCAAACAAAAATCCACTTTTTGCAGAAAAATTTATTAAAAATGTATATAGCGAGCGTTACTTTACTCAACACGAACGGTGATCACTATTACATTACATCACCGCTTACAACATAACTTATAATTTGACATAACATTGAACATAAGTACCTCTATCTTTAATCCATGATAGAGACTTACAATATAGTTATTTTGATATGCCTCACCTATAGACTTTGGATCTGTAAATTTCCACTTTAACATAACATTTGTGACTGCTAATTTATGCTTCAGTATTTCTGTTATTTCAGGAGAATTTGTCATGCAGATCAAGAACAACTTCCACACACTTATGTGAATTCACCTTATTAAAACACTTCTAAAGCTGTACAGCCTTAGGTCAAGATTATGTGAAAATTGTATTTTACGTAAAAGCAACATATTCTGTGACAGGTGACTCTTTAGACACAAATCTCGCCTACAGATGTAGGATCTTAATATGATCACCCTCTAGCAGGATAACCTTATTGCAATGTAGGATATTTAAAACGTGTAGTTTTTTTGAGGTTTAAAAATGCTTCTGAAGATTGTAATTTCCACTGATTTTCCCTTACAAAAAATCGAATCAACCTCTACAAAAATGTCCATTAATTATAATCCACTTAATAATTAACTTTTCCTGTTGCTAGAGGATAATTTTCCTGCTGTAGCAAACTGGCTCAAATTAAGATCCTACATCTGTATGGAAGTCATAATGATTTCTATTCACTGAATGATTGTCTCCTTGGGATTACAGTACAATGAACAATATTGCAGTTGTAAGCCTGCAAATTAGAATAAGGGTTCAAATTCAGGTCACTGAATTGTTACTGGGAGGGTTGAAGATATTGTATGCCTGGACTCACATAATAGACTTGATTTGATTGTGCGGTTCTAAAGATACCACTGTGACTGTCAAGTCTCTCAAGTTTCACCTTGTTGGCCGACTTGAATAGTGCACTAAAATTAACAGTCTAGTGGGCCTCATGCCAGGGTTACATTAGTTGGTTTTGGAAACAATTGAACAGAAATCAGAGGTTTCACCCTGCACTAGACCCTCTCAGATAGGCTGCCGTACAGTAAATTGATTATTTCCTTTCCTTTCAAAACATCTAAATATTAATGTCAACGGAGTGACTCTTTAAGAGGTTTATGCATTTTTAAACCTCCTCTGTGTGCCTTTTTTGTGTGAGTGTTCATCAAATTCCATGGCTTATTTAAAACATGCTTTACCAGGCTGTTTGGAAGGTGGTCCATCATTGTCTGTCCCTTCCCTGTCATAACCGTGTCATTCAATAACTGGCCAGCCTCTAGGTCACTGGATCTTCCCAAGACCTCTAGGGAGACAAATACTGTATATTAACACTTTGGTGTCACAATTGTGTGACCTCCCTCAGGAGCCTCATCTAATTTCAAGCCACTTCTTTGTTGCCTCAAGTGCTTCGTCAAATTCAGTTAATTCAAAATTGGAGTGTGTAACTCTGATTAGTCAGACTGAATAATTTGTCCTTTCCACTGTCAACCCATCGTTCTGCATGACCGTGTGTCCAGTACAGCAATGAGTCTGGCTTATAGGTTTTATAGTTTTATAGCTTCTTAAAGAGCAAATCCAACATCACACCAATCAAGTGCTACTGATTGCTTCTACTGCTGGCAATTAAGTGTCAGTTGGAACAAAGCGCTGACACCTGCCTGCCCCGCAGGTCTAGAGAGAACAACAATTTCTTTGCAGTATTGTGGGGATAGCACTTGTCACTTCCACTAAATCAGAGAGAGAGAAAACAGAGTCCCACCACAGGGATTAGTCGCGGCTTGATTATCCAACGGAAAGCAAGCAGGAACAGAAACCACGAGCTGTTGGCAAGTCTTGCGAGTGCATGTCTTTAACATACTAAATAGTTGGTGATATTAGAATAATAGAATGTCAAAATGCAATCTTTTTAACATAATGTGTTGAAAAAAGTTGACTGCATACAGTAGTTTGATAGGATAATGTGGATCACTACCAATATCAGTTAATACCAAGGGAATTGCCAGGGACCTCACAATACGATATTATCACAAACCGTAGGTGACGATTGCGATTCGATACTGCAATTTTATTCTGTTTTGATGGTCCAAACATTTTGCTCACTGTCTGCAGCAGAGAGACAAGAGAAAGAGAAATAAAAAAAACAAGTTTTGCTCAGTCATGAAAATAAAAGTTTTGAAAAAATGTTTCCTCGCCATTTGAAAAGAAAAAGGAGAACAGAGTTTTGGCGCAGGTACAGATAACTTGTGCTAGCTAACTTGTAACTTTTAACTACCTACAAAAAACGTTTTTGGGTCTGAAGTGCTCTACATAGTCTACGCAAACAGAGCCGACTGAGATCCATTTGCGTCAGGTAAAAAAAAATCACCCTCACAAATGTACGTAGAACTACATAGAGAGCGACACAAACGGACCTCTGTCGGCTCTGTTTGCGTAGACAGTGTAGAACACTTTAGAATCGATATCTGCTGTCAACATATAGATATAAAAATCGGCTAAAATAATATTCAGATACTCTGCTGTAACAATGTTTTTTATTTTAATAATAACCCCACAATGACAAAGCAAAAACAGGTTTTTAGAAATCTTTGCACATTTTTGCAAATGTAAAAAAACGGAAATATCACGTTTACATAAGTATTCAGACCCTTCACTCAGTACTTTGTTGAAACACCTTTGGCAGCGATACAGCCTAGAGTCTTCTTGGGTATGATGCTACAAGCTTGGCACACCTGTATTTGGGGAGTTTCTCCCATTCTTCTCTGCAGATCCTCTCAAGCTCTGTCAGGTTGGATGGGGAGCGTTGCTGTACAGCTATTTACATGTGTCTCCAGAGATGTTAGATCGGGTTCAAGTCCGGGCTCTGGCTGGGCCACTCAAGGACATTCAGAGACTTGTCCCGAAGCCACTCCTACATTGTCTTGGCTGTGTGCTTAGGGTTGTTGTCCTGTTAGAAAGTGAACCTTCGCCCCCAGGTCCTGAGTGCTCTGGAGCAGGTTTTCATCAAGGAGCTCTCTGTACTTTGCTCCGTTCATCTTTCCCTCTATCCCGACTAGTCTCCCAGTCCCTACAGCTGAAAAACATCCTGACAGTATGATGCTGCCACCACCATGCTTCCCCGTAGAGATGGTGCCAGGTTTCCTCCAGACATGAAGCTTGGCATTCAGGCCAAAGAGTTCTTGGTTTCATTAGACCAGGACAATTAGACCAGGACACTTCCTTCGACCTCATGGTTTGGTTTTTGCTCTGACATGCACTGTCAACTGTGGGACCTTATATAGACAGGTGTGTGACTTTTCAAATCATGTCCAATCAATTTAATTTACCACAGATGGACTCCAATCAAGTTGTAGAAACATCTCAAGGATGATCAACGGAATGATGATCAATGGAAACAGCCACTGTCTCAGCCACGGCCTGTCACCAAGGGAGTACCCCAAGGCTCGATCCTAGGCCCCACACTTTTCTCAATTTACATCAACAACATATATCAGGCAGTCACCCCATACAAGTACTTGGGTGTATGGCTAGATGGTACACTGCCCTTCTCTCAGAACATATCAAAGCTGCAGGCTAAGGTTAAATGTAGAATAGGTTTCCTCTATCGTAATCGCTCTTCTTTCACCCCAGCTGCCAAACTAACCCTGATTCAGATGACCATCCTACCCATGCTAGATTACGGAGACGTAATTTATAGATAGGCAGGTAAGGGTGCTCTCGAGCGGCTAGATATTGTTTACCATTCGGCCATCAGATTTGCCAACAATGCTCCTTATAAGACACATCACCGCACTCTATACTCCTCTGTAATCTGGTCATCTCTGTATACCCGTCGCAAGACCAACTGGTTGATGCTTATTTATAAAACCCTCTTAGGCCTCACTCCCCCCGATCTGACATACCTACTGCAGCCCTCATCCTCCACATACAACACCCGTTCTGCCAGTCACATTCTGTTAAAGGTCCCCAAAGCACACACATCCCTGGGTTGCTCCTCTTTTCAGTTCACTGCAGCTAGCGACTAGACCGAGCTGCAAAAAACAGTCCAACTGGACAGTCTTATCTCCATCTCTTAGTTCAAAGACTCAATCATGGACACTCATACTGACAGTTGTGGCTGCTTCGAGTGATGTATAGTTGTATCTACTTTCTACTTTGTGCTGTTGTCTGTGCCCAATAACGTTTGTTCCATGATTTGTGCTGCTACCATGTTGTGCCACTGCCATGTTGTGCCACTGCCATGTTGTGTTGCTACCATGCTGTGTTGTCATGTGTTTCTGCCATGCTATGTTGTTGTCTTAGGTCTCTCTTTATGTAGTGTTGTGGTGTCTCTCTTTTCGTGATGTGTGTTTTGTCCTATATATATATATATTTTTTTTTTATCCCAGCCCCCGTCCCCGCAGGAAGCCTTTTTCCTTTTGGTAGGCGGTCATTGTAAATAAGAATTTGTTCTTAACTGACTTGCTTAGTTAAATTAAATAAAAAACAGTATGCACCTGAGCTCAATTTCAAATCTCATAGTAAAGGGACTGAATAGTTATTTAGATAATGAATACATTTACAACATTTCTGCAAGCCTGTTTTCACTTTGTCACTATGGGATGTTGTGTGTAGATTGATGAGCATAAGGCTGTAACGTAACAAAATGTGTATAAAGTCCAGGGTTCTGAATACTTTCCGAATGCACTGTATATAGTCTGCCATGCATTACATTTGAATGAATGTGAATTCATGTAAACCCAATGCTGTGACATTGAACCATTATACCTCTTAGCTACCAAAAAGGCATTTCTCACTTGGGTGGCTGAGTAATCTTTTGCCACTTGAGCAAATTAGTTACTTTAATTTTACACTTAATGTGACAGCACTTAAATCAACATTACTCAGGAATCCAGAGGCTCATGAGATTTACATCCTCCTTCAGTACTCAGCAAACATGAAGATCTCCCAAATAATATTATTACTCCTGGAGGAAGGAACTGTCATATTACACAGTACCAGTCAATAGTTTGGGCACACCTACTCATTCAAGGGTTTTTCTTAATGTTTTACTATTTTCTACATTGTTTTAGGATGATGTGGGGATAATGTTGATCATGCCGGCTATTGGTGTCTTTAAAAAAAAATCAGTTGTCTGCTTTCCTTGAATTAGAGGTTGCAACAAAATCAACTATCGTTTAGTTTGGGTGGAATTCAGTAACATATGTAGGCCCTATCCAGAAAAACAATCCCTAACCCCTAGAAAGTGAGACTGCTGCTCTCTGACTCTGAGGCTTCAATGGATCCTGGTGATACTTTGAGGACATGATTTATTCAGGTCAATAACAACTTGTTCATAATAAAGTAATCCACCACTCACTGATTCAAATTGCTCTCTGAGGATAAATGAAAGAATTCCGACAAAGAGACTACACAAATAATAAGTAAATTATTTACAAAGAGAATTGGGGGGGGGAGCAAGCAGGTATTTCTCAAGTGAATGCTCTGGTGAACAGATGGCACAGAATCTTAGCAACTATAGGTGCAAAAGTGAGAAAATGATTTGAAGATAATTGAATTTCGAAAGTTATGGTAGAAGCTTTTTATTTATGTTGTAACTGTTGTTGACTTGGAACATCTCAAGTTTTGAATGGTAGCTTGAGGCCTGGTAACCTAAAAAGTATGGCCCAGATATGGACATAATCTCAGCTGTAGCCAACCCTTGTTTGCTTCCCCGAGGTGGAAGCTTTAGACAACGCAGATGATGACGTTTGAATCCTTGTCCAAGTGTACTAATCTTTCTTAATGTGCTTTGGGAGCATGAAGGGGAAGCTTCAAAGGCACAGCTGTGAATTAAGAAAAGGGTTTTCCCCAACAACCTTCTCCAGGCTCTCACGATTTGTCCCTTTTAGTGGCCGTCGCACAAAACAGGCCTTTTTTAAGGGCCATTGGTGAAAAGAAGTTGTTGTTTTTGTAAGAATTAAATTGGGGTTCCTAAATCGACAGTATGGTTGAAAGTACACTACATGACCAAAAGTATGTGGACACCTGCTCATCGAACATCTCATTCCAAAATCATGGGCATTAATATGGAGTTGGTCCCTTATACTCTTCTGGTAAGGCTTTCCACTAGATGTTGGAACATTGCTGCAGGGACTTGGTTCCATTCAGCCACAGGAGCATTAGTGAGGTCGGGCTCTGATGTTGGGCAGTTAGACCTAGCTCGCAGTTGGTGTTCCAATTAATCCCAAAGGTGTTCAATGGGGTTGATGTCAGGGCTCTGTGCAGGCCAGTCAAGTTCTTCCACATCGATCTTGACAAACCATTTCTGTATGGACCTCGCATTGTGCACAGTAGCATTTCCATGCTGAAACAGGAAAGGGCCTTCCCCAAACTGTTGCCATTAAATGTTATAAGGACAGAATCGTCTACAATGTTTTTGTATGCTGTGAGCTTGTGTGGCCTACCACTTCTCGACTGAGCCGTTGTTGCTCCTAGACGTTTCTACTTCACAATAACAGCACTTACCAGGTCAGCTCTAGCATGATGAACTGACTTGTTGGGAAGATGGCATCCTATGACGGTGCCATGTTGAAAGTCACTTCAATAAGGCCATTCTACTTCCAATGTTTGTCAATGGAGATTGCATGGCTGTGTGCTCGGTTTTATACACAGGTATGGCTGAAATAGCTGAATCCGCTAATTTGAAGGGGTGTCCACATACTTTTGTATATAGAGTATGTCTATTGTGGTGTTGTCTGCTGGAGCTGAGTTTCAAATGGACAATTACATGACATGAGATTTCTAACACCTTCCCAGAAATGTGTAATTTAGCCAAATTTGTACCACTTTCTCATGGATATCACAGCACAAACATCACAGAATCAGACATTTCTGTTTCTCTAGACCAGTGATTCCCAAACTTTTTATAGTCCCGTACCTCCTCTAGCACCAGGGTCAGCGCGCTCTCAAATGTTTTTTTTCTCCCATCATTGTAAGCCTGCCACACACACACTATACGATACATTTATTAAACATAAGAATGAGTGTGAGTTTTTATCACAACCCGGCTTGTGGGAAGTGACAAAGAGCTCTTATAGGACCAGGGCACAAATAATAATAATAATAATCAATAATTATGCTCTTTATTTAACCATTTTACATATAAAAGCTTATTTGTTAATAGAAAATTGTGAATAACTCACCACAGGTTAATGAGAAGGGTGTGCTTGATGCACATAAATAACTCTCCAATGTTGGGTTGCATTGTAGAGAGTCTCAGTCTTAAACAATTTTCCACGCACAGTCTGTGCCTGTATTTAGTTTTCATGCTAGTGAGGGCCGAGAATCCACTCTCACATACGTACTGTAGGTACGTGGTTGCAAAGAGCATCAGTGTCTTAACAGCGCGATTTGCCAAGGCAGGATACTCCGAGCGCAGCCTAATCCAGAAATCTGGCAGTGGCTTCTGATTATATTCGATTTTCACAGAACCGCTTGTTGCAATTTCGATGAGGCTCTCTTGTTCAGATATCGGTAAGTGGACTGGAGGCAGGGCATGAAAGGGATAACAAATCCAGTTGTTTATGCCATCCTTTTTGGGAAAGTACCTGCGTAAATGCGTACCCAACTCACTCAGGTGCTTCGCTAAATCACAATTGACATTGTCCGTAAGCTTGAGTTCATTTGCACACAAAAAAATCATACAATGTTGGAAAGACCTGTGTGTTGTCCTTGTGAATGCAGACTGAGAAGAGCTCCAACTTCTTAATCATTGCCTCAATTTTGTCCCGCCCATTGAATATAGTTGCGGAGAGTCCCTGTTATCCTAGATTCAGATCATTCAGGTAAAAAAAACATCACCCAGATAGGCCAGTGGTGTGAGAAACTCGTAATCATGCAAGCGGTCAGACAAGTGAAAATTATGGTCAGTAAATAAAACTTTAAGCTCGTCTCTCAATAAAAAAAAAAACATATCAATACTTTGCCCCTTGATAACCAGCGCACTTCTGTATGTTGCAAAAGCGTTCCATGTTCACTGCCGATATCATTGCATAGTGCATAAAATACCAGAGAGCTCAGGCGCATTGCTTTAACAAAGTTGGCGTCAGGAGCAACTGCTTGCATGCGCATTGCCACTCCACTATCTCCCTGTCATGGCTTTTGCGCTATCAGTTACAATGTATACAATATACATTGTAATAAAGAATAAATAATAATAATAATAACAAAATGTTAACATTCAATAGTAGGAATATAATAAATATAAAATGCTAAACATGGAAAATATAATTATAATCAGCCAATTCATATTCTCTGTTTATGGCCAGATAGCAATTTAGTCAGCTTTGGGATTTTGTTTTGTTTTTCCAATGTTGTAAATATGAGTCCTTTGATTGGTTCATGAATTTGTTTATTTGAATTATTTATTTTGAAGCAGTGCTGGTGTCAGCTTGGTTGGTTAGGTCCAACACTAGCTGACTGAGAGGGCTCGTTTCTGGACTCAGTTTATTGAGTGGCCCCCAAACCTCACTTCCGTAAAGAGCTATTGGTAGGATTACTCTGTCAAATATTTTGGTCCAAATTCTAGATGGGATGTTGATTTTGAATAATTTCATTTTTATTGCACACAATGCTCTGCAGGCTTCTTTGAGTGCATTCACTGCCATATTAAAGTTTCCCGATGGTCAGACCAAGGTATGAGTAATTTTTTGTGTGTTCAATTATGGTTTTTGATCAGGGTGAATTTATATTTGTGTTTCTGACATCTGGGGTTTTTCTGGAAAATATATATATATATATTTTTAGAATGTACTGCCAGGGCCCAATTATGGCAATATTGCTCTAGAATGTTAAGGTTCTGTTGAAGACCTTATTTGGTTGGTTATAGAAGAACCAAATCATCAGCATATAGCAGGTATTTTACCTCTGTGCAGAATAGTGTGAGTCATGGGGCTGCAGAATGGCCCTGCTAATTCATTTATATAAATGTTGAAAAGGTTTGGACTAAAAAATTCAGCCTTGTCTCACACCTTGACGTTGCGAAAATAATTATTTTCTTTGGTTTTTGATTTTTATTGCACACTTGTTTTCTGTGTACATACATTTTATTAAGTCATACACCCTACCACCAAGCCCACTTAGAATAGAAAAGCCCTTTGTGCCAAATAGAATCAAATGCTTTTTTAAAGTCAATAAAGCAGTCAGTCAATGAATTAGTGTGTGTAAGGTGTATATATGGTTAGTAGTGTGATGGTTGGGGAGAAAGCCAATTTAACATTTACTTATTACGTTTTTTTCTTGAAGAAATGTTTGAATTCTTGAATTCAAAATGCCACAAAAAACCTTTCCCAAATTGTTGTTTACACAAATTCCCCTGTAATTATTGGGGTCTGATTTGTCTCCACTTTTGTGGGTAAGGGAAATTAATCCCTGGTTCCATACATAAGGAAAGCAACCAGAAGTTAGTACCATGTTGAACAATTTAAGCACAGCATTTTGCAACTCAATTTGCTGTCACGAGCTTGCTGTCACTCAGGTTACCATGACAATGATCACAACAGCAGGGTCAAAGATGAAGAATGTGGTAAACATTTGGCTGTTTGATAGGGGACCGTAGGAACACGGCCTAATTCTTTTTTTAGGTATAAATGTGTTCACGTCACTGGACATTTTACAGTGCCTTTGACTTTATTGTCTGTCCTTTAGGAACTATCTCTAAACGAGTTGAGGAGAGTTTGGTAATTGAAACGCCATTGATATAATGAATCAAAGCCTGCTCTTCCTCAAACATAAATACATATTTCTGTCTTGGGTATAGGCTTGGAGCAAAACAAGTCTGACTCAAGCAAAAACAGTGCTTCCATGTTACACTGAGAGTAGTGCCTTGGGGAATTTAAAGTGGAGCGTTCATACTGAATACGCACATCTGTGTGTTTTGATGACAATACATTCTCCAGAGACCAATTTGTAGGGTCAATGGACACAAGACAGAAAGAACTTCAAGAAAATGAATTTCTTTATCTCTCAGTTTTAGGGATATGTGATTGCATCTTATTTCATCACCAAGTCAGGCCAATACATATTTTGTGAGGGTATACAGTTTGTCCTTTATGCCGATTTCAAAATAACTGGGAACTGAGAAATCTCTGACTTCCGATTTCAGTGCATTCAAGACAACTGGAAACTTTGGAAAAATCGGTGTGAACGGTCATCCAGCTCTTTCTAGAGCTCCGACTTTTCGACCTGAAGATCACTGACGTCATGATTTTTCAGAGTTCCCAGTTTTCTTGAAAGCACCAATACTATATCAGATTCGTCTTCTTCTTTCAAATAAATTCAAAGTTAAACATATAGGACATTTGAGGGTATATTGTCTGTGTAATATCTTTACCAAACCGGCTCCGTGCGTGCTCCATCGTCATTGATTTTGTCTATCCCCACCAAACACGTTCATGACAGGCAGGTTCAAATATCAAAACCAACTATGAACCAACTATATTAATTTGGGGACAGGTCAAAACACACACAAAACATTCATGGACATTTAGCTAACGTGCTGTTGCTAGCTAATTTGTCCTGGGAGATAAACATTGAGCTGTTATTTTACCTGAAATGCATATGGTCCTTTCATTTGCTGTATCTTTGTAGAATTTTGACCTATTTTGAGTCAAACAAAATCATGTGTTCTCTGCTCCGACAATTAGTCCACATATAAAAGGGAAAACTTTGTTAGTTTTTAGTTTGTTTTCTTTGATTCATCTCTCCTTGTTCATCTTTCAATCACCCACGTGGGTTAGTATGCTTGTTAACACCAATTAGTAGATGGGAGAGGCGGACCTTGTAATGTGTCAAGCGTCTAAAATAGAACCAATGCCCCATTTAAAACAACTGGGAACTCGAAAATGTCCTACTTCTGACTTTTGAACGATCATCCAACTCGGAATTCCAAGTTGGAAACTCTGCCATCTTTATAGAGCTCTGACTTTCTGACCTGAATATCATTGACCTCATGATTTGACCTCGTTTTTTCCCCGAGTTCCCAGTTGTCTTGCCAGCACCACTGTTTTAGCACCTGGCTACGCAGACACCTGTTGACGCGTGCAAGCATTTTGGATCCAATGATTGAATAACATGTACAGTACCAGTCCAAAGTTTTGTCACGACTTCCGCCGAAGTCGGTCCCTCTCCTTGTTTTGGGCGGCGTTCGGCGGTCGACGTCGCCGGCCTTCTAGCCATCGCCGATCCACTTTTCATTTTCCATTTGTTTTGTCTTTGGTTTATACACACCTTGTTTCAATTCCCCAATTACATGTTCATTATTTAACCCTCTGTTTTCCCCATGTTTGTTGTGCGTTATTGTTCTAATATTATGTCAGTCCATTTGGTGGGCTTGGTATTTGTTACTACTTTGTATAATTTGAGTAAACTACGTTGTGTTGCTCATCTCTGCTGTCCTGTGCCTGACTCTTTTGTACCAACTACACCAAGCCTTGTGACAAGTTTGGACACACCTACTCATTCAAGAGTTTTTCTTTATTTTTACTATATTCTACATTGTAGAATAATAGTGAAGACATCAAAACTGTGAAATAACACATATGGAATCATGTAGAAACCAAAAAAGTGTTAAACAAATCTAAATATATTTTATATTTGAGATTATTCAAAGTAGCCATGTGTACATTTATTTTACAGCACTTGTGCACGCAATGGGGCCTGTCAAGTCAGCATGTAATCCTAGGTGTTAAATACAGTATCTTTCTGCTGTGATTGGCTGTGTTGTCCATGCTGTGAGCCCATTGTTGTTACAACTGTATGAAGAGCAGCATGTTGTCTGTGCATATACTGTCATGTGAAAAAGTATGTACACCCCCTGGAAAGTGGTATTTTTCTATTTTATTATTATTTTTTGACATATTTGGACACATGGATATTTGAGCTAAATTCCAACCACATTCATTGATAATAACCCAATTTAAAAAAACACACAACAACATTTTTTTACTTTGAAAATGTTATGCAATTTAAATTAACAAAAATGCAACTTCCTTATGAAGAAACAGTTAATACACCCTTACCTTTACCATCACATAAAATGGCTAAAATTAGAATCAGGTGCACCAAAACAAGTTCAAATTATTATAAAATTATTAGAGAGTAACTTGGGAGGGTTCTGCCTCCCAGTCGATGTAAGAGACGGATAAAAAAAACTGCTACATTAAGTTATTTCAGCCAATGGGGGCAACATCAGCTATTGAAGCTACAGTAGGGGTGTACTTATTTTTTCTGCGCTATAGAATTTCATTTCTGTTGATTTCAAAGTATAATCTTTCAGTGTCATTTGATCAATTAGGTTACCTTTATCTGTCAATGGTGTTGAAGGGAAGATTACATATTCAACTGTACAAATATGTCAAAACAAAAAAGATTCCAGGGGGTGTGCTTACTTTTTATACTTGACTGTTCATGACATACGCATGTTGACCTCAATAATGGAAGGAGTACTCTTGTGTGCTACACTACAAATAAAGTCATTGTTTGCTGTGATAACTGAGTGATAGCATGCTGTTTAGCTATCCTGACTGATCTGTCAGTTATTGATGGTCTGGGAAGTTCAAAAATGTTATTGTGCCCACCTGTAGAGTGTGAGGGAATTTGCTGTAGAAAGTGCATGTTCATCCCCATAGTGAAATCTTCAGTCCCTGTCCTCTTTTGTTTAACCAAAGAGAGAATTGGTATTTTGTCAGCAGAACAATAATCTCGCTCCAAACCAGTTTGTAAACTCCCAAATTTGTTCTTGTCGACTTGCACATGGAGGGATTAGCATTTTTATGACACCCCTAGTAGCCTTACCCTGTTCACAAGAGAAAAGTAGGTCAAAAAAAGAGGTGTACTCGTATGCACTTCTTACTTTTCAGAAACGGTACCCCGCTGGCTTAATTGCCACTGTTCATGTAGATTGAACCTGACAAGAGAGAGAAACAATGTCTCCAAATGCCATATGCATCCACACAACTGTTCCTGGAATCCAAATGACTAGGGGTTTAGGCTATTTATTTGTGATTATCTTCAACCCATAGTAATGAAAAAATGTATTCTTACTAGAGAGTTAATGCATCAGTCTTCGGTTCAAATGTTTAAAATATGAGTTCATCAGTCCACGTGATCCCAAACCAATCCAAATGTAGCATGCAACGTTCAGGAAAAGCAATTTAAACGTTACGAATCGCCGGATCGCACGTTTAATTTGCTAAAATAAATGTATTTCTACCTTCTGAAAAATTGCAGCCTCTCCTTCAGTGTGGAACTAAACATGTCATTGTGTTGACAGTCATTGATCTACAAGTAATTTTGCATGCCGAACAACAATAGGCAATATCAGTAGCCTAGTCAAACTGATTGCTGTGCACAGCTTCGTGTGCTGACCATCAAGATGCTGATTGGGGCTTACATTAGATTTTATTTTGATTGTTCAGGTTCACCATCAGCAATAGTTTGGTAGTTTTGCTTGAAACAATCAGTCTATATCGGCATTTTTAGATATATGCAATAAATGTTAGTGCATTGAACCGAATCGCATCGGTTTGTTTCTCTAATCAAACCGAATCGTTTCAAACTAAAACATATCGTTCCTGTATCGTATCGGAGCCAATGAATCTAGATATGGATCGAATCGTCTTGAGAGGGAAAGATGCACAGCCCTAATGCTTACAGATGAGTTCCTTGTCCTCTGCAATATAATCTGTCAAAATGACAGTGTTGACTCAGAAATCTTACCTTAGCCCCAAGTTCAATTGCAATTCATATTTCCATCTGGTTTTGCTGCTTTCAAAACATGACCCTCATCCCATCCACAAAGTTACAAACCATCAGAGATGACTGATATATTGAAGGGATGTGCAATGTGCATTTTTTTTATTTCCCTCTATGTCCTCACATAAATCTACAGGGGGTCAGCCACCCAGCCAGCCTAGCCTGAGTGATTGTTGGATTGTCCCCCAGCCGTCTCTCTACAGGAGGTAGACTGTACTTAGCACCTCAAATCAACCTCTCTAATGTATCACAATATGTTCATTAATTATAAATCAACTATAATTATAAATCAACTACTGCAAGATGAAAATGAAAATAACCTGATGTCGTAGTCGGTAGTCCAAGTAATTTCCATAGATCTTTATGTCGGTGTTGCATGTGGAGCAACATGCAGCGACTCCAAGTGTTTGGCCTGAGCCTCAGAGGCATGTGTGGAAGTAGAATCCATCTGTCATCTTATAGTTGGAGACAGATGTTAAGTATAGCTCAGCGCTCCTCCTATTAATTATACTGTCCATTTAATGGTGTTAATGTGTAAATTAGATGTAAAGTTAGACCTGCGTGGTTCTGGTACCTGTTCCGACTGACATTGTTTTTTATAAATTAATCTGTGGACAACGAAATGGCTTGCATTGAGCGATAGCCCTGGTTACAACGGACACAGTAGTCTTTTTACCAGGTCTATGTGACGTAGGATGTGAAATCTGAAACCACTTGAAGCTGGGATGTCCCTCCTACCATTTCATTTGCTCTTCTGACTGTCTGAACTCCTGGCTGAACCCCGTCACAGCCACGGACAGGTGCACGTGCCTGCAATCATTACATCGCTGCGCAGTGATGTAATGATTGCAGGCACGTGCGTTTCATCACGGTAGCACATTCAGAGATCGATTTATAGCCATTTATCTGAAATAATTCATAGATTTTAAACAAAAACACTGTCATAAATGAACAAGATTACAGTTTTTCCTAATTGTTAACACACGTTTGCTGAAACTGGTACTCTGGTACTCAAAACTCTAAGCACAAAACAGTTAGGCGATTTCCCCAAACCCTACAGACATCTTTCAAAATGAAACCCAGAATCAAAATCATGTACTCCCTGCTCAAAATGAAACTGCATACAGACACCCATCAAATGAATCTAAGTGACAACTGACATATTCAAAACACTACTATAAGAACCTATTTCAGTGTAAAGACTAAGATTTTGTTGTTATACTGTATAACAAGAAGGCGCCGGAGAAGAAGGCTGACGTTTTACGTGTTCCTAATCAATTGTGGTTTTTTGTTTGTTTCCTTGCATTGTTTTGTACATAATGTTGCTGCTCCGTCTTTTATGACCGAAAAGAACTTCTGGACATCAGAACTGCGATAACTCACCACGAACTGGCAGAATCCTTTTTTTCTTTAACAAGTCTGACAAGCCCATCGTGAATGACATACTGTACATTACTGCTTTCCCGGGAACAGGCCCAGATCCCCGTCATTTGCATGAAGAGAAGGCGGAGAAAAAGGGTCCGGAGGGTGGGCTGCCATCTGAGAATTCGTAGGTGATCGAATAAACCCCTACTGCCTTCCATTCTGCTAGCAAACGTGCAATCTTTGGAAAATAAAACCGTTGACCTACGTGGAAGATTAAACTACCAACGGGACATTCAAAACTGTAATATTTTATGCTTCACGGAGTCGTGGCTGAACGGCGACATTATCAACATACAGCTGGCTGGTTATACACTGTATCGGCAGGATAGAACAGCGGCGTCTGCAAAGACAAGGTGCGGCGGACTATGCATTTTGTAAATAACACTTGCGCACGATATCTAAGAAAGTCTCAAGGTTTTGCTCACCTGAGGTAGAGTATCTCACGCTAAGCTGTAGACCACACTATCCACCTAGAGAGTTTTCATCTGTATTTTTTGTAGCTGTCTACATACCACCACAGACTGATGCTGGCACTAAGACAGCACTCAATGAGCTGTATTCCGTCATAAGCATGCAGGAAAACGTTCACCCAGAGGCGGACTTTAATGCAAGGAAACTTAAATCCGTCTTACTAAATTTCTATCAGCATGTTAAATGTGCAACCAGAGGGAAAACAACTCTGGACCACCTTTACTCCACACACAGAGATGCATACAAAGCTCTGCCTGCTTACAAGCAAAAATTTAAGCAGGAAGCACCAGTGTGTTCAAATGTGGTCAAATGAAGCAGATGCTAAGCTACAGGACTCTAGCACAGACTGGAATATGTTCTGGGATTCCTCTGATGGCATTGAGGAGTACACCACATAAGTCAAAGCCTTCATCAATAAGTGCATTGATGACGTTCTCCCCAAAGTAACCATACAGTGAGGGAAAAAAGTATTTGATCCCCTGCTGATTTTGTACATTTGCCCACTGACAAAATAATTATCAGTCTCTAATTTTAATTGTGGGTTTATTTGAACAGTGAGAGACAGAATAACAACAAAAAAATCCAGAAAAACGCATGTGAAAAATGTTATAAATTGATTTGCATTTTAATGAGGGAAATAAGTATTTGACCCCTCTGCAAAACATGACTTAGTACTTGGTGGCAAAACCCTTGTTGGCAATCACAGAGGTCAGACGTTTCTTGTAGTTGGCCACCAGGTTTGCACACATCTCAGGAGGGATTTTGTCCCACTCCTCTTTGCAGATCTTCTCCAAGTCATTAAGGTTTCGAGGCTGACGTTTGGCAACTCGAACCTTCAGCTCCTTCCACAGATTTTCTATGGGATTAAGGTCTGGAGACTGGCTAGGCCACTCCAGGACCTTAATGTGCTTCTTCTTGAGCCTCTCCTTTGTTGCCTTGGCAGTGTGTTTTGGGTCATTGTCATGCTGGAATACCCATCCACAACCCATTTTCAATGCCCTGGCTGAGGGAAGGAGGTTCCCACCCAAGATTTGATGGTACATGGCCCCGTCCATCGTCCCTTTGATGCGGTGAAGTTGTCCTGTCCCCTTAGCAGAAAAACACCCCCAAAGCATAATGTTTCCACCTCCACGTTTGACGGTGGGGATGGTGTTCTTGGTGTCATAGACAGCATTCCTCCTCCTCTAAACACGGCGAGTTGAATTCATGCCAAAGAGCTCCATTTTGGTCTCATCTGACCACAACACTTTCACCCAGTTGTCCTCTGAATCATTCAGATGTTCATTGGCAAACTTCAGACGAGCATGTATATGTGCTTTCTTGAGCAGGGGGACCTTGCGGACGCTGCAGGATTTCAGTCCTTCATGGCGTAGTGTGTTACCAATTGTTTTCTTGGTGACTATGGTCCCAGCTGCCTTGAGATCTTTGACAAGATCCTCCCGTGTAGTTCTGGGCTGATTCCTCACCGTTCTCATGATCATTGCAACTCCACGAGGTGAGATCTTGCATGGAGCCCCAGGCCGAGGGAGATTGACAGTTCTTTTGTGTTTCTTCCATTTGCAAATAATCGCACCAACTGTTGTCATCTTCTCACCAAGCTGCTTGGTGATGGTCTTGTAGCCCATTCCAGCCTTGTGTAGGTCTACAATCTTGTCCCTGACATCCTTGGAGTGCTCTTTGGTCTTGGCCATGGTGGAGAGTTTGGAATCTGATTGATTGATTGCTTCTGTGGACAGGTGTCTTTTATACAGGTAACAAGCTGAGATAAGGAACACTCCCTTTAAGAGTGTGCTCCTAATCTCAGCTCGTTACCTGTATAAAAGACACCTGGGAGCCAGAAATCTTTCTGATTGAGAGGGGGGTCAAATATTTATTTCCCTCATTAAAATGCAAATCAATCTATAACATTTTTCACATGCGTTTTTCTGGATTTTTTTGTTGTTATTCTGTCTCTCACTGTTCAAATAAACCTACCATTAAAATTATAGACTGATCATTTCTTTGTCAGTGGGCAAACGTACAAAATCAGCAGGGGATCAAATACTTTTTTCCCTCAAAACTAGTTTTTTTCAACCACTCCACAAATTTCTTGTTAACAAACTATAATTTGGCAAGTTGGTTAGGACATCTACTTTGTGCATGACACAAGTAATTTTTCCAACAATTGTTTACTGACAGATTATTTCACTTATAATTCACTGTATCACAATTCCAGTGGGTCAGAAGATTACATACACTAAGTTGACTGTGCCTTTAAACAGCTAGGAAAATTGCAGCTTCTAATAGGCTAATTGACATCATTTTAGTCAATTGGAGGTGTACCTGTGGATTTATTTTAAGGCCTAACTTTCAACTCAGTGCCTCTTTGCTTGACATCATGGGAAAATCAAAATAAATCAACCAAGACCTCAGAAAAAGAATTGTAGACCTCCACAAGTCTGGTTCATCCTTGGGAGCAATTTCCAAACGCCTGAAGGTACCACGTTCATCTGTACAAACAATAGTACGCAAGTATAAACACCATGGGTCCACGCAGCCATCATACCGCTCAGGAAGGAGATGCGTTCTGTCTCCTAGAGATGAATGTACTTTGGTGCGAAAAGTGCAAATCAATCCCAGCAAAGGACCTTGTGAAGATGCTGGAGGAAACAGGTAAGATGCTGGAGGAAACAAGTATCTATATCCACAGTAAAACGAGTCTTATATCAACATAACCTGAAAGGCTGCTCAGCAAGGAAGAAGCCATTGCTCCCACCTCTACCTCGACCCCTACCTCTACCTCGACCCCTACCTTTACCTCGACCCCGACCCCCACCTCTACCTCGACCCCTACCTCTACCTTGACCCCGACCCCCACCTCTACCTCGACCCCGACCCCTACCTCGTCCCCGACCCCCACCTCTACCTCGACCCCGACCCCCACCTCTACCTCGACCCGACCCCCACCTCTACCTCGACCCTACCTCGACCCCGACCCCCACCTCTACCTCGACCCCGACCCCTACCTCGACCCCGACCCCACCTCTACCTCGACCCCTACCTCTACCTCGACCCCTACCTCTACCTTGACCCCTACCTCCTTCTCGACCCCAACCCCCACCTCTACATCGACCCCTACCTCTCTCTCGACCCCTACCTTTACCTCGACCCCGACCCCCACCTCTACCTCGACCCCTACCCCTACCTCTACCTTGACCCCGACCCCCACCTCTACCTCGACCCCGACCCCTACCTCGTCCCCGACCCCCACCTCTACCTCGACCCCGACCCCCACCTCTACCTCGACCCCGACCCCCACCTCTACCTCGACCCCTACCTCGACCCCGACCCCCACCTCTACCTCGACCCCGACCCCTACCTCGACCCCGACCCCCACCTCTACCTCGACCCCTACCTCTACCTCGACCCCTACCTCTACCTTGACCCCTACCTCCTTCTCGACCCCAACCCCCACCTCTACATCGACCCCTACCTCTCTCTCGACCCCCACCTCTACCTCTCTCTCTGCCAAGTTTGCTTCCATTGTTCTCCAAACTCAGGAGTACTCACCTGTGGCCTTTTTATTGCAAAGTGAACATTTGCGCAATTAGTGTTTGCACATGTGAAGAGTGAAAGCAATCAGTTGGTATTTGAGTTTAGCTTGTTGAACAGTGTTGCTTTTCATCTGCACACAAGAGATTTTAGTTGTGAAAGTTGTGCCAAAGGTAGAGAATTGTGTATTGTGTTTTGCCAAATGTTTGTATAGGAATTGCAATCTGGGTGTAAAGCAAAACGTGCCAGTAGTATTGCAGATTTTGTGTATGGTTCTGCTAAATGAGTTACAGGTTTGTGTCATTGTGCCAGTTTTAGTGTGTAAACAATTGGGAAAACTGTATTATGAGATGAAAAGCGAGTTCCTAACGTGTTCAGGAAGCCAGGCTAGAGCTCTGTGATGTGTCCACAACGATGTGGGCAGACGTTTTGATCAAGAGAAACCTTAAGAAAATATGCACATTTTCTCTTAACGTTCAACATATTTTACAGTTATAAGAAAGGTGAAATCTTATAGTTCGTCATTTTATAATTTGATTATGCAATATTTAGAACATATATAGCCTACATCATAAAATATTTCATATTTTCATATTTGTACTTGTGCTTGTGTCCTCAAAAGTGACTACATCTCAACAATTTACAACTATTTTTACCAGAAAGGTGAGATTTTAGCCTTTCTTGGAGTATGCAGCATTACTAGTTATTGATAAATAATAACTTTTGGGGATTAGGTAGATTACATTTTCGATTACATTTAACTGGTTATGCTGTATATATTAGCGTGTCTGGCATCATTGTGCAGTAGGGTTCACATGCCTTTAATACCTCCAAGATCTCTCTTTAAAAATACACATGTTTTACTTCCAGGCACCTTCTGGAATAGTAGATGTTTCTTAATGCCCACAGTGCTTTTATCTTTCCTGTATGCATGTATGTATACAGGCTTTCCTTACTTCTTTATTCTCATATAAATGTGTAAATATTCTTAAATAATTCCACTCCATAATATCTGTTTATTGTACCGTATCCTATGATATTATGTTTTACTCTACTCAATGAGAGCATTTCTTGACCACTGCTAGTCAAGAACCGCTGCTAGGCAGGCACAGTGATTGTGACTGTCTGTACTGTTTGCCATTGATGCATATGTAATTCCTGCTTTGTTAATGCATGCCTCAGATATTAGCACAACAAGGTTAGGGATGAGTCTGTGTTATTAAATGTTCTGCCTCATTTACAAAGATTTTGAGGTGCCTTAATTAGCATTTTGACTAGGCAGTATATGAGGTTGATTTCTCAGAGCCAGAAACTGCTCATTGTACTGTATGTATAGCAATAGTAAAAACATGAGCACATTAGGCTCATGGTAGTATAGTGGTTAGAAAGGTTTCTGTTAAGGGGGGTAGGGCTAGCCAGTAGCCTATTTGAGGTTGATATCCATATCACTTGTAAAGCTATAGTAAAGGCATGAAAGCATTAGGCTCATGGTAGTATGCAGGTTAGGCCTATCATATTATATTGTGGCCTGAAAGATACTCTCTTAGTCTGTCTATGAGCGTGGGGTGTTGTAGTGGAATGGTTAGCCAGAAAAGTTTTTTTTTTTTTCAGTGATTTTCTTTACATACAGTATGCTGAAATCAGTGTCTACTGTATTTCAGTAGATGTTTACTGTAATGAATCTACAAGAACATATAATGTTGAGAAAAAATACGACCACCCTAGGTCTAATTTTGTCCTTAGGCTGTTCCTTTTTTAGAACTCATGAGTCAATGTCAGAGATACTACTGCATTAGTGCAGGGTTTCACAAGCTCGGTCCTGGGGCCTCCCCTGGGTGTACATTTTGGTTTTTTGCCCTAGCACTACACAGTTGATTCAAATAATCAAAGCGTGATGATGAGTTGATTATTTGAATCAGCTGTGTAGTGCTAGGGCAAAAACCAAAACATGTACCAAGGGGGGGCCCTGCAGTGTAATACTTTGTGATCTGAAACAGAGATTTGCCATACAGGGTTAGATCTCTCAGGGATAAGATTTAAAGTGGCCTGCCAGACAGAGATTCAAGACAGTACACTACCATTGGCGAAAGCTGTTGTTTTACATACCATTTTAAAATGATATATATTGCATTCAGCCGAGCTGTCTAAACACCCTTCAACGTAATTTCCTATTTTCGTTGTTGAATATTCAATATATTCAAGTGTACAAGTGTATCTGGAAACACTTTAACAATGGACAGAATGTATGATATTAGTAAACATTCCCTCTCGAAAATAATCAATTTACCCATTAGAGCAGGGGTACTCTACGAGGTCCAGAGTCTGATGGTTTTCTGATCTACCTGATAATAAATTGCACCCACCTGGTGTCCCAGGTCTAAATCAGACCCTAATTAGAGGGGACAATGAAAAAACACAGTGGAACTGACTTCGAGGTCCAGAGTTGAGTTTGAGGGATTTAGAGCAGCAAAATAAATATGAATAAATATTTTTTGTAGACATGAAACTCAAAACGTTTTCCCCCTAGTAAGTGAATTAAAAAGCCTTTCCCTTGATGTTGTGTTTTTTGTTTTACATTAAAGAATTTCATCCTTGCGATGTTAAAATGGATAGGCTGTCACTCTAAGGCTTGAAAATGAACATCAAAGAAGCCATTGGCATATTTAATTTGTGTCATTGTGTTTTGAAGCACTGCTGTTTTTCTTTTATCTGTGAATACTGTTTGACCCTCTTGACTTCTTGGCTTTTTAAATTCAGGCAAACTACGCCCAAGTCTTACTCCGTATCTGATGTAACTGTGTATAAAACACTATCACAGTGACAGATATGCCTCGATTTGTTCTGTCTTAAAAAGACATGCCTAACTCCCTTAAGCTGGGAGGTATATCTACTGTGCTTTGACATGCCCCAGGTCATACAATTTAATTTGAAATGTCTGGAAAGCGCGACTGGCGTAACTGGCTCAGGTGGGTGACATGCATGGAATATAGAGTCAGTAACACATCACGTCATAAGAGTTGCTTCATATGTAGAAGCCTGGAAACTCATCTAAATCTAGGAGAACATACAATATATTAATATATCAAAACCTAGGAATTATACATTTTTAATAGATTTGATTGTGTTTTTGGTTAGTTTTTATCACCAGAATTTAAAAGTGGGTATTAAATTCTACAACCTGCTCAACCTGTACAACCAGCTGGATTCTCTTCAACCCTTGGGAAACCTCCTTCAATACTGTAAACAACATACTGTACACTGAGTGTACAAAACATTAGGAACACCTTCCTAATATTAAGTTTCACCCCTTTTGCCCTCAGAATAGCCTCAATTCGTCAGGGCATGGACTACAAGGTGTCAAAAGCGAGTTGTGTCAGTTGTGTCACGTTGGCTGGATGTCCTTTAGGTGGTGGACCATTCTTGATACACACGGGAAACTGTTGAGTGTGAAAAACCCAGCAGCGTTGCAGTTCTTTACTCACTCAAACCGGTGTACCTGGCACCTACTACCATACCACGTTCAAAGGCACCACTTAGGGATAACTGGGGCGCTAGCGCCCCAATCCCGAAACTACCCGGAGAAATGTAAGGCGCCAAATTCAAAATCCAAAAGTGGAATTATTAAACATTCATCAATATACAAGTGTTGCATAGTCATCAAATGCTCTGATTCTTGGCAATATCACAGCGTTGTCAGATTTCAAAAAGGATTTACGGCAAAAAGCACAACATTTGATTGTTTGAAGATAGCACCTCTCATATTTATGTATTAGCATAAATTCATATCCAGTGCGGGTCACACAAAACCCATATAAGAGCTAAAATAAATCACTTACCTTTCGAAGAACTTCTGCTGAGGGCATCCCAAGTGTGCAAACAAGAGAATCCATGGTTCTTTTGTTAGAAAAAGTAATTTATTATATCCGTTTGGTTGGCGCGTTATGTTCAGAAAATCCACCGTCGAGTCGCCCGTTGTACAGTGAAGAGAAAGCGTTCAAATTATACCTATCAACTTTGCCCAAACAAATCAAACATCCTTTATAATGCATCCTTAGGTATCCTTTTATGAATATTAACGATTATATTTTACACGGATGATATCCTAAATGATATAAAAGGAAAATAAAGTGGGGCGCGCGCTCACGGTCTCGTGCTCAGGAAAAGTTATTGACATCCGTGGTCCCTTCACTATTTCTTCTTCCTTTCGGTTCTGTTCAATGATAAAGCCTTCAAACACTGTCTAAAGACTGTTGACATCTAGTGAAAGCCATAGGTACTGCAATCTGGGAGCTATTTTACATGGATTTCAATAGGAAGCCTATCAAACTGAGGAAATGTCACAATAACAAAAAAGATTCTGGACAGAAATTCCTCGGGTTTTCGCCTACTATATCAGTTCTGTTATACTCACAGACATTATTTTAACAGTTTTAGAAACTTCAGAGTGTTTCCTATCCAATAGTACTAATTAGAGAATTGCATATCCTAATTTCTGGGCCTGAGTGGCAGGCATTTTACTTTGGGCACGCCAGACTGTCCAAAACCGTCACCACTGCTGATGATGCCTAAGGGGTTAAATCTTTTGTCTTGCCCATTCACCCTCTGAATGGCGCACATACACAATCCATGTCTCAATTGCCTCAAGACTTAATTTTATTTGTTTTACCTGTCTCCTCCCCTTCATCTACACTCATTTAAGGGGATTTAACAGGTGACATCAATAAGGGATCTTAGCTTTCACCTGGATTCACCTGGTCAGTCTATGTCATGGAAAGATGTTTTGTACACTCAGTGTATAATGTACACAGAAACCTCAGTTTCTCCTTATCCAAGTCCAAAGTAAGCGTTGAATCTGACTCTAGAGTGCCATAGTTACAGAAAGAGAAACAAATATCTGATTAAAGTGGCTTCATCATGCGTTATGTACAGATGGTTAGTCAGAAACCCGTACTCCTCTCAACATGCTCCCCAGACCTACATTCTTGACTGGAAGAGTGTTCTTCACCAAGAAAGGATGATATTAACACAGAGAAAAATTAAGTATCTGGGAAAATCCTCCTCGTCTTAGAAGTGTAGAACTGGGGGTGTTTGAGCTACCGTACAAGACGTTGCCTGCAGACAGGCACTATTGGTGTGAACGTATCTGAGTATTCCCAGAATGCCACCCAATTACTTTGGATTTACTTTGTCAACTCTGGAGTGTCTGAGTACAGAGGAGGATGAATCTTTAGGGAGTCAGAGGTACAATCCAGTTCTCAATACCCTGAAAATACACTCAAAATGTATTTAGTACATCTCTCATCTGTGAAACACGGCGTTTGTCGTCCAGTTCAGCACTGCCTCTGGCAGTGGATCAATGCACATGTCCAGTTAGTTTTGTTGAACAGGGTCAAATGAACAGACTCAATGTATTTGGTTGGGTAATGTCATTGATTGTTTTGCCTTGTCTCATGGGACTCATGCTGCCTGTTTGTTCCAAATTATTTAAGGTGTACGCTGCATCCAATTCAACTGTATAGATTCTTCATGGTTAAATAAAAAAACATTGATTATGAGCGGAGGTCTTACTGTTAGGAAATACCACTGAACTCAGAACAATACGATTTGACTCACGCTTAACTGATAGCGTGATACCTCATTATGCATACATGTTAGCTTTATTCATAATCTGGTGTCTTTGACTTGTGTCTCAGTAAATCCCCATGTGTTGAAAGGTAATAAACCAGATTGCATGGCCAGATCTGATCGTCTTTATTCATCCCCACTGCCACTCATGTCCACTAACTCAGCACACCCTGCTCCTCCAATCAATCATCAAGCCAGTATTTAGCTAAAAAAGGTCAGTGAACATGCCCCAATGTTAATTGTATACATCATGATTTTGTATATCTCATTATACAAAAGAGAGACAATCATACAGTATCAAAATGTTGAAAAGAAAATAGTGTGAGGCGTTGGAAAGGACTGATTCGTTTGAAATGATCTGATTCTCTTTCATGAAATGGACGTAACATAATGCACAACATTAAGAGGATTAAAAAGAAGTTTGAAGGGGTCTTTAAGAAGGAGATTAAAAAAAGTATACTGAAATTTAGAAAATGGGGATATTAAAAATAAAAAAGATCTGTTCAAAGTTGATTAAAGTAAGAGGTTTTAAAAGATATGCAAACATATTAACTGGAGGACAAAGAGGCTTTGCAAATCCCCTTTCATAAATTAACATTTTTATTCCTAAAGTGTCCAGAGTCCGCAGAAAAAAGATTAAACCGGTAAACCTTTAACTGAGGGGCAAAGTAACACTCTTGTCTCGACTCACAGGAGAGAGCTAAGTGAAAGACTGAAAGATTGAAAGTGTTACTGATTGTTGTGTAACTATTATTGACTTAATCATACACATGAATGATTCTGTAACTATTATTGATTTATCAACTACTAGGCCTACTACAAGTGAATGATTGAAAGTGTTACCAATATTTCTGTTACTATTATTGACTTAATCTTACACATGAAGGATTGTATAACTATTCTTGACTTACTACTATAAGTGCCGTAACGATTATCAACAAAGTAAATTAAGGATTATTTAAGCAATAAGGCCCTTGAACCCAGGGATTGTTGTGTGATAACTCCCGACTAAGGGCTGTTCTTAGGCCCGAGGTGAAGCCAATTCTAATCATTCTATTCATTTGACGTTGCTATGCTAAACAAATCATTGGCATGTAGCTATCTAGCAGAGATGTAATGATGATGAGAGATAAGAACTTCAATAAATACTTTTTAAGCAATATCCAATTTTTGCATTCTGAAGTTGCTATGCAAGCGTGCTGGTCCTTAGTTATTTTCTCATGTTTTGACCCAGTCGTTAATTGTAATCATTCTATTCATTCAACGTTGCTATGCTAAACAAATCATTGGCATGTAGCTAGCTAGCAGAGATTCAATGATGATGAGAGACAATAACTTCAATAAATAATGATTTAATAAATATCCAATAGGCCTACATACAGAGAGCTCGCATTTGTAAAATTATACATTGTTGCACAGGTCGTAGAGGCAGACAGGTATGTTTATACGACCCCCAAATATTTCAAACCAAATAGTAGCATGGTGTAACGTGTGAGCTGGAGTCGGGAAGCAAGTTCAGGGAGTGAATACATTTAATGACTGAACAAAACATAATACAAAACAAGAAACCCGAACAACGCACAGACATGAAACAGAAACAATAACGCCTGGGGAAGGAACCAAAGGGAGTGACATAAATAGGGCAGGTAATCAAGGAGGTAATGGAGTCCAGGTGAGTGTCATTATGCGCTGATGCGCGTAACGATGGTGACAGGTGTGCGCCATAAAGAACAGCCTGGTGAAGTACAGTTGAAATACATTCATTAGGCTCTATTGATTTCACATGACTCGGAATACAGATATGCATCGGTTGGTCACATATAATGTTTTCTGATGTCAACATTGTGAACAGAGTGCCCCATGGTGGCGGTGGGGTTATGGTATGGGCAGGCATAAGCTACGGACGATGAACACAGTTGCATTTTATCGATGGCAATTTGAATGCACAGAGATACCATGACGAGATCCTGAGGCACATTGTCGTGTCATTCAACCGCCTCCATCATCTCATGTTTCAGCATGATAATACACGGCCCCATGTCACAAGGATATGTACACAATTCCTGAAAGCTGAAAATGTCTCAGTTCTTCCATGTCCTGCATACTCACCAGACATGTCACCCATTGAGGATGTTTGGGATGCTCTGGATCGACGTGTATGACAGCAATATTCAGAAGCTTTGCACAGCCATTGAATAGGAGTGGGACAACATTCCACAGGCCACAATCAACAGCCTGATCAACTCTATGAGAACGAGATGTGTGAGGCATGCAGCGCAACAAATATTTCTTTAACCTTTTTCTTTTTTTAAGGTATCTGACAGATGCATATCTGTATTCCCAGTCATGTGAAATTCATAGAATAGGGCCTAATGATTTTTTTGTTTAGTTTATTAATTCGACCATTTAAAAAAACAAGCACACATAAAACTTGAAAATCCATACATGCACATGAATACAATAATTGAGGATAACACACAGTAAAGTCTGGGACTTATTTCCATTATGGTCCTCTTCATTTATTTCAATTTACTGATTTCATTATATGAACTGTAACTCAGTAAAATCTTTGAAATTGTTACATGTTGCGTTTATATATTTGTTCAGTATATTATCGACTTACTTCATAACTGTTACTATAAATGAATGATTGTTTTGCTATTATCTACTTATCTTAAATACAGCACATTAATATGTATTGTGTAATATTGAACTCAACACAGATGGCAAGACTAATTTCATGCATTTTATATTTGGCCAATAGGAGCAACCAGCTATGAGTACACGTCTTTATTTGAACATTTTCGTTACTGAGAATTTTCCTGCATCACAGGAAATGCAGATGAGCTTTGTGATTGACATAAATTCACTGAAAACCCACACTAACACACGGTTATAGTAACAATATTGCACCAGCTAATAGCCTAACCACTAATCAAGCAACATTATGGACTAAACATTCAAATCCTGTTGCTGAAGGATTATTTTGCTGTGACAGTATAGTTAAAATTAAGATCCTACATCTGTATATTTCTGTTAACTCTATTGAATGTACTTGTACTTGAATTGTAGCCCGGAAGTAATGTGACCATACATTTACAATCCTCTCACTCCTCTTTTTGCAGGGAATGCTTACAGAGAATGCATGGATAATGGAACGTGGGCTTTGAAGAGCAACTACTCCAGTTGTGAACCCATTTTGGAGGAGAAGGTTGGTATAACTATTGGTTATACAGATCAAACCCTATGTCTTATCCTTTATTATGCTCATTGCAAGTAACCTGTTAGAGACAATGTTAACAACCAGAACCACACACACTACATAACCAAGAGTATGTGGACACCTGCTCATCGAACATCTCCTTCCAAAACCATGGGCATAATATAGAGTTGGTCCCCTTTTGCTGCTATGACAGCCTCCACTCTTCTGAGAAGGCTTTCCACTAGATGTTGGAACATTGCTGCGGGGACTTGCTTCCATTCAGCCACAAGAGCATTGTGAGGTCGAGCACTGATTTTGGGCAGTTAGGCCTTTCTCGCCATCAGCTATCCAATTCATCCCAAAGGTGTTCCATGGGTTTGAGGTCAGGGCTCAGTGCAGGCCAGTCAAGTTCTTCCACCAATCGCGACAAATCATTTCTGTATGGACCTCGCTTTGTGCACGGGGGAATTGTCATGCTGAAACAGGAAAGGACCTTCCCAAAATTTTGCCACAAAGCTGGAAGCAAAGAATTGTCTAGAATGTCATTGTATGCTGTAGTGTTAAGATTTCCCTTCACTGGAACTAAGGGGCCTTGCCCGAACCATGAAAAACAGACCATTATTCTTCCTCCACCAAATTTTACAGTTGGCACTATGCATTAGGGCAGGTAGCGTTCTCCTGGCATCCGCCAAACCCAGATTTGTCTGTCGGACTGCCAGATGGTGACGCGTAATTCATCGCTCCAGAGAATGTGTTTCCACTGCTCCAGAGTCCAATGTTGGCGAGCTTTACGCCACTCCAGCTGACGCTTGGCATTGAGCATGGTGATCTCAGGCTTTGTGCGGCTGTTTAGCCATGGAAACCCATTTCATGAAGCTTCCGACTAACAGTTCTTGTGCTGACGTTTCTTCCAGAAGCAGCTCTAGCAGGACAGAAATTTGATGAACTGACTTGTTGGAAAGGTGACATCCTATGACGGTGCCACGTTGAAAGTCACTGAGCTCTTCAGTAAATTTTATATACCTGTCAACAACAGGTGTGGCTGGAATAGCCAAATCCACTAATTTGAAGGGGTGTCCACATACCTTTGTGTATATAGTGTAATCAGATCAACCTGTTAGACACGATGATGTACGGTATGTACTAGATAACAACAATTCAAATGATATATTTGAATGATTGTGTAACATGATTAGCGAATTATTTTCATGCATAGTTTAGGACATTCAAGATTATGATATTTCTGTTTGCTGCTTTACTGATTTCACAAATACAGAAAGATTTTCACATATAGTGCAGAATTAGTAGTGGCCTAATTCTATTACTTGTCTGATTAGGGCATATTTATGGCACATGTACTATATAATAACAGTTTATTTATTCTTACTAATCCAGTCAGCTAAAGTATGTAATTTATCATCAGAATGTTCCACATTTCCATTTGTATGTATTATTGATATCTTTTGAAGATGAATTGTGCATTGCAAATGTATGTCTCTGTCAATGTGTACCGTTGAAGTCGGAAGTCACCTTAGCCAAATACATTTCAACTCAGTTTTTCACAATTCCGGACATTTTATCCTAGTACAAATTCCCTGTCTTAGGTCAGTTAGGATCACCACTTTATTTTAAGAATGTGAAATGTCAGAATAATAGTAGAGAGAATGATTTATTTCAGCTTTTATTTATTTAATCACATTCCCAGTGGGTCAGAAGTTTACATACACTCAATTTGTATTTGGTAACATTGCCTTTAAATTGTTTAACTTGGTCAAACATTTCAGGTAGCCTTCCACAAGCTTCCCACAATAAGTTGGGTACATTTTGGCCCATTCCTCCTGACAGAGCTGGTGTAACTGAGTCAGGTTTGTAGGTCTCCTTGCTTGCACACAATTTTTCAGTTTTGCCCACAAATGTTTTGTAGGATTGAGGTCAGGGCTTTGTGATGGCCACTCCAATACCTTGACTTAGTTGTCCTTAAGCCATTTTGCCACAACTTTGGAAGTATGCTTGGGGTCATTGTCCATTTGTAAGACCCATTTGTGAAGTGCACCAGTCCCTCCTGCAGCAAAGCACCCCCACAACATGATGCTGCCACCCCATGCTTCACAGTTGGGATGGTGTTCCCCTTTTTCTTCCAAACATAACAATGGTAATTATGGCCAAACAGTTCTATTTTTGTTTCATCAGACCAGAGGACATTCCTCCAAAAGGTAAGGTCTTTGTCCCCATGTGCAGGTGCAAACCGTAGTCTGGCATTTTTGTGGCGGTTTTGGAGCAGTGGCTTCTTCCTTGCTGAGCGGCTTTTCAGGTTATGTTGCTATAGGACTGGTTTTACTATGGATATAGATACTTTTGTACCTGTTTCCTCTAGCATCTTCACAAGGTCCTTTGCTGTTGTTCTGGGATTGATTTGCACTTTTCGCACCAAAGTAAATTCATCTCTAGGAGACAGAACACGTCTACTTCCTGAGCGGTATGATGGCTGTGTGGTCCCATGGTGTTTTTTACTTGCTTACTATTGTTTGTACAGATGAACTTGGTACCTTCAGGCGTTTGGAAATTGCTCCCAAGGATGAACCAGACTTGGGGAGGTCTACAATTTATTTCTGAGGTCTTGACTGATTTACTTTTGATTTTCCCATGATGTCAAGCAAAGAGGCACTGAGTTGAAAGGTAGGCCTTTAAATACATCCACAGGTACACCTCCAAGCCTATCAGAAGCTTCTAAAGCCATGACATAATTTTCTGGAATTTTCCAAGCTGTTTAAGGCACAGTCAACTTAGTGTATGTAAACTTCTGACCCACTGGAATTGTGATACAATGAATTATAAGTGAAATAATCTGTCTGTAAACAATTGTTGGAAAAATTACTTGTGTCATGCACAAAGTAGATGTCCTAACCGACTTGCCAGAACTATAGTTTGTTAACAAGGAATTTGTGGAGTGGTTGAAAAACAAGTTTGAATGACTCCAACCTAAGTGTATGTAAACTTCCGACTTCAACTGTATATAACCCCTTTATTTTTTATTTAACATTTTGTGTCTATCGAGATTTTGATGTATATCTTGTGATATTCTCCCCACAGAGGAAATATCCAATGCACTATAAGATTGCTCTGATCATCAACTACCTAGGCCACTGTATTTCTGTGGGAGCTCTTGTCGTAGCCTTCATTCTCTTCTTATGCTTAAGGCAAGTACAGAAATAGTACCCTTCTAAATGTATCTGCAGTACATGTGACCTCTTACAAAATAATGAGTGAAATTTATGTGAACTACAGGACTGCCCTCCTATTAGGCTAACTCGCCGTATGTCTTTTAAGTGGCTATGTAAAGTATACACTGTGTTTTGATGGTTGTTAATCTAACGTATATCTTTTTAAATATGTATCTTTGATCAAGTAATTTGCACCCAAGAATAAAATGTGGTCAAATGTATACCTGTCGCCTACTATAGGAATATGTTTTTGGGTATGTAGACTAAAACATTGTTTTCTTTATTTCCTTCTCTAGGAGCATAAGATGCCTTCGAAACATAATCCACTGGAACTTGATAACAACCTTCATTTTGAGGAATGTTATGTGGTTCCTTCTTCAGTTGATTGATCACAACATACATGAGAGCAATGAGGTAACTGTCGTTACATATTATTATTTACAATTCACATGACTGTTAAGATTTTTATTGCAATAATGACTAACTATGTTCGTTTCCCTATCTTTCTACAGCCTTGGTGTCGTCTTATAACGACTATATATAACTATTTTGTGGTGACCAATTTTTTCTGGATGTTTGTTGAAGGATGCTACCTCCACACAGCCATTGTAATGACTTATTCAACGGACAAGCTAAAAAAATGGGTCTTCTTGTTCATTGGCTGGTGTAAGTGCATTCTAATTAATAATATTCAGCATCAGCAAGTGTTTGAGTACCAATTTACTATATCAGACTATGACAAGTGACTGACTTCTATCATAAAACTCTGCATAAGGCAGAATTGACACCACTTAAATATGAAACATGAAATGGCAGTTATTATGTTTACCCTCTTTTCAAAACTGTCAATCATATTGTCACCTCCATGAGCCATTGTGACAGTCTGGTTAAAAAAACTGATTCTAGAAATAAGAATATAATTTTACTGTAGCTGTAAGAAGTAAATCCCCACATTTTACATAGAACAGACCAGTGATTTTACCTCCTTCACTAAGGGTGAATGCTACAGAATGCTTGAGCATATGTATGTAGACAATGTAGCTAAATATCACTGATTAGCAAAACAAAACTCCTTTCCATTTCCCTCAAAGCACCTTGTGAGATGAAACCAAAAGCATGGATTTTAAAGAAAAGACCAAATGCTATTGGATTGTTGGGAAATCAGAGGTGGTTGTGCATCATTTCAGGCCTGTGATTGAGCAAGTACTTGACGGGATGGGCAGCAGATGCCTCCAGTCATCACCACATAAATGACCCACGCTCACCTAGAGCTGAAGTGTTAGTGAAAGCACATGGCAGTCAGGAGAGACTAACACTTATGTTAGAAGCTGACTCACACCATGGAGAGGCACCTGAAATGACATGAGTAGGCTTGAGTCATTTGGCTGAGCTCAGCTCACTGCTGAACCATCTTGCCATTTTCTTTATGTAACATGTACAGTAGTGTAGGACTTTATATGCACTGGCATAAAAACATTGATCTGAATGGATATGTATATAGCTCACATTTAAGTGAATCATCCCAAAGAGCTCTTTGCACTTATTGTAGGCTAGGGTAAAGGCCAGGGTATAGTAAATACATCCAGTATAGTTATTAGAAATCTCATCTTGGCCCCAAAATGTAATTAACTAAAGGTTGTTCACTCAATTCAACTATGTGTAGTGGAGGTGTTGTGGAGTTGTTTCATTCCATTGGTTTCAGCAGTGGGATGTATTGGTGTCAGGAGTGGGATGACGGTCAGAATTAATTTTATACATTTACATTTAACAAAATGTCTACCTATCCTTGCACAATTCCCAGTTTGAGTTTAAACAGTCTAACAGTCTGTCTGAACAGTTATGTCTTTGCTATGCACATTTATTGTGTAAGAAGTGAAAACATATATAGACAAATCATTTATTGTCTATATATGTTATAAGTTAAGATTGTAATCAGGTTTTATGTTGGTTTTATTGGGATGTCCTTGAGCAAACCCTTCAGTAATTTACTCAGTCTGCCACAGTTCCATTGATGATCAAGTGGTTTCCATGCGCAGGTTTCAGTTTTGAAGTGGAATCTTACAGTATTTGCAACATTGAATTATGATCTCTCATTTCAGACATTACTGTGACAAGAATTAGTTCTTACTATTGTGAATCATAATTTCTAATCAGTATGTCTGGCATGTGGGTTAATTTAACATAGACTTTCTTCTCTTTTTCTAGATTAGAACAACTATGCGTTGTCTAGGTATTATAAGGGCACAGGGCAAGACCCAGATGCAGACACAGGAAGCAGATGGTTTGAGTCTCTGATATTTATTATAATCCAAGGGGCAGGCAAGAGAATGGTTGTGGAAAGGGAAAAGATCATAAACAAGATCAGAGTCCAGGAGGTACAGCGTGGCAGGCAGGCTCGAGGTCAGGGCAGGCAGTATGGTCAGGCAGGTGGGTTCAGAGTCAAGGCAGGCAAGGTTAAAAACCGGGAGGACTAGCAAAAGAGAGATAAGAAAAAGCAGGACCACGGAAAAACACGCTGGTTGACTTGACAAGACAAGACGAACTGGCACAGACAAACAGGGAACACTGCAATAATACCAGGGACTTATGGGGAAAACGGGTGACACCTGGAGGTGGGTGGAGACAATCCCAAAGACAGGTGAAACAGATCAGGGCGTGACAGGTATTTGTATTTATTGTGGATCCCCATTTCCTACTCTTCTTGGGGTCCAGACACTTTAAGGCACATAACAAAATAAACAGGGATTAATTAGGGGGTGCGAGGGCCAGACGTGGCAGAACGGAGTACTTGGGTTGGGGTGTAGAGTTTGAGCATAGTCTGAAGGTAGGGAGGGGCAGTTCCTCTTGCTGCTTCGTAGGCAAGTACCATGGTCTTGTAGTGGAAGCGAGCTTTGACTGGAAGCCAGTGGAGTATGTGGAGCAATGGGTGAAATGGGAGAATTTATTACAGACAGACTTCTCCCCATCTTAGCTACCATTGCGTCAACATGTTTTGACTATGACAGTTTACAATCCAGGGTTATAAATCTCCTCAACTTGCTCAATTTCCACATTTTTCATTACAAGATTTTGTTGAAGTATAGGGCTTAGTGAATGGTTTGTTCCAAATCAAATCAAATCAAATTTTATTTGTCACATACACATGGTTAGCAGATGTTAATGCGAGTGTAGCGAAATGCTTGTGCTTCTAGTTCCGACCATGCAGTAGTATCTAACAAGTAATCTAACAAATTCACAACAACTACCTTATACACACAAGAGTAAAGGAATGAATACGAGTATGTACATATAAATATATGGATGAGCGATGGCTGACCGGCATAGGCAAGATGCAGTAGATGGTATGGAGTACAGTATATACACATATATATGAGATGAGTAATGTAGGATATGTAAACATTATATAAATGGCATTGTTTAAAGTGGCTAGTGATACATTATTTCATCCAATTATAATTATTAAAGTGGCTAGAGATTTGGGTCGATGACCTAACGGCATAGGCAAGATACAGTAGATGGTTTAGAGTACAGTGTATACATTTGATATGAGTATGTCGGATACGTAAACATTATATACAAAATTGTTTAAAGTGGCTAGTGATACATTTGTTACATCCAATTCCTATGTATAAAGTGGCTAGAGATTTAAGTCAGTATGTTGGCAGCAGCCACTCAATGTTAGTGATGGCTGTTTAACAGTCTGATGGCCTTGAGGTAGAAGCTGTTTTTCAGTCTCTCGGTCCCAGCTTTGATGCACCTGTACTGACCTCGCCTTCTGGATGATAGCGGGGTGAACAGGCAGTGGCTCGGGTGGTTGTTGTCCTTGATGATCTTTTTGGCCTTCCTGTGACATCGGGTGGTGTAGGTGTCCTGGAGGGCAGGTAGTTTAACCCGGTGATGCGTTGTGCAGTCCTCACTACCCTCTGGAGAGCCTTACGGTTGTGGGCGGAGCAGTTGCCGTACCAGGCGGTGATACAGCCCGACAGGATGCTCTCGATTGTGCATCTGTAAAAGTTTGTGAGTGATTTTGGTGACAAGCCAAATTTCTTCAGCCTCCTGAGGTTGAAGAGGCGCTGCTTGCGCCTTCTTTACCACGCTGTCTGTGTGGGTGGACCAATTCAGTTTGTCCGTGATGTGTGCCGAGGAACTTAAAACTTTCCACCTTCTCCACTACTGTCCCTCGATGTGGATAGGGGTGCTCCCTCTCCTGTTTCCTGAAGTCCACGATCATCTCCTTTGTTTTGTTGACATTGAGTGAGAGGTTATTTTCCTGACACCACACTCCGAGGGCCCTCACCTCCTCTCTGTAGGCCGTCTCGTCGTTGTTGGTAATCAAGCCTACCACTGTAGTGTCGTCAGCAAACTTGATGATTGAGTTGGATGCGTGCTTGGCCACGCAGTCATGGGTAAACAGGGAGTACAGGAGAGGGCTGAGAACGCACCCTTGTGGGGCCCCAGTGTTGAGGATCAGCGGGGTGGAGATGTTGTTTCCTACCCTCACCACCTGGGACCGGCCCGTCAGGAAGTCCAGGACCCAGTTGCACAGGGCTGGGTCGAGACCCAGGGTCTCGAGCTTAATGACGAGCTTGGAGGGAACTATGGTGTTAAATGCTGAGCTGTAGTCGATGAACAGCATTCTTACATAAGTATTCCTCTTGTCCAGATGGAGTTAGGGCAGTATGCAGTGTGATTGCGATTAAGTCGTCTGTGGACCTATTGGGACGGTAAGCAAATTGGAGTGGGTCCAGGGTGTCTGGCAGGATGGAGGTGATATGATCCTTGACTAATCTCTCAAAGCACTTCATGATGACGGAAGTGAGTGCTACGGGGCGATAGTCATTTAGCTCAGTCACCTTAGCTTTCTTGGGAACAGGAACAATGGTGGCCCTCTTGAAGCATGTGGGAACAGCAGACTGGGATAGGGACTGATTGAATATGTCCGTAAACACACCAGCCAGCTGGTCTGCGCATGCTCTGAGGACACGGCCAGGGATGCCATCTGGGCCGGCAGCCTTGCGAGGGTTAACACATTTAAATGTTTTTCTCACATTGGCTGCGGTGAAGGTGAGCCCGCAGGTTTTGGTAGCGGGCGTGTCGGTGGCACTGTATTGTCCTCAAAGCGAGCAAAGAAGTTGTTTAGTTTGTCTGGGAGCAGGACGTCATGGTCCGCGACGGGCTGGTTTTCTTTTTGTAGTCCGTGATTGACTGTAGACCCTGCCACATTCCTCTTGTGTCTGAGCCATTGAATTGTGACTCTACTTTGTCTCTATATTGACGCTTAGCTTGTTTGATTGCCTTGCGGAGGGAGTAGCTGCACTGTTTGTATTCAGTCATGTTTCCGGTAGCCTTTACCTGGTTAAAAGCAGTGGTTCGCGCTTTCAGTTTTGCCAATGCTGCCATCAATCCATGGTTTCTGGTTGGGGAAGGTTTTGATATTTGCTATGGGTACAACATCACCAATGCATTTGCTAATAAACTCGCTCACCGAATCAGCGTATACATCAATGTTGTTGTCAGATGCTATCCGGAACATATCCCAGTCCACGTGCTCGAAGCAATCTTGCAGCATGGAATCAGATTGGTCGGACCAGCGTTGAACAGACCTGAGAACGGGCGTTTCCTGTTTTAGTTTCTGTTTGTAGGCTGGGAGCAACAAAATGGAGTCATGGTCAGACTTGCCGAAAGGAGGGCGGAGAATAGCCTTGTATGCATCACGGAAGTTGGAATAACAGTGGTCCAGGATTTTACCAGCCCGGTGGCACATTCGATATGCTGGTAAAATTTCGGGAGCCTTGTTCTTAAATTAGCCTTATTAAAATCCCCAGCCACAATAAATGCAGCCTCAGGATATGTGGTTTCCAGTTTACATAGAGTCCGATGAATTTCTTTCAGTGCCGTCGATGTATCAGCTTGAGGGGATGTACACGGCTGTGATTATAATCGAAGAGAATTCTCTTGGTAGATAATGCGGTCTGCATTTGATTGTAAGGAATTCTATGTCAGGTGAACAAAAGGACTTGAGTTCCTGTATGTTGTTATGATCACACCACGCCTCGTTAATCATAAGACACACACCCCGCCCTTCTTCTTACCAGAGAGATGTTTGTTTCTGTCAGCGCGATCGTGGAGAAACCAGGTGGCTGTACCGACTCAGATAACGTGTCCTGAGTGAGCCATGTTTCCGTGAAGCAAAGAACGTTGCAGTCTCGAATGTCTCTCTGAAAGGCAACCCTCGATCGGATTTCGTCTACTTTGTTGTCAAGAGACTGTACATTGGCGATTAAAATACTCGGGAGAGGTGCACGATGCCCGTCGACGTAGCTTGACCAAAAGACCGGCGCTTTCCCTCTTCTCGGCGCCGCCGTTGTTTTGAGTAGCCACGTGCTATCCAGTCTGTTGTTGTGTTTGGGTTAACGAAAGGAGAATCCTCTTTGGGAAAGTCGTATTCCTGGTCGTAATGTTGGTAAGTTGACGTTGCTCTTATATCCAATAGTTCCTCCCGGTTGTATGTAATAAAACTTAATATTTTCCGGGGTAACAATGTAAGAAGTAATACATAAAAAAACAAAATACTGCATGGTTTCCTGAGAACGTGAAGCGAGGCTGCCATCTCTGTCGGCGCCGGAAGTAGATCAGTGCTTTTAGTAAAAAAAAGTAATTGGCACTAGCTTATTACTTGCCACACATTCTAAAACTGACTGCAGCACTTTGTTAAGTGTTTCAGTTATTTAACGTACTGTGATAGCTGATGTGTATACATAGACACACTGGCTCTACTCAGTGCCAATGGCAGGCCATTAGTAAAGATTGAAAAAGTAAGGGGCCTAGACAACTGCCCTGTGGAATACCTGACTCTGTCTGGATTATGTTGGAGGCTTCCTTAAAGAACACCTTATGTGTTCTGTTAGACAGGTAACTCTCAATCCACAATATAATAGGGGATGTAAAGTCATAACACATACGTTTTTCCAGCAGCAGATTATTATTGATCATGTCAAAATCTGCACTGAAGTCTAACAAAACAGCTCCCACAAGCTTCTTATTATCATTTCTTTCAACCAATCATCAGTCATTTGTGGAAGTGATGTACATGTTTAGTGCCCCTCCTTATAAGCATGCTGAAAGTCAGTTGTTAATTTGGTCAAACACAACGTTTTCCAAAAGTTTACTAAGGTTTGGTAGCAGGCTGAGTGGTCGGCTGTTTGAGCAAGTAAAGGGTGCTTTGCTATTCTTGGGTAGCGGAATTACTTTTGCTTCCCTCCAAGCCTGAGGGCACACACTTTACTGTAGGCTTAGATAGAAGAGATGGCAAATAGGAGTGGCAATATAGTCCGCTATCATCCTAATAATAATTACATTTTTGCATGCAAGTTGTCAGACCCAGGTGGCTTGTCGTTGTTGATAGAAAATAATTTGTTCACCTCTTCCACACTCACTTTAGGGAATTCAAAATGACATTGCTTGGATTGACAGAGGCATTCAGTGGAGTTAGAGGAATATAAATTAGGTTACTTAAATTATGACTTCCAACACCCTTGGGACAATATTTGAAGGGCAGCAGGTAGCCTAGCGACTAAGAGCGTTGGGCCAGTAACACTGGTTTGAATCCCTTCCACGACTAGGTGAAACATCTGTTGATGTGCCCTTGAGCAAGGCACTTAACCCTAATTGCTCCTGTAAATTGCTCTGGATAAGTGTGTCTGGTAATATAAGATGACATAGCCTAACACAGACAGAAGCATGTCTGTTCTATTAAATATATTCTCAGATACTTGTGGGCCTGAACTGACATGCATTATTGTTGCTGACGCTGATGTTCAGATGAAGGGAATTAAAAATGTGTACCATCGCAGTTCTCAACTCAAACAGCTGTGTAGCCTACTATAGCTGCTGGCAACCTAATTCAAAGCTTACACCTTTTCACTCAGGATGTAACTTTCCAGTGCTACTATTTCTGCCATGTAATGTTGTTATTAAAACTGAATCAAACAACCCCATAGTAGAATAGTTGACCTATTTACTTAGTTGTCTTGTTGTTGTGTGTTCTATGCAAGAGTAATATTCCTCTCGAGGTGCATTCAAGTTGGGAAAGCCATAGGAGGAAAACATGTATTCTGACAAGCAGTCAACACAACAATTCTTAGTGGAATCATGGGAAAACACGTTTGAAAGCAGTTTTGGCAAACGTATTACGCTAAGCAGTTTTGGCCTTTGTTAAAAAAGAGAGGTATCCCAGTTCTCCATCGCTACCACGTTTATTTCTCTACTCCTTTAATTGCGTGTGTGACAAGCATGGTTCAAGCCCAGATGCACAATAGAGCTCTTAAAGGGGCAATGGCATACTTTGTAATAGAATCCAAAAAAATGCTAATTTTCGAGTGAATAATAATTAAGAATTATTTATATATTCATATTTATATTAAAATAATACGCATTAATAATAATAACAATCAGGATGTTGTGTCCAATGGGGTAAATGCAGATTGACAAACCCCATGCTTCAGCTTATGTATATTTTATAGCCACTTTGCTGCAGCAGTTGGGCTACAGGACATAGTGCTTATTGCTACTAACACATCTGGTAATATAGACCATACAAAGGCTACATATGCATGGTCCAATATGTTAAAAATATTTTTACATACATTTTACCAATATGTTATTGGGCCCATTTTTGGAGGTGGAAAAGATATTTTAGATTGTGTCAGCATACTTTTTTTAATCATGAATTTAGATTAGAATGTCATTTTAAAAAGTCACCAGAACTGAGCTTCTCAGTCCTACATATAAATTATCCCAGGGAAGACCCCGGACCCCCTAAGCAACGGGGCTGGAATTGGTCAAACTCACAGTTTAATACATAAACAAAATAATCCTCAATCCCTAAAAGCATGATGGTCATGACTTTCTTTCATGAAAGGGGAGTTAACTTGGCCCCAGACAATCGATCTGAGATCAACTTAAGTTTCATTTCTGGGATCTTTTTTTATTTTTCTTTAATATTTAACCCCTGAATTTAAGAAGTGGAACAGCTTTTACTTTATCTGTCCAACACTAGAGACCAAGAAGATAAGAAGTTCTTAAGCCAGATCAAAGTAGAACTGGATGGATCCAACTGGCCTCAATGGATTCCTTTAATTTCATCTCTGTAATATCTGCTAAACACAGCAGCCTGATTCTAATTTAGAGCATGTCCCTACTCCCTAATGATATTAACACTATCACTCAGACATTGTAGTCTTCAATACTTTTAGATGTGATGTTGATTGGCAAATAAGTGTAAAAAAAAATCATCTTTCTTTCAGGCATTCCATGTCCTATAATTGTTGCTTGGGCCATTGGGAAGCTTTACAATGAAAATGAACAGTAAGTGCACATTTCTAATTAACAACAACAGTGGAATCTCAAGCATTTTATAGTAAGTAGTTGGTGTTGTAGACATTTTGTTGTATCTGGTGACCTTTGATGGAGTACATAGAAACCTATACATATCACATTTCAGGTAAGATCCAAATGCAGACTGTGTTGAAGTAACAATGTTTATTACAGCAACAGGGGCAGGCAAAAGACAGGTCAAGGCAGTCAGGGGTCGATAATCCAGAGTAGTGGGGCAAAAGTACAGGCCGGCAGGCAGGGTCGGCGTCAGCGGCAGGCAGAGTGGTCAGGTAGGCGGCTCAGAGTAAGGACAGGCAAGGGTCAAAACCAGGAGGGTGAGAATAACAGAGACTGGGGAAAAGCAGGAGCTGAGACAAAAACGCTAGTTGACTTGACAAACAAGACGAACTAGCAACAGACAAACAGACAACACAATTATAAGTTCCCAGGGGATAATGGGGAAGATGGGCGACACCTGGGTGGGGGGTGGAGACAAGCACAAGGACAGGTGAAACAGATAAGGGCGTGACGTATATGTCCTGGTAAATGTGTTAGTCACAGATAAACCTTGAATGATGTCTTATATCCTTTGTAGTACAGTGTAGTACTTAAATCCTTTTAGTATCGTGGAGAAACTACCAATACTGATTCAAGGTGATTCAGCAATTTACTGTATTGTAGGTGTCACAGAGGCATTCGCTGTAGCATTTACAGTTGAAGTCGGAAGTTTACATACACTTAGGTTGGAGTCATTAAAACTCATTTTTCAACCACTCCACAAATTTCTTGTTAACAAACTATAGTTTTGGCAAGTCGGTTAGGACATCTACTTTGTGCATGACACAAGTCATTTTTCCAATAGTTGTTTACAGACAGATTATTTCACTCATAATTCACTGTATCACAATTCCAGTGGGTCAGAAGTTTACATACATTACATACAAGTTAACTGTGCCTTTAAACAGCTTGGAAAATTCCAGAAAATTATGCCATGGCTTTAGAAGCTTCTGATAGGCTAATTGACATAATTTGAGTCAATTGAAGGTGTACCTGTGGATGTATTTCAAAGCCTACCTTCAAACTCAATCCCTCTTTGCTTGACATCATAGGGAAATCAAAAGAAATCAGCCAAGACCTCAGAAGAAATTGTAGACCTCCACAAGTCTGGTTCATCCTTGGGAGCCAAAATTCACCCAACTTATTGTGGGAAGCTTGTGGAAGGCTACCTGAAACATTTGACCCAAGTTAAACAATTTAAAGGGAATGCTACCAAATATGAATTAAGTGTATGTAAACTTCTGACCCACTGGGAATGTGATGAAAGAAATAAAAGCTGAAATAAATCATTCTCTCTACTATTATTCTGACATTTTACATTCTGGTGATCCTAACTGACCTAAAACAGGGATTTTTAACCATGATCAAATGTCAAGAATTGTGAAAAACTGAGTTAAAAGGTATTTGGCTAAGGTGTATGTAAACTTCCAACTTCAACTGTACACGAGGATAATTCATGTTATCTGATAGATAATTGTATAAATGTTATTTCTGTCCTTTTTAATACAAGAAAGTCATACGTCAGTTCATTAGTTAGAGGTCATGTTTTGTAGTTTTGACTTTGAGGTAGCATTTTCTGACTTGGGTACTCTGGAACAGAGGCATCATGGCCATAGGGGGAACAGGGGCATGTCATTTTTATCCAAGCCAAACTTGGTTCAAAACCACGCCCAGAGTAACCTAGCAGCATTAAAAGATGCGCTGATTGGTCCGAGTTCAGACGTTCCATGTGACAAAGTAAATGTGCGTGAGAGAGAGGAAGAATGCTTTTAGATATAAATATAGAAAATTATGTTTCTGTAATAAATAAATAGGGATATTTAAGCCTTGAGACAATTGAGACATGGATTGTGTATGTGTGCCTTTCAGAGAGTGAATGGACAAGACAAAATATGTAAGTGTCTTTGAACTGAGAATTGTAGTATGTGCCAGGCGCACTGGTTTGAGTGTCTCAAGAACTTCAACGCTGCTGGGTTTTTCACTGTCAACAGTTTCCCATGTGTATCAAGAGTAGTCCACCACCCAAAAGACATCCAAGCAAATTTTACACAACTGTGGGAAGCATTGGAGTCAACATGGGCCAGCATCCTTGTGGAATGCTTTTGACACCTTGTAGAGCCAATGCCTCAACAAATTAAGGCTGTTCTGAGGGCAAAAGGGGATGCAACTCAATATTATGAAGGTGTTCCTAATGTTTTGTACACTCAGTGTAGATTGATACAAATGGTTAATATGCAACATTTTGAAAGAAAAGCCATTCATTTAATGTTTGTCAACAGATGCTGGTTTGGGAAAGAACCTGGAAAGTATATTGACTACATTTATCAAGGGCCGGTCATCCTTGTCCTTTTGGTAAGTAACAAGATGGTCATCTCTCACTGTTTACTCCCTAGTGGCACAGCGGTCTAAGGCACTGCATCTCTAGTGCAAGAGGCGTCACTGCAGTCCCTGGTTCAAATCCAGGCTGCATCACATCTGGCTCTGATTGGGAGTCCCGTAGGGCGGCGCACAATTGGCCCAGCGTTGTCCAGGTTTGGCCCGGGATAGGTCGTCATTGTAAATATGAATTTGTTCATAACTGACTTGCCTAGTTAAATTAAAGAAAATTACAATTTAAAAAATGAGCTGCTCTAATGCAACAACACATTTCAGTTCCTCAGTTGTTGTTTTTTCATTGCTAAAACATCATGTTCTACATAATGAACTCTTAATTAAAGTTTTCCATCTGTTTTCTCTGCTAGATAAACTTCGTTTTCCTCTTCAACATAGTAAGAATTCTCATGACCAAGCTGAGAGCTTCTACCACATCAGAAACCATACAGTACAGGTGAGTCGCTTCTCCTGTGGGGTTGTTATTTGGAATATTGCATGCCATATTGTGCCACCTTTACTTGACCACCATTTCATATTTATGATAAAAGATTAAGATGTGATTCTGCATACTTAAGTAAAAGTAAAGATACCTTAATGGAAAATGACTCAAGTAAAAGTGAAAGTCACCCAGTAAAGTACTACTTGAGTAAAAGTCTAAAAGTATTTGGTTTTAAGAATACTTAAGTATCAAAAGTAAATGTAATTGCAAAAACATACTTAAGTATCAAAAGTAAAGTATAAATTATTTCATATTGCTTATATTAAGCAAACCAAACTGCACAATTATATATATATATTTTAATTTACGGATAGCCAGGGCTACACAATAACACGTGAACATAGTTTACAAGTAGAAATGTCCGCCAGTTCAGAGGCAGTAGGGATGTAAATGGGACGAACTGAAAGCATGTATATCCTACCAACGGGACATTAAAAACTGTAATATCTTATTTTTCACCGAGTCGTGGCTGAACAACAATATTAAGAACATACAGCTGGCGGGTTATACACTCTATCGGCAGGACAGAGCAGCAGCCTCTGGTAAGACACGGGGTGGGGGCCTATGCATATATGTAAACAACAGCTGGTGCATGATAGTCTCGAGGTTTTGCTCGCCTGAGGTTCAGTATCTCATGATAAGCTGTAGACCATGCTATCTACCTAGAGAGCTTTCATCTGTAATTTTCGTAGCTGTCTACATACCACCACAGACCGATGCTGGCACTAAAACCGCACTCAATGAGCTGTATACCGCCATAAGCAAACAGGAAAACGCTCATCCAGAGGTGGCACTCCTAGTGGCTGGGGACTTTAATGCAGGGAAACTTAAATCTGTTTTACCTCATTTCTATCAGCATGTTAAATGTGCAACCAGAGGGAAAAAAATTCTAGACCACCTTTACTCCACACACAGAGACGCATACAAAGCTCTCCCTCGCCCTCCATTTGGCAAATCTGACCATCATTCTATCCTCCTGATTCCTGCTTACAAGCAAAAATTAAAGCACGAAAAGTGGTCAGATTAAGCAGATACTAAACTACAGGACTGTTTTGCTAGCACAGACTGGAATATTTTCCGGGATTCTTCCGATGGCATTGAGGAGTACACCACATGAGTCACTGGATTTATCAATAAGTGCATCGTGGACGTCGTCCCCACAGTGACTGTACGTATGTACCCCAACCAGAAGCCATGAATTACAGGCAACATTAGCACTGAGCTAAAGGGTAGAGCTGCCGCTTTCAAGGAGCGAGACTAACCCGGAAACTTATAAGAAATCCTGCTCTGCCCTCCGACGAACCATCAAACAGGCAAAGCGTCAATACAGGACTGAGATCGAATCGTACTACACCGGCTCAGACGCTCGTCGGATGTGGCAGGGCTTGCAAACTATTACAGACTACAAAGGGGAGCAAAGCCGAGAGCTGCCCAGTGACATGAGCCTACCAGATGAGCTAAATAACTTCTATGCTCGCGTCGAGGCATGTAACACTGAAACATGCATGAGAGCATCTGCTGTTCTGGACGACTGTGTGATCCCGCTCTCCGCAGCCGATGTGAGTAAGACCTTTAAATGTAAGAATGCTATTCATTGACTACAGCTCAGCGTTCAACACCATAGTGCCCTCAAAGCTCATCACTAAGCTAAGGACCCTGGGACTAAACACCTCCCTCTGCAACTGGATCCTGGACTTCCTGACGGTCCGCCCCCAGGTTTTAAGGGTAGGTAACAACACATCCGCCACGCTGATCCTCAACACAGGGGCTCCTCAGGGTGCGTGCTCAGTCCCATCCTATACTCCCTGTTCACTCATGACTGCACGGCCAGGCACGACTCCAACACCATCATTAAGTTTACTGATGACTCAACAGTGGGATGCCTGATCACCAACAATGATGAGACAGCCTATAGGGAGGAGGTCAGAGACCTGACCGTGTGGTGCAAGGACAACAACCTCTCCCTCAACGTGATCAAGACAAAGGAGATGATTGTGGACTTACAGGAAAAGTAGGACAGAGCACGCCCCCATTCTCATCGACGGGGCTGTGGTGGAGCAGGTTGAGAGCTTCAAGTTCCTTGGTGTCCACATCACCAACAAACTAACATGGTCCAAGCACGACAAAACCTATTCCCCCTCAGGAGACTGAAAAGATTTGGCATGGGTCCTCAGATCCTCAAAATGTTTTACAGCTGCACCATCGAGAGCATCCTGACGGGTTGCATCACTGCCTGGTATGGCAACTGCTCAGCCTCCAACCGCAACCGCTGCTGCTACTCTCTGTTATTATCTATGCGTAGTCACTTTAATAACTCTACCTACATGTACATATTACCTCAATTACCTCGACATCGGTGCCCCCGCATATTGACTCTGTACCGGTACCCCCTGTATATAGCCCCTCTATTGTTATTACTGCTGCTCCTTAATTATTTGTTATTCTTATCTCTTACTTATTTTCTAAAAACTGCATTGTTGGTTAAGGGCTTGTAAGTAAGCATTTCACTGTAAGGTCTACACCTGTCTAACAAATAGATTTGATTTGACGATCAGGGATGTTCTCTTGCTAAGTGAGTGAATTGGACCATTTTCCTGTTTTTTTCTTTAGGAATGTAGTGAAGTGAAAGTAAAAGTTGGCAAAAAATATCAATAGTAAAGTAATGAACAGTTACCCCAAAAAACGACTTAAGTAGTACTTAAGTAATTACAGCACTGCAAATTTCAAGCCATCCAGAAGTGACATTTTGCTAAAAGGAACAGTAATTTTCTATGATTTTGACAGACATGATATGTGACTGAATGGTAGAGAGTGGACTGGTCTTTCCAAGAATGTTATCACCACAGAACACACTTGTCTAGGTTCCATTTTGTTATTCCCTCTGATGCTGGTGCATTGAAGACTGTCTGGGGGGATAAAAACACAACCTAATTCAATGACTTACAGGATGTACACTACATGACCAAAAGTCTGCTCGTCAAACATCTCATTCCAAAATCATGGCCATTATTATGGAGTTGGTCCCCCCTTTGCTGCTACAACAGCCTAGTGAGGTCGAGCACTGATGTTGGGCGATTAGGCCTGGCTTGCAGTCGACATTCCAATTCATCCCAAAGGTGTTCGATGGGGCTGAGGTCAGGGCTCGGTGCAGGCCTGTCAAGTTCTTCCACACCGATCTCGACAAACCATTTATGCTTTGTGCACAGGGGCATTGCCATGCTGAAACAGGGAAGGGCATTCCCTAAACTGTTGCCACAAAGTTGGAAGCACAGAATTGTCTGGAATGTCATTGTATGCTGTAGCATTAAGATTTCCCTTCACTGGAAATAAGGGTCCTAGCCCTAACCATGAAAAACAGCCCTAGACCATTATTCTTCCTCCACCAAACTTGGCGCTATGCATTCGGGCAGGTAGCATTCGCCAAACCCAGATTCTTCTGCCAGCTGCCAGCTGCCAGCTGCCAGTTGGTGAAGTGTGATTCGTCACTCCAGAGAATGCATTTCAACTGCTTCAGAGTCCAATGGTGACGAGCTTTACATCACTCCAGCCTACGTTTGGCATTGCGCATTGGTGATCTTAGGCTTGTGTGCAGCTGCTCCGTCATGGAAACCCTTTCACGAAGCTCCCGACGAACAGTTCTTGTGCTGACATTGCTTCTAGAGACAGTTTGGAACTCGGTAGTGAGTGTTGCAACCGAGGACAGCAACTTTTACGCGCTACACTCGGCGGTGTCGTTCTGTGAGCTGGTGTGGCCTACCACTTTGTGGCTCCTAGATGTTTCCACTTCACAATAACAGCACTTACAGTTGACTGGGCCAAGTCTAGCAGTGCAGAAATGTGACGAACTGACGTATTGGGAAGGTGGCATCCTTTGACGGTGCCACATTTAAAGGTACTGAGCTCTTCGGTAAGGCCATTCTACTGCCAATGTTTGTCTATGGAAATTGCATGGCTGTGTGCACGATTTTACACACCTGTCAGCAATGGATTTGGCTGAAATAGTGTCCACATACTTTTGTATATATAGTGTACCAATGGCTACTCTCATTCATAGTGAATAATGGAATGTCCACTCACTGTTTGGTTGCTCTATAGGTGGTCTGTAAAATGAAGGTGACACAATAACATTTCGACTGACATGGTCTTTATCCTATCGTGGTCTTCCTCCTTACTCGTAATACATTGTATATATTGTGATGTGAGTCTACCAACCCAATTTATTGCAGTCATTACAACCTCCCCTCAACATTCACAGTTTATGGAGAAATTAATGGAGCATTTAAATCTGCTTAACAACTTCCTTCTACTCAACAAAGTGAAGAAACGGTCATCTGCTTTATTATGGATGAATCCCTTCAATATGTACTTAACTTGCACGCACCATTACATAACATTCCTATGAATATATGGCCACACACACACACCATTTTCCATTATGATAATTTCTGTTTGAAACAGTGTACCCTCTTTTTCATTAGAAATTAAGAGCTGATGTTGCACAGTGTCTAATAACCTTACATATCATATTCATGGAACAACTTGCATCGTCCCTAATTCACATTTAAGCTCTTTTTCATGGTGGATTACTTGAGAGCGCAAAGGGGGAAATCTCAAATCCCAGAAAAGTCTACAGACCTCTGTCCTGTAGAAAAGGGTATGGCTTATTTTACTCCTATGCTGACATTGCTGACATTGGGTTCCCAGTGGATTTATGTCCTTAGATACGGTAGGTAATGTGCCATTTGAGGTGTAACCTGGGCCATCAGCTGCTTCACTGCTTAGGTAGATTAGCTGAAATCCCATCATATTTCGATAAAATGAATAATGCCATTTGCAACCAGATACTCAAATGGGCCGCTTATAATGTCACATTTTTGTTCTGGTATCAAGGTGTTGATAGCACGGCTTTTCACTTTTAAATGTATTTCTTCTCAATGCGGTTCTTTCATCTAGAATGGTAGAACAATCCTTGCATAATTTAATTCAGCTTTATTTTGATAAGTGCTTTTTGTTATGTAATATCTACCGCAAAACCCTAAGGAATAAGTACCATTCCCTTCTCAGCCTGCTGGAGGCTTGCCTTGGGCGACATTGTCAACAATAACAAAAACTCCCTCTTATTTGAGTCAGTAGTCTTGTGGGATGGGATTCTAATCATACTTACTCAGAATGTGTATCTCTGACATTCATTATTTGGTGTCTTTTGTCAACAGATTGTGGTAATGATAAAAAGCAAGCAATCTACAAAAATAGAAAGAAAGGAAACTTTTTGGGTCTTTCAATGCTTTTTTGTATTGGCGTACATTGAAACAAGCAACCACTTTCCCCAGTTACTTTTGTAACTACTGTACAGTAAATGGGAGTACTGATGTTTTTCTGTTATTTCCTTCACAGAAAAGCGGTCAAAGCGACGTTAGTGTTACTGCCTCTGCTGGGGATCACCTACATGCTATTTTTTGTTAATCCCGGAGAGGACGACATCTCGCAAATAGTTTTTATTTATTTCAATTCATTTCTACAATCATTTCAGGTAAGATCATGGAGTCTGTTCTTTACCAAGTTCTGCCCCTCTTTTCCCAAGAACACAAAACCTTGAACCTTTATAAATTTGTGTCATTATCTTTGTAGCTTTAATTTACTGTTAATTGAAGGTGTAATAGGTTTTATAGCCTGTGGAAGAAGGACTATTTGTAGGCAACTATTGTAAGGCTTTGTAAACCTGGCCCTGGCTGCTTTACTGTCAAGTGTTCTGAGCTGTCAGGAGAATGTTTGTGGAGACATGTATGTGGGCGTGAGTTGTGCACAGTGGGTATTCTCAGTGTAAATCTTCCCTCCACAATGCAAGGCTGAGGGTGTGGGGAGATGGTACTGTGTTAATGGTGCTGAGTGAAGGGATGTGTAGAGGATAGGATAAGGGTCCATTTTATAACAGTTTTAGACTATTCTTATACAAACGTTATGAAAGGTTGTTCCGTCCTGATTTAATACTCTTAGTATTGCTCTGTATACTGTATAATTGAAATGGGAAATGTAAACAAGTTTGTGAATCATCCAATTGCTTTGTTGTTATTTCTATGCACTTTGTAACATTAACTCAATTGGGAAGAAAATGTAAACTTCCACTTCTCAGAAAGCGGCATTTTGTTTACATTAATCACATTTTAATTCTGAAACAAATGCCTATTGCTAGCGTACCTTGAGTGGACGTCGGATTATCTGGACTGGATTAAATACTATAAAATATCTGACCGTTAGCTGATATTGTCCAATACTGTGCATCCCTATTTTAGTTCATTGATAAAGATAGCTCAATGAAAACAGCTTGTACATACATTCTGTACTATACATTCTAACAGTGTCCTGTCTTGTTTTCCAGGGGTTCTTTGTTTCAGTATTCTACTGCTTTCTAAATGGCGAAGTGAGTCAACAATGATCTTTTCATGCGTGGGCATTGCCGTGTGTCAGATCGCTATGTAAAGGTCTGAGAGGCAGTAGACTTCTAGTCCTGAGACCCTTATTTCACCTCTATCATGGAACGCCATCCTTACTCTGCAGGCTATTTTTGAACAAACATTACTGTAGATGCTCTTTATTGTTCTAGACCTATTTCCCCCATCTTTCCCCCTTACTTTAGTGAAGCATCATTGTTGAAAGTCATTAAGTGCCATAAAAAGGGTCATGAGTCATTCTGTAATCGGGAAAAATGTGACTCCCTCCTGCTGCTGCTGCTGCTACTATTGTTCTCCACTTCCTTTAAGAAGATGTTATTGGTATACACACAAAACAAAGTCAAATTGTTTTAAGTCTACTGTGACTACCTTGGAAACTATTTGATGTGAATCCTCATGTATCTGAAATGTATTATTCTGTACTGTTTTGTAAAGATTTTCTCTTGACGGTTATTCAAATGTCAATTTAAGTTAAAAGGATTTCCTGTGTCCTACATATTGTGTGTCCTAGATGCTTTGTGTGGGGAGAGATGTAGTATACTGTAGGAGGGCAAAAGAAACACTGGCTTCCCACCACTAATACAGTATTTCATTGTAATCTTCCAGGTGCGCTCAGCCGCCAGGAAAAGATGGCATCGTTGGCAGGACAACCATGCCCTGAGAGTGCGTGTGGCACGTGCCATGTCCATCCCCACCTCACCCACCAGGATCAGCTTCCACAGTATAAAACAGACCACAGCTGTTTGACCTGGATCGCCAAGTTCAAAGGTCACCTTTGGAATCATCCCTTTTCTAGGGAAGACACTTGTCTTTAGGCACCTCTCCATAAATGTTGTCCATTTGCTTTATTTATTTTCCCGTCTGCATAAAGACAGAGACAGAGCGCTTTGAGAAAGAGACCATTAGGATTTCCAGATTATAATACTGTAACATGACGTCATAGGACGTCACACAGAAGTCAGGACTATTCAAAACAGATGGACCAGGTTGCCTCTCCAAATTAACCTTGTGAAGTGATTGCAGAGTCTAAGTTGTACTGCCATTGCAACAAGAGCTGTTATCATACTATAGTACACCAGGTTATATTTTAATAGGTCAGGAAGGTTGATGAGGCAAAACAAAAGCAGTGTTAGTGTCAAAAGAGACCCTAATCACTCCCAGTACTGTACTGTACTAGTGGTATTTATATCCATAACCCTTCATTATTTCATATCTATGAGAGGGCAGAGATAATTTAAGCAGGATTGTGCTTTAACAGTGCGGGCACAGGATGCAATTGCATTCTGTGTCTGTTGCACACCAAGTTTGTGATGAGATTAGAGAGATGCAATTATACTGTTAAATAAGGAAGTGATACCGTTTGGTTTGTCATCAGCACCACTTTTATGAGCTGTCAAAATGTCACCCTACAAGCTTTTCATTTGTATAAATGTTTTCAGGCTAATTTATTTTCAGATTGTTCCCTGCCAATCACTCTCAAACACTTTTGAACAGCATAACATCAATTATGTGTTTTTCTCACTTCTGTTTAAAAACCCCTAAGGCTACTCTAAATAAATCAAAGCTATCTTTCACTGGGTTCGAGTTCAGATTATATCCATTATCTAATGCAAATAATGGAGATGGGACTGTGATTCAGATACATTTATATAACTTATTTAAAAAACTAAACACAAACACATTTTTTTAGTGTCGCAGACCCTTATTTCTGTCACGTCTGCTCCCGCTCTTCCCTTCCCCTGGAGCTTGAGGGCGCCAGATTACCCTGCATCACACGCTCCTGCCATCCATCCCTCACACCTGCCCTCCCTCCTCACTCGCATCAGCGTTATTGGACTCACCTGGACTCACTTATCACATGTTCTTTTCCTCCCTATATTTGTCTGTTCCCTTGTCCTGTTCCCTGCTGCTGCATTGTATTGTTTTTGTCTTTTGAATTTGTTTCTGATGCTGTTCCTGTCTCGTCTCTGTCTGTTATCATTCAATGTTTTACTCCCCGTACCGGCTTCGTCTCAACAGCATCATTCCGCGTGACTGAATGCAGCAGCCAACCTACGAAGCATCGGGGAGTACTGGCATTACGGTTGGAATGGTGGCATCGGCTCTGGAACTGGGGGTGCATGGCCAGCTCGTCGGGCTTCCACGCCCTAGCTGGTTCGACAGATTTCCTTGCCCCGGTTGGCTCGGATGGCGCCCATCCCACGTCGGGCCTCAGCCGGATCGCCAGTTCTCGTTCGCCCAGCCGGTCCAGGAGTTTTTGTTTGTCTTTTGTTTTGTTGGTGACGTCGGGGTGGATTCCGCCGCCGATGGAACCGGGGGTGCCTAGCCAGCCCGTTAGGCTTTCACGCTTTGGCTGGCTCGAGAGGTCTTCCTGGCTCGGCGGCTTCCCATCCCACGTCACACTCAACTGGATCATCAGGTTCCTCTTCTGCTGCGGGATCGACAGGCGTCTGGCCTCAGCCAGATCGTCAGGCTCTCACGCTCCTGCCGGTTCGTTGGGTTCTCACGCCCCAACCGGCTTGCCCAGCGCCCATGTCTTGGCCGGTTCGTCCAGGTGGGATGCCACCCGGCGTCCCAAGAGGGAGGGGTACTGTCACGTCTGCTCCCGCTCTTCCCTTCCCCTGGCGCTTGAGGGCGCCAGATTACCCTGCATCACACGCTCCTGCCATCCATCACTCACACCTGCCCTCCCTCGTCACTCGCGTTATTGGACTCATCTGGATTCACTTATCACATGTTCTTTTCCTCCCTATATTTGTCTGTTCCCTTGCTCTGTTCCCTGCTGCTACATTGTATTGTTTTTGTATTTTGAATTTGTTTCTGATGCTGTTCCTGTCTCGTCTCTGTCCGTTATCATTCAATGTTTTACTCCCCGTACCGGCTTCGTCTCAACAGCGTCATTCCGCGTGACAATTTCAGTCCGCGTAATGCCATAGCTGTCCCAAGTCAAGATACATTTTAAGGTACAGTACATTAAATGAATTTATTAAAAGGATTTAATTATTTTCTCTCTTTCAAATCCCAATGTGCTGCACTTAATCATTGTCAATAGTAAGCTGTTGTGTCCAGGAGCCAGAGAGAGCTAGAGCCTAATGAGTTAGAGTTCCATTTGGCTTCCTTAATGCGTTGCCCTGCTCAGGTCAACATGCCAAGCCCCGGGAAGTGACTTCCGACCATCTGACCTGCATGGGTATTATCCTCCTCTCCCTCCAGGCAGTGTCATACAAGTTCCAGGCACTAATGCAAGCCTGGTTATTCAGGCTTCAGTAAGCAGTTCTGGGAAATAGAACAGTAGAACCCTTTCACCCATGGAATTAACTTGGGATTTTGAATTGTAGAAATTATGTAAATAGATGGCATGTTCGGGACAAACTCACTAATCTGGTGTGGAGGTATTTCTCAGACTTAGGTAAAAAAAAAAATGTATTTGATATCAATGATACACGCTTGTTACCTGACTAGTTCAATTAAATTTCAATCAAATGTATTTATAAAGCCCTTCTTACATCAGCTGATGTCACAGAGTGCTGTACAGAAACCCAGCCTAAAACCCCAAACAGCAAGCAATGCAGGTGTAGGAAAAACAGTGGCTAGGAAAAACTCCCTAGAAAGGCCAGAACCTAGGAAGAAACCTAGAGAGGAACCAGGCTATGAGGGGTGGCCAGTCCTCTTCTGGCTGTGCCGGGTGGAGATTATAACAGAACATGGCCAAGATGTTAAAATGTTCATAGATGACCAGCAGGGTCAAATAATAATAATCACAGTGGTTGTCGAGGGTGCAACAGGTCAGCACCTCAGGAGTAAATGTCAGTTGGCTTTTCATGGCCGATCATTCCGAGTATCTCTGCCGCTCCTGCTGTCTCTAGAGAGTTGAAAACAGCAGGTCTCGGACAGGTAGCATGTCTGGTGAACAGGTCAGGGTTCCATAGCCGCAGGCAGAACAGTTGAAACTGGAGCAGCAGCACGGCCAGGTGGACTGGGGACAGCAAGGAGTCATCAGGCCAGGTAGTCCTGAGACATGGTCCTAGGGCTCAGGTCCTCTGAGAGGGAGAAAGAAATAGAGAAAGAGACAAAGAAAGAGAAAAAGAGAGATAGAGAGAATTAGAGAGAGCATACTTAAATTCACATATGAATTAGTTGCCATAGTTGCCATGAAGATAATGATTATGGCATCAATCTTTCTCATTATTTTTGTTACTTTGGGAGTAGTAAGGAATACCGCTCCAATAAAACAATATCACATCTGTTGCGGTTTGCTGTTGTGAAAAGGGCTTAGATATGGCTCAGTAACAACATCAGAAGTAATTTTTGCTTTACACATTCTCCTGTAATTGAAATTGTACTCTAACCACATTTATGTTGTACACAAGTGAATTAAAATGACTTAACAATGGTCTAAAATTGCTTGTAGGGGAAGGTTTCTTTGTCATCATCATTTGATAATTGCTGTGAACATTATTGACCTGTCATGACCATTAGAGTTTGCATCCCTTGATTGCTCTAGGTCTAATTTTCTGGAACAGTTGTCTATGTAGCAGTTCTCTGTGATATTTTCATACGAAATGTATATTTTCATAATTGTGACTGAGTCTATATGCACAATAAATCTCTTGAATAAAAATGTTCAAGCAAACAGTCCCAAGATCTATATAAATAGTCAATGTACTACGTGAATAACGGTCAATATTTTGCTATTTTTTGGTCCTAAACCACTAAACACTGTTGGTTGAACATAATTTTGTTATTAATGTTTGGGAGGTGCCTCCAAGTTGAATGTTTATATTGGAGAAGTTTTACTCAGATTTAGGGGTTCTAGTTTGAGAAGGTCTAATAAGAAGAATATATCTTCAAAGAGTGCGATAAAACATGTATAACCCAAATTTTTCGTTGTACTGTACATTAACTCTTTTAAAGTTTGTTGTATATTGTAATTAGTATTTGTACAAATGTTATGACGTAAATATGTTTTTTTCTATTATACTGTTGGAGTGAAAGTAATTCATTAAGAACATTCAAAGCATTCAGGTTACATGAATACCTAGGACCATCCAAAACAATCATAGAAAGGTATGAATATTTTAATAACATTTTACTTAATAATCTCACCATCTCTTCTTGTGCAGCTTAAATTGTACATTATATTTTTAGTCTATTGAATTCATTACAGTTCTGCACATACAGTACATACTACAGTACTCCTATGAAAGTTAAAACTCGAAATCCCCCCAACATTTTCTTTGATTGAAACATGAAAATTGAGATTTAGTTGTTGCAATTTTTATATTATTTTATGAATAGATAATGAATAGTTCATTCAAAATGACAAATTCACCAAAGATAACAGACACGTTTACCTGCATATGTTTACTTGTTGTCAGTGCACTTTCTCTGACCAAATAATTTATTTTTCATATTTTGTACAGCTTCACCATTCTCTGATGTTTTCTCGATGTAATAACTTATTAATGTACAGGAATGCTTTTTGGCTGTATGTTGAAACACCAACGTTGCCTTTTAGAAAAACAGAAATGTATGTTTTTGTGGAAAGAAGAAAAACGGTGTTTCTACAGTAAAGGTTGTACTGTGTGTGATCGATATGCATTTATAAAAGTACATGTGATAAAATCAACCTTCAGATTTGAAATAAATATTATATTCAACTCTCTCTGGTTTGTAATGTCTGCTACCTGCAATCTTGTCCAGAATATCCAGACATATTCAGACTTATTCAATAAACAGTATTCACCATAGGAGACAATGAAGTGAAGGGATTGCATCTTGTGCATTGCATTCATTCTATTTCATTATACCAATACATGATTTGAATTAGGATATTTTGGATCCAATAAAGGTTTAATAAAGTCTTGCCATCTTTAACCGCAGACTGCCATTAAAATGACTGAATAGAATAAATATTTGAATGATGGATGCTTGCTTCACCGCCAGTGTGGCATGCTAGCGTTACATGCAGATGTTAGACCCATTGGGTTTATCTGAAAATGGCCTAAGGAAGTGGTAGGTTATATAATATGATTATGGATTGGATGTTATACTATTCTGACGGTGGTTGGACAGAGTGAAGTGGAGCAGAATAGGCTGCCTATGCCCAGACCTCTCAGCACTCTACTTTGTGAGTTATACATCCCTAACAATTAGCTGTATCTCTTATTCAAGCCAGTAAAGACTTGTTTTGAAAATGACTGCTCCTGTTGCTTGACAGGCGTATCAAAGGTGGATTGTGGATCTGATGTGCCCCACAGGCTATAGCTCCAGATGCTACTGGGTCCTCCTCCGTCAACTTGTAATGTTTCCCTCAAGTGCACTGTGACTATTTTCAGTCACATTTCACCAGTCTTAAATTTAGCTAATGATAAATGTCATAACTGCATGTAGAGTAGCTAGGTTTCTTTTTTATGAAATATATACTTTACTTAGTCATCATCATCTGACATAACTCTCACAAACTGCACTACATGAATATGACCTGTGTCCTTGACCTCCTTGACTCAGTGGAGCAAAGGGGCCTCAACTACGTGTCTCCATCAAAAATGAACATGATAATTCTGGCTACAATGTATAAATATATACAGTGGGGAAAAAAAGTATTTAGTCAGCCACCAATTGTGCAAGTTCTCTCACTTAAAAAGATGAGAGAGGCCTGTAATTTTCATCATAGGTACACTTCAACTATGACAGACAAAATGAGGAAAAGAAATCCAGAAAATCACATTGTAGAATTTTTTATGAATTTATTTGCAAATTATGGTGGAAAATAAGTATTTGGTCACATACAAACAAGCAAGATTTCTGGCTCTCACAGACCTGTAACTTCTTCTTTAAGAGGTTCCTCTGTCCTCCACTCATTACCTGTATTAATGGCACCTGTTTGAACTTGTTATCAGTATAAAAGACACCTGTCCACAACCTCAAACAGTCACACTCCAAACTCCACTATGGCCAAGACCAAAGAGCTGTCAAAGGACACCAGAAACAAAATTGTAGACCTGCACCAGGTTGGGAAGACTGAATCTGCAATAGGTAAGCAGCTTGGTTTGAAGAAATCAACTGTGGGAGCAATTATTAGGAAATGGAAGACATACAAGACCACTGATAATCTTCCTTGATCTGGGGCTCCACGCAAAGATCTCACCCCGTGGGGTCAAAATGATCACAAGAAGGTGAGCAAAAATCCCAGAACCACACGGGGACCTAGTGAATGACCTGCAGAGAGCTGGGACCAAAGTAACAAAGCCTACCATCAGTAACACACTACGCCGCCAGGGACTCAAATCCTGCAGTGCCAGACGTGTCCCCCTGCTTAAGCCAGTACATGTTCAGGCAAGTCTAAAGTTTGCTAGAGAGCATTTGGATGATCCAGATGAGGATTGGGAGAATGTCAGATGAAACCAAAATAGAACTTTTTGGTAAAAACTCAACTCGTCGTGTTTGGAGGACAAAGAATGCTGAGTTGCATCCAAAGAACACCATACCTACTGTGAAGCATGGGGTGGAAAGATCATGCTTTGGGGCTGTTTTTTCTGCAAAGGGACCAGGACGACTGATCCGTGTAAAGGAAAGAATGAATGGGGCCATGTATCGTGAGATTTTGAGTGAAAACCTCCTTCCATCAGCAAGGGCATTGAAGATGAAACGTGGCTGGGTCTTTCAGCATGACAATGATCCCAAACACACCGCCCGGCAACGAAGGAGTGGCTTCAGAAGAAGCATTTCAAGGTCCTGGAGTGGCCTAGCCAGTCTCCAGATCTCAACCCCATAGAAAATCTTTGGAGGGAGTTGAAAGTCCGTGTTGCCCAGCGACAGCCCCAAAACATCACTGCTCTAGAGGAGATCTGCATGGAGGAATGGGCCAAAATACTAGCAACAGTGTGTGAAAACCTTGTGAAGACTTACAGAAAACGTTTGACCTCTGTCATTGCCAACAAAGGGTATATAACAAAGTATTGAGATAAACTTTTGTTATTGACCAAATACTTATTTTCCACCATAATTTGCAAATAAATTCATAAAAATCCTACAATGTGATTTTCTGGATTTTTTCCTCATTTTGTCTGTCATAGTTGAAGTGTACCTATGATGAAAATTACAGGCCTCTCTCATCTTTTTAAGTGAGAGAACTTGCACAATTGGTGGCTGACTAAATACTTTTTTTCCCCACTGTATACAGTACTAGTTAAAAGTTTGGACACACCTACTCATTCAAGGGTTTTTCTTTATTTTTACTATTTTCTACATTGTATGGAATCATGTTGTACCCAAAAAAGTGTTAAACAAATAAAAATATAATTTATATTTGAGATTCTTCAAAGTAGCCACCTTTTGTCTTGATAAACAGCTTTACACGCTCTTGGCATTTCTCAACCAGCTTCATGAGGAATGCTTTTCCATCAGTCTTGAAGGACTGCCCACATATGCTGAGCACTTGTTGGCTGCTTTTCCTTCACTCTGCATTCCAACTCACACCAAACCATCTCAATTGGGTTGAGGTTGGGTGATAGCGGAGGCCAGGTTATCTGATGCAGCACTCTATCACTTTCCTTGGTCAAATAGCCCTTACACAGCCTGGAGGTGTGTTTTGGGTCATTGCCCTGTTGAAAAACAAATTATAGTCCGACTGAGCGCAAACCAGATTGGATGGCTACCGCACCGCAAGTGGTACCAGAGCACCAAGTCTAGGTCCAAGAGGCTTCTAAACAACTTCTACCCCCAAGCCATAAGACTCCTGAACACCTAATCAATGGCTACCCAGATTCTTTGTCCCCCTTTTACACCGCTGCTACTCTCTGTTGTTATCATCTATGCATAGTCACTTTAATAACTCTACCCACATGTACATATTACCTCAACTAACCGGTGGTCCCGCACATTGACTCTGTACCGGTACCCCCCTGTATATAGTCTCGCTATTGTTATTTTACTGCTGCTCCTTAATTACTTGTTACTTTTATTTCTTATTCTTATCCATAATTTTTTTTAACTGCATTGTTGGTTAGGGGCTCGTAAGTAAGCATTTCATTGTAAGGTCTATACCTGTTACGTTCAGCGCATTTGACTAATACAATTTGATTTGATTTGATGGCATACTCATCAGACCGAAGGACAGATTTCCACCGGTTTAATGTCCATTGCTCGTGTTTCTTGGCTCAAGCAAGTCTCTTCTTCTTATTGGTGTCCTTTGGTAATGGTTTCTTTGCAGCAATTCGACCATGAAGGCCTGATTCACACAGTCTTCTCTGAACAGTTGATGTTGAGATGTGTCTGTTACTTGAACTGTGTGAAGCATTTACTTGGGCTGCAAAAACTCTAATGAACTTGTCCTCTGCAGCAGAGGTAACTCTGGGTCTTCCTTTCCTGTGGCGGTCCTCATGAGGGCCAGTTTCATCACAGCGCTTGATTATTTTTGTGACTGCACTTGAATGAACTTTCAGTTCCGGATTGACTGACCTTCATGTCTTAATGAAGGTAATGTCTCTTTACTTATTTGAGCTGTTCTTGCCATAATATGGCTTTGGTCTTTTACCAAATAGGGCTATCTTCTGTATACCACCCCTACATTGTCACAACAGATTGGCTCAAACGCATTAAGAAGGAAAAAAATTCCACAAATTAACTTTTAACAAGGCACACCTGTTAATTGAAATGCATTCCATGTAGAAATTTTTTTTAATAAAGAAAAACCCTTGAAAGAGTAGGTGTGTCCAAACTTTTGACTGGTACTGTACATATCAAACAACTAATTACCAATGAAAATGAATTACCAATGAAAACTCATAGATCAATTTAAAGGGATTGGCATGTCATGATTGCACATGGATTTTCTGCTCCAAATAACATCCACATAAATGTGACCACACAGACCCCATTTATCCAAACGCTGTAGACACATGCACAGCCACATGCATGCATTAACATACACACACATGCCTTAAAACTATAGTAGTTTATGATCATTGTTCTGTGGTAGTGGAAGGAGAATTGATAGTGGCAATTGTAAAAGTAGAAGAGGTTGTGATGATGATAGTGCGTTAGCAGTACTATTGTAGTTGTAGCTGTAAAAGTACAGTAGTACACTATACCTGCTATAGCAGTGTTTGTCATAAGACATTTCTTACAGAGGATGCATTCCAAAGTGTGTAAGTAAAATTAAGATACAAAACTAAGAGACAAATTAAGATAGTAAAACAATAGTAAAATAACAATGCTATATAGCAGTATTTGTCTCACAGTGTGCCTCCAGAGAACGACTGATGGGAGCAGGTTTGTTTATCAAGTCATTCAAGCTTATTGAGCCTCAGTGTCAGTTAGTACAGCGAGCAGCATGTAGGGGTCTCCCTGGGGTGTAGCCACAGGGACTGGGGCTAAAACAACATGATGTGCTTACTGCTACAGTACATTAGGACAATGAGATCACTGTTCAGTCTATTCTTCATAGAAGTCAGATATTCAAATTGGCAAACAATTTGATCCACATGAAAGGTAAATAAGTTGCAGTCACAATGAAGCCGATATACTGAAATGGAAATATTCAAAAAGAAAAAAGGACATCATATGGACACTGGTGACTGATGTATACCTACTGATCTGTAACTATCGAATCATCTAAATCAGATTTGTAATACCATGTGATTATTGGGTATTTTCCTGCTGAAAACAATTAATCAAACAAACCAAGCAGCCGCCAAATGGTCTCTGGTTTTCAGACCACTGGCTCCATCTATTGGTTGAAGGTGAGAGGCCAATGAACATACTGCATACTGTAGGCCTATACACTACCCACTATAGTCATGTGTGGGATCTGTATAAACCAAACAAAATTCTTCTTATAAAATAGAATGATTTTTTTGTTTAAAAATAATAATAAATTCCGCTTTTGTATTCAATGATTGATTAGGTCTGCAACATGTTTTTCGGACAGTTATTTATTATTAACTGATGCAGGTCTGCCCTCTTGTGTCTGCAATCAGGCAAATCAAGTGGCATCATTCAGGTGCCACCATAGGTCGTGTGGTTTGATAAACCACAGAAGAGAAAAATGAAGACACAGTATGTGGACACTGACAATAATCACCTCAGACATTTGCTATAACTTTAAGCAGAATTATTCCTTTCAAGTGAAATTGTCTTAAGTAAAGCAAAGACAGACGAGACAGTGGAAGAACAGATACTTTGTGACCACATCCTTCATTACACATAGTGTGTGCCTGGACTGAGAATGTATGTGATAGAAATACTACAATGGCTACTGACCATGTGTGAATGACATATAGTACCTTACAGAACACACATGTTAAAAAGGAGTCCATCTCCTTTCTCCATAAAAACATAATGTGTATGTCTTCAGCTCATGCTAAAGATTGTTCATAAACTTACCTTGATCCAGTAAGAAGAACTGTCATTTTTTATATATAATGATAAAGGACCTCAGTATGGAGTTTGCCTGTTCCATTTAAGTAACATTTTCTGCAGATTCTTTGACTTTATCACTGTGAGGTGCTTGTTTGGTAAAGTATGTTAGTTAGACCCATAGCACCCTCTTTTGGTTGTAGGCTACATGGGGGAGCATTGACCATAGACCCCAATACAGGACATGTCACATGGCAAGAGAAATATGACAGAGGAAAATCAGTTACAATAGGTCAAATGAAAATTAGGAAGTAAAGTTGCATACTACCATAATAATGAATAATTCGTTTTAATTACAAGTTTTGATCCACAAATGAACAGTGAGGATATACAATAACGTTGGTTATTTGAGTCAACATGAAGGGGAACGATAAAAAACAATTAACAGTTAGTTGATCGGTCCTGTCACATGATGGAATAGCAATTCAACTGGGCACATAGGGATGAACACATGAGATGAGAGACATGGTGTGGACTTTACATAAACATATGAACAATAATCTGTCTTCAACTATCAGGTGTCTCGGCGGTGGCAGCCTTTTTAAGATGCCATGACGTGTTTTACAAAAGCTGTGACGAAAAATATACAAGGGAATTAGGTACAGAAATATTGAATGATTTAAAATGTATGTTTTGGAATGTTTGGTCAAAGATAGCAATAAGAGGGTATAACTTCTTACCTTCGTAGTTTACACAGCCGTTGGCGTCCTCCTGGTTTGTCATGAGCTGCTCAACCTCATCCTCCTTCATCTTTTCACCTATAACCAATCAAACATACTGTTCAGTTCCCTTTTTAGTTAAATACCATTTAAATTGAGTCTGCCCTAAAATCTTTATAGCCTGCTTTAGCTGTGTCCCATCCTGTATGTGATGTAGCCAACTCTTCTACCGTTGTCAAAGGTCTGACAATAAAGAGTTGGCTACTTCCCATACAGGGTGGGACCAGGCAAGGTCAAACTATTTTAGACTGTATTATTGTATGCTATGTTAGAGATGTCTGAGGCCTTGGACTCACCCAGTGATGCCAGGACATGCCTGAGCTCAGCGCCCATGACTGTGCCATCACCCAGTTTGTCGAACACCCTCAGACCCTCAACGAAGTCTTCATATGTGCCGCGGTCCTTGGCTTTGCAAATGTGTTGGTGGATTGGCAGGAAGCTGTCGAAGTCCAGCATCTTTGTCGCCATTTCTGTGTGTGAAACAACACAATCAACTGTCATTGAAACCATCCACACTACCACCAATACAGGAGCTAGAAATGTAGAACATTAACTTAGATTGTATTAAAATAATACATATTCCATATATGATTAACCAAATTAGATTTCAAATATAAAAGTTAATAATAGGTACATTTTAAAAGCTTATTGATAAAACATCAAAGAAAGCCAACTGATCAACATATTTATTTTAGAAAATCCCCCAAATATAACCGTTGCATGGACTTACCCTCAGGCTTGGGCTTTCCAAGGACGTACATGATTTCTGCATTGGTGGGGTTCTGCCCTAGTGCCCTGATCACATCACCACACTGTCCGTACGTAATCTTCATCTCATTGAGTGGTGTCCTGTCAAACAGCTGGAAAGCATCCTTGAAATCTGTGGAGAGAGCAACACAAAAGTGATGTTGTGTTTCTAGATTAGGACCAGGGCCCTAAAAGCAGGCTGGTCTCACAGCATGCAAATCTCAATTTGAGGAGAGGCTGGACATTTTGAAAAGACAATAAAATACTGTGGCTTTCTCTCAACACATCTCTTTCACTTTCATGTACTTCTGTCACATTCAGTGGTGGAAAAAGTACGCAACTGTCATACTTCAATTACAGTAAAGATACCGTAATAAAAAATGACTCAAGTAAAAGTGAAAGTAACCCAGTAAAATTCTACTTGAGTAAAAGTTTTAAAGTATTTGGTTTAAAATATATAATTTCAAAATTTTTATATTAAGCAAAACAGATGGCACCATGTGTTTAGTGAGTCCACCAGATCAGAGGCAGTAGGGAGGACTAAGCTTTCAACATGTAACAAGTACTTTTGGGTGTCAAGGAAAATGTATGGAGTAAAAAGTACAATATCTTCTTAAGGAATGTAGTGAAGTAAAAGTAAAAGTAGTCAAAATATAAATAGTAAAGTACAGATACCCCCAAAAAACTACTTAAGTAGTACTTTAAAGTATTTTTATTTCAGTACTTTACACCACTGGTCACGTTCATGTACTTCTGTCACATTACACTTTCACTACTTCTGTCACACTACACGTTCATGTACTTCTGTCACACTACACGTTCATGTACTTCTGTCACACTACACGTTCATGTACTTCTGTCACACTACACGTTCATGTACCAGACTAGATATACAAGTACTCATTGTGAAGATACAGTCAAACAAACAGCTGTAACAACAATAATCTCAATCTTACCCTCAATCTGCTCAGGGGTGAATTCAAGCTGAAAGGAAAAGCAAAATCATTAAACACTATTTGGTGCAGGATGTGAATGTAAAGGGAAGTTTTAAAATGACCAACAATATAGATCTCAAAGTGAATTGCATGTTGAGAGCAACAGTGAAAATGACTTTGAAAATTTGAGGTCAAACACATAAAGCCGTGATAGTAGTTGTATCATCCCACTCCCCATTATGATGCCCCCACTGTAGGTGTCCAAACAATATAGAGATTCCTTAGGCTCCAGTTACACTCCACTTATTCAAGTTATTTAAAGCCAGGGCTTGGTCAGTGTCAATTTATGGCTGACCTTCAGACAGACACAGCCTTCTCACACATGCCTCCTGCTGACTGTTTTGACTGTGCACATGCCTTTGACCGACTGCTTTTCCTGTCTACGTTTGACACCAGCTCTGTTGTCTTAACGCAAGATGATGTGTAAGATGGAGGTTACAAGTGTCATGCAAATGATTAAGGGACACTTCACCAGCATAGAGATAAAGTGCCCTATTAAAAGGGTAAGCATTTCACAGCTGATGAAGGAGGTCAGGGTTGAGTCACTTGAGTCCCTCTGGATGAACCTAAATGTAAAGTGAATGTGAAAAGGAGGAGAAGGACACTAAAATGTAATTGTGCATCTCCCACATTTCTGGTTATCTGAATAACTTCAAAGGTCTAACCTAAAGCGGTATTAAAATCTTATTTATATTCATTTGATATCCTTCATGTTAAAAGGATCGCACCCTTCTTGACGATTTTCCTATTGTGTGTGTTGGATTTGTTTCAGATAGTCATAAATTACTGTCAGATCTGTGGACATTTAGAGATCCCAGCCAATAGTGGAGCTATGCGAAAATATTAGAAAAACATATTTTTGCATGTTTTTAAATAAATGGCCTTGGTAAGATATAAATGTATTTATCTTTGCACTTTTTCCCCCTTTCTTTTTTGCACAAGGCCAGTCAGCCTTTCGATTTGGGTGGTCTGCTATGCATGGCCATAATTAAAATCACATTGTGTGGCTTTAACCTCACTACATTGTAATACAGCTGGCCCCTCAGCCATGGAAAACTTTTACCCACATAGAAGAGGCAGAAATAGCAAGAAACAAACATTGTCTCGTGTAAGCTAATATATACCAACTCAAACATCCATCAAGTTCAAGCTACTTTGGCTTATGTACAAAACAATGTGACTTATAATGGTAAATAATTGTACAAAGAAAGTTCAAGGCCTGTATTTGCATATCATGTAAATTATCATTGTTGCTCTTCAATCTGTCATGCTACTGGCGTTGTCTTATTAATGTGGAAACGGCTGAACAGTAGGACTCCTATTTGAATACATTGCACTGTTCACATTACATGGTATCTCTGATGTTCTTGAAAAACACAGATGACTATCGATGGAAGATCAAACTCTTAGTGCCATCTCCTTGAAAGGTCAGTTTTGCCCTCAAGTGGATAGAAGGCTTGATGTTGAGATTAAGGGTATTACATTTTTCTTATCAATTTTATGAATGTGAAAAGAATAGAACCTCACCCATATGATAGTGAAATTATGTCCTGTGTGATAGCCCAGTATCGATTGTAGCATCTAATAAACATATGGTAAACAGCTCTTTTCAATCTTGAATAAATCCCTAATCATTTTAAACACATTTGAAGATAACGAATAATTGAAAAACATGTTTATGTTAATGTTTCCCCTACCATCTAGACCACCATCCAACACTCACATCCAAAGCTTATCACATTTTTCCTATTCCTATCGCCATGCAAACCAAAGTGAAAATATGAGTTTTTCTGTACCACAACTTCTGCAGGGTTAAACTCCGGGATCTTGACGGGCTCAGGCTCTGGGGCCTTGGGTTTGGGTGCTTCTTTGGGCTCTTCCTTCTTCTTGGGTGCCATTGTGAGACAGAGATGCACAACTAAGCACAGGAGCCACAGGAGGAACAACACTGCAGAGGGTAACACTTTGGGTAGGGTCTGGGGCCCTTTATTCTGTCAGTCCAGGTGTCATCCTCACCCCCTCCCTGGCCCGCAGAGCTGCCAACAATAGTGAGTGTACTATAAAAGGCCATGCTTTGTGCTTCTATTTAAGACACACTACAGGCTGAGGATGCACATCATCAAGATGCCTTCTAATTTGGATTGAAATCCCCCGCCTGGGTCCTCATCCTTGAATCCAGCTATTTCTATCTAGTCCAGGTGTGCATGCGAACTGTTCCTGTAGATGTTAGTTAGCATTGGCTTGCAAAACTACCTTTAACTTCCTTCATGCTAAACACATATAAATAAAAATGGTATCCACAAGTTCATCTGACTCTGGGGAGGTAGATAAAGGGCTATATTGCCAAAACCCTGAACTTTCCCTTTAAGGGAAAATGATAGTGTTGTATCTGAAACTCTTTTTTCTACCAGTTATTGAGCGAAGGTGTTGAGGGGAGGCATGTGATCATCTGAGAAGCAGACGGTGAATGCGACTCACATTATCCAGCCATAATAATATTGATAATACCCTGCAATTACTCTCCACTCAGATTGAATATTGCATAATGGCTAATAAATTAGTATTATCTGCCACGGATAGGACATGAGGACATGTGTGTGGGCAAGCATGGTGGGTCTGTGAGATTATTATTTATTTATGGGACAGATGTTCCTATCTGCAGGGATTTGCAGAGCATTAGTGACAGTGTAGAGAGAGATTTGAATAGTCTCTCTGCTGGCAGTAGACCCAAAGGCATATTAATTGCTCTTGGACTTTTCAGATGTCAGTTTATGGACCTGCTAATAAAAAATGGCTTGCTTGATCCATGACAAGACGCTGTTGTCTCTTTCTGAACAGCTTGCCCCAGAGGAATCCACAGCACCATGTATTTTCCTCTTCAGTTTACATGCAGGATCAATCTGATGGAATTATTGGTTAGTTTCACACTGACTGCTCAGCCTGCCTTGCACAAAAAGACAAGGAAGGAAACTGTTTCATTATAAGAGGATATTGAAATTCTGTGTTTAGTGATGCATGCTGCTGACTATGGATAGAAAAATGGAGAGAAGAATATGGAAATGAGATCAGTGTCAGAGAAACAAAGCATAAACACAGCACACACTCCTCCAAATAATGAGTGTGTCTAATAGAATCAATTAACTACCAAGAACCTGCCAAGTAATGGTATCTTTATTTAATCCGAAGAAAGTGGTCTCCCATCCAATGTCTATATTAGTCCACATTGCATTGTTTGTTTCTGACAATGCTTGTGTCCTCTTGTCTGTATGCTACTGTAAAAGGACTCATACCTGGCAGCTGCTTTGTGGTTGTATTTCAAGACCCTGCGACTGATAGAGTACTGTATGCCCATGTCATGTGAAAAGTTGATAGTTTGTTTGATTCATTAAATTAGGTTTAGGGTGTGACCGATATAATCTAAATGAACTGGTCTTCCTTATGTACTTTTGTTTCCTAGAATATCACACAGGCATGTGACCATGTTTGGATTGGTTCAACACCATCTCCTGAGCTTCCCAGTTTGCCACTTTTAACTTCCGATTGCTTCCTACTTCCAGATTGTCTTTGAATTATTCCAACATTTGGCAAGTAAATACTGAATGAGCCTAGAGATTTCCTGTTTGTAATGATGAGTGAGTCTACTGCTCATAGAGGGAATATAAATACTAAATGAGATGAGAGATTTCCTTTTCCTCCACTAAATGATCACACAGGCGGCTAACAGCTTTACTCTGACAACAGGGTTATATGATCACTTCCATGTCGAGAGCTTGGGACTATAAGGTTTTATCAGCCTTTTAGTCAAAACTGAGTTATTGACACAGCCTTGTTCTGTTGAATGTTCTCTACCTATATAGTGATCTAAATACCCCAATTCATGTTGTTAAGTTCAAAAGAATACAAGATAAAAATTGCTGACATCATTCAAACCAATGAGGATTCGGAACTTTAAAGCCAATCATCTCAGAATCAAATCATTGCAGATAAAACTGTATAGTCCCAAACTCTCAATCTGGGCTGAATTAAGTTAATCCATACAGGGGTTATTCCATCTACATCTCACTCTACCTGGAGAGCCTACTAATTAAAGGCAAAATAAAAGCTTATCAGGTAATAACCTTATAGAGCCCTGTGTGAAAGAGGCAAGGTAGGCTTAAGGCCAGTAAAATTACTCTCCGAACAGACAGTACTGCAGCTTGTCATTATAATGTTGTAATGTCTATCCAACTCATTGCTGGCTTGCACTTGCACTTGAACAGAACCCCGTCCAGTCAATGAGTATCAACCTACATAGAGACACAGATGGAAACTCAGTATGCCAGTTAGGGTATAAATGGATCAAGCCCTTCATAGCTCTAACTGCCACCCCATGAACATTACATCAGATGATTGACATTGAAGAGGGCTATAGCAGTCATCCCAGAATGACCACCCCATGGGGAAGCTCGTAAAACATGCACGATCTGTCCAGTTTGCTATTTTGGTGCTGCCTGTTGTTCTCTCTGGTACGTACCTTGGAAAGGGTTCAGACGATTTACAATGTCAATTGTTATATGGCCCCCAAACAAAGCGAAGCGACCTTCAGTGCAGCTGTACTGTAGCAGAGGCCGCTTCGCAAACTAAAATCCTAAGTAAGTATAGACACACTTAGTTTGGACTTTACTGTTTGGATTCAATGAAACACAGTAACAGAGAAGGGTACTAACTAAAATTAATTAATTTATAAGCTGCACACTGTCGAATAACAGAAGTAGAGCACAATTATCCAGGAAATTCAGCTGGCAATGTCTCAAATTATGGTTCTGCCCTGCCGCGTGGCAGGTTATAATTTCGTCTAAGTTCAGGAGGATACGGATAGCCCTATTCTCAGGGAGGAGGAGAGTTGATGATTAGAAGAGAGAAACACCTATCAAGGTCCCCGATAACTAGTGTGGTCCCTTTGCATAATAGTTCAATGGCCAGGACTCCCGCATGAGACTGGGTTGTTAGAGCTTCCCTTTGCCAGGAGTCCCCATTTCTTGAATAATTATTTAAAGGCCTAGTGATTTCCTGTGTTTTATATATATTTCCACACAAGGTTGGAATAATACTGTAAAATTGTGTAAAGGATGATAATGCCCTTTAAGTTTAAGAGTGTAAGAGCTGTTTGAAAAGACCGCCTGAAATTTCAGCCTGTTTTGGTTGGATGAAGTTTGACCTGCCTGGTGACATTACCAAGTGATAAATTACTTAACCAATACAAAAGAGAGTTCCAAATCTCTTTGCCAATAATAGCTAGTTTTCAGTTTCCCCCTCCCCACTCAGATCACTCCCTAGCAAGTTTCTTGCTTGAGAACTTGCACTTTGCTAAGAAGCTGTTTTTGTTTCTTTTTGACCATTTTAATTGAAAACAATCACAGTAAGGTACTTTATAGTTTCCCAGAAATTATTTGATATTGAGATAAAAATGGCTGTATTGGACCTTTAAGGAAAATGAACTGCGATTCAACTCATTCTGCTAATGTGAAACTCAATTTTTATTTTTTTTAATATTGAGAGTCACAAGGGTTAGTTGCGCTGACAAACTTTTTAGGACAATTTACCTTGTTGTAGCATCTTGTAGACGTTAATTATTGAATACTGTTGAAGCAAGTCTGCAATCAGAGAGTCAACTTTAAGAATGATTGTACAAGCATAGTTTGGAGTACATTGTTGGCAGCGTCCATAATTGAAACGTAGGCGTCATGCTGTGCCATCATACTGTGGCTATTGAATGGCAATAGCTAAGTTTGATCTTTTTGTGAACTTTTTGTAATTGTCATATGTACAACTGCATCATGTTCAGGATTAGCTTGATGTTGATGACAATGAATGTTCTTCTGGGATTGACATTTACCTCTGGAAAATGTATTCCTCAAAATGGATCTTTCAGTGATCATACAAACAATCCAATTGCAATACCAATTGCCCTCAGTCTCCCTTATAGGACCGTTATGATGGAACATACAATTTATACTGATTTACTGTTACAACAGAGCATGGATGAATGTATATCATATACAATTTGTATTTGCTAAAGACCTGCAGTGTCGAAAGCAATCTTGTCACTCAAAGAACATCAAACTATTATGGGCCAGCTCAACGGCCTAACACTAACACTTGGCTGAATAAAACATGTTTCTACAGAATCCATTCAGCCATTCAGATTTGTACCTAATCTTCTTTCAGCAAATTTGTCTCACAATTAATCTGAGCTGATGATTGTCTCCAGTTCACATCCCTATGACGATCAGACATTTGGGAGTATGTTGCTATCAGGAATGTGTTCTCTACAGGAACTCTACTCAGATCTGATGGTCTCTTCGTTCTCCTCTGTTCTTCTCTGACCATTGAAGTCCATGTATGTAAAATATTGAGGTATTATCTATTCAGTGATAGGACTAGACCTCAGTACTCACTGATTAGATTTAACATATGAAAAAGACACAATATTTATTAAAACATTTGCCCATTTTAAGCTCCCAGGAAACACTTAGTTAAACATTGCATTATATTTGTGAGTATTTCAAATCATACAACATGGAGCAGCACTGAATAGAAAAACCTTCACTAAACTTGAACCTGTTACTATGAGGCTAGTGCCACACTGTCAAACTGTCACCGGGCATAGACTGGGACACAGTGCCCTCCTTTGGCTAAAAGGTTAAATATGTGACATGGAATCAACAACACCTCTTACTTTTTGTGTGACAGACGAGGAACAAGCCGTACAATTTTATATGAATGAAAGCTGTTGAATGAATGAAAGCATGAAATCGTGTTTTTTGATGACCCCATCACTATAATTCCTGTTTAATGTACAGTATCTCAAGAAAACTTTACAAGAGCTCTGTTCGATCGAACCCATGCACACCCACTTGAACAAACTTTAATCTATATTAAACTTTAAAATATTTGTTTTCTTAAATTTCATTCAAAGAACATCAACTATTATGGGCCAGCTCAAATGCCTAACACTAACTGTTGGCTAAATAGAGAGACAAAGTTACCTAATACCAAAGTTGTGGACTCGCATTCGAGTCTGACTCCAGTCACAAATTTAATGACTTGATACTCAACTTGATAAAAAAATATAATAACTTGAGACTTGACTTCGGGAATCTACATTAACTTGACTTGAGACTGATGACTTGAAATGATCTGGCCAGGTTTTGTAATGTTTTGTCACTCATTTTGTGGCACAGAGTATACCTGGATTACTCTCCATGCACCCAGAGCCTGTAGCTACAGCACCACCCTTGCAAAAAAAACCTTCAACGGATTGGCTAGTGAAACGCACACTCTGATTGGACCAGAAAACTGTCAATCAACACAGGTCGGTGAGCTAGCAGATTGGATTGTCAAATTATAGGAAGAGAGGATTGCCATAATAAATAACTATGCAGATCCAAAAATGGTTTGGTGATCAAGAATATGAACGTTTACTTTGCAAGCTCATCAGCAATGGGGCAACAATTAGTAGCATAGGCCTACTGGTATTTTGGTATGTAACAGTTGCTTGAAATGTATAATTTACTAATGAATCTTGCATTTAGAATTTGTTTAAAATGAATTATTACTGTGGTGAAGACGCACCATAGGCGCAGCTCTTCACTTGAGCTCTCCAAACTCCCGCGAGTGGAATGCTTTTTTTCTCCTGTTGAAATGTTTGCTGTTGCTTTCACATGTTTAGCCAATATCTAAATTGAACCTGGTCTGGAAAAATACATTATGCCCTTTCTCTTGCATTTCAAAGATGGCAAAAAAAAATAAAAACGTTTTGTTTTGTCTTTGTTTCATCTTTTACCAAATCTATATATTCTCCTACATTCCTTTCACATTTCCACAAACTTCAAAGTGTTTTCTTTAAAATGGTATCAATAAAATGCATATCCTTGCTTCAGGGCCTGAGCTACAGGCAGTTAGATTTGGGTATGTCATTTTAGGCGAACATTAAAAAAAAAAGGGGGCGATCCTTAACTTCTTAGGGAGCGGCTCCCGAGGTGACGGTTTTGGAGAGTCTGGCGTGCCCAAAGTAAAATGCCTCCCACTCAGGCCCAGAAAATAGGATATGCACATAATTAGTACTATTGGATAGGAAACACTCTGAAGTTTCTAAAAGTGTTAACATAATGTCTGTGAGTATAACAGAACGGACATAGCAGGCGAAAACCCGAGGATTTTCTGTCCTGGAAAAAGTGAATTTGACACACTGCCTCATTTTGAACCCCTCCCTATTGAAAACAGCCATTTCTGGGAGTAAGATTGCAGTACCTATTACTTCCATTGGATGTCAACAGTCTCTAGACAGTGTTTGGTGATGTTTAGTTGCTCTGGATGGTAAATAGAAGAAGAATTTCGAACTAGTCATCGGATGTAAACCGAAGAGGAAGCACGTTCACGGGCTCAAGGCTACGCTGTGGTTATTTCCTTTCCTATCGTCCAGTTTATAATCCGGTTGAAATATTATAGTAAATATACATAAAAGTGGTCCTAAGGATACATTATCAATGATGTTTGATTGTTCTTGGACAAGTGTATAGGTATAGGTTGAACAGCGTTCTCTTCACGGTTCAGTGGGCGAGTGGATGCTGTATTTTATGAACATAACGCGCCAACCAAGCGGAGATTTATGGATATAATAAATAACTTTTTCTAACAAAAGAACCATTGGATGTCTTCGTTGGACACTTGGGAAGACCTCAGCAGAAGTTCTTCAAAAGGTAAGGGATTTGCGAAATGTGTTTTGTGTGAACCGCGATGGTTTATGAATTTATGCTAATGGTAAATATTGGAGGTGCTACCCTCAAACAATCAAATGTAGTGCTTTCGCCCCACCACTCCCTAAGTAGTTAAGAGGTTTTAACAAAACTGTAAATGTAAAAGGCTTTGAAAATAAAGTGCTCCATTGACATTTTACAGAGATCGTTTTAGTGAGAAATCTCTGAAAAAGTACAGAAATTATGCATTAATATGAAAACTGTATACTAAAATACTACATGTCATGTTCCAAAATCGATATCTTACCTCTATATTGTTTTATGTCTTCTGGATTCAAGAAGAAAGATGAGTTCAACGGTGTCATTTAGCGTTAATTCTTGCACACAATGCTATTTTCCTGATATTTGACCACTTTCTCTGCCCTCCATTGATTTAGTCACCCTAATTTTGGCCATCCTACAAGGGTAAACATTTCAATAACTCCATTTAGTGGAGTATCTACATGATGAGCATTTTATTTTACCCATTGATCAAAAGATTGGAAAGACCCTACTTAATGCACATTTATCAAAAGACCCTACTTTAATGCACATTTATTGGGCACGTATCAGACCTCAGAACAAGATTCAGATGCAGACAGTTCTAAAGAACAAATATTTATTTTCGAAACAGGGGGCAGGCAAATGACAGGTATAGGGCAGGCAAAGGTCAGTAATCCAGGGCAGAGTCCGCAGGGGACAGAACGGTAGGCAGGCGCAGGGCAGGCAGGGATCAGTAATCAAGGGCAGTGTCAATAGGTACAGAACAGCAGGCAGGCTCAGGGTCAGGGCAGGCAGAAGGGTCAAAAACCGGGAGAACTATAAAACAAGAACTATCAAGAAACACGAGTACAGGAAAACACACTGGTAGGCTTGACAAGACAAGATGAACTGGCAACAGACAAACAGAGAACACAGGTATAAATGCACCGGGGATAATGGGGAAGATGGGCGACACCTGGAAAGGGGGTGGAGACAAGCACAAAGAGAGGTGCAACAGATCAGGTTGTGACAGTACAACTCCACATGCAAGCCATGTATCCACTTAGACCAGTGGTACTCATTGCGCGGCCCCTAATTTGCGGCTCGCTGTGATTTTCCTATTTTCCATTCATAATACATAACAATGATACAATTTCAATTCAATGTGTTTAATGCAGGCCTGAATCACTTGATTTAATATATCTAATGTTCCCTGGATGGCAGATAGATGGCAGTATATCGCAGCTGTTGAACATAAAGGCTGAAATAGAACGTTTACCGAAATAGAAAGCAACTGTTCAGGTACAGCGACCGACACATATCAGTTTGCTACTAGCTAATTTTGCAGTCTGGTAAACATGGATTGATTTACTGTCAAAAATAAACATAAATCTATAGACAATGAAAATGAAGGGGAAGAGCTGGAGAACAACATGACAGCTATGAACGAACAACCACAGAGGAACCAGGAAAATCAGGAAGATTGGGGCAGGGAAATGTAGCTAGCTAACATAGCTAATGTGACTAACGTGGCTCCGGTGGCTAAGAGAAGGATACGGTAGATTGAAGAAGAACACAGAAAGTTCCAAGAGAAAAGGAACAGAAAATATTTTTTTTGTATTGTATAATGGCACTAGCTCACTTTGTCTTATTTGCCAGAAGGCAGTCAATTGTTTTAAACGAGCAAATAAAGAGAGACATTTCCAGTCACAACATGCCCAATTTGAAAAAACATATCCGCCACAAAGGAACCTTAGAAACAGCGGCAACATATGAGATTGCTTAGATACTCACAAGAAACAAGGCCTTCACAGACGCGGATGTCAGGACCCAGTCGGGAACTCGGGTCTCCGGTGGGAGAACCAGTCACTTAACGAACTGAGCCACGAGTAGTCGGCAGAACCCAGAAGATGAGGCAGACACAGCCGTAATAGAGATGGTGTTTTTAATAAAGACAAAAAATGAAAGTACTTCAGGCAAAAAGTAATCCACAAAGACAAAAGGTAAATCCACAAGGAAAGAAGAAACAACAAAAATAGTCTCAAAAGAATCATCCAAAAAATAAACGTTACCCAAAACAAAGTTCCACAAGAGAGTCCAAACTGGAGCAACCAAAATATTCACAGCTTAACTTGTTAGGGAGTGGCAGCTGAGGGGTCGGTTTTGGAGAGCCTGGCGTGCCCAAAGTAAAATGCCTCCCATTCAGGCCCAGAAAATAGGATATGCACATATTTAGTACCATTGGATAGGAAACACTCTGAATTTTCCAAAAGTCTGTGAGTGAAACAGAACGCATATGGCAGGCGAAACCGAGGAATTTCTGTCCTGGAAAAAGTGGTTTTGACAGAGTGCCTCATTGGGAACCCCTCCCTCATGAAAATGACCATATAAGGGCATATGAATGCAGTACCCATCGCTTCCTTTAGATGTCAACAGTCTCGAGACAGTGTAAAATTTCATTTTGGATGAATTAGACCAGAGAATAAGAGCAAACCAGGAAGTGACCTTTTTATGTAAACAGTACCCAGTGCACGCTCCCGACAAAGCGCGCAGTGTCTTTTTTCCCGTCTTTATCGATCAGTTTATATTCCGGTTGATTTATAATAGTAAATATACGTAAAAGTGTTCCTAAGGATACATTTAAAACTATGTTTGATTGTTCTTGGACAAGTTTATAGGTATAAGATGAACGAGTTCTCGTCACGTTTCAATGGACTAGTGGAGGCTGTCGTTTCTGATTATAATTATAAATACATTACTTTTTCTAACAAAAGAACCATGGATTGTCTTCGTTGGACACTTAGGATGACCTCAGCAGAAGTTCTTCAACAGGTAATTGATTTTTTTTCGCTGTGAAATGTGTTATGTGTGTGCCATGATGGCTAATTGATTCATGGCTATGGGAAAAATATGTGAGGTGCTACCCTCAAACAATCAAATGTGCTGCTTTCGCCGTAAAGCCTTTTTGAAATCTGACAACGCTGTGATATTGCCAAGAAACTTTTGATGAGTATGGAACACTTGTATATTGGTGGATGTTTAATAATTCAACTTTTGGATTTTGAATTTGGCGCCTTACATTTCACCTGGTAGTGTCGGGAGCAGCCCGCTAGCGCCTCCACGTAAGCCGACAGCGTCTGACAAACTTCCGGGCTGAAGGCACTCCGACTTCTACCTCCTGGTCATGGAACAATGGGGGGGCATAGCCAAACAGACTCTCGTGCGGGGACATACCAGAGGAGCGCAAGGTGTTGTGCGCATACTCAGCCCAAACGATGAAGGACGACCATGTGGACGGGTTGTCGGAGGCCATACATCTAAGGGCGGTTTCCAATTCCTGATTCATTCTCTCGGTTTGGCCGTTGGACTCCGGGTGGTACCCTGAAGATAGGCTGGCGGTGGCCCCTATGAGCTGGCAGAAGGCCTTCCAAAACCTCGAGGCGAACTGGGGGCCTCTGTCGGAAACCATATCCTGAGGGATGCCGAAGACTTGGAACACGTGGTTAATTACCAGCTCAGCAGTCTCCTTAGCCGAAGGTAACTTAGCCAAGGGGACGAACCTGGCCGCCTTGGAAAACCTGTCGATGATGACTAGGATAGTAGTATTACCAAGGGACGGAGGAAGGCCAGGGTCGGTGGGGGATAGATAAAGGGTGAAGGAGTCCTTGAGGGCGGAGGTGAGAAGATTTGCCCTGGCAGCACACGGGACAGGCCTTGACGAAGGTGTCGACGTCTTCCTTTATGGTGGGCCACCAGACCTTACGCTGGATGAACTCCAAGGTGCGATCTACTCCCGGGTGACAGGTGAGAAGAGTGACCCCACCGAAGAACCTGGGACCTCGCCACCTTGGGAACAAACAAACGATTGGCAGGCCCTCCTATCGGAACCGACTCGGTAGCTTGAGCTCGTCTCACGGTGTCCTCAACTTGCCACAAGATCGGGGCCACGATCTTAGCGGTAGGAAGAACAGGCATGTCAGTATCTTCTCTAACGGCAGGAGCGTAGATTCGAGACAACGCGTCCGGTTTGAGATTCTTCGACCCGGGCCGATGGGTGAGGATAAACTGAAACCGATTGAAAAGACCATCGAGCTTGTCTGGAGTTCAGCCTCTTCGCCTGCTGGATAAACTCCAGATTCTTGTGATCCGTAAGCACTTGAAATGGTTGAGAAGCCCCCTCGAGCCAGTGTCTCCATTCCTCCAAGGCCATCTTAACCGCTAGGAGTTCACGATCCCCCACATCGTAATTCCTCTCGGCCGGGGTAAGCCGGTGAGAGAAGAAGGCGCAGGGATGGAGCTTCTTGTCTTCACCCCTCTGAGACAGAACAGCCCCAACACCAACCTCTGAGGCGTCTACCTCCACCACAAAAGGTTTATCCACAGTAGGTAGTGTCAGAATGGGAGCAGAGAGGATGCACTGCTTGAGTCCTTGGAAGGCCGTCTCAGCTTCTTTACCCCACAGAAACCTTGCGTTGCCACCCTTGGTTAAAGCTGAGAGAGGAGCTGCCACCGAGCTGAAGTTTCTTTATGAACTTACGGTAAAAGTTAGTGAAGCCCAAGAAACACTGAACTTCCTTAACGGATTTAGGAGTGGGCCAATCCGCTACCGCCTCTACCTTCCTGGAGTCCATTTGGATTCGGCCGGGTTTCACTACAAATCCCAGGAATTGTATTCGGGATGCATGGAATTCACATTTCTCCGGCTTAACGTACAAATGGCTGTCTAGGAGACGTTTGAGTACTTGTCTGACATGCTTAGTGTGTTCTTGAAGTGAGCTCGAGAAGATGAGGATATCATCCAGGTAAACGAACACGAAGATGTTAAGCATATCCCTGAGCACATCATTTATGAGCGCTTGGAACACCGCCGGGGCGTTGGTCAGATCGAAGGGCATCACCAAGTATTCGCAGATCAAGCTTAGTGAATACAGCTGCTTCTTGGAGCAACTCAAACGCTGTGGCCATAAGGGGTAGCGGTTGCGGACGGTTATGACATTGAGTCCCCGGTAGTCGATGCATGGACGTAAACCATCCGTCTTTTTTCCCTACAAAGAAAAACCTGCTCCCGCGGTTGAGGTGGACGGACGAATGATGCCTGCTGCCAGTGCGTCCTTGATGTAGGTGTCCATAGCAGCTCGTTCGGGAGGAGATAGGGAAAAGATCCGACCCCTGGGGGGGCAGGTGCCTGGAAACAGGTTGATGGGGCAATCGTAAGGTCTATGGGGTTGTAGTGTGGTGGCCCTCTGTTTGCTGAATACCGGCTTGAGGTCATGGTAACACTCGGGAACTCGGGACAGGTCGATGGATTCTAGAGACTCGGGAGGACACCTCGGGGAACTCGGGAAGATGCAAGTGGCTTGGCACGTAGGGCCCCACTGCTTGATAGTGCCTACGGACCAGTCGATGTGAGGGTTATGGTTGTGCAGCCAGGGGTAGCCAAGGACGAGAGGAAACTCGGAACAGGGGATCAGATGAAAGTTTATTACTTCCTGGTGTTGGGAAACTGATAGTCGTAAGGGGGCAGTGACGCGGTTGACAAGTCCAGATCCCAGGGGACTTCCATCCAACGTAGTAACCCTCATGGGGTCAGTGAGAGGTTCAGAGGGAACGCCATTCTCCTTAGCCCAGATGCCGTCCATAAAGTTGCCTGCGGCTCCAGAGTCTATCAAGGCTTGAATGGGTAGCTCGTGATTATCCCAGGAAAGGGTGACTGGAATGAGTAGACGGGAGTTGGATGGAGGGAAGGAGGTTATGTTTCCCGTTACAGTCCCCCCCCAGGTCTGCACGGGACCGTGCGTTTCCCAGGAGCCCGGGACACGCAGAGCGGAAATGGCCCGGTATACCGCAATATAGACAGCATTGCTCCCTCATCCGGCGGTCTCTTTCAGCCTGGGAGATGCGTCCGATCTGCATGGGTTCCGGGGGAACCAGCGGGGATAAAGGTGGAGACTCGGAGCTGGGACCGATAGGAGCTAGAGCGGGGGGTCTACGGTTGAGTTCTCGCTCTCTCAGGCGCTGGTCTATACGCGAGGCCAACTTAATCAGGGACTCGAGATTGTCCGGTGGTTCCCGCGTAGCCAGTTCATCTTGGATAGCGTCGAAGAGACCCTTCAGAAAACACACCGTGAGCGCCTCGTTGTTCCAGCCACTCGCTGCTGCCACTGTGCGGAACTGAATGGCATAGTCCGTCACGCTGCGCCGCCCTTGGCGGAGAGTCAGCAGCTGTTTGGCTGAATCAGGGCCGCTGGTAGGATCTTGGAACACTCGCTTGAACTCTTCAGTAAAAGCGGAGTAACTGGCACAGCAGGAACTCTGGGCATCCCACACAGCAGTGGCCCAGGCCAGGGCTTTTTCTGACAGCAGGGTGATGATGTATGCGACCTTGGACCGGTCGGTGGGAAATGACGAGGGTTGCAGCTCGAAGGAGAGAGAACACTGGGTTAAAAAACCCTTACAAGCACTCGGATCACCTGAGAATCGTTGGGGAGGCGGAAGGCGAGGTTCAGCCTGGGGGTTAACTACTACGGGTACTGGAATCTGAGGTACTGGGACGGAAGCGGCTGTCGGAGGAAGTTGATCAGATATCTGCCTTATGGAAGACAGCATTTCTGACAGAAGTTGAGAATGTCTAACCATCAAGGCCTCTTGCTGAACCAGGGCGGCTTCATGGCGTTGGACAGTCCCCTCATGGTGGGACAGCGTGGCAAAAAGCTCCTGGGTACTGACTGCCTCTGGGTTCATGTTCTTGACTCTGTGTTTCTGTCAGGACCCAGTCGTGAACTCTGGTCTCCGGTGGGAGAACCAGTCACTTAACAAACTGAGCCACGAGTAGTCGGCAGAACCCAGAAGATGAGGCAGACACTGCCGTAATAGAGATGGTGTTTTTAATAAAGACAAAAAAATGAAAGTACTTCAGGCAAAAAGTAATCCACAAAGACAAAAGGTAAATCCACAAGGAAAGAAGGAACAGCAAAAATTGTTTTAAAAGAATAATCCAAAAAAATATACGACTCCAGGCAAAAAGTAATCCACAAAGACAAAAGGTAAATCCACAAGGAAAGAAGAAACAACAAAAATAGTCTCAAAAGAATCATCCCAAAAATAAATGTTACCCAAAACAAAGTTCCACAAGAGAGTCCAAACTGGAGCAACCAAAATATTCACAGCTTAACTGAGGCAAGGTGCTAACATACACACACAGAGCAAAGAGCTAAGGAAAACTAAGGGTTTAAATACATACAAGGGAAACGAGGCACAGGTGCAAATAATAACTGGAAACAAGGGAAAGAGGAAAAAGGATCAGACAAAAAAAGACACTATGGGAGCCTCTAGTGGTCAAAAAACAGAAAACACCCGGCCAAATGTTGACAGCGGAGATTGTCAAATAAGTTTTTTTGGGCCTCAGCCAAAATATTGCATGCTGATTTCACAAACAAGGAAGCTATTTTAAAGGAAATCAAGGGACTGCAACTCTCAGACTCGACCATAACAAGACGCATAGAAGACATAGGCGAGGACATTGGTAAGCAACTGATTACTGACATATCCGTGGCGCCATGTTTAGGTACTGTGCTTGACGAAAGCACTTATTAAGTGACATTGCCCAATTCTGTGTTTGGCTCTGCTTCCCTCAAAACGAGTCGTTCAGAGAGCAACTTTTATGTTTAATGCCCCTTCAGGGACAAACACAAGGAGAGGATATTTTGAAAGCCCTTGTTACATTTTTTGCTGATAATAATATTGACTGGTCAAATCTGACATCTGTGTGCACTGACGGCGCCCCAAAAGTGCGAGGGAAGGAGAAGGGACTCAACAATGAACATTGTGAAACAAAAACAGAGAAACTGACCTGGATTGACCTGGATTGCCTCACAAGGATAGCAAGGATAGCAACAACAGACTATATAGCAACAACAGACTATAAATCTTTAATTAATTCAGTCAAGGAGCAGAAGGGACATTTTCGCTCATCCAACTACTGAGGTAACTCTTAATATGGGTCTTATACATGTGATGTAACCTATTTGATGTGTGTATGTATATATTTGTGATGTACTGTACATCAAATGTACATGCTCTAATGCTCTGAATTTGCATTCAATTGATAATTGATAATATTGGAAGAAAAAGCTCAATAAATTAAAGATCTGGCAATGATTGTCTCAACTCAAAGTGGCCCCCTTACAAAAAATATGAACACAATATTAATATTAACTTTGACTTGCCCCAAGTCCACAACCTTTCTATAAATGTGTATCCTGTAAATTCTACCCTACCCTTATTGCTAGCAAGTGCCACAGTTATCTGTGTAATTCAAGTGAAGTTATTTTCCTTCAATTTGAAAATGTATTTCAAGTGCTTGTTTGCCTTGTTTCTGTTCCCCCGGCTGCTTGTTGGTACACTCTTTCCGTGGCACTTCGATACGAAGTCATTTTCGTAGCAGGTTAACAGAGAATTTTTTGCTAACCCTAACCTTTACCTCAGTCTCCTAACCTGCTACGTTAATTCTCCTAACATGCTGCGAAAAAGTCACTGGTATTGAAACGGCATGAAAAGAGTGCTTCCAGCCGCCTCTTGGAGCTCTGCTCATGTAGCACCATTTCTCACACGTGTTCTGTCATTTTCTAATGTATTAATTTGTGAGATCTCTCATATTGAAAATGTATTTCGGTTGGATGGAGAAGAGCCTGTAAATGTTATGTGATGCGATGACTAAGTCTGCTTCTATACATTTGTATAGCCTTCAGCTTAAATTATATAATTGGCACCACTGCTTGGTGAGGCAATGGTTTTTCCCAGGTTGTAGCCTATGCAGAGTCACCAGGAAACACTAACATCCGGCTTATTTTGTGAAAGAAACCACAATTTTAGCACATTTTTGCATCCTTTTCCTCCTGCCTGCTGCATCATGTCCTTTAGCCAATATCAAATCTAACGACTATCATCATTAGCTAATTCATTTAATTGGCTTGCGATAGCTGTTGATAGACGTACGATGATCCTATTAAGCTGTAACATTTTCGACCAACCTTTACTTGGTCGAAAAAACTGCTGTCTTCTAACCTCCCATGGCTAGTTGCAGGTAGAACGTTGGAATTGAGAAAATGCTCCATTATGAAACTAAATCAATTTTTGCTCCATTAAGTAATCCAACAATGTATACTCCCCCATCTTGTTGTTCGGCACTTCCTCTTTCACCTGGCAGTCACCAGGACTGTGTGTGTGTTTGTGTGTGTGTGCACGCCTGCATGTGTGTGCATATTTAGCTGTTGCCTGAGAGACTAAGCTTTAACACATCTGTCTCGATGTCTGTTGGGCAGGATATGGTAAATGACCTGATGTCTCATTACTGAATACCACTTAAATATTCACTCTCTAGTAGACAGCTTGCTGGTTCCGTAAGCAATAAGCATTATGCCTCCAAATGAAATTAACAGAAAATAACTACAATTAAATCAGTTCAGTTGATGCTGAGGTGCCACTTGCATATTGTAGGGTAATGTGGTGTATCCAGCCCCTCCCCCCCTGTAATTCTCACAAAAAACACTTTATGTCACACATTTCTTTCCCGACACTTTCTCTGGCTGCCACTCAGTAGCGATGGTGCCGTTTAAGATGAGGGAGCACGATATTTCTATTATAGCATATTGGCTGACTGTAATCCATATTCCATTCACCCAGCTCAATGTAACATCAATAGGTTTAGGCTACTTCACCATAGTCACATTTTCCCTATACCCATCATGAGGTTGCTGCAATGAATCTAAGGGAGTGCCAGATAAAGGGGAGGTAATGAGTGAGGTAATGGAGTCCAGGTGTGCCTCATGATGAAGCACAGGTGCGTGTAATCATAATGATTGATGCCAGGTGTGCGTAATGTCGGTTGCCAGGACTGGTGATTAGTAAACCGGCGACGTTGAACGCCGGAGGGGTGGAGCGGGGAGAAGAAGTGACAGATCCTTTGAATGGGTCGACAACATGTCAGTTTATATTGCAAGAGCTCTGATAGGTTAGAGGATGTCCTCCGGAAGTTGTCATAATTACTGTGTAAGTCTATGGAAGGGGTTGAGAACCATGAGGCTCCTAGGTTTTGCGTTGAAGTCAATGTACCCAGAGGAGGACGGAATATAGCTGTCCTCCGGCTACGCCATGGAGCTACTCCAGAGAGTGCTGTTGAGGCTACTGTAGATCGTCATTGCAAAACAGTGTGTTTAAATACATTATTTGGTGAAGTGAATATATTTAGTATAGTTTTATCTAAAAAGGATAACTTTTTTTTGTTTCACTATTATAATTTTTTTCTGAAATTCAATGAGGAGGATGGTCCTCCCCTTCCTCCTCTGAGGAACCTACACAGCTACCACTACTCTTTCTCAACTAAAAAGGTTATCTCTCATCTACATTTTTTAAGTCAATCTAAAAAAAACGATTCTGAGGTAAGTTAATCTAATATTTTGTCATTTACAGAAAGTTATATAATAATAATCTAAGTTAGCTCTATAAATGCTTTACATGAACCATTAGGGGATCCCAAAGATACTTTGGAAAAATAATATTTTTCTAAAACCAACTTTTCATTAAATAACAAAAAAAAGTATAATCTGAGGTCACTTATTTCCCTTCATAGTTTGTTTGCTTTCCACATGCCTAATTTTGACCAAACTTTGCTTTTTTGTGTCAGCAATTGGACGTTGTTCCTAGGGGGACTAGTTACAGCACATTAACCTATTAATGCTTCTCCCTAGCCGTATTAATACTGCTGCATATACAGTATTTGGATATAGTCAAGTGCAGTTAAAGTGCAAGCATCATTGGCTACAGTTGACCTCTATAAGCCTGTGAGGAAAATGGTTGTTGGGTGAAAATCAGTTATTGATACGTTAAGAACAACAGAATAGGCTGCCAGAATCAATTTGTGAAGTAATCAGGTTGTTTGAAACACATGTTGTGTTTTTTCCAGCTTGGGAGAAGATTCTGAGATTCCTTATCCGGCTTGGATCTTATTTCCTGTTTCTCAGTTTCCCATTGGGAGATCTGAGTGGTGAGCTGTCAAGGCAATAAGAATTGCTGTCATATTAGATTGAGATGGGGGAGGGCGGCAGTAAACTATTGTTCTGTTGCGTTCAGAGAGAGCTTATTTCTCTCAGATTTTGTGCACAAATTGGTTTACATCGCTGTTAGTGAGCATTGCTCCTTCGCCTGACAGGTGACAGGTGTGGTATATCAAGAAGCTGATTTAACAGCATGATCATTACACAGATGCACCTTATGCTAGGGACAATAAAAGGCCACTTCAAAATGTGCAGTTTTATGTGCAGAGTGATGCCACAGATGTTTCAAGTTTTGAGGGGAGCATGCAATTGGCATGCTGACTGCAGGAATGTCCACCAGAGCTGTTGCCAGAGAATGTAATATTATTTTCTCTACCATAAGCTGCCTCCAACATAGTTTTAGAGAATTTGGCAGTACATCCAACCGGCCTCACAACCGCAGACCACGTGTAACCACGCCAGCCCAGGACCTCCACATCCGGCTTCTTCACCTGCGGGATCGTCTGAGACCAGCCACTCGGACAGCTGATGAAACTGAGGAGTATTTCTGTATGTAATAAAGCCCTTTTGTGGGGAGAAACTCATTCTGATTGGCTGGGTATGGCTCCCCAGGCAGGGGCGCAGCCATGGGTAAGCCTAATATATTTTTTTTCAATTGACTGATTTCCTTATATGAACTGTAACTCAATAAAAAAAAAATATTTTTATATTTATATTTTTGTTCAGTACATATTGTTTGGGAAACATGTACGTCATCTACATGTTGTAGATTTTGTAGTAAGCATTATGTTTTAGTTTGTGAAAATCAAGCCTGAGGGTTGGATTAGAAGGTAATGTTTAGAAGGTAAAAAACAATAGTGGAGGTCGTATTTTGAAGAAACTAAAGAATCAAGTGAAAAGGTTGGAAGGCAACATTTTAAAATCCCTTGATTGTGATTACATCCTTCTCCACAAGACAACAAAAGTGATAAATTGATCAAACATATCTATATTTTTGATATAGCTATATATATATATGTATATATATATATAGACTCTTGATGATGAAGAGAAGTTAAAGTGAAAAGGCTACAAGTCTGTCTGTCAAGCTAATAAACTGTGCCTTGTGTCACATTGTGCAGCTAGGGGCATTAACCTGGGTCCCACTCTCTCTCTCTCTCTCTCTCTCTCTCTCTCTCTCTCTCTCTCTCTCTCTCTCTCTCTCTCTCTCTCTCTCTCTCTCTCTCTCTTTCTCTCTGAGTTTCCACATCATTGATCATTTCCCCTTCACTTCAGGCATATCATAAGGCATAGCCTACATAGGAGTGAATGTTGTGCTCTCACCAAGCAGATGACATCTATACAACTGATTAAGCAAAGCAAAATGCTCAGGAGGAGATGCACCATGCTATTTCTTATTCTATCTACAATGCCCATTCTACCAACTGTGTGCCCAGATTGAGTCTGTATTTCGGGGCCGCTGACTCATGACTGTCATCACTAAGGTGTCCCAACAAAAAAGTTATTGTAACTTTTACTAACAATATAGCAAAAAAACTGACAAAACATTTGGTATAATCTAGATTAGGTTTAATGGTGCTTCCCAACCACCATAAATTAGTCAAAGGTACCGCCAACTCAATGATTTTGGTTGAGAGTTGGTAGAAGATACATGTGAATGTAATGGGTTGTGTTTGGACATTGCAGTCCAACAGAGAGTTGAACTTTTGACCCAATGTATCTAGACTAGCAAGGTCCATTAACTAATTGAGTTCAATCAATGGGGTGTGCCCTTTACTAAATTCTTTCCACTCGCAACCACATCCCTAAAACCCAACCACACATTGACATTTCATGACTTTGGGTTTGAATTTGTCCAAAGAGGCCCTACAAACCAAAAAAAAGAGATGCATACAAAAAAATTAAAACAATATTTTTGTCAATGAAAACAACAACTTGTTGGAGACCAGTTCAGGGGAGTGCTGAAATACGTGTAGTGTTTAGCTAGAACCTTGTTCTCCAGTCTTCCCTTTGTGTTGTACAGCAAATGAGAAACTACAGAGTCTGGCTTGCTAGATCATATCTGCATGCTTTTAATCACTGAATGTAGATGTAAAAATGCTTGTACTGGATTGAACCGTTTTACAAGCACTTTAAACATGCTAAAAACAAATGATTGCATTGCTTAAATATGAAGTCCATAGAATGTTCTACTTTGAATTGCAACAATTGCCATTTCACTCTGCACTATTTTGCATAATAGTAGCTTTATTTAATTAATTTATTATTATTAATTTATTATAATTTGTTATCATTATCTGTCATGCACAAAGTTCTTACTGTAGCACACATTTATATGTTATCTAAAATATCTTGAGTTCTTTCTGCTCATATCAGTAAGTGATAATAATGCATACTTTAACATGCATATTTGTTCCTTCTATCTGTCCAATGTTGAGCTATAGAAACTGTCAGTGAGAATGACATCAACTACAATAATTCACTTCATTTTCCTTTATCTTTTCTTTGTAGAGTACATAGTCTATTATACAGTTCAAGGATTTCACAACATTATTGTGATTCCAATGGGTGAGACTATCAGTGGAGGCTGCTGAGGGAGGATGGCTCATAATAATGGCTAGAACAGAGTCAATGGTGTGGTATCAACCATATGGAAACAACGTCTTTGATGTGTTTGATAGAGCAGTTTGCCCTATGACTACACAATACATACACAAGGCCACTACGGTATTTCTCAGATGTCACCAGCTAAAAACAACCTGCTGTTCCAATGTCCTAGTCTGTCACCAAAGTATGGCTCTTTATCATCCAAATTAGCCTGCATGCCACGCTGTTTCATCCAGCCAGTGGGACACCAACAACGGTAAGGTTAGAGGGAGTACGGCATAGTGCACAGTATTCTGAGCATATTCTGCCTGCTTTCATAAGATTTTTCTGTTATAAATGGCTAACTTGGACAGTTGATTCATGCAAAAAACATAAGCATCTCATTATTGAGTATGTTGCGATTTAATGTTTAACTATCTGCTTATTCATGCGTATAAATTACAATTTAAATGAATGTTTAACTCCTGCAGGAGGGCTGCAAGCAAGATAAAATGTAAAACATAAGACTACATATTGTAGAGACTGTATAAAATGCGATATCTCATAAGCATAGCGTATGCTCTTAGATGCAAAATCTATGCTGTGGGACAATCTCTCTCAGTGTGACTTACGGTTGAGCATTTCTGTGGCACAGAAGCATCTTTCTCTCCCATGTATAATGGATATGGATTGGATTACGCCTTAATCCAAATCGATTTACTCACCACACACGTCACCTTGTCACTTTGTGTGTGGTAGGCAACATGTACTGTCAGCTATTATAAAAATACACTTTTATGACTAATTTCCAGACTCTTTACTTTTAGTACTATATTTATAATTTTCTTATAAAGTGATAGGTATTTGTCTATCTGTTCTAATGAGTAAGATGAATGGTTGTGTCAGTACATGCAGTAGGGTGATTTATCTACTGAACTTGACAAACAACTTCTTGAGTGCATTACCTTTAAGGCTTCTGTACACATTGGTGGTTGATAGCCTTGTGAATTCATGGTTTAGAAAGAAGAAAAAAAACACAGTAGGCAGTTTGACATTCTAACAGTGCAAAGGTACTGCAATAGATACAAATGTTCCTCTAACAAAACCAATCAATGAACCAATAGTGTCCAACACTGTGCTTATTGGAGTCATTAAGTCTACGTGCTGACTCACAAATCTGTACAGAATCTATATAAATTATATGGTTGTTCCTCATGTAGAAATATGCCAACAAATGAGTACAAGTATAGTTTTACAAACACCAGGTCGTTATTGTAGAAAAGGATTAAAGACAGATTTGTAAGCCTTGAGACAATTGAGACATCGATTGTGTATGTGTGCCATTCAGAGGGTGAATGCGCAAGACAAAAGATTTAAGTGCCTTCGAGCGTGGTATGCAACGCTGCTGTGGTTTTCACGCTCAACAGTTTCCCGTGTGTATCAAGAATGATCCACCACCCAAATGACATCCAGCCAACTTGACACAACTGTGGGAAGCATTGGAGTAATTTTCATAGATTTTACCTTTATTTTACCAGGTAAGTTGACTGAGAACACATTCTCATTTACAGCAACGACCTGGGGAATAGTTACATGAGGATTAATGAGCCAATTGGAAGATGGGGATGATTAGGTGGCCATGATGGTATGAGGGCCAGATTGGTAATTTAGCCAGGACACTTAACAACCCTACTCTTACAATAAGTGCCATGGAATATTTAGTGACCACAGAGTCAACCGTTTAATGTCCCATCCTAAAGACAGCACTGTACACTGGGCAATGTCCCCAATCACTGCCCTGGGGCATTGGGATATTTTTTTAGACCAGAGGAAAGAGTTCCTCCTACTGGCACTCCAACACCACTTACAGCAACATCTGGTCTCCCATCCAGGGATCGACCAGGAACAACTCTGTTTAGCTTCAGAGGAAAGCCAGCAGTGGGACGCAGGTGGTATGCTGCTGTCTGAACATTGGTCAACATGGGCCAGCATCCCTGTGGAACGCCTTCGACACCTTATCGAGTTCATGCCACGATGAATTGAGGCTCAATATTAGGAAGGTTTTCCTAATGTTTGGTACACTCAGTTTAGAATACCTAGAATAGCCATATACAGTGCCTTCCAATCAATTGAATTGACCACAGGTGGACTCCAGTCAAGTTGTAGAAACATCGCAAAGATGATCAATGGAAACAGGATGCACCTGAGCTCAATTTTGCGTCTCATAGCAAAGGGTCTGAATACTTTTTTCTGTTTTTAATTTGTAATAAATTTAGAAAAATGTATAAAACCTGTTTTCGCTTTGTCATTATGGGGTATTATGTGTAGATTACTTAGGATTTTTTATTTATTTAATCCATTTTAGAATGGATTAAGATAACAAAATGAGGAAAAAGTCAAGGGGTCTGAATACTTTCCAAAGGCACTGTATGTTCTTGCAATTTGTAGTGTATGAAATTTCTGATTTACATACGAGTAGTAGTTTCTTAAACGGTATGACTCATTAGTTTTTACTCATCAATGTAACAACACAGTGTGATCAAAGACATAGTAACTTAGTTATAGTCACGATTTGGTTACCTATAAGTAAAAACACAGTTATTTTTTGGGGTATTACATATTTATTAACTTATTTCCGGATATCTTCTAAACTACCCACAATACACAATTTCTGAACATCATATGGAGGATTTACTCTGTGCTAACGTGTTCGTATGCTAGCTTGGTAGCTAACGTGAGCCACTAGCCATGCTAGCATGTATTTACATTCCAGACCAAGTGTTGACGGTGGTGAGCTACAATCCATCAATCACAGGAAGTGGAATCAATCTATTTGGGATTTCCCTGACACTCCATTGGCCGGTGAAGCGCCCGCCTCCCCATGTTAGCAAACTCAGACTTCACTCTTTTAAAAGTTTTACTGTTGGATAGGCCCAGGCATCAAGTCTCTGCTCTCTCTTTGCTTTGATCTGTGGTTATGTTTTAGTTGTGTTGTGTTAGTTTTATTCTAGCTGGTCTCCAGTAGTTGGGCTCTAGGTTGCTGACCATAACCGTGGTGGTTGGCTAGGCTAGTTAGGCTAATAGCTAGTTGGTTAAATAGCTAACGTTCGCTGGCTGGCTAGCTTTCTGGCTAAGATAATTTAATTCATCTAACATTCTTTGAAAGCTGGTTAGATGGCATTATTCATTTTCAAAACTTTGGTTTATTTTAATGTAGCTGTAAACTAGGTGTTGATAGCAACTGGCTGACTCATGTAGTGCTAACATAACGTTAGCAGGCTGGTAGGGCTAACGTTAGAAAGCTAATTGGCTAGCAACCTTGCAAGTTGATTTGTAACAGTAAATGTAGAAAGTATTTGCTTGTAAGTTGGCTGAAAATTAATTTGAAACTACTAGTCATGAGTGCAAACAATTTGGTTTAATTTGAAGTTATGCATTTGAAGTTATTTCTGTTGGAATTTACTTTATAGGGAATAGGCTGGCTTGTTAGTTCCTCCATATTACATCACCCCCCGGAATTTATTGAAACTAAATGACTTCAGCATTCTTCCGAATTCTGATCGGTTTTATGTAATAACAAAGAAAATTGAAAGCGAGGTGTAACTTCGTATTGGGATTTTTGATGTGTATACTAATGCAAATCAAGATGTTACATGTGGTTACGTTTATGCTACCTACCCTTAAGCTTTAGTGTAGCTTAAAACTTCTTCCATTATGAAGTAATTGGTAGCTATATTTTGCTTTCTCAACACTGCTGAAGATACAGTAGTTGGCCATTTGAAAGATTGTAAATTGTATATTCACGAAGGGTCACTTTGAATTTGGAAATGTATGTAATAATACAGTAACAATATCAATATGTATGTATTTGTTTATTGTATTTATCATTCAGTCACAAAATGTTTTCACAAATCTGGAGATAACAATTATATTATGGCAAAGTGGACATATCATGTCAGAGGATATGCACAGTATGGCTAGGCTACTTGAGGAAAAATAACAGTGTAGGATAAATTTGCCTTGAACATTTTACATCTCCTCCCATGCATTATCTGTTGATAGCAAATACAATAAAATATGCAAAATGTTAGCGTAGTTTGCTGTAATATACTGGCAACACTCAGAAATATGTTGAATGTGTAGATTGTGTGGAAAGGGGTGAGAAAATACTGTATGTCATTCTAGAGACGTGGTTTAATCTAACGCAAGAGAGCGCGGACCAATGAGAACCTTTCACGCGCTTCTCATAAACCTGCCTCTTTCATCCGCCTTCATACTCTCACAACTGGTGTCGAACAGCTGCCGTTCACATCTGGCGCCGCGTTGAATATTAGGGATAACTCTTTAACTTTCTGATTTATTTTGAAAGGAGGCTGCCTTTTTAGATTTAGGTGGTTCTGAAAAAGCTGAAATGCATCAGAGTTTGGTTTGTCACAAATAGCGTAAGTGTGATCTTTATAGCCTGGTTTGCGATTTCCTTGGACTGTCTATACCACCATGCGTAAACAGAGCATGGTTACGTTTGTAGATTTGATACATCCGCATATAATGAATATAAGTATGAAGTTACACTTTTTATAGTTCGATACAATGTCTAGAATAGTTAGTTATTAGTATGCATGGTCCATCATCTATTCAGTTTCGAAATTAATGTCTGGTGTGACAGCCTACACGATAAGATGTTTCGTCATAGCAAGAATCTTATTAGAACAAGTTGCTAATTCTATGACTAACATGGCGCTTTGCCTTGAGATGCACTTTTCATGTTAACACGTCTTCCGAGAAAATATTATGTAATTAAATTGTCTATAGTTCTTCACTGTGATAGATGACATGATGAACCATGCGTTTGTGCACTATATGTAAATTATCTTAGGTCACATAATAAGTGACATTTTCATATGATTTTGTCCACTTAACAATTAACATTTGGACGGGGTTCTTGGGAAGGAAATCTGGGATATGGCATAAAGGCGCACAGCTCCATACTGAAGTGTTTAAATTAGTCTGAAGGGAAATTTAAAAGACCTAAAAATACAGCGCTGGTTTCTTCTCCACAAAGAATCATTTGAACTTCCCACCGCAGAACGAGAGCGACATAAATAGTTCTGACATGTGGATGTAATTTCAGAAGAAGTAAAAAAAAAAAACAGACATGCAGATAAATAAAGTGAGTGGGCTCAGTTTGAACGTAATACAGATTTAAAAAGAGGGAGGGAAAGCGAAGAGATTATAGTTATGATTTTCTAAGCCACTATAAAGACCATAATGAGAGGACAGATAGAGTGAAAGATGACTTGCTCTTTTGAAGACAGTTTAAAGTAAATTAAGTAATTTTAACTGAAGCATCAACTCAACCTTGCTTTCTGAAACGACTATTGGAGGTTCGGCATGGTTGTCCCGGGAGCCACTCTAGTGTTCCACAGTGTGGGCTTTCTTTTCTTCAGCTTGGTCCTCAGTCACGTCTGTCTGGTAAGTTATTAATTTCATTATAGAACATGTTCTGCATGTCAGTCTTGTATTGTACCACATGTGTAGGTGGCTAATCTTACAGCCTATTCAGTTGTAATAGGTTGAAGCTAGGCTACTTTACTAAGTAGGCTATATCTTTTTAAATAATTGTGACCATCATTGAACATCCCAACCTATTAAAGCTGGAATTATGTTGACAGATGATCCACGATATGAATAAACTGTCTAGAAAAAAAAAAATCATAATGGAACAAATTAAACAGACACATTCCTTAACATCTCTTCCCATAGCACTGGTAGAGCAAGGATGTTTTTTTATACATTGTACCTACAAAATGATATTCTGACCTATTCCACTGCCCTGCTCAGAGCATACTTTGGATACATACCGTTTTAGAAAAAATGGTTCTTCGGCTGTCCCCATTGTAGAACCCTTTTTGGTTCCAGGTAGAACCATTTTTGATTCAAAGTAGAACTATTTTGTGTTTCATGTAGAACCCTCTCGGGAAAGGGTTCTACCTGGAACCAAAAGGGTTCTACCTAAAACCAAAAAGGGTTCTCCTATGTGGACAGCCGAAGAATCCTTTTAGGTTCTAGATACCACCTTTTTTTCTAAGAGTGTACCAACCCACTCAGTGTATTGCATTCACTCAGGTACATAATGCTATGCAGTGCAATTTCCTTGAATTAATGCTATTAAAGCACCTCATAAAATGTATGCATTTACTTAATTATATGGAAAATTGTTTTACTACGGTAAACTATAATGTGTGTCATTTCAATTATACATGAATCATACTGAAGCCCCATCACACTGAGAGATAGAGTGCATGTGTTAAATCACTTTGCCAAGCCTAATCATTAATAATGTTGACATCTCTGTTCAACTATGTTGGATACAGTAACTGCATGTACTTCATCAGGGGAGAGAGAGCGAGTCTAAATACAAATGTAGGTTTTTATCTTTCTTTGTATCCGGCATGGGCATTATATTAATGAAAACATGCATTCACATGTAATTTCAGTGTGGTGTTTTCCAAAGGAGAATGCTAGTGTACATGCACCGCATGGGGGCAAATGCTCATTTCTCATGTTGACAGGTGATGTTAACTTGTTAGTAAAGCCACAAGGTTGATGATGGTATTTTCAAAAGTCAGTATGACAGTAGCTCTACTCTGTAGACTACACAGTGGCTTTGCCATCATCAGTACAGGCAACTGCAAGTAGCACTGCTGGTCCTGGTTGTTCTGTGTTTTTTGGCTGAGTGTGTTGAGCGTTCAACAGGCAGTTGGCGTTCACAGTGCCTTTCCTTGGTGATGTGGTACATCACTGTGCCGCAGCACTGCTGGCATCATTGGTTTAGATGGCAGGGGAAAACAATTCTAACATAGCTAACTGTGCATTTATAGCTGATTCAACATTTGGTCGGTAAAGGCTGTGTCTGTAAATTTTGTTTACCCTTTCAGTTTTGATGTTTTGTTTGTGTTCTTTTTCTCTCTAAAAAGTTATATTTAAGAGTTATGTTTTTTTGTAGTATATGACTAATGATGATATCCAGGTAACTGCCAAAATGATGGAAAGAGTAAGTGAGGGATAGTATATTGAAAGCAGGTGCTTCCACCTGCTTAGGGTCATGTATAAAAATGCTGGGCAGGCCATTATTTTGGCTACCATAGGATGACAATGACCCCATCCGCAGGGCACGAGTGGTCACTGAATGGTTTGATGAGCATGAAAACTATGTAAACCATATGCCATGGCCGTCTCAGTCACCAGATCTCAACCCAATTGAACACTTATGGGAGATTCTGGAGCTGCGTCTGAGGCAGCGTTTTCCACCACCATAAACAAATCACCAAACTATGGAATTTCTCTTGGAAGAATGGTGTCACATGCCTTCAGTAGAGTTCCAGACACTTGTAGAATCTATGCCAAGGTGCATTGAAGCTGTTCTGGCTGGTGGTGACCCAACACCCTATTAAGACGATTTATGTTGGTGTTTCCTTTATTTTGGCAGTTACCTGTAGATTTCCCTCAGTTTACCAAGGATGAGTAAGGAAGCACTAACAACATCTATAACTATATTAAGAAAGTCTAAGTCCTATGTCAGTTAGTATGTATCCTTCCATTAAGCTATACTTTGTCATTTTAAATACTTAAAAAACAAAATGTATGTTGATATAAACTGATGGTGCTTGCTGTACAGATATAGGATCTTAATTTGTGACCTGTTTCAGGAAGCTAGGCATATGTCGCACATCACTACTTCAAAGGAGAGGCTTTAACATATATTTTTTTGTTGTTGATCAAAATGCGTTTTGTAGTAGAAATGCCTTCTGGAACTAATAACAAACTTATATTCCATCTGTAAATACGAATATAATTTTTAAATTAGGACCCTAGTTGGTTTAGCTATGCTAGCCATGATTGGCTGAGATAATGGATGGGCTGGACAAGCCGGGAGATGAGTTTGGATTGGTCTTCTATGTAGCGTGCTTCTGTCTATAACGTGCGCTACTCAGTATATGTTGATAGTCCTTTCTAAGATAGCGTTTTTTTAAAAGATTTAATGTTAGCCATCAAGAACCATAATAGTTTTGTGACTTTTCTCAACAACATTGATGCCCTGATGGGCTACTTTCTGTACACGCCACGGTCAGTGTGAACCAGAGTGACTTGACATAACGCTGGCCAAACAAGATGTAGCTACAAAAAAAACGCAGTTAAATGGTTCCAGTCTGCTGTGAAGCGTTCATCCATGTATACGGGTAAGAGTCTAGCTACATTTTCAGATTTTATACATTTCTAATTTAGTCAGAAAGCCATATTCATTGCAAGTTAAAGTGTACTGCTAGCTAGCTAGCTCGCTAACATTACGTGTATGACCGGTCGTAGTATTATTCTAATCAGAACTCCATTTGCGTTGCTAGTTGTAGCCTAATGTAAGCTGGCTAACATTGAACCTAGTTGGTTAGCTTTAGCTACCTGCAGATTCATACTACAGCTATGACAATGTTTGTATTGGTAGTAGTATGAGTTGGGATTATGCCGGTTCATTGTTTAGCTAGCTAGCTACATGTCTAAACAAAAGACTGCCAGATGATTACATGACCCATCAATTTAGCCAGGTGCGTCTGGGGGTGATTACGACCACCTATTGTATTTCATGAACGTGTGTACATGTCTAGACAATAGTAACCCATCCACTTAGCTAGATGTGGCTGGGAGGGTGGTTATAGCATGACCCATCAATTTAGAAAAATGTGTTGGGTAAGCGTCACCTAATAATTATAATATATTTATAAAATATTTTTATCTGGACACTTTCTGTTTTTGATATTGATGCTATGCAAATAACAATTTTACTGTACTGTTTACACCTTCTGTATCCTGTGCATGTGACTAATACATTTTGATTTTATTTGATATAGTGTGCGTTTACCAGAGATGGTAATGTGAAGCACAACATGACCTGCGCCAAATTCAGATTAGGATATAGGCCAAGGACTAGATACATTGTATTTTTACTTTGAGTTTTTCCTTACTGTAGGCTACTACTTTTACCACTTTTAATATTGTAATCTTTGATTTTTACTACACTACTCACTCTGTTTAGCAAATGTCCTCACATGTGAATCCTTAAAGAGATGGTGGGGCTAAGGCTTAAGAGGGTGTGAACGATGCTGAATGGGTGCAGACAAAGAATAGCTCTCCAGTAGGTGTACCAAAACATATATATATATATTTTTTTTCACCTTTATTTAACCAGGTAGGCTAGTTACGAACATGTTCTCATTTACAACTGCGACCTGTCCAAAATAAAGCACAGAATTCAAGGGCCATTTTCTCAAAAGTGGGGTTACATGTTTATCAACTTTCAAAGCAGAATTATTTTCCCGTTGTTCCTCAACTGTAGTGCGAATATATTTAGTTTTCTAGCTCTGAGTCTCTACTTTTATCCAATGTTATAAACACAATTTCAAATGACATAGGACCGAATCCAGGTGGTAGGTCATATTTGATTAGTATTGTCGTAGCAAAAGAATCCTGCAGCAAAAGGATTTTAACGTTTAGTCCATAATATTGCTTGATCGGTGGTTAGGCTATTAGCTGGACAAACGTAGGCTACAACATAAAAGTGCAATACTGTTAATATAACCATGTGTTAACATTCTCATCAACAAAAAAGTTATCAAATTAAGATCCTACATTGTCATTCTCTGCTTTTTATTAACCCTTACACTCATAGTTTAGTGGCAACTCACAGACATGGCCAACACACTGCTGCCTGCCTGCCTGGCAGGATTGTCTGTAATCAGACTGAGTAACTCAGACTCACTGGGTTATTGAATTTATTAAGAGGAAATGCTTCTTTCAGTAACCACGGTCGGTGTGCATCGCCATCTAATTCCTACCTCATGACTGTGTTTTGGCTGTCTGATGACTTGCAAGTGTCATGTCTTCCTCCCAGAGTGAGAGTTAAACACATAAAGTATCTGTGAAACACAAGATAGCCATGTAGGATATGTTTATCCAAGAAGCAAATTCATTGTAAGCACTAGTGACGGGTGAAAAATCGATACTGTTACATATCGGGATATTATCTTTGACGATATATCATATATTATTGTTATTACAATATCGCAATATAATTTTTGGGCTAGTCCGCTCTACCTCTTTTTAAACAGGAAGACAATTTGTTTTCAGCGCTTTTATTTTCATGACTAATCAAAACTTGTTTTCTCATTGGTCTTTCGTCGCTCTGCAGCCGACATATGGTGAGTAATATGTTTGGAACATTGAATCGCAATAAAATCACAGTATCGAATCGTAATACATATAGAATCGTTAGAATCGCAATACAGATCGTATCGGCACCTAAGTATTTGTGATAATATCGCATCGTGATGGCAATTCCCAGCCCTGGTAAACACGTTTATATATCACACTACCAGTTGCAATGGAGGAGACATCAGTTAGTGTCTGTTGGAGAACACTTTGAATGTGTCTCAAGTTAACCCTTTTTGCTGTTTCAATACAGATATCAAATCATTTTTTACAACACAGAGTATATATACGGCACTCAATTATTTCCCATGAATGAAAAAGAACACCTGTGAGTTAACAATAGTGGTTTGTTCCCCCTGGCTAAGTGTACCACAGGAGGTTGGTGGCACTTTAATTGGGGAGGAACGGCTCGTTGTAACGGCTCATTGTAACGGCTGGAGCGGAATTAGTGGAATGGTAATAAATACGTACATCACACACAGGGTTTCCATGTGTTTGATGCCATTCCATTCGCTCTGTTCCAGCCATTTTTATGAGTCGTCCTCCCCTCAGCAGCCTCCCCTGAAGTGTACAGTAATTGAATGGCGATAACACTGGTAGGATATATGAAAGCACCGTTATCTACTTGTCACCTGCGTTTAGTCAAAACAATTAGCATCTGGCTTGTACCTGCTAACAACACTGTCCGTTTAGTCAAAACAATTAGCACCTGGATTTTACATGCTAATACACTGTTCGGACCACATTACTGAAGTATTATTAAGCCCCGAAGTAAAGACCCATTTTCTCTGCTTGGAATATTGTTTGTGTGTCTTTTTATTCTACACTGAACAAAAACATGAATGCAGTATGTAAAATGTTGGTCCCATGTTTCATGCGCTGAAATAAAAGATCCCAGACATTTTACACACACACAAAAAGCTTATTTTTCTCATATTTTGTACAGAAATGTGTTTACATCCCTGTTAGTGAACATTTCTCCTTTGCCAAGATAATCCATCCACCTGAGAGGTGTGGCATATCAAGAAGCTGATTAAACAGCATGATCATTATAAAGGTGCCCCTTATGCTGGGGCCATAAAAGGCCACTTTAAAATGTGCAGTAATGTCACACAACAGAATGTCACAGATAAATTGACTGATTTCCTTATATGAACTGTAACTCAGTAAAATCTTTGAAATTGTTGCATGATGCGTTTATATTTTTGTTCAGTATAGTCTAATAATCAGCAAGGCAACAGTGAATGATGCAGCTCCCCCCCTTGGGCCATTTGAGATATGACTAACACATTTCAATTAGTTACTATAGCTCCCACCTTGGTCCAATCAGTGTCATTTTCTAAAAGTTACGGATCTCAATGGCAAGACGTATCATTCACACAAGTTTGCTGTCTGAGATATCGCGTGTGAATAATGGACGGACGGATGGAGATAGATCCACAGTCCCCTCTCAGATTTCATTGTGGGGGACAGCAATATCTTAGATCGATAGAGTGGAATGTTATTGCTAACCATGTTGTAATTACTGTTTTAGAGCCCTAGGCATGTCATATCCCTAGATGTTTTGGGTGAATATTAATACACAAGCTGGGTTAAAAGTTGTTGCCAACATTTAACCCTTTCGGAATAAGTTAGACAATACACTTGAGTGCTTGAGTGCTGAAATGGGATCCACTGTGCAACGGATGTATGATGGACAAACTGTATTCCACAGTATTATCTGGTACCTGGATTGGTTGTTGTCCTTTCAACTGAAGTAGGAAGGTAAAGCAGTATCATCAGATGTGCACCAGACAGACATCATTGTCTCATAAATGTTTCACTCTATATCATTATGTGAATACTGTAGGTCAGCTTTTAAAGTGCATGTAAAGCGAAGTTTGGGAAATTATTTTAAATGGTTCAGGAGATTTCTCACAGACAAAAAAACACAAATGGAGATCTCAAGTGCCTTGAAAATAGCTTCCTCAGAGAGGAGAGAGCTTGCAATAATACATGTAATGATCATGCATCACTGATCATCCTTGACCAGCACAAGTAGTACAGGTACACCGGTTGATTCCTACTGGAACTGCTGTAGTAAGACTTCCTGGTTGTTCTCTCTCTATTCTTGTAGAGGTCACAGAGGATGGCGATGTTAGGACAGTACTAGGTAATCATCTATTGCACCATGTTTCTATGGATGCTACTGATAATAGCATTACTGTCTGCACATTCACAACGAGAATAGCTAGGCTTTGCTGTATACATTTGTATATTGTCATCAGACAGTCAGCGTGGACAGTTTAGAACCTGGGTTAGAATTATTCTTGCTTGATTGGCGGTCAGATTTTGTGCGTCCATTGCAAAGTAATGATGATGATTGCGATCAGACTTTTAAATTCATAGCTGGTAACCTTGCTGGCACTTGAGCATTTCTGAGGGAGCCTGTTGGATAACCCTGAATTGACAATGGATGTCACTGAGACAGAGGAGACAATTTTTTGGTTCCAGGTAGGCTCCTCTGTGGGGTTCTCTAGAGAGCAAGTGCTTTGTGCTTTTCTTTAGTTCTCTGTCCTCATACAGCGTTATTTTTTATATTTATTTAACTAGGTAAGTCAGTTAAGAACAAATTCTTATTTACAATGACGGCCTAGGAACAGTGCCTTGTTCAGGGGCCGAACAACAGATTTTTACCTTGTCAGCTCGGGGATTCAATCTAGCAACCTTTCGGTTACTGACCCAACGCTCTAACCACTAGGCTACCTGCCACCCCATTATTATGATGTGAATTATAGAAAAAACATGTTCCTGAATGTTAGATTATAGAATAAGTGTACCAGAGAAAGTTAATGGCAGACAAATTTATGTATTACCATTGTTAACAGGGACTGTTACCTTTCATTCCCTTGAGAAGTCTCCCTTTATCCCTGTCAGTTTGTAGTAGTGTTTGTGTGTGTGCGTGCGTGTGTGTGTGCTGACAAAGTGAAGAGGACAGGAGGTAACGAAGTAGTCTTTAATCTGTATCTGTATAGCACTTTGTCACAATTTTACTGATGTAAAAATGGCTTTATAAAATACATTTCATTGATTGATTTAGAGGTTGACCCATTAATTATGGCCAATTTCAAGTTTTCATAACAATCGGTAATCTGCATTTTTGAATGCCGATTATGGCCGATTGCGGCCGATTACATTGCGATCCACGAGCAGACTGCGTGGCAGGCTGACAACCTGTTACGCGAGTGCAGCATCAAAAGGACCTGGTGGCTGCAAGGAGCCAAGGTAAGTTGCTAGCTAGCATTAAACTTATCTAATAAAAAACAATAAATCTTAACATAATCACTAGTTAACTACACATGGTTGATGATATTACTAGTTTAACTAGCTTGTCCTGTGTTGCATATAGTCAATGCGGTGCCTGCTAATCTATCATCGAATCACAGCCTACTTCAACTTCGCCAAATGGGTGAGGATTTAACAAAAGCGCAATCGTTGCACCAATTTACCTAACCATAAACATCAATGCTTTTCTTAAAATCAATACACATTTTTTTATTTTATTTTTATTTTTTTAAACCTGCATATTTCGTTAAAATATATTCATGTTAGCAGGCAATATTAACTAGGGAAATTGTGTCACTTCTCTTGCGTTGCAAGACTCAGGGTATATGCCGCAGTTTGGGCCGCCTGGCTCGTTGCTAACTGTGTGAAAACCATTTCTTCCTAACAAAGACCGGAATTAATTTGCCATCATTTTACATAATTATGACATAACATTGAAGGTTGTGCACTGTAACAGCAATATTTAGACTTATGGTTGCCAACCGTTCAATAAAATACGGAACGGTTCCGTATTTCACTGAAAGAATAAATGTTTTGTTTTCGAAATGTTTTTCCTGATTTGACCATATTAATGACCTAAGGCTCGTATTTCTGTGTGTTTATTATATTATGATTAAGTCTATGATTTGATATTTGATAGAGCAGCCACCTATTTCTATGTTTTCAGCAGTGCTAACGTAATTGCAAAAGTGTTTTCTAATGATCAATTAGCCTTTAAAATACAACGTGCTAATACAACGTGCCATTGGAACACAGGAGTGATGGTTTCTGATAATGGGCCTCTGTACGCCTATGTAGATATTCAATTTTTTTTTTTTACTGTTTCCATCTGCAATAGTAATTTGCAACATTAACGATGTCTACACTGTATTTCTGATCAATTTTATGTTATTTTAATGGTGAAAAACACATTATTTTCTTTCAATAACAAGGACATTTCTAAGTGACCCCAAACTTTTGAACGGTAGTGTATGTATGTCCCCATTACCAGTAAAACAATACCAAAACATATTTATTTCACTTACTTGGTGTGCTGTTTCGTTGTTCATTTGTTCAATCGTGTCATTCTCGCCGTTTGGGTCTTTGCATGTCAAATGTTATTGCATGTTATTTGACGTGTCAAATGAGCTTGTTGACCAATCAGGACCTGAATATGACTGCATGTCACATAATCATTTTACGTGTTCAAATTTTTTACGCAGTTATTACACATTGATTATACTATCACTCGTATTTCATATGTCACAACGATTCATCGATACGTTTGCTATGATGCTGGAAAAAGTTGTCTTGCGCACCTACATTTCTGGTCATAAAAAAATCTAGCTAACTCATGGATGCAAACAATGTTCTTCCCCAAAAACATAGCATAACGCCATAATCTGTTTACGTAGTTTTCGTTAGCTAGCTTACTATATACCTAGGTGTCATCATCTAAAATAACCCTAATTTATAAGACAGTTCTTATTTGATTAATGGTGGTCGGACCCATCTATGTGAAGCTAGCCACAATAAGGATTTGCCACAATAGTGGACTTTGCGGTTAGCCTTCAAAATAAAAGTATGTCATTGACAGTGATGCAAATGAATTTAAATAGTTGAATTATGCCATAATTGAATAGATCATGCTTTAGAATTGCATTGGGGGCAGACTTTTTTGTACAGCTTTGACAATGCTACTGATAGTAGTGGTGGTGTTTAGCTTGCACGTGTAAATTCAGAACATACAACATTCTATAACAGAACTGTGTTATTTGACATGTCAAATTAAAAGCTTATTTAACGCGTCAAGTAGTGTTATTGTCAAATAGTGTTATATTTATTGACACGCAAAGACCCAAACAGCGTTTCCATAGTATGTCGTGAAGCTAATAGCAGTGACTCTATTACTGTGTAACTCCGGCAGGGCAACATCTGAAAAATAGCGCACTTGGTAACGTTAGTGTGTACTGAGGCTCGACCAGTCGCGAAAGCCAACATCACCCACGACAGAGAATGGTTGATTGTCAAGGGCAATGAATTCCATTATCTTGGCGTTAATAGATTTCGCCTTTGAGTTGTCTCGCAGAAATGTTATTACTCTTTCAAATGACTGCTCAACTTGTTGACTGCTCGATCCACACAGCAGACATTGTAGTCTAGGTCAGGAATGCTGTGTTGCACGTGCAGCTCAACATTTTACGTGGCATCATTACACCTTGTACCTACGTTATATAGGTATGCACGTCAGCTTTGACAACGGTTTTTCACATCAGCATTAAACTAGACATCGGGCAGATACCGATGTTGGCATTTTTAGCTAATATCTTCCGATTCCGATAAGTTCACCGATATATCGTACATCCCTAATCTATATGCTTGGAATAATGCCTTGTAATGCTTGTTAAAGGGGTAATCCACCCCAAACCACTAATTCATATTATTAACAGTGTAAACACTGTTAAATAACAATAACAAGAGCAGCGTTATGTTGCTTTCCCACAGAGAAAGTTTTGAGGACATGGGAACTTCATTTGAATCGGATTGTATGATGATTAGCTTAGCAACCGCGTGATGCAAGCATGACAACATGAATGCGATTGGTCGACAGTCAGTTGGGTGAGGCATTTCTCCATTCATCGCCCAATGGGATTCCTCCTATCTCCTCCTGTAATATCTCTTTTTCCTACAGACACGGCGAATTGCGACATGGTTAATAATTTGGGACACTGTTTAAATTGAGCACATCTAAGCGAAGACTTTGTCATGACGATATAAACAGATGGATGTATTCTAAACAAGTATGGCCATTGGCTGATTTGACAATCTGGAGTGCAGGTCATTGTTTTTAAAGCAATATGAAATGGGATAGTGTGTAATCCCCTCTCTCCAGTGACAAGAATTATATATTTCCTACACAATTTCCTGATTTTCACAGGCGGGCCACTTTGAAGTTAAATCATGGGGATTTTTTTTAACCCACAGATAGAACATAGGCTTTCACCAAATTGACAGGAGTTTCATGATTTTTACTTCTGTGGGTGGATTATCCCTTTAATGCTTGTAACTTAATATTTATGCCTTGTATGGGAATCCATTCATTCTTACAAAGTAATTAAATAGACTTGTATTTACAATTCCATTCTCAGACATTTCTTGTTGCCTATTACTGTAACTCAACTGTAGTGTTTCTGCATATTGCTGATAATCTTTATTGAGTCAGATAAACATGTTAATAGGCTAATTGCTTAGTCTTATTATGAGTCACATGTGAAGTAATATACTGTATATACACATAATATTACTGTACACTACACCATGATATAAAAATTATAGTTTTAACCATGTTTTGAGGCTATATTGTTTTGTTTAAATGTTATTTGTTTACAAATGTTGGAGTAAAACAAGCTTATATTTGGGGTTCTGATAGGGTACGGCAGTTGAACTAAGCTCATCAGGCATTTATAAGTTATATTCTTCAAGAATTAATGGGCACATATTATTATTTATTAGTTGAAAAATGTATGTAGTAACTGCTGATTGCCCCTTTAAGGGTAAATGTTAATTATTAGTCAACATGAAGTTTATAAATAATTAATAAACATTTATAGCGGAAATTGTGTGATCATCATTGGGTGATTGTATTGAGAGTTAGTTGTTGACAGAGTAGAAACATATAGTGTTTATGAAGATCTTACTGTAAGATTGAGGGCCCATTCATGGGTTGAAGAGGAGGACATTTCTTATGGGTGTGAGAAAGTCACCCACAGTCGTCATTGCCTGGTCTCTTGGAAAAGTGAGTTTATGTGAATGAACTTTAGATTCCTCACACACAAGTACACTTTTATGGGGTAAAACACTCCTTAGACATGATTATACATGATTATACAAAACATCTTAGATAACAAATATATATATATATATTTTTACTGTTCATTTCTTTTCTTAAAGGGAAATTCGGGGCTCATAAACTCAAAAAATCTCTTGGTGTTTGTTTCATTACTCCACTGTTGTCAGTCAGCAATCAAGTTTTCAAGATATATAATTAGCAAAATATAGAAAGTGTCACAGCATGATGTTTTTTGCGAAAGAGTTGTATTTTCCTTTAATAGTTTTAATTCTCTATTAAGAAATGTATCTTCAGCTATCACACAATTGTTTTTTATGTTGACTGACACATAGCAGGGCTTTTGAGAAGGCCCGTGACTCAGTCTCATAACAGACCTGTTAATAGTCAAGTCTTCAGTTTCCTTGGCATGGTAAGGTTATACCATGGCTGTGTTTGACTCAGGAAAGAGCTTGTTTTCTTGACTTCCCTTGACCTTCTCTTTTTTTCTCAACTTTTCCATTTAAAGAATGCAGGAGTGTGAGTAACTCAATGCCACTTTTACACCTCACTGAAAAAGTTACACCACTAACACAGATATTTTAATGATGTCTCTCTCTTTGCCGTAGTACTTTTGGAGGTTCTCTCTAATGCTCTTTCTAGCAAAGGTAAACCTGTTATTTAGGGTTTTGAAGGAACCATTTTTATAGTATATTTATTGACATTTCTTGACAGGATTACTCATGGCACCATACCATATTTTGGATAACTGACTAAATTCATATATTTTATTACAGTATACAGTACATTTTGGAGAGATGTTGTTGTTGAAACCAGTACAGCAAGATTAGTGCAGATTGTGTTTACCTACCAGAAAGTAAAGTCACAAAACCACTCACTCAATGTGCTCCCGTATTGTCTTGTATTTTCACCACCACTGACTGCACTGCACATAATTATGTTAAATCATCCCTGTTCTAATATTCAACATTCCCATAATCATAGCACACTGCGTAGGGGCATTTTAAGAAGTTAATACCCAAATCACAGTTTGAAAATCATGAATTTAAAGCCCAGGGAAGGCCACCATCTTTAATATTACCTGTATGAAGCCCAGGAGTATGTGAACAGGTATATAGTGAACATGACTGGACTGATCTTTTGTACAGACAACCTATTGGAGGTATATAAATAAATAGGTAAAGAAATTAAAAGAGTGGTTTTGTCACATGGGCAGTTGCCACGTTTCAAAGGAATATCAAGACACAAAATGTATATGTGGGGCTGGTTATCTCTGAAGCTGTGTGTGTCAATGGTTTAACTAACTTGTAGGAATTATCACTCTTTTAGTGTGAACATTTTAGTCATTTAGCAGAGACTCTTATCCGGAGTGACTTACAGGAGCAATTATGGTTAAGCGCCTTGCTCAAAGGCACATCAACCAAATTTTCACCTAATCGGCTCGGGTGTTCGAACCAGTAGGGCCAGTAACCGAATCCAATGCTCTTAACCGCTAGGCAACCTGCCAACCAACATTAGATAAGATATCCTGTCTCCATGATCCATGATTAATTGATCTTAAAATTGTTCCCAAGATACCTATGAACAGTGTTATTTTGTGTTACAACATGAAACAAAAGAATATTACATTTTGTATTTGACCATTAACTCTTTTTTTAAAAATTATTTGTTAATAATCAATAAGCTAATTTCTTGTCCTGTGGGGCTCTTCTTCCCTCTACCTAGTTACTGGATGAATATGCTGCTATAGACTTCTAGAATTCCATGTGGTGTGCATTCCATAACTCCCAGGGTACCTCAATTGCGTGTTCTTAGCCGTGTTGCTGCCTTCCCCCATTGACATAAAGTCCTGCAACGCCCTCCCCCACCGACAGCGCAAGGGATAACATTTCAAACACATAGGAGAACCCATGATATATTATGACATAGCCTCCCACCCCCAGCCCTCGTCACAACATCAAATGGGCTTTCAAATAATCAATTTCTCAGATCAAGGCAGCACCTGAAATCTGTGGTTACTAGGAATTCTCCTCAGTTCTGATCCAGTTGTTGTTGATGTTATTTGGAGGCAGTTATAGTTTTGGGCAGGTCCAACCCGCTTTCCTTGGCTGGCACATGGCTTATATGCAGAGAGGAGGGGGCATTTCTTAAAAGGACCTTTATTAGTTTCATTGCAAACCTCTGGGGCTTATGGGTTAGTAAGTATGCAGTTCACAGCTCCCAGATTTTCCAGCAAAGAGTAAGAACAGCACATTACAGAGCCAAGCCAATTCAAATTAAGATAACAGTGAGAGGCCTTGCCTGGATTGCTGCAGTAGTGCAATTGCATTTAGCACATGATCCAATGAGAAAAGAAAGTATACAAGCTGTTGCTAAGCTCACAGTCTGATGATCCATGTTTTTGTCTAGGGAATGTATTGTAATTTATTGAGTAAAATGGTACTTACATAGCATTGTGTTCACAATATGAATGATGTGGATGGTGCATTGCATCAGTGTTAATTTTTGTTTTCGTCTTAGTTTTAATTTTAAAATGCAATTTTAGTCTTAGTCACATTTGAGTGATTTCATCCTCTGTTAGTTTTAGTTATTATCAGTCGACTAAAACTCTGGACTGTTTTTGTCTAGTTTTAGTCACAGCCATTTTAGTCACATACTAATAAATAATAAATATTTAGGCTACCTCTACCTCTAACTACTATCCCATCATATACCTTAACTGCCAACATTGATATTGTGGCAGATTGTAACCAATGACAGCCATAATTAACCATATAGGCTATAACGCCTTGGCTACAGGTTAAACAATTTACAGCTCAGGTTTAATCCCCATCATAGCCGTCAAGGGGGGTAAATAACAGTGGTTTCCTTGAAAAGGGGAGAATTTGAGCTTTGCAAAAATGCCAGAAGTATGAAATATTCTGCATGCATGCTTAGTATTGGATAAAACAGATGAAAAGGAGCTTCACGTCAAATTACCGGTCCATTAGACTCAGGTGGAATTCTCTTCTCGTCACATTTTCGCTCACTAAAATTTCCAGGGCATCTCATCTCATTATCGTCATAGTTTAAATCACGAGTATTTTTTGTCATGATGAAATGAACACTGAATTGCATGAAAAAAAGGTCAAAACAACTTGAAGTGCTCCCTCTTTGTGGAAGACACATTAACCCTGTGACAATGAATGAGTCCTTGAATCGAAGAGAGCAACCACTTGTGATGCACATAGGTTTGAAAAGAGATGTGGAGATATTCAGTGCCTTTGGAAAGTATTCAGACCCCTTGACTTTTTCCACGTTTTGTTACGTTGCAGCCTTATTCTAAAGTGGATTACATTTTCGTTTTTTCCTCATAAATCTACACACAATAATGTCAAAGTGAAAACATAAATACCTTATTTACATAAGTATTCAGACTCTTTACTATGAGACTCAAAATTGAGCTCAGGTGCATCCTGTTTCCATTGATTATCCTTGAGATGTTTTTACAACTTGATTGGAGTCCAGCTGTGGTAACTTCCATTGATTGGACATTATTTGGAAAGGCACACACCTGTCTATATAAGGTCCCACAGTTGACAGTGCATGTCAGAGCAAAAAACAGGAAGGAAGGAATTGTTCGTAGAGCTCCGAGACAGGATTGTGTCGAGGCACAGATCTGGGGAAGGGTACCAAAACATTACTGCAGCATTGAAGGTCCCCAAGAACACAGTGGCCTCCCATCATTCTTAAATTGAAGAAGTTTAAAACCATCAAGACTCTTCCTAGAGCTGGCCGCCCGGTCAAGCTGAGCAATCGGGGATAAGGGCATTGGACAGGGAGGTGACCAAGAGCCCAATGGTCACTCTGACAGAGCTCAAAAGTTCCTCTGTGGTAATGGGAGAACCTTCCAGAAGGACAACCATCTCTGCAGCACTACACCAATCAGGCCTTTGTGGTAGAGTGGGCAGACGGAAGTCAATCCTCAGTAAAAAGCAAATGACAGCCCGCTTGGAGTTTGCCAAAAGGCACCTAAAGGACTATCTGACCATGAGAAACAAGATTCACTGGTCTGATGAAACCAAGATTGAACTTTAATAAATGGATCACTAGTCACTTTAAACAATGCCACTTTAAATAATGCCACTTTAATAATGTTTACATATCTTACATTACTAATATCATATGTATATACTGTATTTTATACCGTCTATTGCACCTTGCCTATGCCGCTCGGCCATCTTTCATCCATATATTTATATGTACATATTTTCATTCACCCCTTTAGATTTGTGTGTATTAGGTAGTTGTTGGGGAATTGTTAGACTACTTGTTAGATATTACTGCACTGTCGGAACTAGAAACACAAGCATTTCGCTACACTCGCTTTAACATCTGCTAGCCATGTGTATGTGACCAATAAAATTTGATTTGATTTGAATAACAGAAAAATACAGAGAGATCCTTGATGAAAACCTGCTTCAGAGTGCTCACGACCTCAGACTGGGGCCAAGGTTCACCTTCCAACAAGACAATGACCCTAAGCAAACAGCCAAGACAATGCAGAGCCTCTGAATGTCCTTGAGTGGCCCAGCCAGAGCCCGGACTTGAACCCAATCGAACATCTCTGGAGAGAACTGAAAAAAGCTGTGCAGCAACGCTCCCCATCCAACCTGACAGAGCTTGAGAGGATCTGCAGAGAAGAATAGGAGAAACTCCCCAAATACAGGTGTGCCAAACTTGTAGCATCATACCCAGGAATACTTGAGGCTGTAATCACTGCCAAAGGTGCTTCAACAAATTACTGAATAAAGGGTCTGAATACTTATGTAAATGGGATATTTTCATTTTTAATAAATACGTTTCTGCTTTGTCATTATGGGCTATTGTGAGTAGATTGTTGAGGAAAAAACAAACATTTAATCCATTTTAGAATAAGGCTTTAACCTAACAAAATGTGGAAAAGGTCAAGGGGTCTGAATACTTTCTGAATGCACTGTAAATGTAATGGTTAGGAGCGACTCACTGAAAAACATAATTTCAGTGATGTTGTAGGAAAACACTGGGTCTCATTTATCCCGGGCAGTGAGAGGCTTCATATGTTTCAATGACTGGCTGCAATGCTGTTTGAATGTTATTTGAAAATAAAGTGTTGCAGTCAAGCCAAAACATGACAGCCATTGCACTCCGTTTTCTGGCCTTCGAGGAGAAATTCTCCCATGAAGAGTTATGTAAGTCTTCAAATTGTTTGAGCGTTACCGTTTGAAGCTGGTGTGTCTGAAATTGTCTTTTTTTAGACTTTTCTTTTTCTCATGCTTGAAAAGTAAAATCTACTTTATTGGGGCAGTGCAGTCAAAAACCTTTTTCTGATACTTCCACAATATGAGGTCAAAATAACACTGAAATGGTGAAAATTATTATTAATTCATTTTTTTAATGGAATTTCTTCCTGCTCAGGTGAGATGGAGTTTTTGGCCCACAGCATTGACATCATAATCTGATCTGATTATTCTGACCATTGACCAATCATCTTTTATTTTCAAATGTATTCTCCTACTTTGAAGGGGGTATGCTCTAGAGTTTAGAAAATCTTGTCTGCCAATCAGGGCTGTCTATGTAAATATATTTGTATTAACACACCCAGACTGAGAATTTAAATTGAAAAAGGAGGCTCTGGGAAATAAATGATAAAAAATATATTTGGAGTCATCTTCATGAAATAAACACAAACAGTGATTTATTAGGCATACAGTGATGATTTAAAACATGTAATAAAAAATACTGCATGGGGGCTTTAAAGAGTAACATTTATGAAAAAAACTAAATGAATCAAAAACAAAATATTTTAGGGTTAGTTATAATGATTACACGTCAATTCTGGTCTTCATTTTGACAGTCCTTTGCAAGGTGAAACATTTTGGTATTTTAATAGAAATCTAGCACTTTTTGCCCTCTACCATTGAAGTTGTGATGTAGCTGTACCTTAAGGAGGTGCCTCTATGTCATCTCAATGGAGGGGTTCGGTATGACATACACTACCTTCTAGATGTGCTGGGTGGTACCACCTCAAGGCTTACTATAAAAGCAGGTGACAGCGCGCCTTATTTGGCAATGGTCTTGGTGAGTGATGCTTCCTTGACTAGACTACTGACGTTACACAAAATCTTAAAGGAAGTAAGGCACTTTTCCACATATGACCAAATTCAAAGTTTTTGTCTATCGTTTCATACACATATATGTGCTTTTACAAATAAAAAAAACAGGTAGGTAATGAGGATTATACATTTATATTCATAGCTACATCCATTATAACAAGAACTAGATGAGAATGGTGGTCATGTCAAGTTGGTATATTTCCAAGCTGCTATTGATGGTGCAGTCTGCTAAGACAGTTGGCTCATAGTTCAGTTACTGTGAGTTTTATCCCCACATGGGGCAGATGTGTATTTTTTTCTTCAAATCCTGCTGTGCTTTCTACCCAAGCGCTCTTTCTTCATTTGAGCTTTCACATAAATAAACCATCTTTGATTTTACTCCTCAGTTTTAGTGGGTAGAGAAGAGCTCCTGTGTAAGCACTCCAGGCTGCGTTTGACCTTCCCATCAAGGTTCACTTGCAAAAGACCCTTTAACAAGCTAATCAAAGGGGCGGGATGTTTGGGGAACAAGAGACACCTCGGATAATTAAGCAGACGCTGATTATCCTCCAATTTGGGAAGCTGTCGCTTATTAGCGAGGCAAGCAGTCATAATTAGGGGCCTTACACAAATGCCTGGCCCTGCTCGGCTCCTCTGCTCTGCAGGAGTTTGCGCCCTTGGATGACAGTGAAAAATGTGTTTTTAAGTAGACTTTTCTCTGCTCAATTCCCCATTTTTCATCCAACGGTTGGGGCGTTAAACAGTTCCAAGGGATTGTTCCATACGCTGGTCCCATTCAGAGAAAGAGATGGCGATGGTAAAGATGCCTACAAAACATATTGATTGATAAAGCGGTGTCATGTGAGGATTGTGGAGGTTTAAGATGGTTAAAATCATTCATTGTCTTTATTATGGGCATGTTGGCATTGCACTGTTACGTTTTATGGGTTATCGCTAATCAAAAATTCCAAACAGACATTTGCTAATGTGCTTAACACAAATTACATTATAGGGGGAAAAAAGCAGAGATTACCAACAATATTATGTATGTGCAAAAAATCAGACTATTCTATTACAATTTTGGGTGCCATTTTAGTACTACCTCAGTTATGGTGGCTCTGCCAATATATTTCCATTTATGAATTATACTCTTGAACATGTGGAATCCATGTAATTCTGAAAAGCATGAACAAAGATAACATCTCACACGTTCTGAGGAATTTTCAGAAACAAATGAACTTGCTTGAATTAAACCATGCTTTTAAATCATCGTTAATGAATTAAACCATGCAATTAAATCATCGTTAATGTACTGTAAGGGGTGTGTCTGAAATCATCTGAAATCTTCTCTGGAGCATGACCTAATGCTCTCTGGTGGAAAATAGCTTAACATTTCATAATGTCCTATAGTGTTCTTCCTCTGGTTAAAACTACCTGACCACACACGGTATCTGAACAATCTATACTGAACAAAAATATAAACGCAACATGTGAAGTGTTTCCATAGAAAACACTTATTTCTCTCAGATTTTGTGCACAAATGTGTTTACATCCCTGTTAGTGAGCATTGCTCCTTTGCTGAGATAATCCATCCACCTGACAGGTGTGGAATATTAAGAAGCTGATTAAACAGCATGATCATTACGCAGTTTTGTCACAACACAATGCCACAGCTGTCTCAAGTTGACTGCAGGAATGTCCAGAGCTTTTGCCAGGGAATTGAATGTTCATTTCTCTACTATAAGCCACCTCCAGCGTCGTTTTAGAGAACTTCCAACCGGCCTCACACCTGCAGACCACATCTAACCACGCCAGCTCAGGACCTCCACATCTAGCTTATTCACCTGAGAGATCGTATGAGACCAGCTGATAAAACTGAGGTATATTTCAGTCTGTAATAAAGCGCTTTTCTGGGGAAAAACTCATTCTGATTGGCTGTGCCTGGCTCCCCAGTGGGTGGGCCTGGCTCCCAAGTGGGTGGGCCTATGCCCTCCCAGGCCCACCCATGGCTGCGCCCCTGCCCAGTCAGGTGAAATCCATAGATTAGGGCCTATTGAATTTATTTTATTTCCTTATATGAACTGTAATAATTGAAATTGTTGCATGTGCGTTTATATTTTTGTTCAGTATATTATAAACACTGACTACACTAAGTGCCCCAAAGAACAGACATGGAAAACCTTTTAGATACACTTTAACAGAGTTGGGGAGTAACTGATTACATGTAATAGGCCCTTACATGTCATCAGTTACATGTGGTACGAACCGGCTTGTAGCCCGTAACAAAGAGAAAGACAACGTGGAGATAGAGAAGTGTGAATGAGTGGATGTGTGCATAGATGGTGATAATGACGGGTGTTGAAAGGTGCCAAAACCAATTAACACCAAACAACAGTGTGTCTGCGTGGACAGAGTCTCCTGGATGTATGGGGGGAAAGGTGTATTTATCCCCGGGACACACCCGAGCCCCGGTGTATCCCATTTCGCTGACACCCTCCCAGCTCCGCCCCGACATCCCCCTCCCAGCTCCGCCCCCCGACAAGGAAAACAAGAGCAGAGAGAAAGAATTCGGCAGACAGAGTGGGATGGTCGTCACACATGTAAACTTATTACAGTTACATTACAAGCAAAAATATTGTAATAAGATTACGGATACTTTTGAAAAACTAGATGAGTCGTTTTTTTTTTTTTGTAATTTTGTTTTTGAAAAAGTACATTATGACACCTTTCTATTTTTTTCAATGACATTCAATTCAGCGTTGAAAAAAAGTTTTAAGTTTGTTCCACCTGAGCGGGGTCGGACCTCAAGTCAGAGACCACTATGATGACACACCAAAATGTATTTGATGGATCCTTTTCGTCTTATAATGCCTTTTTTTCTAATGCCTTTTAAGGGTTAAGTCATCTGAAAGTAATCACATTACATTACTGAGTTTGGGTAATCCAAAAGTTATGTTACTGATTACAGTTTTAGACCGGTAACTAGTAGCTGTAACGGATTTGATTTAGAAAGTAACATACCCAACCCTGCACTTTAATACTTAACATATTACTTTACACTGACAGGTCAGGTATAATGCATTATTACTAGTTATACGCATTTATGACTCTTTATAATGTCTCCTAATGGGACTAATTATACTGTATGTTATGTCTCTATGTAGCAAATTCATTATAATTGTTGTCTTTTACACTTGAAAGTGTTACTAAGTTTTTAAAACAGGCATCCTAGAAATGTGTAAAATCCCTGTTAAATATGACAAGTGTGAGAAAGCAGTACGATACCGCTCAGCTGCAATGGCCGTTGGAGGCCTTTTCATCCAGTTAGTGGGTCAACACTGGTTGACATACCAGTGTGTCAAATCCATTTAGTCTTGTTAAGGTGTTGCTGTGCTGCCTGAGAAACCTCTCTATTGTAGTTTCTGTTGCAAGGCCTGTGGAAATGCTAGTTTTTTAACTTTGGGTTAAAAAACCCAAAGGGTTGTAGACAGACCAACTAAAGCTGTGCTTACACAGGCAGCCTAATTCTTATATTTTTTCCACTAATTGGTTTTTTGACCAATCACATCACATATTTTCACATCTTTTTCACAGCGGATCTGATTGGTCAAAAGACAAATTCGTGAAACAAATATCAGAATTGGGTTGCCTGTGTGAACGCAGCCTTAGAGACTAACCTGGAACGCTAATGGACTGGTAATGTGTTTTTGTCCTAAGTACACACACAAGATACCACAATACTTATTGAATTAGACTGAGCCAGGAGCAGAATGTTTATTGGTCGTATTATGGTCTTGGATTGTCAGTAGTGGGAAAATCTGATGAAATGAAAAAGGAAGTGAAACGATGACAATGCTGTCGATGTGAATGGTGAAAACAGTCATGATGAAACTTGAACCATTTGTGGATATTCTAAATTGAATTGTCGTTAACCTTTGAGTTCCCCTGTCCTGGCACTGGGTGTTCATTCACTGCCATCATTATTTTATGGTATTTTCTATAAGGTAAAAAACTACCTGTAGAATGCTTTCAGATATTTCAGGGGTCTTTTTTTTCTTCTTAATGGGTTCTTTTTTTATTTTTACATAACTATCTTTAAAAAATTTATGGATCTACTAGAACTCACCTGCAGTTCATCAGTGGTAAATATTGTAGCATCTGGCTTTCTGACTCACATACTGTAGTTCTTTTTCACAATGAGGCCATGGATATGTGCAAGCGATTCAATGAGTTTGGTCCACAATAGTGTCTCTTTCCCCTGTTATCTCTGTTTCAACCAGTTTCCCTTGCTTATAGTGTACTGAATTGCACATTTGAACTTTGGCATCATTCATGTTGGGAATAGGGCTCTGATCAAGTACAGGTATATTACAGCAAAGAAGATAATCATGGTAGTTAAAGAAAATATACAATGGATACGTCTGTAACACTTTACACTAACTAGCAGTTATACTTGTGCAGTAATGCTATTATTACTTCAGTATCAACATTGAATTTCACCAATGGTGTAGTAATGGAGTGTTTCTGTCATTACAATTATGTATCTTTCTCAAGGTGCAATGCTATTTGTATTATGAATATTTATATGGAATAGATAACACACTGACCTGTATGTCATTTGAAGGTTGTCTTATGAAACTTAATGGGATACTGTGTCTCATTTCTATCAGAAGTTACACTCAGAGATGTATGATCTGAAAATACATTTAGAAGGTAATGGACTGAGGTGATAATGTTGCATCAATCGTAAAAAGACCAGGATTTGTTACAGTATCTTAAAATAGAAAGCTTTTAGGAAAAAAAAAATATATATATATATTTTATCCATAATCTAGATAATCTGTCATGTGTATGTCAAAAGGATCACTCCCCTTAACGACATACTTATACTGCTTTCCCCAGATGTATGTAAATATAACCTATTGTCATGCTGGCCACCCCACCCTCCGTCCATCCTTCCCCATGCGATTTATTGAAACATTTCTGAAACGTCCATTAGGATATTATGAAATGTCTGGTGTCTTTGATTGTTATATAACCATTAGTAGGTTTTAAGCTTTTGATGAAAATTTAAATGCGGTCATTCTGGCTGGCATTGCTTTAGTGACAGAGAGACAGAGAACTCATGCATGCTCCCTGTATTAAAGGCAAAGCGCTTATATAACTTAAAAAATATATATAAGTGCTCAATTTCCAATAAAAGGGAACCACACAGACAAAAAGACCTCTTCTGGCCCCATGGCCCCATGATATGTAGGGCTCTGCTGCTTTCCCAAAAGCACACATACTGTTTCCATCAGGGACACAAGTGCTGTTCTTCAGGCATATCTGGCCAGGCCAGGGTATAATTAGAAGCTGAATGCTGCTTTAAGTCAGAATATGGTTTGCAGAACATTTCCAAAGGACAACTAGTCTAGTGGTCTGTGGTTTTTTATCATCAAATGCAAATTGCACATTTAAGGAGGAGTGGCACTGACTCATAGAGTTTATAATATCCAGGAACTTGCGTCCGCTAAAACATTCATGTGGTGCAATATGTCAAAAGTAAAATATTCATATTTTTTTCCAGATAGTGGACAGGCCATTAAAAACAAGATTCAGTGGAGCTATAATTGACAAGATCCCCCTATTATCTATTTATTTTAAAAAGGTGTGGAAATAAGCCGACAATAAGGAAGGACATGTTATACAGTGTAAACAAATCGATAGCCATAATACAGGCGCTTTACGGGCGCATCAGGGTAAATATGATCTGTATATTATTTATTCATGTGACGAAGTGTGATCTGAACCGAGACGAACGCAAAATCAGATAAAGCATCCGAGTGGGCAAACCAGCTCCCCTCTGTCTCAGTATGTGTAGCCCATGTATCTGACGTTGTCTGGACAAAAAGAGTATGGCATGTCATACTTTTTCTGGCCAGACAGCATCAGATACATGGGCTACATATAGTAAGACAGGGGGATGCTGTTTCGCTTGCTCGAATGCTTTCTCTGTTGAGATACAGTCGTTTCAGCCACTTGCAAATTGAACAAGGATGTAGTGCTGCCATAGCGCATGGGAGCGGCGCAGAATACACAGAGCTAGTCAAAAAAAAATCCGGATAAATTCTAAATCAATTGTTTAATTGCTACTAAAATCCCATGAAAATTATAGAATGACAAACTAAATAAATATCTAGGCTATAGCAGCCTATAGATACATGTAGGTAAATGGTGTTTTCTTCCCTGTCTTCCCTCTCTGGCGGTGGCACGAATGATGAAGAACTGTAGGCGTGTGTGCAGAGGCCCGTCGGTCAGATGCTTGACTACTCTACTTTGAGCGTGCCAAACCCGATATAACAAGAACAGCCACAGACAGAAAACTCTACCAGGGCAGTGGAGGCTGCTGAAGGGAGGACGTCTCATAATAATGTCTGGAATGGAATTAAACCATGTCTTTGATTTATTTAACTAGGCAAGTCAGTTAAGAACAAATTATTATTTACAATGACATCCTAGGAACAGTGGGTTAACTGCCTTGTTCAGGGGCAGAATGCCAGATTTTTACCTTGTCAGCTCTGGGATTCAATCTAGCAACCTTTCGGTTAATGTCCCAATGCTCTAACCACTTGGCTACCTGCCGCCAATGTGTTTGAAACCATTCCACTTATTCCGCTCCAGCCATTACCACGAGCCTGTCCTCCCCAATTCAGATGCCACCAACCTCCTGTGTACCAGGGGTTGCTAAAAACGGGTATCCTAAAAACAGTTTGTTATGGACTTGGAGTTCATGTACGACGCACTTGAACTCACCCAACTGTCCGAGTGCTTAGCTTACAGAAACATACCACCTCTATTGGGGCGGCAGGGTAGCCTAGTGGTTAGAGTGTTGGACTAGTAACCGAAAGGTTGCAAAATCAAGTCCCTGAGCTGACAAGGTACAGATCTGTTGTTCTGCCCCTGAACAAGGCAGTTAACCCACTGTTCCTATGCCATCATTGAAAATAAGAATTTGTTCGTAACTGACTTGCCTAGTTAAAATAAAAAAATATTGTGTATGCAGACAAACTGATGAACCTTATCATCCCACCAACAAGATCTAGGATCCAAATTCATAGTGTTTGCATGGCTGTTCATAAAACTCCACAGACACCCTCTTACGCAGTGGAACCCAGAACGATATGAGACCACTTGGTTATGGTGCTGTCCTTTCAGCACCATGAATAGAAGGGTGCTCAAATCTCTTTAAATAACCCTCATCAAGTTCTGTTGTCTACGCCTAATAGACCTACTCATCACTTATTATTATTATTACAAATAGAAGATTATTACTTCTCACAATGGTGATTGTTGAGTAAAGTTAGATCAAACAAGATCACATAATGATTCATTAGTATTTCACATAACAACCAAATATAATAGCATACATTTTACCATAGAAGGCCTATAAAATGTTATACCAAAAACACATCCTCAGTAATTTCTTATCTGAAGCTGAATAGTCGATAAACGTCCTCATGTGGCCAAAACTCAACAGGGTGAGCCGCTAGGCAGGATATATGCTTTAATTAAAACAAAATATGCATACAAGAAAGGCAAATAGTTTGTTAACACAATCTGCTTTAACTGGCTCACGAAACAGAACTTCCCATGAAACTGATTGAGATCAATTTTTTAATAAAAAAAAAATATATGTTTTTTTTTTATTTCACCTTTATTTAACCAGGTAGGCAAGTTGAGAACAAGTTCTCATTTACAACTGCGACCTGGACAAGATAAAGCAAAGCAGTTCAACACATACAACAACACATAGTTACACATTGGAGTAAACAAACACACAATCAATAATACAGTAGGAAAAAATAATAATCTATATACAATGTGTGCAAATGAGGTAGGATAAGGAACATAAGGCAATAAATAGGCCATGGTGGCAAAGTAACTACAGTATAGCAATTTAACACTGGAATGGCAAATCTGCAGTAGATGAATGTGCACAGTAAAAATACTGGGGTGCAAAGGAGCAAGATAAATAAATGACTACGGTAGGGGATGAGGTAGTTGGTTGGGCTATGTACAGGTGCAGTGATCTGTGAGCTGCTCTGACAGCTGGTGCTTAAAACTAGTGAGGGAGATAAGTGTCTCCAGTTTCAACGATTTTTGTAGTTCGTTCCAGTCATTGGCAGCAGAGAACTGGAAGGAAAGGCGGCCAAAAGAGGAATTGGCTTTGGGGGTGACCAGTGAGATATACCTGCTGGACCGAGTGCTACGGGTGGGTGCTGCTATGGTTACCAGCGAGCTGAGATAAGGCGGGGCTTTACCTAACAGGGACTTGTAGATGACCTGGAGCCAAAGGGTCTGGCGACGAGTATGTAGCGAGGGCCAGCCGACTAGAGCATACAGGTCGCAGTGGTGGAGTGGTATAAGGGGCTTTGGTGACAAAGCGGATGGCACTGTGATAGACTGCATCCAGTTTGCTGAGTAGAGTATTGGAAGCTGTTTTGTAGATGACATCGCTTGAAGTCGAGGATCGGTAGGATAGTCAGTTTTACTAGTGCAAGTTTGGCAGCATGAGTGAAGGAGGCTTTGTTGCGAAATAGAAAGCCGATTCTAGATTTAATTTTGGATTGGAGATGTTTAATGTGAGTCTGGAAGGAGAGTTTACAGTCTAGCCAGACACCTAGGTATTTGTAGTTGTCCACGTATTCTAGGTCAGAGCCGTCCAGGGTAGTGATGCTAGTCGAGCGGGCGGGTGCAGGCAGCGAACGATTGAAAAGCATGCATTTGGTTTTACTAGCGTTTAAGAGCAGTTGTAGGCCACGGAAGGAGTGTTGTATGGCATTGAAGCTCGTTTGGAGATTAGTTAACACAGTGTCCAAAGAGGGGCCAGAAGTATACAGAATGGTGTCGTCTGCATAGAGGTGGATCAGAGAATCACCAGCAGCAAGAGCGACATCATTGATGTATACAGAGAAGAGAGTCGGCCCAAGAATTGAACCCTGTGGCACCCCCATAGAGACTGCCAGAGGCCCGGACAACAGGCCCTCCGATTTAACACAAAGAACTATGTTGGCAAAGTAGTTGGTGAACCAGGCGAGGCAATCATTAGAGAAACCAAGGCTGTTGAGTCTGCCGATAAGGATGTGGTGATTGACAGAGTCGAAAGCCTTGGCCAGGTCAATGCATTTCGGCTGCACAGTAATGTCTCTTATCGATGGCGGTTATGATATCGTTTAGTACCATGAGCGTGGTCAATGATCGGTTTATTAACTAGGCTTTCAAAGACTTTAGAGAGGCAGGGCAGGATTGATATAGGTCTATAGCAATTTGGGTCTAGGGTGTCACCCCCTTTGAAGAGAGGGATGACCGCGGCAGCTTTCCAATCTTTTGGGATCTCGGACGACACCAAAGAGAAGTTGAGCAGACTGGTAATAGGAGTTGCAACAATGGCAGCAGATAGTTTTAAAAAGAGAGGGTCCAGATTATCTAGTCCAGCTGATTTGTACGGGTCCAGATTTTGCAGTTCTTTCAGAACATCTGCTATCTGGATTTTGGTGAAGGAGTAGCTGGGAAGGCTTGGACAAGTAGCTGCGGGGAGCTGTTGGCCGGGGTTGGGGTAGCTAGGAGGAAAGCATGGCCAGAGAAATGCTTGTTAAAATGTTTGATTATCATGGATTTGTCGGTGGTGACCGTGTTACCTAGCCTCAGTGCAGTGGGCAGCTGTTAGGAGGTGCTATTGTTCTCCATGGACTTGACAGTGTCCCAAAACTTTTTGGAGTTAGAGCTACAGGATGCAAATTTCTGTTTGAAAAAGCTAGCCTTTGCTTTCCTGACTGATTGCGTGTATTGGTTCCTGACTTCCCTGAACAGTTGCATATCGCGGGGACTATTCGAAATGATTGACATGCAGATGCAGTTTGGACATTTCACTGTTAAAACGTGAAGAACTATCATTCACAATTGACAGTGATGATGGCCGAATTTTGAAACAAGGTATGCTTAACTTGGTGTATGAGGCTAATATTCTTAGGGCTATTCTACAATGATATTCAATATGCTATCAGACAGTCTGTCGGTATAAACCTTGACTGAGAAATGATGACAACGTTTCTAAAAGAAATGTTGCGCTACCTCACCAAAAAAAGATAGCACTACACCAGTGGAATTGAAAGAAAGTTGGCGGGTGCACAGATACTGGGATTATTTTGGACGAACATGCGAAGGTAACCTACTTTTGGAAGTGATTTGTTTGACAATCAGATGAAAAGATCATGACTGCTTGTGTTCATGCCACATTAAAAGGTAATACATTAGTAAAGTTAAATTACATGTCTTTACCCTTTAAAAAATTGCACACACAAGCGCCCGCACACATTGGAGGTCACATGAAAAAACGTGCCCCCCTATGGAAATCAAATGCCTGTCCAACACACCTAGTGGCATATTGGTCTGCAGTAGGCTATTGTATCTCTCACTTTCACCTTTCTTAGTCTTAACCATCCCAGGTTAGGTTTAGTTCCTCTTTGTTCTGGATGGTCCCCAATCCCCATTGTAGTATGCATGTATTTTTTATTTGTGCAATAATATGATTTCAGTAACAACTTACTTATCTGCTGTTGCGTTTTATATAACATAATGTTAATTTAATCTGCTTGGAACACATACAGACATTGCAGTTCTGTTTTTGGATGGGAGTCGACTTATTCCACTTTCAGCATTTGAGTCACAAATACACAGTGTAGACCATTTCAAGAAATGCTTTGGTTTACCACAAGTTTCTAAAGAAATGTCCTGCCATTGTGTAAGGCGGTCTATAATCAAGACTGTGGGTAATGAAGCTGAACCCACTGTCTCCACTCTGAGCTCAACTCATTCTTCTTGTCTTGTCACTCTCGTCTTCACCCACTTCCTATCACATGTATTTCATTTGCAACAAAACCAAAATCTTTACTTTCTGCAGCATTTTTGTAAAAACCAAATCTATTCTCTCCTGTTACTCAAACAGCATTGACTGATAACCTTGAGTGAGCTGTAAAAGGGTGCAGTATGGCCACAGTTTAAAGCTTTATTAATTCTATAAACTTAATAAAGCAAGACTAGCCATAATTGGCTGTTTCAGTGGTGTTGTCCCTTCAGCCTATATGCCGCAAACTCAATATTGGTCCACACATTTCCTTGAAAGGAGAGGTTTTCTTTCATTAATTAACCTGGAGCCTGAAGACAAACAGAAACGAGTGGTTTATTCAAGTAGTGTTTTTATTTAGAGGACTAATGATGAAAACGCATGTTTACTGTATGTGGTGTGTATTTAAAAAATAAAATAAAATGGGCATGCTGTCAAAGGTATTTTACAAAAAGAATACTGTATTTTTGAATGGAATGCTGGTAAATAAGAATGTGCAAAGCTTCTGAGAGTTATGTGAGAGTTATGTTTGCTTTGGTGGTTTGGAGCCCGGCCAGTCGAGGAGGAATATAGTTTTCAAAAATAATCAAGAGGCACAGGCTTATTAACCATGATCCTCCTCTAGGGGATGGCTCTAATCCGAAATTATACATCATGATATCTCGGCATAAAGAGGGGTTACACTGTATCTTCCTTACCAGCGGCACTGTCTGCTAGTAAAATATTGAGGGCCACTTATTCTCTTTTTCCTATTTCTGACATAACACACTTAAAGGTCCAATGCAGCTGTTTTTATCTCAATATCAAATCGTTTCTAGTAGTGATGCACCGATATTAAATTTTTGGCCGATATCTGATATTTTCCTTGCCCCCCCAAAAAACGATACAGATAACTGATATTTTTACATTTTAGCAGCCTTTTAAGCATTCTAGTACAGTTAAATAGTTAACACACACACATGGATGCACCGGTCTAAGGCACTGCATCTCAGTGCAAGAGGCGTCACTACAGTCCCTGGTTCGAATCCAGGTTTTATCACATCCGGCCGTGATTGGGAGTCCCATAGGGCGGCGCACAATTGGCCCAGCGTCGTCCGGGTTTGGCCGGGGTAGGCCGTCACTGTAAATAAGAATTAGTTATTTTAACTGACTTGTCTAGTTAAGTAAAGGTTACACGCACACAAACACACACTGACCAAAAAGTTATTTTTGGGGCATTTAAGTATGTCCCCATTACCAGTAAAACATAATCAAAACCTATTTCTTTCACTTGCTGTGCTGTTTAGTTGTTCATTTGCTCAGTTGTTTCATTCTCAACTAGGATTTCATCATACATGTCAAGCAATGAAGTTTCAGCTCTGTCGGTCTGTGGCCTCTCTTCCTCAGTGCGCACTGTCACTGTGTCCGTTTCCATCTTGTCCAGCTGTGTATGTAACATTTCAGGTAAACCCTGTTTCTTGTCTGCATCGAAGTAGCGGTCCTTGTACATAGCATCGAGCATGGTGGCGACACAGTAAAGAGAGAATGCCACCGAATCGTTTGTTCACAGCCTGTGTCGGCAGTTTTGTTGAGCAGGCGTTTCAATGCCATGACAGAGGGTATCACGTCTGCTGCAGGCGCAGTTGATGAGCTTATTTTTTGAGTCAGTTCGAAGAACGAGCACATTCTTGAGCATGCAATGCGACTGTCCTCAGTAGGAAATCCTCGTGGACCCACTGTGCTGTCAGACTCAGAATGCTCATGGGGCTGACATCGCTGGTCCAAATGTCAGTTGTGAAGCTAATAGCAGTGACGCAATGTTTTATTTATTTAAAAAAATTATAATAATAATTCAGTGACTCTATTACTGTGTAACTCCGGCAGGGCAACATCTGAACAATAGCGCACCTGGTAACGTTAGTGTGTACTGGGGCTCGACCAGTCACGAAAGCCAACATCACCCACGACAAAGAATGGTTGATTGTCAAGGGCAATGAATTCCATTATCTTGGCGTTAATGGATTTCGCCTTTGAGTTGTCTCGTTGAATTTTTTTCTTACTCTTTCAAATGACTGCTGGACTTGTTGACTGCTCGATCCACACAGCAGACATTGTGGGCTAGGTTAGGAAGGCTGTGTTGCACGTGTAGCGCAACATTTTACGTGGCGTCATTATGTCATCTACCTACGTTATATAGGTATGCACGTCAGCTTTGACATCGGTTTTGCACATCGGCATTAAACTAGACATCGGGCAGATGTTGGCATTTTTAGCTAATATTGGCCGATTCCGATAAGTTCACCAATATATCGTGCATCCCTAATTTCTGGGTAACAATTCAGTTGCTTACTTGTATTTTTTATAAAAAAAAACACATTTTCTTCCAGGCAGCCCGATTTAGATGTGAACATAACTGCAAGGTATAGAGAGTGCAATTTTTTACTTGAATTTTCAGTCAATTATTTGCTGAATATGCCGTCTTTAGATTTGGATGAAGACACCTGTCTAAGATGATGAAGACACCTGTCTATTCAAGGGCTGACGTCATCAAGGCCAGTTTTCAGGTTTTTCTGCCCTGTCACTGCCATTGGCCCTGCATAAAGTAACAGAAGTCAGCAGCGATTTAGATGTGAACATTATCTTTGCTTCTCTGGAATAGACCTGTGGAATATTTTATATTGGCATAGCCAGTACAGTAAACAGGTTGTATCGATCCTTGTTCGCTGTGTTATGAAATGTTGTTCCATCTGTGGTTGTTTATCATCCTAAGCCAAACATTTCTCTTTTCCTCTATAACCCCATTCAGCACTCAAAATTGATATCCTCATTTCAACCCTTAAACTAGTGAAAAAAATGTATGGATCAAGCATTATGGTGTCAAGTGTTGCAGTGCAGCCCTCTGTTTGGCTGGGGGCCTGGTATATTTCCCAAATGACTATAAGTAGATTTATTGAAGTCAGGCCCAATATGGTGTTTAACTATACAGACAACCAGAGTAGACATAGACTGTGATGAAAAAAATATAACGTTTTTTTACGAAGGTACCTCTGAGAGTAGGCCTACATAAAGTGTACAGTATATTAGTCCATGTAATTTACTGTTAAAACTAAACGTCTCTTTCGGGTCAACGTGGTGGCGCATTGGAGCATACAATTCTCTCCTTTAATGGTGTTCGAATCCATATCTGTGTAAAACATATGCTGACACCTGCAGGGTGTGACCTAACTGAGCTTGTACTGTACCACATGCTTAGATTCTCACAGTGGCTGAGGGATTAAAGTTGTATCACTTCTTTAGTCACTGTGGGAGGAGGCAGTGGTCACCAACCTTTTCTGAGTCAAGATCACTTTCGAGGTCAATAGGCAAGCCGATATCTAGCGCTCTAATAAAAAAAAAAATGCAATATTAGGCCTATGCAACATGAACCTAATAAAAACTGTTCTGTAGGAATGAGGTTTGTGCAGTAGGCCTAATACATTATCACAGAATATTGGCTATATGCCTGGCCTGCCGATATTGTACTTCTCAGACCATATTATATTTCAAAGCCCGAGCTTTGATAACAACATAGATCAGTTGGTGTATAACTTACGAGGCACAGCTGAGTATAAATTTAACTGGACTGATGGTACCTGCATCTGATGGTTAGTCTCAGCGGAGGAAGGGAGGGAGGGAGAGAGAGAGGGGACACTGTTCTCTCCTTTCCTCCAGTGAGACTGACCAGAGAGAGGGGACACTGTTCTCTCCTTTCCTCCAGTGAGACTGACCAGAGAGAGGGGACACCGTCTTCCACCTGATGGTGAAACTCGAGTTGCACCGCATCTGCCTCATGCACAAATTCATGTTGTTCCTGTGGCCAGAGAAAGTTAAATATTTCTTGATATAAAAAAAAGGAAGTGCTAATAATAATAAAAATGCAGGCCTATCGATACATTTGGCTACTCATTGATTGCAGCTGAAACGCTAGTGGAAGTAGGGAGAAGTGCGTTTTGTTTTGTAAAAGTGTTGAATAAAAACAGTGTTGACAGTGCTGATTTAAAAACTTAAACATGAACTCAGATATATTTTTTTAAATGGTTCAAAATGGGAACACTTTGCCTACCCGGCGCGCAGGGCTTCTGAATCCATTGCACTTACCACCAACAGCGCAAGGCAAATAAAAAAACAAAACAAAACTTTTTCCTTTTCTACAGAAATGTTTGGTGATGGAATAGGAACGCCTTGAAGATCGATCGTGATCGACCGGTTGGTGACCACTGGTCTAGGGTCAACCTTTTTATAACCTTTTGACATTATCACGTCACTTTGGCTCAGTTAGACTGTTCTTCCAGCACGTACAGTAAAACCTTTTATGAATGAAATACTGTACACTGATTAGAAATTTGGTTTTGTGAGTTAGGTGCCACTCGTTTTAGCTTACAAGACATCCAAACGTGAGTTTGCTGGTAAGTAAGCATATCAATGTTTTTGTCACGAATGCCAAAGACGACACAAAGTCAATATGACAATATTTGTTGCTGATGCGTACTGTTCCCAGTGCGCAGCATCCAGCCAAAAGTACCTATTAGGAGGGGGAAAGTTTCCTAGAATAGAAAACCACACCTGGATATTATGGCTCTCTCTCCAGCGTTGTGTTTTAAAGCTGAGCAAACGTTGTGAGGTGTAAGATGAAAACGTTTGGTATAAAATGTATTTTCCCCTTTTCTGTGTCATATCTGATTAGTGCTTCATGGTACACAAGCCACAGAGTGGCTAAAATCCCAGGAATACCAGCTGGGTCTATAAACAAAGAGCCAAACTGATACTGTTTAGACAAGAAACAGAAACTGCAAGGTCTTTTATAACTCTTTGCCTTCATGGGCAGTTAAGACAGAAATAAAAATGTGTAATCGACTTTACGTTTACACAACTCATCGTGACTTACAGTTGGCCAAATGCCTTTATTTTGGTTCATCTCAAATGTATTGTAGAAGAAAACACTGTCTTATGTTTGTGGAAACTGTTAGACTGAGACAATGAGAGTGACAGGTTTTGATAATTGGGTTGCATTGCATCCATGCACACATTACACACACTACCACCTACTGCTGTTTGCTAGGCTAGTTGTTTATATACAGTGTGTGTGTGTGTGTGTGTGTGTGTGTGTGTGTGTGTGTGTGTGTGTGTGTGTGTGTGTGTGTGTGTGTGTGTGTGTGTGTGTGTGTGTGTGTGTGTATTTGGGGGGAGGGAGCAGCTGTGTTTGTTGAGAAACTCATAAAAGTGGATAATACTGTTCATTTGATGTATTTCACGAAGCTGTCAACCTCACATAAAATGCTTATTGATATGGGAAATGAAATGTGGTTTCACAACAATGCATTGCTGCTCCGCTATCTGATGTTTGTTACAATTCAAGTTTCACGTTGTTTCAGATGCTTCACCTTTCCATTGTGTTGATGGAAGAATGATTGCTCCTCGCTCCACTAACTCAGTGTCATTGTCTTTTCTATGCAGGTGGAGGCAGATGATGTGCTCACCAAAGAGGAACAGATTGGCCTGCTGTTCAAAGCCAAACGCAAGTGTGAGGTGGCCATCAGTAACAAACACAAGCCTGGTGGTGAGTAAAAAACAAATCTCAGATAAAAGTTATGTTAACCTGACATGTCAACCTACCTGACGTTGTGTTTTGTTTTTTTCATTGACATGGAAACAGTCCTGTCATGTCGGTAATGGATAAATGACATCTGTGGCTCACTGCACACTGGTTCACTGCCTGCTCTGTTAACCATGCACACATCTAGTTCTGTCGCATTGGCACCTGAGAACACACCAGGAACATAAGCATTATTTTGTCTACTCGGTTGTCCAAGCAGAAAAATAACTCTGTTTGAACTGACAACATCACTATAACAGTGTTTACACAGAGCAGAGGAAGCAGTGGATTTAGAGGCTGAGATGTACAGATTATTGAGTGGGTCAGAACTAATATGCATCAGACATGGAAACAGGACAGGGTTTCTGTAGGAATAATAACTCAGCTCTGACAGAAAAACAGAAAATGTAAATGTGTTTTTAGAGCCTGTCACAAGATTAACTTTCTCATGTGGAGAAAATGGTTTCCTTCTTTTGTCACCATTGACTCACATTATTCCAATTAGTGTGACTGCTGCTGGCATTGATCCAATATCAGATTGTAGCTTTAATATGAGGCATTCATACTGGACAAATACAGATACCATGGCTGTACTGTAGTCTGAAATTAAAAATGTATTATATTTCTTCCTGTATGGTTAGGAGGTTACGATGGTCAGAGGGCTTTTTAAGAGAATCCGGTCCATATTTGTTTACTTGTGGTTGTGTGAAGACTGTCACGTTCAGCCAGACACCAGAATCCCCCTGTCTCTGTGGTCACTGTCATTTTTTTTGGTTGACTATTCTAAAGAGGTTTTGGATTCTATATCCAGCCAGTCATATTATTTTCTCTTTAACCCTGGTTCATTGTGGTCTTCTTGGGTTCTTTCTGTGTTGGGTTCTCAGGCTTTCTGAAGAAAACTTCTCTGTAAATGAAACACAGCATTGTAAATCTTGATTTTAAAATTAAGAAAGCAAAGGTATTGTTGATGGATTCCCAGTAGTTATATTATCTCTCACCACATTCCCCAAATGTGCACATATTCTGCAAATGTTCACAGTTTTAGGTATAACTCGAAATAGATTACCCTATACTGTGTTATTTTAAGTTCTGTCATCAAAAGACTTGTTTGAAGGTGATGGTTTCAGTGTTTAAGAGGGAAAGTGTAAAGCCTGCATGTCTTTCCTCGAAGTGCATTGATCAGAATGGTCCTAGACACTTGACACTAAGCAGGGCTCTTAGAGCCACATTAGAGTGTTCTAAGATGACAGGCTCCTTGCCTCCTCTGACTACCGTCACCCGTAATGCAGCCTGACATTTGTTGCGTGTCATTGTTGTATGAGGCATTACTCTTTTTCCAGGTATCTGCGGTACATTTCCAGGGTTAATTTCAGCAGTTCACTTCAACAGTTTCCTTAGACTAGAAAGTTATCCTTCACCATTTGGGAGAGTATTTTAAATGAAATTGTCTTGAGTAAGCATAATACTTTATAAACATGGAGAATACACATCTTACCTCCAGTTTTGGCCGGCTTCTTTTTAAATGAGTCAATTTGTGAAATGAACAGAAATGAAAATCACAAATTGAAATAATTGTCTTTAAAGTGGTGGTAAACTTTCAATTATTCCAAAGACCAATTAAAAGGTTTTAATTATTCTCTTGATCAGTGGAGGTTGCTGAGGGGAGGACGGCTCATAATAATGTCTGGAACGGAGCGAATGGAATGGCATCAAACCATGTGTTTGATGTACTGTATTTGATACCATTCCATCCATTCCATTCATATGCAGTATTTAACTTTTTATCACCTGGGAGAATATCACTTTTACCTTCAGTTTTGGTCTGTGTATATTTCAATTAGTCATTTTGTGTAATGAATAGAAATTCAGAAACTGACAAATGTGGGCCATTTAACAATTTATTCAAAGACCAATTCAAACTCATGTTTCAATGATTTCTCTTGATGGTCTACCTTTGCTGATATGTTCTCAGGTACATTTATGTTACTTTTTAGATACACTTCTTTAGAGATCTACTTTGGATATGGTTTCTATACAAAGCTGTTGCTGGCGGTACAATTCTCGGGCAAACGGTAGATGCGTCAGAGATGACCACTACTTGACCTGTATGCCTGATGACGCTGTCAGAGAGTAGTAGACTCGACATAGCCTTTATCTGGTGGCTGTATCCCGACCCCTTTTGGAAGGTTGCACACGTCTTTCGAATCATAGCTCAGTTGAAGCTGAAATTAGGGTAAACATATGACCTACCTCTCAAAGAGAGGGAAAAGGCTCTGGTATACCTTCTGCCAGAAAAATAATTTAAGACCTCATTTTGTGCGCTTTAGTTTTTTTAACTTTATTATTTCACTCTTAGCGTTTTAATTTGAGCTTTATTTCAACCTAATGTGCACATCTGTTGATCTATTTATTGTTATTTATTTTATGTCAATATTCAATCAAATGTTTTATTTAGATGCCTATTACAAAGATAATTGATTATGGTAGAATGGCAATATATTATATTAGGTGGCAAAAACTTCCACATCATTATGTTCTGGAATGTTACAGCATAGTCTATGGTGTAGTGAGTCTAATGATGACCCTGTAGAAAGGACGATGGAAACTGTTGCTGTTAACAGGCAATTATATTTTATGAATCGTTTTTATTTTTGTAATGTAGCATTGGCCAAGAAAATAGTTCACTTTTTTTTTTAATAGGCTACTGCTAATTGTGGTCTCCTCTATTGTGGAAAAACCATGAAACCTGCATTCTGACTCAAACTCAAAGAATAGCAACTGAATGCAATTTTGAGGACTTTTCTTCCTGATTTGTCTTGCCTATATTGTGTGTGACCACCCTTGGTGTTCTGTGCCACTGTACACTCTTGGTTAGCCTAACTATTATTACTGTGGAGGGGAGACTTTTTGCAAATAGTAATGAATTGATCTTGCTATTCTAGCTATTTTGGAAGTGGTGGCTGGTAGGGGGGTCGGCCAACCTCAGCCCAAGGAGAGGGTCTTGCTTAGTGTTGCGGTGTTTCACTGTGAAGCCCGTCTACTTGTTATTATTTTTCATTTGTGCCTTAAATACTTGAGTTCTCCATTACTTCCTTGACACAACGTTTTCATTGAGGGAGACTCTGAGGTTTGCCTGGTTAGGACAGTAGAAGGATGTGGGTTCAAGGCCCAAGACCTTGCAGTGTGTGAAAATAGCTCAGCATTCAAACCTGTGGTCTCAGTGTAAAATAACATCAGCAATCATCATAACAGCTTGCACATATAAAAACTCTTCTGTGATATATGTTTTGAAATCTGCAAGGCCTGAATCAAATGATTGCAGGGGAAAGAAAATATTATTTAAAACCTCTAATAGATCACCAATACCAAAGTCCCCCACAGTCACGTTTATCTTTAAATCATGGTCATGGAATTTATAGGAAATTATATATGTGTGTGTTCTGTGTTTAATTTGAGCCTGTTGGTAGGTGGTCCAATGAGTATTAAAAGTACAGCCAAAAAAACTAAAACCTAAGACCGATTTCATTCTCACTTCACTCCCAGGACATGTGGTCATTGTGATTTTGAAAAACCTGAAACTTCTTAGGCTACTTTTTCAACCCTCTCATCTCTCACAATCCAAAATCAGTTTAATTCATACAAAGTCCACACTCTAATTGAGAGCCGAGTGACAGGCCATTTTGAAGGCACATAAAAAGCATGTTGTCATTGCCTCTGATGTTTCTTTGTAACTTTGATTACAGGAATGAGACAATAATAGATGTAAAGCAAAGAGAAAACAGTTTTAGTTTTATCCTCAACTAGTTATTAGTGGTGAGTGTGGGGCAGATGTTTTCAATAATAGAAAATAAAAGCGTAGTCAGAAAGCGGCGTCTGCCAGGGATCTGTGGGGAGAGGGGACTACACTCCCACTACTCCAGGGCTAGCGTTAATAATAACGCTCTAAAACACTACTGCTGCCCGTGTTAATGAACGTGAGGCTGCTGATCCCAGTAAAGGAAGGCTTCTGCCTTCAACTCACAACAATTCATTGTGAGTTAAAGGCATTTTCGCAAACTTGTACAAAAAGCAACTTCACTGCACAGTACACACACTCAGGGGGAGAGGAAGAAACATTTTACAAGAGGGTGGATTTGAGAGCGGTTAGCAGAACAACATTTCTGCTTGACTCCGCTCTTCCACTGTGGTAGACTAGACTCTGTGTTCAGTGTTGCATCATAGTATCTTTGTTTCTTCCCAGGGAGCCAGAACGCTGCAGCCTTGTCACTGTTGTTTTCTTAATTTTGCATGGAATCTCCACAAATAAGATCCATATTAAAACCACTTTAACAAAACAGATGCACTATAGTGGTTGAGTGCTGTGGTGAGATCATAAGTGTTCAATAAATAGCCCATTTAGGCCTGTGCTGCATCTGTTTCCTGCATACCCACTAATTAACAGGCCGCTAGGGCCATCTTTCTCTACATGCTATTTATGATCATAACATTAGGTTAAAGTTCATTTGTGTATCGTCTTTAGAGGACAGCACAATAAAAAAAAACAGCTACTCGCTGGCGCTCTGGAATATAACAAAGAAGCCTACAGCAGTGTAATGTTGGAGCCAAGGCAGTGAACACTCAAACTCACTACGCTTAAATGTCACCATTGCTTTGTCTCTACTCCTGCAGATGGTTACTGCTCGCCAGAGTGGGATGGCATTGTTTGTTGGCCTGAGGGGTCTCCTGGGAAGCTGGTGTCCACTGCCTGTCCAGAGTACATCTATGACTTCAACCATAAAGGTAACACTGGCCCCTTGATAGCCTGCAGTCAACAGTTCTCTTGCACAGAGCTCATTTTCCATTTTAGGTCATGGTGCTCAATGCCCACATTAGTAAGATAGCCAATAGGCCACTGAGATAGTGGATCGTCTTCTATCTACTTTAATCTGTAACACAGCATGGGGCATTTATTTTCAATATATTTCTATAGCTATGGCAATGCAACAAGATGATGTATTTGTTTATTTAATACTTCGTCTTACAAGGCTGTTGTGAAGTTGTTGAAATGCCCATGATTTCCGATGTGATTAGATTAGACAACGGCAATATGCACTTACAGATGAAAAGAAAAGACATGTGCATTGTGTCATTCTGTTGTTTTCTGTAATTGTGTTGTATTCTACAGGACTAGCCTATCGTCGCTGTGACAACAATGGGACGTGGGAGCTGACCACCACCAACAACAAGACATGGGCCAACTACAGCGAATGTGCAAAATTCCTCTCACACTATAACCAAAACAATGAGAAGGTGAGAGTCATGTCCATCCCAGCATGCATTTCTCCGCACCATTAGACAATGCCAACTTTGTCAGAGACGTGACACAATAGTAGTGGACAGGGACAGTGGCCATTGTGTCATTTCTGAAAAAAAGTTTGACATTTCAATCTATTCTAATGTTGTGGCATTAGCATACATAATCAATGTGGAGTTATTAGAATGTTAATGATATTGGACGTGTGATTTGATTGGTCAGAACAAAAGTCCTTTTCACTACTACAGTATACAGTGGGCTGCTTTTCATTTCTGTCACACATCAGATGGTCCTGGAAGGGGCTTTGTGTCTAAGCATACTGGAGCAGCTACCTAGCTCACACTTCAATCATTCTCTAACCTTGTCTGTAACTTAATGAGCATCTACAGTGTTCATTGTCTGTCATCCCCATTGTTGGACTAGTTTACCTTCTGCTTTTTCTGATGTTCCTACTCAATTGTAGGAAACCTAACAATAACAATATATATTTAGAAGATTAACATAAAAACTCTGTTTATCATTTAGATGAAGTGCCACGAAATGGAACAAAAGACATGTCCCCTCAGAATTGTTGGACTATTTGAAATGAAAACCAGACATGAGAATTTACTTATTTCCCTCATGGAGATTATGTGAACAACACAACAGTAGGCAGGTAGCATAGCAGTTAAGTGCATTGTGCCAGTAACCCAAAGGTTGCTGGTTTGAATCCCTGAGCTGACTAGGTGAAAAATCTGTGGCTGTGCCCTTGAGCAAGGCACTTAGCCCTAATTGCTCCTGTAAGTTGCTCTGGATAAGAGCATCTGCTAAATGAAAATACTTGTGTTTGGAAGTGACTTACAGGAGCAATGTTTCACCTAATTAAACTTGTAGTGTATTTGAGCTTTAAAAAGGCTTCTGAAGTTTGTAAATTCCAGACTTGATTTTCCATTATGAAAATGAAAACACCTACAAAAATGTCCATTAATTATAATCCACATAATAATTGATTAAGATGTTTTGTTTTGTTTCTTGTTTCTTTCTAACTGATTGAACGAGGCGCGTGTATAACTACAACCAGTTAGCAGGTCGAAGATTTAGGAGTTTCCTAGTTCCAACTAGCACGTGAATGCGGCATGAGCCACAGTACAGTGAGTTTGGACTTGTGTTTCGAAAGCAGAGGATGAGTCTGAGTCTTATTTCACTGTTAGTTTTACACAAATAATTGTACATTTTCAGTAATAAAACTGACAATTATTTATTTTTTATTAAAAGTACTGAAGATGGGAGTACAGTTGCTTCATGCGTTGTATGCATGTGCTTACTGTCACCCTGATATTGGCTACTAGGTAGCTACTTCCCCAGCCGTTGCCGGACAGAAGTGCTTGTCAAGCGGGAGCGAAAGGCACTGTGTTCCGGTGTTGCTGCCGTTCATGCCCTCCCCATTGAGTAGTAGACTGTATGTATGTATCAAGGTGATATCTATATGGTTATCCATGTTAGTTATTTATTGTGAAGGCTGCTATCCTACTTGAAATAAAATTATGGGAGGTGAATCAATTGCCATGTTAGCTACCGCCGGCGACACGACCGTGATACCCAATAGGAAGCATCTCAGGTCGGCAGGCACGTCAATACAACACTGGTTCACTGGTCGCTGGCTTATCAACTCGGCATGCAGCCCAATCAGCCACACAAAACGATGTTGAATGGCAACAAATCTGCCCAGTTAGCTGATTCGCTTTCCATACACCTACTCCTTTCGACACACCCAGTCACCCATACTCCTGTCTCCATGGGCTGCAGCGACCCATACTTGCATTCAGGGGCTGATTACCTACCGCCTCCTTATCAAGGCCCAGTGACGGAGCAGACAAACTGTAACCCATGGCAACCCACTGTCCGCTGGCGTAGATCTGAGTGTTAAGGAAGTCCATTCAATCATTGAGATGAACACCTCTAATAACGGTTGTTGAGGGCCCAGGGGTTTAACCCGTTACAATCCGGGGAACTGGCCTATATGGATAGGGCCAAATAGAAATGTTTCTAACAGAAGAAATATGAGAAGCATATGCATAACCATGATAACAATTTAAAGGGGACACTTTGGAGATTATTGGGAAATTACTGGACCAAATTTGAGGACGCAACAGTTCACCTGACACGAGACTTGAATCCAAACATTACACTGCACTTTTCGCAGCATTTGACAATTATGAAATCTGAAAATACTCTGGACATATTCAATAACATTAAAAGAATATTCATGGAAAATGTGGGGTAGGTGCAACATGACAAAGAAATTACAAGGGAATGAGTGAGAGGCCTAATTGGTGTGCACAGTTCCTAAGTCATTTCAATGCAATTTTATGACTCAAAGAACAGTCTTAATTAACTTTTTGGTTTTTGCTCTCCTAGCTATGTATGTTCTTGAGGAACTGAAGCAAGCACACTTTTGTTTGTAACATAGCCCTGCGTTCCTACCAATTACTGTTGTTGTTCACGCAATCTAAAAACGGTCCATTATAAATCACAATCTGGGTCAGGTGGGCATGATTTGAAAGTGTTTAGGCTCATTCTGTTCAGAACAACCCAGGGTATAATGCCATGTCATCCTTGGAACTGCACATCAAACAAAGTGATCAGAAACGTTGATACTGTAAATGACATGAGTTTTATCAAATGGAAATGTGAATTGCACATTTGGACACACGGGTGTATGGTTTGCTTGTATGACAACAAAGTGGTATTTATTATAATGTTCAACGTCTGATATTTCAGAACACATCAAATGCTCTTAATTTACAGCATTCCTCTCGCTCAGACAACAAAACATTTTTAAAAAATCCCAATTAGCAGGAGGGATGGGAACATCTTCTATTTCTGCATGATGCTAACAATTGGAAAGCTGTTCGAATCTTATACAGCTCTGTATAGCAGAGACCCTAAGCTCTATCATACACTGAGTTTACAAAACATTAGGAACACCTGCTCTTTCCATGACATAGACTGTCCAGATCAAAGCTATGATCCCTTATTGGTGTCACCTGTTAAATCCACTTAAATCAGTGTAGATGAAGGAGACAGGTTAAGTAATGATTTTTAAGCCTTGAGACAATTGAGGTATGGATTGTGTATGTGTGCCATTCAAGAGGGTGAATGGGGGTGGCAGGTAGCCTAGTGGTTAGAGCATTGGGCCAGTAACCGAAAGGTTGCTGGATTGAATCCCTAAACTAACAAGGTAAAGATCTGTTGTCCTGCCCCTAAACAAGACAGTTAACCCACTGTTCCCCAGTTGGCTGTCATTGTAAATAAGAATTTGTTCTTAACTGACTTGCCTAGTTAAATAAAGGAAGAAAAAAATGCTCAAGACAAAATATTTAAGTGCCTTTGAACGGGGTAAGGTAGTAGGTATCAGGCACACCAGTTTGAGTGTGTCAAGAACTGCAATGCTGCTGCAATGCTCAACAGTTTCCTGTGTGTACCAAGTATAGTCCACCACCAAAAGGACATCCAGCCAACTTGACACAACTGCATTGGAGTCAACAGGGGCCAGCATCCCTGTGGAATGCTTTTGACACCTTGTAGAGTCCATGCCCCGACAAATTGAGGCTGTTCTGAGGGCAAAAGGGGTACAACTCAATATTGGGAAGGTGTTCCTAATGTTTTGTACACTCAGTGTATTTTTTATATTAATTTTACTAATAACAACAGATTAAACACATTTCGGCCAAAGGATCCGTGGAATAAGTTTAAAGGGTGTAATACTATACAATACAATACAATGTAATATTATTAATCTACAATTTCTGTTGGGCAACATGGGCCTGGTGGGCAACATGGGCTTGGTAGGCTCACTGGGATATTGGTATCCACAGTACTCCACCAATTATACAACTTTCCACTTAATACTTCTTGCATTCCCCCAAAACGTTTTTGGGAACATTAATGCACTGTAATTTAAAACGGCAAAGTCTTCTCTCTGCCTCATGGCAACATTTGTAGAATTGCAGGATATTAGCTTTAAAGCTACAACAACAAAACATGTCTTTGCCCCATGACAAAATGTGTAGAATGTTTGGTGAAATTAGCTTGAAAACTGCATAATGTTCTCTACATTGCCAAGAGGCGGGATTTTAAAATTTTATTTTCCAGGGCACGAGAGTTGGTTCGTACTGCCATGCACTGCCGAAGTCTTTGTAAGCTATTTTTATCTCACTCGAGTTGTGTTCTGATTATCAGGGGGTCCCTGATGAATTTGCGACCACAAACAGGGGACCCCTGATGTATAGCATGTTACTGTTCAGCAACTGTGTTCCAATTTAGGCGCTTATCAGTGACCAAATCTGCTAATTTTCATACCGTATAGGGGCTGTGAGTGTAAAGGACTACTGAATGGAATGGAATGAAATTGGAATGGCCTCTGTGATAACAGCAGAATAACACAAAGGAAATATATACCAGTATCAGTCATCTTTCTATGATTAAAGTTGCTTTGAAGTGTTGAAAAAAATCTGTTTCCACATGTTGAATTTTTCCCTCAAAATCCTGGCTATAGCACTTTGTATATTTTGGGAGAGAGGTGCCAGTCATGTACCCTTTTTTTCTGACAATCCAATCCAGCTCCAATCCATTTAAGTCAGGGGAAGAGGCCTACAGGAATCATATCAGATTGTAAGAATCAGTTTAATGAAGGTAAATCTAGGGTGACAGGTAGCCTAGTGGTTAAGTGCGTTTGGCCAGTAACTGAAAAGTTGCTGGTTTGAATCCCTGAGTTGACTACTAACTTCAGAAGCTCTTTTAAACCTCAAATACACTATAAGTTTGCAGGAAAGTTCTACTGCAACAGGGTGATCAAATGAATATCCCTGGTTGGATAGTGACAAGATCTCCTTAGCTGACAAGGACAGGGCCAGAGAGCGCAGGGAAAGTGGACCATCAGATAAATCAAAGAGCGGGCATTCAGCCTTCGTGATTTTTACTGTCCAATGTTTTTTCTTCCCAATAGGATCCTTTTTCTCTTCAGTGCTGCTCATTGCAGCTTTTTCGCCTGTTAACCCCAACATTTCTCTGGTCTCCCCCCACGTGCATTCTTCTCTCCTTCTTTTAAATGTGGCTCTCAACATTAAGGTTTTGGGTGGAGGAGATTGTGGGTATCCATCCACATTTTGATGAGGCCCCCTAATTTTCCTCCTTTTTCGACTTTGAATGTTTATGCCGATGGTCTCCCGGTTCCAGGATACATAGCAGCAGCAATGAAACTCTTCAGCCGCACACCACAACTTAGGAACCCTTTGGTTTGGCGCTGGGTCTCCATCCCTAAATGATAACAGCAGTGGAGGAGGCTCTGGTTACAGCAGGCCCCAGAGTAGCCCCTCCGCTAGGCTGTGTTGATACAGGGACCACGGGTAGCTAGCTGGAGGCCAGACCTAGATTCAAACAGTATTCGTTTTCTTGCAAATACTTTGAGGGTAGATTGAGCCTACCAGGAGAGCCAGATGTGCAAAGTGTATTATTTTGGAACTATTCTGTTGGTTCCATTACGCCAGGCAAGCTCAATCAAGTGCAGCTAAAGTATTTGAAAGAAAACAAGTCCTATTTGAACCCAGGTGTGCTAGCTTCTCGCCTCTCCAGCAGTATGTCCTCTGGCTGCCTGCTCTGTGCTGTAATCTCTTGCTGGAACCCCCAGCACTCTCCGCACCCCACCCAGGCTTTTGTCAGCGCGGCACATCTCTCAAGCCAAATGTTCTGTTTATTAGAAACCTGGAGTCACCTCCATCTCGGTCACTCTCTTTGTGGGCAGCCTTATTGCCTGGTGGGCTTTAGTCGTCTGGTGGGCAGCTCGCTGTCAGAAGCAATGCACCACATTTCATTCAGAAACTAATTAGAGGCCTGGAACGGTCGCACACGCCATGGCATGAACTTTGACCTTGGTATGGTTGCACACATTGACATAAGCTTCTCTGACCTTTTGTATGCAGGCTGTTTGGTTTTCGATCCACAGCAGTTTGCAAAAGAAGCAGCTACTATTCCTGGGATCCACATGAAACATGACATAATACATAGTACAGAACATTATTAGTCAAGGACTGAACTACATATAATTAAAATGTCACACATAGCCTACATTTCAGTACATACACACAATATCTAAGTCTAATACATAGTACAGTGCAAATTAGAATACAAGATATATAAAATGACTGTGAGTCGTTTGTCAAGAGTAACATTATCCTCAATGCTTCTGGAAAGCTTGAAATGTGTAACTTATTTATCACAGATTTATGGGGACAATATTGTGTAATTGGAATGGTAGGTTGTATATACTCTAGCCACTTTAAACATAGGAATTGGATGTAACAAATGTATCACTAGCCACTTTAAACAATTTTGTATATAAGATTTACGTATCCAACATACTCATATCAAATGTATACACTGTATTCTAAACCATCTACTGTATCTTGCCTATGCCGTTCTACCATCGAACCAAATCTCTAGCCACTTTAATAATTATAACTGGATGAAATAATGTATCACTAGCCACTTTAAACAATGCCATTTATATGTTTACATATCCTACATTACTCATCTCATATATATATATATATATATATATATATATATATATATATATATATGTGTATATACTGTACTCCATACCATCTACTGCATCTTGCCTATGCCGGTCAGCCATCGCTCATCCATATATTTATATGTACATACTCGTATTCATTCCTTTACTCTTGTGTGTATAAGGTAGTTGTTGTGAATTTGTTAGATTACTTGTTAGATACTACTGCATGGTCGGAACTAGAAGCACAAGCATTTCGCTACACTCGCATTAACATCTGCTAACCATGTGTATGTGACAAATAAAATTTGATTTGATTTGAGATGATCAATGTAGCACACAAGGCACAGAGGCCCATGATAGCTTGACATTATCAACACATTTATGAGGACAATATTGTGTAATTGGAATGTCATCAGTCAATGACTGTATAGCCATGTTTTATGTATTGTAAAATGATCAATCTAGCACACCAGGCACATACTAATCATGGATTTATCGAACATCTATCACTTCTATCACTTCCTCAACCAAACTACTGTAAGTAGGCTGACACCTCTGAGTACACAGTACATGATATGACAAACAACATTTATCCTTCATATGTCCTGACTGACTGTACCTCACCTACACAGTTGGGTCCTCCATCTCTCTAATGTTTCTCCTTCATATGTCCTTGTCTCTCTCAACAGGAAGTGTTTGACCGTCTGTACCTCATCTATACAGTGGGATACTCCATCTCTCTGGGATCCCTTATGGTGGCTGTGGTCATCCTAGGTTATTTCCGGTGAGTGATCTACTTGTTGCCATTGGGGAAATTATTTTATCTTCCACCAAATCCCACCTGGGCTTGAGGGCTGGGTGAATTAACGGTCCGAGTGGGACAGAGATTAGGGTTAGTGTCACAGTAATGATATTGGTACCTAAAATCGGGACAACTGTGGTTTAATATTTGATGGGGTGCTGCTGAGCATACATATTTAAACAACGCCGTTGGGAAAAAGCAAGATTACTGTGAAATGAGACAACAAATAGTAAGGAAAAATGATGAAATATATTGTCAAAGATGATTTTGATGGCAGTGAGTGACTTTCTTAATGGAAATAGCCCTGGTGGTATCTGCCCTATTCTTTAAAAAAAAAATCTTTATTTAACTAGGCAAGTCAGTTAAGAACAAATTCTTATTTACAATGACAGCCTAGGAACAGTGGGTTACCTGCCTTGTTCAGGGGCAGAACAACAGATTTTTACCTTGTCAGCTCAGGGATCTGAACTATCAACCTTTCAATTCACTGGCCCAACACTCTAACCACTAGGCTACCTGCCACCCCAGGTAGCCTGGTGTTTTGTGTGGTGACACAAAGAAACAAAACGTGCAAATGTGTATGTAAACTCAGCAAGAAAAGAAACGTCCCTTTTTCAGGACCCTGTCTTTCAAAGATAATTCGTAAAAATCCAAGCAACTTCACAGATCTTCATTGTACAGGGTTTAAACACTGTTTCCCAATGAACCATAAACAATTAAAGAGGATGGCAATAACAACAGGAACAATCCCTCCATCAGTGCTCAGACTGTCCACAATAGGCTGAGAGAGGCTGGACTGAGGGCTTGTAGGCCTGTTGTAAGGCAGATCCTCACCAGACATCACCGGCAACAACGTCGCCTATGGGCACAAACCCACTGTCGCTGGACCAGACAGGACTGGCAAAAAGTGCTCTTCACTGACGAGTCGCGGTTTTGTCTCACCAGGGGTGATGGTCGGTTTTGCGTTTATCGACGAAGGAATGAGCGTTACACCGAGGCCTGTACTCTGGAGTGGGATCGATTTGTAGGTGGAGGGTCCGTCATGGTCTGGGGCGGTGTGTCACAGCGTCATCGGACTGAGCTTGTTGTCATTGCAGGCAGTCTCAATACTGTGCGGTACAGGGAAGAAATCCTCCTCTCTCATGTGGTACCCTTCCTGCAGTCTCATCCTGACATGACCCTCCAGCATGACAATGCCACCAGCCATACTGCTCGTTCTGTGCGTGATTTCCTGCAAGACAGGAATGTCAGTGTTCTGCCATGGCCAGCGAAGAGCCCGGATCTCAATCCCATTGAGCACGTCTGGGCCCTATTGGATCGGAGGGTGAGGGCTAGGGCTATTCCCCCCAGAAATGTCCGGGAACTTGCAGGTGCCTTGGTGGAAGAGTGGGGTAATATCTCACAGCAAGAACTGACAAATCTGGTGCAGTCCATGAGGAGGAGATGCACTGCAGTACTTAATGCAGCTGGTGGCCACACCAGATACTGACTGTTACTTTTGATTTTGACACCCCTTTGTTCAGGGGCACATTATTCCATTTCTGTTAGTCGCATGTCTGTGGAACTTGTTCAGTTTATGTCTCAGTTGTTGAATCTTGTTATGTTCATACAAATATTTACACATGTTAAGTTTGCTGAAAATAAACGCAGTTGACAGTGAGAGGACGTTTCTTTTTTTTGTTGAGTTTATGTTTTACCTTTGCCTTTTCCGTGAGCATTTGACTTTCAAAGGATTAGAGATAGCTGCCTTTGAGGTTGTTGCCTTGGGGCCAGCGTGTGATTGTGGTACGTGTCTCATCTTGCTGACATTTATATTCTTAGTTATTTTCATACTTATTGATCTCAGGCCATAGATATCTATAGGAAAGCTGTGGTTAGTGTTTGTTGTTATTCTGTCTACTTAGTGGGATGTTAATATGAAGATATCGTTAATATATTGGTGTGCAGTTTCAGCTTCATCAAAATACTGTCATCTACAGGCTGAAACCTTTAAGCCGGGCTGAAAGTGCAAATTAATTCCTACAGTCAATTTTATATGTAGTGAATTGACTGGTTGGATTTTCTGGAGAGAGTTTCTTTGTTCTTATCATTGCCTTAGAACAACATATGACTCACTTTCAACAGCATAAATACTAATCCTTGAATTCATTTGACATTTTACAGTGAATCAGGTCCAGGAATTGGTGTAAAGTCGTGTTTACGTTCTGCTCAATGTGACTTAGGGCCTAACCCAATGTTTTAAGAGAGAAAGCCCCTAAACTGGCACCAGGAAATCTATGGGCCAAATGAGTTTAATATGGCGTCTCAGGGGTCCATGGAGGTCTGGGCTGACGATCCAGCAGCATGTTCAGGAGCACTCCAGTCACGGCTCCCTCTTCCATTTAACGTCAGCCTTTTAAAACCCTCGGACACGAGAGAGGCAGATTCATAAACGTTTTCTGGGGAGAGACCAAGTGATACATACTGCACATTAGCAGTAGTGTTCCTCCTCTTCACCCAATGCACTGGGGGACTGTTCACCTCACTGGAGGCTGCTGGCACCTGAATTGGGGAGCACGGGCTCTTGGTAATGGCTTGAGCGGAATCAGTGGAATGGTATCAAACACATGGAACCCATTCCATTCCGTTCACTCCGTTCCAGCCATTATTATGAGCCGTCCTCCCCTCAGCAGCCTCCACTGGTTCACATACAATATGATTTTCCCTTACAACTTCATAAATCAATATTCCCCAAAGCAGAGCTTGTCCAATAGCCAGTTTACTTATGGGTTTGACTACAGAGGTTAGTCACAAGCAAATAATGAGCGAATAATGATTCATGAGTTTTCTGCTGTCACTTATTATATAGCGCCTTATGATTTAAAGATGTTGAAAAGGGATATTTTGAGGATAATGTGACAGATAACTTGCTTGTCTCGGAGGAAATCCACATGCTCTTTGATCTGCTCAATACATCAGGCCTTGACATTAACTTTTTTAGCCACCTGTCCTTCGGATAAGTAGGATCTTTTACTTGTCCGAAAGCTCAAGTCACTTGTATGGTCTGTCACACCATGGGCTAAAAAGGTGACTGAACATTATGATTTTGATGCAAGAAACCACTTCACAAAATACAGTACATTCATTATGATCACTGGTGTAACAATGGAACGTTGCTGGTCTCTGAACCCATGTATTGTATCTCCTGCCGTTGTGGCCTTGAGCAAAGCACTTAACCCCCCACAAAGTATAATACTGCACTGATAGGCTACTGTATAAAATGCATGTGGTCCGTCAACCGTCTATCTGGAGAGCAACTGGCTGTGAAGGATCTTCACCCAACCCTGCTCAAACACACCAGCCATCTTAGTCATCTTGTCAAGGTCCTGTTGAGCAGATGATTTTTTATAAAGTGGGGTTTTCGAGCAGGGCTGGAGCAAACGCCTGCACGCACAGTAGCTCTTCTGGAATCTCCAGGAGGATGTTGGCCACCCTGCAACATTACAATTACCACCAAATACTTTTTATGACTTTTTAAAATAATTCCCACACTCAATGAACCAGGGACCAAATGGCTAAGGTGGGCGAGGTTCATTCAATATTTGTGCTTTTCAATCCCCTAAATCGCAAGAATGTGTTATAGTCAACAAGGAATTCAGCTGGCTCTAATTATGATGAGTACTCTTCTGAAGAGTGTGAAAACACACACCCACATTCACACGTGCACACACAAAAACACACTCATATCACACACACATACTGTACACATGCACACTCACTGTGAAAAACCTTCACACACTTACCACCTTGAAAACATTTCAACATGGGTTCCTAGTGTAGTAACGGCTGAGTAGCAACAAATTCTCTGATGTTTTGCACAAGGATTTATGTATTTTTTCAATGATTGTCTTTGATTTGAAGAAGCCAACAGTATAACTTAATATCACGGTGCAGATTAAATCATCATTTAAATGATCTTTCTCTCTCCTCTCTTCTCTTCCAGGCGGTTGCATTGTACCAGGAACTACATCCACATGCACCTGTTTGTGTCCTTCATGCTCCGAGGCATTAGCATCTTCGTAAAAGACGTGGTGTTGTACTCTGGCTCTGCCCTAGAAGACATGGAGAGAGTCAGTGTGGAAGATCTCAAGTCCATCACTGAGGCTCCTCCAGCTAACAAAACCCAGTTTGTAAGTACCTAATCTTTTCTCCCCAGACTACAGGAAGTTTGGCGCGCGAGAATCGTAGGTACCAGGCTAATGTAGTTAAGTCACTGACCAAACGCAACTGTGAATTATTTCCATAGAAAACAAATTCTGGAATACTTGTTGTTTACAAATTCTATAACTTTGTTATTTTGAAAGGCCCATTGTAAATTGGGTGGATCGTTGTAAAAGGCTTTCCTCTAAGGATATAGTGATCAGTGTAATCCATGGACTATTGGATATGACTTACTAAAGTCGTTCCATCATTCAGTATTATGAGTCATCAGTCTTTTCATTATAATTATTATTTTTTCATTACTGTCTCTCGCAGCATTTCTAAATTAGAAAAAAGTCAATGCTACTGGGAAAAACATGCCTAATGATTATAAAACAGGAAGAGAGAGAGAGAGGAGGAGGAGGAGAAAAGGCTAAGAGTGTCACGACTTCCGCCGAAGTCGGCTCCTCTCCTTGTTGGGTCGGCGTCGCTGGTCTTCTAGCCATCGTCGATCCACATTTTATTTTCCATTTGTTTTGTCTGTGTTTTCCACACCTGGTTTCAATTCCCTCATTACATGTTTTGTATTTAACCCTCTGTTCCCCCCCATGTCTTTGTGTGGGATTGTTGTTTTAGTGCTTGTGCACGTTATTTTGGACTGGTGCGTTTCGGGTTATTTTGTGCCCATGTACTCATGTACTTGTGCCCATGTTGTTTAACCGTTGGGTGATCTATATTAAACGACTACGAACATTACCTAGTTTTGCTCTCCTGCTCCTGACTTATCTGACACCAGTTAAGCAATCCTTACAAAGAGGATGAGTCTCTCTTGGCTCGCGTCTATTATCCCTAGCTAGAGTGAGCATGCAAGGCTGAAGGAATCAGCTATGTACTTCAAAGTACTCTGGTAGAGGACTAGAATAGACAGGCATAGAGGTTGGCTTCCCTCGGGGCATACACAGGCTGAACCACCAGGGATTCCCTGTTGTTTACAGTTGATCAGCATCTACAGATTGGAACAACAAACAGTATTCATTAGGATTAGAATAAATCTTTAATTGTATAAACCGTGATTGGAACCTAGAGGTTAAGGTTTCATCCTGGACAGGCTTGAATGTTGGTTTACTCACTACAAAGTGATTTCACATTTGTCAATGTACACACTACCCTTAGAGTTTCTGTATGTCGCACCAACCCAGCAGTAGAACTATATAACATTGCGAAGCAAGAGTGGAATATAAGGATTCAAAATGGCTTCAGGTCACTATAAGATGACCCAAGGCATTCTGAATTGATTCTGTGATTGACAGGTTGTGACCTTGAGAATATAGTGCCTCGATCACAACGACAGCGTCATTGCATTTTGGTTCACCAGAACTGCATTCACTTCCAATGTAACGCTGCGTTTGCCTTGCAGCATTTCGTTGCAGAGGCAGTTGCTGTGCGTTCTGTGTGGTGCATACGTTGGATTTATCGAACGTATGCGTCAAAATGTATGCGTAGATGGCTCGACAGAAATGGTAACAGAAGGTGAATGTTAAACTTCTGTTTCACACATACATGTCCAGATGCGTACCATTTTGCGCAATGATACTGTAGGTGTGATTGAGGCGCAAGGTTCTATCTGCCCAAAGCATAGTTCTGAGACATAGAGCATAAAGGTTTTCACATGCCAGATCTCAGAACTGTTTTGTAGTGAATTCTTATTTTGTTACCCATTAAGGTCCTCAGCTTAAAGGTACCCACAGTGCAGAGTATCAAAATCCTGAGACATTTGTAAATCCGTTTCTTTAGGGGGGTGCAATCACGGATATAACCTTATGGCTCTGAAATGTCACTCTGGGTTCAGCCATAAGGTTCGATCTGACACTTCTGAATTAGACATGTTCAGTTTTTAAGAAGACTCTAGCTATTTGAGTAGCATAAATGATAGAATAACACTATTGTATCAAGATAGAGCCAGAACACATTATCAAATACATTAAGACATGTATTATGATCATGTGAAAACATTTACTGTAAGATTTCTGACAGTGTTGTTTTTTTTGCTTGCGTGCATGATCTAGGCTAGACTAGACTAGATCATACTTAGAGGGAGATGGCAGAGACATGTGTTCTGATTAGTTTGTATTTGTTCAGGCTTGTGATTGGATTGCAGATAGAACCTTATATCACAAAGTTCAAATTGGTTCATGCAGATATAATTTTTTTTCACTTAAAATGTACTTTTTCAAAATGTTTACTTAACAGACATATGCAAAACCATCTAAAGATCAGATAGTACCTTATAGTGCCTAGGTCTCAAGGTGTTGGAAGTCATTAGTCATTAATCTACAAGTGCTTGTAGATTAATAGGCTGCTGTATTTAAGGATGCTTAGTAAGTTCAGTATATTTGATATATTTGTCTGTTGTGTTTCCTTTAGATTGGCTGTAAGGTGGCAGTGACCCTGTTCCTGTATTTCCTGGCTACCAACTACTATTGGATCCTAGTAGAGGGTCTGTACCTCCACAGCCTCATCTTCATGACCTTCTTCTCAGACAGGAAGTACCTCTGGGGATTCACTCTAATTGGATGGGGTGAGTGGTCACAGAATTCTTTGGAGGTTTTTCTGCAGATTCACTGCTACGAAGTCCCCCAAAAATATAAGCTAAACAAACTATCCCAGACAGATGTATTAATCAATTACTTTCAAAAGCCATTCCAATGTCATAATGTTTCGAGGAAGGTATCGAAGAAAGCTGATAATATTGTTGATTCCACAATTATCTACAATTCATTGGTTTCACACATACTGTGTGAGTACTACTATAATCAGAACTCAAGAAGAGTTCAGAAAACTCGGCTGTACGGCTCCTGCATTGTACACACTGTGCGTATCTGTTATGTAAGCACAGCGCATACAATGTGGATGCGGTGTCACCCAAATTCCTCGCTGCAAGAATCCGAAAAACTACATTATATTAGCAGTATATTAGGGTAATTTTGACTTGAATCCACAATGATAATTGGAAGAAAATGACTGTATTTTGTGTTGAATCATTGTTTGTGTGATTGCAGATAATTATGCTCTGTTCTGCAGGGGTCTCGGCTGTTTAGTTGTTTTGATATATTTTTTTATGTTTGTCGTTGTTGATTTACAGGGGTCCCAGCTATGTTTGTGACAGTGTGGGCGAGTGTGAGAGCCACCTTGGCAGACACAGAGTAAGTACTGCGCTAAAATCCCAATTCGTCATTGATGATGTCAGCTCTAAACACATAGTACTGTACATTCACCAGAATCTTTCATGGGAAAGTGAAACAGGACCTTAGAACCAGTGTTCCAGAATCCTCTTTGATTTTTAGAACGTTTAAGGGAAGAGTGTACATCCTCAATTTCATAGAAACACGCATTGCAGTTTTTATACAGTAGTACCTCTACAGGTAGATACTGACAGTTTTCAGGATAGGAAATGTGTGTACGGAGGCAGTAGTTTGTGTACAAGGACCATGTGTAAACATTGCCATGGCTGGTTGGATAGAATTCCAGCCTAGGACTCAGAGCCTAGGAACAGACTGTAAGCACTGCCAACTTCCCCATGTGTTGTTGCTACACTAGGATAAACCGAAACAGATCAGATCCTGAAAGCGATTAGTTAAACAATTATACCTACCTGTATTCGTTTTTCATAAATGCCCTGTTTATCACTTGCAGGTGCTGGGACCTAAGTGCAGGCAATCTGAAGTGGATCGTACAAGTGCCCATTCTAACAGCAATAGTGGTAAGTAAACATGTCAATTGAAAATGTTAATTGGCGTAATGGCATTTAACGTTTTCGATTGATACGTTTACTTACCACAATTACTTACCACTATTACCACCATTTGCTTTTTGAGTGATTTGGCCTTGGTGTTCTACATTGTGTAATTTTCTGTTTTCAAAGGTGAATTTTATGCTGTTCCTGAATATAATACGAGTTCTGGCCACTAAACTTCGAGAGACAAATGCTGGCAGATGTGACACAAGACAGCAGTACAGGTAAGAAGCAATACTCTGACTGACTGTTCCTCCTTCCCTGACTGCTTTATCATGACATTTGTATTGGTTATATACAGTTGTATTCTGTTTTATCTCCAGCATGCTTATAGAAATATAGAGTCTTTATCACACCAAAACATGCCACCAGTCATGTCAGTGATACAGTATGTATGAAAATGCACAATGCAGTGAATGTCCATGATAATATCAAATCTCCTCATTACAATAAATGTCACGCACAGTAAATCTAAAGCAAAATGTTAAAAATATAATAATAATAATCACATTGAAATCTTTACAGCGCTGTAGATTAAAGGTACAGTAGATGATCTTAGTAGTTGGTCTTTTCATGACATAGACTGACCTGTTAAATCCACTTCAATCCGTGTAGATGAATGGGGGGGACAGGTTACAGAAGGATATTTCAGCCTTTAGACAAGACATGGATTGTGTATGTGTACCATTCAGAGGGTGAATTTTTTTAAGTGCCTTTGAACGGGGTATGGTAGTAGGTGCAAGGCGCACCAGTTTGAGTGTGTCAAAAACTGCAACGCTGCTGGGTTTTCAAAGCTCAACAGTTTCCTGTGTGTATCAAGAATGGTCCCCCACCCAAAGGACATCCAGCCAACTTGACACAGCTGTGGGAAGCATTGGAGTCAACATGGGCCAGCATCCCTGTGGATTGCTTTGACACCTTGTAGAGTCCATGCCCCGACAAATTGAGGATGTTCTGAGGGCAAAAGGAGGTACAACTCAATATTAGGAAGGTGTTCTGTTTTGTACACTCAGTGTAGATTGTAAGAAAAAAGAAAAAATTATCTTATGAACATCTGCTTGTATTTATTCAGGAAACTGTTGAAGTCTACATTGGTCCTGATGCCACTGTTTGGTGTCCACTACATAGTGTTCATGGCCATGCCTTATACTGAAGTAACTGAAGTCCCATGGCAGATACAGATGCACTATGAGATGCTCTTCAATTCATTCCAGGTAGCGACCTATGTTGTACAGCATGGATGGATGAATGGGTGGATGGATGAATAAATGAATAAACAAACGAATGAACGAACGAATGAATGAACAAACGAACGAAATAATGAATGAATATACTACTGCATACGGGTTTAGTCACAGGCAGCCAGAAATGGATCTGAAACGATGGGCTACTACAGTACTTTAAAAAGATCCACTGCTACACATTATTAACTATTGAGTTGTGAATAAACTGTGATGAGTTAAGATTTTGAGAGCACAGTGTAAGCTGCTGGTATCAATGACGTGAAGAAGTCACTTTAGATTGCATGGCATTCTTCCAGAGTGCTCTGGATAGATGCTCAGGTCAACCTGTGAACTTTGAGGCTTACGCAAAAATGTAATAATGTTTTTTATCCTTTTCAGGGATTCTTTGTTGCGATTATATATTGCTTCTGCAATGGGGAGGTAAGGACTACTTTGAACAACTTTGTTAATATATTTCTGTGAAAATGTCCGCTATGACTCATTATAGTATTTTATTTAAGACAAAATATGTAATCCTGAAAGATAATATCATGTTCAATTGCAGTCACAGCATGCACACACCTGAGACTCAATTATTGTATGTCAAAGTAGATTAGATCTATTTAGTGACAATCTAATTTCTTTCCATCTTTAGGTCCAAGCAGAAATTAAGAAATCGTGGAGCAGGAGGACACTTGCGCTGGACTTTAAACGTAAAGCCCGTAGTGGCAGTAACACGTATAGTTATGGACCTATGGTGTCTCACACCAGTGTAACCAATGTCACTGCCCGGGGGCCCCTGGCCCTGCACCTCACCACGCGCCTTGGGGGCCCCGTCACCGTCAACGGGCACCGGAATCTCCCGGGGTACGTGAAGAATGGTTCCATCTCCGAGCACTCCATCCCTTCCTCAGGACAGGAGTTACATGTTCCTGAGGAGGAGCAGCCGTCCAGTAACGTGCCACCGCATTCTGTTGAGGAGGAGAAACCCTCGCCTGTAGTGGAGGAGGAGCGGGAGACCGTCATGTGACAATCATGTGACCTCTTGCGAGAGACGGTCATGTCATGTGACCTTCAGGCAGCCAATAGCGCCTCCACTGTGAGGACGATCTCTGTAGGAATGAGTCATGGGAAAGATCTCAATTACATACTCCCGGTGTCCTCTCTCCAGAGGGACATCTGGCTTTCTCATCCAATGAGTTTTGAGAAGGAGAAGAGGAGAGAGGACGCGAGGAGTATGCAATTGAGATCTTCCCATGAAACACAGCACCACACAGACCAGTCAAGCCTCTCAGTTGATTTTATTTCAAGTACTTTATAATGGATGAATACCAACCATGGTCTGTGGATGAACAGTAGGCTAATGTGTCTGACTGAAACAGACAGCATTGATTGTCCACAGGTCCTGTGGCTGAAGGTAGCAACCGTATACTATAGGTCCTCATTCTGGCAGGAGCATGTTAGCTTATGTTAGTGTAGCAGATGGCTAAGTTAGCATACAGCTCACTAGCTCACATCTGTTACATTAGGCACTCCTCGTGATATGGGAATATGCCTGGCTGCAGTTGATTCTGCCTGCGTGGTTGGGGAGATCTCACTACATTTCAATTTGTTTGAAAATGTGGATGTAAATTGAGATGACCCAACCCACTTTGATGTAGCTAAAAGGGAATAAAACTCAGGTCCTCTAAACCCACCATTCTAGTGCATCAGTTGGAGCTAGTCTGTAGTTTCAGAGGTGTGCTGGCTTCTAGAGTTGATTTATATGGAGAAAGGCCCAATTGATTACTTTTCCCCATGAGTATCAGCTTTTTGTACAGTTTGTATTTTTGCTATTTAAAAGAGACAATCCTAATATTCAATGCGTATGGAAGGTTATGCTTTTCCATGATGTGTTGATGATAACATTCTTCATTAATAATATTATATTTCACAATATATAATGCCACAAAAGTAACTGAAACTTGGAGCCCATTGGAGTCAAAAACGTTATTTTCCTGTGTTTTATATATATTTCCACACTCTGAGGTTGGAATAATACTGTAAAATTGGGAAAATTATGATAATGCCCTTTTAATGTAAGAGCCGTTTGAAAAGACCGCCTGAAATGTCAGCCTGTTTTGGTTGGATGGAGTTTTGGCCTGCCTGGCAATATCACCAGGGGGTAAATTAGTTAATAGACCAATAAGAAAGAGAGTTCCAAACCTCTCTGCAAATAATAGCTCGTTTTCAGTATTCCCCTCCCCACTCAGACCACTCCCAGCAACATTCTTGCTTGAGAAATTACTCTTTGCTAAGAAGGAATTTTGGTTTACTTTTGACTATTTTAATTGAAAACAATCACAGTAAGGTACTTAATTGTTACCCAGAAATTATTTGTTATTGAGATAAAAATGGCTGCATTGGACCTTATGTTTTGGGAGCAATGGAGTGGTAGCAGCTCTAAGAGGACAAAAAAAAGCTATTATATACTGTAATTGTAGAAAACGACTTTATTAATGTTTTAAAGGGAGGCACCCTCTCCAAAACTCAGGGTGCAGAAAACAGTAAACAAAATAAATATGAAATGTTAATTAGATGAGGAATTCCAAGGGTTTTCAAATTCCACAGGAGAATTCCCAGGGAGACTTATGAAGAGACGGTATGAAGGAACATCAGAACTGAATAGCACACAACTGTTATGTTTTATATAGTCCAGTGTTTTGCTGCTCTTTTTGTATATACAGTATGTATGCATTTGCATAGAAGTCACAATGTTTACAATGATAATTAAATCCATTCTAGCTGTGAGCTAAATAGCATCAAAGGTCATGTAAATGTATCATAACTATAATTTTATATTTGTACAGACTGTTGAAAATGTTAAGGGATGTTGAAAATGTAGAATGTTTTTTATTGTATTTAGTGGTAAAAACATAGAAACTGGATAACATACTGTAGGTGAGGGACAACATACTGTATGAGGATTCAGGACCAAAGAGTTAAGATTTCAGTAGAATACCTATCAGAGGTAATGACGTAACATTAGACAGCTATTTACACTATACTCACATGTAATTCTGTGAATGTGGCAGTTGATTGACTTTGGGTTGATGGGAGTCAAGAACTCAATTGCACTCCACTACTCTATATCCACATGTATACACTTTGGCCCTACAGTTCCCTACCCCATTACTGTATATTGACATTGATAAAGTGGGTGGTTTGAGCCCTGAATTCTGATTGGCTGAAGGCCATGGTATATCAGACCATATACCAAGAGGTATGAGAAAATGTAGTTTTACTGCTCTAATTACGGTATGTTGGTAACCAGTTTATAATAGCAATAAGTCTCCTCTGGGGTTTGTGATATATGGCTAATATACCACGGCTAAGGGCTGTGTCCAGCCCTTAGCCGTGGTATATTATATTGGCCATATACCACACATCCTCAGGCCTTATTGCTTAAGTATACACTTTGCGAAAATAGTTACACTTTACATTTCAGTTCCATCACACAGCAGTTCGCTTCCCAGACAATGTTCACGGAGTGAAGTGAAGGGTTAAAATGATTTGTTTGTTAGTCACAGAAGCAGATTGTGTGTCTTTTAGAGAGTGTCAAGTAGCCTGGTCCTATACAGTACAGTATGTGCTGTAGCCAACTCTTCTATCATTGTCATGCCTTACTGTATGTACTGTATGTTTGGCATAAAAATGAATGAACACATAGAACACAGAGAGGAGTTGGCTAAAGCACAAACAGACTCAAGCACCAGGCTAAGTGTAAAGATGTCAAGGTCCCAACACGCAATGTATGTCTCATTCCCAATCTGTCCCAATAGTTCATATACGTTTTCAACCCTGTCCATCCCAATGTACGTTTAGTTTCTAATCTCTGTGTGGCTTGCTATTCCTATTTATTGTCATGGTCTTATATGGTTAGGGCACATGATCTTTTATACTGAAGAGTAGAGCTAAATATAAAGGTAGAGATCATTTTCTGCCTCACAAAGATCTGTTGCGTGATATAAGCGTGATGTAAGGATACCATTAGAGAAAGTGTTACCTAAAGATGCCATCTAAGCCAACAAGGAATTGAAAAAATACAGTACAAGATCCCCATTATCTTATAAGTGGTTATCTTAAACCAACCTACAGCCAACAAACATGCCACTGGCTAGTAAATAAGTTTGGTAGTATTATTAGTATTATGTTTTGTAGGTATACCCGTCTGTGCTTTAACTGTCCATGTTTGATTCGGAGGGGGCAATGCTAGAGCCAGTGTTGAGTAGGAAAACATTATTTATTTTTTACAATATTTGAGCACTTTAATACCCTATTATATTTCCTATTGTTGGAGCTAGGAACACAAGCATTTCACTACATCCGCAATAACATCTGCTAAATATGTGTATGTGACCAATAACATTTCATTTTATTTGATTTATTGATTGTATCATGTAAATTGATCGTTTTTTAATTCTGTATGTAAACAGGCCAATACTTAACAGAGCTAATATTGTACTCGTTTTTTGAAAATGACATGATATTTTCATTGTTTTTTTATTTATCTTACATTGAAAATGTGTCCGTCCTCAAAGAGATAGGAGTTGGTATTTTTCATTAATAGTCCATATGCCATGTGTAGAGAGGGTGTGACTGTTTGTGTTTGAAATAAGACACACCATACCTGGTTGATTTCACTCAATGTCAATAGAGTGAATTCAATGTTGTAAATGTAAACGTGGGTTTAAAATAAAATACAATTCCAATCTAATGTTCATCATTGTATTGTGAATAAGACATTCAAATGTACAATTGTACTGTAACTGAAGGGTTCATTGAATTTGAAACATGACTGCAATCCCATAGTAATTCTGTTCTTGTGCTAACAAGAACTTACATACAGGTTGAATAAATTCATATGTACTTTCATTGTCATTATATACAATATTATACGCATTCACTTTTTTCATTTTTTTTTTTTGAAATCGAGGAGTAAATAAATAAATGTGTTCACTTTTTCACAGGAGTTTTTTTGGCTCCCCCCTTTGCACCTCCTCCTTTATCACCTCCTTTCTCCATCTTCTTCCCTTTTACTTCTCCTGTCTTTCCTCCCCCCTTTTCACCTTTTTTCTTAGTTGATCCCTCCTTTTCATCATCATTTTCCTCCTTGGCACACTTGCCCTCTTTCTTCCCCTTGGTCTTCTTTTCCCCCTTGTCACCGTCCGCTCTTCCTGAGACTGTTGTTACCTCTTCTTTTTTCTCCACAACTACAGCTAGAATTACAAAAAGCACAGGAGGGAACAATCACTTGGAGGCCGCGACAACAGCATTTGTTATCATCAAGACCTCTGACAGCAATAATATCTGGTAAGTGGAAAGGAAAATATATAATCCAGGCAAAGTGAACCCTACCTTAAGTGGGTCACAGTATTCTAATGAATGCGCATCTGTCTTTCTCCATTCTAATGAACACGGCCTATATATTCTACTAATGAGGTTTCATACGTTTACTGGGCTGGCTGGGAAACAAATTATGGGTATTTGAAATAGAAAAATATTTGATTAACTAAGTTTGAATCTACCAGAAGGCCATGAAGTACTGTAGGCAATCTGCACTCCAGAGGATTTCATAATACTGGTAATTGATCACGACAAAAATAACAATCTAAATGGCCTCTGTACTACACAACATCAAAATAACTATGTTTGTTCTATGCATTGAGTTTCGTTTGCTCCACCTCCAAAAACCAATCAAAATGTAAGGTGAACCCAGGTCAAGGAAGGAACGAGCTTCCCCCTGATGCTAAGACAGCAGAGTTCCTGTCCATCTTCTGAAAATATTTGAAACCCTACCTCTTTTAAGAGTATCTTAAATACCCTCCACCCCCAAAAATACCCTCCCCCAAAAAGAATACAAATAAAAACGAACACCCTTGCCTTTCATAAACTAACACTCACACTTCACCTTTTACTACTTACACTGACTTTGCTGATAGCTACTTTATTAAGGAAATATGGGCTTACTATGACTGTGATGTGGTTGTCTCACCTAGCTATCTTAAGATGAATGCATCAACTGTGAGTCGCTCTTGATAAGAGAGTCTGCTAAATTACTAAAATGTCAATCGAATGAGACTTTACTGCAAAGCAAATAGATAAAAAAAGATATGGAAATAATTCAAGAGGTACAGTGCCTTGAGAAAGTATTCACACCCCTTGAATTTTTCAATGTTTTGTTGTGTCACTGGCCTACCTACAATACCACATAATGTCAAAGTGAATTGTGTTTTTAGATATTTTTACAAATTAATAAAAAATGGGGAGGGATGGTAGGGTTAGAGGGGAGGGATGGTAGGGTTAGAGGGGAGGGATCGTAGGGTTAGGGGAAAATAATAAAGGAAAATGCATTTAAAAAATATAAATATATATATATTTTATATACAGTACCAGTTAAAACTTTGGACAAACCTACTCATTCAAGGGTTTTTCTTTATTTTGACTACATTGTAGAATAATAGTGAAGACATCAAAACTATGAAATAAAACAAATGGAATCATGTAGTAACCAAAAAAAGTGTTAAACTATAAATATATTTTATATTTGAGATTCTTCAAAGTAGCCACCCTTTGCCTTGATGAGAACTTTGCACACTCTTGGCATTCTCTCAACCAGCTTAATGAGGTAGTCACCTGGAATGCATTTAAATTAACAGGTGTGCCTTGCTAAAAGTACATTTGTGGAATTTCTTTCCTTCTTAATGCATTTGAGCCAATCAGTTGTGTTGTGACAAGGTAGGGTTGGTATACAGAAGATAGCCTTATTTGGTAAAATACCAAGTCCATATTATGGCAAGAACAGCTCAAATAAGCAAAGAGAAAAGACAGTTCTTCATTACTTTAAGAAATGAAGGTCAGTCAAGCCGGAAAATTTCAAGAACTTTTAAAGTTTCTTAAAGTGCAGTCGCAAAAATTATAAAGTGCTATGATGAAACTGGCTCTCAAGAGGACCGCCTCAGGAAAGGAAGACCAAGAGTTACCTCTGCTACAGAGGATAAGTTCATTAGAGTTACCAGCCTCAGAAATCGGCAATTAACTGCACCTCAGATTGCAGCCCAAATAAACACTTCACAGAGTTCAAGTAACAGACACATCTCAACATCAGCTGTTCTGAGGAGACTGTGTGAATCAGGAAGAGACTTTCTTGGGCCAAGAAACACGAGCAATGGACATTAGACCGGTGGAAATCTGTCCTTTGGTCTGATGAGTCCAAATTTGAGATTTTTGCTTCCAACCGCTGTGTCTTTGTGAGACGCAGAGTAGGTGACCGGATGATCTCTGCATGTGTGGTTCCCACGTGAAGCATGGAGGAGGAGGTGTGATGGTGTGGGGGTGCTTTGCTGGTGACACTGTCTGTGATTTATTTAGAATTCAAGGCACACTTAACCAGCATGGCTACCACAGCATCCTGCAGCAATACGCAGTCCCATCTGGTTTGCGCTTAGTGGGACTATCATTTGTTTTTCAACAGGACAATGACCCAAAACACACCTCCAGGCTCTGTAAGGGCTATTTGACCAAGAACGAGAGTGATGGAGTGCTGCATCAGATGACCTGACCGCCACAATCACCCAATCGCAACCCAATTGAGATGGTTTGGGATGAGTTGGACGATGGTTTGGGATGAGTTGGACCGCAGATTGAAGGAAAAGCAGCCAACAAGTGCTCAGCATATGTGGGAACTCCTTCAAGACTGTTGGAAAAGCATTCCAGGGGACTACCTCATGAAGTTGGTTGAGAGAATGCCAAGAGTGTGCAAAGCTATCATCAAGGCAAAGGGTGGCTACTTAAACAAATCAAAATATATTTTAGATTTTTCAAACACTTTTTTGGTTACTACATGATTCCATATTTGTTATTTCATAGCTTTGATGTCTTCACTATTATTCTACAATGTAGAAAATAGTAAAAACCATTGAATGAGTAGGTGTGTCCAAACTTTTGACCGGTACTGTATATACAGTATTTACAAAAAAACAATGCAGACAATTACATTGATGGAGGCCACAATCTATCTGCAATATTAAATATTAAATACCCACACATTTCTTTTTTTTATCATTAAAAATGAAAAGCTGAAATGTCTTGAGTTAAATAAGTATTCAACCCATTTGTTATGCCAAGCCTAAATAAGTCACATAATAAGTTGCATGGACTCACTCTGTGTGCAATGGTGTTTAACTTGATTTTTGAATGACTACCTTATCTCTGCACCCCACACATACAATTACAATCTGTAAGGTCCCTCAGTCGAGCAAAGAATTTCAAACACAGATTCAACCACAAAAACCAGGGAGGTTTTCCAATGCCTTGCAAAGAAGGGAAACTATTGGTAGATGGGTAAAAAAGCAGACATTGAATATCCCTTTGTGCATGGTGAAGTTATTAATTACACTTTGGATGGTGTATCGATACAGCCAGTCACTACAAAGATGCAGGTGTCATTCCTAACTCAGTTGCCAGAGAGGAAGGAACCCACTCAGTAATTTCACTATGAGGCCAATGGTGACTTTAAACATCTACAAAGTTGAATGGCTATGATAGGAGAAAACTGAGGATGGATCAACAACATTGTAGGTACTAGACAATACTAACCTAATTGACAGAGTTAAAAAAAAAGGAAGCATGTACAGAATAAAAATATTCCAAAACATGCATTGTGCTTGCAACAAGGGACTAAAGTAATACTGCAAAAAATGTGGTAAAGCAATTCACTTTTTGTCCTTATTACAAGGTGTTATGTTTGGGGCAAATCCAATACAACACATTACTGAGTACCATTCTCCATGTTTTCAAGCATAGTGGTGGCTGCATTATATTATGGGTATGCTTGTAATCGTTAAGGACTAGAGACTTTTTCAGGATAAAAAAAATAAACTGAATGGAGCTAAACACAGGCAAAATCCTAGAGGTAAACCTGGTTCAGTCTGCTTTCCACCAGACACTGGGAGATGAATTCACCTTTCAGCAGGACAATAACCTATAACACAAGGTCAAATCTATAGTGGAGTTGCTTACCAAGAACACAGTGAATGTTCCTGAGTGGCCAAGTTACAGTTTTGACTTAAATCTGCTTGAAAATATATGTCAAGACTTGAAAATGATTGTCTAGCAATGATCGACAACCAATTTGACAGAGCTTGAGGATTTTTGTTTTTATAATGGGCAAATATTTTACAATCCAGGTGTGCAAAGCTCTTAGAGACTAACCCAGAATGACTCACAGCTGTAATCACTGCCAAAGGTGATTCTAACATGTATTGATTCAGGGGTGTGAATACTTACATACATTTCTGTCACGTCCAGGCCTGAGAAGACAGGCTGACGTGTTTTGTTTTTGTTTTGGTGTAGGGTTTTTTCCGTTCTAGGTTATCCATTTCTATGTTGGGGTAATGGTTCCCAATTAGAGGCAGCTGAGTGTCGTTACCTCTAATTGGGAACCATATAAATGTTTGTAGTTTGCACTAGGGGTTTGTGGGTTATTGTTTGTACATAGCTTCGTTATCGGTTGTTATGTTCATGTTAGGGTCGTGGTTTTTGTTGTTTTGTGCCAGTTATTTTTGAAATAAAGCATGTATACTGGATACCTTGCTGCGCCTTGGTCTGTCCCTTTTGAAGATCGTGACAGAATAACCCACCATGAAAAGACCAAGCAGCGAGCGAACCCGGGAGTACTGGACCTGGGAGGAGGAATTATTTAGAGTATCGCTGGCCAAGAGAGGAGCTGGAAGCAGCGGCGGCGGAGCGGCGCAGGTGTGAGGAATTATACGGAGCATGGAACCCGGATAAAGAAAAGTATGTTGGGACTCGCCTGGCTAGGAAGCCCGAAAGGCAGCCCCAAAAAACTTTTGGGGGGGGCACATGAGGAGTTTGGCCGGTTCAGGATGGACTCCTGAGCCAACTCCTCGTGCTCTCTGGAAGGAGCGTCGGAGGGAGCGTCGCACTGGTAAGATGCCGTGCTATGCAGTTTTGCGCACGGTGTCTCCAGTGCGCGTTCACAGCCCGGTGCGAGAGATTCCAGCGCCACTCATCGGTCAGGGGAGGGTGAGTGTGCAGCCTGGAAGAGTGGTGCCGGCTCAGCGCTCCTGGTCTCCGGTGCGCCTCCTTGAACCAGGATATCCTGCACCGGTTCTGCGTGCAGTGTCTCCGGTGCGTGTCCAGAGCCTGGTGTGTGAGATTCCAGCTCCACTCATCTGCCAGGGGAGGGTGAGTGTGCTACCTGGAAGAGTGGTGCCGGCTCTGCGCGCTAGGTCTCCAGTACACCTTCTGGGACCGAGATATCCTGCACCGGTTCTGCGTGTGGGGTCTCCGGTTCGCATCCACAGCCCAGCACGTCCTGTCCCTGTTCCACACTCAAGGATCCCTGTGTCCGTCGTGGACTCAGCACGTCCTATCCCTGTTCCACGCTCCAGGATCCCTGTGCCCATCGTGGACTCAGCACGACCAGTTCCTGTTCCACGCTCCAGGATCCCTGTTCGTGTAGTTGATCCAGCATGACCAGTTCCTGCTCCATGCTCCAGGATTCCTGCTCCCCGCACCAGAGTCCCAGTGCGCGTCATGAGCCCAGTACGGCCCGTTCCTGCTCCCCGCACCAGAGTCCCAGTGCGCTTCATGAGTCCAGTACGGCCGGTTCCTGCTCCTCGCACCAGAGTTCTGGCTAATAGCCCAGGGCCTCCGGTGCGGGACATCAAGCCAGCACGGCCGGCACTGGAGCCGCCACCTGGGAACAAAAGACCCACCCGAAGACCCCCATGGATTTTTGGCGCGGTCAGAGTCCGCGCCTTTGGAGGGGGTACTGTCACGTCCAGGCCTGAGAAGACAGGCTGGTGTGTTTTGTTTTTGTTTTGGTGTAGGGTTTTTTCCGTTCTAGGTTATCCATTTCTATGTTGGGGTAATGGTTCCCAATTAGAGGCAGCTGAGTGTCGTTACTTCTAAATGGGTACCATATATATGTTTGTAGTTTGCACTAGGGGTTTGTGGGTTATTGTTTGTACATAGCTTTGTTATCGGTTGTTATGTTCATGTTAGGATCTTCGTTTTTGTTGTTTTGTGCCAGTTACGTTCGAAATAAAGCATGTGTAATGGATACCTCGCTGCGCCTTGGTCTGTCCCTTTTGAAGATTGTGACAATTTCTGTATTTCATTCTCAATAAATTAGCAAAAATGCCTTGAAACATGTTTTCACTTTGTCATGTTTTTTTGGTGTAGATGGGTAAGAAAAACAATCTGTTTAATTCAGCTGTAACGCAACAAAATGTGGACTAAGTAGAGGTATGAATACTTTCTGAAGGCAATGTAGATGGTTATATCCCTTCCTTGATCCAGCATGTCCATTGACATGTATTTATTCATTGTTTCACATGTATTTATTCATTGTTTCCAAAGTCAAATAGCATTTTGAGAGAGGGACGATGAAAGTATTGAAACTATTTAGATGAAGACAAAGCTGTTTACATGCCATCTGTTACAACTAAACATGTGAATCGGCATGAAGACAGACACCGTGTGCATGTCTTACAACATCCCCTCCATGCATGAGAGGATTTCTGTAATGAAAAATTCAACAGCTCCCACTTGATACAATCTTGAGCTGTGAAGATTGTGAGGATTGCCTCCCGAATGCCCCCTCCCTCTATAACAGCCATGGTAATACCCTGGGTGTGCTAGTTCCTGCTCTATGGGAAACCACTGCTGTGAGGGAGAGGATACTGCTGCTTCTTACTACACCTTAAAGCAATTGAGCGGGACCTTAAGCACAACAAATACATAAAATATTGTACGAATTGGATTTGTAACATATCATACGAATTGCACCAAAAGAAAAGACGTAACATATAGGAAATGGATGACGTAGTACATGATTGTGCAACATTTTCGGGGACCCGTTTTGGTTTGTGAGCAGTACTTTCAAAACTACTGGCGGAGATGATAGAAAACGCATCTTGAATACAGTAACAGAGGAGCAAACACAGAGAAATAGAATGGACATCCCCATTCAAGTCAATGATGGCATAATGGGTGGACTGGCAGCCATTTGGAGTAAACCCATTGCTCCATAATCAACAAATCACAGCACAGATTGATGGGTACACTTCCTACTTTTACTTCCAGTTTTACTTCCTGTTTGAGCAGGAAGTAGAAACAGGAAGTAAAAGTAGGAAGTGTACCCATCAATCTGTGCTGTAATTTGTTGATTCAACTCAACTGACATTACAAAAATACATTCCATTGTATGAGCCACATCAGTTAACATAATTTGAATGAACATTCTACATTACCATGGAAATGATTGCGCGTGTACCCATGAGTTTACCAGTCAAATTGGTTAGAGGTTCCAAGCCTGTTCTATTCATTCTATTTCTATGAACAAGCATCTGTAGACACAACATTGACCAGAAAGGTAAGGGCAAACCCCTTGTAGAGAACTAGTGCTAATGCTCTTTATACTGTACCATTAGAGAGTGTACACGTAACCCTCTATTAACTCTATATCTATACTGTACCATTAGAGAGTGTAGACATAACCCTCTATTAACTCTGTATCTATACTGTACCACTAGAGTGTAGACATAACCCTCTATTAACTCTATATCTATACTGTACCACTAGAGAGTGTAGACATAACCCTCTATTAACTCTGTATCTATACTGTACCACAAGAGAATGTAGACATAACACTCTATTAACTCTATATCTATACTGTACCATTAGAGAGTGTAGACATAACCCTCTATTAACTCTGTATTTATACTGTACCTTACATAGGCAGGTACAGGGAACAATAAGATCATTGTTACTGACTGACCAGTAATGATTATCTGTTGATTGTGGTATTGAAAGGTTCTGATTTTCTTTTCAACCTTGTGTTCTTTTTCTTTGTGTTCTTGAACGTAGCCCTGTTTCTTTGTGTTCTGGAACGTAACCCTGTCTTTCATCGTTTCTCACCTGGTCTCATCAGCTCCTTATTTAGCTCAGTTCTTTCTGTTTGTATGGTTGTGAAGTATTGTTTGTTTTTGACTGCCTACTTGTGTTTGACCATTGCCTGCCTTCTGCGACCACGATTCTTGCCTTCTGCGACCACGATTCCTGCCTTCTGCGACCACGATTCCTGCCTTCTGCGACCACGATTCCTGTCTTCTGCGACCACGATTCTTGCCTTCTGCGACCACGATTCCTGTCTTCTGCGACCACGATTCCTGCCTTCTGCGACCACGATTCCTGCCTTCTGCGCCGACGATTCCTGCCTTCTGCGACCACGATTCCTGCCTTCTGCGACCACGATTCCTGTCTTCTGCGACCACGATTCTTGCCTTCTGCGACCACGATTCCTGTCTTCTGCGACCACGATTCCTGCCTTCTGCGACCACGATTCCTGCCTTCTGCGACCACGATTCCTGTCTTCTGCGACCACGATTCTTGCCTTCTGCGACCACGATTCCTGTCTTCTGCGACCACGATTCCTGCCTTCTGCGCCAACGATTCCTGCCTTCTGCGACCACGATTCCTGCCTTCTGCGACCACGATTCCTGCCTTCTGCGACCACGATTCCTGCCTTCTGCGACCACGATTCCTGCCTTCTGCGACCATGATTCCTGCCTTCTGCGACCACGATTCCTGCCTTCTGCCACGCTCTGCATGTGAATCTACACCTTTTTCTCCCTGAGTATTCATTACAGAATACCTCACCTAAAAACAGAATGGATTCAGTGGAGCTACAGTGGCGCCTAACCCAGCAAGAGGAGCTTATGGAGGAAATGTATGAAATCTCTGCCAGCCTATCCCTACTCCTCCGATACCAGGTATCGTAACCCATAGCCCTCCTTCGTTCATACCCATGCCTAGAAAATATGACGGTTCACCTGGGAAATGTCAGGAATGTCTGATGCAATGCAGCAAATACATTGACCACAACCCCACTAACTTCGCCACTGACAAGAGCATAGTGGGTTTTGTTGTGTCTCTACTCACAGGCAAAGCCCTGGATTGGGCCACCGCCATATGGACAGCCAACAGCCCAGAACTCGGCTCCGAGACCCATTTCCACACCCTCTTCAAAGAGGCATTCGATCCCTCTCCCTCCGGTCGTCCTATAGAACTTCTCATAGAACTTCAACCAATACGCAATTCAGCTGCCGATAATGCCCTTGAGTTCCGTACCATGGCTGCAGGGAGTGGATGGGATGAGGTTGCTTTACTTACCGTCTACCGAGAGGGCTCAACAGAGAACTTCAGGTGGAGCTGGCCTGTAGAGGTGACCTTCAGGATTTAAATCAATACATTCGTATGTCCATCTCCATCGACCACCTCATTGCCAACCGCCAAAGAACTCTGCCACCCAGGAACCTGAGAACTTCTCTTTCCATGATTCCGTCATCCTGTCCAGGTCTTCCTGAGCCCATGCAGTTGGGCCATGCTCCTCTCCCGTGTATTGAACGTCAAAAGCGGATCCAAGAAGGGCTCTGCCTATACTGTGGAGGGAATGATCATCTACTCAGCCATTGCCCTGTTCGCCCCCCACAGAGATGAGGAGGGTCCCCCCGCTGCCATGCAGGTAGGGGTGTCCTTATTTCTAAATGTCTCCCAGAAGCAATACTGATAACCGTGAAGTATTGATAACCGTGAAGGGGGTTACCAAGTACGTAGGAAGCTTGATAGATTCGGGAGTAGCAGGTAATTTTATTGATCTCTCACATCCGTGATACGAACCCAGGGAGTGTTGCTGGTAAACCCTAGGTTCTAACCACTGTCCTATAGGCAATGTGGACCCAATTGGCAGGTATTCACGAGAGGCAGGTTAGGAGGGAAAAAACAGAGTCTTTACTAGATATTCCTCCTGAGCAAACAATGAGGTTCCAGTATAAATGCTGGGTTGAACAAAGTACAAATCCACACTGGATAGTTGCAGGCAAAAGAGTCCAATGACAAAAAGTACCAAAGAGGCTGGTCAAAAAGTATCATAGAATAAACAAACTAAGACAACACCAAAGCATAGGCTAGGCAAGGTAACTTCAAGACTGAGCACAGATACAGGCAAAGGAAGGTCCTTAAATATCCACCTGTACACCCTGACTAACTAGGCAACCTTGAACCAATAATGAGCAGTGGATTAGGAGGATGATGTAGAAGGTCTTGTGCTCTCAGTCTCCCTCTGCTGGACAGACCGTAGTGTGACAGGGCCCCCCCCTCAATGGCCGGCTCCCAACGGCCCAGGACGGTCCGGATGCAAGCGATGAAACGTCCTGATCAGATCTGGGTCTAGGATGTGACGTGCTGGCACCCAGGTACGCTCCTCAGGCCCATAACCTTGCCAGTCGACCAAGTAGTGAAAGCCACGGCCCCGGCGTCTTGAATCCAGCAGCCTTTTCACTGTGTAGGTGGGACCACCGTCTATAATACGAGGGGCGGGAACTGGGGGAGACCAAAGAGAGGTTAATACAGGTTTCAACTGAGAGACATGAAAAGTGGGTCTGACTCTTAAAGATCTCGGTAGAGCAAGCCGATAAGCAACAGGGTTGACCCGGCTGGTGATCTTGAATGGGCCAACAAATCTTGGGGCAAGTTTCTTGGATTCCACCTTCAATGATAAGTCCTTAGCTGAGAGCCAGACTCTTTGCCCGATTCTGTAGTGTGGAGTTGCCCTCCTTCTCTTGTCCGCGGACCTCTTGTGGTGAGCGGAAGCCCTCCTCAAGGCTGCGTGAGCCCTTTTCCATGTCCCTTTGCAGCGCTTGACGAATCTCTCAGCATTGGGCACTCCAACCTCTAACTCTTGGCTGAAGAACAATGGTGGCTCGAATCCGAATTGACACTTGAATGGAGATAGGCCAGTGGAAGAGCTGCATAAGGTGTTGTGTGCCAGCTCTGCCCATAGCAAGAAACGAATCCAGGAGGATGGCTGATGAGACGTGAAGCAGCGAAGGTATTTCTCCAACTCCTGATTTATCCGCTCTGTTTGGCCGTTAGACTGAGGGTGGAAACCTGAGGAGAGACTGACAGAAGAGCCCAACAGAGACCAGAATGCTTTCCAGTAACGAGACATAAACTGGGGGCCTCGATCTGAAACAATGTCCACTGGAGTTCCATGGATCCTTACCACATTCTGAAGAATAAGGTTGGTGGTCTCTTTGGCTGAAGGGAGTTTAGGTAACGGAATGAAGTGTGCGGCCTTAGAGAAGCGGTCCACCACCACTAGCACAACAGTGTTACCTTCAGATGCTGGTAAACCAGTGACAAAATCCATGGAGATGTGAGACCAGGGGCGTTGCGGGATGGGCAAGGGATGTAGAAGGCCGGCCGGGCGCTGATTAGAGCACTTCTGTTGAGCACAAACTGGGCAGGCTTTTACAAAAGATCGGACTTCTCTTGTCATCTCTGGCCACCAGAAGCGTCTCTGGATAAACTCCAATGTCCTCTCTGTTCCTGAATGTCCCGCAATGGCAGAAGCATGACCCCACTGGAGGACCTCGGATCTTGCTCCCTTGGGCACAAACAGGCAACCTGCTGGAACTCCATCAGGAATGTTTACACCCCGTAGAGCCTCTCGCACTGTATCCTCAATGGACCGACGAACCGGTGCCAGAATGCGGTCTCTGGGGATGATGAGCTCTGGGGGACGGTCCCTCTGGGAACGATCATACTGACGAGACAAGGCATCCGCCCTAACATTCTTGGATCCAGGTCTGTAAGAAATCACAAAATTGAAACGGGTAAAAAAGAGAGACCACCTGGCCTACCGGGGGTTAAGGCGCTTAGCCTGCTGTAGGTAGGTCAGGTTCTTGTGGTCCGTCCACACGACAAACAGATGGTTGGCCCCTTCCAGCCAGTGGCGCCATTCTTCCAGTGCCAGTTTCACAGCAAGGAGTTCTCGGTTACCCACATCATAGTTTCTCTCAGCTGGCGACAGGCGTCTGGAAAAGAAAGAACACGGATGGACTCTGTTATCTGTGGTAGACCTTTGGGAAAGCACTGCTCCAACTCCTTCCTCTGAGGCATCCACCTCCATATGCACTTCCACGATAAACGGCAGTTCTGGGTCTGGGTGTACCAGGATCGGGGCAGAAGAAAACAGTCCCTTTAACCTGTCGAACGCCTGCTGAGCCTCAGCAGTCCAGTGGATACGAGCGGGTGATCCCTTAGTAAGTGAGGAGATGGGTGCTGCAATGGTGCTGAAATTGTGAATAAACCTCCTGTAAACGTTGGCAAAACCAAGAAAAAGTTGGCAATCACCTGCTTCAGTGATTCAGGCTGGGGCCAGTTGGTGATGGCAGATACCTTTCTCGGTTCCATCCCGATGCCTTCTTGTGAGATAACATAGCCTAGGAATGAGACTTGGGACACATGGAACTCACATTTGTCGAGCGTTACGAAAAAGGTGATTCTCAAGAAGCTTCCTCAAGACCTGTTGGACATGGCGAATGTGTTCCTGTAGAGAGTCAGAGAAAATCAGTATGTCATCTAGATAGACAAACACGAACCGATTCAACAAGTCCCTCAAGACGTCATTTATGAAGGCCTGAAACGCTGCTGGGGCATTTGCTAATCCAAAAGGCATGACTCGATACTCCCAGTGGCCAGTTGGGGTACTGAAGGCTGTCTTCCATTCGTCTCCCTCCTTTATGCGCACCAAGTTATATGCACTTCGCAGATCTAACTTTGAAAAGATCTTAGCTTTCTGGAGCAGTTCAAAAGCCGATGAATTTGTGGGAGGGGATAACGATTCTTAACAGTCACTTTATTGAGCCCACGATTGTCTATACAGGGCCTAAGACTACCGTCTTTCTTAGAGACAAAAAAAGAAGCCAGCACTAGCTGGTGACGATGACGGGCGAATAAACCCAGTACTCACAGCATCCTGGATATATTCGTCCATGGCCTTAGTCTCTGGGGCAGAGAGGGACACCTAGGTGGGAGTGCACCAGGAAGAAGGTCAATAGCACAATCATAAGGTCTATGAGGGGGTAGCTTAGTAGCGCGTTGTTTGCTAAACACTTCTCTCAGGTCATAGTAGTCGGGGGGCATGAGTGTTAGGTCTAGTGGCTTCTTCAAGGAACTGTCACTCACTTCCTTAATCGCTGCCAGAACCTCTCTACTCCTGACCACTGAAACAGCAGGAGAGGTACAAGTATCCTCGCACGCTGAACCTTAACGAAGGAGAGTTCCAGAGGTCCAGGAGAATTGAGGGTTGTAACGCCGCAGCCAGGGGTAACCTAGAATAAGGGGTTCTCTGGAAGACTTGATCAGATAAAAGGAGATCTCTTCCTGATGGTTCGTGTCAATGGTCATACACAAAGGAACTGTTCTGAACTTGACTATTCCAGACCCTATTGGTCTACCATCTAGGGCTTCCACCTTCCAGACGGGAGAGCACGTCTCATAGGGAATACGTATGTTCTTAGCCAGGTTAATGTCCAAAAAGTTATCTGCTGCACCTGAATCCACAAACGCTTTCAAATTCACTGTCCTCTCCCTGGTATCCCACCAAGTAAGCGTATCCGGCAGCCGTAAACGGGAGTGGGGGATGTCACATTGAGCAGTTCCACTCGCTAAGGTCCCCACTCCCCTTAGCGAGCTGTGGCTTTTAAAGCTAATTCGGGGCAAGAAGAGCGCAAGTGGTTAGAGGCACCACAATAGAAGCACCGACCTTCACTCCTACGTCTCCCTCTCTTGTTAGGCGATATGTGGGTCCTACCAAGCTGCATAGGCTCTTCCTCCGTCTGAGGAGTTAAATGGGAACCCTCTGGGATGCTAGGGGATGACAACATGGCCCTGTCTCGGGCTGTATAGCGTTCTCTTCTTTCACGAATACGGTTATCAATTCGGACAGCTAACGTTATGAGTTCCTCCAGACTTGTCCCCCAATCTCTACTGGCTAATTCATCCTTGACCCCTTCAGACAGGCCACGATAGAATGTTGAAATGAGCGCCTCAGTATTCCACTTACTCTCAGAGGCCAGGGTGCGGAACTCAATGGCGTAATCGGCCACTGATTGATGCCCCTGATGTAGGTCTAGTAATCTCCTCGCTGCCTCCCGGCCACTGACTGGATGGTCAAACACATGTTGAATAGTCTCTGTGAACACCTTTAGGTCAGAGCAGATGGTTGAGTGTTGTCTCCAGAGGGTTGAGGCCCAATCTAGCGCACGATCACTCAACAAAGAGATAATGTATGCAATTTTCGCCCTCTCGGAAGCAAAGGAGGCTGGTTGGAGTTCGAAGATGAGTGACACTTGAGTCAGGAACCCCTTGCAGGTACCAGGCTTCCCACCGTAGCGCTGAGGGTTTGGAACCCTTGGTTCTTGGGGCGTTGGTACCGTTAATGGTGGGGTCTCCGGTGCCGGTGGTACCAAGGGTTCTCGGGGCAAGCATCTTTGTAGTTGTCGCAACGACTCCCCAATCTGGTTCACCGCGTCTGTCAGTCTCTGGAGCTGGGTCTCATGAGTTCCTGTTTGCTAATGGCTCCGTGAATCTGTTCAGTATCTGCCAGGTCCATCTTTTGTTTGGCTCAGTCTTGCGCTCACATCCGTGATACGAACCCAGGGAGTGTTGCTGGTAAACCCTAGGTTCTAACCACTGTCCTATAGGCAATGTGAACCCAATTGGCAGGTAATCACGAGAGGCAGGTTAGGAGGGAGAAAACAGAGTCTTTACTAGATATTCCTCCTGAGCAAACAACGAGGTTCCAGTATAAATGCTGGGTTGAACAAAGTACAAATCCACACTGGATAGTTGCAGGCAAAAGAGTCCAATGACCAAAAGTCCAAAGAGGCTGGTCAAAAAGTATCATAGAATAAACAAACTAAGACAACACCAAAGCATAGGCTAGGCAAGGTAAATTCAAGACTGAGCACAGATACAGGCAAAGTAAGGTCCTTAAATATCCACCTGTACACCCTGACTAACTAGGCACAGGTGGTATCCTTGAACCAGTAATGAGCAGTGGATTAGGAGGATGATGTAGAAGGTCTTGTGCTCTCAGTCTCCCTCTGCTGGACAGACCGTAGTGTGACACGATCACCAGCTAGTACAAGAGCTTGACATTGATCTGTCACCCCTCCCTTAAGGATTAACACCCTGGATGGGCAGCCATTGGGCACAGGGTTCATCACGCACCTGATGCAGAGCATCACCCTCAAGATTGGAGTCTTCCACTCCGAAACCATTCAACTCATGGAACTCTCATCCCCCAAACACACACTTGTCCTCGGACACCCCTGGCTTTGTCATCACAACCCTTCCATCTTGTGGCAACAAGGTGAACTACCGTCCTGGTCTTCTACCTGCTTCTCCAGTTGTCTCAGCCAACCCTGCAGAGCCACCACCATTGAGGACTCTGCCTCGGCAGTGCCACCCACCATACCATCTGAATACGCCCAGTACAGCAATGTCTTCAGCAAAATCAAGGCCTCCTCTCTGCCACCACATCGCCCAGGGGACTGTGCTATTGACTTACTTAGTGTCCCCACCGAAGGGCCGTGTTTACCCCCTATCTATCCTGGAAAATGAGGCAATGGAGAACTACATTGATGAATCACTCAGACAGTTTCATTCGTCCTTCTTCTCACCCGGCTGCGTCCAGCTTCTTCGTTGGAAAAAAGGATGGTGGTCTCCGTCCATGTATTGATTATCGTTCCCTGAATGATGTCACGGTCAAGAACAGTTTCCCTCTTCCTCTCATCCCAGTGACCCTTGAACAAGTGGGCCGCGCCAACATGTATACTAAACTCGACCTGCGAAGTGCATATAACCTTGTCCGTATACGTGAAGGCGATGAATGGAAGATGGCCTTTATCACCGCTCGAGGGCACTACGAATACTTGGTCATGCCCTACGGCCTTACGAACACCCCAGCCATCTTCCAATACTTTATGAAGGAGGTTTTACATTGATGACATCCTGATTTACTCCAACTCCCTGAAGGAACACATACAGCATGTGCAAAAGGTTCATCAACCATAACCTTTATGTGAAGCCTGAAAAGAGTGCCTTCCATGTAAGCTTCTTACTGACACCTGGATGGGTCCGCATGGATGAGAACAAAGTCACCGCCGTCAGGAACTGGCCCAAGCACACCACCGTTAAGGAACTCCAACGTTTCATTGGGTTCTCTAACTACTATCGCCGGTTCATTCGGAACTTCAGTTCTACTGCCGTTCCCCTCACTGCCCTTACCAGATAAAAGACCCGGACCCTTCAATGGACTGATACCGCCCTGACTGCGTTCAACAATTTGAAAATCCTCTTCACCTCAGCTCCTGTCCTTCGCCAACCTGATCCGACCCTTCCTTTCACCCTTGAGGTGGATGCCTCCGAAGTAGGAGTAGGAACCATACTCTTTCAGCGGGTGGGAACACCTCACATCCCTGTGCTTTCTTCTCCAGGAAGTTATCCCCCGCTGAGAGGAATTACGATGTGGGGAACAGCACTCCCCGCCATCAAGCTGGCCCTCGAGGAGTGGCGCCACTGGTTGGAGGGCGCACAACATCCCTTTCTCGTCCTAAAAGATCATCGTAATCTGGAATATATCAGAGGGGCCAAGAGGTTAATCTCCAGACAAGCCCGCTGGGCTCTCTTCACACGCTTCCATGTTCATGTTATTTACATCCCTGGGAAAAAAATGTAAAAGCTGATGCTCTCTACCGTCAGTTTGACCTTCCGACCAGTAACTCAGACCCTACACCCATTGTTCCTTCCTCTTGCATTATGGGACTGGTACAGTGGGAGGTTCACTCTGCCGTACAAGAAGCCCAAACCTCCGACCCTGTTCCTCCTGAGATACTAGCTGGGAAGAGTTATGTACCAGCAGCTGTTAGACCTCGACTGATGCAATGGTGTCACACGTCCTTGGGGTCAGGACATCCGGGCAATACACAAACCACCGAACTTCTAGCTCGGATGTTCTGGTGGTCCTCACTGGCATCCGACATAAGGGATTACGTACTCTCCTGTCCAGTCTGCGCCCAAACCAAAAGCCCTCGTAAGGTTCTGCTTTTCTTTCTTTATTCTGGAACATAGCCCTGTCTTTCATTTTTGTTCATTTTCACCTGTCTTCGTTTCTCATCAGCTCACTATTTAGTTCAGTTCTTTCTGTTGTATGGTTGAGGTATTGTTTGTTTTTTAGGCTTAATAAACATCTGCTGTGCTCTGCGTGTGAATCTACACCTTTTTCACCCAGAGTATTCATTACAGGTATGTGTAAATACACACATTTGCATTAGATCCATGAACACACTCAAACCCCTTCCCCTCGTCCCAGAATTATTGCTTTAGATTAATGATTAATTAACTACAAAACAGTCATAACTACAATGTCAGTATACCCACATGTTCAGTTCCACTGTACCAGCCGACGTAATTACTATGAAAATAATGTGGTCACACTTGGCTTGACTCTATCTTCCTCCATCCCACTGTGACATCCCTAGGCTACGTGTCCTCTCACTGGTGTTATTTTCTCAGTCTGAGACACACAGGCGCACTCACACACACTCGCATGCACACTGTTAGTCTACACCTGTTTACGAAGCATGCGACCGAATACTATTTTATTTGACACACTCTCTCTCTGGGATTATTCTGTCAGTCCGGTGGAGGCCGAGGTGCAACATGCACACTCCCCCTCCTGACTCCTCTTTGCATGCGGATATGTAGGGTCATCTGAATAACCCTCAGATGCCCCGACACCTCTATTTGGGAATGAAATGTGTATGCGTGTGCATTTGTGACCATGTGTGTGCAGAGCCAGTAAACTGACACAATGCAGTGCATGACTGATCAAAGTGTGCTGGAATGTCTACTTTCCATTAGCTTTTCCATTTATTTGTAAGGCAAAGAATTAGGGGAGTGAAGTTGCACTTTGTCCCTAATCTTCCCCTCGTCATTGCCTCCTGTCTGGTGTTTGCTTTACCATCTCCTGTGATGTCAAACACTTACGGAACATTTAGAATTCTCTCACAAATGGAATTATATTCAGGCTGTCAAACCATTTTTATTTAGGCCAGAGAGAACCGTGAGGGCCTTCTACGCCTTCAGAAAAGGCCAAAAGATTTATAAAATAATTGTTTTAAACTATAAATGTCGTTTTGACTTTATATTTAATATTTTTAATACTATTTAAATTGTATTCTAACTGTATTTTAAATTATATTCTGATTAAATCTCTTCGATTTGTGTTGGAAAGGGTTAAGACTGAAAATATATATATTTCTTACCTACATTCATTCCGTTGCTTTACTGTGTCCAGTTTGCTAATAATCCCCAAAATGAAAGCTAGACAAGGAGGATTTTTTTTGCACATTTTGACAGTGAGGAAATATAACAAATTGTCAATGCGGCCCTCCGGACATTGTTGAAGACCGACTGCAACCCCCGTGAGAATTTGTTTGACACCCCTTAGCTATATAGAAGGCACAGAGTTAATAGAGGGTTATGTCTACACTCTCTTGTGGTACAGTATAGATACAGAGTTAATAGAGGGTTATGTCTACACTCTCTAGTGGTACAGTATAGATACAGAGCTAATAGAGGGTTATGTCTACACTCTTTAGTGGTACAGTATAAATACAGAGTTAATAGAGGGTTATGTCTACACTCTCTAGTGGTACAGTATAGATACAGAGTTAATAGAGGGTTATGTCTACACTCTCTAGTGGTACAGTATGAATACAGAGTTAATAGAGGGTTATGTCTGCACTCTCTAGTGGTACAGTATAGATACAGAGTTAATAGAGGGTTATGTCTACACTCTCTAGTGGTACAGTATAGATACAGAGTTAATAGAGGGTTATGTCTACACTCTCTAGTGGTACAGTATAGATACAGAGTTAATAGAGGGTAATGTCTACACTCTCTTGTGGTACAGTATAGATACAGAGTTAATAGAGGGTTATGTCTACACTCTCTAGTGGTACAGTATAGATACAGAGTTAATAGAGGGTTATGTCTACACTCTCTTGTGGTACAGTATAGATATAGAGTTAATAGAGGGTTATGTCTACACTCTCTAGTGGTACAGTATAGATACAGAGTTATTAGAGGGTTATGTCTACACTCTCTAGTGGTACAGTATATATACAGAGTTAATAGAGGGTTATGTCTACACTCTCTTGTGGTACAGTATAGATACAGTGTTAATAGAGGGTTATGTCTACACTCTCTAGTGGTACAGTATAGATACAGAGTTAATAGAGGGTTATGTCTACACTCTCTAGTGGTACAGTATATATACAGAGTTAATAGAGGGTTATGTCTACACTCTCTTGTGGTACAGTACAGATACAGAGTTAATAGAGGGTTATGTCTACACTCTCTAGTGGTACAGTATAGATACAGAGTTAATAGAGGGTTATGTCTACACTCTCTTGTGGTACAGTATAGATGTAAGGGCCTTCTTGAAGGCCAAAATAGCGAGCAGTAGTTTTCCGACAGTCTAGCTAGCCAGCTTTTATTGTAGGCTAGTAAAAAGTGTGTAGCGGCTGCAGCAGCTGTCATCGCAAAGGATGTTGCTAATTTGTTAGGGAAAAAAGTATTTGATCCCCTGCTGATTTTGTACGTTTGCCCACTGACAAAGAAATGATCAGTCTATAATTTTAATGGTAGGTTTATTTGAACAGTGAGAGACAGAATAACAACAAAAAATCCAGAAAAACGCATGTGAAAATTGTTATAAATTGATTTGCATTTTAATGAGGGAAATAAGTATTTGACCCCTCTGCAAAACATGACTTAGTATTTAGTGGCAAAACCCTTGTTGGCAATCACATAGGTCAGACATTTCTTGTAGTTGGCCACCAGGTTTGCACACATCTCAGGAGGGATTTTGTCCCACTCCTCTTTGCAGATCTTCTCCAAGTCATTAAGGTTTCGAGGCTGACATTTGCCAACTCGAACCTTCAACTCCCTCCACAGATTTTCTATGGGATTAAGGTCTGGAGACTGGCTAGACCACACCAGGACCTTAATGTGCTTCTTCTTGAGCCACTCCTTTGTTGCCTTGGCCGTGTGTTTTGGGTCATTGTCATGCTGGAATACCCATCCACGACCCATTTTCAATGCCCTGGCTGAGGGAAGGAGGTTCTCACCCAAGATTTGACGGTACATGGCCCCGTCCATCGTCCCTTTGATGCGGTGAAGTTGTCCTGTCCCCTTAGCAGAAAAACACCCCCAAAGCATAATGTTTCCACCTCCATGTTTGACGGTGGGGATGGTGTTCTTGGGGTCATAGGCAGCATTCCTCCTCCTCCAAACACGGCGAGTTGAGTTGATGCCAAAGAGCTCCATTTTGGTCTCATCTGACCACGACACTTTCACCCAGTTGTCCTCTGAATCATTCAGATGTTCATTGGCAAACTTCAGACGGCCATGTATATGTGCTTTCTTGAGCAGGGGGACCTTGCGGGCGCTGCAGGATTTCAGTCCTTCACAGCGTAGTGTGTTACCAATTGTTTTCTTGGTGACTATGGTCCCAGCTGCCTTGAGATCATTGACAAGACCCTCCCGTGTAGTTCTGGGCTGATTCCTCACCGTTCTCATGATCATTGCAACTCCACGAGGTGAGATCTTGCATGGAGCCCCAGGCCGAGGGAGATTGACAGTTCTTTTGTGTTTCTTCCATTTGCGAATAATCGCACCAACTGTTGTCACCTTCTCACCAAGCTGCTTGGCGATGGTCTTGTAACCAATTCCAGCCTTGTGTAGGTCTACAATCTTGTCCCTGACATCCTTGGAGCTCTTTGGTCTTGGCCATGGTGGAGAGTTTGGAATCTGATTGATTGATTGCTTCTGTGGACAGGTGTCTTTTATACAGGTAACAAGCTGAGATAAGGAGCACTCCCTTTAAGAGTGTGCTCCTAATCTCAGCTCGTTACCTGTATAAAAGACACCTGGGAGCCAGAAATCTTTCTGATTGAGAGGGGGTCAAATACTTATTTCCCTCATTAAAATGCAAATCAATTTATAACATTTTTCACATGCGTTTTTCTGGATTTTTTGTTGTTATTCTGTCTCTCACTGTTCAAATAAACCTACCATTAAAATTATAGACTGATCATTTCTTTGTCAGTGGGCAAACGTACAAAATCGGCAGGGGATCAAATACTTTTTTCCCTCACTGTAAGTTTCAAATGATTATCATCTGGTGAGTGGAACCGTGTTTTTTATTGCAGCTCACTTGCTGTTGTTAGCTATCTCTTTGAAAATAGATTGTTTGTGAAACATTGTTCCACTTAAACTTTAGATCACCGGTTAGGCTACTTTATGTGCTGAATGTGAAAAAGATGTTTGCAAATGGAAGTAATAGTTTCACAATTCGATTGGGAAATGCTTAGTCTAATGGTTGTGTTTTTGTATTCTTATGTGATTGGGACCTACTGGCTTATTATGTCTGACTGAATGGGCTGCTTATCTTTAAACATCATGCTGTGTGACTGCTGTCTTTCTATCGACCCTATATGTTTTACAAAAAGTCCACTCTCCTACATGGTGATAGTGTTGGCGTTAGGCTTCCATGGGTTGTGTTAACTGTGTGGTTGTTGTTGCTGGTAGCATTATCTGTGCGGGTACTGTGTCTGTGTGAGTGGAAGCCCGAAGCATGACTCAGCCTCAGGCCTTTTTTATTCAGTTAAGCGCATTAAGTGATGTTATGTTCCTGTTATTTTACTTGATTTTTGAGTTTGGTACAATGTGTTCCATGTAGAACCCTCTGTGCAAAGGGTTCTAAGTGGGACCCAAAACGGTTCTTCTTGGAACCAAAAGGGTTCTACCAGGAACCAACAAAGGTTTTTCAAAGGGTTCTTCTATGGGGACAGCCAAACAACACTTTAAGGTTCTAGATAGCACCTTTATTTCTAAGATTGTAGGTCCAATAGCCAATGTTCCCAACTGATTTAGGTAATGCAGCTATGCAGTAAACGGGCTTCGAAGGCGTGGTTCCCTTGCGCTCCATGAATACATGTGATTCAACCTCTGAAAACCCTCCCACTTGCTGGCCAACAGATTTTGTCGTGGAGTTTTCATTCAATACGGTTGTCAGTACATTTATCTTAACCCATCCCTTTAAATACGGTGTACCTTTTTCATTAGAATTCTGTCGTCAGATTAGAATACATTGAGAGAACGGGTTAAGAAAATAGGGATCAATGAAAAGGAAGCCATCTAAATATATGCATATTAGTTTCCGTTTCAGCACCAACTGGTAGATGTAAAAATACTCTGATTTTGTAGATTATTTAGGCACATTTTAGGGTTAGGAAAGTACTGTATGTATGAATCATAAAAAAATATATATGTTTGGAGAGCCTTTACTCACAAAATATATTGATGAATTCAAAATACAGTGGTATGATTCATCATGAAAGTTGTCATATTCAAATTCAATCGTTTAAATATTGGAAGGTGGAAAAAAGTGTACAATAGGGGAGGTCCTGTAAATCTACCCTAATTTTCACTAATCATGGAACTGTATGACAACGGTCCATTCGTGAACAGATTTTTCAGTTTGCTTCCATATGGTTGGTTTCACATTCATCTCCTGGGATCATAAGGAATAATCATTTTAAAACAATTGCTATGTATTTACAATCCCCTTCTCCAAACGGATTATTAATTTACCTAGCTCTTATCAATGTATAAATTACAGTGCATAGAGAATGCTGTTATTTCTTTAGGAAAAATAAACAGTCATGGTTTCCTTACTAAATGTGATGGAATTATGAGGGAATAAAGTCAAGGTCAGAATACGGCTTATCTATAGACACCACCGCCACACCTTCATTTCTTAATTCTCCACCCCAAACTAATATTGGGTGAATAGCATGCTATTCTCATGCTTAAATATGGTAGAGAGAAGTGCATACAAAGGGAATAATGTTCTGTTTACGCGCGCTTAAACCAGGTCGGAATCGGAGCCTAGATGAATTGAGGATGAAGACACTGTTCTTATTCGGTTCAACATTGCGGTCAATGCCCAGAATGGATTATTAAAGGTTAGGCTTGGATGAATCCCGGGGTAAACAGATAGCGCTGTGTGGGGTTCATGAGTCTCCATGATTATAAACCATACCTGTTTATCCTTTCCCTTTATAATTGCCACACAGCCTCTCTCTCTCTCAACACATGGTTAACTACATATATGTTCACTGCAGAGGTTTATCTGCGTAAATAACTGGTCCAGTATCCCCTTATGCTGCATTATAATATACAGCTGGATGTGACATTATGTTCTCTTTCACGTAGATTATGATTTCTCTCATGGATTAAGCTTGTCTCTGACTGACACGCTCATTATGGTAGCAATCCCAATACAGAGTCAGTCCCCAGAAAGCATACTTTTATTCATGTTATTGTAAAAATAATAATACCGATATTGTGGTATAGTACCAATATTGTGCATTATATATATTTTAGACCCATGTATGCCCATGTAAACCTGTGTGATACTTCGAGAGGACAGAAGGCATGTGCAGAAACAAGACAAAGATAACACAAGTACAGTTTGTCAGTGGCTACCAACCTTAGACCTGGATGATCTACACACGGTGTGCAGGCATTTTGTTCAACACTAAAACACGTGATTCGATGAACAATTAAGACATTGTTGGTTCTAGGTCGAGAAAAAGCCTGAGTACCTTGTAGCTCTCCAGGACCAGGGTTGGTTATCACGGGTGTTACTGTATAAGCTTACATAAAAGGGAAGCTATATTTATTCAAAGCCAAGTTTACAGATTGAGTCAGGAAGAGAAGGAAAAACAACGAATGACAGGCATAGACATGCAACATCACTGACAGAAGCCTTAAAGATTCATCTACATTTTTTCATAATCCACAGTTGGCTACCAGATACTGAACTTGCAGTTCTGTGTCCAATGTACAATCAACATGTGATCGACAAGGAGTATAGTATATCAACAAAGAGCAGATGAGGTAATAGTGAAACCCCATTTAACACCTACAATTGTAACTCTTCAGCAGGCAATATTCTCAACAATGTCCAAGTCATTCTTTCTGGGAAGTAATGACGAATGCTGAGATATTCAATGAACTATTCTATTCAGCTATTCATTTCCTTTTTTGTGAATTACTGAATGCTGAGCTGCATGCTCCAATATTCCCTCTAGTGGATTGCCCATTTTGTCATAACATAAATAGGAATGCGGAGAGAGGGAAGTTGAGAAGAAATAATAAGAAAGAGGAAATTGAGGGATGGACGTAATCCAGTCTCAGGCTGAGTGAGGGAGACCAGAAGGAGGGAGGAAAGTCATCCAGTCTCAGGCTGAGTGAGGGAGACCAGAAGGCGGAGGAGGGAGGAAAGTCATCCAGTGTCAGGCTGAGTGAGAGAGACCAGAAGGCGGAGGAGGGAGGAAAGTCATCCAGTGTCAGGCTGAGTGAGGGAGACCAGAAGGAGGGAGGAAAGTCATCCAGTCTCAGGCTGAGTGAGGGAGACCAGAAGGCGGAGGAGGGAGGAAAGTCATCCAGTCTCAGGCTGAGTGAGGGAGACCAGAAGGCAGAGGAGGGAGGAAAGTCATCCAGTGTCAGGCTGAGTGAGGGAGACCAGAAGGCGGAGGAGGGAGGAAAGTCATCCAGTCTCAGGCTGAGTGAGGGAGACCAGAAGGCGGAGGAGGGAGGAAAATCATCCAGTGTCAGGCTGAGTGACAGGGCCAGTGAGCTCCTCCTCCTCTCTCACCACTGGGAGCTGGCTGCTGCTGGCACTGCGAGCCTGGACCTGCTCAGAGACAGTCGGGAGGGATGCAGTGTCCGGGAGGGCTGGAGGGACAGGACGAGTGTGAGGATAGAGAGTAGGAAGAGGAGGAGGACAGGGAGGATAAGGAGGAAAGGGGGGAGGATGAAGAGAGAGGATAGTGAAGAGGAAGAGAGAGAGGAACACAAGGAAGAGAGGAGGAAAGACAGGGTTTGGAGAGGAAGGGTACAGGTAAAATGGAAGGGATAGGGTTGGAAGATGAAGGATAGAGGGAGGAAGAAGCCAAGAGGAAGGCATGAAAGTTAGAACAGTTGCAAAGGAGACAGACTCTGACAGAGGAAAAAGCTTTAATGTTAAGTCAATGAAACTTTGAATATCCTGTATTCATTAATCCAGAGTGTGTTTGTATCTCCAAGACTATCTCCATCTACAGTTGAAGTCGGACGTTTACATACACTTTAGCCAAATACATTTAAACTCAGTTTTTCACAATTCCTGACATTTAATCCTAGTAAAAATTCCCTGTCTTAGGTCAGTTAAGATCACCACTTTATTTTAAGAATGTGAAATGTCAGAATAATAGTAGAGTGATTTATTTCAGCTTTTATTTCTTTCATCACATTCCCAGCGGGTCAGAAGTTTACATACACTCAATTAGTATTTGTATGTAAACTTCTGACCCACTGGAATTGTGATACAGCTGTCTGTAAACAATTGTTGGAAAAAATACTTGTGTCATGCACAAAGTAGATGTCCTAACCGACTTGCCAAAACTATAGTTTGTTAACAAGAAATTTGTGGAGTGGTTGAAAAACGAGTTTTAATGTATGTAAAGTGTATGTAAACTTCCGACTTCAACTGTACATCTTCAGTCAGATAGGACAGGAAAAATATGGCACATTAAACTAATTCAAAACACCATTTGCATCCAGAGAGATTCAGACAGAGGTGTGTGATTTCGTGCTGCTTGTTATCCGTCGGAAATGAGAGAAAACATATCTTAGCTTCGTATGATTTGAAGTGATGACCATTAGCATAATATGATGAAATCTGAGAGAAACATCAAATTAATTCATACAAAAGCTGTAGGACACAGTCTCGTTAGTGTGCCAAGTAAAACAGCTATGATTCTCCTACTGTATAAACAGGCCTAGCAGGTGGTATTTCATTAATAGCATCCAGAACTCGCTCAGCAGTTGCCTGTCAGAGTAGTTCTTAGAGTAGTGTAAGTAAATAAAGGATGCACACCTCGCACTTAATTTTCTCCTTGCTGTGGATTTATTTCACCAAGCAGAGATGAGTGTGTGACTTTTTTCCATTTGTAAAGTTATAATGTAGTTCATAGAGAGTAGGGACATTTGTCACACGGAGAAGGGATGTCCTAAAATGTACACCACAACAACCTCCTTGGGACTTTTGTCATAGGCAGAAGGGATTTCCTAAAATGTGCACCATAGTTTTCTTGAGGAGATACTGAGAGGAGCTAAAGCCTACTTACCTCCTGGGATCTCTGTGAGCTCGTTGAGAGGAGGCACTGTCTCCAGTGTGTTGGCGTAGTCCTTAGCTGCTACTCTCTGAGCATGTCGCGCCTCAATCTCCTTCTTCCTCCTGGGGATACGGCATTTGAAGATGCAGCATAGGGTGATGACTTACAAATGGAGAAAGAGGGAGACAGAGAGAAAGATAAAATATAATAGAATTTCCTATGTGGAATGTTATGTGTTTCTGAAGTACAGCTGAAGTCGGAAGTTTACATACATCTTAGCCAAATACATTTAAACAGTTTTTCACAATTCCTGACATTTAATCCTAGTAAGAATTCCCTGTCTTAGGTGGGTTAGGATCACCACATTATTTTAAGAAAGTGAAATGTCAGAATATAAATTGAGAGAATTATTTATTCCAGCTTTTATTTATTTCATCACATTCCCAGTGGGACAGAAGTTTACATACACTCAATTAGCATTTGGTAGCATTGCCTTTAAATTGTTTAACTTGGGTCAAACGTTTTGGGTAGCCTTCCACTGTTTCCTCCAGCATCTTCACAAGGTCCTTTGCTGTTGTTCTGAGATTGATTTGCACTTTTCGCACCAAAGTACGTTCATCTCTGGGAGACAGAACACATCTCCTTCCTGAGCGGTATGACGGCTGCGTGGTCCCATGGTGTTTATACTTGCATACTATTGTTTGCACAGATGAACGTGGTACCGTCAGGCATTTGGAAATTGCTCTCAAGGATGAACCAGACTTGTGGAGGTCAACAATTTATTTTCTAAGGTCTTGGCTGATTTCTTTTGATTTTCCCATGATGTCAAGCAAAGAGGCACTGAGTTTGAAGGTAGGCCTTGAAATACATCCACAGGTGCACCTCCAATTGACTCAAATGATGTAAATTAGCCTATCAGAAGCTTCTAAAGCCATGACATCATTTTCTGGAATTTTCCAAGCTGTTTAAAGGCACAGTCAACTTAGTGTATGTAAACTTCTGACCCACTGGAATTGTGATGCAGTGAATTATAAGTTAAATAATCTGTCTGTAAACAATTGTTGAAAAAATTGCTTGTGTCATGCACAAAGTAGATGTCCTAACCGACTTGCCAAAACTATAGTTTGTTAACAAGACATTTCTGGAGTGGTTGAAAAACTAGTTTAATTGACTCCAACTTAAGTGTATGTAAACTTCTGACTTCAACTGTACATCGGAAGACGTTTTGAATTAGACACTACTCAACTGTGTCACATTACAGCTATTGTATAACTGTAATAGTGACACTTCAGTATCCGCTGATGATTTGGGCTCTGTCATGGTAAATTATTACTGTATAGATGTCTGATGGATTATCACTAAACTAGAATGCCATCTTTGTCTTGTGAAGTGTAATTGCTGTCCTCCACCCCTTATTGAACCATGCATCATGTGGTTCGATAAACCAATCACAAACAGACGATGCCATTACCATTTGGAAAACTCCCTCATAATAACCATCATGACACTTCAGCGCATATAATATTACAGGATCATGATATTTATTTTACCTTTATTTTAGCAGAGTCCCATTGAGACCAACGTCTCTTTTAGCCAAGTAGAACTCAACTCCACACATTGTCCCGTGTTATTGAGTACTGTTCTTTGGGTGCTGAAATCCATAGTATTTTTAGACTCCCCAATTTCATGGTATCCAATTGGTAGTTACAGTCTTGTCTCATCGCTGCAACTCCCATACGGACTCGGGTGAGGCGAAGGTCGAGAGCCGTGCACAACCCAACCAAGCCGCACTGCTTCTTGATACAATGCCCACTTAACCCGGAAGCCAGCCGCACCAATGTGTCGGAGGAAACACCGTACACCTGGCGACCGTGTCAGTGTACACTCCGGCCCGCCACAGGAGTCGTTAGTGCACGATGGGACAAGGACATCCCTGCCGGCCAAACCCTCCCATAACCCGGACGACACTGGGCCAATTTTGCACCGCCCCATCGGTCCCCCGGTTGCGGCCAGCTGTGACAGAGCTTGGACGAACCCAGAATCGCTAGTGGCACAGCTAGCACTGCGATGCAGTGCCTTAGACCACTGCGTCACTCGGAAGGCTCGAAATCTATAGTTTTTTTATACAAACTTTTATGTGATGTCAGAGCTCCAGTCTGCCCACACAAGTTGCTGCTCAACTCTGTTGATGTGAAGTACATCATGGAGTTCAGTTTAACTAAGGTCTAAAGGTCTAAGGCTAAGGTCTAAAGCCCTGCATCTCACAATTAAACAACAAATTACACATTCGCCTCTCCATGCATCATGCAATATATCTGTTCAGTATGCAAACTAGTTGGACCATGAAGCCAAATACAGTGCCTATCATAAGTATTCAACCCCCCTGGATTTCATCACATTTTGTGTTACAAAGTGGGATTAAAATTGATTTAAATGTAATTTCTTGACAATGATCTACACAAAATATTCTGAAATATCAAAGTGGAAGAAAAATTCTACATTTTTTCTTAGATTAATTAAATATAAAACACTAATATACCTTAATTAAAGTATTCACCCCCCTGAATCAATATATGTTCAAAACACATTTGGCAGCTAATTACTTCTGTGAGTTGTGCAGTATTTGCCCATTGTTCTTTTAAAAATTCTTCAAGCTTGGTCAAGGTGTTGGGGATCATGGCTAGACAGCAATTTTGAAGACTTTCCATAGACTTTCAAGCAGATTTAAAACTGTAACTTCAAATCAAATGAAATGCTGTGTAACAACAGGTGTAGACTAAAAGTGAAATTCTGACATGCAGGTCCTTTTCCAACAATGCAAGTTAAAGATAAAATATATAAACTACCGGTCAAAGGTTTTAGAACACCTACTAATTTAAGGGTTTTTCTTTATTTTTACTATTTTCTACATTCTACAAGACATCAAAACTATGAAATAACACATATGGAATCATGTAGTAACCATAAAAGTGTTAAATACATCTAAATATATGTAATATGAGATTCTTCAAAGTAGCCACCCTTTGCCTTGATGACAGCTTTGCACACTCTTGGCATTCTCTAAACCAGCTTCATGAGGTAGTCACCTTAATGCGTTTGAGCCAATCAGTTGTGTTGTGACAAGGTAGTGGGGTATACAGAGGATAGCCCTATTTGGTAAAAGACCAAGTCCATATTATGGCAAGAACAGCTCAAATAAGCAAAGAGAAACGACAGTCCATCATTACTTGAAGACATGAAGGTCAGTCAGTCCGGAAAATTTCAAGAACTTTTAAAGTTTCTTTAAGTGCAGTTGTAACGTCTGCTTCCAACTCACACTCTTAAACACATAGATCTCCTGAACGCAGCTCACTCTCCAGATCCCAATCACCTGAATTCTTATCTCCTGTTCACACACCTGTATGTCATTTACACACACTATTTAGTTCAGTTCTTTGCCCCCCATCATTGTGAGGTATTGTTTGTTTTGATACACATTCTAGTCGGAGCGCTGTTTATGTCCGTATTAGTACTTCTGTGTGTCGTAGTTTTTTTGTCATTTATTTTTATGCTGAAATACTCCCCAGTTGTTGTCGATGTCAAGCAAACATGTACAATGATGCAGCCACCACCATGCTTGAAATTAAGGAGGCAGTTACTCAGTGATGTGTTCTGTTGGATTTGCCACAAACATAAGGCTTTGCAATTAGGCCAAAAAGTACATTCCTTTCCCGTGTTATTTTGCATTATTACTTTGGTCCCTTGTTGCATACAGGATGCATGTTTTAGAATATTTGTATTCTGTATAATTTGTGTGTTTGAGTGTTGGACTAGTAACCCAAAGGTTACAAGATTGAATCCTCGAGCTGACAACGTAAAAATCTGTTGCCATTGGAACACAGGAGTGATGGTTGCTGGGCCTATGTACGCCTACGTAGATATTCCATAAAAAATGTGCCGTTTCCAGCTACAATAGTCATTTACAACATTAACAATGTCTACACTGTGTTTCTGATTAATTTGATGTTATTTTAATGGACAAAAAATGTGCTTTTCTTTCAAAAACAAGGACATTTCTAAGTGGCCCCAAACAGTAGTGTATATATTTTTTTAAACACACAAGAGTGGGGCTTCACGAGTGCCGCAGCGGTCTAAGGCTCTGCATCACAGTGCTTGAGGTGTCACTACAGACCTGAGTTTTATCCCAGGCTGTGTCACAACCGGCCGTGACCGGGAGTCCCACAAGGCGGCGCAAAAAATATATAAAATAAAATAAAAAATAACGATAGGCATAGAGCCGGTGTGGATAGTCTGTGGGAGAGGGAGAGCAGTAGCTGTTAGCCATTTAACAGTCTTATTGCCAGGGGATAGAAGCTGTTTAGGAGTCTGTTGCTCTGAGCATTGATGCTATGGAGTATGGAGAACAGTCAATGTTTTGGGTGGCTGGAGTCTTTGGCAATTCTTTGAGCTTTTCTCAGACACTGTCTGGCATGTACGTCCTGGATGTTTTGGGGATCAGTGATGCGCTGGGCCGTCCGCATCACTCTCTGTAGGGCCTTTCTGTTGAGGGCGATGCAGTTGCTATACCAGACGGTGATACAACCAGTCAGGATGCTCTTGATGGTGCAGTTGTAAAAGTTCCTGAGGATCTTTGTGGCCATGCCAAATAGTTGCAGCCTCCTGAGGGAGAAGAGGCTTGATGTTGTTTTGTTGAAGCGTGCATAAAATGCATTGAGTTTGTCTGGTAGAGAGACATTGTTGGGAAGATCACGGCTAGGTCTTCCTTTGTAATCCGTAATGGACTGTAGCCCTTGCCACATGCGTTGAGTGTTGGAGCCGGTGTAATCGGATTCCACCTTGTTCCTATAATGTCCTTCTGCTTGTTTGATGGCTCTGCAGAGGTCGTAGCGGGACTTCTTGTCTGCGTTCGTGTCCTCAGCCATAGCCTCTGGGTTGGCTACGATAGTCCTGTGTGCAGTAGTTCTGTCCTTAAACTTATCGCATGCCTCTGTGTTAATCAAGGGCTTTTGATTGGGGAAGCAGCGAACCTTTACTGTGAGGACAACATTGGCGATACATTTCCTGATGGAGCTGGAGGTGGTTAGCTCATCGATGCGAGTCCCGGAACAAATTCCAGTCAGCGCTAGCGAAGCAGTCTTGCAGCAGAGCCTTTGGAGGACCATTTCTCTACGAATCGCTTCATGGGTACTTCCTGTTTGAGCTTTTGTTTGTAAACAGGAAGCAGGTGTATATTCAACGTGATATTTGTTATTGTTACCCATCTTTTAACTTTCAATACCTTTCTTCATGTGGTTTTCAACAAGTTGATCATATGGGGGACAGAGGAAAGAGTAGTTCTTAGAAAATCATTCAATCCCTATCATTTAATATTTCAATCCCACTTTGTAATGCAACAAAATGTGAAAAAGTCCAAGGGGTGTAGATACTTATGATACCCACTGTTGCTGAGCTGAGACATTGTGCCTTAATTGACTGACTGACTAACTGACTGACTGACTGACTAATTGACTGACTGACTGACTAAATAACTGACTGACTGAATAACTGACTGACTGACTAAATAACTGACTAATTGACTGACTGACTGACTAATTGACTGACCGACCGACTGACTGACTTACTGACTAATTGACTAATTGACTAACTTACTAACTGAATGACTAACCAACTATTAACTGACTGACTAAATGACTGACTAACTGACTAATTGATTGACTAACTGACTGAATGATTGACTGACTAACTGACTAATTGACTGACAAACTTACTGACTGACTTACTGACTGACTAATTTACTAATTGACTGACTAACTAACTGACGGGATAACTAATGGACTAACTAACTGACTAATTGACTGACAAACTTACTGACTGACTTACTGACTAATTTACTAATTGACTGACTAACTAACTGACTTACTAACTAACTGACGGGATAACTAATGGACTAACTATCTGACTGACTGACTAACTGGCTGACTGACTAACTGACTGACTGACTGACTGACTGACTGACTGACTAACTGACTGACTAACAAACTTATTTACTAACTAACTGACGGGCTAACTAATGGACTAACAAACTGGCTGACTAACTAACTGACTGACTGACTGACTGACTGACTGACTAACTGGCTGACTAACTAACAGGCTGACTGACTAACTATCTAACTGACTGACTGACTAACTGATTGACTGACTAACTGACTGACTGACTAACTAACTACTGACTGACTGACTGACTAACTGACTAACAAACTTACTGACTGACATTGACTAACTGACGGACTAACTGGCTAACTAACTAAGTGACTGACTGACTGACTAACAAACTTACTTACTAACTAACTTACGGGATAACTAATGGACTAACAAACTGGCTGACTAACTAACTGACTGACTGACTAACTATCTAACTGACTGACTGACTAACTTACTGACTGATTTATACATGCATTTTATTAATGTGATTTATGTAAATAGAATTGGAAGGGAGAATTGATGTGAGATTGATAGATACCTAAGTGAATGTGTGTGAATATTCTCATCTCATAAATCATAAAATATTCTCATCTCGTAAGTCTGGCACACTATTATGACAGGTTTGGAGAAATACTTACTGACTGCTAGAATAAACATAGAGAAGATGCCAATAACCTGCCATAACCGCAGTCCCCAGAACACAACTGTTTCTGAAGTGACTGGGTCTGGCTTCTTTGGGGGATCTGTCGGTAAAAGCTGAGGAAAAAGAGTCAAAATTTGCATTAGTTACTTATTGTGTAATCTAGACAGGTACTCTTCAAATCACTATGCAGTTTGAGAATCTTCATATAAATTAGTCTAATGCAAATTGGAAAAATACTGCAATGGAAGCAAATATCAATCTGATTGAGAGAATGATAGTTTTTGCTTTGAGACACGGTAGAAAGACAACTGGAGTAAATACAGAATTGGAAAGACAACCCACTAGGCACACACTGGTTGAATTTTATATGAAATGATGTTGAGCCAACATGGAATAGACATTGAATTGATGTCTGTGCCCTGTGGGAAGCTTATGTCACTGTGTGTTGAGGGAGAAAACAACAGGGAAGAAAGGCTTGGAATAAAACCCTCAAAAATAGGATTTAGTAGATCATGCAGAATGTGGAACATGCCAGTCTGGTGTGACCCCTCATGACCCCTTAATATTCTGAATATATCTCAATCAACCTTAGGCCACTTGTGAGTGCTACCAGCACAAGCTTAAAAAAAATCTAATCTGCCTCACAAATTACCTCAAAATAGAGAACAATGGGTTGAATCTCAACCACCTTTCACAGAAATAGAAAGATGACTATCTGAATAAGAAAAATGGATAAAAACAAAACAAGAGCGTTGAACAACAAGCAACAAAATAGACAAAGAGCAACATTATGTTTGTCATGTCATGCCCAATCACTTTGAACACTAGAATCTGTATTAAGTAATTTCTTCCCACCAATTTGTTATATTATGTTGACTTAACCCAATTTTTGCTGAAAACTCAAGCTGGAAATAAGGCCCTGGAAAGCTACTGAATGCTGAGAAATACTGTAAGAACACAATGAAAACAAAATAATTGCCTCACTGAGTGAATGGCTCTGATGGAGGAGAATGAATCACACATTTTGGCACAAAGAGTGAATGGAAAAAAACATGAAGCACTCTCCCCCTAATTAGAGGGATCCAAACACTGTTTGTTTGGTAGAGAGGAAAAATACACTTTTAAACTGAACATGCTCATTCTTTAGTGTGACAACAATCTTAAGAAATTGTTTTTGAGATATTGATCTGATATGATTGGAAACATGTTTTTTGCTGACTAAAAATAGTCTCTAAACTGTTGAAGGTTATAGTGTTAGTCTGAGTATTCACATTTCAACACTTTTATTTGAGATAGGTCTTGAGAAAATGGGGAAATTCAGCGCTAGCAGACAGACATGAATCAAGAAGGATAAGCCAATCCCTCTTAGACCCAGTCCATTTCTTTGGCATCACAATTAGGCTACAGAGGTTATGCTGTTTGATTAATACAGTCATCATTATGATTAATTCAAAGTCCTGGTGATGAGCCTTAAATCATCTATAGTGTGTGAAATGTTTGTTAAAAGGATAGTTCACCCAAACTACAAAATTACATGTTGGTTTAGTTTATACCCTGTAACCAGTCTAACAAACAAACAGTGCCAGAGAAATAAAACCAAAGCATGGATTGCTGTCACAACATGTCCATAGACTGCTTACAGGGTAAGTAAACCAATGTGTATTTTTGTAATTTGTGTGAACTATCCCTTTTTGTGAATAGAGGCTATGAAAAGAACAGTATGCTGTGATTGCAGTTTATTCAGGAAGGTGTTGTAAAATCTATACCGTGCTGCATGGTGTGCTGCAGGCAATGCGAGCCATCACACTTACCCTACAACACACACACGCATGCACACACTCACACTACGGGTCTCATTCCTCTACCACATCACAGTCAGTGAGGTATTCTTCCTGGTGCTCCAGTATTGACATGCTTGGTTTAATTCAACAACAAGCGATGGGTTCCATCTCGTTATGTACAGTGCTTTTGGAAAGTATTAAGACCCCTTGACTTTTTCAACATTTTGTTACATTACAGCCTTATTCTGAAATTGATTAAATAGTTTTTTTACTCATCAATCTACACACAATACCCCATAATGACAAAGCAAAAACAAGTTTAGACATTTTTGCCAAAGAATCATAATAATATATTAATATTCAGACCCTTTCTCAGTACTTTGTTTAAGCACCTTTGGCAGCGATTACAGATTTGAGTCTTCTTGGGTATGACACTAGAAGCTTGGCACACCTGTATTTGGGGAGTTTCTCCCATTCTTCTCTGCAGATCTTCTTAAGCTCTGTCAGGTTGGATGGGGAGCTTCGCTGCACAGATATTTTAAGGTCTTTCCAGAGATGTTTGATCGGGTTCAAGTCCGGGCTCTGGCTGGACCACTCAAGTATATTCAGAGACTTGTCCCGAAACCACTCCTGCATTGTCTTGGCCGTGTGCTTAGGGTCGTTGTCCTGTTGGAAGGTGAACCTTCGCTCCAGTTTGAGGTCCTGAGAGCTCTGGAGCAGGTTTTCATCAAGGATCTCTCTGTACTTTGGCCTGCTCATCTTTCCCTGATCCTGACTCGTCTCCCAGTACCTTCTGCTGACAAACATCCCCACATCATGATGCTGCCACCAGCATACTTAACTGTAGGGATTGTGCTAGGTTTCCTCCAGATGTGACACATGGCATTCAGGCCAAAGAGTTCAATCTTGATTTCATCAGACCAGAGAATCTTGTTTCTCATGACTCTACCATAAAGGCCTGATTGGTGGAGTGTTGCAGAGATGGTTGTCCTTCTGGAAGGTTCTCCCATCTCACACAGAGGAACTCTGAAGCTTTGTCAGAGCAACCATCGGGTTCTTGGTCACCTCCCTGACCAAGGCCCTTCTCCCCTGATTGCTCAGTTTATGCCGGGCGGCCAGCTCTAGGAAGAGTCTTGTGGTTCCAAACTTCTACCATTTAAGAATGATGGAGGCCACTGTGTTCTTGGGGACCTTTAATGCAGCAGAAATGTTTTGGTACCCTTCTCCAGAGCTGTGCCTCGACACAATCCTGTCTCGGAGCTCTATGGACAATTCCTTCGACCTCATGGCTTGGTTTTTGCTCTAAACATGCTCTGTCAACTGTGGGACCTTATATAGACAGGTGTGTGCCTTTCCAAATAAAATTTAAATCAACTGAATTTACCACAGGTGCTCCAATCAAGTTGTAGAACATCTCAAGGATGATCAATGGAAACCGGATGCACCCAAGCTCAATTTCAAGTCTCATAACAAAGGGTCTGAATACGTTTGTAAATACGTTTATATATATATATATATATATATATATATATATATATATATATATATATATATATATAATATATATATATATATATATATATAAAAAGGGTTTCGCTTTGTCATTATAGGGTATTGTTTCTAGATTGATGAGGAAAATGTTTTATTTAATCCATTTTAAAATAACGCTGTAATGTAGCAAAATGTGGAAAAGGGGAAGGGGTCTGAAGACTTTCCAAATATAAACCCTGTATTGCTAACGCTATATGCTAACGCTATGGATTGGCTATTGAGAGGCTTTGAAGCCACCGGTCAGCCATATTGGCACTCCCCAGTAAGAGCAGTCCTCCATAGGAATTAATGGAATTCTACAGTATTTCAATTAAATGTTTCAAGGACAAAATTACATGCATTTAAGTGTTTTTCGTTGTTGTAGTCGGGACAGTAACGTTAGTAATCAAAAAAGTACTTTAAGGAAAAAAAATGATTTGTGTATTTTTTTATGTTAATCTCACATAATACAATTTAAAAGTATGCATTAAGGTGTCTGTAATGTAATAAATGTGGCAAAAATGAATGCAGACATTCATAAATGCATTTCTATAATTTCCTAAATAATGTTTACAATGGTGGGGAGTGCCAAGAGGGAGGCACAGTGGTTTCAACACAGCGCCCCCTATCAGTCAACTAGTGTGTATACAAGATCAATATATGATGGGTCAGGACACGGACACTTATTATGTTTTTTGACGTTGTAAATAATCTAATCTCACACTGAAATGGGAAGGCGGTTTATTATTATGAGTCATCCTCCCCTCACCAGCTTCCTTTGGGTGAAATGTAATCTAACAGTTAATAAACCGGATGGGAACAATGCACAACTATGACATTATCACAGCATAGATTACTGTACATCTTGAAGCTATTGTTATTTATGTAGATGTGTTATTTAGTCATTGGTGGATTGACCAACAAATAAAGTCATATGTAGGAAATTACTCTGGGCCAAACTCTTCTAGACAGAATACATGCTGAAAGACCATTGCCTTGAGGTACTGTATATTTTGTAAGAGAATTGTAATTTTTCTCAGTATTATTGCCATGTTGTCTCTCATCTCAGTGTGACAGACAGGAGTGCGTCCGAAATGGCACCCAATTCCCCATAATACCATGACCAAAGCCCATCTATTCCCTACGTAGTGTATTACTTTTGACCAGGGCCCTAGGGCTCTGTACAGGGAATAGGGTTTCATTTCAATCTCAGCCAGGGTCTTACAGGGCTGAGTGCTTGGCCTCAGTTGGGAGCTGCGTGTTAGAGCTGATTGGCTTTGGTGAGTCAGCATGTTAACAAGATGTCATGGGCCTAACCTTGTCTGACTTCTCAGCCAATCTCCAATGTCAGCAGTGTACCGTATGAGTATGTGTTCTATCTGCCAAGGCCATCAGTGGGACAGCATGTTGCCAAAACAAAAACTAATAATGGATTTTTTATGAAAATTGTTTGTAGCCTGACATGGCTTTACTCCCGAGTGTAATGCCACTTTAGGGGGGGAAACAGATTGTAACTCTGCTGCCCTTAATTCAAAGTAGTGAATTCATAGTATTTCAACATGATTATGTAATGCTAAAATGTCTTTCTCGCTCTCCTATTTGATGTGGTGGGATTAGTAGATGAGCCAGATAGCTTTGGTAAACATATTAAGACATCTCAGATCCAGTGGGAGAGTTGACTCTGGCTGCAGCTTGCAGTTGCTATGGTTGTTGAATTTTCAATGTCAAGCCTGATTCAGGAAAGGCTTAGTTGAGATAATTCTGACTTTATGCCATAGAATGAACACACTCTTAGAAAAAAATATGCTAAGTAGAACCATACAGGGTTCTTCGGTTTGTCCCCATTGGGGAACCCGTTTTGGTGCTGGGTACAACCCTTTGCAGAGGGTTCTATCTAGAACCCTCTATGTAGGGTTCTTCAAAGAATCCCCAGTATCCTCTATGAAGGGTTCTACTGAGAACCCTTTTATCTTAGGAGGGTTCTACCTAGAACCATCTGTGAACGGTTCCACCAGCCTTATTAGCCTTAAACATTTAATTAGTTATAACAATATTTTACAAACTGTACACCATAAGGATTTCTTTGAGGGCCTAGTTATACCCTAACACAGTGGTGTTAGGAATCTCCTGGTTTACAGGCCACATCAGGCCTACAAGTCACATTATACTGGCTTATAAAGTGATGTGTAATTCCTATTGGAATCCAGACAGAGTTAGGATATCCAACAAGTGGAAATGTTAATCACCCGCAAACTGCATTCAGAATGACTGCCAGGGTAGGGAAGGTTGAATACTGAGACTACCTCAATCATCTAAACTGGAACAACCAACTGGTGCAATAAATCAAATTTCTAACAGATGAAATTATACAATTCATCAATCAACCAATCAATGTAGTGTACATGCAAAAATACAGTAAAACAAACAATTCTGAAAATCTCCCTGCAATAGAGCATGCTGGGAATATTATGTATGGTTCTATGGAGAACCCTTCATGCCTTCTAAATCATTCTTCTTTTCTTCTAAAGAATCATCAAAGAACTCTTTCTTCCAAAAATAGTTATTAGGATGTGAAAGGTTTTAGGTAGAACCCTTTGCCTTACAAAAAATCCCTTGTGTTCCAAAAAGGGTTATTCTGATCAAAACGATTCTTGGTAGAATAACCCTATCCCTCCGCAAAGAACCCTTTTGGAATATTTTTTTCTAAGAGTGTACATAAGAGAATATTCGAACCGAATATCACATGGGTATTGTAATTCAAATCATTTGGGAGAGGTGTCATGTGCATGCTGGTTATCCTTCTCTGTTATTATCTAAATGATAATAATTTTCCTCTAAGATTTCCCGTTATTTAGCTCCCTCTCGGAACATAATGAAATCTACCTCCTAAGAGAATGAAAATACACTGAGTATACAAAACAGTAAGAACAAAACATTGAATCAACATGGAAAACTAATTGGATTTCAAAAATGTTAGCAACGTAAGGGAATATCGTTTTTTTTCACCCAATTTTTGACCTAAATCCAATGACATTGTGACATTTTTTGTTGATTTCACAGTGAATTCACGTTAGTTGACAACTTAACCAAATGTAAATCAAAACTAGACGCTGAAATAACATCTGTGCACAGTGGGTTATGATTGACCTTGTTCACCAAATTCCAATTTCATTACAATCAATAATAATAAAAAAAAATTGCTCATTATATTTATTCATGAATCAGCTTTTCCTACTGGATCTGTCACCTATTCTCTATTAAACTCTCTGCCAGAATCTTCTGAAATTGACATTTGAATATCAGAGACTGATAAATACATATACATGGAGCGATCACCTTGGGAAAACTATGAAAAAACTCTGGATCTATTGAAGCAAAGTCAGGGATCTACATGAATATTAAAGCTACTCTGCCTCATCGGAGGATTTCATCACTAACGCCCACAAACTACAAATGCTGCTGGCGCTGCTGGTGCAGCATATCAACAAGGAAATTGTTCACACGATCAAGTCTGGGTATCCATCAGCAATAACAGTGCATGTGTTGTCATTATATCAAGACGGACATTTCTAGAACTTTCATGTTTATTCTCTGATCTAGCATGGAATTGTGTTGCTTGTTTTGTACAACACCCTGTATGTGGTATAACATGGAGTCTCACATTTCAAAACAATGCATTAGCTCCCTTCTGTATTCTGCCGTGGTGCTCTCAACTGCCTGCCACAGTATTTCATTTTTGATTCCGCCGCCTACGGCATCACTCCCAGCTTTAGAAAATACAAATGGCGGCACATGGCTATCACTACGTCTGTGCATGCTGCAACGGCCCGTCTTCGCCATGCTACTCCAGGAAGAACGCCACCACAAAGTATCCCATTACGACACATGTAGATTGATTATTGTCTAAGGGGCCGCCCAACACTATAGCTCTATAGCGAACAAGCCCCATTCATTAATCACATGAAAACAAGCAACCAGCCTATAAACAGGGGAGGGAGCGAGTGTGACAGACACCCACACCTCCGTAAGCATTAACCCGATGATGAGCCTCAACCAGTGGACAAAGACGTGTATGAACAAATACGTTCTTACCTCTGGGTCTGGGACCTGGGAGAATACAGTGGAGATGCTGAAGGAGAGAAGCGCTGCCCCCAAGCCCAGCAGCACTGGCTGGAGAGGGGGACAGGAAGAAGGCCGTTCCCCGGCTGCCATTATTTTCCACTTCCCTTCTCCCTGCAGGCTACAGCTCCTTGCCCCCTCTCTCCTCTCCTCTCCTCTCTTCTGCCTGCCTGGGTGGCTGCGCTGTAGGCTACCATGGACAAGTCCACAATGGCCCTGGATGATTGATGGTCAGAGAGGGGTGCTGAAGAGGACAGAGGGTGTCCTCTCTCCTCTCATCTGGTGTACTGCCTCTGCCTCTCCTCCCCTGTTCTTCTCCCTCCCAACACAGAGCACCATACACCACTATAACACATCACACTGTCTTCCTGTAGACAGCTCCACGAGCCACTAGCCAGCCCCTCCGGTTAGGGTTATTAATTAAGGAATAGGACCGGTGTAGTTTACTGCCCATTCTGCCAGGAACGGGCGGTAGGGAGGTTAAAGCACTGCTCTGTCTGGAGGACTGGAGATAGGGAGGTTATAACACTGCTCTGTCTGGGGGACTGGAGATAGGGAGGTTATAACACTGCTCTGTCTCGGGGATGGGAGATAGGGAGGTTATAACACTGCTCTGTCTCGGGGATGGGAGATAGGGAGGTTATAACACTGCTCTGTCTCGGGGATGGGAGGGAGCTGCCTGCTTGTGTTGAACAATCAGGGGAACATCGAGAGGTGAATGACATCTTTCAGTTCTACTGTCCTTGTCCTCTGTGTGGCAGGATATAATATAAAGCGTAGGTTGTAGGTGTCTGGCTTCAGAACACAGTGTTTGACTGACACTGTGTTGTTGCCAGTAGACTGTTGACAGGTATTTTTCTCATGAAATTACAGATGGATAAATATAATCAATCACTTGGGTAATTTACTGACCTCAGAGTTGCAAGTACGTTATAACATAGTTTGTGTTTTTGTCCAGTTTATTTGCCTACAATGACCAGATATTCACACATCTGACTGATCCATTTCACAGGATTAGTTGCTGCATTTATAAGTAAAAAACGATGAGGAAATCAGTTGACGCTATACTCTGCTTTGACCATATGTAACACCCCCACCTCCACAGTAACCAGACAGAGGTGGTTAGCTAGTGGTCATGGAACACACTGATGACAGCTCAGTTACACTATGCTGAGGCATAGTGACTGTCACTGTAGCAGCAGCATGGAGGAAGATCCCTCCCAGGCTCACATCCACATCACAGGAAGAGATCTCCTGGTTGATTTAGTTTAGTTTAGTTTTTTAAGATATCCATTAGTCCAACAGGGATAATACTACCAGAGTCTTTATTTGTCTGGCTAAGCCACCTTTTCTCGACTGACTAAGGAGTCACTTAGGCTACTTAGGCTCTGGTAACACAGGCAGCCCAATTCTGATATTTTTTCCGCTAATTGGCCTTTGACCAATCACATCAGGATCTTTTCACATCATATCTTTTTCAGAACTGATTGTTCAAAAGACCAATTAGTGGGAAAAAAACATCAGAATCGGGCTGCCTGTCTAAACGCAGCCAATGCCCTAGATCTGTGCTCTTGAATGTTAAGCTGTCATACTCTCTATGATTAACCCTTACAGGATGTGAGAGGCCTACAGTACTCAATATGATACATGAATGTGCTACTCTTAGTTTGAATTAGGTTGCATCTTGTCACGTAAGACAAGCCACAATTAAGAATTTCATAAAGGGGCAAACAGCCTAGGTGTTTTTCTTAGTCTTTTTAATGATCAAATACCTCACTTTGACATGTATGTGCCCTTACAATGTGGTAAATAACTGTATTAAATTACTCATCAATCCCTTTTGAGTGTTTTGTGTACTAGGAGATACCAATGAGTTTAAGATAATGGTCTTCGGGAATGTCAAATGGTGGAAAATTACAGATTATTTTAGATCTGGGTTGTGCCGGCAGCGTGAGGTAGCTAACTGGGTGACAACATCACTTCCTGTGGGCAGCCACCTGGAACACAAGAATAAAGGGGTTTAAATACATATCACTTCGATCAATTGTCCAATGGAAACACCTGCTGATTTCACAGGAGGAATTAGTCACACCTGTGACAGAACAAGTGACACAATCTGGCCTGATTCTTCTGATGGTTAGATTGTTAGATGGCCTGATTCTTCTGATGGTTAGATGGCCTGATTCTTCTGATGGTTAGATGGCCTGATTCTTCTGATGGTTAGATGGGAGGAGAAGGTTGTTGACATGACCTACTATAAGTGACACAAGCAAATTGGTTGGAAGACAAAATATGATTGAAAGGTGATTACTGGTGATTTTCCTCCAAAATAGGTAATTTGTTTGTTTAGTCAAAATGTATTTGATACAGATAGAAAGTGGTGATTAGGCAATAATTATTTCAAGGCATCATACAAACAATTCATCGCCTAGTTCTATAATCCCCTGAGCTCTAAGATGATATGAGTCGATAACCACAGCGTGAATGGCATTGGAAAAAGCTTTTGGACATTTGCTTAGTTACCAGAAGCCATAGCAGCGCAACAACTAAATGGATGTCAACGGTACCTTTTATTCAGCATTGCCCTTGGTGCTACAGATTTTGTCACACAATTGCACATTTGCATTGCTTTTCTCAATACAAATTGCTGTCATGATCTGTAATCCACTCCAAGCCTTTGCTGAACTTCGTGTAGACATTAGACAGTTGGCAAGGTTTTGACTAGATGGTATACAGCTACGGAAATAATTGACTTTTTGTAGCAGGTTAGGAGAATTTATGCAGCAGATTAGGATAATTAACATAGTAGGTTAGTAGAAATAGCTTAAGGTTAGGAAAAGGGTTTGGGTTAGGGTTAGCTAAAATTATAAAATTCTCCCCGACCTGTAGACAACATGGGAATGACTAATTGGCCAATTAGGTTTTATTTTCTATAGTCGCAAGATGCGAGGGGACAGCTGTCATTTTCATAGCTCACAACAGAAAATAGGCAGCAGTCACGCACAAAGATGTGCTGATATTCTGTTCTCTAACAGCTTGGTCTGGAACAACATGTTCGTGGAGGAGGATTTCCCTCATGCTCTTTTCTTCTTCATGACAGTTCCCATTACGGTCTTTTTCTATATATAGAACCATTACTTACTGATTTGTCAATGTCAGTGTTTTATACTGTAGCTATATACTGTATCTTTATTCGATTTTTAACATATCCTTATTAGATTTCTTGTATATTGTGAAATAGGGTTCTTCAGTGTTTGACCCTGTGTACTTTGCACCCTGACTTCTCTTTCGACCTACTCTTCCTCAGATCAAGTGGATTACATCATGTGCTAGAAGCACACACACACAGGGAGAAACCTTTACCTTAAGGCCATTAAAGCCTGGGAACAGGAAGTAGAGGACAGAGCAAGGTGAGAAACAGGAAGTGCCCAATGGAAGCACTTGAATAAATGTAGTCTGACAATAATGTATTACTCTAGATGACCTTCAGTGATTGGATCCATCTAACATGAATACATTGAGATGCTGCATGTGAGCAGATGTTGTCTTTTTGACAGCTGCTTTTGACAGTATCATTAGTCTATGAATTCTTAATCTGGCAATTTACAGGGGATCTGACATTTCCTGGTCTGATCTATTTCTCCTTCGGACTAAGATCAGCGTTCTTATCTGAGCAGGGACTGGAAAGACAAACTGATTTCTACAACCACAGAGAGCTTGACAAGCCAAGATAACCAAAGAAAATATCAAGAGAAATATGCAAAAACTAGCTTGCATTCTTGAAATACAAATGAAATAACTTTGAGGAAATAGAGTATTCCCTTGATCAATGGTACTCTTCCTGCCGTTTGCTATAAACAAGTTAATTCCGCTGTATCTTTCTTTCCACGGCACGGTGATATAACACAACACCAGTCATATCCACCAACCATCTGTCAGTGGGGCAGCGCCAGGCTTGATCCCCATTTATCCTGCCTTGCTTGTTTAAAATATGACTCATGGCTGATCTTACATGTCAACTGGGGTAAAAAGTGTATCTGCATCAGTGGCTATGGCTATCGCTGTGGCAGATACATAACACAGTCAGTGATTCAGACTTCCAGGCAGCTTGAGTTCGGCCTATTCATCCTTACTACCTCAGCCATATAAAGTACATGCCCCTTTGCCATGAGTGGGATAATTGGTAATAATGTGTGTGGTGTCTTCTCAGTGAAAGGTGAAATACACTACCGTTCAAAGTTTGGGGTCACTTAGAAATGTCCTTGTTTTTGAAAGAAAAGCAATATTTTTTGTCCATTAAAATAACAACAAATTGATCAGAAATACAGTGTAGACATTGTTAATGTTGTAAATTACTACTGTAGCTGGAAACGGTAGATTTTTTATGGAATATCTACGTAGGCGTACAGAGGCCTATGATCAGCAACCATCACTCCTGTGTTCCAATGGCACGTTGTGTTAGCTAATCGAAGTTTATCATTTTAAAAGGCTAATTGATCATTAGAAAACCCTTTTGCAATTATGTTAGCACAGCTGAAAACTGTTGTCCTGATTAAAGAAGCAATAAAATTGGTCGCCTTCAGACTAGTTGAGTATCTGGAGCATCAGCATTTGTGGGTTCGATTACAGGCTCAAAATGGCCAGAAACTAAGACCTTCCTTCAGAAACTCGTCAGTCTATTCTTATTCTGAGAAATGAAGGCTATTCCATGCGAGAAATTGCCAAGAAACTGAAGATCTTGTACAACGCTGTGTACTACTCCTTTCACAGAACAGCGCAAACTGTCTCTAACCAGAATAGATAGAGGAGTGGGAGGCCCCGGTGCACAACTGAGCAAGAGGACAAGTACATTAGAGTGTCTAGTTTGAGAAAAAGACGCCTCACAAGTCCTCAACTGGCAGCTTCATTAAATAGTACCCGCAAAACACCAGTCTCAACGTCAACAGAGGCGACTTCCCTTTTAAAACCAATGGCCTTCTAGGCAGAGTTGCAAAGAAAAGCCTTGGGGCTGAAGGGGGGGGGTTCGCCCAGGGAACCATACAAGCTACAACCGCCACAGAACGGTAGTGTAGTTCAGAGGTAATTTTCCAAAAGGATTGTTTGGTAGCGTCTGTCACAGGCTACTATGATAGAGTTGGGGTCAGCTGCCAAGGTGTGCATCCGTTGACATCTGATAAAAGAAGGTATAAAAACAGGTAGAATTAGAGGACAGACTCATATGAGGACAAAACTGTCCAAGATAACATACTGGTGTATTGCAGCCTGGGGCTTAGCAATCTGACCAAATACGTGAGTTACACAAAATGGGGTTCTCTCATTCATTTTCAGAATAAAAGTGTTTATTTGTAGACTCGAACATTGCTATTCGTTGAGGCCTCAGACAACATCTTATCTTTGATTATTTGCCAGAAAGGTTTTCTTCTTGGAAATAAAAGCAGTGCTTGCTGTACCTGTTGAAAATACAAGATAAGTCTGGAACACATTGGCTATGAATTCAAATTGGTAATTGAAGGGATAATCTGATTTATTAGAATAGAAAGCTGCACAAATTAATGTATTTTGTCTGTAATGAAATCAGATGAGATGTTCATCACATGCAATTAAATGATAATTAATAGGAGTTTGTGAGTGTTTTTGGTGACAAGCCGAATTTCTTCAGCATCCTGATGTTGAAGAGGCGCTGTTGCGCCTTCTTCACCACACTGTCTGTGTGGGTGGACCATTTAAGTTTGTCCGTGATGTGTACGCCGAGGAACTTAAAACTTTCCACCTTCCCCACTACTGTCCCGTCGATGTGGACAGGAGGGTGCTCCCTCTGCTGTTTCCTGAAGTCCATGATCATCTCTTTAGTTTTGTTGACGTTCAGTGAGAGGTTATTTTCCTGACACCACACTCCGAGGGCCACACTCTCACCACACTCTGACACCACATCACCTCCTCCCTGTAGGTCGTCTCGTCGTTGTTGGTAATCAAGGTTACCACTGTAGTGTCGTCAGCAAACTTGATGATTGAGTTGGAGGCGTGCTTGGCCACGCTGTCATGAGTGAACAGGGAGTACAGGAGAGGGCTGAGAACGCACCCTTGTGGGGCCCCAGTGTTGAGGATCAGCGGGGTGGAGATGTTGTTTCCTACCCTCACCACCTGGGGCCGTCCCGTCAGGAAGTCCAGGACCCAATTGCACAGGGCTGGGTTGAGACCTAGGGTCTCGAGCTTAATGACGAGTTTGGAGGGTACTATGGTGTTAAATGCTGAGCTGTAGTCGATGAACAGCATTCTTACATAGGTATTCCTCTTGTCCAGCTGGGTTAGGACAGTGTGCAGTGTGATTGCGATTGCGTCGTCTGTGGACCTATTGGGACAGTAAGCAAATTGGAGTGGGTCTAGGGTGTCTGGTAGGATGGAGGTGATATGATCCTTGACTAGTCTCTCAAAGCACTTCATGATGACGGAAGTGAGTGCTACGGGGCGATAGTCATTTAGTTCAGTTACCTTAGCTTTCTTGGGAACAGGAACAATGGTGGCCCTCTTGAAGCATGTGGGAACAGCAGAGCTGGTTTGTGTGTGCAGTTTAAAACCCTGAGAACTTCCCCTTTTAAAACCAATGACAGGGAGGGACTGACTGATATTAATATCTATCTATACATCATGATATTGAATATCAATAGCAATGTCAAGATCAGTTTCAATTACCTTGTCCAAGTCACGTAGGGCAAAAACGCCAAGGAAGGTTTTATTTTATTTATTTCACCTTTATTTAACCAGGTAGGCAAGTTGAGAACAAGTTCTCATTTACAACTGCGACCTGGCCAAGATAAAGCAAAGCAGTTTGACACATACAACAACACAGAGTTACACATGGAGTAAACAAACATACAGTCAATAATACAGTAGAAAAAAAACAAATCTATATACAAAGAGTGCAAATGAGGTAGGATAAGGAAGGTAAGACAATAAATAGGCCATGGTGGCAGAGTAATTACAATATAGCAATTTAACACTGGAATGGTAAAAATGTGCAATAGATGAATGTGCAATGTAGAAAAACTGGGGTGCAAAGGAACAAGATAAATAAATAAATACGGTAGGGGATGAGGTAGTTGGTTGGGCTATTAACAGATGGGCTATAAACAGGTGCAGGGGTCTGTGAGCTGCTCTGACAGCTGGTGCTTAAAGCTGTTGAGGGAGATAAGTGTCTCCAGTTTCAGATTTTTGAAGTTCGTTCCAGTCATTGGCAGCAGAGAACTGTAAGGAGAGTCGGCCAAAGGAGGAATTGGCTTTGGGGGTGACCAGTGAGATATACCTGCTGGAGCGCGTGCTACGGGTTGGTGCTGCTAAGGTGACCAGTGAGCTGAGAAGGCGGGACTTTATCTAGCAGGGACTTGTAGACGACCAGGAGCCAGTGGATATGGCTACGAGTGTAAAGTGAAGGCCAGCCTACGAGAGCGTACAGGTCGCAGTGGTGGGTGGTATATGGGGCTTTGGTAACAAAATGGATGGCACTGTGATAGACTGCATCCAGTTTGTTGAGTAGAGTATTGGAGGCTATTTTGTAAATTACATCACCGAAGTCGAGGATCGGTAGGATGGTCAGTTTTACGAGGGTGTTTGGCAGCATGAGTGAAGGAAGCTTTGTTGCGAAATAGGAAGCCAATTCTAGATTTTATTTTAGATTGGAGATGTTTGATGTGAGTCTGGAAGGAGAGTTCACAGTCTAACCAGACACCTAGGTATTTGTAGTTTTCCACATAATCTAAGACAGAACCGTGATGCTGGATGGGGGGGACAGGTGCGGGCAGCGATCGGTTGAAGAGCATGCATTTAGTTTTACTTGCGTTTAAGAGCAGTTGTAGGCCACGGAAGGAGAGTTGTATGGAATTGAAGCTCGTCTGGAGGGTAGTTAACACAGTGTCCAAAGAGGGGCCGGAAGTATACAGAATGGTGTCATCTGCGTAGAGGTGAATCAGAGACTCACCTGCAGCAAGAGCGACATCAAGAGCGTTATTCCATTAAATGTTTTATATTCATTGTTGTAAACCCAACCTTGATTTATTTTTATCTAGCCTAAATACCTTTGTTGTTAAACCACAGTCTTGGCTTGCTTTCCTCCTTACTTACTGTAAATGACCAGATTAGGACTCTTCTGGGGCAGCATATTTATTTGCTTTCCATTGCATGTAAATGAGAAAGTTGTTACAGTGGGAATGAATGGACTCATAGAGGGGCACACATACCGTCCGTTCGTGTTCAGGGCCTAGAGAAATGTTCACACACACACACACACACACACACACACACACACACAGTATCCCTCAAATACTGATGGCTAACTTAAACCTCCGAGTTCACAGCTCGGGGGGTTGACTTTAGTTTCTGGATGCAGTCAATGGTCTGGAGGAAGCACTGATCCAGAATGAGGGGGAACACCTCTGAGGAGAATGATGGAGAAAGGAGTCATTGAAACCTGGAATGACAAATAGGTCAGCCTGTTTACGCACTGCTGTGTTTACACAAGCTTATGTTTGGCTTGGTGGGTTATTGGGCATTTTGGAATAAATCTACACCTTTCTGCGTAATCCAACTTTCATACAAAAACATTAAAACCGTTTGGTTGAAATGTAATTTATTTGAAAGTGATGACAGTGACATCCCTGTAATTACTGAAGTCATCAGGAATAGACATATTAATGCTACGTTTGTAAACAAGAGGTGGGAATTTACCAGCTGTGAAGTTGTAAATACCAGTTGGATGCATTCACGTGCTTTGAACTCATTCAAGCATTCACGTGCTAATGACCAACAAGCTACATAAACTAAAAGTACAACTATCATGCTTGGAAACAAATGACAGAGTTCAAAAACCATATTAGTCGATTGCTTTTATAAATAAATGTTTTGTTGCTTCATTTAACTGGCAAAAATGCTGTTATCAAGGTCATTTCCTTAGTAGGTGATGTCAGAGGTCACAATGTGGGAGAAGTGGGTGAAGTGGGTCAGGATGATAGAGTTTCCCACTAGTAATTTGCCAGTGGGAGGGCCGTTGAAGATTTATCCCAGTCGTTTGTGGTAAATTCCCACTTGGTTACAAATGCAGCATTATATAACATGGGGGTTTACTACTTGACGACATACAGGAGTGACTGACAGCTCATTTAAGTTGCAAATGAATGCAATATGTTATAATTGTATTAATAACTGACTTACACAGAATGTAAAAAACATTAGTCCCGTGTGGCTCAGTTGGTAGAGCATGGCTCTTGCAATGCCAGGGATGTGGGTTTGATTCCCACGGAGGACAAGTCTGATAAATGTATCCACTCAATACTGTAAGTAGCTCTTCTAAATGACTAAAATGTACAAATGTATTAGGAAGACATGCCTTTTCCATGACAGACTGAACAGGTGAAATCTATGATCCCTTATTTATGTCACCTGATATATCCACTTTAAATCAGTGCAAATGAAGGGTAGGTGACAGGTTAAAGAAGGATAATTGAGACATGGATTGTGTATGTGTGCCATTCAGAGAGTAAATGGAAAAGACAAAAGATTTAAGTGCCTTTGAATGGTGTATGGTAGTAGGTGCCTGGCACACTGGTTTGAGTGTGTCAAGAACTGCAACGCTGCTGGGTTTTTCACACTCAAAGGTTCCTGTGTGTCTCAAGAATGGTCCACCACCCAAAGGAAACCCAGCCAACTTGACAAAACTGTGGGAAGCATGGAGTCAACATGGGCCAGCATCCCTGTGCAACGCTTTCAACACCTTGTAGTCTATGCCCAGACAAATTGAGGCTGTTCTGAGTGCAAAAGGGGGTGCAACTCAATATTAGGAAAGTGTTCCTAATGTTTCTACACTCAGTGTATACAGTGCCTCCGGAAAGTATTCAGACCCCATGACTCTTTCCAAATGTTGTTACGTTAGAGCCTTATTCTAAAATGTATTAAATAAATAAAAATCCTCAGCAATCTACACACAATACCCCATAATGACAAAGCAAAAACAGGTTTTTAGAAGTTACCAAATTTATAAAAAATTGATCACAGAAATACCGTATTTACACATATAAATACCCTTTGCTATGACAAACGAAATTGAGCTCAGGTGCATCCTGTTTCCATTGATCATTCTCGAAATATTGCTACAAATTGATTGTAGTCCACCTGTGGTAAATAACATTGATTGGAAATGGTTTGGAAAGGCACAACGGTCTATAAAAATGTCCCACAGTTGACAGTGCATGTCACAGAAAAACACAAGCCATGAGGTCAAAGAAATTGTCCATGGAGCTCCGAGACAGGATTGTGTGGAGGCACAGATCTGGGGAAGGGTACCAAAAAAATGTCTGCAGCATTGAAGGTCCCCAAGAACACAGTGCCTGCCATCATTCTTAAATGGAAGAAGTTTGTAACCACCAAGACTCTTCCAAGAGCTGGCTGCCTGGCCAAACTGAACAATCGGGGGAGAAGGGCCTTGGTCAGGGAGGTGACCAAGAACCCGATGGACACTCTGACAAAGCTCTAGAGTTCCTCTATGGAGAAGGGAGAACTTTCCAGAAGGACAACCATCTCTGCAGCACGCCACCAATCAGGCCTTTATGGTAGAGTGGCCAGACGGAAGCCACCCCTCAGTAAAAGGCACATGACAGCCCGCATGGTTTGCCAAAAGGGACCTAAAGACTCAAGATTCTCTGGTCTGATGAAACCAAGATTGAACTCTTTGACCTGAATGCCAAGCGTCACGTCGAGGAAACCCGGCACCATCCCTACAGTGAAGCATGGTGGTGGCAGCATCAGCGTCAGGGACTGGGAGACTAGTTAGGATCGAGGCAAAGATGAACGACAAGGACCCTAAACACACAGCCAAGACAACGCAGGAGTGGCTTTGGGACAAGTCTCTGAATGTCCTTGAGTGGCCCAGCCAGAGCCTAGACTTGAACCTGATCAAACATTTCTGGAGAGACCTGAAAATACCTGTGCAGCAACGCTCCGCATCCAACCTAACCGAGCTTGAGGATCTGCAGAGAAGAATGGGAGAAACTCCACAAATAAAAGTGTGGCAAGCTTGTAGCATCATACCCAAGAAGACTTGGATATGGCGCCGAAAGGAGATGGTTACAGGATCGTAAAACTGCAGCAAATTGTGCATGTTTATTCACATTACTTGTAACTTATTTTGTACATAATGTTTCTGCTACGTGTCTTATGACCGAAAAGTGCTTCTAGATATCAGGACAGCGATTACTTACCCCGCACTGGAGGAATACTTCTTCAACGAGTCGGAAGTGAAGGATTTACTTCAGACGCCCGACAAGGCCCTCGCCCCTGTCATTCGCAGGAGAAAGAGACGGAGGTATTGGGGATGAAGGGGTCCGTGTGACTTGTAAGGATCCGTTGCCGAGAGGGTAGTCTATCTTCATCATTGGTCCTATCAGCCAACATACAATAAATCGATAATAAAATAGACGAACTACGATCACGTGTATCCTACCAATGGGACATTAAAAACGGTAATATCTTATGTTTCACCAAGTCTTGGCTGAACAACAACATGAATAACACACAGCTGGCGTGTTTTAAGCTTTTTCGGAAGGATAAAACAGCGGCCTCTGGTTAGACAAGTGATGGCAGTCTATGTATATTTGTAAACAACAGCTGCTGCACGAAATCTAAGGAAGTCTCTAGGTTTGGCTCACCTGAGAGATGATCTCATCATAAGCTGTAGACCACACTATTTACCAAGAGAGTTCATCTGTATTTTTCATAGCTGTCTATATACCACCACAAACCGATGCTGGCTAAGACCGCACTCAATGAACTGTATACGGTGTTACAACCTGGCTCAAGATTGTAACAAAACAATGGGAAACCACACACTGAGTAAAGGAATTACAAAATGAATTCATTCCATAAATAAAGTAAACACTCACAACAATAATCAGATGGGACATGAAGGTCAGTAAATTAGGTGTCAACTGCCAAAGCCACAGCGAAACAACCAAAGGTATGCATGGAGAGAGGAAACTCTTGCTTAATTGGGAAACAGTGGCTTTATGCCACAGCTGAGCTTTCACAGGTGTGCCCCACCAGCACTGACAACCCTCCCAGCTCTGCCCACCACTCCTACTCCGCCCACAAATCTCCTGCGGGAAGTAAGCACAGCAAAACCCAGTAGACAGAGCAGGGAGAGGCCGTCACAATGGCCATAAGCAAACAGGAAAACGCTCATCCAGGTGGCGCTCCTAGTGGCCGGGGACTTTAATGCAGGGAAACTCAAATCCGTTTTACCTCATTTCTATCCCTTGACAGTCTCACTGACATTTTCAACCTGTCCCTGACTGACTCTGTAATGCTAACATGTTTCAAGCAGACCACCATAGTCCCTGTGCCCAAGAACACTAAGGTAACCTGTCTATATGACTACCGAACCCTAGCACTCAAGTCTGTAGCCATGAAGTGCTTTGAAAGGCTGGTCATCGCTCACATCAACACCATTATCCCAGAAACCCTAGACCCACTGCAATTTGCATACAGGCCCAACAGATCCACATATGAATCAAATCAAATTTTATTGGTCACATACACATGGTTAGCAGATGTTAATGCGAGTGTAGCGAAATGCTTGTGCTTCTATTTCCGACCGTGCAGTAATATCTAACAAGTAATCGAACAATTTCACAACAACTACCTTATACACACAAGTGTAAGGGAATGATTAAGAATATGTACATATAAATATATGGATGAGCGATGGCCGAACGGCATAGGAAAGATGCAGTAGATGGTATAGAGTACAGTATATACATATGAGAAGAGTAATGTAGGGTATGTAAACATTATATAAAGTGCCATTGTTTAAGTGACTAGTGATACATTTGTTCCATCCAACTATTAATTATTAAAGTGGCTAGAGAATGAGTCTGTATGTTGGCAGCAGCCACTCAATGTTAGTGATGGCTGTTTAACCTTTTAGGGAGCGGCAGAGGTGTAGGTTTTGGAGAGTCTGGCGTGCCCAAAGTAAAATGCCTGCCACTCAGGCCCAGAAGCACATAATTAGTATGATTGGATAGGAAACACTCTGAAGTTTCTAAAACTGTTAAAATAATGTCTGTGAGTATAATAGAACTGATATAGCAGGCGAAAACCCGAGGAATTTCTGTCCTGAATTTTTTCTTTTGTGACATGCCCTCACTTTCAATGGCTGTCTATGGGATTCTCAGTAAAATAGGACCCAGATTGCAGTACCTATGGCTTCCACTAGATGTCAGTCTTCAGACAAGGTTTCATGCTTTATCATGGAAAATAAGAAGAATTTGTAAGTGGATAGAGGAAGTCACTTTAGTTTTTTGTGCGCTAGACAGTGTGCGCGTTCCTCTATATTTTCCTTTTCTATCTGACCTCACCTTCTGGATGATAGCGGGGTGAACAGGCAGTGGCTTGGGTGGTTGTTGTCCTTGATTATCTTTTTGGCCTTCCTGTGACTACGGGTGGTGTAGGTGTCCAGGAGGGCAGGTAGTTTGCCCCCGGTGATGCGTTGTGCAGACCTCACTACCCTCTGGAGGGCCTTACGGTTGTGGGCGGAGCAGTTGCCATACCAGGCTGTGATACAGCCTGACAGGATGCTCTCGATTGTGCATCTGTAAATGATTGAGAGTGTTTTTGGTGACAAGCCAAATTTCTTCAGCTTCCTGGGGTTGAAGAGGCGCTGTTGTGCCTATTTCGCCACGATGTCCATGTGGGTGGACCATTTAAGTTTGTCCGTGATGTGTACGCCAATGAACTTAAAACTTTCCACCTTCTCCACTACTGTTCCATCGATGTGGATAAAAGTCCAAATTGATTTCCTGAAGACCACGATCATCTCCTTTGTTTTGTTGACGTTGAGTGTGAGGTTATTTTCCTGACACCACACTCCGAGGGCACTCACCTCCTCGCTGTAGGCCGTCTTGTCGTTGTTGGTAATCAAGCCTACCACTGTAGTGTCGTCAGCAAACTTGATGATTGAGTTGGAGGCGTGCATGGCCACGCAGTCATGGGAGTACAGGAGAGGGCTGAGAACGCACCCTTGTGGAGCCCCAGTGTTGAGGAACAGCGGGGTGGAGATGTTTCCTACCCTCACCACCTGGGGCCGGCCCGTCAGAAAGTCCAGGACCCAGTTGCACAGGGCGGGGTCGAGACCCAGGGTCTCGAGCTTAATGACGAGTTTGGAGGGTACTATGGTGTTGAATGCTGAGCTGTAATCGGTGAACAGCATTCTTACATAGGTATTCCTCTTGTCCAGATGGGTCAGGGCAGTGTGATTGCAATTTTAGTGTCGTCTGTGGACCTATTGGGGCGGTAAGAAAATTGGAGTGGGTCTGGGGTGTCAGGTAGGGTGGAGGTGATATGATCCTTGACTAGTCTCTCAAAGCACTTCATGATGACGGAAGTGAGTGCTACGGGGCGATAGTCGTTTTGCTCAGTTATCTTAGCTTTCTTGGGAACAGGAACAATGGTGGCCCTCTTGAAGCATGTGGGAACAGCAGACTGGGATAGATTGAATATGACCATAAACACACCAGCCAGCTGGTCTGTGCATGCTCTGAGGACGCGACTGGGGATGCCGACAGCCTTGCGAGGGTTAACACGTTTAAATGTTTTCCTCACGTTGGCTGCGGTGAAGGAGAGCCTGCAGGTTTTGGTAGCGGGCCGTGTCAGTGGCACTGTATTGTCCTCAAAGCGAGCTAAGAAGTTGTTTAGTTGGTCTGGGAGCAAGACATCAATGTCCACGGCGGGGCTGGTTTTCTTGTTGTAGTCTGTGATTGATTGTAGACCCTGCAACATACCTCGTGTCTGAGCCGTTGAATTGCGACTCTACTTTGTCTCTATACTGACGCTTAGCTTGTTTGATTGCCTTGCGGAGGGAATAGCTATACTGTTTGTATTTGGTCATGTTTCCGGTCGCCTTGCCATGATTAAAAGCAGTGGGTCACGCTTTCAGTTTTGCACGAATGCTGCCATCAATCCATGGTTTCTGGTTGGGGAAGGTTTTAATATTCACCGTGGGTACCACATCCCCGATGCACTTGCTAATAAACTCGCTCACCGAATCAGCGCATATATCAATGTTATTGTCCGATGCTATCCGGAGTGCAATCTCTATTGCACTCAACACTGCCCTTTCCCACCTGGACAAAAGGAACACCTATGTGAGAATGCTATTCATTGACTACAGCTCAGCGTTCAGCACCATAGTGCTCTCAAAGCTCATCACTAAGCTAAGGACCCTGGGACTAAACACCTCCCTCTGCAACTGGATCCTGAACTTCCTGACGGGCCGCCCCCAGGTAGTAAGGGTAGGCAACAACACATCCACAAAGCTGATCCTCAGCACAGGGGCCCCTCAGGGTGCGCGCTCAGTCCCATCCTGTACTCACTGTTCACTCATGACTGCATGGCCAGTTGCGACTCCAACACCATCATCAAGTTTGCCGATGACATAACAGTGGGATGCCTGATCACCGATAACGACGAGACAGCCTATAGGGAGGAGGTCAGAGACCTGGCCATGTGGTGCCAGCACAACAACCTCAACGTGATCAAGACAAAAGGAGATGATTGTGTACTACAGGAAACAGAGGACCGAGCACGCCCCAATTCTCATCGACGGGGCTGTAGTGGAGCAGGTTGAGAGCTTCAAGTTCCTTTGTGTCCACATCACCAACAAACTATCATAGTCCAAACACACTAAGACAGTCGTGAAGAGGGCACGACAAAGCCTATTCCCCCTCAAGAGACTGAAATGATTTGGCATGGGTCCTCAGATCCTCAAAAGGTTCTACAGCTGCACCATCGAGAGCATCCTGACTGGTTACATCACTGCCTGGTATGGCAACTGCTCGGCCTCCGACCGCAAGGCACTACAGAGGGTACTGCGTACGGCCCAGTACATCACTGGGGCCAAGCTTCCTGCCATCCAGGACCTCTATACCAGGTGGTTTCAAAGACTCCAGCCACCCTAGTCATGGACTGTTCTCTCTGCTACCGCAGGGCATACGGTACCGGAGCGTCAAGTCTAGGTCCAAAAGGCTTCTTAACAGCTTCTATTTCCAAGCCATAAGACTCCTGAACAGCTAATCAAATGGCTACCCAGACCCATCTTTTACACTGCTGCTACTCTGTTTTTTAACTCTACCTACATGTACATATTACATCAACTACCTCGACTAACCATTTTTCCCGCCCCAGAAAAACGCATGTGAAAAAATGAGGGAAAAAAGTATTTGACCCCCTTTCAATCAGAAAGATTTCTGGCTCCCAGGTGTCTTTTTTACAGGTGTCTTTTATAACGAGCTGAGATTAGGAGCACACTCTTAAAGGGAGTGGTCCTAATCTCAGCTTGTTACCTGTATAAAAGACACCGGTCCACAGAAGCAGTCAATCAATCCGATTCCAAACTCTCCACCATGGCCAAGACCAAAGAGCTCTCCAAGGATGTCAGGGACAAGATTGTAGACCTACACCAGGCTGGAATGGACTACTAGACCATCGCCAAGCAGCTTGGTGAGAAGGTGACAGCAGTTGGTGCGATTATTCGCAAATGGAAGAAACACAAAAGAACTGTCAATCTCCCTCTGCCTGGGGCTCCATGCAAGATCTCACCTTGTGGAGTTGCAATGATCATGAGAACGGTGAGGAATCAGCCCAGAACTACACGGGAGGATCTTGTCAATGATCTCAAGGCAGCTGGGACCATAGTCACCAAGAAAACAATTGGTAACACACTACGCCGTGAAGGACTGAAATCCTGCAGCACCCGCAAGGTCCCCCTGCTCAAGAAAGCACATATACATGCTCGTCTGAAGTTTGCCAATGAACATCTGAATGATTCAGAGGACAACTGGGTGAAAGTGTTGTGGTCAGATTAGACCAAAATGGAGCTCTTTGGCATCAACTCAATTTACCGTGTTTGGAGGAGGAGGAATGCTGCCTATGACCCCAAGAACACCATCCCCACCGTCAAACATGGAGGTGGAAACATTATGCTTTGGGGGTGTTTTTCTGCTAAGGGGACAGGACAACTTCACCGCATCAAAGGGACGATGGACGGGGCCATGTACCGTCAAAATCTTGGGTGAGAACCTCCTTCCCTCAGCCAGGGCATTGGAAATGGGTCGTGGATGGGTATTCCAGCATGACAATGACCCAAAACACACGGCCAAGGCAACAAAGGAGTGGCTCAAGAAGAAGCACATTAAGATCCTGGAGTGGTCTAGCCAGTCTCCAGACCTTAATCCCATAGAAAATCTGTGGAGGGAGCTGAAGGTTAGAGTTGCCAAACGTCAGCCTCGAAACCTTAATGACTTGGAGAAGATCTGCAAAGAGGAGTGGGACAAAATCCCTCCTGAGATGTGTGCAAACCTGGTGGCCAACTACAAGAAACGTCTGGCCTCTGTGATTGGCAACAAGGGTTTTGCCACCAAGTACTAAGTCATGTTTTGCAGAAGGGTCAAATACTTATTTCCCTCATTAAAATGCAAATCCATTTATAACATGTTTCACATGTTTTTCTGGATTTTTTTGTTGTTATTCTGTCTCTCACTGTTCAAATAAACCTACCATTAAAATTATAGACTGATCATTTCTTTGTCAGTGGGCAAACGTACAAAATCAGCAGGGGATCAAATACTTTTTTCCCCTCACTGTATATAGCCTCACTATTGTTATTTTACTGCTGCTGTTTAATCATTTGTTACTTTTATTTTCTATTTAACACTTTTTTTTTTACTTCTTAAAGCATTGTTGGTTAAGGGCTTGTAAGTAAGCATTTCACTCTAAGGTCTACAACTGCTGTATACAGCGCATGTGACAAATACCTTTTGATTTGATTCGAGGCTGTAGTCGCTTCATCATTATGGGGTATTGTGTGTAGAATGATGACATTTCTTATAAAATTATTTTAGAAGGCTGTAACGCTAAATAATTTGGAAAAAGTCAAGGGGTGGAATACTTTCCAAAGGCACTGTATGAGCTGCCAGTCACTAAGTGTAGTGAGTAATTCGTTTAGAGGAAATCATGGTTTCATTTGTGCAGATTGACGTTGTGAAGGGATCCCAATCAAAATCATGGATGTTTGGTATAGCATAACAGTGTCAAATTGGTTATTGAAGAATATTCAGAATGCACACATCATCCATTGAGTAGCCTACACTTAACATATCAGACTTTGTCATACTATCATTTGAGGATGTTTCTATGTCGTGATGATGCAGTTATTGCATATTATAACAATTTGCTCCATCAACAAAAGGTGTGAAGTTACTTTGATACGAAACCTGGCACCGTTGTGGTGAGAGCCTAAAGTAGCAAGTCCTTTGCTTTCTTTGTCTTACCTAGTCACAGCTAAGTAAAGCGCTGCTAATAGTGCACTGCCTAGAGGGCCTCACCTTCCATCCTAGGAGGGGTGCATTGCAACACAAGCAGTTTTTTTGTTTTGTTTCTTGCGGTATAAAGCATTTCTTCATCACGTCCTAAAGTCTGATATTTTTGTCTTGTGGCACTTTCTCTCTTTCGCTCGGTCCTGCCGGGACCCGCCAATCTCCCACAGGGTTCTGGGAGAAATAGTGCAGTATTTCAAGCAGCACACTAACTCAGCCATGGGTTTAAATTAAGCATGATGTGGAGGGAGAGCAGGGGGGTTCTGCTGAAATCCTTTTGGCTAACTCCCATAAGGGTACACAGTCCAGTGGACATATCTTTGGAATCTGCTAGTGGAATGAGATGCACAGGTCATATACTGTAGATACAGTATGCACTGAGAACATGCTCTAGGGAACCTAGTTTGTGTAGCTTTAAGTCTGCATTCGTTTTTGACCACTATTCCCCCACATCTGGTTTTAAGTCAGAAGTGATTATCCGCGATAACTCTGAATAATTTGGAACTATTGAGTGACTTTACTTTATTTACTATTTGGTTTGGGGTTGTCAAATATTTATGTGTGATACTGTAGCCAACTAACTAAACATTACCAAATGTCCTTTCATTGATCAAATTAAAATAATATTTCTGTTGCTATAACATGTTGACGACTCCATTGGTGGAATACCAAACACACTATGGCTCTATAATATATATTAGAAACACACAGAGTGCTAGAGGTGCTAAAACGAGGACACACTATATTAATACGATATCAAAGTGACATTTAGAAAAGAAAAGCACCTATGGACAAGTCTATCCACTACATGGGGGCCATCAAAGTAGGTCATTGTCTTTTCGTGGTGAACAGGGTTAGCAGGGAGCAGTCAGGAGACCAGGAACCACTAATGGCATTGTATTGCTGAAACAGACAGGCCTTTTCCATTACTGTTCTTCCTCAGAGCTGATATGACTGGACAAGAGGAACTAAAGGTTTTGTGGGACGTTGTTGAAGTCCAGCAGCCAGCCAGGGCCTATTATAACATAGCTAACTAACTCCCTGGTTTGTGTCCCTGTCCTGCAGGAAGACGTGCTTGACTTGGTTCATCATGTCACTACAGAGCTGCATGTCCTCAACCTTGGCCTGGAGAGTACTCCTCAGCTCAGCCCCTCAGAGCTTCGTTCTCCCCCTGCAGCACCGCCAGCCTGGGGGGGACAGAGGGAGGAAAACACACAACATGGTGGTGTGCTCCACTCATTTAGGAGTTTGTAATGTATGAGTACCCTCTGCATTTTGCCAGTTGTTCTTATTCTTCATAGAAAGCAAAACTCCAATATATACACGTGATGCATCTGTCTTTGTTCCCCCAACTGTGATTATACAGGACATTTACATTTTAGTCATTAGCAGATGCTCTTATCCAGAGAGACTTACGGCAGTGAGTGCATACATTTTCATACTTTTTTTCCATGCTCTACCAATTAAGCTACACAGGAACACAGTACTGTATACTGTGTAAGTATTTCTAGTATGTTAGTTATATTCTATAGTCTTGTGTGTGATCTCACTGAACACTTTCAGTCTTATCAGAATTTAACAGAGGTTGACAGTTTGTTTCTCCAGGCTGTGAGACCGAAAGGGTCACCACCCAGGACTTCCAGGAGAGATAAAAAAAAAAAAAAAAAAAAATCAGATTCACTGGGTAGTTAGTTCATTGACTTGGGCCTCCCTGGAGAGGTCAGGAGGGCTTCGCGAGGATGATTCCCCCCTGTCTCCCGCTGGACCTAGCTCCTGGGTAGCGGAGGAAAAACAACAAATAAGAGAAATAGCAGGTATGGATCAATATATATCCCATTTTCAGTCTTGTCACTGTGTTATATATCAGTGTGCCTAATCCAAGACTTCTCTCTAGTGCCCTTGTTGCTAGTTGTCTTGAGAGTCAATCCTTTGCCCAGATCCAGCTTTGCCTTCTCTAGCTGCTGCTCTAGGGCTACGGCCCTTCTGCGTTCTCCCTGGAATGTTTGCTCTGCCCCTAGGCACCCCTGCTTCACTTCCTCCTCCCTGTCACATCAATCACACCAGCCCAGTCTCTCAATACTACTGTGTGGTCATCATGAAAATCCCCATCAGGTACTGTAAAACTACTAATTACAAAGTAAGGAGGGTTACATTTCCTTGGCGGAGAGATGTAAAAACATAAAGATTAACAGTGGTTGAAAGAAAACACATAACTCTGCTAATGCAATGGTTTGAAAGCAGTGATAAAACAAGGGAAAACAAAAATGCCCCACAAAATATTTGCATTCTGAACACCCACCCTGGAAACTAAACTAACATACTGTACACAATACACCCCAAAATATAAAATGCATTTGGTTGCTGTATGTAATACCTGGATTGCTGAAGCTTGACTAGCTCTAGGAGCCTCTCTCTCTCCACACAGGCAGCCTCACAGAGGGTCCAGGACTCTGTACACTTGGCATTCAGGGACCTCACCTCCTCTGAACAGTGCTGACAACCCGAAGGAGCTCCTGCATCTCTGAGATAGTAGTGGTAAGCTGTATCAGTCCACCATAAACAGCTTTTATTGTAGTACTAACTTGTACCACACATTGCTGAGGCTAAGACTTACCTGACCTCTAAACTGATCCCAGCTGCTGACACCCGTAGTTTGTGTCCATGTTTAGATACTGAACTATATGAGGAAATAAAACTCAATTGAGAACATGTATAATGCATCAATATAGTCATTCTACAATCAATGACACTATCAACAGATAATTTAATAATTTGCAGGGAAGTTAGAAGAGTCACATGTACTGGAAATCTACATGGTCATGGATGTACTATAATATTGAGCTTATCCTCTTACTGCTGTCTCCCCCTGCTGTCAAAGGCCTGGAACTGCCAGTGGTAGTCTTGGGGCCTGACTGACCGCCATCCTCTCTCAGCAACCCATTTACAAAGTCCATTGTGTTTCAATTACAGCCCTGAATTCCACAGGGCAGTTTCATTTTAATACATGCTCTTCACCATATAGCATCCTTGTTACATTTCTCTATACCGGAAACGGCTGGAACAAAATGGAGGAACTGGAACAAAATGCTGGTGCCAAAACTCTTAGACAACGCTGTGAGTTGTCTAATAGCACCGTCGTCACTTAAGGTATTTTTATCCCCTCCTCCAGCTCCTTCACTTTGGCCTCCCTCTCTGAAGGTATTTTTAACTTAGAGGACAGTTGTTGTCTCCAAGTCACCAATTGCAGAATCACAGTCAGCTTACCTTTAAGGACAGTTGCTGTATCTCATCCTCCAGCTCTTTGACTTTGGCCGCCCTCTCGGAGACCATGTGTTTCAGCTGCTGGATGTGTATCTCAGCTTTTGTTATTGGTGAAAGAAACAGACACCTATTTAGGTGAGGTGCTGGCTAGCGGAGTGGAACACTTAAAAAAATAAAGGAGAGCCGCACACTCTAGGAGCTCAGATACAAAAATATTTATGTCCAACGTTTCGACAGACAAGCTGTCTTCATCATGGTATAATGAGAAACACTGTGGGATGACTCATTTATATAGTGTCAAAAGACACACACAGGTGTCTGTAATCATGGCCGGGTGTGGCCTGATATCATTGGTTAATTCTCATGTATTAAAATAGCATACAAAAAACATAAATGGATAGCATACGATCATAGATACAATTAGGCTACATAAGCCTACAAACATTTACCATAGCAAAATCACAAGAATGGCTTCAAATCAAAGTCTACGTTGAGACCGAAGGGAGCAAGGGTCTTTAAATTAAAGATCCAGGCAGCCTCTAGTTTTAACAATAAATTGTCGAGGTCATCCCCCCTCTCCTAGGGAGGGTGACATGTTCGATACCAATATAACGCAGAGACGAAATCGAGTGGTTTTCCTCCAAAAAGTGGGCCGCAACTGGGTAAGTCGAGTTTTTGCACCTAATGGTGCTACGATGCTCTGAGATACGTAATTTTAATTCGCGCTTTGTTTTACCCACGTAATTTTTACCACAAGGACAAGTTATAAGATAAATAACTGCCTTAGCGAAGCACGTGATAACACCTTTGATTGGGATCTGTTTCCTTGTTTGGGGGTGTTTTGAAGGATCTACATTTATAAGTGCCATTGCATTGAGCACAGCCATTACATTTGTAGTTTCCATCCAGTAGGGGCGCAAATAGACGTTGTGCATGGATATCTTGGGGTGGTAAAATAGAGTTTACCAATTGATCTCTGAGGTTTCTGCCCCGCGAGAATACGACCAAGGGAAGGTCCAAAAACACATTACCGATACTATCATCGGATCTTAGAATGTGCCAATGTTTGGGAACGATTCCCTTAATTTGTTCAGAGCAGTTTGAATAGCGGGTAGTTAGAACGCAAGAATGCTTATTTTTGCGAGACTGACCTTGAAAAAGGTAATGTCTCATTTTGTTTAGAATTTTCTCAATGGCAGTATTAATCTGACCATTTTTGTACCCCCTCTCCTTGAATTTTCTTTGAGTCTCAGCCATATTTCTTTCGAAATCTGATTATTTTTTACAAATTATTTTGATTCGACAGAATTAGCTGTAGGGCAAACTGTTTTTCAAGGGAAGTGGGTGACAACTATCAGCCCTCAACAAACTGTTACGATCAGTAGGTTTCCTGTCAAGATCAGTGTATAGAATATTATCCTCACACAAAATCAGAAGATCAAGAAAACTGATTTGACGTGTATCAGATTGCATAGTAAATCTCAGATGCTAAGAACAGGAGTTAAGAAAAGCATGGAACGCCTGGAGCTGTTTTGCATCACCTCTCCATAGAACAAAAATATCATCAATATACCGTTTACAAATAATGATGTTAGGCAAGATTTTTTTTGAGAGGAATGAAAATAGACTGTTTCTCCATGTAACCCACATACAAATTAGCATAGTTTGGAGCCATGGGGGATCCCATAGCAGTACCCTTCGTCTGAATAGAGAAATCGTTTAGAAACATGTAGTTGTGTGTGAGTACTATTTCAGACAACGTTATAATGCATGCACTGGAAGGTAGTTTATTAGGGTCACGTTGCAGAAGAAAATGTTCCATAGCGCCCTTGTGTGAAATATTTGTGTATAACGACTCAACATCAAAAGTAACTAACAAATTATTCTCAGGGAGAGGATCAAGAGATTCAATAATAGAGATCATACTGCTGGTGTCCTTTACAAAGGAGGGGGGATGTTCTGCGAGTGGTCTAATAAAAAAGTCAACAAAGTCGATAGAGGCCTCCCTGGAGGTTTTGTAACATTCTGGTGTCATTTCGGTATAAAAAGACTATTTTAGGCTGTTGAATAGCCAAAAAGTCGTGTTATTTTTTGGTTATCTGACCAGAACTTAAATACCCATCTAGTACAGTAAAGATCGTATTCTGAAATCGGGCAGTGGGGTCACTTCTGCGTTTCTTGTAAAAGGTGTTGTCAAACAGTTGTCTATGACACTAATTTACATAAACTGTCCTATCCATGAGTACAACCGACCCACCCTTTTCAGCAGGGCGGGTAAGGTCTGACGTATCGGATTGTAAATCAAGCAAAGCTTGTTTTTCCTCCTTAGGTAAATTATGGAAATATATGTACTCCTGTTTGTTCTTAAGGAGATGAACAACATATTTTTCAACAAGTCTGCAATATGTCTCAATAGAGTGATTGTGATTGGCTGGTGGTACAAAATAACTTTCACTTCTAAAAGGAGTAGGAGTATGTGCAGGAGAGCAACCTACATGTTAAGTAGAAATATCACGATTAGGGGAGCTAAAGTATTCCCTTAAACGGATGTTTCTAAAAAACTTAAACATGTCTACCTTAACATCAAAATCGTTGCACTGAGTTGTAGGCACAAAATAGAACCCTTTATTAAGCACGGATATAAGGACAGGGCTCAATATCTTGCTTGATCAATTAAAAACACAGTCCCGTGGGTTCTGTCTGCCTCTGGTAGTCGTTTCTTCTTACCCCGTCGGGTGCGGCATCTCGTCGGTGCGCGTGCCCGCGGCCACCTCCGGCCTTCTGTCAGCCCAGTCTCTCGTTGGATAAAAAATTGGCACTGGAAGCAGATGAGGCGCTGGTTGTAGAGCGTTGGTCAGACACGGGTGGAGAGAAGTAAGCGGCATCCCTCCTGCGTCTGTCATGGAGAGGAGGAGCAGGACCTCTTTTGTCAGGGTTTCTCCAGAAGTAGACTTTGTCCTCGGCCTTGTCTTTATTGTCTTGGTTGAATTTCTTGATTTTAAGTTCCTTTATTTCTGTAGATAACTAACCAAGCGCTCCAGGACAAGTTTTCATCAGTTCATTGAATATGCCATCATTAACAGCTCCTTGCAGAGCTGTGCTTTTCTCTTCAATCGTGTTATCCATTTCAATAAAATAATTTTTCAACTGGTCAACAATTAATGTCATTAAATCAAAATAGCATTTGTTCAGGATGGCACACCAGCGGTCACATCATATGTGCGCTGTCCCAATGATGGTTCTTTTTTCCACCGGAGTCCCCGTGGAATAATGCCTTGACGCACATAATCACTAAGAGTGACTATATGTAGATACATTTATCTAAACCCCAGACGATAATGTAACAGTTCTTTCGAGAAGTCAGAATTACCCACCGGCATGTCAAAAAGGGACTCAGATACAATTATCTTATCACGTTCCCTTTGGCTATATTCAAAGTAATCTTGTTTGGGTCTTTGACCAGTGTCAGGAAAATAAATATCATTCGGCATTGTTCTAGGGCTTTTTGTCGGTAGGGTGCTGTTTACTGGGTAACAGAATACTCTAGAGGCGAAAGAAACGCACACCTATTTAGGCGAGGTGCTGGCTAGCGGAGTGGAACACTTAAAAAAATAAGGAGAGCCGCACACCCTAGGAGCTCAGATGCAAAAATATTTATGTCCAACGTTTCGACAGACAAGCTGTCGTCATCAGGGTATAATGGCAAACACTGCGGGATGACTCATTTATATAGTGTCAAGACACACACAGGTGTCTGTAATCATGGACGGGTGTGGCCTTATATATCATTGGTTAATTCTCATGTATTAAAATAGCATACAAAAAACATAAATGGATAGCATAGATACAATTAGGCTACATAAGCCTACAAACATTTACAGTAGCTTATGCCCCAGGTTCTGCTGGCTCTCCTTGGTCTGCATGTCCTGCTGGCTCTCCTTGGTCTGCATGTCCTGCTGGCTCTCCTTGGTCTGCACGTCCTGCTACAGAAGGGGACAGGGAGACAAGGTTAGGGGAAAAGGTGGGGAGGACATGTCAAGGGACCCTTCAATCTATGAATTTGTGTTGTTAATATAAGCATAAGCATATTACTAACTAAAGAGTAATGGATTATTACTCTGATACAGTGGGGCAAAAAAGTATTTAGTCAGCCACCAATTGTGCAAGTTCTCTCACTTAAAAAGATGAGAGAGGCCTGTAATTTTCATCATAGGTACACTTCAACTATGACAGACAAAATGAGGAAAAAAAATCCAGAAAATCACATTGTAGGATTTTTAATGAATTTATTTGCAAATTATGGTGGAAAATAAGTATTTGGTCACATACAAACAAGCAAGATTTCTGGCTCTCACAGACCTGTAACTTCTTCTTTAAGAGGCTCCTCTGTCCTCCACTCGTTACCTGTATTAATGGCACCTGTTTGAACTTGTTATCAGTATAAAAGACACCTGTCCACAACCTCAAACAGTCACACTCCAAACTCCACTATGGCTAAGACCAAAGAGCTGTCAAAGGACACCAGAAACAAAATTGTAGACCTGCACCAGGTTGGGAAGACTGAATCTGCAATAGGTAAGCAGCTTGGTTTGAAGAAATCAACTGTGGGAGCAATTATTAGGAAATGGAAGACATACAAGACCACTGATAATCTTCCTCGATCTGGGGCTCCACGCAAGATCTCACCCCGTGGGGTCAAAATGATCACAAGAACGGTGAGCAAAAATCCCAGAACCACACGGGGGGACCTAGTGAATGACCTGCAGAGAGCTGGGACCAAAGTAACAAAGCCTACCATCAGCAAGGGCATTGAAGATGAAACGTGGCTGGGTCTTTCAGCATGACAATGATCCCAAACACACCGCCCGGCAACGAAGGAGTGGCTTCAGAAGAAGCATTTCAAGGTCCTGGAGTGGCCTAGCCAGTCTCCAGATCTCAACCCCATAGAAAATCTTTGGAAGGAGTTGAAAGTCCGTGTTGCCCAGTGACAGCCCCAAAACATCACTGCTCTAGAGGAGATCTGCATGGAGGAATGGGCCAAAATACCAGCAACAGTGTGTGAAAACCTTGTGAAGACTTACAGAAAACGTTTGACCTCTGTCATTGCCAACAAAGGGTATATAACAAAGTATTGAGATAAACTTTTGTTATTGACCAAATACTTATTTTCCACCATAATTTGCAAATAAATAAATTAAAAATCCTACAATGTGATTTTCTGGATTTCTTTTTCTCATTTCGTCTGTCATAGTTGAAGTGTACCTATGATGAAAATTACAGGCCTCATCTTTTTAAGTTGGAGAACTTGCACAATTGGTGGCTGACTAAATACTTTTTTGCCCCACTGTATGTATGTGTGTTTGCTGTTGGCAACTGCAGTAGGCCTACAGCATTAACACTGTTGTTAAGTACAGCGTGCTTAATGCATGATAAGTAGTGTTTATAATCAAGACTAATATCAGACATAAAGGCTATGGTAGGATTTAATTTACATTGATCCTGGAGGGAGCACCTAACCAGAGGTCTATAAGCTTACAATACATACCCTAACAAACTGTGATAATCTCGACTGAAGACATCTACATAATAAAACTACCATGAGGCACATGATGCTGTCTCAAAGTTTTAATCTGATAAACCAATATACCTGGGTTCATATATTAAATACTTATCTTTAGAATGGAATAGTTCCAAAAGTGCAAACCCCGCTCATCTGGCACTCAAGACAGTCTCAATCGAATGCTCGAAGCACTTCGAAGAAAACAAATACTATTTGAACCCAGGTCTGTTTACATACCAGTGAGGCATCCACCAGCTTATCATCAAGTTTTCCTTTGTCCAGCTGGGTGGAGATCAGGACCTCCGTGATTTCATCTCAGTGCTCAGGTTCTTGTTTCTGACCTTGGAGCCTTCCTGCTCTTCTTCACTTCCTCGTGGCTTTCATTAGGCTCTAGGTCCCAAACCTGTGAAACTAACGGAGACACATTAAGATGACTACATTGCAGTCTACAAATCACCTTGTATGTTAATGACTTATGTGATCAAATCAAATTAAAGTTTCCTTGCATACAGTTTAGCAGAGGTTATAGCGGGTGCAGCAAAATGCTTATGTTACTAGCTCAATACTTTGTGCCTCGAAAGCTTTGAATGACTGCAGTCAGCTCACCCTGCTCTGGAGAGACAGTGTCTGCTGGGAGTGACTTCTCCAGTTCCATGGGCTGGTCAGAAGCTGCTGGATGCCTCACCGGATAACACCTATACTAGTAGGAACAAAAACAGGCCTGGAATTGTATTTCATGAGCTTTGAAATGTTTCAACTATTAACAAACGTCTCTAATGATTATTTGGTAACAATCAAAACAATCCTTATACACACCTTCTGAGCTATTCTAAATTCCTGTTTGACAGCTTGAATCTGGTTGGGCAGCAGATCGTTTTTCCTGTCAAGATTTTACCACTGGACTGTTCTGTTGGTGAGACGAATGCAGTCATAGCTGTCACAATATTAATACCAATACAATTTTCTTCAAATAAACGTGTACAAAAGTTTTACTAAACTGCATTTCAATGAAAGCTACAACAACACAAGCATTTCTGTGTGGCAGAATTCCCTTGAGTATTGTCCCATATTTGTTCATGACTTAAAAATTATTAAGGCTAATTACCTCCTGGAAGTCCTGGGATGACCTCACGTTGTGTGGCTTTACTTCCATCTTTTTCCCAGAAGGACTGAGCAGCAAAGACCTGAAGGATTTACCATCATTTATATTATTTTAATCAATTATCCATTCAGTCAAGAGCTTACATCAGTCTATAGTGCAATACCACTGACAAATGGCTGATTGGGTCAACAAGTGGAAATTCTTTGGCAATTATGCATAAAAGAGTAGCTGCTGCCAAGGTAGCAGCTACTCTTCCTGGGGTCCAGCAACATTAAGACGTTTATATACAGTTTAAAACACTTTACCCAATACATTTAGTGTGTTCGCTTAGGTCACTACTCCACTATCACATATTTACAATACAACATCCATGTGTACGTGGGTGTAGAGTGTGTGTCTTATTATGTGTATCTGTGCCAGTCCCTGCTGTTCAATAAGGTGTATTTTTATCGGATTCTTATTAAATCAAATTCTACTGCTTGCGTCAGTTACCTGATGGGGAATAGAGTTTTATGTAGCCATGGCTCTATGTAGTACTGTGCGCCTCCCATTGTCACGTGCGAATAACGGAGGATTCAGTAGCGAGTATAGCTCAACATTTATTGTAGCAATCCAGGAGGTAAGTAACAGGTACAGGTGAATAGGTGTCAGGAAGTGTCTGGGTCTTAGCAGCGCCGAGACTGCAGGGGAAACCCAATCCTCTGTAATGTCAGCGAGCGAAGAGGAATTCCCGGACTGGCGATCCTGAACGTGCCCAGCATAGAGTCCTCCACAGGAGAGAGCGAACGTAGAGTCCAGCGGAGAACAGAACCATAGGAGAACACAGAACTCGGCCTGGAGCGAGACACACGCACAGGGAAACAAGACAACGAACTGACAAACACAAGACCAAGACAACGAGTATAAATAGGCACAGAAGATAAGTGGCAGCTGGTGCTGATAATGAGCTGAGTGGTGATCAGCGGCCACACCCACACCCACACTCACACACATACACACACACACAGAGCGAGCCGGTGAATTCATGAACCGTGACACCCATAGTCTGTACTTGACTTGGGGATTGCGAAGAGACCTTTGGTGGCATGTCTTGTGGGGTATGCAAGTCCGAGCTGTGTGCTAGTAGTTTAAACAGACACCTCGGTGCATTCAGCATGTCAAAACTTCTTACAAAATCAGGTAAGGATGAAGTCAATCTCTCCTCCACTTTGAGCCATGCATATTATTGCATATTATTAATGTTAGCTAACCGTGTACATTTAAGGGCCAGCCGTGCTGCCTTGTTCTGAGCCAATTGTAATTTTCCGAGTCCCCTCTTTGTGGCACCTGACCACACAACTGAACAGTAGTCCAGGTGTGACAAAACTAGAACCTGTAGGACCTGCCTTGTTGATAGTGTTGTTAACCACTAGGTTACCTGGGGCGGCAGGTAGCCTAGTGGTTAGAGCGTTGGGCCAGTAACCGAAAGGTTGCTAGATTGAATCCCCGAGCTGACAAGGTAAAAATCTGCTGTTCTGCCCCTGAACAAGGCAGTTAACCCACTGCTCCTAGGCCGTTATGTAAATAAGAATTTGTTCTTAACTGACTTGCCTAGTTAAATAAAATAATTTAAAAAGGCAGAGCAGTGCTTTGTTATGGACAGACTTCTCCCCATCTTAGCTACTGTTGTATCAACATGTTTTGACCATGACAGTTTACAATCTTTACTATTCTTGGGTAGCGGAATGACTTTTTCTTCCCTCCAGGCCAGAGGGCACACACTTTCTAGTAGGCTTAGATTGGAGATATGGCAAATAGGAGTGGCAATATCGTCCGCTATTATCGCCAGTAATTTTCAATCCAAGTTGTCAGACCTCGTTGGCTTGTCATTGTTGATAGACAACAATCACTTTTTCACTTCTTCCACACTCACTTTACGAAATTCAAAATTACAATGCTTGTCTTTCATAATTTGATCAGTTATACTTGGATGTGTAGTGTCAGCATTTGTTGCTGGCATGTCATGCCTAAGTTTGAAAATCTTGCCAATTAAAAAATCATTGAAGTAATTGGTATTATCAGTGGGGTTTGTGATGAATGAATGATGGAGCTGAGTTTGCCTTTTTGCCCAAGATTTCATTTAATGTGCTCCAAAGCTTTTTACTATTATTATTTATGTAATTTATCTTTGTTTCATAGTGTAATTTTTTTGGGTTCTTTTTATTTATTTATTTTGTTCATTTTTGTAGGTTGTAACTGTCTGTTACATGCGATATGTGTTGTGGACTTCACCGGATAGAGGTTTCTGGAAAGATCTCTGAGTGAACATTTAATAACCACGGACAGGAACAGAATACGGACAGCGTCTGGACAGGGGAAACCGAAACTACAATAATGCTGACACGGGGATGAAACAGAGGAAACCGACAGATATAGGAAAGACAATCAAAATGTGAAGTAATCCAGGTGTGTCCAATGAGCGCTGATGCACATAATGATGGTGACAGGTGTGCTTAATGAAAGGCAGCCTGGTGTCCTCAGGCGCCAGAGAGGAAGAGCGGGAGCAGGCGTGACAGGTTTCTGTCCGGTTTTGTGATTTAAAAAAAGGTGTGGTTGAATTTATTCTGCCAATATTTTTTTTTAAATACTGAACAACAAAAAGTTTACAATGACGGCCTACAAGAAGTAGAAGTAGGCCGTCATTGTAAATAAGAATCTGTTCTTAACTGACTTACCTAGTCAAATAAAGGTTCAATTAAAACACTTTTTTTTTTAAATACTTATTTAAATACATGTGCAAACATTTCAAAAAAACTGTTTTTGCTTTGTCATTATGTGGTATTGTATGTAGATTGATGAGGGAAAATTTTTATTTAATCCATTTTAGAATAAGGCTGTAACGTAACAAAATGTGGGAAAAGTACTGTATATATCACGGCTTCCCCAGTGATTTTACCCACGCACCACTACTGGAGATAGGTAAGCGTAATTAATTCACACAATGCTACAACGCCTACGGCAGCGGTTCCCAAACTAGGGTTAGGTACCCCATGTGGGATTGCCTGATATGAAATTGGGGTCGTGGGAGAATTTCCAAAATCCTGAAGATTAGTTTTTTTTACTGTATATACAGAAAATATGTATAGTTTAATATTGTCCTTGTATCTCAAAATCATTGTAATGTGGTTAACCTCAAAAATCTAAATGAAAATTATTCAAATCTAAAAGATAAATTTAATCCAGGGAGCGCCCTTAGGTCATGAGAAAAGGCCACACTTGACCTTTGCACTTTAATATATATATATATATATATATTTTAACCTTTATTTTATTAGGCAAGTCAGTTAAGAACAAATTCTTATTTTCAATGACAGCCTAGGAACAGTGGGTTAATTACCTGTTCAGGGGCAGAACGACAGACTTGTACCTTGTCAGCTCGAGGAATTAAACTTGCAACCTTTCGGTTACTAGTCCAACACTCTAACCACTAGGCTACCCTGCCGCCCCTTGAATCATTCTCATGGTGAATGGCTAGGCCTGCTACCCTATGAAACCACACACTATTGCAGAGACTTTGATATTACCAACCACAATTGATATGATGAAAACAGTGTGTGGGGAAGCAGAGGCACAGAAACTCACATCAGTACCTTTGTCAGATAACACTGTTAAACAAATCATTTATGCTATTGCTAGCAATCATGAGGAAACTCTGACTGAATGACTCAAAAACTCCCCAGCTTATGCTCTCCAAATGGACTTCAGCTGTGAGGGCCGAGATGCCAATGCATTGACTTTCTGTTCACTATACATGTCAGGGAATGTTATTCACGAGGACATATTGTTCTGTCTCACGATTCCCGAGCATGAAATGGCACAGGGGATGTTCAGTGTGCTGTGTGGCTATATTGACCAAAATCAGATTCCATGGGGTCGAATGGTAGGCTTTTGCACAGATGGGTCTCTAAAGCGGGACGACGGGCAGGCCTCTGCACTCTAGTTATGAATGTGTTTCCCTTTTCTATATGGACGCATTGTATGATACGCCGAGAGCAACTGGCGGCAAAAGAGCTGAGCACAGAACTCTGAGATATACTGCAGCAGGTAACTTCGATTGTAAACCACATCAAACCACATCCACAGCGCGCACGCCTGTTCACAAAACTATGTGGAGATATGGGATTAGTATTAGTATTTCATACTAAGGCTTGGTGGTTATCAAGGGGGAGTGTTGGAAAGATTTTTTACATTGACAGAGGAACTATTGTCATTCACAATGGGAGTAAAAAAAACTGACTTGGTTGACTTTCTGTGTAACAAAAAGAAAGTCTCTTTGCCTGTAACAGACATATTTGGGAAACTGAATGAAATGAACGCAAGCATGCAGGGGAAATACAAAAACATTCTGCAGCTGAGTGTCCGAATTAGTGGATTCAGAGGAAAGTGCATGTTTCCCTTGGCTATGCATGTTTTTAACAGAAAACAGCATCAGTAAGTGTCCCACACGAGTGATGACTGTGCATCTCCAATGCTTGGAAGAGCGCTTTGGGACCGACTTCCCAATCCGTTTGACTGTGATCCTGGCTCAGTGGCGATTTTAGCATGTAAATCTTGGTGGGGCCACTACACAACACAACACAACACTAAACAATACATTAATTTCACTATAACGGTGACAAACGGTGCCCACAAGCTGTTAGGGCCTACATAAAGCTGTCCCAACAGCAGTCCCAACATCTTACCACTGCTACACCTGGCTATCAGCGGAGCCTTGTCTGGCAGCGAAACAGTTCATTCAGCCTCATTTACTGCATTTAAAAGAACATAGCTGTCAAGGCTGACTTGCTTAAACAAATGTGGTTTCTACTGACAATTGAGATGTACCAACTATGGCATAAGGGGACGAAAAGGGGATAAGAGGCAATCTGTAGTTTTGATTGAGACAGTAATGAGCGAGCTAGGATGGACGAAGTCAATATAACTATTTGTTTATCACTTTTGAAATGTACAGCGACAGAATTCAGAACATGGGCCATTTTTACAGTGTTCTCCCTGTACACCAAGTCAGAAGCGTATGATAAATAAAGGGGGCATATAAGCAGACAATGAAAGTTCTTACAAATTTCTCTAAAACAGGTTATAGGCTAGATATGCACCACCAAGTCAGAACAGTATGCAAAATGAATAGAGGTAAATAGGCCAAATTATTAGGGTGAGGCATATGGCTACTAACATCTTACTACACAACATACACTTAGTATTAATTTATTAGCTACAGTATAGATATCTCCCTGGCATATTACAGCAGCATACAATACATTTTTGGACTCACCTTGTTGTGCTGTGCTCACTTGAACAGGAAGGTGGCGCGGTGGTCCTTCGTGGGCAAATTTTGTAATCAAAGTCAGGCAGTCTCTGAATTTATGATGCTTTCAAAACAACTGGGAACTCTGGAAAAAAAACTAGGTTGAATCATGATGACGTCATTGATGTTCAGGTCGTAGCTCTAGAAAGAGGCCAGATTTACAATTCCGAGTTGGATGACCGTTCAAAATGTATTTTCCCAGTCGGAGCTTGTTTATTCCCGACTTCCCAGTTAACTTGACTTCAGTGAGTTCAAGACTTCGCAGTTCAGAGTTAACCGTGAGCGCGGCACAAATCATGCTTTTCCTAAGTTTTTCCTAGCCACCGTGCTTTTACACCTGCATTGCTTGCTGTTTGGGGTTTTAGGCTGGGTTTCTGTACAGCACTCTGTGACATCAGCTGATGTAAGGGGGGCGTTATAAATAAATTTGATTTGATGCTTCATTGACAGCAGGGCCAATGTTGAATGTGTATCATTTTAAACTTGGAAAAGAGCCCCTTAATCCCAGATATGGGACCAAGCACCCACTCCACTGAATAGCAGGCTAGTGATTGCTTTGTAATGCTAGCACGTAACGTTAGCCACTGTCACTGATTCCTTCCAAACCACTCATTGTTGAATTTGCGATTTCCAACTTGTGTAATGTTTATGTACAATAGCCGATGAGCACCGATACGTTTTATCTATAATTTCTCTTCATTATTTCTCTTTATATGACAAGGATTAAAAAGGATTTGCCTGCTAGCAATAATGATGACTGCTAGCTAAGATTTGGAAAGTATGATGTTGACATGATCAGTCCATTCACAGCTACTGTACATATAACGTGATTTGACATCATTTTATCTGTGTTCAATGACCTTGAGCATTCTTGGATGGGCACTTCTAATGTAACTGTATGGCAGCACCCAAGGGGCTAGAATTTTCTAGCTCTACCCTTAGACTTGGCGGTCATGAAGTGTCCCCATGAGTGACAAAACACTGAGGCAATCACGGCGCAATGCACCGTATTTTCTGCGGGCTTGACCCACCACCACAGAAAGCACTTGATCTAGGCTGAAACACCTGCATTTTGGAGCTGCCTTACTCAAGAAAACAAAAAAAGAGACCACGTTTGTATGCGGCTTTATTAACTCAATGATATGTATTTTTTTTACATTGTTTGCAAACTGATATGTGACATGTATTAATGCCAAAATAACATGCAAAACAGGCAAGCCCCCCCAAAACAGGCAAGCCCCACATGCCCTGAATGACAGGTCGCCACTGCTCAGTTGACATGCCGGTAAGCGAAATTGAAAAGCTGATGGAGCTGTTATGTGACCGAATGCATTCACGGGTCACTACGGATAAGCGTTGGTTCCTGACTCAAAAGGAATACCCTGCCATTTCCCTCTGAGGATTAATGCCGCTTTCAAAACTCAGAAATCTCAAACTTCCGACTTCAGTACGTTCAAGACAACTGGGAATTTGGAAGAAACAGAGCTCCGTCTGGGAAAAATTGTTTTGAGCGGTCATCCAACTCGGAATTTCAACTCAGGAACTCTGCCTCTTTCTAGCGCTCCGACTTTCCGACCTGAAAATCACTGACATCATGATTTTCCAACTACCTAGTGTTCTTGACAGCACCATAAAACTCCTGGTACCTTTCGCCAGCTCATATCTATGTGAAGCTGGATTCAGTGTTCTCGTCTGCATTAAAAACAAACATCGATCCAGGTTGGATGTGACAGCAAAGATGAGGTGCGCACTGTCGACCACGCCCCCTGACTTTGAAAATCTCCAATGCGACATGCATCAAGCACACCCATGTCATTAGTGCTGGTGAGATAACATACATTGTGTCAGACTAATTTGCAATTGACTGCCATAGCCCCACATTAAAGGTATGTGATGGTGAGTTGAGAAGACAATCAATGGCTGTTAATTGCATAATTTTTTTTCAGATGGTTGGGGTCATGAGAATTTTCAGATATCAAAATGGGGTGGTGGGCCAAAAAGGTTTGGGAACCCCAGGCTTACGGTATGCATAATGTTAGGCTGCATTGGGGGATAAAATGTTGTCCAACTTTAATAATATTGACCTAACTTTATAAAAATTTACACTTTACCAAGATCATCTGTGTGATCAGTGTCTAGCTGGGAGAGGTTCAAGCCGTCCTGGGTCTCAGTGGCCTTCTGCTCCTTCTCCTTCTGTTTGTCTAGTCTTCTCTGGAGATGCTTCTCCTGCTGTTCCTGTGGAGCCTGGAACTGTAGTCGTAGGCTATTGGGGGACATTGGGGGAGATCTGTATAACTGGATCATGGACTTCCTGTTCGATTGAGTCATATGGGTGAGGGTGGGATTAGATTTGGGGTTGAAGTGGAGGATAGTACTCCTCGGGGAAGTGTGGTTAGTCCGGTGTTGTTCGCCCTGATGACAGATTACATATTTAAGGAGGTGGGAATGGGAATGGGTGTGGCCTTGTATGCTAATGATGGGGCTCAGGAGGACATCCTGCGGTCACGGCAACTGGGGAATTCTGGGAGCGAGGAATGGGTAAGCAGAGGGAGTACGGGTGGACAATCGGGCAGAAAGTGGTAGAATATGGACTGGGGGAGAGAGCGATAGGGCCAGCAATTGCATTGGGGAACGTTTCTCTTTGGCTGTTTCCGAAACCATGTGTAGATGTGCACATGATTGAGGGCAGGAGAGAATGGGGTGAGGACGTGAGACAGCGTATGGAGAGATATAGATAATCATTTTTATTTGTTTTTAAGGATATACTGTATAGAGATGGTTCAAAGGATCCAGTCAGTGGTAGGGTGGGGGCAGGGTTGTATATCCCAGATTTCAATGTTCGAGTATGTAAGCGGATTAACTGATTATGTGTCAGAGTATGCGGCTGAGTTGATGGCCATGATTATAGATTTGAGATGGGTGGAAGAGGTGAAACCACATACCAGAGTGGTGATCTGCTCTAATTTGGCTGCAGTGTTTAGTAGTGTGAATACAGGCAGGTTGGCTAGAGGAGACTTGTTTGTGGAGATGATGGTGCTGTTAATGGGATTGGAGAGGATGGGAGTGGTGGTAAGCTTTTTCTGGGTTCCCACCCATGTGGGTGTGGATAGTAATGAGAAGGCCGATGTGATGGCTAAGAGCGCTGTGACGAGAGAGGGGGGTAGATATTCAGGTTCTGCTGGCCCGAAGTTAAGTCAAGTCCTTGATCGGGGCAAAAGGGCTTGCTCGTAGTAAGGGGAGGCAATTTTATCACGTTCATCTATCAGTAAAGGAAGAGGTGGGGAGTATGGGATGTTGGAGAGAGGAAGTTGTGTGGAGGGGACTACGGTTTGGGCACACAGGTTTGAATGCCACGTTGTGGATGATAGGGAGACATGAAACAGGTCTGTGTGATGAGTGTTTAGTGGAGGAAACGGTGGAGCATGTGTTGATATTTTGTGAACTGTATGATGTAGATAGGGAGAGATTGTGTGAAAGGGTTTGGGTGGTGTAGTGGGGGGAGGAAAGGGGAGGGAAGTGGTGTCTAGGGCTTAATTTCACTTTCTTGGAGGAACAGGACTAATGGAGAGTATTTAATGTCGATAGGCTGTGACTGGCCTCACACTCCAGTACAATAGGTGGTGGGGTACTCACCTAAAAAAAGTTGGATGTGATCTGCCAACCCGATCCCAAACAAGAATAAGAAGAAAGGGCAAGCCCCACCCATAATCCCATAGTTAAAATGGCTGCGACTTACAGTCCATTAGTGTGGAGAAGCTAAAACAATATAAATCTTGAACAACATTGATATGTGGTGAATGCAAAGACTCCACAGATGATAAGGCCTGTGATCTACCATTTTCGATTCACAGACCAGAGAGTCAAGAAGTGTCTTTCGACCTGTGGTATAGTGTTAGACTGGAGAGCTGATAAAATGAAAGATGGACAGTCATGTTACCAATAAGATAAGCTTTACAGTCATATCAGATGATCTGGGTGGGACTGGGTAGGTCTGACTAGAGAGGTCCTGGAAGCTTGGCCCCAGTGATGTACTGGGCCGTACGCACTACCCTCTGTAGTGCCTTGCGGTTGGAGGCCAAGCAGTTGCCATACCAGGATGCTCTCGATGGTGCAGCTGTAGAACCTTTTGAGGATCTGAGGACCCATGCCAAATCTTTTCAGTCTACTGAGGGGGAATAGGTTTTGTCGTGCCCTCTTCACGACTGTCTTGGTGTGCTTGTACCATGTTAGTTTGTTGGTGATGTGGACACCAAGGATCCTGAAGCTCTCAACCTGCTCCCCAGCAAGCGCCCCTGCCGGTCAAGGTCTTCACCCTCCCCTGCCAGATCCACAACCCCCACTGCTGTCTAATGCTGTCTCTACTGATGATTCAAGTTCCACCAGTTCACACTCCTCTTCCACAACCCCCACTGTAAGCTCTGGCTCCACTCCTCTCTCAGACAGTTCATCTAGAGGTGGGGAGACAGAAAGGACAACTAGTCCTCAACAGAGAAGATGGAAGAGCAGAGGTAGGGGCACTGGAACCAGCAATGGAACCAGCACAACAGAGGGAGATAAACCTGAGGACAGATGGCACACACTCATTGAAGATTATGTGGACCCAGGTTCACTTGGATGTCCCTTGACACACTACAGTGTTTGAGAGGGGTTGATATTGTAGAAATTGTGTTTTTACAGTGACCAATAACTTTTAGGCATATTCAACGTTTAATAGCAATGGAATTACCTAATTTACATACTTAGGACACTTTGGAGAGGTTGAGGGGACACTTGGAAATGTCCCTTGACTACACCTAATACCCCTTAACAAAACATCTGTAAAGTTCTAGCTGTTGTGTCTATCAATCCCATTTTTTCCAGAAGTTTTTTACTTTTTGTGGAAGCCTTCTGATGTGTTTCCAGCTTTATTCATCAATAATTGACTTATATGTTGTCCAAAAAACTGTTTTTTTGTGTGTGCTTGATCTTGTGTGATCTGAACTGTGCCATTCCTATCTATGTTCTGACCATTACCTTATAATCTCCCAGGTGATTTATTTCCAATGAGACCAAGTTTATGCATGTCCTTATATAATTGCTCATTAAAAGCACTTACATTTGGGTATGTCTATTTAGGCGGAAATCTACATTTTTGCCATTACATTTAAGATGGTTTAAGCTAGCTAGTTATTGTTATGTTGTAGCTAAACACGGAACTATTCAACATGCTTCCAGTTATAACAACTAACGTTAAGAAGGTTGTTTAAAAATGAAGATATCTGTGGTTATAAGATTGTTTTGGGGTCTGTGTTATTTGGGATCATTGTCCCAGGACATAGACATGTCTTAAATGAGCAGAAAGCTTAAATTCTTGTTAATCTAACTGCACTGTCCAATATACAGTAGCTATTACAGTGAGTGAAAAAATACCATGCTATTGTTTGAGGAGAGTGCACAACAGAAAACCTTTATCACGGCAACTGGTTTGATACATTTACCTCTAATAATGTACTTACATTCAGTAATCTTGCTCTGATTTGTCATCCTGAGGGTCCCAGAGATAAAATATATCATAGTTTTGTTTGATAAAATCAAATTTTATATTCAAATGTAGGAACTGGGTTCTACAGTTTGAACCCCTGCTGTGTCTGGGTATGTCATTTTAGGCGAAAATTGAAAAGAAGGGTCAGATCCTGAAGAGGTTTTAAACCTTAACCGTCTTGAATTTAAACTTCAACGGTAGTGTGGACGTCCCCCACGGATCCCGATTGGCATGGACTGTTGTTTTGGTAGTGGCGACGCACTTCCTAGTCCCATCGAATTTCCATGGCAACGTGCTCTTCCTTGGAGGCACGCACAGCACAACAGGTCAACAGGCGGGGAGAGGACCAGGCCCCCAGTGTCCGGTCTGATGTTTTTGCCAGACATACTGGATGATCAAATCGTAGACCTACGTCATTCAATCAAACACATGACCATTTTGTGTTGGCAACCCGTGTGCCAGTGCATTCAGCATTATCACAGACTACAGTTATTATTGAAACCCATAATAATCCAAGGTACATTAGAATGAGTGTGATGAAGTGGGTTAATATTGTTTTCTGACTGATTTTCTAAAGTAATATTGTCATACACAACACTTAACAATAATTTGTATTTATTTCACACACTATTGTTTATGAATATGTTCCAGTGCACTCAACCATTCAACATTGGGAGAGACAATGACTTATGGTTAAAATCTCAGCCGTTTGTAGACAATGATGCCTTAAATGCAGTTCCATCAAAGATATGATTATAGGCCTACAGCCCAATTACTTACTCTGTATAAACAATTCAGCCATTAGCTGGGTGAGATAATTTTATTACAGAATAACCATTTATTAACTTTCTATCAGATTAAAAGAATCACATAATGATCTCTTTTGAGGTACCTCAATCAGCCTGACTAACTGGTGTCTATATGTAGCCTCGCTACTGTATATAACCTGTCTTTTTACTGTTGTTTTATTTATTTACTTACCTATTGTTCACCTAATACCTTTTTTTGCACTATTGGTTAGAGCCTGTAAGTAAGCATTTCACTGTAAGGTCTACACCTGTTGTATTCGGCGCACGTGACAAATAAACTTTGATTTGATTTAGGTAGTCCGAGTGCCAGACCTAATAGTGTTAGCCTCTCAATTTTGTCAGGTCACAGGTCACCACCTCCTATTAGAGGGATGCTTTATTGCATTCATAAGTAAAGGCCATTTGACAATAGTAAGGTGCAACACATTTTTTTTTATAGGTAAAATACAATACATAAAAATTTACTATGCAGAAATAGCTCCACCATTTCCTGGTTGCTAAATCGCAAAAATTCAAATAGTTTGCCTAATTTCAGTTTGTGAAAAAACAAGCAAGTATAGTGTAGAGAATCATTGTACCGTCTAAACTGCTGTGAAATGTATTTTCACATAAGCAAAAATATTGAATTTTCAGCTGGTGCAAAAAGTAAAAGTCGCAACAATGAAACTTAAAAGTGGAAAGCATAGAAATAGTGCACATAGAACAGAGCTACCGCTAGACTTGCTGTCAATGAGTGACATATCTATTACTCACATTTCTATGTGAAATTTGTCAGGTCGCCCAAAAAGTTACACATTGCAGCTTTAATAATAGAGTGAATCTAAATAATGTAATAATCAACCAATAAAATAAAAAAAATACAATAAAATACCCTTCCAAAGGAAATCCAGAAAATTATTCAGAGTGACGATTGGAATAGTGATGGTTGAGCAAGAGCTGTGTCCTAATAACAGCTGGTTGTCTTGTACCAACACAGTCACTTCAACTCAAACTACCTAATAACCTTTGCTGATCCAGAGCATGTTATACAGCCCTCAAACTCAACTCTGGACCTCAAAGCCAGTTTCACTGTATTTTTTCATTGTTCCCCTCTAATCAGAGGCTGGGACAATAGGTGTGTGCAATTAATTGTCAGGTAGAATAGAACCAGCAGGCTTCGGACCTCGTAGGGTAAGAGTACCCTTGTTTTATAGCATCAAATGGCTGTTTGCTCCTCATTTGATAACCAGATGTAACTAACATCCCTAGCAATAAATATTTCATAAAATATCCTGTAACCTCTCCCAAAATATTGTTATTCTAAAACAATTTTTTAGAATGCGAGTTTCCCCTACCACTTGTCCTCTAGTCAACCACGTACCTTCAACAGACTTGCATTCACAATCATCTCATACATCTTGTTTTGTGTGTCACTCAGCTGCAATACCATCTCAGGTAGTTACAGTTTGGCTCATATCTATGTCTCATCAAAGTGACAACCCTCAGGAAACACACACATTTTGAGGATATGGAGACTCGAAACTGAGTTGAGGTAAGGCACGGCATCTTCATCTAAAAACAGTGCAGTAGACATTCTTGTTGAGTGAGAATTCCTTAAAACTAAATAGTACAGTAAGAGGTGTGTTATATGTGGGAAAGATGTGTAGATATACAACTTATGGCAAACTGAGGTAATATTAAGGGGACATACAAAATATCAGTCCAAAAGAGTCCATATTCATTTATCAGGTTATTTGTGTTGAAATGCAGTCTGCTGTTGCAATGCCTTCAGTTCTTCTCTTGGCTTCACAATGTAGTCTTTGTACATGGAATAAATGACACCTGAAAAACAGTGAAGAAAATGTTAAATTAAGATAAATTCCAAAACTGGTACATAAAATTACATTGTATTGGAGCTGCTGTAACTATTAAATAGGAAAGTGTAAATCATTTCATACGATATACTTTTTTATGTAACATAGCAACATAATGACGACATCTGCAGCGTGAGAGGCTTTAAGACTAGATTACATCTAGAATAAACATTTATCAAAATAACCGTTTCCACATCCTGTGAGATCTGATCAGTAGCCAAATCTGTTTTGGGACAGATACATTTCACCAGAAACCTTACAACACATCTTTACAACACACAATTTGGCATGTGCCAGAAAACTGGTGCCTGCAACATTAAATAACATTACAACCTCCAATCCAATCACAATGTAGACACATGACACATTTAAAGGTCATGTGTGGACACAAAGGTATTTTATCAAATACAGAGTTCAAGTTTAACCTCTTAGGGGTAGGGTCCCATTTTTTAAATGCCTGCCACTCAGGGCCAGAAACTAGGATATGCACATAATTAGTACTATTGGATAGGAATCACTCTGAAGTTTCTAAACCCATTAAGATATCCTTTTTCTTTTGCCCTCCACTCACTTTGAAGGCCTGGTAATATAAGTCAATGGGGAATAGGACACAGGTTGCAGTACCTATGGCTTCCACTGGATGTCAACAGTCTCTGGAAAGTGTCTGGAGGAAATAGCCCTGAGGAGATCCTTATAGAAGAAGACAGACTACAGGAAGGGAAAAAGGCAAACAACCGTGCACGTTCACGAGAACGCGCCCAGCTTTCTTTTCCTCTTATAACGTTTCAGTTACCATCCGTGTAAAATATGATCGCTATTATTCATAAAAGGATACATAAGGATCAATTATTAATGATATTTGATTTGTTTGTGAAAAGATGAGAGGTATAACGTGAACGCGTTCTCTTCACTGTACAACGGGCGAGTAGACTGACAATGCTTGGTGGAGTAGCTGAACATAACGTGCCAACCAAACGGAGATTTATGGATATAATGAATTACTTTTTCTAACAAAAGAACCATGGATTCTCTTGTTTGGACACTTGGGAAGCCCTCAGCAGAAGTTCCTTGAAAGGTAAGCGATTTATATTAGCTGTGATATGGACATTTTGAGATCCGAGCTGGATATGAATTTATGCTAATGTAGAAAAAATGTGAGGTGCTAGCCTCAAACAATCAATTGTAGTGCTTTCGCCGTAAAGCCTTTTTGAAATCTGACAACGCAGTGATATTGCCAAGAAGCAGAGCTTTTGATGGCTATGCAACACTTGTATATCGAAGAATGTTAAATATTATGAATTTTTATTTTGAATTTGCTGCGTTATGTTTGCTCTGAAAACGATCCCGCTAGCGGGATCCGTGCGCAAAGAGGTTAATACCAGTGGGGTGTTCCAGAAAGCAGCATTAAGTTACCAAGCAAACTTTGATAAACATAGCTCTTGGTTTTCTAAATTATTTAGAATGCTAAACTTGAATATGGGTTGTTGGTTGTCGAGTCAATTATTTAAAGTTTATATTTCTCAAAAATATGAAGTTATTTCATTATATTTGGGACAGTTAGCTACCTGGCTTACTTATTGATCCTGCTTTCTGGAACAGCCCCCAGGTGTCAACAGGGTCCAACAGCCTGTAATACTGTACATACCAATGGTCATAGCTCCCACCACGAATCCTTGGGCCATAACACGCATGTGGATAAGGTGCACTGACATCTTCATGTCTCCACGGCTCTTCAACTTGTAAAGTCTGTAGCCCACGATGGAAAAGAATCCTGCCATTCCTTTAAAAAAAAAAAAAGTAAAAAAATAACTTAATACACAATATAAAGGACGACTGGGCATATAGGACAATGGCAATTGAAGACATACAGTCAATATCTACATCAATATAAAATAACAACCAATTTGCAGGTCCATAAAGGTGCATGAGAAAACTATGATGGATATGGGCTACAGGTGTGGTTGTGTGTGCTGTATACTACCAATAACTTATATACACACTAGATGACAAACAGTGAGCACTGTTTTAAAGCCACCACGCCTCCATCTTGGCAATCCCCCACGTTGTAAAAAATATTTTAGAAGCAATGGAAATTCATTCATCAATGTCTACATTTGTTTTTGCCACGTTCATTCTATTACAGAGACTTTAATGCATACTTTTACATTATGTGAGCTAAAAATAATTAAGATCATTTTCCTTAAAGCATATTTTTTATAAAGTTCTAATGTTACTGTCCGCACTACAACAAAATACTTAATACATGTAATTTTGTCCTTGAAACATTTAATTGAAACACTGTAGAAATCCATTCATTCCTATGGAGACTGCTTCTTCTGTGGAGTGCCAATATGGCCGACCGCTGGCCAATACATTGCATCAGCAATCCAGGGTTTATATACAATATTTTATACTACTCACCTATTGGGACAAAAGGATTCTCCTTCACCTTTCGCATAAACTTAGATTCTTCTGCATCATCATAAGCAGACATATTGGCTGAAACCAGAAAATTATAAATACTCAGTACTTTATAACATAAAGATGTTATAAGATGTTATTCACAATGAGAGATGTTATTCACAATGATTGTCTCACTACATCAACGACAAATAATTACATTAAATGGGCTATTAGCAGTCATATTATTGGAAAATATTAGGACATACTTATAGGTCTCAGTAGGCCTATTTGGGCTTTTAAAACCTACAACACCAAACGTAATCAATAACTTGAAGTAGAAGTTCAGATATCAGTAACATGGTGTTCTCTTGGAAAATACAGTAAAGCGTCGACTTATTTCAAGGACTGTCAGGATGTAGCCTAATAGTTAATATCAGAGATGAAAACAGTGTGATAATTTAATACAGAATAACATTATAATTCATTCATTTTGACCTAGCTATATAAGAGCTCCCACGTCGAGGACACTTTTTAAATGAAGGTCAAAGGGAACTGTTTCATAGTAAATATCACTTGTGATACCCTAACTAAAGACAACATCCGAAATTAGAATGAACATTTATTCTTACCGTTTTGTTTTCTCAAACTTGAAGATAATGGATCCGGACTGATTCTGTATGCGCTACACAGCAAGGAGACACCGCACTGTCCTTACATTGAGCAACTCAAACAGCAGTCCAAAATGAAGTAACATTTTCACACGCACATGTGACGTAGGCTGTCTTTTTCCATTGAATTATCTAACACGTTTAGCCAAGAAAAACCTCTCAACCTTTTTAAATGCATTTGTTCAATCTCTTGATTATAATCCCCTGTTTATGGTACATTTTATTATGGCTTTCCCTGGAAAATAATAAACTCGAGCTGCAAATAAACTAAATCGTTCACAGAAGAAAATCTGTATGAATTGTAATTCGGGGGGAATTACAAAATCGGTTTTGACAGAGCATATGCCTCGAAATAAAACGTGTTTAATTCCATGAGATAGACATGTGTACTGATGTATTTAAGGATCAGAGTATATATTTATTTTTGAGCTACTTACATATTAAACGTCATTTTAAAGTTTATTGGAACGCCATTTCCCAGAGTTCCAAACTAAACAGGGGGGGGCGTGGTGTTTTAAAATAGCTTGTCTCATCCGATGTGCGCATTCGCCTCGTGCTAGAACGGAATGTGCCCTAGTTATTTTGGATCTCGTGCTGTGAATCGATTTGCACGAAATTATTATTTTATACAACTCAAATATCTATCATAGGTTCATAGACTTTGATAGAATTTACTAAAAACCTAGCTGGTTCATGTTTTAAATATATATAAAAAAAATGTCTATACCCTATCTATACATTAAATAGATTAAAGTTAGGTCTATAGAGGTCTAGAGGTAAATCTAGCCTATAAACTGATAATTTAATTCAGATGTTTCAAAGAGGGTCTATAGTTTGCATTGGAAATAGAGTTTAAATCACAACCTGTCAGGCTACTCTAAAAGGGCAAAACATCAACATAGTATCTTGTGACATGTTTAAATATAAATGTTTTAACTATCCATTATCAATTTCTATGAACTTATTCCACAAATATTCTGTCTGATAAGTTCAACAGATGCTGTATTTTGAGTTTCCATAAAGAGTAAAAAAACACAGTTATGATTTTACATACCTCTCATACGAAAGAGGAGGTGGTAATGACAAATACCAGGAAACAGGAATGCCTTCTTACTACAGACAAACTGCTTACATTGTCATACCTATAGTGCTTATTACTTAAAGGCAGTTTTGTATTGCTGGAACAGAACCTTTACTACTGGCTTTTAGGATTTCAGAAACAATTTTTTTCCAGAGGTAAGCCTACTCTACTGCATGCATAAAACATCATACAGGAACGTTGTTTCTTCTTCTTGATGGTATAACATCTGTCTGAAGTCTGTCTTTCACATTTCCCCTCCTTAGATAAACAACAGGATAATGGATTTAAACATCCCAGAACAGGGTGATGACTATAATTACAGCCATTATTATGACTATGGAGATGAACCATTGGACGGCTTTGGACTTTGTGAAAAGGCACACGTCAAAGTATTTGGAAGAATTTTTCTACCCATCTGTTACATTATCATTTGCACCCTCAGCATTATAGTAAATATACTTTTTATTTCAACTTTAATCAAATCCAAACATCATAGAAAAACATTTCCTATGAGTATGGCAATTTCTGATATGTTGTTTGCATTGACACTCCCTTTTTGGGCAGTGTATGCCCACAATGAATGGATATTTGGCAATGATTCCTGCAAGACAGTTACTGCGATTTACATCACTACTTTGTACAGCAGTATCCTGTTCGTCACTTGTATAAGTGTGGATAGGTATTTAGGTGTAGTATGGACTCTTTCCAGCTGGAACCACTGTACACCTATGAAAAACACCTTAGTGTGCTTTGTGGTGTGGAGCCTCTCCATCTTAGCAGCAGCTCCACATTGGACCTTCGTTCAGGAACAAGAGTTTCACGGTCAGAAGATTTGCATGTACCATTTTGGAGAGGAAAATCACTTGCCTCTGTGGAAGATTCTCATGAAGTTTCAGCTGAACATCTTTGGGTTTATCACACCTTTTCTGATCATGCTCTTCTGCTACATGCGAGTCTGCTGTGCTGTAGCGAAGGCTAAAGTGGGACCGAGACGAAAGAGTCTGAAATTGGTCATGATAGTTGTTGTGGTATTTTTTGTGTTATGGTTTCCGTACAATATTGTGTCCTTTTTACACTCCTTGCAACACTTGGATGTGATTTATAATTGTGCCACAAGCCTACATCTGGATTTCGCCATTCAGGTTACAGAGGTCATCGCCTATAGCCATGGTTTTGTAAATCCCATTGTGTATGTCTTTGTCAACAAGAGGGTTTGGAAGGGCTTTGCTAAGATGTGTGTGGGAAAATGCAGAAGTAGAACCGGTGATGAGTATGTGCTGGAGTGCTCCGATAGCACAGAGACCATGTCCGTTCAGAATGGAGTGATAGAGTTACAAGCAGTTCAGAGCCACCTAGAGAATAATACTCATCAACCAACAAACACAGAGCGGAGATAATCCTCCATAAGAGTTGAAATGGCTTTGCGCAAATAACTGTTTACATTATAACATGTTAACTATACCTGGGTAGTTAAATGGATTATTTACAATCACTCTCTATTTACAGTGTGTTTGTGTCCTTCTATTCATTCTATTCATTAAAGTATATCATTGTACAAATAGGGGGATATATTGGCAAGATACATGACAATAAAGATGTTTAATAGTTGAGCAGTTTCTTTGCTATCACACAGTGTACTGAATAAAATAAAGAAATAAAATAAAGTCACTCAGCATATGTGTGACACCAGGTAAACCTCTTGGCTATGTTACAAGAATAACAACAAAGTGGTGTCCTCCCTTCCTGTAACTCATAGTTTCATAATGCCAGTACGGATATTTTTTTAAATCATGTACACTGCATTTGAAAAGTGTTCAGACCCCTTGACTTTTTCTACATTTTGTTACGTTACAGCCTTATTCTAAAATGTATTATTTTTTCTTCATAAATCTACACACAATGCCCCATAATGACAAAACAAAAACAGGTTTTTCGAAATGTTTGCAAATGTAAAAAACAGAAATACCTTCTTTACATAAGTATTCAGATCCTTTGTTCTGAGACTCAAAATTGAGCTCAGGTGCATCCTGTTTCCATTGATCATCCTTGAGATGTTTCTACAACTTGATTGGAGTCCACCTGTGGTAAATTCAATTGATTGGACATGATTTGGAAAGGCACACACCTGTCTATATAAGGTCTGACAGTTGACAGTGCATGTCAGAGCAAAAACCAAGCCATGAAGTCAAAAGGATTTGTCTGTACAGGATTGTGTCGAGGGACAGATCTGGGGAAGGGTACCAAAACATTTCTGCAGCATTGACGGTCCCCAAGAACACAGTGGCCTCCATCATTCTTAAATGGAAGAGGTTTGGAACCACCAAGACTCTTCCTAGAGCTGGCCGTCCGGACAAACTAAGCAATCGGGGGAGAAGGGCCTTGGTCAGTAAATCTGGGAAGATGGGAGTTCCTTACAGAAGGACAACCATCTCTGCTGCACTCCACCAATCAGGCTTTTATGGTAGAGTGGCCAGACGGATGCTGCTCTTTAGTAAAAGGCACATGACAGCCCACTTGCAGTTTGCAATTCCTGCCAGGACAGAACACAATCACTGAAAAGTAGACCCAATTGAATAACTCTAAAATATCTCCTAGAAGACTGTCAATAATATGCAAACAACATGAACCATAGTACTGTGACTCCTAATTCCTGACAGCAGGACAAGACACAATCACTGATAAATAGACCCAAAGAATTGAAGTACTCTAAAATATCCCCTAGATTAGAAGACTGTCAATAATATGCAAACCACATGGACCATTGTACTGGTCAAAAGTGGTGGTGTAGTAAAATAATGGTATTTTTTGGCCATATGACAAAATAACTCAGTTTTCCTTCAGATCCTTTTCAGAATAATGTGATTTCATATTCTGGTGTTATATTGTCAAGATACTGACAATAATGTTGTTTATTAGTTGAACTTATTTTTTTTCTATCACACAGTGTAATGAATAATTAAAAATGTATCATTCACCATAATAGTTTATACAACTGCTACAAATCTCAGTGTAGCCTACAGCATTTGAATTTGTTATATAAGTAATTTGTCACAGAGACATCTCAATTCCTGTATCCCAAGAGGTTCTTCAATGGTCATCATAGGGTTATGAAACAAAACAGGAAGCAACTTTGACCCATCAGACTTTCCACTCTAATTCCTGCCAGGACACAATCACTGATAAGTAGTCTCAAAGAGATTATACTACAACATGGAAACAACATGGACCATTTTGCTGTGACCCCTATGTAAAGAAGAATGTATGTGGTGGTCAGTGGTGGTATAGTTACACATGACGAGGTGTGGCTTAATGTGACCACACACACGAGTAGGGTACATCAGTAGGGTATTCCCATTACTTCCATGTATTTAGTCCAACTTTGGCGGCATCCTCAGCAAACAACTGACACTTTTTGGTCGTTTCACTAAACGTTTTCAGCAGCCTCACATGCCGTTATTAACATACTTTGCGGCCACAACAACACATTATTTGCAAGATACTTATTCTGCCACTCTAATCGTCTCTTATGCTGATAATCGAGACGTACATTCCATGTGACAGTCTATCTGTTCATGCTAATATTTTTACGTTTCGAATGAAAATATTTTCAGGTATGATGTAGTTTGTTGATTAATATGGCATGGAAGTATGAACAATGACCAACCAAGCATATCCTAAATGTTTATATAATGAATACAAAAATGAATGCAGCAGATACTTATTGTGCCACTTGAATCGTCTCTTTGGCTGATATGAATTGTCGGGTTATGAAAAAAGTAAGTAATTTAAAATATATGAGTAACGGGAGCACCCTATGGCTGTATGCTACTCGGGGGCGTGTTCACGTTAAGCCCTGCCTCGCTGTGTGTATCTATAGCAAAATAAATGTATACTATCATTTTTGGCCAGATGGCTTGTCCCAGGAAAAAATAACTCTGTTTTCCTTCAGATACTTTTCAGAATAATTTGATTTCATATACAGGGGTTATATTGTCAAGATACTGATAATAAAGATGTTTATTAGTTGAACTTATTTTCTTGCTATCACACAGTGTAATGAACAATAAAAAAATTGTCACTCACCATAATAGTTTATAAAACTGCTACAAATCTCAATGTAGCCTACAGCATTTGAATTTGTTATATAAGTAATTTGTTACAGAGACATCTCAATTCCTGTATCCCAAGAGGTTCTTCAATGGTCATCATAGGGTTATGAAACAAAACAGGAAGCAACTTTGATCCATCAGACTTTCCACTCCAATTCCTGCCAGGACAGAACACAATCACTGAAAAGTAGACCCAATTGAATAACTCTAAAATATCTCCTAGAAGACTGTCAATAATATGCAAACAACATGAACCATAGTACTGTGACTCCTAATTCCTGACAGCAGGACAAGACACAATCACTGATAAATAGACCCAAAGACATTGAAGTACTCTAAAATATCCCCTAGATTAGAAGACTGTCAATAATATGCAAACCACATGGACCATTGTACTGGTCAAAAGTGGTGGTGTAGTAAAATAATGGTATTTTTTGGCCATATGACAAAATAACTCAGTTTTCCTTCAGATCCTTTTCAAAATAATGTGATTTCATATTCTGGTGTTATATTGTCAAGATACTGACAATAAAGATGTTTATTAGTTGAACTTATTTTTTTTCTATCACACAGTGTAATGAATAATTAAAAATGTATAATTCACCATAATAGTTTATACAACTGCTACAAATCTCAGTGTAGCCTACAGCGTTTGAATTTGTTATATAAGTAATTTGTTACAGAGACATCTCAATTCCTGTATCCCAAGAGGTTCTTCAATGGTCATCATAGGGTTATTAAACAAAACAGGAAGCAACTTTGACCCATCAGACTTTCCACTCTAATTCCTGCCAGGACACAATCACTGATAAGTAGTCTCAAAGAGATTATACTACAACATGGAAACAACATGGTCCATTTTGCTGTGACCCCTATGTAAAGAAGAATGTATGGTCAGGTGTGGTATAGTTACACATGGCGAGTTGTGGCTTAACGTGACCCCACCCGAGTAGGGTACATCAGTAGGGTATTCCCATTACTTCCATGTATTTAGTCCAACTTTGGCGGCATCCTCAGCAAACAACTGACACTTTTTGGTCGTTTCAATAAACGTTTTCAGCAGCCTCACATGTAGTTATTAACATACTTTGCGGCCACAACAACACATTATTTGCAAGATACCTATTGTGCCACTTTAATCGTCTCTTTGGCTGATATGAATTGTCGGGTTATGAATAAAGTAAGTAATTTAAAATATATGAGTAACGGGAGCACCCTATGACTGTATGCTACTCGGGGGCGTGTTCACGTTAAGCCCTGCCTCGCTGTGTGTATCTATAGCAAAACAAATGTATACTATCATTGTTGGCCAGATGGGGGCGGCATGTCCCAAGACAAATGAACGCGGATCCTTTCTAAACTGCTGTGTTTCTAGGCTCCTCACTGACAAGTAACTATGAAACTCCCTGAAAGTTGATTCCAATGGCCTAGAGTTAGTTGCCCTTTCAGGAAGAGAGCAGTTTTTCACAATACTCTTATCTTTTAGATAAAGCGTACCTTGATACGTGGTAAAGATGTAATCTGCCTGTAACATTGTTGAGGGAAAAAAGAACACAGTTTTTTTCACACACAACATAGAGATCTGAATGTACACTAAAAGTACTTAGGGGAAACCGGGGCTAAAAGTAACACAGGGTCAGTTGTAACAGCTAAATAACGCAAATATGAAACCAGGTAGAAAGCTGTCATTCAATGTGCTAGTGGTTGGTTAGTGTCTACATACCTGAGAAGTTTTAGGAGTACAAGTAAATATTCTACATATATAATCATATATAATTTGTAGCAGTAAGAATAGGTATTTTGATTGGTACAGTTGATGATAATAATTATTGCTCAGATTAGACTCAAATTAGTAATTGGGGTCAGTTGTAATGGATGTTACAATTTACCCCTTACCTAAAGTGTATGCTATTTTATATAGTATTTAGAAACATTTACATAATTATATAAAATTGTACTTCTTTACATCAAGTTTCCCAGTACAACTAAGACAATACCTTAGAAACATAAAAAAAAGGCTAATTCATTTTTTTGAGTACTAAAAGTATCTTATATAAAATATATACATTTTGGCTTCTCCGTTTTTGTATTTTCATCCAAATAGCAGTTTCAAATCATAAAATGTTTAATCCAGGCAACAGTAAAAACATGTCATCCCCCGCAATCCATGATAAAGCATCCCCCTTGAACCAATTAGTGGCAATTATTCAAATGTATGTTGCATGGATGGGGTGGCAGGTAGCCTAGTGGTTAGAGCGTTGGACTAGTAACCGAAAGGTTGCAAGATCGAATCCCTGAGCCGACATGGTAAAAATCTGTTGTTCTGCCACTGAACAAGACAGTTATCCAACTGTTCCTAGGCTGTCATTGAAAATAAGAATTTGTTCTTAACTGACTTGCCTAGTTAAATAAAGGTGTTACTATAGGGCCCCCCTTGGGCCAATTAGTGTAATTTTGTAAATGCCGGATGTCAATGACAAGATGTACAGTACCAGACAAAAGTTTGGACACACCTACTCATTCAAGGGTTTTTCTTTATTTGTGCTATTTTCTACATTGTAGAATAATAGTGAAGAAAGACATGAAATAACACATATGGAATCATGTAGTAACCCAAAAAGTGTTAAACAAACCAAAATATATTTGAGATTTGAGATTCTTTAAAGTAGCCACTCTTTGCCTTGATGACAGCTTTGCACACTCTTTGCATTCTCTCAACCAGCTTCACCCGGAATGCTTTTCCAACAGTCTTGAAGGAGTTCCCACATATGCTGAGCACTTGTTGGCTGCTTTTCCTTCAATCTGCGGTCCAACTCATCCCAAACCATCTCAATTGGGTTGAGGTTGGGTGATTGTGGAGGTCAGGTCATCTGATGCAGCATTCCATCACTCTCCTTCTTGGTCAAATAGCCCTTACAGAGCCTGGAGGTGTGTTGGGTCATTGTCCTGTTGAAAAACAAATGATAGTCCCAATAAGCGCAAACCCGATGGGATAGTGTATCGCTGCAGAATGCTGTGGTAGCCATGCTGGTTAAGTGTGCCTTGAATTCTAAATAAATCACGGACAGTGTCACCAGCAAAGCACCCCCATGCTATCACACCTCCTCCTCCATGCTTCACGGTGGGAACCACACATTCGGTGATCATCTGTTCACCTACTCTGCGTCTCACAAAGATATGGCGTTTGGAACCAAAAATCTCAAGGACAGATTTCCACCGGTCTAATGTCCATTGCTTGTGTTTCTTGGCCCAAGCAAGTCTCTTCTTCTTATTGGTGTCCTTTATTAGTGGTTTCTTTGCAGCAATTTGACTATGAAGGCCTGATTCATGCAGTCTCCTCTGAACAGATGATGTTGACATGTGTCTGTTACTTGAACTCTGTGAAGCATTTATTTGGGCTGCAATTTCTGAGGCTGGTAACTCTAATGAATGTATCCTCTGCAGCAGAGGTAACTCTGGGTCTTCCTTTCTTGTGGCGGTCCTCATGAGAGCCAGTTTCATCATAGCGCTTGATGGTTTTTGTGACTGCACTTGAAGAAACGTTCAAAGTTCTTGAAATATACTGGATTGACTGACCTTCATGTCTTATAGTAATGATGGACTGTCGTTTCTCTTTGCTTATTTGAGCTGTTCTTGCCATAATATGGACTTCGTATTTTACCAAATAGGGCTATCTTCTGTATACCACTGCTACCTTGCCACAACACAACTTATTGGCTCAAACGCATTAAGAAGGAAAGAAATTCCTCAAATTAACTTTTAACAAGGCACACCAGTTAATTTAAATGCATTCCAGGTGAAGCTGGTTGAGAGTGTGTAAAGCTGTCATCAAGGCAAAGGGTGGCTACTTTGAAGAATCTCAAATATAAATATATTTTGACATGTTTAACACTTTTTTGGTTACTACATGATTCCATATGTGTTATTTCATAGTGTTGATGTCTTCACTATTATTATACAATGTAGAAAACAGTTAAAAAACTGAAAAACCCTTGAATGAGTAGGTGTGTCCAAAGTTTCGTCAATATTGTGAAAACGGGGCAGAAGATACTGTATACTTGTTCAAAGTTTGGTAGTGGACAAAAAGTCTAATTTGCAGAAAATCTATGTGTGGAGTTTATAGATTATTATGGGAAGTTGTTGCTCATGAGGGTCTGCATATATCTACAACATGTCATGACTGTAGCTCAAACGGGACAGGAGATATGCTTGTTCAAAGTGTGGAATTTCAGTTGATTACTATAGCACCGCCATTGTCCCGATTTTGACGAAACTTGGGTGAATGATGTGTCTTGTCATCGAGATCCGACATTTAATTGGGTAAATGTCGGATATCGATGACAAGACACATCATTCATCCAAGTTTTCGTCAAAATCGGGCCAGTGATGTCTGAGATATGATGTACGCAGATAGCCTAGGGGTTAAGAGCATTAGGTTGGTAACCGAAAGGTCACTGGTTTGAATCTCTGAGCTGGCAATGTGGAAAAATCATCTGTTCTGGCCTTGAGTGAGGCAGTTAACCCCCAACAGCAACTGCTCCCTGGGCGCCGATGACATCAATAAAGGCAGCCCCCCTCTCTGATTCAGGTTAATTGTGGAAGACACATTTCAGTTGAATGCATTCAGTTGTTCAACTGACTAGATATCCCTTTACTAATGTACGGACGGAGACAGATCCATAGTCCCCCTCTCGGTTTCATAGTGGGGGACAATTACCCATAATTTTTTACCAGTGTTACATTTAATCCTGCAGCCTGTTACATTTAATTCCATACATAGGGTAAATTGTAACATTTCACCTCCGCCACTCTCGGTTGAATTGTAAATGACTGGAATGTCCTAGAAACGTAGTTACAGTATGTAATGGTAGCTGAGACATGTATGTTGTGTGTATAATAATTGTATTTATCATAAATGAGCAAAAGGCAAAAAGTGTTAGTTTTGGCCCCGGTCTCCCTTTGTAAAAGTATTTTAACTCAAACCATTAAGGACTATCAATCCTATATTTCAAATACTGTAGGTAAAAGGAGGATTATGAAACACAATTACTGTAAACTAACAAATATTTAGCACTTAAATCAAATAAAAAATCTAATTTTATTGGTCACATACACATGGTTAGCAGATAATGCGAATGTAGCGAAATGCTTGTGCTTCTAGTTCCAACCGTGCATCTAACAAGTAATCGAACAATTTCACAACAACTACCTTATATACACAAGTGTAAAGGGATTAATAAGAATATGTACATATAAATATATGGATGAGCGATGGCCGTATGGCATAGGCAAGATGCAGTAGATTGTATAGAGTACAGTATATACATATGAGATGAGTAACGTAGGGTATGAAAACATTATATAAAGTGGCATTGTTTAAAGTGACTAGTGATACATTTATTACATCCAATTTTACATCCAATTTTACTTACTGTAATATGCAATTATATCAATGTATTGACCCTTATAACTAACGTTTCAACAAACTTGCAACACCAAGGACTGTTCTGTACTTTTTGGGTAGTGCGCAATCTAGTTACTCATTAACTGCTCTAGTTACTCTAGTTACTCATCAGTGCTTAGCGAAGGGGGGGAGCATGGCTATCTTCAACACAAAGGACTTTGAGCTGTGGCCCAGACTGACTCAGTGAGAACGAATAGGAAAGAACATGGGCTTTTTGCTTCCAATCATTCTGGCTTTGCTAGTCTCTGTCCTGGGAGGCCTCTACTTCTTCGGGGCCTTCAGGCAGCGTCGACCCGGGGAACCACCACTGGACCGGGGCCCAATCCCCTGGCTGGGCCATGTCCTGGAGTTCCGTAGAGACACAGCAATGTTTCTGGAGAGGATGAAGAGGAAGCATGGGGATATTTTCACCATACAGCTGGGAGGATTCTATTTCACATTCCTCATGGACCCTTTGTCCTTCGGGACGGTCGTGAAGGAGGCTCGCGCCAAGCTGGACTTCACCAAATTCGCACAGCAGCTCGTGCAGAAAGTGTTTGGTTACCACTCCATGGAGAATGACCACAAGTTTCTGCAGATGTCCAGCAACAAGCACCTGATGGGGGATGGTTTAGTGGTAATGACACAGGCCATGATGAGCAACCTACAGAATCTAATGCTGCACAGTGTAGGGACAAAGCATGATAAAAATAAGACCTGGAATGAGGATGGCCTGTTCAACTACAGCTACAATATTGTCTTCAGGGCAGGCTACCTGGCTCTGTTCGGTAACGAGACACCCAAATCCACGGGGAGCTTAGAGAAAGCCAAAGAGGTCGACAGAGAGGAGTCCCAGGAGCTCTTCCGTGAGTTCCGTAAGTACGACCAGCTCTTCCCCAATCTGGCCTACGGGGTCCTGCCACCGGGTGAGAAGAGGGAGGCAGAGAGGCTGAAGAGGCTGTTCTGGAACATGCTGTCAGTGCAGAAGGTGAGGACCAAGGATAACATCAGTGGCTGGGTGCGCGAGCAGCAGCAGGTGAGGGAAGAGCATGGCATGGAGGACTTCATGCAGAACAGGTACATGTTCCTCCTCCTCTGGGCCTCCCAGGGGAACACCGGCCCTGCTGCCTTCTGGCTTCTCCTTTACCTCATGAAGCACCCAGAGGCCATGAAGGCTGTGCAGGGGGAGGTGGAGGAGGTTCTGAAGGACACAGACCAGGAGGTGAAGCACGGTGGACCCCTCGTCGACCTGACCCGGGACATGCTGCTGAAGACGCCCATTCTGGACAGCGCCGTGGAAGAGACCCTCCGCCTCACCGCTGCCCCTGTTCTCACCAGGGCCGTGCTCCAGGACATGTCCCTCAAGATGTCTGACGGAAATGAGTACCGCATCAGGGAGGGAGACCGGGTGGCCCTCTTCCCTTACACCGCTGTTCATATTGACCCAGAGGTCCACCCTGACCCACTCACCTTTAAGTACGACCGCTTCCTGACCCCAGAGGGGGTTAAAAAAACAGATTTTTACAAAGGTGGGAAGAAGTTGAAGTACTACAACATGCCGTGGGGTGCTGGGATCACCATGTGCCCTGGGCGCTTCTTTGCCACCAACGAGCTGAAGCAGTTTGTCTTCCTCATGCTCACGTACTTTGACTTTGAGCTCAAGAACCCAGAGGAAAAGATACCTGATATTGACATCAAGCGCTGGGGCTTTGGGTCCATGCAGCCAACCAAAGACGTCCCGTTTAGATACAGACTCAGGTTTTAAAACTGAGTGACTGACACAAACCAGCCTTTAGCAACACTTTGAATGTAATTGGCAATTTTCCGAGCTGTTAATCTGATGTTGATTATTATAAACTAGCTTGTGCCTAAACATGACTTTATCTAGAGTACATAGTACAGCAACAAGTGGTACAGTATTACAATACTGGATATAATTGTTGTATTTATTAGAGGGAAAATCATCAACTTTGTCTCTCAAAAAAAGTTATCTTTAAGGATTAGTTTTGAGTCAGCTGGAAAGCAGACATTGCAAAATGGAAAGCTGACATGAGCAGAAAAAAATAAAGACTGTAAAGCTGGTTTGCAGATAGTATTAGAAATGCACAGATGTTCAGATCAGAACCAACTGCATGTTGGAGTTGAGTTGACAATTATTTTACGATACTGCTGTGTACTGTATTGCAGGGGCCCAGACACTGGGGAGCCAGGTCCAGCGAATCAGATTGTACAATAATAGGGTTCATAGCTTTCACCTGGTCAGTCTATATTATGGAAAGAGCAGGTGTTCCTAATGTTTTGTACTCTCAGTGTATGTCACAGTGCTTCTATTGTCTATATACATCATGCCACTGCCTATTTCATTTGTTAATTTAGCAAACCAGACAGCTCATCATCTTGCAATATAAGAACCATTGCTCTTTGAATAACATTGTAATGTTAAGCATTACATCTTTGTGTTTTTTTCCTCCTGTCAAATGTAATAAAATATGCTTCTAAAGCCTTGATTGTCATACAAGTCTTATTGTGTATATGAACTGTGGCCTTGAATGTATTGGCAGAGGTGAAGCTAAGTGAGCAATGACCTGGGACTCTGGGAAACTGTGTCGATCAATACTATAGCCTAGCTCCCACAGATGTGCCCTGAGAAATGCTCAGGTGTACTGCGAAACTTGCCTCTAATGCATTGGTAGAGACTGGCTGGAGTTATTTGGGGTTGAAGCATCCCACAGATTCAACACATAGCTCCCCAACAGCTAAACTAGTAAGCTAGATAGAAGGAAGCTTTGTTATATGCCAAGCTTACTGTGCACATAAAGGGTGATGCATACTCCTACAAGTGTCCTAGGGCATCCAGTGGACACAAAGGGCAAACGTGGAAATCAGTTTAAGGTTACTAAAGTTGCTCCCATGGACTACTCAGGAAAAAGTATTGGTTAATAAGGTTGCAGGGTATATTCTCACTTTAGTTTAACATTATGCCTTTAATCATAATAATACAATTAAAAATATAGAAAACATCAAAGTTCAAATTCAGATTGAATTCATTGTATTTCTGAAAATATACCAATATTAGCCTGGGATGGCTTCTAACAGACCCCACAACAGACCAGTGATAGGGTTAGACTGAGCAGTCACCTTGAATTAGGCTTCTTATTAATGCTGGGCAGCCCAACATGGCAGGGAAATATACCGAACTTCAGCCTCCATAGTGCTGCCTGCCTTGTGTTCAACAATATGGGCCATGATTCCTGAACACTGCATATAGTGTGATTGCACAGTAATGCCTGGGGCAAGATTATCATCAGTTCCAACAGAGAATATTTACTCCTGTTTTTTCATTGGCAATTTACAACTGAGCATTGGGAACTAGGCCTGGTACTGAAGACCTGCTTACAACAGTAAACAGCTTGAATGTGTATTGTGCTAGCAATAATAATGCACAATATGATCATCTTTGAAGCTTGTTGTGCCCTTTGAAAGACACACTTTGTCATTTATTCCAGTTTGATTACCTTTATTCTTGATAAATCCACACTATGACATTTTCAATTGTTGAATCTTTCTGACAGCCCTGTCTAAACCATAAGAGACAAAAAGGTTCCGTTGGTCTGTATTCTACCTTTGATAAGGCATATATTTGATTTAATATTAACAAATTGTCTTATGGCCAAACTACATTATGTACTCTTATGTTAAGTTTATAATGTACATTGATAATTACCGAAAATGTAGAAACTTCATTGGAAAGAAAGAGGAAAAATACTGTTCATATAATTGAAATAGGACTTCATCATTTGTATTTGATAATGGGTGTAAATTCCCCTTTTACATTTGTCCACATTAATACATTATTTTACTGTACATATTTAGAGAAAACTGTAGTGGTTACTCTCTCCATCTGAGTTGCTGCCGTGAAACACACACATGCACACACTGTTAGTTAAGTCACACGGCTCTGTAGCTCTGGAGGTTCATAGCAGCATCAGTGAAAGCTTTCTGGGTGAATAAATGGCTGTAACAGAACAGAATTCATCCTGGATGAAATAAACAAATATTCAAACTACAGTAGTAGAGCAAGAGCGCCAGTCATGGAGGCGACCGACTGACCAAGCCAGGGAACAATGGGGCCATTGGCAGGAGTCCTGAGTGTCTTGCCTGTACTTGGTGGTGAGGGGTTTTGAAGAAAAATGAGCCATTGTCTCTCTCTCTCTCTCATCCTGCTTCCGAACCTCAGCAAAGCTGAGCAACGTCTCTGGAAGTCGTTCCAGGATGCTCCACTGTGAAGAATACTAGTCTGGTCAAACCTAGCTGGCCCCATGGAGAGGTAGGTGTGCCTTCTTTATTTGTTATCCATTTGTGATGCTCTTGTTTTACCTCATGGCTCTTCTGATGTATTTTTCTGTAATGATATGTACTGTAGTTAGGTATGATATTATTCTAATTATGAGGGCACAAGGCTGATCAGGCAGCTGCCCTCTGGGCAGTGGTCACGCCGGTACATTTTTGCATGTTATTTCCAAAGAAGCTTTCTTGGATTCTTATAGACCATGTCATTTACAGTATTTACAATCGAAGGAGAGGAACAGCTGAGTGTTGTTACTGTTTCTGTAGGTCAGTTACCTTCGAACTGCAGACTACAATCAATCAATGTAGCCCTGGAGGCTGTTCTGCAGGGTGGTCACTAGCTGGAACAGCCATAATATCTGTTTTAAACCTAACCCTAACTTTAACCTTAACCACAATGCTAACCCTAATGCCTAAGACCAAAAAACACCTTTTTGTTTTCATCAATTTTTTACAGATTGACAATCTTGACTTTGCAGCTGGCCCATCCAGCAGAAACTGCTCAAATCACATTTTATTTGTCACATGCTTTGTAAACAACAGGTGTAGACTAACAATGCATTGTTGGGTCCTTCCCAACAATGCATTAAGGAATAAGATTGTTATTTGTATACAGCACAGCGTGTATTCTGTCCCTTCCTGTAATTACACCAGAATAAATAGCATTTTTGTACCCTATCAAATGTAATAACCAACAATTCAATATTAGTAACTGGATGTCAATGAGTTCATATACCACGTATCTTCCTTGAGTTACTGTATCTGTGTCAAAGGGACTTCTTTTGAATGAAATCAACATAATCTTTTTATAAATGAGTATTATATTATTATCATACTCTACAAAAACCATAAATCAGCACTAACGAGCTGATATCAACCCCTTGATCTCGTTATTACAGTTTGTTCTGCCTCTAGGGCAAGACTCTTGACAGTAAATGTCAACCTGCGTTAATGGATGCCTTGTGTCATCAGCCCGTTAAAGGGTACCTCAGGTCATCCTCCAGTTATCTGTTGGCACACTACAAAAGTGGATTAGCCGCAAGGTCATTGACCTTGTCACCCTGAATCACACTTGAACCAGAAGGAAAGTTCAAATAAATGCTTTTTCATTGTAAAGATACTACTATCCAAATACTTTTCAGCCGGACGTTGCTACTATATTGGGGTTATTCAATAATATCATGCTCCTGTTCAATTACTTTATTGATAGTTGGTATGTAATTAACATTCTCAGTATGGCCAACCCCTAAACATGTGCTGTGTGTTGACAGAGTAGTAGTTACTCAATGGCAACACAACTTATTGAGATTCATATTTGTTATTCTGCTGGCATTCCTACAGTGACTATTGCATGTTACTAGGCCACGAGTCTTGCTCAAAGTATTGCATGCAGTGTCATACTGTACAGCCTGGGCTGAAGAGGATCAGTGTAGGCTCACCTCAAGCCAAACACCTGATGCCTTCTGTAAGTCTGAACCAACAAGTCATAAAATATCGATCCCATATTTAAAAAAGGAATGGACTGCTATACAGAGGAGTCATGCACGTACTTTCTTTTGGGGGGACACTGATGGACAAATGTGATATCTTTGAATTAATTATGCATAAAATATACAATACATTTTATATGCTCAGCATAAAAATGGGAAAATAAGGTGGTTTCTGCTATGTAAGAACCAAAGAGGCTCTGACTGTGTTGAATGCACCATTGGCTAAGCTATCAGATTCAACACATTATTTAAGTATAGCTAATGTGTTGCACTGTCTGTTTGCATCCACTTCTGATGTAAATGTGTAATTAGTGAACAGTTTTTTATTGTGTCCCATGAATCTCAACGACATGTATGTGTGAAACCCTACAGTGTTGCTACGGTCCTAGTAGAACAAAAGCTTGTCAATTCTCTTACAAAGTAGTCTGGATCTGATTACCTAATTCTGACCACACGTTTACTGTAGCATTTGTTACAGGCTAGGCTAAGGATTGTGTAGTGATACAATAGAGAGCCTTTTGTCATATTGTTGCAGTGGCCTACTACCCTGAGACAGCGTGTGCATGCATAACCATTCAGATCCATGGATGCCACCTAGTGGTTTATAACATCCATTGGCAAAACCAGATGTGGTGGGGAAATTACATACTGCTTACACACTTTTGTATAGAAATTACATTCTGTATCAGTAACAATGAATATGACCTCTTGCATTAAGAAATAAGATCGTTCTTTGCATACAGAAAAGGGCATATATATATATATATATATATATATATATAACACCGGGAAAACTAGGAAACAGGACCAATCGAGAGACAGGAGCAGAGGGAAAACCACTGGTAGGCTTGATGAAACAAAACAAACTGGCAACAGACAAACAGAGAACACAGGTATAATTACACAGGGGCTAATGGGGAAGATGGGCGACACCTGGAGGGGGGTGGAGACAATCACAAAGACAGGTGAAACAGATCAGGGTGTGAGAGAGCTGTTGTACTTTCATTATTGTGTTGTCTTTTCTGGCCTAATATCTGTATCAAAGTGATATTTCTTATGAAGTTATCTTTTTAAAACTGATTATTACCTTATTATCAAACATAGTACATAAAACCATAAATCAGCACTAACGAGCTGACTTCAGCTCCTTGATCTCGTTATTACAGCATTAGTCATGAAATATCACTTAGACGGTGGCAGGAGCAAGAGCCATACATATGCAGTTCTGGTGTCGGCTATTGTTGCATAAGATCAACACTGCATGGCAAAGCTACAGCTAGGAAGTGTTGGCTGATATGATATTAGGCCTGCAGTAGCACTGCCAGTGGCCGGAGTTAACTGAGTTACTGGTTCTGCCTCTTACACTGCAGTAAAAGGTTGTTAGAGTACTAAGAGCTCTGGGGGTGGTGCTTTACTAAGCATTTCTCTGCTACTGAAATCCAAATGACCCTGAATAGGTCTGCTACTCTTTGGGCCTGGCCTGGGTCCACCCCATGACATGGTCAGTTATGACAAGATAATGTCAAAGATTATGGACCTCCAGCAATCCAAAGAAGCTTTGTTATTTGTTGCTTGGTTTGGTTTAAGGGGAAGTTGTGTAGAGTGATTCTTCTGGTGACCTGATAATCATGCAGTCTATTTTAGAGCACATCGATGAAATATATCAGGGATTATTGAAAGTCTGGACAATCTACTTTTTCCCCACAAAATGTTTTCTTAATATTTTTTTCCTTTTTTATATATATTTTGATAGACCAAAGTATCAGCTAACACACCTTTTAAAGGAACAACCTCCTAATTCTTTTTTTTCTATTTCATGAAATATAAAAAATTGATTTGTCAACACTGTCAGACACCATAAAAAGCTTTTCATTCTTAAATGTATTGTACAACAAGTGTTTGAAACCATATGTCTCAGATAAAGATGACTGATGGCCGGCTAGTAATGTTACAAACATCTCTAATCATCTAATCATAGATTCTAGACAGGTCACATCTTAATGGTGAGATTAAAAAGGACAACTTTTTTTCAAATGCAAAAATATTGCTTAAAAATCTATTTAGATATCAGCAAAGCATTTCTCTTGCTGCCTCATTGAAACTATATTAGAAAGTCTCAGAATAAATTGACTGGTGCTTTCATCTCAGAACCCAGGTGAATGGAAAATTGGGTGCTCTTCTGGCATTTTTCATGCATTTTTACATGAAGCAGCTTAGAGTGTGTTTTATATAATCGAGAGACATGGTCCGTACCAAGCAGACAGTACAATGCACTTGTTAGAATAAACACTCAGTTCCATAAATATTTGGACATTGACCAAGTTATTATTATTTTAGCTGTCTACCACAGCATATTGGAGTTGAAATGGAATAGTGCAGACTTTCAGCTTTAATTTGAGGGTATTTACATCAAAATCGGGTGAACGGTGTAGGAATTACAGCACTTTTGATATGTGCCCCCTTTTTAAGGGACCAAAAGTAATTGGACAATTTGCTGCTCAGGTGTTCCATGACCAGGTATGTGTTATTGCCTCATTAGTTGATTTACAAGTAAGCAGATAAAAGGTCTAGAGTTGATTTCAAGGGTGGCAAAGAGCTGTCACTGCCAGTGAAGCAAGCCATTATTAGGCTGAAAAATCTAAACAAACCCATCAGAGAGATAGCAAAACATTATGTGTGGCCAAATCAACTATTTGGTACATTCTTAAAAAGAAAGAATGCACTGGTGAGCTCAGGAACACCAAAAGGCCCAGAAGACCACGGAAAGCAACTGTTGTGGATGACAGAAGAATTCTTTCCCTGGTGAAGAAAAACCCCTTCACAACAGTTGGCCAGATAAAGAACACCCTCCAGGATGTAGGCATATCTGTGTCAATGTCAACATTCAAGAGAAGACTTCATCAGAGTAAATACAGACGGTTTACCACAAGATGTACACCATTGGTAAGCCTCAAACAGGAAGACCAGATTAGAGTTTGCCAAACAACATCTAAAAAATCTTGTATAGTTCTGGAACAACATCCTATGGACAGATGAGACAAAGATCAACTTGTACCAGAATAATGGGAAGAAAAGAGTATGGAGAAGGGAAGGAACTGCTCATAAAGCTTACCACCTCATATGTGAATCATGGTGGAGGTAGTGTTATGGCGTGGGCATACATGGCTGCCAATGGAACTGGTTCCATTGTATTTGTTGATGATGTGACTGCTGACAAAAGCAGCAGGATGAATTCGGAAGTGTTTAGGGCTATATTTTCTGCTCAGATTCAGTCAAATGCTTCAAAACTCATTGGACGGCACTTCACAGTGCAGATGGACAATGACCCAAAGCACACTGTGAAAGCAACCCAAAACTTTTTTAAGGCAAAGTAGTGGAATATTCTGCAATGGCCAAGTCAATCACCTGTTCTGAATCCAATTGAGCATGCATTTCACTTGCTGAAGGCAAAACTGAAAGCAAAACGCCCCAAGAACAAGCAGGACCTGAAGACAGCTGCAGTAAAGGCCTGGCAGAGCATCACCAGGGAAGAAACCCAGCAGTTGATGTCTATGGGTTCCAGACTTCAGGCAGTCATTGACTGCAAAGGATTTGCAACCAAGTATAAAAACTCCTAATTTCATTTATAAATATGTAAGTTTGTCCAATTACTTTTGAGCTCCTAAAATTGGGGGGACCACATAAAAATGCTGTAATTCCTACGCCGTTCACCCGATTTGGATGTGAGTACCCTCAAATTGCTCATCTTGATTGTATCCTTTCAAATCCACTGTGGTGGTGTACAGAGACAAAATGATAATAACTCCAAATATTTATGGACCTGACTGTATGTGGGTGAGGTAATACATGCTTTCTAGATGCTACCTGCCAAACGTGCAGAAAATAGGATTGGTGTAGCTCAGGTAATACTAATTAAATGTTTGGGATCATCCATTAAATGAACAAACAACTCACTTTTAATCTGCAGAAACTGAATTTAAGACAGTCCTTAGTCTTACATCTAACTCACTCCAAGTGCAACATCTGCCTGAAAGACAGAGCACTGATACATCACTTCCTACTGACCCTAGAATAGACACAGCAGCATATGCTTTTCCACTATTTCTCTCAACTTGCATAAACATTAATGGGACATGGATGTCTGCTCATCATGTCAACCCTACAGGCAATGCCAGTCTTCAGCCGAGAGGTTCTGTCTCAATATACATTAGTACAGAATGTCTGCATAGAGAAGACTTAATTCTTAGTGTGTTTATACTATCTGAACACAGTACAACCAAAACCTCCAGTTAGATATTTAGCAGGCCCAATGTTCTATTGGAACTTCCTTTTTGGCTGTAGCTGTAGAAATGTCCTTTTTGTCAGTGTTTGTTCTAAGAAATTGTATGGAATTACAGCGTATGCATAGTCCTTACGTAATGATAAGCAAGGGTTTCATTGGAGGAGGAGTACTTCAACCATTCCAATTCATTCTGAAATTGTTTGGGGCAGACAAAGTTTACAGGCTATTTATGTTCTACGTCAGATGTACATTATTCTATTATATAAATGTACAGCAAAATGTCAGGGATCTTGTGCAGTATGTTACCACGTCCTACACAACTATACTGCAATGCCTTGTTGACTAAGAGTAGACATCCAAGCTCAGCTGAAGGAAGTTTTTCTGGGATAATGTTGGCATTCACCTCTAGGCTCTTTATCCCCAGTCGCTTCAGTGGACTGGAGCCTCCATCAAACTGGCACGGGACGCACAGAGCCAGGGGGTAGGATAGGATAGGCTTGGATGAAAAACGGAAAGAAAAGTGAACAAATGAGAGAGGACTGCCACCACTCTCAGGAAGCCTATAGGATATACCCCACTCTTCTCTGCGCTGCCTGGGAAGAGCAGTTGGATGGTGTGGGGGAGAGGAGAAGGGGGGGCAAGCACCGGCAGAGTTGCATGCTTTTCTCTGGTGTCTTGTGTCACTCTTTTCTCTGGGGGGCCCCGTCCAAGTCACATGGCTGTGCTTGATCTGTTACATAAACACAGACCTCCGTGGCCCCCAGTCGGCTCCCATTAACTTAGTTCTGCAGAGAGAAAAAACTCTCTGGGTCTGGGTGACATTGGCAAGGGGCTGAGGAGAGGAAAGCTGTCGAGATGTTCACTTCTTGTTTTCCTTGTTGCTGCATCATTTTAACTCCACTGCAGACAGTTGACAGAACTCTCAATGACCTCTTGAAGGTGATAACTGATCGACATTGAGCATTAGGGTCTCACAAATACATTGTATATGTGTGTGCTTATCAAATGCTTGTGTAAAGGGTTGTTTGAACAGCATGCACCATTTTGTGCAGCAAAAGAGTTTGTCAACTCAACAAATCATTTTGTACTTTTATTTTGAGTAGATACAATTCTTGGATGGGATAGCCTACACACACTTACATTTTCTGTCAGTTTACCATCACACCCTTGACCTCTTTTTTTTCCCAGCTCAGAACCTGAAGCAAGGATATGCACATTCTTGATACCATTTTAAAAGAAACACTTTGAAGTTTGTGGAAATGTCAAAAGAATGTAGGAGAATATAACACATTAGATCTAGTAAAAGATAATACAAACAAAAAAAATTGTTCCATTAACTTTGAAATGAAAGAGAAAGGCCATACATTAAGGTAGGATCCTAGGTGTAATTTAGATTTTGTCCACAAAATGGCATCAGTGTGTGTGCAAAGTTTCAGACTGATCCAGTGAAGAATTACCTCAGTACACAATATTTTGCATCAAGTCTGCCAGGAGTTTGCCCAAATGTGCCTAATTGGTCAATTTATGAATTTTCAAGTACATAACTATACAGAACATACAAAAATTCAATGATAAAAAAATATATACGTTTACAGATTCCCTGGAATGTCATACATGATTGATCATTAGCTGTGTGTCAGAGACAGTAGTGGGGTCAAACTGTAGAACTCAGTTCCTACATTTGAATATAAAAATGTATTTTATCAAACAAAACTATGCAAAATTGTATCTCTGGGACCCTCAGGATGACAAATCAGAGCAAGATTACTGAATGTAAGTACATTCATTTACCTTCAGAGGTGAATGTATCAAACCAATTGCCGTAATAAAAGTGTTTTGTTGTTGTGCACTATCCTCAAACAATAGCATGGTATTTTATTTGTAATAGCTATTGTAAATGGGACACTGCAGATAGATTAACAATCATTTCAGCTTTCCCGGAAAGTTGGCTGTTGTATTCAATGTTTTCTAGTCACATTATTGCATATTGAGCAACAACTATCCCGGTTTAGGGACACAGTAAGGGTTAAACTGAGTGTCATTTTTTCAATTGGAGATTACATTAAATACCGAGCTTGAACAGAAAGTTTGATACACTATCTGAGTGAGCACCACTTAATATATAATGATTCACTTATAATAACCAGAACATGTATATAAATAGAATAGGCTAGTTACTGGACCATCTGTGTCTTTTGGATGGCAGCAATATTTTGGAGCTGTGCATGTGATCCGACTTGGAAAAGAAGCCACGTGATGGTCTGACTGTGTTGCTTCCCTCAGGGACAGCACAGCACATGGCTGGCTAGATGAACTTCTAATGCTCCAGTCATTCCAGCAGCATCCCCTTTCCTTCTCCAGATCTCCTCAGTCAGATTGGGGGAGGGATGGGTGGAGGAGGGGATGTTTGGAAGCAAGACCTCTGGAGGATGGGTCCTTCAGGCCCAGCTGGCTTGGTTTTAGAGCCAGCATCCACTCTGTCCACTCACTCACACAGCCTCACATCTCAACCACTAAAATGGCCAAGATTCTCTTCTTGAGCACTCTCACCCAGCTCTCCACACTATCACCCAGCTCTCCACACTCTCACACAGCTCTCCACACTCTCACACAGCTCTCCACTCTCTCTTAAGTCGGATCACTTTTCACTGGACTCCCATTTCATACTCTCATGCTTGAATAAAAAAGTGGGCCTCTTTTGTCTTCTATTGTTCCTGCAAGCCAGGGGGGAGGCCGATGCCATCACATCCGATCAACCCCTTGAATAGCCTTCTCCTTGAAGTTCGCAGTTGTGTAAACATATGTTGTTCCCCTTAGGTGTGTGACCATTACTATATTTATACATGGGATATTGTTTTTAACAGGGAGTTCAAAAATAGTCAGAGTTTGTCTTTAAGAAGTGATAAATAATGATTTTTTTCTGAAAATACTTGTTCCCAGATGAAAAATATGACCAGTAACCCTAATCCTGCGGCAGAGGTTTCCAGTGATGTCTGAGCAAAAATAAAACATTGATGTGAAACACCAAATTACAGTTGATACAAATGACAAATCTGTTACCCACACACCCCAGTTTACTAATGAAAGAGATGGATAAGGCTTGCATCTGCTTTGTATCCAGATATATTTCATTTAATTATGAATATTGGCGTCATTGAGGTATCTTTCTGAGGAAGACTGTAAGTCACTACACACCACACTGTAACACTGGCCAGATACATTTATTTTAACATTAGCCAGATACTTTTTTCTTTATACTGTTGTGCACCAAAGGTATTTGAGTTTAGCTCAATGTCACTTCCAGTATTAAATAGCATACAGTACAATTGCTAGCTCATTGGGGAATGATTTTTCCAATTACAACTTATGTATATGAACTATGATTTCTCCTTGGATACAAATATTTCAGCCTGGCCTTAAAGACTGGACGTAACATAGTAAATGTAAATCTGATATATGATATGAAATATGATATGTTACAGTTGGTATGTTTACATAAGACAGAAGGTTACTTAAACCCCAAAAATGTATACATATCATACAAAATGTAACATATTATAATAAATGGAGGGAGACAGATTTAGGTTTACTATATTAGGTCTACCCCAGAGTCCAGGTTGAATAGTTATGAAGTAGGGATATAGAATATGGGCAGAGAACAATACGATATGAATAAGGCATGGTTTGCTTCCACTGTACACATAGATACTATTTTAGTCATGTGAAAACATTGTGTGCTATTGCGTTCCAGTTCTACGGCCTGACAAAAAGCATTGAGTGTAAACACCATGTCGGAAAAGACGCGGAGTGTAGCGCAGAGTGGGACCTGTCTACCAGTCCCATCTTTGGCCATCCGCCTGGATGGAACGTCTAAATATTTGGACATCTGATATGACTGAGCGTACCTGTTGGATACATTCAAGCGAATCTGGTGTAAGGCAATGTGGTTTTTATCTCTGGGTGGCACTTTGGAGAGTGGATATCCCAGCAGGAGCTCCCTCTCGCTCTCTCTCTTTCTCCATTGTTGATTGTTACAATCGAGGACACCTGTTATAATTATGACATATAAGTAGAAGTGCAGTTGTTCCGTGTGTGTGTGTGTGTGTGTGTGAATGAGAGAGAGAGTGAGAGCACTCACACGCATGACTATCCATATGCCAACTACTATGAAGATGCGGCTACTTTACACATTGTGCATTTTCAAGGCAAGCTATCACACACACAACTATAGTTGTACAGGTAGCCTAGGCATGGGGAGGTGAGGAGAGGCAGTTGTGTGGAGAGAACCATGTGTTGCTTCAGAGAAGTGGCAGAGAGATGGAGAGCTGTCATGTGTGTTACTTACTGAGTGTTGAGCTATAGGGGGTAGGTGTTGAGCAGTGTTGAGCTATAGGAGCTGGGTATTGAGCAGTGTTGAGCTATAGGGGCTGGGTATTGAGCAGTGTTGAGCTATAGGTGGTGGGTGTTGAGCAGTGTTGAGCTATAGGGGCTGGGAATTGAGCAGTGTTGAGCTATAGGGGCTGGGTATTGAGCAGTGTTGAGCTATAGGGGGTATTGTCACTAACAAGCCTCCCTCAGCTGGGTGGGTGTTAATTTCAAACTGCAGTCAGATGTCCTTAAGTTTGACCCCTCCGATGAGGGTCACTTGCCAGGGGAGGGAGGGAGAGATTTTTTTCTTCTCTTTTTTATACTTCCTTCTTGGGCAGAAGGCTGGCGTAATAGAAACCAGACACGAGTCAGAATGTGAGGCATTCAGAGGAGAAAGAGTTCAGTTCCGTCCTCACTCAGTGGAAAAACAGAAAAGAGAGAGGAGAGACAGAAAATGCTGTAATAACGTATAGTCTTATTATAAGATGTTTGTTGTTTTTACTATGTGGGGAAGATAATGTTGTTGTTAGCTAGTGGGGGTCACGGCATCAGATCAGGATTAGGATCAGGATGGATCCTCCATGCCATTGCTGTTGTGGAGACTTTGCACAGGAGCTCTAGAGATGGCCGTGGAAATGTGGACGAAGTTATGTTTGAACAGAGTGTGCGGTGCAACTTCTTCTCCAGGTGGGTTTTGTCAGTTCTCTGTCAACATTTTCACCAAACCCTAGGATGCCTATCTCTGCAGAGTTACTGTATTTTCCCCTGTCAGACTGTAGATATTGTATTTGGGAAATAGAAAGTTGACTTCAACCCATAAAGAACTTGTCTCTGATTGCCAATGATTGAATTTGAATGGTAGGATTTTTTATAGACTGAAAATGCTAAATGAAATTCCAAGAAACGTGTCTGGGTAAAAATGCAAAATGCAGAAGTAGAATGTAAAATGAAAATGTTATGCCAGGTGTACCACAGTTTTAAATCCACAGGGTAAAAGTATAGTTTAGAAATAGCATTGAGATAAGTGTCTATCTATATGCTCAACTAGGGCTGGGAATTGCCAGGGACCTCACCATGCGATATTATCCCGATACTTAGGTGCCGATACGATATGTATTGCGATTCTCACGATTCTATATGTATTGCAATTCAATGCTGTGATTTTATTGCGATTCGATGTTCCAAACATATTACTCACCATTTGTCTTCTGCAGAGGGACAAGAGACAGCCATGAGAACAATTTTTGATCAGTCAGGGAAATAAAAGTGCTGAAAACAAATTGGCTCACTATTTAAAAATAAGATTGAGAACAATCTATGAAGGGCGACAGGTAGCCTAGCGATTAATTAAGAGGTTGGGCCAGTAACTGAAAGGTCACTGGTTCGAATCCCTGAGCCAACTAGGCAAAAAAGTCTGACGATGTGTCCTTGAGCAAGGGACTTAACCCTAATTGATCCTGTAAGTCGCTATGGATAAGAGCATCTGCTAAATGACTAAAACGTAAATGTAGGAAAAATACTGGAGTTTTGGTACAGCCAACTAGCACAAAACTGATATTGCGATATTGTCAAAACGATACAATATATCGTCAAAAACATTCCTATATGTAACTGTATCAATCCTTTCCCCCATCACTATGCTCAGCACCTTAAAGCCCAATATGCCTCTTCTCTCTGACAGCAATTTAATCTCAAAACATCTGCATCCTTTAGTCCCGCTGTGTAAAATGTATTTTGCAGCAACAAAAAAAAAGTAGTTCAATTTGACATACACCTCTGACCAGGGCACAACTTTCACTGGGGACGGGAGGACACCCCCACACATTCTGAAATTACATTTTTGTCCCTCCGAGTTTTATCATTGAAATGTGATACAAAAGAGGGCAACAGTGTGCTTTAGGACCATGCTGACGCCTCCGAGCGGTCGGGTAGGCTGTTTGGAGAGTTTATCCGACCGGATATTTTTTTTTACAAATAATAATAATATGTCCCCCCCCCACTTCTAAAACCAAGGTTGTGCCCCTGCATCTGATACCAGGTCATTTGCAATTCTTTATCATGTATATTCTCTCAGGCAGCTACAACCTCAACATTTGTTCATTTCTAATATTGGTTGTTCTCAGTTGGAGAGACAGATGGTGATGCAGCCTGTGCAATAATGGGGATAGAGATTAAATCCAGAGAAGAAATTCCACGCAATTACAGCAACACTGTGCTACTGCAACTTGTTTCCACCAGACTTGTAAATGCTTGTTCCATTGTTGTAAGATATTGAGGTATAGTTCTTGTTCTTGTTTTCTCATTATACAGATTTGTACCATTTGGAATATATTTGAAGTGTTCAAAATATTGGTTTAGATCATGTTCAATAATGAATAAAAGTGATAGACTACAACTTTTCATTAGTTATTCATAATAGGACACAGGTTAAAGGTCAAGGTCAAGATCTTGAGGGCAAGTCAAGTGGCACTGCTCAGGTGCGATCGCCTTCAATGGGAGAACAAGGCTGGGGTCAATTCCAATTGAAGGCAGTCCAGGAAGTAAATAAAAATGCATCTATTTTCAATTACTTCTCAATAAACTGAGGAGTGGAAGCTATTTATTTCAAAGATCCCCCAAAAAAAAAAACGTATATATTAAAATCACTTTCTGAATTTACTGCCTTCAATTCTTATTGCCCCCAGCCCTGTGGAAGACCAAAGCGTATGTTGTAATACAGAAATGGAAAGATAGTAACAGTGCATCTTTTTGGTCATATCAAAATCAAATCAAATGTATTTATAAAGCCCTTCTTACACCAGCTGATGTCACAGAGTGCTGTACAGAAACCCAGCCTAAAACCCCAAACAGCAAGCAATGCAGGTGTAAAAGCACAGTGGTTAGGAAAAACTCCCTAGAAAGGCCAAAACCTAGGAAGAAACCTAGAGAGGAACCAGGCTGTGAGGGGTGGCCAGTCCTCTTCTGGCTGTGCCGGGTGCAGATTATAACAGAACATGGACAAGATTTTAAAATATTCATAAAATCCCTCTGTTGTTTTTTCCTTCAGCTAAATCCAGATACTGAAATCGACATTTACAAGATTTATTTATATTATGAAAGGGAATAAAATAAGATATGCCTACAATTAAAACTCACACATGAAGATAGTAATTGTGTTCATTAATACAGCATTCTCAAATAATGATTTTTCCAATATTTTTGTTGAGACATGCTGTTTACAGAAATTAAACATTGTTATTCCCCAGAGGCTCTGTTAGCAGGCTTGTGAGCATGAAAACATTTACTGCTTTCTTGCATGGGTAACTTGCTCTTTCTGACATTAAGCATGGTATATACAGTATGTGTTAGAGATCCCACAACAAAACAGTACAATATCACACAGCGGAAGAGTAGTGTTAACAAACCTCACAAAAACATATTCCCTTTCAAGTTCAACTGTATGAAATACCAACTTAATAAAATAAATAACTACCCACAAACCACTGAATTGCTGTATACAGTTCCACCTCTAAAGCATGCCCTAATTGGGGCACTCTTCATAATAAAGCCAAGCCATAATCCTCGATTGGGCTTCAGTTAAACAAACCTGCCTTACCTCAAGATCTAGGCAATGATGTACTTTAGTGAAGTGTAATTTTACAGATACGGTTTACTAACTTATTACACTAGGTAAGTGTTTCAAATCAGGGTTCACCCACCTATATTTTACACCCCTGGTCCTGGGGCAGATGAAGAATTACCCACAGTAGCTGCCATCTGTGGCCTGGCCATGTGGTGCTAGCTGATCCTCCCTCTCTCCTCAGTGTGAGACTGAAGCAGCAGCACTGGGTCTGGAGGGCAGGCCTCGTGGCAGCTAGACAGACGAACAAGCCTCTCCTGTTCACTGTGTTCACTCAGATAGCAGCTAAGGGAGATCAGGGGAGATGGCACGTCCCACGCCAGGGAAAACAGTGCTGCAATACAGTCATGATACTATCAACTCACAAAGTGGGCAGTCGGCCCTGCTCTGTGTGTGAGGGGAGTAGTAACACTAGTGAGACAACTTCCTGGGCTATAGATGGTTTACTTTTGTTCTTCTGGAATTTGCATTTTTATTAGGATCCCATTAACTGACGCCATAGCATCAGCTAGAACTCCATAGAACTTAAAAGAGGTAACAAACAATTACATTTACATCAAGACATTACAAACATTTAACAGACTAAGATTCAACAGTCGATCTGAGAGACCCAGGTCAACGTTCAAGGGGATTCTCTCTCAGAATACCGAGACCAGCGCACAGAGACACCTCCACATATTTGTTCTCTCTCTCCTCCTCCATATGCCTCCTATCTTAATATCACCCAGTTGCATCACTCAGTACACTCCTTTAACCTGGGGAGAATTCATCTAGTTATCCCTTCATTCAGTCATCGGAAGCTGCATCATTAAATAATATGAGAATAGTAGAAGCTTTTGAGTAATCTTTACAGTAGGTTAGGTACCACTCACTATGTATGTATATGTTTGACTAGTCTAAGGTATAGCCTATGCAATGGATTACAATTGAAATGAGTTATATCATTGTCACACTGGTAGGAATTTGTGTGATGTGTCATAAAACTTTTTTGTGTTTTTAGCTAAATTGAATTGATCATTACATTTTTTTTTAAAGAATGCACACCAATAGTTTTATGTGTGTTTGATAATTAGAGTGTATAAGAAAGGACATACAAGAAATATAAATTAGGACATCGTTTTTTGCACATGGAAGTGAGTGGGAACAGTCTATTAATTATTTGATTAATTTCAAACGAGGCCCAGGGATTATCTTCATAGTTGTTGCTTTTAATTAACATGAGTCTGTTGTGTTGTGTCCCTCTGAGGTCTTGCGTGTCCAAAGCCTTGGTTGACAGTGTAGTGTGAATTTAATTGGATTATCTTGACTGCTGACGGGCTGAGGATCATTAAATGCCTCAGCTTGCCTTACAAAGCAACTTTGGCATCATGTACTATTTATTATAGCAAAACATGTGTGAAAATGTATCATTTTAATGCATTTATTTTGTCTTCATGTTGAGATTATCTCAATATCAAATAATTTCTGGGTAACCATGAATTACCTTACTATGATTGTTTTCATTTAAAATGCTGAAAAAGAAACAACAATAGCTTCTTTGCAAAGAGCAATTTCTCAAGCATAATTTTGCTAGGACTGTCAGAGTGGAGTGAGTGGGGAGGGGGAAAACCAAAAACTAGTTGTTATTGGCAGGGAGCTTTGAACCGTCTTTCTTATTGGTCTGTTAACTAATTTACCCGCCTGCTGATTTAACAGTATTATTCCAACTTTATAGTGTGAAAACATGTATAAAACACAGAAAATCATGTTTTTGACTTCACTGGGCCTTTAAAATAAAAGCTAAAGTTTTAATGAACCAAACCCCTAATTATACTTATTCTGTGTTCCCAGATTCTAGTTGAAAATCCTCTATGACCACCATGAGCTGGAGCTTTCTAACTCGTCTTCTGGAAGAGATCCACAACCATTCCACCTTTGTGGGGAAAGTATGGCTCACAGTGCTCATCATCTTCCGCATCGTGCTGACCGCCGTGGGGGGCGAGTCCATCTACTCGGACGAGCAGACCAAGTTTACCTGTAACACCAAGCAGCCCGGCTGTGACAACGTGTGCTATGATGCCTTTGCCCCGCTTTCGCACGTCCGCTTCTGGGTCTTCCAGATCATCATGATCTCCACCCCCTCGGTCATGTACCTGGGCTACGCCATACACAAGATAGCCCGCGCTTCCGAGGTGGAGCGCCGGAAGTTCCACCGCCGGAAGAAGCCCATTCAGGCCCACAGGTGTAGCGAGAGCCACCTGCTTGAGGAGGTGCTGGAGAATGAGGACGATGATGCAGAGCCCATGATCTACCAGGAGGATGTGGTGGAAGTCCAGGAGGTCAAGCTGGAGCCGGCCAAGTTGCAGAAACATGACGGCCGCCGGCGGATCATGCAAGAGGGCCTGATGAGGATCTACGTCCTGCAGCTTCTGTCCCGGGCTGTATTTGAGATTGGCTTCCTGGTGGGCCAGTATCTTCTCTATGGCTTCCGTGTTAATCCGTCCTATGTGTGCAATAAGGTGCCCTGTCCCCACAAGGTAGACTGCTTCATCTCTCGGCCCACGGAGAAGACCATTTTCTTGCTCATCATGTACGTGGTCAGCTGCCTCTGTCTGCTCCTTAACGTTTGCGAGATGTTCCACTTGGGCATCGGAAAGTTCCGGGACACTCTCCGCAAGAGGAGGAACCAGGGGGGTCGACGGCCCTCGTACAGCTACCCGTACTCCCGTAACATCCCCACCTCTCCCCCCATGTACAACCTGGTCATGAAGTCAGACAAGCCCAACAGGATCATCCCCAACAGTCTTATCACCCACCATGAGAAGAACATGGCCAACGATGCCCTGGAACATCACCAAGAGTGCACTAGTCCAGACGAGAACATCCCCTCGGACCTGGCCAGCCTGCACCGTCACCTACGGGTGGCCCAAGAGCAGCTTGACATGGCTTTCCAGACCTACAATACCAACAAGAACCAGCCCACCTCCAGGACAAGTAGTCCAGTGTCTGGGGGCACCATGGCAGAGCAGAACAGGGTCAACACAGCCCAGGAGAACCAAGGAGCCAGGCCGAAATCAGCCACTACAGAGAAAGCTGCGACCATTGTAAAAAACGGAAAGACTTCTGTATGGATTTAGGAATTATTAACTTCACGTGGTACAGTAATCATACTGAAAAGCCTTTTTTCAATTTCCAGGACCATATTCTGTGGATACTGGAAGATGCGTGAGATGAGACAAGATATTAAAAGCTTTGGAACAGGAATCGATTGCACTGCCCGAATACACTGTAAAAAGCATAATTTCATTCAACATACAATTGTAAGGCAACCAGCTGCAATAGGATTGTGAGTTTGCTCAACAACATGTTTGTTGAGCAAACTCACAGTCCTACTGTACGTTGAATCAACATTTTTTTTTTTACAGTGTAGATTTAACTTTTGTCACCAGCAGAAACCAGCAGTGTGACATGTCGGATCAGGAGCACACAAAATAGGCACATTGTGACATCAGAACAATTTTTTTTCAAACAAACAAACAAATACAGTAATATGGATCAAATTATTAGTATATATTTGTGTGTTTTAAATGCCATAGCTTGAACATAATTAATATATGCATATGTTGCTTAGTCTAACTTTTATAATGTTAGCAATTTATAGGGAGATATAAAACAAACCATGCTGGCAATAAATTTTACCCTAGCTATTGAACTGGATTCATTTGACAAAATATATTTATAATGGCTTTAGCTATAACAATTTTGGCCTAGTTAGCCTAGTTAAAAGCAATGCAGTGGTAAGCACTGTTTAATGGTACTATGCTTGAATCATGATGTTTGAGAAATGGACAGTCAACCAAATGTGAAGATTTTTTTGTTGTTGAGAAATTCAGAACTGTTCAGATTTGCACTTGTAACTTTTTAACTCATTTTGAGTTGTATTATGACATTTAGAGAAATGATGCATGAATAATTTATTTGTTTAAGAAATGTTGGATGTAGTTAGTATAGGTTTTGCTGAAAGAAAATATGTGGCATGTTATAGGACAAATAGTGTTCCATCAGAATTTGAGCTACACTGTTCTCCATAAAGTCATGTTTTAATTCACTCCACTTCTCAAAGCGTTGTCGTGTTAGGCGTTGTCGGAATAAATTAGTTAAAGAAGAAAAAAGTAAGTTGTTGTATTGAAAACTTACCGTAAACCAATTTCTGATCATTTCTGCTGTTTTTGTGGGCATATAATGCATGCTTTTACTTTAAAACATTGCTACATTTTTACACATATGACATATACAATACAATGTACATAGTCAGAAATCTATCCTCATAAAGTTGACTCCATATTTTCCTATATTTAGGAATCTGTCTTGAATCAAGTAGTTTTCTGTATTGTTTTCATAGTAGATACATAATTCTGCCTTTAGTATTATGATACTCCAGTCCAAAGTGCCTCAAACGGTTAAGATTGTTCCTGTGTTTTATTCAAAAAGAAATAAACCTAGATTATAATGCTTGATGTGTCTCTAATTATATGTCATTGTATATTGTATGTGAAAGGGGATACCTAGTCAAATAAAATGTTATTTGTCACATGCGCCGAATACAACAGGTGTAGACCTTACAGTGAAATGCTTACTTACAAACCCTTGACCAACAATGCTTTAAGAAGTTAAGAAGAAAAACGTTTTAAGTAAAAAAATGATGAGTAAAAAATAGAAAATAAAAGTAACAAGTAACATACGGGGGTACCGGTACAGAGTCAATGTGCGGGGGCACTGGTTAGTCAAGGTAATTGCGGTAATATGTACATGTAGGTAGAGTTAAAGTGACCATGCATAGATAATAAACAGAGAGTAGATAATAAACAGAGAGTAGCAGAAGCGTAAAAGAGGGGTCTGGGAAGCCTTTTGATTAGCTGTTCAGGAGTTTTATGGCTTGGGGGTAGAAGCTGTTAAGAAGCCTTTTGGACCTAGACTTGGCGCTCCGGTACTGCTTGCCGTGCGGTAGCAGATAGAACAGTCTATGACTAGGGTGACTGGAGTCTTTGACAATTTTTAGGGCCTTCCTCTGACACCGCCTGGTATAGAGGTCCTGGATGGCGGGAAGCTTGGCCCCAGTGACGTACTGGGCCATACGCACTACCCTCTGTAGTGCCTTGCGGTTGGAGGCCGAGCAGTTGCCATACCATGCAGTGATGCAAGCAGTCTGGATGCTCTTGATGGTGCAGCTGTAGAACCGTTTAAGGATCTGAGGATCCATGCCAAATCTTTTCAGTCTCCTGAGTGGTAATAGGCTTTGTCGTACCCTCTTCACGACTGTCTTGGTGTGTTTGGACCATGATAGTTTGTTGGTGATGTGGACACCAAGAAACTTGAAGTTCTCAAACTTCTCCACTGCAGCCCAATCAATGAGAATGGGGGCGTGCTCGGTCCTCTTTTTGCACAACTGAATGCATTCAACCTAAATCTGTCTTTCGCATTTAACCCAACCCCTCTGAATCAGAGAGGTGCGGGGGACTGCCTTAATTGACCAGGAGGATACCAAATAAAATTGAAAAGAATGTGTAAATTATCCATAAAACTGTCATTCAGTATCTCATGATTCAGTATGTCACAAAATGTATAATGATGAATAAGAGTATTTAAGTTATGATTTCCTATCAATTTGATCTGAAACCATCAACGTCAAAAGCATTTCTGTTTGCTAATGGTAGCCCAGAAACAATGTTGGCAAGTCAAGCTCATAATGGAGTGCATACACAATAAGTAAGTATTACTTCCCATGAATCATTACTAAAATATCAATGCCAAAGGAATGTGTACCATAAGGCTGAAAATTAAACATGTTAATACAGGACCTCCCACCCTCACCTACCGTCATCCAAACATGTCAATGTGGAGCTATGTGGAGCCCGCCGCAATTTTACAAAATCTGAGAGGCGCACAGCGATGCAGTACGGAGCTCAATTTGGCCTCTGCGTACCTCCGGAAGCTCCCCAAATTGCATCACACCATCCATCCGACCACATTTTCGGATCAAGCATAAATTGGCTCTTAGCAACACCAAGTTGGGTTCCAGCAAATTCGTAACCACAGTCACTCTGCTCTTTTTATAGGCTACAAGATAGAAGAAAATCTAACTGAATTATTAAACTGATGTTTATAGTAATGGGTACTAAAATGCTAATATTGAGGAAGCCCACTGTGTTGAGCAATGTGGGTTAAGTTTTAGACATTTTATTTACAGCTACCTCGTTTTATTTAGGACACAGGAGTTTGGCACTGAAACAATCATCTGATAGGGGCTGGGCCACTCCATTTGTTTGCTCAACTTGTTGTTTGTTTTATTTCCCAGACATTTTCACACGCTTTCAAGGCTCACAATATTAAACATTTCTCAATTTTTTGTTATATTGATTTCCACTTAGACATATTGGGTTTAATGGTATTATTTTTACCATAGTTTCACTCTTGAGTTATTCTTGGTCCATATGCATGGAATTACTTTTGTGCCTTCAACTTGTATTTTTCATTAGGTACAGTACATGGGAAGTTAATGGAAAAAGTTATTTCTGTGTACACTACGTCATCACGCACAGCAAATTGGATGGAAACCTAGCTAATGAAATCGTGATTGCATGAAACACTTCCCTCTTTGCCTGCAATTTTCTGGTTAAGTTACCCTGCTCTTTTTTTGGAGTGACAGGTCAGCCTCACCCAATGATCCAGTTTGTTTACATCCTAGCTACATATTGGTACTATGTTAGATAGGCTACCGTGCACCTGGATAACTTGCAAGCAACTTGTTTGTTACTGTATAAAGTGCCTTGATTGCTAATTCCAGAAGTTAGATGTGTCGATTGTATCCCTTGAACTATTATCTATCTTCATCCCCTAACTATGTTAGCTAGCTAACAGGCTAAGACGTTGAATCACACAAATGACTGGGGTCATTTCTAGATACAGTAGTTGCAGTAAAATATAACCAAAGCCGAAACCAATTTTTTTAAACACACCAATCTATGCATATATGTCCAGTAACAATAGTTCCAAGTTATGTGTACTTGCCCAATTTGTAGAGAGTAGATGGATAACTTTGCCTTAACGTTCTTTAAGTTAGTCCTTGGTGAGACAGTTGACAAAGGTCTTGCTTGACTCAATGCTGTTAAAGCTGCAAGACATGGGCATTATTTCATATAGAGTTTTTTCTTGCTAATGTCGACTGGAAGACCAGAGGCATAAGGCAGATAAGTGTTTAAATTAATTGATTTGTCATGTCCATGCCGTAGCAATCAGTCAGCACAATTAACCATCACAAATTATTTTATTAAGGATATACCCCTTACTGTACACCTGGAGACCTGTGACAGAGACATTGTCCTACAGGTAGTTATTATTGTCCTTAGAATAATCACTGGTATTCACGTAACAGGTTACAATTTCCACAAAGTGTTTAACTAATTTTCCTTGATAATGGTTTCCAACATAAGATTGGCAGAACTTCACTAAACAGTAAGAAAATGTCTATATTCAAATCAAATCAAAGTTAATTTGTCACGTTCGCCGAATACAACAGGTGTAGACCTTGCAGTGAAATGCTTACTTACACGCCATAACCAACAGTGCAATTTTTAAGTAAAAAATAGGTATTAGGTGAACAATAGATAAGTAAAGAAATAAAAACAACAGTAAAAAGACAGTGAAAATAACAGTAGCGAGGCTATATACAGTAGCAAGGCAATAACAGTAGCGAGGCAATATACAGGCACCAGTTAGTCGGACTAATTGAGGCAATATGTACATGAATGTATAGTTAAAGTGACTATGCATAGATGATAAACAGAGAGTAGCAGCAGCGTAAAAGAGGGGTTGGCGGTGGCATGACACAATGCAGATAGTCCGGGTAGCCAATAACCAGGGCACCGGTTAGTCGGGCTATTTGAGGTAATATGTACATGAATGTATAGTTAAAGTGACTATGCATAGATGATAAACAGAGAGTAACAGCAGCATAAAAGAGGGGTTGGGGGGGCGGGACACAATGCAAATAGTCCGGGTGTCCATTTGATTACCTGTTCAGGAGTCTTATGGCTTGGGGGTAAAAGCTGTTTGAGAAGCCTTTTGGTCCTAGACTTGGCGCTCCGGTATGGCTTGCCATGCGGCAGCAGAGAGAACAGTTTATGACTTGGGTGGCTGGGGTCTTTGACAATTTTTAGGGCCTTCCTCTGACACCGCCTGGTGTAGAGGTCCTGGATAGCAGGCAGCTTAGCCCCAGTGATGTACTGGGCCGTACGCACTACCCTCTGTAGTGCCTTGCGGTTGGAGGCCGAGCAGTTGCCATACCAGGCAGTGATGCAACCAGTCAGGATGCTCTCGATGGTGTAGCTGTAGAACGTTTTGAGGATCTGCGGATCTTTTTAGTTTCCTGAGGAGGAATAGGCTTTGTCGTGCCCTCTTCACAACTGTCTTGGTATGTTTGGACCATGATAGTTTGTTGATGATGTGGACACCAAGGAACTTGAAACTCTTGACCCGCTCCACTACAGCCCTGTCGATGCTAATGGGGGCCTGTTCGGCCCGCCTTTTCCTGTAGTCCATGATCAGCTCCTTTGTCTTGCTCACATTGAGGGAGAGGTTGTTGTCCTGGAACCACACTGCCAGTTCTCGGACCTCCTCCCTATAACCCGTCTCATCGTTGTCGGTGATCAGACATTTGTGGACTAGTTAACTTCTTAGGGAGCGGCAGCTGAGGTGTCGGTTTTGGAGAGTCTGGCGTGCCCAGAGTAAAAGGCCTACCACTCAGGCCCAGAAACTAGGATATGCACATAATTAGTACTATTGGATAGGAAACACTCTGAAGTTTCTAAGAGTGTTAAAATATTGTCTGTGAGTATAACAGAACTGATATAGCAGGCGAAAACCCGAGGAATTTCTGTCCTGGAAAAAGTGTATTTGACACATTGCCTCATTTTGAACCCCTCCTTATTGAAAATGACCATATAAGGGAGTAAGATTTCAGTACCTATTGCTTCCACTGGATGTCAACAGTCTCTAGACAGTGTTTTGATTATGTTTAGTTTCTCTGGATGGTAATAGAAGAAGAATTGGGAAGTGGTCACCAGGTGTAAACAGAAGAGAATGCGCGTTCATGGGTTTCTTGTGGCGCTGTGGTTTTCCTTTCCTATCGCCCAGTTTATAATCCGGTTGAAATATTATAGTAAATATACATAAAAGTGTTCCCTAAGGATACATTATCAATGATGTTTGATTGTTCTTGGACAAGTGTATAGGTATAGGTTGAACGAGTTCTCTTCACGGTTCAATGGGCGAGTGGACGCTGTATTTTCTGATCATTACGTGCCAACCAAACGGAGATTTATGGATATAATAAATTACTTTTTCTAACAAAAGAACCATGGATTGTCTTCGTTGGACACTTGGGAAGCCCTCAGCAGAAGTTCTTCAAAAGGTAAGGGATTTTTTTTCGCTGTGAAATGTGTTTTGTGTGAACCGCAATGGTTTATGAATTTATGCTAATGGAAGAATATTGGAGGTGCTACCCTCAAACAATCAAATGTGGTTCTTTCGCCGTAAAGCCTTTTTGAAATATGACAACGCTGTGATATTGCCAAGAAGCAGAGCTTTTGATGACTATGCAACACTTGTATATTGATGAATGTTTAATAATTAAACTTTTGGATTTTGAATTTGGCGCCTTGCATTTCACCGGGTAGTGCCCCACCACTCTCTAAGTAGTTAAGGTTCAGCGTGGCAGACGTGTTGTTGCCTACTTTTACCACCTGGGGGCGGCCCGTCAGGAAGTCCAGGATGCAGTTGCAGAGGGAGGTGTTAAGTCCCAGAGTCCTTAGCTTAGTGATGAGCTTTGTGGGCACTATGGTGTTGAACGCTGAGCTGTAGATAATGAACAGCATTCTCACGTAGGTGTTCCTTTTGTCCAGTTGGGAAAGAGCAGTGTGGAGTTCAAATGAGATTGCGTCATCTGTGGATCTGTTTGGGCGTTATGCGGATTGGAGTGGGTCTAGGGTTTCTGGGATAATGGTGTTGATGCGAGCCATGACCAGCCTTTCAAAGCACTTCATGGCTACCGACGTGAGTGCCACGGGGCAGTAATCATTTAGGCAGGTTACCTTCGCTTCCTTGGGCGCAAGGACTATGGTGGTCTGCTTGAAACATGTAGGTATTACAGACTCGGTCAGGGATAGGTTGAAAATGTCAGTGAAGACACTTGACAGTTGGTCCGCGCATGCTTTGAGTACACGTCCTGGTAATCCGTCTGGCCCAGCGGCTTTGTGAATGTTGACCTGTTTAAAGGTTTTGTTCACATCGGCTACAGAGAGCGTCATCACACAGTCATCCAGAACAGCTGGTGCTCTCATGCATGCTTAAGTGTAGCTTGCCTCAAAGCGAGCATAAAAGGCATTCAGCTCGTCTGGTAGGCTCGCGTCACTGGGCAGCTCGCGTCTGGGTTTCCCTTTGTAGTCCGTAATAGTTTTCAAGCCCTGCCACATCCAACAAGCGTCAGAGCCGGTGTAGTAGGATTCAATCTTAATTCTGTATTGACGCTTAGCTTGTTTGATGGTGCGTCTGAGGGCATAGCGGGATTTCTTATAAGCGTCCGGATTAGTCTCCCGCTCCTTGAAAGTGGCAGCTCTAGCCTTTAGCTCGATGCAGATGTTGCCTGTAATCCATGGCTTCTGGTTGGGATATGTACGTACAGTCACTGTGGGGACGATGCCATTGATGCACTTATTGATGAAGCCGATGACTGAGGTTGTGTATTCCTCAATGCCATTGGATGAATCCCGGAACATATTCCAGTCTGTGCTAGCAAAACAGTCCTGTAGTGTAGCATCCGTGTCATCTGACCACTTCCGTTTTGAGCGAGTCCCTGGTACTTCCTGCTTTAGTTTTTTCTTGTAAGCAGGAATGAGGAGGATAGAATTGTGGTAAGATTTGCCAAATGGAGGGCGGGGGAGAGCTTTGTATGCATCTCTGTGTGTGTAAAGGGGGTCTAGGATTTTTTTCCCCTGGTTGCACGTGACATGCTGGTAAGAATTTGGTAAACCTGATTTAAGTTTGCCTGCATTAAAGTCCCCGGCCACTATGAGCGCCACTTCTGGTTGAGCATTTTCTTCTTTGCTTATGGCCTTATAGAGTTGGTTGAGAGCGGTCTTAGTGCCAGCTTCGCTTTGTGGTGGTAAATAGACGGCTAGGAACAATACAGATGAGAACTCTCTTGGTAGATAGAGTACCTTATGATAAGCTGTTGACCACACTACCTCAGGCGAGCAATAGCTGGAGACTTCTTTAATATTAGACATCGCACACCAGCTGTTATTGACAAAAAGACACACACCCCTACCCCACGTTTTACCAGAGGTAGCATCTCTGTTCTGCCGGTGCATGGAAAATCCCGCCAGCTCTATATTGTCCGTTTCTTCGTTCAGCCACATCTTGGTGAAACATAAGATGTTACAGTTTTTAATGTCCTGTTGGTAGGATAATCTTAGTATTAGGTTATCAATTTTATTTTCTAACAATTGCACGTTAGCAAGGAGAATGGAAGGCATTGGGAGTTTTCTCGCTCGCCTCTGGTTTCTCAGAAGGATCCCCGATCTGTGTCCCTTTTCCGGCATCTTTTCTTCACGCAAAAGGCGTGGATCTGGGCCTGTTCCAGTGAAAGCAGGATATCCTTCTTGTCTGACTTGTAATCTCTTTTCTGATGTCCAGAAGTTATTTTCGGTCATAAGAGACGGTAGCAGCAACACTATGGACACAATAAGTAAAAAAAACAAAACAAAAAAAAACTAAATTTCACAATTGGTTGGGAGAATGTACAATGTCAGCCATGTTCTTCGGCACCATCTTTGTTTAGGTCTCATGTTTTATTGGTGTGCCCTTGTGCAGTTGCCTTGTTCCTGTTAAGACCCTAAGTAAAAGTTCTGGATTTACCCCTACCTCTGCTTGCTGTGCTTCTTTGCGCCTGGGTTCGAGTTTGTACTAGCATAATTGTCACAGTAGACCTAAGCCTACAATGGACCCAGCAGAGATTTCTCAGTCGTCCGAGGAACGTTCCGAACTCCACCATTTACGGTCGGCTCTCACCCACCATGGAACTGTGATTGGTCGCCATGAGGCGCGGCTGCAGACATTGTCGGATGATTTAAGAACTCTTTCGTCCCCTCTGCAGACAGGACAGGCGGGAGCAACGGCTGCTGCACCTGTGGCTGTTCCTATTCCTCCACTCCCTACCAGCTCAGCGTCTTCCTCCCTTCGGGAGCCTCGTGTCGTGGGTTACTGCTCCAATGCTCGCTGGCCTTCGAGCTGCAGACATCAACGTTTCCCACAGAGGGTTCCAGAGTGGCATACGTCATCTCCTTGCTCTCAGGACACTCTCTGGCCTGGGCCACGGCCATATGGGAGCAGCAATCAGACATTTGTTTTAATTGGCAAAGCTTCACCCAGGAGATGAAGAGGGTTTTTGATCACCCCATCAGTGGCAGGAACGCTGCTCAAAGACCCATTGCACGTCGGCAGGTCTGCCGGAGTGTAGCTGATTACACCATTGACTTTCAAACACGCGCCGCTGAGAGCGGTTGGGACACAGAGACACTTCACTCAGCCTTTCTGAACGGACTCAGCGAGGTTCTCAAGGATGAACTGGCTTCCCCTGACACTCTGGATGAACTTATCGTTCTGGCCATCCGAATTGACAACCGGCTTCGGGAACGTTGTTGTGAGAGGACAGAGGGGTTATGAGTTGTTTCCAGTGTTTCAGGTTCCGATAAGGGAGTCGATTCTTCATTTGTTCCACTGCCTTATGCTGTGTCTGCTTGTCCTGTACCCCGTCAGAGTTCTCCTTCAGAGGAGCCGATGCTTCCCTCCAGACTTTACACTCTGGAGGGAAGGTGCAGGATTAACGAGCAACGTTGTCTTCACTGTGGACAGTCTGGACATTTCTGTGCCTCCTGTACCGAGCTGGTGTGAAACAGGATGACTCGTCAATAGACGGGAGAATACTGGCAAGTCAGATACAGTCTCCAGCTGCCGACACGGTATGCACCTTGCTTCCAGCCAACCTGCAGTGGGACAATGGGCAGTTGAACATTCCTGCTTTCATAGAATCTGGGGCTACCGAATCATACATTAGCTCGCCAACAGGGGCTGCCTCTCACTAAGCTGGACGTTCCGTTGTCGGCCACTGCGCTGGATGGTCAACCTCTAAGGTCTGGGAAGGTGAAGCAACTCACCATGCCTATTCAGCTACGAGTTCTGGATTATCATGTGGAGTTTATCCAGTTACATTTAGTGGACTCTCCTGGGCTTCCCCTGGTTCTTGGACATCCGTGGCTTTCTATCCATAATCCTCAAATTGACTGACCCTCTGGAAAAGTTATGGGATGGAATCCTTCATGCTAGTCCACCTGCCAGCACCGTTGAGTCACCCATTGAACCGTGAAGAGAACGCGTTCACATTATACCTATACACTTGTCCAAGAACAATCAAACATCATTGATTATGTATCCTTAGGAACACTTTTATGTATATTTACTATAATATTTCAACCGGATTATAAACTGGACGATAGGAAAGGAAAAAACCATTCTGTTTACATCCGATGACTAGTTCGAAATTCTTCTTCTATTTACCATCCAGGGCAACCTAACATCACCAAACACTGTCTAGAGACTGTTGACATCCAGTGGAAGCAATAGGTACTGCAATCTTACTCCCATATATAGTTGTTTAAATAGGGAGTGGTTCAAAATGAGGCAATGTGTCAAATACATTTTTTCCAGGACAGAAATTCCTCGGGTTTTCGCCTGCTATATCAGTTCTGTTATACTCACAGACAATATTTTAACACTCTTAGAAACTTCAGAGTGTTTCCTATCCAATAGTACTAATTATGTGCATATCCTAGTTTCTGGGCCTGAGTGGCAGGCCTTTTACTCTGGGCACGCCAGACTCTCCAAAACCGACACCTCAGCTGCCGCTCCCTAAGAAGTTAACTAGTCCACAAATGTCTTGTTAACAAACTATAGTTTTGGCAAGTTGGTTAGGACATCTACTTTGTGCATGACACAAGTAATTTTTCCAACAATTGTTTACAGACAGATTATTTCACTTATAATTCACTGTATCATAATTCCAGTGGGTCAGAAGTTTACATACACTAAGTTGAACAGCTTGGAAAATTCCAGAAAAGTATGTCATGGCTTTGGAAGCTTCTGATAGGCTAATTGACATCATTTGAGTCAATTGGAGGTGTACCTGTGGATGTATTTCAAGACCTACCTTCAAACTCAGTGCCTCTTTGTTTGACATTATGGGAAAATCAAAAGAAATCAGCCAAGACCTCAAGAATTTTTAGACCTCCACAAGTCTGGTTCATCCTTGGGAGCAATTTCCAAATGCCTGAAGGTACCATGTTCATCTGTACAAACAATAGTACGCAAGTATAAACACCATGGGACCACGCAGCCATCGCACCGCTCAGGAAGGAGACGTACGTACTTTGGTGCAAAAAGTGCAAATCAATCCCAGAACAGCAGCAAAGGACCATGTGAAGATGCTGGAGGAAACAGGTACAAAAGTATCTATATCCACAGTAAAACGAGTCCTATTTCGACATAACCTGAAAGGCCGCTCAGCAAGGAAGAAGCCACTGCTCCAAAACCGCCATAAAAAAGCCAGACTACGGTTTGCAACTGCATATGGGGACAAAGATTGTACTTTTTGGAGAAATGTTCTCTGGTCTGATGAAACAAAAATAGAACTGTTTGGCCATAATGACCATCGTTATGTTTGGAGGAAAAAGGAGGAGGCTTGCAAGCAGAAGAACACCCTCCCAACCGTGAAGCACAAGGGTGGCAGCATCTTATTGTGGGGTGCTTTGCTGCAGGAGGGACTGGTGCACTTTACAAAATAGATGGCATCATGAGGGAGGGAAATTATGTGGATATATTGAAGCAACATTTCAAGACATCAGTGGGGAAGTTATAGCTTGGTCGCAAATGGGTCTTCCAAATGGACAATGACCCCAAGCATACTTCCAAAGTTGTGACAAAATGGCTTAAGGACAACGAAGTCAAGGTTTTGGAGTGGCCATCACAAAGCCCTGACCTCAATCCTATAAAACATTTGAGGGCAGAACTGAAAAAGTGTGTGCGAGCAAGGATGCCTAGAAACCTGACTCAGTTAAACCAGCTCTGTCAGGAGGAATGGGTCAAAATTCACCCAACTTGTTGTGGAAAGCTTGTGAATGGCCACTCGAAAAGTTTGACCCAAATTAAGCAATTTGAAGGCAATGCTAACAAATACTAATTGAGCGTATGTAAACTTCTGACCCACTGGGAATGTGATGAAAGCTGAGATAAATCATTCTCTCTACTGTTATTCTGAAATGTCACATTCTTAAAATAAAGTGGTGATCCTCACTGACCTAAAACAGGGAATTTTTACTAGGATTAAATGTCAGGAATTGTGAAAAACTTAGTTAAATGTATTTGGCTAAGGTGTATGTAAACTTCTGACTTCAACTCTATATTAAGGAGGCGCTGGCGGCTGGTTTTATTCGGCCATCCACTTAACCTGCAGGAGTGGGTTTTTTTCTTTGTTGGAAAGAGGCATAGGGGATTTAAATAACATTACCATCAAGAACCATTACCGTCTTCCTCTTATGTCATCAGCTGTTGAAAGACTCCAGGGAGCAATGGTTTTCTCAAAATTGGATGTGCGGGAACGCGTACAATCTGGTGCGCATCAGACAGGGAGATGAGCGGAAGACAGCGTTCAACACCCCAAATGGACATTATGAGTACCGTGTTATGCCATTTGGACTTACAAACGCTCCAGCCGTTTTCCAGGCCCTGGTTAATGACGTGCTGCGCGACTTCCTTCACCAGTTCATGTTTGTGTACCTGGATGACATCCTCATCTTCTCCAGGTCCATGGTTGAACACATCCAACATGTTCGCCAGGTTCTTCAAAGACTCCTCTCTCACCAATTGTTCGTGAAGGCTGAAAAGTGTGAGTTTCACGTTCCTCAGATTTCCTTCCTTGGGTACATCGTGTCTCAGGGCTGTGTACAGATGGACTCCCAAAAGGTAGACGTGGTGGTCAACTGGCCGCAGCCCAGCACAGTCAAGCAAGTCCAGTATTTTGGGGGGTTTTGCTAATTTCTACCAGAGATTTGAGAGAGACTTTACTTCGGTGGCTGCGTCATTGACATGTAAGCTGGACCCCTGCTGCTGAGAAGGCGTTCCAGAACCTGAAACGTTGGTTTTCTTCTGCACCCATTCCAGTTAATGCGGACCCTTCTCTTCCCTTTGTGGTAGAGGTGAATGCCTCTGACATTGGCGTGGTTGCGGTTCTGTCTCAGTGCCCGGCTAAAGACCAAAAGCTTCATCCCTGTGCCTTCTTCTCCAGGTGTCTCACTCCAGCAGAGTGGAACTATGATGTCAGCAATCGGGAGCTTTTTGCAGTCAAACTGGCTTTGGAGGGTTTGGAACATCCCTTTATGGTTTGGACTGATCACAAGAACCTGGCCTACATCCAGGAGGCTAAATGCCTCAGTCCCCAACAGGCTTGTTGGGCTCTTTTCTTCACTTGGTTCAGATTTACGTTATCGTAAAACGTCCGGGGTCTAAGAACGTGAAGCCGGATGCCCTTTCTCGCCAGTTCCCCAGCTCCAGTGAGGATTGGCCGCTTGGATCCATCATCCCCAGGTCGCTCATCCTAGCGCCAGTGTCTTGGGGTATAGAGACTGTAGTGAGGGAGGCGCAAGGTAAGGAGGCAGTTCCTGACGGCTGTCCATCTAACAGACTTTTTGTTCCTCTTGAGGCACAGTCCAAGGTACTTCAGTGGGCTAACTCGTCGAGTCTCACCTCTCATCCGGGAGGGCAGCGAACGCTAGAGTTTCTGAGGAGGAGGTCTCATCTCTCGTTTCCGCCAGACCTGGCAGTGGCTAACCATATGATGGATTGCGGTCTCTCCTTTTCCATAAGAAACAAACATGTAAATATGTAATTCATTTTGGTGAACTATGCTATCCCTTTAAAAAAGGACCATAGAAAATCCTGCCTAGAGGTAGCTCTCCAAGAGGGTTGGCCACCACTGATCTATGTTTACATTCATGATAAGTCTAATGAATCTCAATCATCAGGTGGTTGAGACTGATTTGTAAAACATTTCCATCATCTTGCTCTAGGCACTGGGCTATATTGTCATATTCTGTCAAAAGGAAGCATTCTGTGACAAATTAATTTGTTGTCAATTATGTTTACAAAACAGCACTACAAGTTGACTTTCTGCTCCTTTGACAGTTGAGTTCAACTTAGTTCAGAAGATATCAAACATGCCTGTCCAGTCTGCCAGTGGCTGTCTGCTTGACTCTAATCATGAGGGGTGTTTCATTACATTTATAAACTGGATGGTTTGAGCCCTGAATGCTGATTGGCTGACAGCCGTTGTATATCAGACCATATACCATGGGTATGACAAAACATTTATTTTTACTGCTCTAATTACATTGGTAACCAGTTTATAATAGTGTAATGAAACAGGCAGGGAGTAGGCCTCAAGCCCTCGACCTTCTAGCCCATCCAGTGCGCTATCGACTGTGCCGCAAAAGCATGCTCCAGCGGCAGAGTCAATATCCGCGCTTATAACCCCAGGGTAAAGGCACTTTTGGGGTTTGTGGTATATGGCCAATATACCACGGCTAAAAGCTGTTCTTAGGTACAACGCATTGCGTAGTGCCTGGACACAGTCCTTAGCATATTGGCCATATACCACACCCCCTCGTGCCTTGTTACTTAAACACGCACCTACTAAACCAAATCACAAGCTTCAATCTGCCGCTTTTCACAGTGCGGTGGCAGGAAAATTAATAAGAAAATAGAAGCAGTACTTTTTTCAATGCCTGAGAAATAAGAGGTGTGGGTGCGTGAAGAGGGTCAAATGAGTAAGAGTTGGCAGCACTGAATCAATATTTCAGTTGTATCAAGGCTTAAAAATCCTTCTTCAGCCTATCTCCTCCCCTTCATCTACATTGATTGAAGTGGAAGTAAATTACATCAATATGGGATCATTGCATTAATCTGGATTCACCTGGTCAGTCTGCCATGGAAAGAGCAGGTGTTCCTAATGTGTAGTAGACGGTCCATGAATCAGCGTACGCGAACGTGAGTGGATTACCTGGAAAACAATGGGCGGGCGAACATCTTGGAAGCAGTCTCCAGTTCTTATTACCGCAGTACTTTGAACACACGAATCTTCTGGAACGCACCCATCGTTGTGACGTAAACGCACGCAGTGCATTGCGGGATTCAAAATGGAGTTTGTTATCAAGATGTCAGCTGAAACGTCCCGTCTCGGACTTATTTAACCCGTTTTATTTAAATGTCCAGTTGCTGTTTTTCGCACACGTAGCAAACAATGCACTGTATGGGATTGGTTTGTTTCGCTAGGGCCGCGGTTGGTCCAAACTCTTTACTTCGACTCTACTCACGCAATTTCAACGCTAGAAAATGTTCCGAACGACGGTACCAGTGGACAGGTGCTTGGTGCCCAGCAAGATGGACCAACCTCAATAATTACAGTCAGGAAGCACGTAAGAATGAATTGGGACAGTATGTTTGCTATCATCTTCCACACAGGACCTTACTGAAAGTTCAAGGGCAAGATACAAGATCGTTTCTTCAAGGTATTGTAACCAATGACATGGAGCTCTTTGCAAAAGAGGAACATAACGTTTTGTATGCTCACATGCTGAACGTTCAAGGAAGGACACTGTATGACATTGTCATATACAGGTAATGCCTTATTGTAACAGCTACATCTTGTTTACAGTCAGGCTAGCCATAACCTCCATTGTGGGCGTGGCTTGCTTATCTAACTACTAAGTTTCACATGAACGTTACTGTGCAGCAGTTAGACTGTTTCAATTAGTTACTAGAAACCCAGGCATGATATACATTTGAAGCACTCCCACATGATGGCTGACATGTTCTTTCTTTTATTGTTATTTAGCTTGAAAGAAGCAGAAGCGGGTTGTGGTGTTCTGGTTGAGTGCGACACCGCCATAAAGGACGTCATTTTGAAACATTTGAAGGTGTACAAAATCCGCCGTCAGGTGAAGATCAGCCCCTGTCCAGAGCTTTCTCTATGGGCTGTGTTGCCTCAGGGAACAGCCCTGGGCCACGAGAGGCCTAAGCCAGATCTCACTGCCCCAGAAAAAGCTCTGATGTGGGAGGAAGATCCGAGAACTGAAGCCATGGGCTGGAGGTTGGTGGTGGACAACAAAGTCAATCCTCTGGAAATGATTCCATCGTGTCAGCAAGGCGACTCAGAAGATTACCACAGGCACCGCTATGCAATAGGTAGGACCAGCCAACTAGAGGTTTAAGTGGTGGAAATGGTTTGCTTGCCTCATCTAATACTATGTGGTGTAGCCAACTCTATGGTTGTATATTGTCAACTACTGGGTTGTTGTCATGCCATAAACAATAGAACAGTTGGTTGCAGCATGCGGTATGGGGCGGCAGGTAGCCTAGTGGTTAGAGCGTTGTACTGAAAGGTTGCAAGATCGAATCCCCGAGCAGACTAGGTAAAAATCTGTCGTTCTGCCCCTGAACAAGGCAGTTAACCCACTGTTCTTAGGCCGTCATTGAAAATAAGAATTTGTTCTTAGCTGACTTGCCTAGTTAAATAAAGGAAAAATAAATACAAAATATGGCTAGCAGGGCTGTAATCACCCTATGTTTCTATCTACCCGTTTCTCTTAGGACTTCCTGAGGGGGTGAAGGACCTTCCTCCTGGGGTGGCTCTTCCTCTGGAGTCAAACCTGGTCTACATGCAGGGCATCAGCTTCAGTAAGGGCTGTTACATTGGCCAGGAGTTGACCGCCAGGACTCATCACACTGGGGTGGTGCGGAAGCGTCTGATGCCTGTACGCATGTCAGCACCAGCCGAAAGCCTGCAGGAAGGAGTATCGCTACAGACCCAGTCTGGCAAGCCAGCCGGGAAGCACAGGGCCGGGGTTGGAGAGCTGGGCCTGAGCCTGATCCGCCTGGCTCACGCTAAAGAGCCACTGACACTCAAGGCGTCTGAGGACACCACAGTGACTCTAGAGGCCTCTGTGCCAGACTGGTGGCCCAAAGACACTAAAGCAAAATGAGGATAGAGTTATTTATTGACCCCAACAATATGAAACGTACACATAATTTCTACATTGATAGGGTCCATAGTTACATCTTCTCATTCCAAATCCATCTAATACAGTATTTCACTGGTACCACTAGCAACCATGTCTGACATAAGTTTTACTTTGTTTGCAGTATTGAAATTGCTTTGGATAGGCAAATTATAATTTCAGAAAGTCTATCTTCCTTGACACTATGCTGTTTGCCAGTTGTGCACCACCATTTACTAGCTATTGTCAGAAATATTACTATGCATCTCTGGTGTAATAAACATACAAGGACACAAAGTACAGATGTTTCTCATTTTATCAACATCTCATTCACACAAAACATCCATAAATGTATGTATTTCAAGACATCAGGTAGCCCAAATGACTTGCCTATCTCTGAAACCAAAGCCTTATCAACCAAATGTATTGATAAAGTTGCTCAGAAAGGGATAGTGGCCTACTCCTGGTAAAGGGAGTGCTGCCCTCTAGTGGAGTGTATGGTTTCTTTAATCTGCTGTAGTAAACTTTCAGGTTCTGAGCTCAAGAGTTGAATGGTCCAGTTTCTTAGTCTTTGCAGAGCATGCATTCTAGAATGTGAGCCACCCTCTGAAGGTCAAAGGCAGTGTGGTGAGGTCCTAACATGGTCAAGGTATCTGAAAGATGCAGGGGGTAATTTGAGGAGGCGTTTCCAGAGAAAGAGCTCAAGAAAGACATGCGGTTGTCAGCGACGATCTTTAGGAAAGAAGCAAACTCCCTGTAATCAATCCCAGAGCAAGACTTCATGATGACCTGGAAAACAAAACCAATGTAGTTACTACAGACCACACAGATTTTAAAAATAAATCTGCTTTTGACATACAGTATCTCCAAGTGTTCAATATACCTGGCAGTGCTGATGCCATGAGTCCATAGTGTTCCTCCACTCCTATCTTCCTCTGGACAGCAGACAGCTCGTTCTGAAGAAACTGCCACATAATGCCCACATTGCAGCCATTCAACCAGTTATGGTTGATAGAGATGGTGTCTTCCTGCAGGATTATGAGATAAAAATGGAGTTACTTACAGTTCAAAATTAGCCAGATGAACCAAATGAGTTTATATGTGTTTAACTGGCAATGATTTGTAAATAAGCTCTTGCACCACATCCAAACAGCAGCACTTACCAAATTATAAACCTGATGGTGCCAACCACTGAGCACAAAAATGATCTCCCCCGCTTCCTGAATGATCTCTAGTGGTTGACAGGCCTCATCAGAGTGTGGGAACTGCCCCTTGTCTTGAAGCTCGGGGTAGTGACGTCATAAGCAAGATTGCCATGGCTGTCTCGTAGAAACTCTTCTTGGCCCGGGGGATATAGGAGCCATTTTTTCCTGCCACAGATGTTCACTAACCAGCTGTAGGAGCGAAAAGCATCAGTGTGGAATGGCATCCTATAGTGATGAGAGAAACAAGCACATGATGTTAAGGGAGAGTGAGATAAGAGGATATCCATATCAGGGTCTATAATGAAATATGTTTTGTTATACCATGAGTCTTTGGGTCCCATGTAGACGAAGTGGTAGTCGTCCAGTCAGAAGAAAAGAAGACGGGTGATGTAAACATTGTGTTCAGGAAAATCTCTGTGGCAGACAGGAGGGAACAGTTGAGCCTTCTCTATGTAATCCACAAAGTGCGAAGACCAGAATTGTTCATACGATTGCCTTGGTATTTTGACAAGGCTGCAGCAGTTATGGTAAGACTCCCTGTCCATTATATTCAATAATGTAAACAAATCCTGGATATAGCTAACAAACATTAGTTAGCAAGCAATTAAAACTGGCGACATACCTACGATATAACTACATACTGACATGATATGTCACATGAATCCCTCTTTCACAATTTTTGGATTTACATTACAAAGATAAGTCGAACATTTGGAGGGGCTGGTTCGTTTATTCGAACCTTAAAATTAGCTTTCTATTTGACACGCTATGATATTAAGTTTGCATTGCAGGGGAACACATTTATTGATGCACACGCCCAATATTAATTACAAAGTTACATTTGTTAAACATTTTTGCACCTTATTGTTTCCGTACATATTGGACATTGTCTGCTAATTCAACGTTGTCTTAAATATATTATTTATGTAGTACAAATAAGCAACGACATTAGACAATCATGTTAATCTACACATTTAAGGTAGCAGGATCATTGTTTCTAGACGGACTGTAAACATGTCTGTACTGAGAACCTGCCGTTGTTACACGTCCTAAACAAATCAGTCGCCTGCGAACAGCATTTTTTATTTAATTTTACGAATTATTAAACTGACACATTCAAATATATATATTCACAGAACAACTGTACTCGAATAATGACTTTTGCACAATCGATAATATTATCGCCTTACCCAACATTACAGAATTGTTGCCATTGAATTCCTGGAATAGTCTTAACACTGCAGGAGCTCACGTGCCAGGTTTCTAGAAAGTAAACAAAAACATTCAATTTGAATGGTCGCTAGCTATTTTGTTTGGTTACAGCTATTCTTTAGTTTGCACACGAATGTAATTTAATGCAAAATACATTTTATTTTAGAGGTAAGCTTATGAAAAGAACTGCTAGCTGGATAGCTAGCTAACGTTAGATAGCTTCCTGGCGTATTATGATTGTGCATGTTTTTCTAGCCAGCTAGCAAGCTTAGCATATACACAGTGGCTCTAGCAAAGTAACGTTAACTAGTACACGGTAACGTATGTTTCTAGCTGTAACGTTACTGCCCTAAAGTAGGCCTAAATAGCTAGTCCAAAATTCATTGATTACCATGATGACATCTATCTAGCTAGCTACTTGAAATACCTAGCTAGTAGTTCCAAAGGTCTAGGGTCTAATCTTTAATCTCGATTAACATCTTGACCTTGATTCAAATACTCTGTTATTTCTAATATGACATCTGCACTTATGTTCACCCCTCTTTACCTAAGTGAGCATCTGAAGCCAAGTCAAGATGACAAGCCCAAACCGAGACATCCCCATCCACAGCTGGCCAGGGTCCTATTACATCAACAGCGAGAAGCGCTGGGAGGCCGGGACCCTGTCCCTGACCGGCACCATGCTGCGCTTCACCTCAGACCAGAGCAAAGAGAACCTGGTTGGCTTCCGCCTCACCAGGATCATGGAGATCAAGATGGAGTCGTCCAGCTTCATCTTCAGCACTCTGACTGTGTTGGAGCAGGGGAATCTCAAGCATTGGTTCGGCTCACTGAAGCCCAACCGGTTGGTGGTCTACAATGTCCTGGAGCATTTCTGGAGGGAGAGGTTGTTGTCCCCCTCTACTGAGGTCCAGGGGGCCGAGGCACAGCCCACCAAGGGGAGGGAGCTGATTAACCTTGTGGCGGGGTCTCAAAGACGGCTAGAGGACACAGGGAATGTCCTCCACCACCAGGGAGAGCAGTTTGATAACGTCATGCAGGGCCTGGACAAGATCGACTCTGATCTGGGCGTGGCAGACAAGTAAGGAGGATTTTGATATTGTATTCTACCTCTGGGCCTTGTCATGTAACTGTTTTATTGTTTTTATGTTTTCAAATATTGTAGCTAGCCATGGATATTGTCTGAGGTTTTGATGCCTTTCTATTTACATGTCATTGGTTAATCTATAGTAGTAAAGAATTGAGATTGGATAGCGATAATCCAGAAGTTCTTTACCTTTCTTGATTTGTGTGAACTGTCACTGAATTGGATGGATTCCTCCAACTTCTGTCACCATTCACTCCGCAGGCTACTGTCTGAACTGCAGTCTCCCCCTTGGTGGCCTTTTGGCAAATTACCTTGGAAGAGTCAGCAGGATGCCAATGCTGAGCATGCTGCCAGAGAGGCCACTTGTAAGGGAACAGCAACAGGCAAGCACAGAGTGATCACCATCATACCAGCCATCGTTTCCAGAGGTGGAGACTCTGACCTGAAGCCTGGCTGCTTGATGGTGATGGTCTCCTCATTAGAAGTCCGAGACACAAACTATGTGCTCCTCCACCGCTTTGAGAGGGACGAGGTGGATGACATCCGGGTGCACAACCCTTATGAGATCAGTGTGAGGCAGAGGTTCATAGGGAAGCCAGACATATGCTTCAGACTCCTGTCGGCTAAAATGCCGGAGGCCATGTCTGTGCTAGAGATGCAGTATAAGAAGAAGGTAGAGTACACAAGTGAGTACTCTGCCTTCAAGATGACCCCAGCCACGACCCCAGGTGACCAGGATCAAGGTTCAATATGGAATGCAGGTAAGAACTGTAGATTTCACCTCTGAAGTCACAGGCAGGTGTTCTTCTTTGTTTATTTTGCATTGTACATTGATTTGTGTTTGACCACCAAGTGGCAGTAAAGGTCTGTGTATTTTAGCATTGGTTCAATATACATCTTTGAAATTGCTTTAGGCTCTCTTGAGGCTCAAATGTCATGATACACTCTAGATCAGGGTTCCCGAATATGCGGCCGGTGGGCCAAATTCAGCCTGCGGTTGATTTTATTTGGCACCTCAAGTTTTCTGATTAAAACCATATAAGTTTTGTTGTTTGACATAAGACTGTAAAATCCTTATGTAATCCCAATGTAATCAAGGTTTTAAAGGATTCTGTGTTTGTCAAATACTATATCTGTTTGGGCTTCTTGCGGTCAATTAGCTGTATACAAATTATTTATAACTATGTTGACCCCTGCTCTAGATTATGGATTTATTACACAATTCTGCCTTTTGTGTTATGAGCTTTCCCCCATATATTATCATGGGGATACTGTTACACTCATAAGATCATAATTTGTTTGTTTGAGTTGCCTTCTCACTGTATCTCTGTCCACCTCCCGTGGCAGCAGGCTTGCAGCAGTACCAGGATACCGAGGTCCCCAGGACGGTCCCAGCAGGAGAGCTTTCCCAGGTGCATTTACATGTCCTTAAGCCAGAGGTCACTCAGGCTGAGGTTCAGGAGCTTCGACAGGTAAGAGATCTCTCCTTCTGTATACTAAAGCATGTGATCCTATGGAAGCCTAACCCTATAACAGTCTAAAGTTATACTGCCCTTACATTGTCTCTCTTTCTGATTAATAGAAGAAATGCGTAATTGAATAATCATGTTACGATTCAGTAAAGGTATTCCATTTCTATAGCAGGTTTTAAAGAACGAGCATAACTTTGCCTATAGAAATCACGGGAAGATAAATGCTCTATTTCTAATCCAAACCAGAGATTCACTGTAATGATTTAGATTTGTCAAATTATATTTTATATGTAAGTCGGTGAGACCACAAACCAAACTCCAATGGGTTTAAGAGAGAGAGAAGAGAGAGGGAAAGATACATGGCCAGTTATTTGGTCAGACTTTTCTGGTCAGACAGTGTATAAAGTATTTCCATTCAAAGCCATAATGTTGAACAGGATGAGCTTCATGCATGGTCTATGGTCGCAAGACATGAACAGTGATGCAAATGCAGTCAATTCTTTTTTATTTAACACATTATTATAAGTTGCTCAGAATGCTGTATTCCATGTTAAACCTCTTCAAAACACAACATTTTGTGTATATCTAAGACCACATATGTAATTGGTTGGTGAACCGTTACAGGTATGTTGTGATTTTCATAATCCTCCTGAAACATAGGCTACAGTCTCTCAAGACACGGATGTTTCTTACTGTCCCATCAGCAGTTCTATATAGCTGAATGAAGCTAAGATTGAATGAGCCTTTTGTGGAAACTGCGTTTACAACGGAATAGTTAGTTAGCTATTACAAGTTAAGTATTGACCACTTCAGAATGGTCTCAATACGATTGTATCTCAATATAGTTTTATATATAATCATTTTACAAACAAATCGATCAAGTAAGTGACGTTTTTCTCAATTAGTCTGTGTACAATTCAGGGATGTGTATTCTTTCTCTATCAATGGATTATTATGTTGTGCTGATAAGTCTTAATGGTTATTTTGAACTACAAAGCCTGCCACTTTCTCAAGTGATACAATAGTACACTTTTTGACACACCCAACCCTTCTCTTGAAGTCGTTCATATCATGATTAGAACCTATAGTGAGAGCCCCTCGTTGAGAGCCACTTTCAACCTTATTTCCTACCCAAGTGTATAGCAAATAGGCCCTTTTGTCAAAAGATATTTGATACAGATTATCAATAGGTTTATTGTTCAAATCAGTTAAATATTTACAGTTCTTTATGTCCTAAACAAATTCCTACAAGTCACCTCACCTCACCTTTCATCAGTTTACTGAGGTTATTAGCCTGCTTTTTTAAACTTGTGTGTATTTTACTAACATATCTGACTATGTTAATACACCCAAACAAACCAAATTTTCAAGCAGTGGTGTGATGATATTGAACTTGAGCAGTAGGACTGAGTTAAAGTCCTGTGCAAATTGTTTCTGTGTCACTTACTGCCAGTTGAAAACGTACATAATGTCAATGGGTGTGTGTGTGAGCATGTGTAGGATAACATAATATTAGTTCAGAAACCACAGTGGTGGGGTTTGGAGTGAATGTTTATTAGGTTTTGCTTGGCACAACGCAGTTTATTTTAGATGTTCCATTGACCATTACATACACAGTTGTTGGAGCTTGGAGATGGAGTTGCGGAATTCCCCTGAACACACGGAAAGTTGAAATAACATTTAATTTGACTTGTTTGTTATCGATGACCAGAGGAGCACCTCTGTCAAACCACCATGTGCTTGAGTATCGTATACTAGTCACATGAATATTGTTTCACATGGAGATTGTGTCATGAACTAGCAATGTAAATTCAGTTATTATAGATCGTTTTCTTTCTGTCTCCTTGGCCCCGGCAGGCAGTGGAAGAAGAATTATGACTGAGAAAAAAGTGTTATTCCTCCTCTCTGCTCATCTCCCCCGTCTTTTCCACTGACTGACTCACTCCCTCTCCTCTCAGGACATAACGCCTAGACAAGACACTTTTCCCCCCCACAACAAGAAACAAAATTACTCCCACAGACCTAGGTCAAATGCATATGTCAAATACTTGAGCTGCACTTGATTTACTTTGCCCTGTAAAATTAAACAGAAGAAATGGATCCAAAAGTGCGAACCACAAGCTAAATCAAGTGTGTGTGTGCCTATATGTTTCTCTCCCTGTTCTCTCAGATGCTAATGCAGCTGAAAAATCTTGCTCTGGAGGCTGAGACTGAGCTGGAGAGGCAAGACGAGGCCCTGGATGTTCTGACCACCTCTACGGACCAGGCCACCATGCACATAGACAAACACACCTGCCGCATGAAAAGGCTGCTGTAACTGACTCACTTACAACACAATGCAGAAATGCACTGTGAGCTGCTGTTGCCTTATGACAAATGTATTCTTTTAGAAAGGTGTTGTACTGTACCTCTATATTTGAGGTTCCATAACCATTTAAACCAGATTTTACCATCTGCTTTGTTGTAACACAAGTTATGTCTTAGCCTCAGGTGTAGTCATACACCCTTACCTCATTGTAACGTGTAAAATATAGAAATCAATGTTTTTTTCAATGTGGTAATTACTGACCAGTCCACTAGAGGTCATTTACACCAAGGTGAGGAAGCGTTCACTCTCATCAGCACTTTGTGGAGATATCGTCCTCTTAGCACTGACGAACCATGAATAGATCCAAACTTGGTTGTTGTTGACGGGAGGTTGGACAGACAGAATGGTCTCTGTCACACATGTATACCATGGTTTCTGATGTTGTACTTAAATCATGGCGAGGAATGATTGTCACACGTGTTTTTTCCTTCTTCTTTTTCAGTTGCAGGTGTCAGTAAAGGCATCCCCCTCCCTCCATGCACATGGTTTCCTTCCAGCTCCAAGTGTTGCATGTTCCCATGTTTCTGCTGAGTAAAGCGATGCATCGAGTGGGATCTGTAGAACTGAAAGGTTTGCAGTGGGTATGTAACATGTAGCAAAGTCCGTTAAAACTGTGTCCCTTGAAACACACAAAATACTGTACAGAGCCCCTACTCTAAGTCAATTCCTGTTCCGTACTAGAGAAAGCAGGGAGTAACTCACAATAGGTTGTGTCTCTAACATTGTCACTGGATTTAGGAATATCTGTATAATCTTATGTGTATATGAATGACTTGCATATTTCTATGCTGTAGTGTACTCTGTTGTACTGAAATGTAATTATTGTCTTGCTATCATATGTGAACTTGCCCTAAACTGTTATTTAAACTCAATATCTGGTAAATAATGCTTTTCTCCATACATATAATGCCCAAGGCGCCCCATGCTACTGTACTGTAGAGAGCAGAGGAAGTATTTGAGTGATGTGTAATTATCCAGTATAACACATTTACATAAAAGATAGACGAATGGCTTTAAGTAGTACGGTACAACCCGCCCAGTTCATAAAAGGCAATTGACACTAAAACAAAATATAAATGCAACATGTTAACTGTTGGTTTCATGAGCTGAAATAAAAGATCCCAGAAATATTCCATGCGCGCAAATAGCTTATTTCTCTCAAATTTTGTTCACAAATTTGTTTACATCCCTGTTAGTGAGCATTTCTCCTTTTCCAAGATAATCCATCCACCTGGCAAGTGTGTTAAATCAAGAAGCTGATTAAACAGCATAATCATTACACAGGTGCACTTTGTGCTGGGGACAATAAAAAGGTAACTCTAAAATGTGCAGTTTTGTCACACAACGCAATGCCACAGATGTCTCAAGTTTTGAGGGGGGCGTGCAATTGTCATGCTGACTGCAGGAATGTCCACCAAAGCTGTTGCCAGAGAATTTAATGTTAATTTCTCTACCATAAGCCACCTCCATCATCGTTTTAGAGAATTTGGCAGTACGTCTAACTGGCCTCACAACCGCAGACCAGGTGTAATCACGCCAGCCCAGGATCTCCACATCCGTCTTTTTCACCTGCGGTATTGTCTGAGACAAGCCACTGGGGACAGCTGATGAAACTGGAGGTTTGCACAACCAAAGAATTATTGCACAAACTGTCAGAAACCGTCTCAGGGAAGCACATCTGCGAGCTCGTTGTCCTCACCAGGGTCTTCACCTGACTGCAGTTTGTCGTTGTAACTGATTTCAGTGGGCAAAGGCTCACCACTGGCACGCTGGAGAAGTGTGCTTTTCACAGATGAATCACGATTTCAACTGTACCGGGCAGATGGCAGACAGCGTGTATGACATCGTGTGGGCGAGCGGTTTGCTGATGACAACGTTGTGAACAGAGTGCCCCATGGTGGCGGTGGGGTTATGGTATGGGCAGGAAAAAGCTACGGACAATGAGCACAATTGCATTTTATCAATGGCAATTTGAATGCACAGAGATATCGTGACAAGATCCTGAGGCCCATTGTCATACCATTCATCCGCCACCATCACCTCATGTTTCAGCATGATAATGCACAGCCCCATGTCGCAAGGATCTGTACACAATTTCTGGAAGCTGAAAATGTCCCAGTTCACCCATTGAGCATGTTTGGGATGCTCTATCTGTGTACAACACCCTTGCCATTTGAATGAGGATTGAGATAATTTGTCCTATTGCTAATTGTTAGGGTTGCAAAGAAAGGGTATATTACTGGTAACTTTCGAAGTTTACCAGTAAACTACCAGAATTTGGTAGGGGAATTTTTTGGGGGGGAACTTCATTACATGACATCTAGTGGCCTTTTTGCGTACTTCAGATTATCATATATATATGTTTACACACTTATTTATGTTAATACAGTTGAAGTCGGAAGTTTACATACACCTTAATAACCAAATACATTTAATTGCACCAGTCCCTCTTGCAGCAAAGCACCCCCACAACATGATGCTGCCACCCTTGTGCTTCACGGTTGGGATGGTGTTCTTCGGCTTGCAAGCCTCCCCCCTTTTCCTCCAAACATAACAATGGTCATTATGGCCAAACAGTTCTATTTTTGTTTCATCAGACCAGATGACATTTCTCAAAAAGTATGATCTTTGTCCCCATGTGCAGTTGCAAGCCGTAGTCTGGCTTTTTTTATGGCGGTTTTTCAGCAGTGGCTTCTTCCTTGCTGAGCGGCCTTTCAGGTTATGTCGATACCGACTTGCCAAAACTATAGCTTGTTAACAAGAAATTTGTGGAGTGGTTGAAAAATGAGTTTTAATGACTCCAACCTAAGTGTATGTAAACTTCCGACTTCAACTGTAAATATCTGTATTCCCAGTCATGTGAAATCCATAGATTAGGGCCTAATGAATTGATTTAAGTTGACGGATTTACTTATATGAACTATAACTCAGTAAAAGTTTTGAAATTGTTGCATGTTGCATTTATTTTGGTTCAGTGTAGTTCTCTTTATTAATTTAAGAATGATAATGAATAGAAAACAAAACAGGCAACAAAACAACACTCGGAGAAAGGCAAAGCAAGGCAACACCCAATAATAACAAGGTTCACATGTGACAAATTGGCATGGAGAATGTCAAAACTATGGCAAACGAGATGGAAGTGGAAGCTATTTACTATTGAAAGTGCTCCATGCGTGTCGGTCCCTGGCCTGTTGAATGAAAGTGAGTGCAGAGTAAACAGGCCCGTTGTTATTACATCCTGTTGGCACCAGGAGTTGGTTTGGTATCTGCTCACCGCCCCTGTTGGTGCCGGAGCTCTCTCTCACACACACATACGCACACCACCCTAGTCGTGGCCACGGGTAGGGGCATAGCTTTCATGAGAGAGGGGACCACCAGGAGCCAAGAGCCCAGATGAATCATGAGTTACAGTGCCTTTTGAAAGGATTCAGACCCCTTGACTTTTTCCACATTTTGGTACGGTACAGCCTTATTCTAAAATGTATTTAAAAAATAAATAAATATATCACCAGTCTATGCACAATACCCCATAATGACAAAGTAAAAACAGGATTTTTGAAAATAAAATAAAAATGGAAAAAACACATTTACATAAGTATTCAGACCCTTTACTCAGTACTTTGTTCAAGCACTTTTGGCAGCGATTACACCCTTGAGTCTTCTTGGGTATGATGCTACAAGCTTGGCACACCTGTATTTGGGGATAGTTTCTCCAATTCTTCTCTGCAGATCCTCTCAAGCTCTGTCAGATTGGATGGGGAGCGTCGCTTCACATCTATTTTCAGGTCTCTCCAGATGTGTTCGATCGAGTTCAAGTCCGAGCTCTGGCTTTTCCACTCAAGGACATTCAGAGACTTGTCCAGAAGCCACTCCTGCGTTGTCTTGGCTGTATGCTTAGGGTCATTGTCCTGTTGGAAGGTGAACCTTCGCCCCAGTCTGAGGTCCTGAGCTCTCTGGAGCAGGTTTTCATCAATGATCTCACTGTACTTTGCTCCGTTAATCTTTGACTCGATCCTGACTAGTCCCTGCCGCTGAAAAAAATCACTACAGCATGATGTTGCCACCACCATGCTTCACCGTAGAAATGGTGCCAGGTTTCCTCCAGATGGGACACTTGGCATTCAGGCCAAAGAGTTCAATCTTGGTTTCATCAGACCAGAGAATCTTGTTTGTCATGGTCTGAGAGTCTTTAGGTGCTTTTTGGCAAACTCCAAGCGGGCTGTCATGTGCCTTATACTGAGGATTGACTTCCATCTGGCCCTTTTACCATAAAGGCCTGATTGGTGGAGTGCTGCAGAGAGGATTGTCCTTCTGGAAGGTTCTCTCAATTTCCACAGAGTAACTCTGTAGTTCTGTCAGAGTGATCATTGGGTTCTTGGTCACATTCCCTGACCAAGGCCCTTCTCCTCCGATTGCTCAGTTTGGTTGGGCAGCCAGCTCTACGAAGAGTCTTGGTGGTTCCAAACTTCTTCCATTTAAGAATGATGGAGGCCGCTGTGTTCTTCGGGACCTTCAATGCTGCAGAAATGTTTTGGTACCATTTCCAAGATGTGTGCCTTTCCAAGTCATTGTCCAATCAATTGAATTTACTACAGGTGGACTCCAATGAAGTTGTAGAATCATCTCAAGGATGATCAATGTAAACCGGATGCACCTGAGCTCAATTTCGAGTCTCATAGCAAAGGGTTTGAGTACTTATGTAAATAAGGTATTTGTTTTTGAATACATTTGCATACATTAAAAAAAATCTGTTTTTGCTTCATCATTATGGGGTATTGTGTGTAGATTTCCGAGATTTTTTATTTATTTTGATGAATTTTAGAATAAGGCTGTAACGTAACAAAATGTGTGAAAAGCCAAGGGGTCTGAATACTTTCCGAAGGCACTGTATATGACAAGAAAATTGTTGACAGAAAAAAGGGGGTTATACCAAACACTTCTTCTAGTCTGATCAAAGATGGTAAACTGGAGAGCGTTTCTTCCGTTGTTGATTTGAGCGAATAACAGTTCCATTCATTTGGAGACCCGGTGTCCCGAACTCCAGAAGCATACCACATGCTTATGTGCATTCTTAGCCTGTAAAAAAAGGCGAGGAAGGGAGAGAGTGAACACATACTGCCGTGGTTTCGAAGCAGCCCTGCTATAGAAGGAAGTGGTGTCGGTCTGGTCTGACCACAGATGCATGAGATCCGGAATTGCCTTCCTAGCGGATGGTATGGAGACTCCATGCAGGCCTGGACTTCCAAGTCTGTTTACTAGATTGTCCCTGTGGTGAGGTTGTTCTTTCCAACAAGGAGCGTGTCTCAATTGAAAGCCAATCAATCAAGTTCTGCTTGGAAAGAGCTTCACAAAGGCTGTGGGATTCTGTCAGGGCACATGTGGGTTGCTCTCTACTCTCGAAAATAAGGAGCCATGTGATTGTTATACCAAGTCAGAGTTGTCATTTCCCCTCTGGCTTTGAGGTGGATGTTGTTTTTGCTTTCTGTAAAAATAGTGCTCAAGACATCTCTCATGACATCCTTTGTTATTTATTTACCATGGTTTTGTCTTTAGTTTACCTTGGCAATATTACCACAGATTTCATCAGTAAAATAATACATATTTTCAGTGTTGGTAAATGTAAAATAATGAAAATATTTAACTGACAATTTTAGCATGCAAATGAAACTCTGTCAATCTTGGTAAGGATTTTGATGGTTATATTCGTCAATGTGATTCATTTTGAGAATGGATTCCAAGGTCTCTAGTTGGAAATGAGAGAAGTACACAATATTATTTTATTCCTGTGTAGCACTATACTATTAGAATATGTCTGTGTGTCTGTAATGGTTGGACTCTTGACTCACGTCCTGGCTGGTCTCCTACTGGTGCAGGTGTTGCTGCTGCTGCATTCGTTTCACCACGCAGAGGGAGGCTCCAGTTTCAGGAAATTAGGCCTGTTGGTTAATGTTAGAACTGGGAGGAAAAGTTCCTGGAAGGTGATTGAGTCCAACCGGGGGGGGCTGAATGGATTCCCTTTCTATTAGAGAAAAGATATGACACCCACTTCTTATAGAAGGCTTTGGTTGAAAGTCGATTGTGGTATACACGTTTTGCATTACAATTGCTGTAAACTTACTGTACATGAATTGCATTTTATGTTTTTTTTAATCAATTTTTATAACATTCCTCCATAGCCAAGTTGACTTCAATGATTGATGTGATAAAAGTAGTGGTAAGGGTTTGGGTTCTGTTTGTGTACCTGTTGTTGTTGCTGAGGATTTGGCTTCAAATTCATTTAACTTCCCATTGCAATCCCATCAGAAGATGACCTATGTTTTACTATTAATGTGGTACTTTCCCAGATGCTGAGAGACAGAATGATATCATATACCTCTTGCACTTGTTATTGTTATCTTTTCTTTGGTCTTCAGACGGAGGTGCACTTTGTTGGATTTCCGTTTCTCTTTATTCAGAGAGTGACTCTCATCTCTGCTAGAGGGAGTTAACTGCGAGTCGCCCTGGCCAAAGTAAACCAACCATGGTCTGGTCTTCCTGAAGCAACTCAAATGAAGGTCTACTACTCCATAAGCATGGGTGTGTGAACAGCACCGGCCTACTGTATTGAACAGCAGAAATAATTGTGTGATCACTATTTTTGACATATTTAAACTTAAATTGACTTGCACTATGTAGTGACAGGTAGGTTTTATCTGAAAAAGTAAACCAATGTGGGATTGTTACCCATTATTTAATATTTACACAGTAAACATCTTAAAATATACAAGATTCTAATTGTTCTCAAGGAGCTGTGCCACTGTTCATGATTGAATATAGGGACATTTTATCATTGTTGTTGAAGGACTGATAATGGGTACATTTCTTTTGAGATAGTATCCTAATGAGTGGTGTCTCAGTTATGTATGATCATGACACTTGTTGGCTGTAGATTCAGAAGAGGGCAGCAGTGAGTTGCTTATTCAAGGGAATGTTGGGCTGCAGTTAATTGATAGACAATTATTAGACCTGAAGTTTCAGTGCTTGGGTCTGGTGTCTTATTTCTATTGAAGCTGTATGTAAAGTTTTCACTATTTTATTGTGATCGATTTGTGTTACTTTACAGACTAGATATGTTAACCGATGCTTCACCCTGAACTAGATTTGTCAATGGGCTTCTTATTGAGCAACCCTCATATTGTAAGCAAAAAAATCAACCCCCAATTTGACAGTCACTGTTCTTTCTCTATTTCATTTCAATTTTGGGTTCCTTATTTTCCTCTTCGTAATGATATGACATTTAAAAAAATCTGCACTATCCTCATTTCTACTCTTTCATATTATGGATCAGTTACAGGGAATTGGAAACCATTTCCCAAATAACCATCTTCTTGTTTTCTTTCTGAAACCTACCCTAAAAATGCCTCACACGTCTCTTGTGTCTGCTGAATGAAAACACAATGGTCAGGAGTGTAGCCTACCTTTGGCGAAAAGAGTTAGGAGCTAGGGACGGGGTCTTTTTGTGATGACTGGATTATGTATTCATTAAAATCACATCTATACTGCTCCCCAAACAGGTTGTCAGGCTGGGAGCCAGCTCACACCGCATCAGTACTTTTACGAGTGGGCCCCCCAGAAACCTTCAGCAAGACTGTTTTTAGTGGCTCTTGCTGCAAATGGAAACACTTAGCTCCCACAATAAATTACCCAGCAGCCAGAGATGGTGATGCCACACTGCATAGACCCCCAGCCCTGCCACTCTGCCCGGTCAGAGAGATACTTGCACACGTAGCAGCAGAGGTGTTTGGATTGAGCAAAAGTAGCAGTTATGGATAGTGGAATGATGATGGCAGACAGTGAACGGACATAAACAAGAAAAAGGAATGGGGTTGTTATACTAGGGTGTAGTGTCCTCTGGTGAAGAGTGATAAAAGCAGGAGATATCATAGTCCCCCCCGGGGTTGAGATTGGGTTTGTGTCAGGATAGAGTCGAGTGTCTGGCTCTTCTTTTTTTGGAGGGAAATAGATAAACAACCATTAGTGTTGTTGGAGTTCAGTGCTCTCCATGGTAATACCCCCATCTCACCGAAGTACTACTATTCAATATAGCTACTATTATTCTGAATGTGCTTTGTATGATTAACAGATATATTATAAAAGCTCTATAGGCTATTGTCAAATCAAGTAGCACTTTCTCGGCCAATCAATGACATACTCTCTTTCTACCAGACTCAGATGTGGTCAAGTTCAAACATTACAACAACACACTTAAAGGTACTTCACTTAAACTGCTCTAATAGAAGTCCAGGTGCATAAGGAAATGATAGTTGCACAATGGTGTGCTGCCTTTGCCTAAGAACACCTACCCAAATAAATAATCAAAATTATTATGCCTGCTGGTTCTAACTTGTGTTTGACCGCCTAATGATGTAATTGCAGCTGACCAAACAGATTGTTGTTAAAATATTGCCCCGCTGTTACAGCTACGTTGTGACAATGTTGTGTGTTCACCGAGAGGGCCAAAGACACAACCATAACAAACACAGCTGAATGTGGGGTTTCCATTTCAGTTGCATGACGGGGCACGCAGCATCTGGATAGGACTTGGGAAAAGGGAGCTCAGTCATCTGCTGTGCTCTGCTCTGTTTGGCTACTGGCCAGTATGGTAAGCAGAGCCCTGACAGTACAACCAACCTGTGAAGTCATTGTCCAGATGCACTTAAACATTTCCAAATGCAAATGATAAATAAAGAGATGGACTAAATCAGTTACAGGTTGTGCACAACAGAATGAATGCAGGGACTGCAGGAGCATGTTTGACAAAGTAAAGCTGTGCCAGATTAAAGGGTTGCGCCTTTAATGAGGGTGTGGACCAAGGTCAGAGTGACTGTGACATAGGCCTTTAAGCCGAGGTTCAAATTGTATTCGTTTTAATTCAAATACTCCCCGTGTTTGATAGAATCTGCCTGGAGCGCCTGATGGGCAGGATTTTGCACATATGAGACTATTCCATTGATTCCATTGCGCCAGGCAAACTCAATTAAGCACAGCTAAAGTATAAACAAAAATAATATATAAACACTGCCGTTCAAAAGTTTGGGGTCACTTAGAAATGTCCTTGTTTTTTTTTTTTTTAACTCATTTTTTGTCCATTAAAATTACATAAAATTTATCAGAAATACGGTGTAGACATTGTCAATGTTGTAAATGACTATTGTAGCTGGAAACTGCAAATTATTTAGGGAATATCTACATAGGCGTAGAGGCCCATTATCAGCAACCATCACTCCTGTGTTCCAATGGCACGTTGTGTTAGCTAATCCAAGTTTATAATTTTAAAAGGCTAATTGATCATTAGAAAACCCATTTGCAATTATGTTAGCACAGCTGAAAACTGTTGTCCTGATTAAAGAAGCAATAAAACTGTCCGCCTTCAGACTAGTTGAGTATCTGGAGCATCAGCATTTGTGGGTTCGATGCAGGCTCAAAATGGCCAGAAACAAAACACTTCTGAAACTCGTCAGTCTATTCTTGTTCTGAGAAATGAAGGCTATTCCATGTGGGAAATTGCCAAGAAACTGAAGATCTCGTACAACGCTGTGTACTACTCCCTTCACAGAACAGCTCAAACTGGCTCTAACCAGAATAGAAAGAGTGGGAGGCCCCGGGGCACAACTGAGCAAGAGGACAAGTACATTAGAGTGTCTAGTTTGAGAAACTGACGCCTCACAAGTCCTCAACTGGCAGCTTCATTAAATACTGCCCGCAAAACACCAGTCTCAACGTCAACAGTGAAGAGGCGACTCCAGGATGCTGGCCTTCTAGGCATAGTTCCTCTGTCCAGTGTCTGTGTTATTTTGCCCATCTTTTCTTTTTATTGGCCAGTCTGAGATATGGCATTTTCTTTGCAACTCTGCCTAGAAGGCCAGCATCCCAGAGTCACCTTTTCATTGTTGACGTTGAGACTGGTGTTTGGACACACCTACTCATTCCAGGGTTTTTCTTAATTTGTTCTATATTCTACATTGTAGAATAATAGTGGAGACATCAAAACTATGAAATTACGTAGTAACCAAAAAAGTGTTAATCAAATCAAAATATATTTTATATTAGAGATTCTTCATGCGTTTGAGCCAATCAGTTGTGTTGTGACAAGGTAGGGGGGTATACAGAAGATAGCCCTATTTGGTAAAAGACCATTATGATGGCAAGAATAGCTCAAATAAGAAAAGAGAAACTACAATCCATCATGACTTTAAGACATGAAGGTCAGTCAATCCGGAAAATTTCAAGAACTTTGAAAGTTTCTTCAGGTGGTCGCAAAAACCATAAAGCGCTATGATGAATCTGGTAATCAAGAGGACTGCCACAGGAAAGGAAGACCCAGAGTTACCTCTGCTGCAGAGAATGAGTTAATTAGAGTTAACTGCACCTCATATTGCAGCCCAAATAAGTGCTTCACAGCGTTCAAGTAACAGACACATCTCAACATCAACTGTTCAGAGGAGACTGCGTGAATCAGGCCTTCATGGTCAAATTTCTGCAAAGAAACCACTACTAAAGGACACCAATAAGAAGAAGAGATTTGCTTCGGCCAAGAAACACAAGCAATGGACATTAGACAGGTGGAAATCTGTCCTTTGGTCTGATGAGTCAAAATCTGAGATTTTATGTTCCAAACGCCGGTCTAATGAGTAGGTGAACGGGTAATCTCCGCATGTGTGGTTCCCACCATGAAGCATGGAGGAAGAGGTGTGATGGGGGTGCTTTGCTGGTGACACTGTCTGATTTATTTAGAATTCTGCAGTGATACGCCATCCCATCTGGTTTGTGCTTAGTGGGACTATCATTTGTTTTTCGACAGGGCAATGACCCAACATACCTCCAGGCTGTGTAAGGGCTATTTGACCAAGAAGGAGAGTGATGGAGTGCTGCATCAGATGACCTGGCCTCCACAATCACCCGACCTCAAACCAATTGAGAGGATTTGGGATGAGTTGGACCTCAGAGTGAAAGAAAAGCATTCAACAAGTGCTCAGCATATGTGGGAACTCCTTCAAGACTTTTGGAAAAGCATTCCAGGTGAAGATGGTTGAGAGAATGCCAAGAGTGTCATCAAGCTGTCATCAAGGCAAAGGGTGGCTACTTTGAAGAATCTCAAATATAAATATGTGTAGAAAACAGTAAAAATAAAGAAAAACCCTTGAATGAGTAGGTGTGTCCAAACATTTGACTGATACTGTATATACATACAGTTGAAGTCGGAAGGTTACATACACTTGGAGTCATTAAAACTCGTTTTTCAACCACTCCCCAAATGTCTTGTTACTAACTATAGTTTTGGCAAGTTGGTTAGGACATCTACTTTGTGCATGACAGAAGTCATTTTTCCAACAATTGTTGACAGACAGATTATTTCACTTATAATTCACTGTATCACAATTACAGTGCGTCAGAAGTTTACATACACTAAGTTGACTGTGCCTTTAAACAGCTTGGAAAATTCCAGAAAATTATGTCATGGCTTTGGAAGCTTCTGATAGGCTAATTGACATAATTTGAGTCGATTGGAAATGTACCTGTGGATGTATTTCAAGGCATACCTTCAAACTTTGCTTGACATCATGGGAAAATCAAAAGAAATCAGCCAAGACAATAGTACGCAAGTATAAACACCATGGGACCACGCAGCTGTCATACCGCTCAGGAAGGAGATGCGTTCTGTCTCCTAGAGATGAACATACTTTGGTGCAAAAAGTGCAAATTAACCCCAGAACAAAAGCAAAGGACCTTGTGAAGATGCTGGAGGAAACAGGTACAAAAGTATCTTTATCCACAGTAAAACGAGTCCTATATCGACATAACCTGAAAGGCCGCTAAGCAAGGAAGAAGCCACTACTCCAAAACCGCCATAAAAAAGCCAGACTACGGTTTGCAACTGCACATGGGGACAAAGATCGTACTTTTTGGAGAAATGTCCTCTGGTCTGATGAAACAAAAATAGAACTGTTTGGCCATAATGACCATCATTATGTTTGGAGGAAAAAAGGGGAGGCTTGCAAGCCGAAAAACACCATCCCAACCGTGAAGCACGGGGATGGCAGCATCATGTTGTGGGGTGTTTTGCTGCTGGAGGGACTGGTGCACTTCACAAAATAGATGGCATCATGAGGTAGGAAAAGTATGTGGATATATTGAAGCAACATCTCAAGACATCAGTCAGGAAGTTAAAACTTGGTTGCAAATGGGTCTTCCAAATGGACAATGACCCCAACTATACGTCCAAAGTTGTGGCAAAATGGCTTAAGGACAACTAAGTCAAGGTATTGGAGTGGCCATCACAAAGCCCTGACCTCAATCCCATAGAAAACTTGTGGGCAGAACTGAAAAAGTGTGTGCGAGCAAGGAGGCCTACAAACCGGACTCTGTTACACAAGCTCTGTCAGGAGGAATGGGCCAAAATTCACCAAATTTTTTGTGGGAAGCTTGTGGAAAGCTACCCGAAATGTTTGACCCAAGTTAAACAATTTAAAGGCAATGCTACCAACTACTAATTGAGTGTATGTAAACTTCTGACCCACTGGGAATGTGATTAAAGAAATTAAAGCTGAAATAAATAATTCTCTCTACTATTATTCTCTCTTCACATTCTTAAAATAAAGTGGTGATCCTAACTGACCTAAGACAGGGAATTTGTACTAGGATTAAATGTCATGAATTGTGAAAAACTGAGTTTAAATGTATTTGGCTAAGGTGTATGTTAACTTCCGACTACAACTGTACAGTCGTGGCCAAAGGTTTTGAGAATGATACAAATATTAATTTCCTCAAAGTCTTTAGATATTTTTGTCAGATGTTACTATGGAATACTGAAGTATAATTACAAGCATTTTATAAGTGTCAAAGGCTTTTATTGACAATTACATGAAGTTGATGCAAAGAGTCAATATTTGCAGTGTTGACCCTTCTTTGTCAAGACCTCTGCAATCCGCCCTGGCATGCTGTCAATTAACTTCTGGGCCACATCCTGACTGATGGCAGCCCATTCTTGCATAATCATGCTTGGAGTTTGTCAGAATTTGTGGGTTTTTGTTTGTCAACCCGCCTCTTGAGGATTGACCACAAGTTCTCAATGGGATTAAGGTCTGGGGAGTTACCTGGCCATGGACCCAAAATATTGATGTTTTGTTCCCCAAGCCACTTAGTTATCACTTTTGCCTTATGGCAAGGTGCTCCATCATGCTGGAAAAGGCATTGTTCGTCACCAAACTGTTCCTGGATGATTGGGAGAAGTTGCTCTCAGAGGATGTGTTGGTACCATTCTTTATTCATGGCTGTGTTCTTAGGCAAAATTGTGAGTGAGCCCACTCCCTTGGCAGAGAAGCAACCCCACACATGAATGGTCTCAGGATGATTTACTGTTGTCATGACACAGGACTGATGGTAGCGCTCACCTTGTCTTCTCCCGGACAAGCTTTTTTCCGGATGCCCCAAACAATCGGAAAGGGGATTCATCAGAGAAAATGACTTTACCCCAGTCCTCAGCAGTCCAATCCATGTACCTTTTGCAGAATATCAGTCTGTCCCTGATGTTTTTCCTGGAGAGAAGTGGCTTCTTTGCTGCCCTTCTTGACACCAGGCCATCCTCCAAAAGTCTTCACCTCACTGTGCGTGCAGATGCACTCACACCTGCTTGCTGCCATTCCTGAGCAAGCTCTGTACTGGTGGTGCCCCCGATCCCAGGGCTAAATCAACTTTAGGAGACGGTCCTGGTGCTTTCTGGACTTTCTTGGGTGCCCTGAAGCCTTCTTCACAACAATTGAACCGCTCTCCTTGAAGTTCTTGATGATCCGATAAATGGTTGATTTAGGTGCAATCTTACTGACAGCAATATCCTTGCCTGTGAAGCCCTTTTTGTGCAAAGCAATGTTGACGGCACGTGTTTCCTTGCAAGTAACCATGTTTGACAGAGGAAGATCAATGACTCCAAGCACCACCCTCCTTTTGAAGCTTCCAGTCTGTTATTCAAACTCAATCAGCATGACAGAGTGATCTCCAGCCTTGTCCTCGTCAACACTCACACCTGTGTTAATGAGAGAATCACTGACATGATGTCAGCTGGTCCTTTTGTGGCAGGACTGAAATGCTGCCTAGAACCAGCATCCCGGAGTCGCCTCTTCACTGTTGACGTTGAGACTGGTGTTTTGCGGGTACTATTTAATGAAGCTGCCATTTGAGGACTTGTGAGGCATCTGTTTCTCAAACTAGACACTAATGTACTTGTCCTCTTGCTCAGTTGTGCACCGGGGCCTCCCACTCCTCTTTCTATTCTGGTTAGGGCGTAGTACACAGCGTTGTACGAGATCTTCAGTTTCTTTGCAATTTCTCGCATGGAATATCCTTCATTTCTCAGAACAAGAATAGACTGATGAGTTTCAGAAGAAAGTGCTTTGTTTCTGGCCATTTTGAGCCTGTAATCGAACCCACAAATGCTGATGCTCCAGATGCTCAACTAGTCTAAAGAAGGCCAGTTTTCTTGCTTCTTTAATCAGGACAACAGTTGTCAGCTGTGCTAACATAATTGCAAAATGGTTTTCTAATGATCAATTAGCCTTTTAAAATGATATACTTGGATTAGCTAACACAACGTGCCATTGGATCACAGGAGTGATCATTGCTGATCATGGGCCTCTGTACACCTATGTAGATATTCCATAAAAAATCTTCCGTTTCGGGGGGATCACGTGACCCTTGAACGAGATGGCCGAATGAACTAAGAGCTCTGCACAAGTCGTTTTCAATTATTAATCTTACCTCCACTTCAAGTTAAAACTCCATTAGCTTCAGTCAAAAAGTAATGGCAGCTACAAAATGCGACATTACAGGTGACATTTTTACCCGGACTAGCCGCGGAAAAAGACTCCAAGAAACAGCTAGCGCCATTAGCCAGGAGCAAGAGGACCCGTCCCCTCCCGAGGCCCAACAACTGCCAACCTCGCACTCTGTCGAAGACATCTTTTCTGTGCTGAGATCCCAGCTCAGAAAGGGGGCAAGGTGACAACCTTTACAGTGGGAAACGCCAAACTCACCTTACACCAGGACCTGTCAGCTGAAATATACGCCAAAAGCGCAGAGAGTTTGACGAGGTGAAGAAATACTCCGTTGACCGAGGAATCCTTAGGGGATTCAAATACCCAAACGAGCTCAGGATTCTTCACCAAGGAGCCCTGCGACACTTCAAAACTCCCCAAGAGGCAAAAGGTTTTTGAAGGACAATCCTGGCCACTGAGAAATGGACCAATGATTAAAAGCGATTACTGTTATTACTAATGGAGGTAAGACAACAAATAGCCGCCATCCAATGACACTCCCGCCATGCTAAATGTCATTATAGCCGTCTAATTTGTATTTCTTTTCTTTTAGCTGAGAGGGATAGGCTCTATAGCCTAACCTAGGCCTACTAATGTTTCAGCCTGCTTTTATTTCCTCTTTTGTTTTATTATTATTTGTAGTTATCATTTTCACGTAGGCCTCCACCATGTATAGGCTGTCGACTACGACACATTTACAGACCTAACAAAAGGGTCAGTGTGTCAATTGCCTTATCCTGTTGATATAACGTTTTAATAAAAATGAACAACTTATCCTATATATCCCTCTTAAGGATTTGCCCCAACATTTCTGTTTTATTTGGTCCAAACGATTAGCCCTATGTCCTTTGGGGGAACTATTTGTAGGCTGGGCTATTGATTTTATTTTCTCCCTCTTTTTTTGGACGGGGACTACGTTGTCACTTACTTAATGCGGGCGGAGAGGATGAGGCATTTCTTTGGGGGGTGATTGCAGCTGTAACTATTATCCACCTATACCCAGAGATGACTTTCACTAGAGTTCCATTACTGTTCGATGACGTTGACTAGTACCTTAAATCTACTGACATGGAACTGCCATGGTCCAGGTCATGCAATAAAACAGAAAAAGATACTATGGGCTCTTAAATCGGAAAAAGCAGACATTGCGCTATTACAAGAGACACACCTCTGAGATGCTCAACTCCGCAGAGCTTGGGTGGGACAGGTGTATTTCTCATCTTTCAATTCAAACAGTAGAGGCACAGCCATACTTATCCATAAGCATGTTCCATTCATAATTGACAAAAACATATCTGATCCGGAGGGAAAATTTATTCTGATAACTGGGTCACTGTATGGGCAACCAATTACTATCTTAAGTATATACGCCCCTAACACAGATACTCCTGCTTTCATGTAAAAAATGATAACCCTGTTCAATGAGCATTATGTTTCCTTTGGAGTGCTGGCTGGAGATTTTAATTGTACCCTCAACCCAACCCTGGACAAATCATCTCAAGTCCCCACCACAAACCCTAGATCTGCAAAGATGTTGAACTCTCTTACTAAAGAGATGGGACTGATACAGGGAGGGGAAAAAGTATTTGATCCTCTGCTGATTTTGTACGTTTGCCCACTGACAAAGAAATGATAAGTCTATCATTTTAATGTCAGGTTTATTTAAACAGTAAAAGACAGAATAACAACAAAAAAATCCAGAAAAACGCATGTGAAAAATTTTATGAATTGATTTGCATTTTAATGAGGGAAATAAGTATTTGACCCCCTCTCAATCAGAAAGATTTCTAGCTCCCAGGTGTCTTTTATACAGGTAACGAGCTGAGATTAGGAGCACACACTTAAAGGGAGTGCTCCTAATCTCAGTTTGTTACCTGTATAAAAGACACCTGTCCACAGAAGCAATCAATCAGATTCCAAACTCTCCACCATGGTCAAGACCAAAGAGCTCTCTAAGGATGTCAGGGACAAGATTGTAGACCTACACAAGGCTGGAATGGGCTACAAGACCATCGCCAAGCAGCTTGGTGAGGTGACAACAGTTGGTGCGATTATTCGCAAATGGAAGAAACACAAAAGAACTGTCAATATCCCTTGGCCTGGGGCTCCATGCAAGATCTCACCTCGTGGAGTTGCAATGATTATGAGAACGGTGAGGAATCAGCCCAGAACTACACGGGGGGATCTTGTCAATGATCTCATGGCAGCTGGGACCATAGTCACCAAGAAAACAATTGGTAACACACTACGCCGTGAAGGACTGAAATCCTGCAGCGCCCGCAAGGTCCCCCTGCTCAAGAAAGCACATATACATGCCAGTCTGAAGTTTGCCAATGAACATCTGAATAATTCAGAGGACAACTGGGTGAAAGTGTTGTTGTCAGATGAGACCAAAATGGAGCTCTTTGGCATCAACTCAACTCGCCGTGTTTGGAGGAGGAGGAATGCTGCCTATGACCCCAAGAACAACATCCCCACCGTCAAACATGGAGGTGGAAACATTATTCTTTGGGGGTGTTTTTCTGCTAAGGGGACAGGACAACTTCACCGCGTCAAAGGGACGATGGACGGAGCCATGCACCGTCCAATCTTGGGTGAGAACCTCCTTCCCTCAGCCAGGGCATTGAAAATGGGTCGTGGATGGGTATTCCAGCATGACAATGACCCAAAACACACGGCCAAGGCGTTTTTCTGGATTCTTTTGTTTTTATTCTGTCTCTCACTGTTCAAATAAACCTACCATTAAAATTATAGACTGATCATTTCTTTGTCAGTGGGCAAACGTACAAAATCAGCAGGGGATCAAATACTTTTTTCCCTCACTGTAGATATCTAGAGAGACTAATAGCTCATCTATCAACTATACATACTACTCTAATGTCCATAACACCTACTCCCGTATAGATAAAAAAAAAATCCCTAAAGATTTTCATAAATTCAGCCACGTGTACAATCAGACCCATAGCACTTTCAGATCATGCCTTTGTCCACCTCCACTTTGACCTCTGCAAAAACTTCCCGAGGTCAAAGAGCTGGAAATTCAACACCTCCATGTTATCAAATGGAGCGTTCCATACATTGGTTACTACATGGATAGACAACTACACACAAGACAACAAAGTCTCTCCTGTTACTCCGTCCACAATTGCAGGACGCTGCCAAAGCCACACTAAGAGGTCATCTAATTGCATATGCTTCCTATAAGAAAAAAGCACTGGAAGCACACAGGTTAGATCTTGAGAGGGAGCTGGAACGCTGTGAGAAAGTACATGAACAATCCCCAGACAGAGCCTCCTGGACTTGGACTATACTCGGGAGATAAAAAAAATATGTTTTCTTTACTAAACAGAAATACCATGAGTATAGCAATAGGCCTAGTAGATTGCTTGCTTACCAATTAAAAAAAGAGCATACAATCATGGCCATCCGAACAGCAGAGGACGAGGTCAGATATGACCCAAATAAAATAAATGTAACTTTTCATGATTTTTACTGCAAACTATATACTTCTGAAAGAAAACATACAGATGCAGAACTCCATTCCTTCTTAGAGGGAATCTCGCTAAACACTCTTCTTCCCAAAATAATAAAAGAGGACCAAACTGGATTTATTAGAGACAGGTACTCTTCTGATAACATTGGCCGTCTTTTTGATATTATTGATCAAGTACACACACAGAAGACCCCTGTCCTGCTGGCTTCACTGGATGCTGAGAAGGAGTTCGACAGGATGGAGTGGAGCTTTCTGTTCTCAGTCTTAGAAAAGTTCAATATGGGCCCAAACTTTATTAAATGGATTAAGTCCCTATATGCTCATCCAAATGCCATGGTGACTACTAACGGTCTGAACTCTGACAGATTCCCTTTGGGACGTGGCACAAGACAAGGGTGCTCGCTGTCCCCCCTGCTCTACTTGTTGGGGGCGGCGCCTTTGGCAGAGTTGATAAGGGTCAATCCAAGTATTATTATTATGTTTCTGCAGGCGGCCTGCAGCACGAGATTTCGCTCTACGCGGATGATGTCTTGCTCTACATATCCAACCCTGAGAAATCTCTCTCTCCCATTTTAGACACAATTGCTGAGTATGGCAAGTTTTCAGGATATAAGATACATTTGAACAAATCCACTGTTTGCCCTCTCAAGCTTACACTCACCAGCTTTATGAAGACACTTTGTCCGTTCCAATGGAAGACACAGGGGTTTCAATACCTTGGGATCTTTGTAACACCAGATCTGAATTGCCTTTTCAAGAAAAATGATCTCCCACTCCTGGATCTAATCAAGAACTATCTCCAAACCTGGATCTCCCTCCCAATTAGCTTAGTCGGAAGAATCAGTGTTATCCGTATGAACATCCTCCCTAGATTGAACAAATTATTTCAGATGCTCCCATGCTATCTCCCAGTTTCCTTTTTCAAAATAACTAACCAAAGCATCACCAAATGTATATGGGGAAATAAAAACCTAGGATCAAGTTCTCCACTCTATTGAAACCTGAATCTAAGGGTGGTCTTGCCCTTCCCTCCCTTCAATTGTACAACTGGTCTGCCCAAATCCGCAACATGCTAACATGGATCACTAACAGACAAGACTTAATGTGGATTCAGATAGAAGCCCAATCCTGTGGTTCATTGCCCCTAAGCTCAATTATATTCATTAATAACTTTAGTGAAGTGGGCAACATAGCCAAAACCTTTGTGATTTACAGCACCCAACTAGGATGGAGGAACTGTAAGAAATACCTTGGCATTTTCTCCCAAATATGTTCTCACTCGCCTATAGTATGCAACCCAGACTTGCCAAAAGCCCTGAGCGATGCCAACTTTAATCTTTGGCATACTCTAGGAATCAGGACCTTTTCAGACCTGTTTTCGTTAGAAAACCACTACACTGAAATCCTTTCAAGAGCTCTGCAGTGAATTCAATGTTCCAAGATCAATTTCTTTTTTAAAATATCTTGAAATTAGACATCATTTCCTCATTTACTTCCAAGAGGAGGTTTAGAGCTCAGCTGAATGAAGTTGAGACCTTTCTTGATACAGCACAATCCATCAAATGCAAAATCTCCTATATCTATAGACTCCTTTCTGAGAAAGGGAGCTCCTCCTTTACTCCTTTAAAAATAATCTGGAAAAAGGACCTTTGTCTGATTATCAGTGATGAGTTATGGGCGGATGTTTGCGACAGGGTGTATTGCTCCTCTACTAATGTAAAAATGAAATAATCTAATTACACATTTTTGTGCAAATTGTATTACACCCAAGTGAGACTACATAGAATGAATACAGACATTTCTCCTAACTGTAAAAGATGTAACTCTGAAAGTAGAACCTATACGCATGTATTTTGTCCAGACCGGACAAAATCTGAACCAAACATAGATGTCTACGATTGGTTCACATTTGGGCTGGACCAAAAACCAGTGTCCGTGGATGTGGAAATCAAAAAAAGACATGCAATAGGCGTCGGCCCGTGCTTACTGAGGTGTAACCTACAGGGTTGCCTGAAATAGAATTTTATGAATGCCCATATGTGGTAAGCCTACCTTTTGTAAAACACCAAAAAAAGGGCGTCTGGACAGGACCAAAGAAATTACGTCCAAAAGACGTCTGCTCGTGCTTACTGAGGTGTAGCCTATCATGTCGGCCAGCACTGGAATTTTATTAAATTTGCAATGTGTTTACACAGTGGGAAATGCAGAAGCATTTTATTTTTCACTATGATCAGCGTGCCAAAAATGTACAGATACAAACTTGAAACCCCTCATCATGACAATGAGGTGAAACTCCTGGACAACAGTTGTGATTGTCCATTCCATATTGTCCATTTTACTTTGACCTGTCCTTTTTGTAGGATATGTTGTTTGTTAACATGACAGCACATTTTTTATTTGATTGAGCACCATTTAGGTTAGGCTATTTGATCGGAGAAACCAGCATGATCATTACGTTGTCATACATTTTATCTACAGTCTGTAGGCTACAGAAAACACCACCTACTCTTTATGCCATTTCCTATATCTGCTACATGATTTACGTTAGATTATATTTTTGATGGAATGTTGGTGGTGCACTGCAGAGATACGTGTCTCCAACAGCACCCTGGAGAGGCGCGCTGGGAATGGACAAGCAAAATATTTTGGGCCTCTGACAAAGTGGGCACTGCTTCTCAAAGGGCGGCATCAGCGCTCACCTAAAAATCCCATATGCCGCTGGTTGAGAGAAATTGACATTGTTTTTGGGCAGAATTATGTGAGATTTTATGTGTTGTTGTTGGATGTGCGTCTTGGTCAGTTTAGCTCAGAAAATGCCGCCTTCGTCAATCTGACATCATCGGCGGGCACCTAATCCTGTTTAATGAGTGGGCCGGCCGTGGGCACTCTCATTTTCGTTTGTCTTACAAATGCACTTCTTGTAATGTTTTGACCTTATTCAACTCTCCCTGAGTGTTTCTTGCCATGGTTTTCCCAGTTTTAGAAACTCAGATTATTAGAATATTCTTAATACTGTAATTTTGCATTTATTTGTGAACATCTTTCAAGCTTTAACACATTGTGACAGAGGACACAGTAGGGTGAAAGAGAAAGCAGAACACATGGTAGACAGATTGATTCCATTTAAATGATAAGATTTCTTATTTTTATATATTTTTCTTTCTACAAAATACAAACTTATACTTAGGAACAACAACGTACAGACGCCCACAAACAACGACTAGATCTCATCTGCCCAGACCCGCATGTCTAGTGCCTGCATTTTTACAATAAATCAGAAAATGTCCAAGATTTACTATTCATGTACCATGCAGGTCTTTCTCTATCTGTCTGTCTTTCTTTCTTATCTCCCCCCTCTCTCTTTCTCTCTCTCTACCATCCGTCTCTCTCCATCATCTCTCTTTCTGTGGGTTTATTTCCATAACCACAAGGAATTTTTGGACAACACCTATTCTGTGGAAACCCCTTCCACAATCCCAAACGGTTTGTCCATGTAACCTCAGAGGAGCAGCCAGCAACTATGTAACTGGAGAAGATTGAGTACACACACACACTAGACCGTAGCCTGGTGAGCCTTTTGAGAAGCTAAAACAAAGATTACCAGATGCTTACCCAGTCCAGTCCTACCATATGTGAGTGAGGTGGAGGATACTGTGCAAATGTGGTAAAGAGAGGGAGAGAGAGAAGAGGGGTGTGAACCTTTAACCTGCAGTGTTCATTACAGATTGAAAAAAATAATAAAAACCCTGAATGTTTATTGACCATAAAGCTAATGGAAAACAATGACGTGCTATGTCGTCTGTCAGTTGGTTGGTTTTCCTCCTGAGGAAATGTAGTTTTCCTCTCAGGATATCAGTCAGGAATCCCCTTCTTCACTGATGAAAACCTTGGAGCAGTCAAAACAGTTGCTCTGTAATTCCGCATGCGGCCTGGTTTCAATTAAAGCTTTGAATATCAAAGACAATCACTCCCATTTTAATGTGCCTTTTTTATGTGTACCCAGTATATTTTGATGGAACATTTGTGGGTGGAGCACTTGCTAATTGGTATGGAAAACTTGCACCTGTGGTAGACCAATGTTTTGAGAGTCAGAAAAATTAAATATTTGCGTTCTTTTGGTCTCTTTTGAGGAGGAGTTCGAGTTTATCCCAAAACATTTTCAGACCACTATCGCATCTGACTGTATTGGCAGTCAGACAGTGAACAATAGGCATATTTGGTGCTTCTGCTCCAGCTCAGTTATAACTGTCAAGCAACCTACCAAAACCCTAGCTGGCCCTAGTGATATACATTTGCCTTGCACCAAGTTCGGGAACAAAACATGACAATAAACAGAAAACTGTGGGAATCGGGGACGAGGGCCACTTGCATTAAGAGACAACTGTACTGCCAGTCTCCCAGCACTGCCCCTGTGGCTAAGCCCTGTGCCACCACCTCATTAGTGGGAATCATGAATGAACGAAAATGCCAAGTTCCTTTTGATCAGATCATCTTGTGTCAGAGTTGAGTACTAGCAGGTTTTGGGGAGGATATTATGTCACTGTTTTCACGGCTCAAAACACAACCTTCTGGGACGTTTATTGTGACGCTTTCTGTATTATGTCATTATATGACCCACTCTTACACAGAAATGTCACAGATGACAGAGATCTTGAATGAATACTACTCTATGGGTTTATACATCATTCTAGTATGTTAATTTTGAACAATAACCAACTGTACCAACCCATTAGAATAGTTGTGCAAAATTAATTGACAATAGGCCTACTTGTATATTGACCAGCACATAAAATGAAACCAAAATCCCCTATTCTACATTTTTCTGATGAGGTTGTCACAGTGAGTGAGTTGTTTTTGTTTTCTTCCTCTGCATGTGTTCGGCAGGGGAGGATCCATCAAGACATTCTTTCCATTCTGGAGGAAGGAGAGGTGGAATCACTCCATCTATATATATGACGACGTGCGTCATTCTCTTCCCTCCTCTCCTGCCCTGTGGTTTTCTGGACCGGGGATATCTATATTCTATGATGTTAAAGTTACTGTGGTGATCGCTCATTTGTGGTGGAGCCCTAATCCCTAAATTAGAGGGGCAATATCATCAAATATTCCTTACATCTGCAAACCGAATGAGAGAGAAGTTTCCCTTCTAGATAGAAGGCTGGTAGAGGGTTCATATGACCCACTGGGTCAGGTACACTGTAGAGCACATATTTACTGTACATAATGGCTGCAGTGGTGAAGCCTTTGTGGTTTATGAGTTATGATGCAGGGGGCGATGCTCTCTTAAGAGATTTACCATAAGGATTTACAGTGCAGATGCAGAAAACATATTCTCTTAGGTAAGAGATATACTGAAATGAACCTCTAAAGGTTTCATCCTTATTGGAGCAGTGTATAGCAGGCCAACGGGCTGGGAGCGGGTGAACGTTGCGATATCGCTACAATACTGTAAGAGAATAATTTGGATCTCTTCTTGGATTGTTATCGTCAGCTGATGCATACGTCATCAACTTGAGTTTACCATCATTTTTAACAGGCTTAATGCATCTCCGTATTGGCCATGTCAGGTGCACAATGGGGATATAATGTGTTTGGATATTTTACTGCAAGACTCAACCACTACATTTCTAGTCCTGACCTTTTCACAATGCTTGAAAAGAGATCTGGCTGTTACATTGTAATAACATATTCATATTTTCTGCATACCAAACATGATTTTAATGATAAAATAACACTTAGTTAAGCCCACCATATCCCTTGTTCAACAAAACCCTTCCTTGAGTGAAACATGATTTATTTGAGTATGAATTTAATGGCATTAAAACAATTCTAGTTGTCTGCCATCAACTGTTCCTTCAAGGAATCCCGTTCCATTGAAAATACAGCCTGGAAAAATGTAAATCAATTGTATAAGCATAGTATTCTGACAGATACATTAGAGCACTGCTCTGCTCAGCGCACTACAATAATGGTTGCTGGCTCTGGCCTAGGAATAGCGCCACCTGTTGGAGGACAACACATTACTGTAACAGTACTATTAGTAGGGTGGCAAAATTACCGGTAATTTACCAAAGTTACAGGAATCTTCTGTATGGCAATCTATGGTAAACTTTGGTAATTTATACTTTGATAACTTTTTTCATTTATAGTATAAATGTTTTATATCTTTCCATATTGTCCATTAAGTAGTAGTGAATAGACCATATGGTTCAAGAGAAAATAGCCTAATTAATAAAAAATAAAATAATCAACAATGGCATTATTTTCTATTAAACATCAGTCTAAGCCCTGTCTAAGCCAGGTGGTTGGCTTCTACTAAGCTATAAGGAATTGTTTTAAGAAGGTCATACTAAGGATCATTTAGCTATTTGATTTTGAATTTTAAGACCCCTTGAAGTATCAAAATAAAATACAAAATATTGGATGAAAATACATTTTTGGCCTTACTACTATTAGCCCATACAAACGCATTGAATAACAGATTCACTACATGGAACAACAGATAGTCCCCAAAAAAATCTAAAGGAAGTTTGTTCTGAAGTGTCTCTCCTATATCTGAGAGAGACACTATATATCCAAAAGTATGTGGACACCTCTTTAAATTATTGGTTTTGGCTATTTCAGCCACACCCGTTGCTGACAGATGAATAAAATCGAGCACCCAGCCATGCAATCTCCATAGACAAACATTGGCAGTAGAATGGCCTTACTGAAGAGCTCAGTGACTTTCAACGTGGCACCGTCATAGGATGCCACCTTTCCAACAAGTCAGTTCATCAAATTTCTGCCCTGCTAAAGCTGCCCCGGTCAACTGTAAGTGCTGTTACTGTGAAGTGGTAACGTCTAGCAGCAACAAAATTGTCTGTCCTCGGTTGCAACACTCACTACTGAGTTCCAAACTACCTCTGGAAGCAACATCAGCACAAGAACTGTTCATCGGGAGCTTCTTGAAATGTGTTTCCGTTGCCGAGCAGCCGCACACAAGCCTAACATCACCATGCGGAATGCCAAGTGTCGGGCTGTTGTGGTGTAAAGCTTGCAATTAAGCTTCACCATCTCGCAGTCTCACAGACATATCTGGGTTTGGCGGATGCCAAGAGAACTCTACCTGCCCCAATGCATAGTGCCAACTGTAAAGTTTGGTGGAGGAGGAATAATTGTCTGGGGCTGTTTTTCATGGTTCGGGTTCTTAGTTCCAGTGAAGCAAAATCTTAACGCTAAAATGAAAAATGTTTGTCAATTAAAATAATATCAAATTGATCAGAAATACAGTGTAGACATTGTTAATGTTGTAAATAACTATTGTAGCTGGAAAGGGCAGATTTTTTATGGAATATCTACATAGACGTATCAGCAACCATCACTCCTGTGTTCCAATGGCACGTTGTGTTAGCTAATCCAAGTTTTTTTGTTTTAAAAGGCTAATTGATCATTAGAAATCCCTTTTGCAATTATGTTAGCACAGCTGAAAACTGTTGTGCTAATTAAAGAAGCAATAACACTGGCCTTTAGACTAGTTGAGTATCTGGAGCATCAGCATTTGTGGGTTTGATTACAGGCTCAAAATGGCCAGAAACACAGACTTTCTTCTGAAACTCGTCAGTCTATTCTTGTTTTGAGAAATGAAGGCTATTCCATGTGAGAAATTGCCAAGAAACTGAAGATCTCATACAGCGTTGTGTACTACTCCCTTCACAGAACACCACAAACTAACCAGAATAGAAAGAGTAGGAGGCCCCGGTGCACAATTGAGCAAGAGGACAAGTACATTAGAGTGTCTAGTTGGAGAAACAGACGCCTCACAAGTCCTCAACTGGCAGCTTCATTAAATAGTACCCACAAAACACCAGTCTCAACGTCAACAGTGAAGAGGCGACTCTGGGATGCTGGCCTTCTAGGCAGAGTTCCTCTGTCCAGTGTCTGTGTTATTTTGCCCATCTTAATCTTTTCTTTTTATTGGCCAGTCTGAGATATGGCTTTTTCTTTTCAACTCTGCCTAGAAGGACAGCCTCCTGGAGTCGCCTCTTCACTGTTGACGTTGAGACTGTTGAGACTGTATTTAACCCCATATTTTTGGCATTAAAAAGTCTCTATATATATACTTCCATAAAAAAATGTTTTAACTGGTTCTGGGGGAACTTCAGATGAGTGTTGTGAGGTCTGTGGGCGTCTTAGAGCAAAACAACCTAAATGTACATGTTCGTGAGAGGTGAGACGGTTCGGACAGACAGAGGTTGGTAGATGGCTGTACCAACTTCGGACGACACTTGCTGAGGTCTTTGAACAAAACGTGTTCGCGAGAGTCTCATCTTTCCATAGAGTGGTCATAGTAGTTTGTAGGCCAGACCGTTCACATACTAAAGACGATTTTGTGAGAAGACAGATTTTTTTGGATGTCTCAAGGTCTGACAAACATCGCTCTAGCTCTGTCACCTTTCACCACAGAAGTGCGACAGACTGTAGGCGGATGTGTTGGATTGAGATGGATCCAATGCAAGAAAAAATATATATCTCTAGCTTAAACTGACAGATGTTTATGGGGATTGTTTTATTTTGCTAGGCAGATTTCCACAGGGGCGCTGACATTGAGTTTTTTCACAACTGCCACCAGTTTGGTGCCAAAACATTTACAAGAAAGACATAACCGGTGTCTGTATGTAGCTACTTTTCTTTCTCCGCTACTTTTACAGCCTTGCTACTGTATATAGCCTTTCTTTTTACTGTTGTTTTATTTCTTTACTTACCTATTGTTCACCTAATACCTTTTTTTTTGCACTATTGGTTAGAGCCTGTAAGTAAGCATTTCACTGTAAGGTCTACACCTGAAGGTACCACGTTCATCTGTACAAACAATAGTACGCAAGTATAAACACCTTTGGACCATGCAACCATCATACCACTCAGGAAGGAGATGCGTTCTGTCTCTTAGAGATGAACGCACTTTGGTGCGAAAAGTGCAAATCAATCCCAGACCAACAGCAAAGGACCTTGTGAAGATGCTGGAGGAAACAGGTACAAAGTATCTATATTCACAGTAAAACGAGTCCTATATCAACATAACCTGAAAGGCCGATCAGCAAGGAAGAAGCCACTGCTCCAAAACCGCCATAAAAAAGCCAGACTACGGTTTGCAACTGCACATGGGGACAAAGATCGTACTTTTTGGAGAAATGTCCTCTGGTCTGATGAAACAAAAATAGAACTGTTTGGCCATAATGACCATCGTTATGTTTGGAGGAAAAAGGGGGAGGCTTGCAAGCAGAACACCATCCTAACCATGAGGCACGGGGGTGGCAGCATCATGTTGTGGGAGTGCTTTGCTACAGGAGGGACTGGTGCACTTCACAAAATAGATGGCATAATGAGGGAGGAAAATTATGTGGATATATTGAAGCAACATCTCAAGACATCAGTCAGGAAGTTATAGCTTGGTCACAAATGGGTCTTCCAAATGGACAATGACCCCAAGCATACTTCCAACGTTATGGCAAAATGGCTTAAGGACAACAAAGTCAAGGTATTGGAGTGGCCATCACAAAGTCCTGACCTCAATACCATAGAAAATTTGTGGGCAGAACTGAAAAAGCGTGTGCGAGCAAGGAGGCCTAGAAACCTGACTCAGTTACACCAGCTCTGTCAGGAGGATGGGCCAAAATTCACCCAACTTATTGTGGGAAGCTTGTGGGAGGCGACCCAAAACATTTCACCCAAGTTAAACAATTTAAAGGCAATGCTACCAAATACTAATTGAGTGTATGTAAACTTCTGACCCACTGGGAATGTGATGAAAGAAATAAAAGCTTAAATAAATCATTCTCTTTACTATTATTCTGACATTTCACATTCTTAAAATAAAGTGGTGATCCTATTTTACCTAAGACAGGGAATTTTTACTAGGATTAAATGTCAGGAATTTAAGGTGTATGTAAACTTCCGACTTCAACTGTATTAACATAAATAAGTGTGTAAAAATTCCCATACCAAATTCTGGTAGTTTACTGGTAAACTTCGAAAGTTACCAGTAATATACCCTTTCTTTGCAACCCTAACAATTAGCAATAGGACAAATGATCTCAATCCTCATTCAAATGGCAAGAGTGTTGTACACTGATGCATTTCTTGAGTATTAGATGAAGATCTGCCTCAATTTTGCCACACAAATGAGTAAATTCATTCACATGTGAATAGGAGGGCTTGAACTTGCAGCTGGGTGATGACATAGAATGACATACTTTGTATATCAGTCATCAGAACAATAGGTTATGACACGGCGTTGTAATATTCCATCTGGAACAGAGATCTGAGTTAAAAAATATATATTTCTTATTGTGAAAAACGTAAGAACCTTATTTTGAGCACATTGCCTGGTATCTAACACACAGTGCTTCAATTTACTCCAACAGAACCCCAACAAGTGAAACCGTAGTCTTTTGTGGGTCACTCCACTCGCTCACACCCATTGTCACAAGTCTCTTAACGTGATTTATAGGGGTCTAGCATTTCACAATATAAAAACTTGAATTTATTAGTTTGGTCCTCGTCAATTTGTTCTCCGCCAGAGACGCAGCTGACCTTTTGTGAGAATATGAAAAATAAATTTTGGGCTCGTTTAGATCAGTTACAGAACCATTAAGCCGCTTCCTCCCATAGGTTCCACAAAGTCCTAAGAGCACACAAACACGTTGCTCAATGATCGCATTAGAGCATTACTATATACTGAGGTGATATCAAAACCCAATCCACCACCTAGTCATAATTAGCCCTAGGTCATCATGTCGGGTACAACTGGGCCAAGAGATATGTTGTAAGCAATTTTGTGTCAGCATGCTCTTGATTATCATGTAGAACATTTCTCCCTCCCTTGTGTTCCATTGTGTTGAATAAAGTTTTTTAATCTCAGTTTTTCTGCAAAGTCATATTGCTGGGATTTAGGAATGGTTTTCATAATGTGTGCACACCTGCTCCAGGTGCATCATCTGACTCGAGGTCTTTGATTAGGCAATACAGACTGTTGATATTATGGGAATTCATGGGAAGGACACATACAGATGTAGGATCTTAATTAGATCCAGTTTGCTACAGAAAGAAATAATCCTGCAGCAACTGGAAATGTGAATTATTATGTGGATTATAATTCATTTACATTTTTGTAGGGGTTGATACATTTCTCATAAGAGAAAATCAAGTATGACATTTCAAAGTGGAAATTACAAACTTCAGAAGCCTTTTTAAACTTTTAATACACTGCAGGTTTTTAATTTCCTTGATTGCAGGAAAGTTCTCCTGCAACAAGGTGACAAATTAAAATCCTACTTTTTACAATCCATACAAGTTCTGCTTTTTACAATCCATACAAGCATTCTTCAGAAGCATAGATATAGTAAATTAGTGTTCTCAACTATTAATACGTCTGGTTGTGTTACTACAAACATCAGCCATAAACTTCATAACTTTTCCAATCATATTCAAGGTCTGTGTTATCTCTCTTAATTTGGTTTTTACAGTAGATTACCTGGTGGAATTTGAATTAGCTTGTGTCCTCTGACCCCACCCAATGTAATTTCTTGCCTATTTTGAAAGGAGAGAAACACTTATTCATATGTCTCTGATCAGTGCCAGGCATTAGTTTAGTGTCTTTCTCTTAATACGAGCCAAAGATCTCATTCATTCCAATAAAAGACCTTCACCACAGTACCATTAGTTCCCCTGAGAACTGGGGGGATTTTTGTGGAGTAACTTCCTTCTCATTGACTCCTCAAACTAAAGGCACATATGGGGCTGTTTCTTTGCAGTGAGCATCAACCCAGGCCTGTAATTTAAGACTTGTGACTGACTGTTGGGGATGGTGACCTCCTGTGTGTGTGAGTAAGCCTGTGCAGGCTGCTAGCGTGAGGCGGGCCAGGGCCAGAGAGAGGGGGACAGGACAGGGGTTTTACTAGGCCCACCCGCTAGGAGAATGCAACAATTTCCTCTTCATAAATCAAAATGGACACAGGCTGTCTGGGGGCCTTCGATAGAAACAGACTAGAGAATGTCCAGTTTCCTTTATAGAGTCTGAAATTAACTTCCTTGTTTGGAGGGTTGCCAGCCATTGAAAAAGTTTTTCACTTTGGACCAAAATGTACACATCTCCCACTCAGATAAATAGTCCTAAAACCTACCCAATATTCCCATTTATCTTCAGCCCTTTTGAATAACCTACGAAATCCTGAGCAAATCGTAAAAGGAATATGCTCTCGCAAAGCAGATGAGGGCATCAAAGCTGCATCACAAACTAAACCGAGTCATTTAAAACTATTTAGATTAATCTCACTGTTATTGATGATGCTTGATTTTGTAAAGTTGCGAGAAGCGTTCCTATGAAAGTGTAACTGTCTTGGTGTAACTATCTTGGCTGCACCATGGAGAGCATCCTGACCAGTTGCATTACCGCCTGGTATGGCAACTGCTCGGCATCTGACCATAAGGCGCTACAGATGGTAGTGCGTACGGCCCAGTACATCACTTGGGCCAAGCTTCCTGACATCCAGGACCTATATGCTAGCCATAAGCCATAAGACTGCTGAACAATTAATCAAATGGCCACCCGGACTATTTACATTGCTGCATGTGACAAATACAATGTGATTTGATTTGTCTGTGACGACGTATCTAGATGTCTCCTCCCATCACAAAAACAGAGCCATTTTCCGTGTAATCAGATTCTCTACAGGGACGAGAGGATATGGAACACACGTACAGAGCAGTCATATGAGTCACTCTACCAAGCTGTGTGTCTTATGTCAACGACACTGTGTCTTTAGCCATTAAAAGTATTCACAATCCACAAAGAATCCAGACAGTCGTTAGTCATCCCACATCTCCTAAGAGATAAGAAATTAGTTTGAATGTTTTGGCTTCTCATTGAAATGTACTGTCTGGGCTGTGTCATCAAGTATTTATTAGTAATGAGTTATGCAATGATTATTCATCTTGGCAAATGTGCAGTGTACTTTTAGAACCTGTAGTAACACATGATATAATTAAGGAATAAGGCCAGAGGAGATGTGGTATATGGCCAATGTACCACGGCTAAGGGCTAATCTTAAACACGACGCAACGCGGAGTGCCTGGACACAGCCCTTAGCCGTGATATATTGTCCAAATATCACAAACCCCAGAGGTGCCTTATTGCTATTATAAACTGGCTATCAACGTAATTAGAGCAGTAAAAATAAATGTCATACCCGTGGTATACAATCTGATATACCACGGCTGTCAGCCAATCAGCATTCAGGGCTCGAACCACTAAGTTTATAATGTGTCATAAGTCACAATTCGGACATTGACATTCATTCACATAGGGCTGTTTTTTAAAGCTCATATACTGAATATGCCACTTATAAACCAATGAGTAAATGTCATAGCATAAAAATGAAAACAAAAGTATGGGAAAGACTCCAAAGGTTTAAGTCTGAGATAGAGCCACTAAATTGGCATGTGCAAAATCAATCTCGAACACCCGCCCCACCTTGTCTCCTTGCCTTCTTTTTCTAAATATTGGTGGTAAGATGAAAAAATGTCAGTCCTTGGCAGCCCATATTTCCAATGTAAACCCACAGGAGGATGTACTGGAACAATTCACCCTGGAAGGCGTCTGGATGAGAATCCGCAGGGCTGTGTATGTGCGTGCGTAATTGGTCCAGCAGCAGAGCAATGACCTTAAGTTTAATTTCAGGCATTTGGGAGACCTTGGAGACAGACGGCATCAATCCCAGAGCCTGGGAGATTCCGGCTTCCACTAGCTTCTATAGCGACAAAGCCAGATTTCACAGACAAAAAATCAGATTCCACAGCCACAAAGTCAAAATTGTCTACAAAAAAATTGATTTTTTGATCTTAATTTAAGGTTAGGGTTAGGCATAAGGTTAGCAGTGTCGTTAGGTTTAAAATAACATTTTAAGAAGAGAAATTGTAGAAATGGGCAGGGCTTATGACTTTGTGGGTATAAAAGCTAGTGACGACCCAGAGCCTGTCCCTCAGATCCCTGGCATTCTCTCATTCTGAGGGTCGAGTAGAGTAGTAATACTATGCCGCTAAGGAAAACGCATGCACACATAATAAGGCTGCCTGGAGTGCCAGCACAATTCTGACATTATTATATATTGTAAGAATGTGTTTAATGAAATATCTACGATAATATGGAGTATCTGTAATAGTTATAATATCAATGTAATGACATATTTGTGTGTTTTTACAGAAACAGGCATTGAGGTTACATGGAAATGGAATATATTCATGTATGTTTATGAAGTAGACAGTCAAGTGGGCTGTGTTAGCTTGTGTGTATTTACAATGGGAGGAGGGCAGGGAAAGGAGAGACGTCCATTACCACTGCCATGAGAAAACTATGTCTCTAGCCCAACCTTGGGTGTGATGCCCTCATACACATGCACGCCACTTGCACCAGGTCCAGGTTTGTGCGAGACATCTGGCTGGTACTCACTCAGGACGTAAGGAGGGTTGTCAAAGTAGAAAACCTGACCCCCTACCCTCCTCAACCAAACACTCACTTTCATATACACACACACCCGCCCCCATTTTTGTTTGTACAACATTACTAGTGGTCGTTATGGAACTGGTGAACAAAGGAACTCCCCACTGATCAGGAGAGGAGCGGAGCTGATCCGGGGAGGGATCCAAGCAGCTGGGGCATTAAGCTAGCTGGAGCTGGGGAAGCCTCTGCTCTCCAGCGTGAACTGAGGTAATTCTTTAGACATCTGCAGCACTTTCTAATTATGCCAGACGTTCGATGCTGTGCAACTACTTTGTGTGTCTGCTGGCTGCACTTCGCCAACTGGTGGAGGAGCCAACGCAAGCCATTTTAACTCTGTTGAATGGGTGAGACAGACACAAATGGATGTCCTTGTGTCCGCATTATGCCATCATGCTCTTGTTTGGCCAATGGCACATGCAGCATTTACTATCTCACCTCAGATAGATTGTTAGATATTGTGTAGATATTAAATCACAATACTCAGCTTTGTATTTTATGATATTTGTACACCTGTGATTTCAGATCGCTACGGAAGCCCTGAAACCGAAGGCAAAAAAATTATAATCTCCAAAACCTTAACTTAAGCATTTGGAATTCATTAAGTATTATGCTGAGCAGGAGGGGAGGAGCAACCCAGGGTGTCAAAAACACAGACATTTGAGGTTTGGAGAAACTTCTGAATTTGACATTTGGAAATACGTGGATAAATGTCAGAATCTGAAGTCAAATTGGTAAAACCGTGAGATCTTGTTGGCCCACTTACTTGCTCTGGCATTCAAAAGCAGCCCTATCAAAGACCTGTCGATGAATAATCATATCAATGGATGGAATCAGTGAATGAATGGCTGCAAGAACAGCCTGACAAGCACAACTGGCGCTGCATAATAAATTAGGTCTAATTAGACAACAGAACTTAAGTCATTCAATTGACTTAGTATCTTGTTCGAACGACTTAGTATCTCATTTGAACGACTTATTCGTTTGAACAACTTATTTATTTTCTTAGTTGTTCAAACAAAATACTAAGTTGTTCATACGAGATACTTAGTCGTTCGAACAAGGTACTAAGTTGTTTGGATGTAAGATTTTTATTTAATTTTTTTGCCTTAGCATTAAGATACAGTTGAAGTCGGAGGTTTACATATACCTTAGCCAAATACATTTAAACTCAGTTTTTCACAATTCCTGACATTTAATCATAGTAAAATTATGTCTTATGTCAGTTAGGATCACCACTTTTTTTTAAAGAATGTGAAATAAAAGTAGAGAGAATTATTTCTTTCAGCTTTTATTTATTTCATCACGTTCCCAGTGGGTCAGAAATGTACATACACTCAATTAGTATTTGGTAGCATTGCCTTTAAATTGTTTAACTTGGGTCAAACGTTTCTGGTAGCCTTCCACAAGCTTCTTAAGTTGGGTGAATTTTGGCCCATTCCTCTTGACAGACCTGGTCTAACTGAGTCAGGTTTGTAGGCCTCCTTGCTAGCACACGCTTTTTCAGTTCTGCCCACATATTTTCTATGGGATTGAGGTCAGGGCTTTGTGATGCCCACTACAATACCTTGACTTTGTTGTCGTTATGCCATTTCGCCACAAATATGGAAGTATGCTTGGGGTCATTGTCCATTTGTAAGACCCATTTGCGACCAAGCTTTAACTTCCTGACTGATGTCTTGAGATGTTGCTTCAATATATCCACATAATTTCCCTCTCTCATGATGCCATCTATTTTGTGAAGTGCACCAGTACCTCCTGCAGCAAAGCACTCCCACAACATGATGCTGCCACCCTCGTGCTTCACGGTTGGGATGGTGTTCTTCGGCTTGCAAGCCTCCCCCCTTTTCCTCCAAACATAACAATGGTCATTATGGCCAAACAGTTCTATTTTTGTTTCATCAGACCAAAGGACATTTCTCCAAAAAGTATGAACTTTGTCCCCATGTGCAGTTGCAAACCGTAGTCTGGCTTTTTTATGGCGGCTTTGGAGCAGTGGCTTCTTCCTTGCTGAGCGGCCTTTCAGGTTATGTAGGTATAGGACTTTTACTGTGGATATAGATACTTTTGTACCTGCTTCCTCCAGCATCTTCCCCGGGTCCTTTGCTGTTGTTCCGGGATTGATTTGCACTTTTCGCACTAAAGTACGTTCATCTCTACGAGACAGAACGCGTCTCCTTCCTGAGCGGTATGATGGCTGTGTGGTCCCATGGTGTTTTACTTGCTTACTTGTTTGTACAGATGAACGTGGTACCTTCAGGCATTTGGAAATCGCTCCCAAGGATGAACCAGACTTGTGAATGTCTACAAAAAGATTTTCTGAGGTCTTGGCTGGTTTCTTATGATTTTCTCATGATGTCAAGCAAAGAGGCACTGAGTTTGAAGGTAGACCTTGAAATACATCCACAGGTACACCTCCAATTGACTCAAATGATGTCAATTAGCCTATCAGAATCTTCTAAAGCCATGACATTTCAGCCACACCCGTTGGTGACAGGTGTTTAAAATCGAGCAAACAGCCATGCAATCTCCATAGACAAACATTGGCATTAGAATGGCCTCACTAAACATCTCAGTGACTTTCAATGTGGCCGTCATAGGATGCCAAGTCAGTTCGTAAGTCAGTTCGCCCTGCTAGTACTGCCCCGGTTAACTGTATGTGCTGTTATTGTGAAGCAGAAACGTCTAGGAGCAACAACAGCTCTGCCGCAAAGTGGTAGGTCACACAAGCTCACAGAATGGGAGTGCTGAGTGCTGAAGCGCGTAGCGAGTAATAATCATCTGTCCTCAGTTGCAAAACCCCCTAACGAGTTCAAAAGTGCCTCTAGAAAGCAATTTCTGCACAGGAACTGTTCCTCTGGGGGCTTCTTGAAATGGGTTTCCATGGCCGAGCAGCCACACACAAGCCTTAGATCACCATGCACAATGCCAATCATTGGCTGGAGTGGTGTAAAGCTCGCCACCATTGGACTCTGGAGCAGTGGTAATACGTTCTCTGGAGTGATGGATCACACTTCACCATCTAGCAGTCCGACGGACAAATCTTGGTTTGGGGGATGCCAGGGGAACGCTACCTGCCCAAATGCATAGTGCCAACTGTAAAGTTTGGTGGAGGAGGACTAATGGTCTGGGGCTGTTTTTCATGGTTCGGGCTAGGCCCCTTAGTTCCAGTGGAGGGAAATCTTAATGCTACAGCGTACAATAACATTCTAGACGATTCTGTGCTTCCAACTTTGTGGCAACAGTTTGTGGAAGGCCCTTTCCTGTTTCAACATGACATAAAGCGAGGTCCATGCAGAAATAGTTTGTCGAGATCGGTCTGGAAGAACTTGACTGGCCTGACAGAGCCCTGTCCTCAATCCCATCGAACACCTTTGGGATGAATTGGATTGCTGACTGCCCGACCTCACTAATGCTCTTGTGGCTGAATGGAAGCAATTCCATGGAGCAATGTTCCAACATTTAGTGGAAAGCCTTCCCAGGAGAGTGGAGACTGTTATAACTGCAAAGGGGGGACCAACTACATATTAATGCCCTGGAATGACATGTTTGATGAGCAGGTGTCCGCATTCTTTTGTTCATGTAGTGTACATTGTCTGATATAGTAAAATATTGTCTGCTTATAATGAGATTAAGTGATCAGTAGATTTGAGGGAAACTTGTGTTATTTCCTTCGATTGATGAATTTAATTTTCTAGGCCAGGGTTCCATGGAATATAATTATAGCAATTGGATTGCCTTGTCTGCTGTTTCTAGTGATTCTGAATAGAGCAGGGCCTGGTTTCCCGATAGCGATGGAACTTAGGCTTACAAGTGTTTTAACGATGCTTCGTAAAAATAACGTCTGAAGATGTCACACCGTTTCTCAAAACACCACGCAGTGTACGCGTTACAAAGTGAAACTTAACTGTGTCATTACAGGAGCTGTCCCGTGCTGAAAATTATGCCAGAAGATAAGCTAAAGAGCTCACTGTAGATCTTAAATTATTCAAAGTAATCTTTTTTTTAAATCTATTTTTTTCCACAATACAGTTTTCCCATCAAGATAAGAAATGTTATGCAGCCTATTATGTATTTAGGTCTTTGTATTATGTTTGCCATGTGTTATATATTCAAAGTGGTTTTCCCATGCTATTTTGTATGTAATGTTTGATTATGTACATACAGCATTTCTGAATGAAGCCAAAGTCAACTCAGTCGTTTCCTTGTTCAGAAAATATTAACCTGACCTGAAAATAGGATATGATGACAATTGATTTCGGAATTGCTCAAGAAATCTACCTAATGTCAGGCAGGAATTAAGCATCAAGTAGGCCTACAGATATTCTACAATTAAATAATTCAACAATTAAAATAATTAAACATGAAGTAGCAAGTTAAGCGACGTTGCCATTGACCTGATACACTACCGATTTAAAGTTTTAGAACACCTACTCTTTCAAGGGTTTTTCTTTATTTGTATTATTTTCTACATTGTAGAATAATAGAAGAGATCAAAACTATGAAATAACAAATATGAAATCATGTAGTAACCCAACATTTTTTTAAACAAATCAAAATATATTTTATATTTGAGATTCTTCAAATAGCCACCCTTTGCCTTAGTGACAGCTTTGCATACTCTTGGCATTCTCTCAACCAGCTTCATGAGGTAGTCACCTGGAATGCATTTCAATTAAGGTGTGCCTTCTTAAAAGTTAATTTGTGGAATTTCATTACTTCTTAAAGCGTTTGAGCCAATCAGTTTTGTTGTGACAAGGTAGGGGGCTATGCAGAAGATAGCCCTGTTTGGTAAAAGTCCATATTATGGCAAGAACAGCTCAAATAAGAAGAGACACAACAGTCCATCATGACTTTAAGACATGAAGGTCAGTCAATCCGGAAGATTTCAAGAACTGAATGTTTATTCAAGTGCAGTCGCAAAAACCATCAAGCGCTATGATGAAACTGGCTCTCATGAGGACCACTACAGGAATGGAAGACCCAGAGTTACCTCTGCTGCAGAGGACAAGTTAATTAGAGTTACCAGCCTCAGAAATTGCAGCCCAAATAAATGCTTCACAGAGTTAAAGTAACAGACACATCTCAACATCAACTGTTCAGAGGAGACTGTGTGAATCAGGCCTTCATGGTTGAATTGCTGCAAAGAAACCAATAAGAAGAAGAGACTTGCTTGGGTCAAGAAACACGAGCAATGGACATTAGACCAGAGGAAACTTGTCCTTTGTTCTGGAGTCCAAATTTGAGATTTTTGGTTGCAACCGCCATGTCTTTGTGCAACTGCCATGTCTTTGTGAGATGTAGTGTGGGTGAACGGATGATCTCCACCGTAAAGCATGGAGGAGGAGGTGTGATGGTGTGGGGGTGCTTTGCTGGTGACAATGTCTGTGATTTATTTAGAATTCAAGGTACACTTAACCAGCATGGCTACCACAACATTCTGCAGCGATATGCCGTCCCATCTGTTTTGGGCTTAGTGGGACTCTCATTTGTTTTTCAACAGGACAATGACCCAAAACACACCTCCAGGCTGTGTAAGGTCTATTTTACCAAGAAGGAGAGTGATGGAGTGCTGCATCAGATGACCTGGCCTCCACAATCCCCTGACCTCAACCAAATTTAGATTGTTTGGGATGAGTTGGACCGCAGAGTGAAGGAAAAGCAGCCAACAAGTGCTCAGCATATGTGGGAACTCCTTCTAGACTGTTGCAAAAGCATTCCAGGTTAAGCTGGTTGAGAGAATGCCAAGTGTGTGCAAAGCTGTCATCAAGGCAAAGGGTGGCTATTTGAAGAATTTGTTTAACACTTTTTTGGTTACTACATGATTCCCTATCTGTTATTTGTGATGTCTTCACTATTATTCTACAATGTAGAAAATTGTAAAAATAAAGAAAAATCCTTGAATGAGTAGGTGTTTTAAAACTTTTGACCGCTACAGTGAATTCCTTGATCTTTTAGATAGGGCTAATAGATCCAAATATTGAAGTGGCTCAGATGTAGCCAATGGCTTAATACTAGGTAGGTCTATCAATTGCACATACATGAAATTGATGTCAATATTTAGCATAATAATATAGCAATTATATGATTTGGTTATCTCGGTTTTCATTTTAAAAAATTATCCTTGCTTTACTTGTTTATAACATTGAAACTTTTTTGCCTATTTATATTCAACTGTGAAGTTATTGGTGGTCACAGAGAGACAGATAAACATCTTCATTCTTTGTTTAGAGGGGATCTCCTGTGTGTAAAGTGACACGGGGTGGCAAATGGAAACAATATTGTTGCTTTGATCACATCAGAAGATATCCTCCTTGCAATCTCCAAAATACAACAGCCACAGGACAACTTTGTTTGGACGTCGTAAAGGACTTTTCGCCGTAACTGAGGAGATATAGTTAACTTCTTAGGGAGCGGTGGGGTGCTAAACATGCACCAATATTCAAGTGTTTCATAGTCATCAAAAGCTCTGCTTCTTGGCAATATCAGATTTCAAAAAGGCTTTACGGCGAAAGCACCACATTTGATTGTTTGAGGGTAGCACCTAACATATTTTTGGCATTACCATAATTTCATAAGCCTCCACGGTTCACACATAACACATTTCACAGCGAAAACAAATCAATTACCTTTTGAAGAACTTCTGCTGAGGGCTTCCCAAGTATCCAACGAAGACAATCCATGGTTCTTTTGTTAGAAAAAGTAATGTATTAAATCCATAAATCTCCGTTTGGTTGGCGCGTTATAATCAGAAAATAGAGCGTCGACTCCTCCATTGAAACGTGAAGAGAACTCGTTCAACCTATACCTATAAACTTGTCCAAGAACAATCAAACATCATTGTAAATGTATCCTTAGGAACACTTTTATGTATAAATAGCATAATCTTTCAACCGGAATATAAACTGGGCGATAAGAAAGGAAAAAACCACAGAGCGTGCCTGCCGGGAGCACGCTTTTACTTGTAAGGACATCTATGGGGACACTTCCTGATTCCTCTTCTTCTCTGCTCTAAAAGCATCTAAAAAGAATCAGAACACTTTCTCGAGACTGTTGACATCCAGAGGAAGCGATGGGCATTTTCATAAGGGAGGGGCTCTAAATGAGGCAATGTGTCAAAACCACTTTTTCCAGGACAGAAATTCCTCGGGGTTTCGCCTGCCATATCCGTTCTGTTTTACTCACAAAACTTTTAGAAAATTCAGAGTGTTTCCTATCCAATGGTACTAAATATGTGCATGTCCTATTTTCTGGGCCTGAATGGGAGGCATTTTACTTTGGGCAAGCCAGGGTCTCCAAAACGGTCACTTCGTGCGCTGCTCCCAAAGAAGCTAGCTAACGACCTCCTTTTCCATGTGAAAAAAAATGCTGGACAGAGACTTGTTACGTAGGTATCTGGGATATCTACAAGGAATCTGTCTCCTGAAAAAGCTTCTCCCAAGTGGGTGTGACACCTACTCCCGTTGCCTGCTGCACTGCTGCTTGGATTCCACCTGGCGATCTGTTCACCGTCTGGCCTGTCTCGCCTGTCTGGTACAGGTGCCCCGCTACACTCACCCCTCTCTCCCGAGCTTTTTCTCGCCTCCAGCACACACACACTGTTGGGACTCTGAACTTACAATGGCTAGCCCCAATTCGTTATATTTTTTTCTTGTGCTTTATGCTATTCCCCTCATGACTCCTGCTTGCTTTGTTGACTATGAACTTGCTTGTTTACACAACCCTGGGACAGACTATGTTTTTTCCCACACTCAGGACTCTGACTCTCTATTGGTTACACAGACTCTTGGCCTCCCATCTTATTCTAACCACCTCTCGCCGGCTTTGTATTCATGTTACCTGATGAAATTGCTGTACAATATGATCTTGTTACCATCTAATGCACATTCAAATGTCATAAATCAACACTGCAGAGCTCTCCGTGTCCTTTGCCGTGCCCTGATTGTATTACTGCTGATGATGTCTGGAAATGTGCATGTACACCCTGTTGCTAGCCCCAATTCTGACTTGTGCTCTGATATCTGCTTCACTGATTTCTGCTCTGGTAAAAGCCGGGGTTTTCTGCACGTTAACACAAGAAGCTTATTACCTAAAATGTATCAATTGAAACTGTGGGTTCTCAGGTCCAATCCAGATGTGTTGGTCGTTACTGAGACGTGTTTAAGAAAGAGTGTTTTGAACACTGATGTTAACCTTTCTGGTTATAACCTTTTTCTGTAAGACAGATCTTCAAAGGTGGTGGAGTGGCAATCTTTACTAAGGAACACCTTCAGTGCTTGGTTGTCTCCACAAGTATGTCCCCAAATAATTTATTTTGCTGGTTTTAAGCATTCAACTTTCAAATAGCTCTTTGTTGACTGTTGCTAGGTTTTATCGTCCACCATCAGCACCAGCCTGTACCCTAAATGCCCCAAGCTCTCTCCTGACCCCTTACACTAAGTCCTGATACGTGGCCTGAACTGGGACATGCTTAAACCACCTGACCAAGTCCTAAAGCAATGGGACTCCCTAAATCTTTCTCAGATTATTAAACACCCAGAAAAGGCTACTCTCCTTGATGTTATCCTCACAAATAATCCTGATAGGTATCAGTCTGGTGTTTTCTGTAACCTTAGTGATCACTGTTTTACAGCCTGTGTTCGTAATGGCTGCTCAGTGAAACGACCTGTCCTGATTTGTCACAGAAGCTTCATGACCAGGCCTCTGTAAATTGGTATAGAATCAGCTTGATCCCCTCTGTCGAAGACGCTTGGACCTTCTTTTTTGATATTTTCAGTGGTATTGTTTACAAACACACCCCCATAAAGAAAATGAGAATTAAATACAGGTTCAGCCCCTGGTTCGACCGTGATCTGGCAGAGTTACTCCACCTCAAGAATTCCATTTGGCGAAAGGCTCGGCATACGCATACTCAGGCTCACTGGCTCTCATTCAGGCAAATAAGAAATAAGTTGTTACTGACAAGGAGCACATGGCTGAGCTCTTTAATCACCACTTCGTTAAGTCAGAATTCCTATTTGACTCAGCCTTGCCTCCTTGCCCGTCCAACATTTCCTAATCTCCCTCCCCTTCTAATGCGACTAGCCCCAATGCTCCTCCCTCTTTTTCCCCTGCCCCGCTACACAGTTTCTCCCTGCAGGTGGTCACTGAGTCCGAGGTGCTAAAGGAGCTCCTTAAACTTGACCCCAAAAAACCATCTGGGTCAGATTGTTTGGACCCTTTCTTCTTTAAGGCTGCTGCCCCTATCATCGCCAAGCCTCTCTCTGACCTTTTTAACTTGTCTCTCCTCTCTTCCCATTGCTTGGAAGGCTACCACATTGCGTCCTTTATTTAAAGGGGGAGATCAAGCTGATCCTAACTGTTATAGGCCAATTTCTGTTTTGCAATGTTTATCAAAAGTGTTGGAAAATCTTGTCAATAATCAACTGACTGGCTTTCTTGATGTTTATAGTATTCTCTCTGGTATACAATGTGTCACTGCAACCTTAAAGGTCCTAAATTATGTCACCATTGCCCTTGATTCTAAGCAATGTTGTGCCGCTATTTTTATTGACTTGGCCAAAGCTTTTGATACAGTAGACCATTCCATTCTTGTGGGCCGGTTAAGGAGAATTGATGTCTCTGAGGGATCTTTGGACTGGTTTACTAACTACCACTATCAAAGAGTGCAGTGTATAAAGTCAGAAAATCTGCTGTCTCAGCCACTGCCTGTCACCAAGGGAGTACCCCAACGCTCTATCCTAGGTCCCACGCTCTTCTCAATTGACATCAACAACATAGCTCAGACAGTAGGAAGCTCTCTCATCCATTTATATGCAGATGATACCGTCTTATACTCAACCTACCCTCCCTGGAATTTGTGTTACACCCTCTACAACATAGCTTTCTTAGTGTCCAACAAGCCCTTAACCTTGTTCTGAACATCTCCAAAACAAAGGTCATGTGGTTTGGTAAGAAGAATGTCCCTCTCCCCACCGGTGTGATTACTCCCTCTGAGGGTTTAGAGCTTGAGGTAGTCATCTCATACAAGAACTTTGGACTATGGCTAGACGGTACACTGTCCTTCTCTCAGCACATATCAAAGCTGCAGGCTAAGGTTAAATCTAGACTTGGTTTCCTCTATCGTAATCGCTCCTCTTTCACCCCAGCTGCCAAACTAACCCTGATTCAGATGACCATTTTACCTATGCTAGATTATAGATCGCAGGTGAGGGTACCTCCACATACAACACCCATTCTGCCAGTCACATTCAGGTCCCCAAAGCACACACATCCCTGGGTTGCTCCTTTTTTTCAGTTCGCTGCAGCTAGCGACTGGACCGAGCTGCAAAAAACACTCAAACTGGACAGTTTTATCTCCATCTCTTCATTCAAAGACTCAATCATGGACACTCTTACTGACAGTTGTGGCTGCTTCGCGTGATGTATTGTTGTCTCTACCTTCTTCCCCTTTGTGCTGTTGTCTGTTCCCAATAATGTTTGTACCATGTTTTGCACTTCTACCATGTTGTGCTTCTGCCATGTTGTTTTGCTACCATGTTGTTTTCATGTTGTGTTGTTACCATGCTGTGCTGTCATGTGTTGCTGCCGTGTTATGATGTTGTCTTTAAAAAAAAAAATCCCAGCCCCCATCCCTGCAGGAGGCCTTTTGCCTTTTGGTAGGCCGTCATTGTTAATAAGAATTTGTTCTTAACTGACTTGCCTAGTTAAAGGTTAAATATATATTTTTTACAAAGATTTGTGATCTAACGACGCATTTAGCTGTTCTATGAGTGGTCTGAGGCAGGTGTTTCAAGTGCAACGTTAATGAAGATGTTTTGGGGAAATGGCCCGGAAATGTAAAGATGCTCTTAGGATAGTTATAATGATGAACTTAGCCTTAAGATGCTTTTGGGAAACTGGGCCCAGAGCAGATATTTCCTGTTATAACTATGGCTGAAGGATTGGTATATAGTATTTTAACCATATTATTGAAATTGGAGCCAATTCCCATATTTTCCTAGACAGACACGAGATATGACCATTCTAGTCTATCGAAAGCTTTTTCTGCATTGAGATGTAATACAGCCTAAGGAGCTGTTGTTTCTGATGAAGCATTTCAAATATGCAATAGTTGACGGAGGTTACCCGGGGATAAATGCTTTTTAACAAACCCACTTTGGTCTGTTGAGACCTGTTTGGTTAAGTCACGAGACAGGACAACATCATTTGGAAAACAGTTTAATATCTGTGTTTATCAAAGATAGGGGGCGATAGTGAGAAAATTGTGTGGCATCCTTACCTTTAAAAAAAAGTTAAATTAGTGCTGTATTAATATCTCTCCCAAATGAACCTTTGTGAACAGCTGTATTAATCATTTTGAGCAATAGTGGATCTAATTAATTCCAAAATCATAAATAGACCTCAGGAGGAATACTGTCCCATCCATGTGATTTGCCCATATTCATGTATCCAAAGCCTTTTTGAGAGATTTGGGCTCCCAGCAAGGTGGCTTCCTCTGTTGAGAGGAGGAGTTCGTAATTATTTGAGAAAATACTTAGTTTGGCTTGGTGTGGATTTACAACCAGATGTGTACAGTTCTTTATAGAAGCAGGTTATTCTTTGATTAATTAATTTGGGTTCTGATAGTAATTCCCCTTTTTAAGATTCAACAGTTGCTATATCAGCTGATTGATCATTACGTCATAGCTTGTTGGCCAGTAAACGACTGGAACGATTACCATGGAAGAAATAGTTGAGACTATCTCGATGGATGGCAAATTCTGCTCTCTGTCTTATCAATAAATTAGGTTATGTCCTTACTTTGGAAAGAGTAACAGCTACCTGGTCTGAAAATAGTGTTTATTGACAACACTCTAACACAGTTAACAACATTTCTAAAACGGATATCTTCTTTACTTTGTGATTTATTCAATCCAGATGCAAATCCAGTTGCATTATTTTTTATTAAACCTTTGGTGGCATCCTATAGAATTCAGGGGTCATCGACTGAATTTTTATTGATCATTATGTCAAATCGAATCAAATCGAATTGTATTGGTCACATACTGGACACATGGTTAGCAGATGTTATTGCAAGTGTTGCAAAATGCTTATGCTCATAGATCTGACAGTGCAGCAGTATCTAACAGGTAATAGATAGTAAAGGATACAGCATACAGTATATACATATGAGATGAGTAATGCAAGACATGTAAACATTCTTAAAGTGGCATTATTAAAGTGACTAGTGTTCCATTTATTAAAGTGGTCAATGATATCAACTCTGTAGGTAGGCAGCCGCCTCTCTGTGCTAGTGGTGGCTATTTAACAATCTGATGGCCTTGAGATAGAAGCTGTTTTGCACCTGTACTGACCTCGCCTTCTGGATGGAAGTGGGGTGAACAGGTAATGGCTCGGGTGGTTATTGTTCATGATTATCTTTTTTGCCTTCCTGTGACATCGGGTGTTGTAGCTGTCCTGGAGGGCAGGCAGTGTGCTCCCCGTGATGCGTTGTGCAGACTGCACCACCCTCTGGAGAGCCTTGCTGTTGTGGGCGGTACAGTTGCCGTACCAGGCGGTGATACAGCCTGACAGGATGCTCTCAATTGTGCACCTGTAAAAGTTAGTGAGGGTTTTCGGTGACAATCCAATTTTTTCAGCCTCCTGAGGTTGAAGAGACGTTGTTGCATCTTCTTCACCACACTGTCTGTGTCCGTGGACCATTTCAGTTTTTCGGTGATATGTACACCGAGGAACTTAAAAATCTCCACTGCTGTCCCGTCGATGTGGATAGGGGGGTGCTCCCTTTGCTGTTTCCTGAAGTCCATGATCATCTCTTTTGTTTTTCTGACATTGAGTGAGAGGTTATTTTCCTGACACCACACTCCGAGGGCCCTCACCTCCTCCCTGTAGGCTGTCTCGTCGTTGTTGGTAATCAAGCTTACCACTGTATTGTCGTCTTTAAACTTGATGATTGAGTTGGAGGTGTGCATGGCCACGCAGTCATCGGTGAACAGGGAGTACAGGAGAGGGCTGAGAACGCACCCTTGTGGGGCCCCAGAGTTGAGGATCAATGGGAGTGGAGATGTTGTTTCCTACCTTCAACACCTGGGTGCGGCCCGTCAGGAAGTCCAGGACCCAGTTGCACAGGGAGGGGTCGAGACCCAGGGTCTCAAGCTTTATGATGAGTTTGGAGGGTACTATGGTGTTGAACGCTAAGCTGTAGTCAATGAACAGCTTTCTTACATAGGTATTCCTCTTGTCCAGAAGGGATAGGGCAGGGTGCAGTGTGATGGTGATTGCATCGTCTGTGGACCTATTGTGGTGGTAAGCAAATTGGAGTGGGGCTAGGATAACAGGTAGGATGGAGGTGATATGATCCTTGACTAGTCTCTCAAAGCACTTCATGATATCAGAAGTGAGTGCTAAGGGATGATAGTCATTTAGTTCAGTTACCTTAGCTTTCTTGGGAACAGAAACAATGGTGGCCATCTTGAAGCATGCGGGGACAGCAGACTGGGATAGGGATTGTTTGAATATGTCCGTAAACACACCAGCCAACTGGTCTGCGCATGCTCTGAGGACGCGGCTAGGGATGCCGTCTGGGCCGGCAGCCTTGCGAGGGTTAACACATTTAAATGTTTTACTCACGTCGGGCCACGGAGAAGGGGAGCCCACAGTCTTTGGTTGCGGGCCGTGTCGATGGCACTGTATTGTCCTCAAAGCGCGCAAAGAGGTTGTTTAATTTGTCTGGGAGCAAGATGTCGATGTCCGCGACAGGGCTGGTTTTCTTTTTGTAATCCGTGATTGTCTGTAGACCCTGCCATATATCTTGTGTTTGAGCCATTGAATTGCGACTCCACTTTGTCTCTGTACTGACCGCTTTGCCTGTTTGATTGCCTTACAGAGGGAATATCTACACTGTTTGTATTCGGTCATGTTTCCAGTCGCCTTGCCATGATTAAATGTGGTGGTATGTGCTTTCAGTTTTGCGTGAATTCTGCAATCAATCCACAGTTTCTGGTTGGGGAAGGTTTTTAACAGTCACAATGGGTACAACATCTCCTATACACTTCCTTATAAACTCGCTCACCGAGTCAGCGTTTACATCAATGTTATTGTCTGAGGCTACCCGGAACATATCCCAGTCCACGTGATCGAAGCAATCTTGAAGCGTGGAATCAGATTGGTCGGACCAGCATTGGATAGACTTTAGCACGAGCGCTTCCTGTTTTAGTTTCTGCCTATAGGAGGGGAGCAACAAAACGGAGTCATGGTCAGATTTGCCAAGAGTAGTGCGGGGGAGGGCCTTTGCGGAAGTTAGAGTAGCAGTGGTAGAGTGTGTTACTCACTCATGTACTGCAATTGATATGCTGATAGTTGATTGTGCTGGTAAGTTGACGTCTCTCTGATATCCAATAGTTCTTCTCGGCTGTATGTAATTACACTTAATGTTTTCTGGGCTAACAATGTAAGAATTAATACATAAAAAAATACGAAATCCTGCAGTTTCCTAAGGATTTGAAGCGAAGCTGCCATCTCTATCGGCAACATCTTTTCATGTTGATCGCAGAATGTAGTTTTTTTTTATAATTAAACATTGATACGCTCCCCAGTGGTTGGGCCTGGCTGCCAAGTGGGTGGCCCTCCAAGGCCCACCAATGGCTGCACCCCTGCCCAGTCATGTGAAATCCATAGATTAAGGCCTAATACATTTATTTATATTGACTGATTCCTTATATGAACTGTACCTCAGTAAAATCTTTGAAATTGTTGCATGTTGTGTTTTACATTTTTGTTCAGTATATGTTGACAATTATTTGAAAATAAGTATTTTAATTCATAGTTATTTTGCAAAAGAAAGCCATGAGAAAGCTGTTTTCATCTATCATTAACAAACTATTCTTAAGGTGAAACCGCAATTTTACTTTCCACTGTTTACTAAGCTTTTCTTCTTTTGCCATACAAGTTCAGATACACACAGATACTTAGGGATGCACAGAGATACACAGTCATAGACTCCTTGCCTCCCCCATGCAACATGCTATAACGTTGGGACTTGGGTTGAGGGGGACTGTTGAAAGTTTACTGGAGCCCGAGCAACCTCTGTGGCCTGTCAACAAAGGTTTTCAATGTGAGAGACTCCAGATGGAATCCCACACTTTGAGCTGTCATAACGAACGGCATCACCAGAACACATAAGTGAAAATTGCTGATGTGGAGAGAGAGAAAGAGAAAAGGAACATCATTAATAAAGATAATGAAGCAGATGGCTCTGTCTAATGGCTCTGTTGGGACACATTCTGATGAGAAGTCAGTGGGGGGTTCGGGGCGTAGCATGGGCCTCAGTGGGAAAGCCTCTAATGTAGAAACAGGCTGCTTACCACAGCATGTTTTTGACCTCAAAAAGCCATAATAAACAAATGCTTCTTGGGCCACAAGAAGGCCCTCCGTTGCCAAAATAAATGCAGAATAATATCAGTTGGGGTCCAAGAGTTACATCCTGGAGCCATGTGTGACTGATTTGGTGTCAATTTGGGGATTTGGATGTCATTACAATGACATTATGATGACACATTGCACTTTCCAATTCAAATTAAGATGATTCTTCATATTTCCCCCAGATGTTTGCAAGACTCGACTTTTGGGTTTTGCAATGACAAGATAATTGTGTCTTCTTGGGAGTTTCTCAAGATTTGTTGTTCCAAAGGTGTAGAATACGTGCTTCCCCAATGGGCACAGACGTCAGTTCAACTTCTAGTTTTGATTTACATTTGGTTGAGTTGTCAACTGATGTAAATTCAACGTGAAATCAACAAAAAATGTCACCATGTCATTGGATTTAGGTTAAAAGTTGGGTGAAAAAAGACTACATTTCCTTATGTTGATGACTCTTTGCAAATCCAATAAATTTTCCATGTTGATTCAACGTGATCACATACAGCTCTGGAAATAATTAAGAGAAGTTGCACATATTCAGAGGTGGAAACTTTCTGTGGGAATTAGCGGGAAAATATGGGAATTAACGGGAATGTATGGGATTTTATGGAAATATATGCAAATTAATATTAATACCATTTAAATGTATTGGATATATTTACCATATTATATGGAGACAGAAACATAAACATTTTACCTTCTCATAAGTAGACATAATTGCAAATTATTAAATCCTTCCAATAGAAATTTAAAAAACAATTTAGTTACGAATTTAACTTTAATTAAATGAGTTGACTCTTCACATGGGATGATTTCACTGAACAACAAAAGAAAGGGAATATTGAATGATCCCCAATGATCCATCGCATCTCCCCAAAACATTTTTCAACATACAGTGAGGGAAAAAAGTATTTGATCCCCTGCTGATTTTGTGCGTTTGCCCACTGACAAAGAAATGATCAGTCTATCATTTTAATGGTAGGTTTATTTGAACAGTGAGAGACAGAATAACAACAGAAAAATCCAGAAAAACGCATGTGAAAAATGTTATAAATTGATTTGCATTTTAATGAGGGTAATAAGTATTTGACCCCTCTGCAAAAAATGACTTAGTACTTGGTGGCAAAACCCTTGTTGGCAATCACAGAGGTCAGACGTTTCTTGTAGTTGGCCACCAGGTTTGCACACATCTCAGGAGGGATTTTGTCCCACTCCTCTTTGCAGATCTTCTCTTTTCTGACGTTTGGCAACTCAAACCTTCAGCTCCCTCCACAGATTTTCTATGGGATTAAGGTCTGGAGACTGGCTAGGCCACTCCAGGACCTTAATGTGCTTCTTCTTGAGCCACTCCTTTGTTGCCTTGGCTGTGTGTTTTGGGTCATTGTCATGCTGGAATACCCATCCACGACCCATTTTCAATGCCTTGGCTGAGGGAAGGAGGTTCTTTGATGGTACATGGCCCCGTCCACCGTCTCTTTGATGCGGGGAAGTTGTCCTGTCCCATTAGCAGAAAGTCACCCCCAAAGCATAATGTTTCCACCTCCATGTTTGACGGTGGGGATGGTGTTCTTGGGTTTGGAATCTGATTGATTGCTTCTGTGGACAGGTGTCTTTTATACAGGTAACAAACTGAGATTAGGAGCACTCCCTTTAAGAGTGTGCTCCTAATCTCAGCTCGTTACCTGTATAAAAGACACCTGGGAGCCAGAAATCTTTCTGATTGAGAGGGGGTCAAATACTTATTTCCCTCATTAAAATGCAAATCAATTTATAACATTTTTCACATGCGTTTTTCTGGATTTCTTTGTTGTTATTCTGTCTCTCACTGTTCAAATAAACCTACCATTAAAATTATAGACTGATCATTTCTTTGTCAGTGGGCAAACGTACAAAATCAGCAGGGGATCAAATACTTTTTTCCCTCACTGTACATCTGTAAAAAGTCTAGAAACTAAAGCTTTGGTTGTCTTCCTCCCAAGCTTCCATGTCTTCTTCCTGGACCTCCTTAATGTCCACCTCTTGAACATCAGACTCTGAGGCCTCATCTTCACTGTCACTTTCCAACCTTGTTGAGAATGGCCCGTTGTCAGGCTCAAAAAGCCTCAAATTTACCCAGATGGCCACCAATTTTTTAAACCTTGTATTGGTCAGTGTGTTGCGTGCTTTAGTGTGTGTGTTCCCAAAAAAAGACCAGTTGCGCTCTGAGGCGGCTGATGTTGGTGGGATTTGTAGGATGATGGAGGCAACAGGGGAAATAGCCTGAGATCCACAAAGTCCCTTCCGCCTTGTTTTCAAATTAGCCTTATTAAAATCCCCAGCCACAATAAATGCAGCCTCAGGATATGTGGTTTCCAATTTACCTAGAGTCCAATGCATTTGTTTCAGTGCCGTCTATGTGTCAGCTTGAGGGGGGATGTACACGGCTGTGATTATAATCGAGGAAAATTCTCTTGGTAGATAATGCGGTCGGCATTTGATTGTAAGGAATTCTATGTCAGTTGAACAAAAGGACTTGAGTTCCTGTATGTTGTTATGATCACACCACGTCTCGTTAATCATAAGACACACACCCCCGCCCTTCTTCTTACCAGATAGATGTTTGTTTCTGTCGGCGCGATGCATGGAGAAACCAGGTGGCTGTACCGACTCAGATAACATGTGCTGAGTGAGCCATATTTCCGTGAAGCAAAGAACGTTGCAGTCTCGGATGTCTCTCTGGAAGGCAACCCTCGATCTGATTTCGTCTACTTTGTTGTCCAGAGACTGTACATTGGCGATTAAAATACTTGGGAGAGGTGCACGATGCACCCGTCGACGTAGCTTGACCAATTGACCGCCACGTTTCCCTCTTCTCCTGCGCCGCCGTTGTTTTGAGTCGCCGGGTGCGATCCAGTCTATTGTCCTAGTTGGGGTACCAAACACAGATTCCGCTTCAGGAAAGTCGTATTCCTGGTCGTAATGTTGGTAAGTTGACGTTGCTCTTATATCCAATAGTTACGCCCGGTTGTGTGTAATAAAACTTTATATTTCCCGGGGTAACAATGTAAGAAGTAATAAATAAAAAAACAAAATATTGCATAGTTTCCTGAGAACGTGAAGCGAGGCTGCCATCTCTGTTGGCGCCGGAAGAAATCCTGGTCATTGTTATTCCAACTTCTGTGATGCATACAAGGCAATTCTCCGCCCTCCTTTCGGCAAGTCTGACCATGACTCCATTTTGATGCTCCCAGCCTACAAACAGAAACTAAAACAGGAAACGCCCGTTCTCAGGTCTGTTCAACACTGGTCCGACCAATCTGATTCCATGCTGCAAGATTGCTTTGAGCACGTGGACTGGGATATGTTCCGGATAGCGTCGGACAACAACATTGATGTATACGCTGATTCGAGTTTATTAGCAAGTGCATTGGTGATGTTGTACCCATAGCAAATATTAAAACCTTCCCCAACCAGAAACCGTGGATTGATGGCAGCATTCGCGCAAAACTGAAAGCGCGAACCACTGCTTTTAACCAGGGTATGGCTACCGGAAACATGACTGAATACAAACAGTGTAGCTATTCCCTCCGCAAGGCAATCAAACAAGCTAAGCGTCAATATAGAGACAAAGTAGAGTCACAATTCAACGGCTCAGACACGAGAGGAATGTGGCAGGGTCTACAGTCAATCACGGACTACAAAAATAAAACCAGCCCCGTTGCGGACCATGACGTCCTGCTCCCAGACAAACTAAACAACTTCTTTGCTCGCTTTGAGGATAATACAGTGCCACCGACACAGACTGCTACCAAAACCTGCGGGCTCTCCTTCAACGCAGCCATCGTGAGAAAAACATTTAAATGTGTTAACCCTCGCAAGGCTGCTGGCCCAGATGGCATCCCTGGCCGTGTCCTCAGAGCATGCGCAGACCAGCTGGCTGGTGTGTTTACGGACATATTCAATCAGTCCCTATCCCAGTCTGCTGTTCCCACATGCTTCAAGAGGGCCACCATCGTTCCTGTTCCCAAGAAAACTAAGGTAACTGAGCTAAATGACTATCGCCCCATAGCACTCACTTCCGTCATCATGAAGTGCTTTGAGAGATTAGTCAAGGATCATATCACCTCCATCCTGCCAGACACCCTGGACCCACTCCAATTTGCTTACCGTCCCAATAGGTCCACAGATGACGCAATCGCAATCACACTGCATACTGCTCTAACCCATCTGGACAAGAGGAATACTTATGTAAGAATGCTGTTCATCGACTACAGCTCAGCATTTAACACCATAGTTCCCTCCAAGCTCGTCATTAAGCTCGAGACCCTAGGTCTCAACCCAGCCCTGTGCAACTGGGTCCTGGACTTCCTGACAGGCCGGCCCCAGGTGGTGAGGGTAGGAAACAACATCTCCGCCCCGCTGATCATCAACACTGGGGCCCCACAAGGGTGCGTTCTCAGCCCTCTCCTGTACTCCCTGTTTACCCATGACTGTGTGGCCAAGCACGCATCCAACTCAATCATCAAGTTTGCTGACGACACTACAGTGGTAGGCTTGATTACCAACAACGACGAGACAGCCTACAGGGAGGAGGTGAGGGCCCTGGGAGCGTGGTGTCAGGAAAATAACCTCTCACTCAACGTCAACAAAAGGAGATGATCGTGGACTTCAGGAAACAGGAGAGGGAGCACCCCCCCTATCCACATCGACGGGACAGTAGTGGAGAAGGTGGAAAGTTTTAAGTTCCTCGGCATACACATCACGGACAAACTGAAATGGTCCACCCACACAGACAGCATGGTGAAGAAGGCGCAACAGCACCTCTTCAACCTCAGGAGGCTGAAGAAATTCGGCTTGTCACCAAAATCACTCACAAACTTCTACAGATGCACAATCGAGAGCATCCTGTCGGGCTGTATCACCGCCTGGTATGGCAACTGCTCCGCCCACAACCGTAAGGCTCTCCAGTGGGTAGTGAGGACTGCACAACGCACCACCGGGGGTAAACTACCTGCCCTTCAGGACACCTACACCACCCGATGTCACAGGAAGGCCAAAAAGATCATCAAGGACAACAACCACCAGAAGGCGAGGTCAGTACAGGTGCATCAAAGCTGGGACCGAGAGACTGAAAAACAGCTTCTACCTCAAGGCCATCAGACTGTTAAACAGCCATCACTAACATTGAGTGGCTGCTGCCAACATACTGACTTAAATCTCTAGCCACTTAAAACATAGGAATTGGATGTAACAAATGTATCACTAGCCACTTTAAACAATTTTGTATATAATGTTTACATATCCGACATTACTTATATCAGATGTATACACTGTACTCCATACCACCTACTGCATGTTGCCTATGCCGGTCAGCCATCGCTCATCCATATATTTATATGTACATACTCGTATTCATTCTTTTACTCTTGTGTGTATAAGGTAGTTGTTGTGAATTTGTTAGATTACTTGTTAGACACCACTGCATGGTCGGAATTAGAAGCACAAGCATTTCGCTACACTCGCATTAACATCTGCTAACCATGTGTATGTGACAAATACAATTTGATTTGATTTGATGAGATATGTTGGTATGACTGCCAAATTGCCTCTCCATCCCAAAGCCCTTGCTTGGAAGTGTACTTCGCCAGACTGCCAAGAACCTTGCCCTCATCCAGGCCAAGGCGGCGAGAGACGTGAGTGATGACACCATAGGCCTTGTTGATCTCTGCACCAGACAGGGTGCTCTTGCCAGCATACTTGGGGTCCAACATGTATGCTGCGGCGTGTATGGGCTTCAGGCAGAAGTCTTAACGCTTTTTGATGTATTTCAGAACTGCAGTTTCCTCTGCTTGGAGCAACAGTAAAGTGGCCAGGGCAGTACGGATTTCTTCTCTTACATCTGCAAGCAGAGTCTGAACATCAGACAGGATGGCATTGTCTCCCTCAATCCTTGCAATGGCTATAGGTTTCAGGAGTTTCAGGCTGCTTACCACTCTCTCCCAAAATACATCATCCAGGAGGATCCTCTTGATGGGGCTGTCCATATCAACAGACTGTGAAATGGCCATTTCCTGGAGAGACTCCTTCCCCTCCAGGAGACTGTCAAACATGATGACAACACCACCCCAATGGGTGTTGCTGGGAAGCTTCAATGTGGTGCTCTTATTCTTCTCACTTTGCTTGGTGAGGTAGATTCCTGCTATGACTTGATGACCCTTCACATACCTAACCATACCTAACCAAAACTTCTGATTCCAGGAGGATCATGAGCGGTTGCTATCGATAAGGTGTCTGATTCAACATTTTCACCTCAAATAGAAGTAGGGGGACTTTTGTCAGAGGTTGCTTGTTGTGAGCGCTGAGGGAACTTTATGCACTTGGCCAGATGATTCTGCATCTTTGTAGCATTCTTCACATATGTTTTGGCACAGTATTTGCAAATGTACACAGCTTTTCCTTCTACATTAGCTGCAGTGAAATGTCTCCACACATCAGATAGTGCCCGTGGCATTTACCTGTAAAGATTAGAAAAAAATGAGTAAAAAAACAACAAATACAATTCCATGTACAGATAAATAGTTACGCAGTTAGGTTGAACAACTCCTTTGTTAGAGAAATGTTTTAAAATTAAACATGTATGGTGAATTAACACTCCTCAGTTAGCAGGCTCAAGTAAGCTAAAACCCACATGGTATCAAAAACTAACTAGCAGAAATTGTTAACAAGTTATAAATGATTCAAACACACTTTGCTGTAGGCAACTATTTACTAGTTTAAAAAAATGATGTATGTCATAAAATATATTCACCCCACCCAGTATTGTAATCATCACTGATCCTCCACCAAATTTCACAGTGGGTGCGAGACCTGGAGAGGCCTACAAGCCACAATGTCTCGCACCCACTGTAAAATTTGGTGGAGGATCGGTGATGATCTGGGGGTGCTTCAGCAAGGCTGTAATCGGGCAAATTTGTCTTTGTGAAGGATGCATGAATCAAGCCCCTGTACAAGGTTGTCCTGGAAGAAAACTTCCTTCTTTCTGCTCTGACAATGTTCCCCAACACTGAGGATTGGTTTTTCCAGCAGGACAATGCTCCATGCCACACAGCCAGGTCAATCAAGGTGTGGATGGAGGACCACCAGATCAAGACCCTGTCATGACCAGCCCAATCTCCAGACCTGAACCCCATTGAAAACCTCTGGAATGTGATCAAGAGGAAGATGGATGGTCACAAGCCATCAAACAAAGCCGAGCTGCTTGAATGTTTGCGCCAGGAGTGGAATTAAGTCACCCAACATCAATGTGAACGACTGGTAGAGAGCATGCCAAGACGCATGAAAGCTGTGATTGAAAATCAGGGGTTATTCCACCAAATATTGATTTCGGGAACTCTTCCTAAGTTAAAACATTAGTATTGTGTTGTTTAAAAATGAATATGAACTTAGTTTCTTTGCATTATTCAAGGTCTGACAACACTGCATATTTTTTGTTATTTTGACCAGTTGTCATTGTCTGCAAATAAATGCTCAAAATGGCAATATTTTTACTTGGAATTTGGGAGAAATGTTGTCAGTAGAATAAAACAAAAATGTTCATTTTACCCAAACACATGTCTTTACATAGTAAAACCAGAGAAACTGATGCTTTTGCAGTGGTCTCTTAATTTTTTCCAGAGCTGTATAATTGTTTTGTTTAAATGACATTCAACCAGTTTTTGCCGAGTGGATTGTTTGACTGGCTCGTGTCCTCCTCTATTGGTTATGGTTGCTTTGCATAAACAAGAGAATACGTTGAACTCTAATATTGACCCATTTACAGAAGAGGAAGGAAAGAACATCAGTCATTGAAACATGAGCAGTCTGCAGAAATGGATATTTTTGTTGTTGTTGATTATCCATCGTTTGTTGTGAATGACGATTCCTATATTTGTTCATGCAAAATATAACATTACATATCACTCTCCATGAATTCTGTTTGAATTGAGTCTCACATTCTGTATACAGTAGTTGCATATTCTTCTCCAGCACTGTTTCCATAGAGCACTGAGGCTTGCCTTGCCTGGAGAAAGATAGCCCTCTGAGAAGGGGAAACTGGGTGTTGATACGCCCAGGGGCAGTGGAAAAAAACTCTCTGTGTGAACTGTCATCACCAGATAGCCACAAGGCCAGCTAATCTGCTGCCAGGCCATCATGTGGCACTTGCGCTCTCCCTGGCCGGCTTCCTCAGTTCGCAGGCAGGCACTAGGAGAGGGCTTGGGTTGGGTGTACCCGCAGCTGAGCTGGAAATCCTGAGCAGGGATAGGGATAGGATACATACTAATTACGAGATTGGGTTTCTTTCTTTCTAAAACATCAGATGTGATGTGATTGAATCTTAGGATGGAGACACATGTCCTGCATGGGGATGGGGAGGGACATACAGTAGGTTACGTAGGCATGTTACACTTGAAAACGCATGGACACGTCTGTCTGAGGGACGACTGTGTTATCTCATGCTGTAATGTGCGGGGACATGTCTGTAATATTCCATATTCCAGACAATGGAAAGTAAATCATTTAATCAGCCTCTGGGTGGAAACATCTCAATATACAGTACGTGGCTAAGGAGGAGACACTGCCCCATGATTTCATATCCTTCTAAGCACTTCCATGAAACCACTTGGTGGTTCCCCTTGCTTTGTTGCTGTGGAAAAGTGTTGGTCTTGTCATCAGGGTTTTATATGGAACCCATGTCCAATCGTGTTCTCAATGAAGAAGTATGTGTTTGATTGTGATACCATAGCACTTGGTTTTTTTCATTTTATTAATGTTGATTATTTTATTACCATATATAGCACAAATACATGAAAACAATTTGACAAGTTATCTTAAAAAAAGTTGTTTTGTTTTATTCAAAGATGAGATTTTAGATGAAAACCACTAAGAGTTTGACTGGGCTTTTATATAGACAGGAGTTGCAACAAGGCATCATCTTATAATCTCTTCAGGTGGCAGAGGGACCCTAGCCTCTGCATATCTCCTGCCAGTGAGATGGTCAGTCATAGGCACACCGGCGGTCACAAGTCATTAAGCAGTCAAATTCCACGTGACCGTTTAATCAAGGTAATTAGGATTCTTCAAGCTCTGATGCCGCTGATGGTCATTAGTAGCCTACCAAACTTACTAACTGCCTGGTACTCAGCACTCTATTGTCCCTCTAATCACTCTGACATCAATGGAAATGTATTCGATAATCGAATCAAACACTTAATGAGAGCCCATGAGCTCATGTTGCGCAACTTTTCAATTGGCTATGCAATTCTGCGAGAAAACAGAGTGATGGCATCTACTGAAAAGAGGATGATCAACATTCAATAGGCTAGGCCTACTATATCTTTTTTTAAACTTTCCTAATATTGAGCACATTGCTTATATTTACAACAGGAATATAGCCTACCTGGCTGGCATGAAAATAAACCATGGGGAAAAGCATCCTCCATTCGCTATTTAAGTACATAGATGACATGTATTTTTTTTCCCACTGCCCCTGTTTCGATACAGGTGCATGATAATGGTACATTCTAAATCAAAACAAATATCACACATATATTATTTAGTATATGTAAAGACAAGATTAAATCAAGAATAGTCTGATGGGTGACAATATTAGCCTATCACTTGTGAATTATATATTATCACTTGTGAATGATGCCCAGCATAAGAAACAATGCCTTTTTTTGCGACTTTTTCGAATCATAGTTGCACACCTCATGTAGCCTAGCCCAAGATTTGTATCACAACTAAAGTGTCCAAATAACTTCCTAAAATTAAGCACATTATTCCGCTTTACGAGGGGTGTAGAGCCTAACTGGCATACATAAGCAGGGCGTGAGTTTCAAGTTAGGGGAAGATCATTTTCATCATAAAAATGCACCTTTATAATAAAAGCATTACATGCATGCTTGCATTTGCGGTCTCTTTTGATAGTGGTGTTTTCTGCTTATGGAAAATTGGCGCTTATAGCCTACTACCATGTGCGCATTGCTGGGCTTATAATGTGAAGAAATAGCCTAATAGTTTATCAACATTTTAAGCTAAACGTTCTGATCTGTTACATCAGCCACAAAAAAAAGTTTATTTGATGCTTGTGGTTGTATTCATTTGGGATCTTTCGCATTCCATAACTATCCCAGACTATGTTTGGAATATTTATTTCTTGCACAGAATAGAATAGGTCAACCTTTGTACTATGGGGGTTTGTAGATTGACATAGGCTAGTGCTTTTGCTGTTCGTTAGGCCTACTCATCTTGTTGGCTGATGAAAAGTAAATGTGGACAGTTCTTTCAATATCTTCAATATGCATCTCGGAATTGGATAAGGACGTGCGCAGTTGCGTCCCCGATTTGTCTGTCTTCACTTGTAGCCTGTGAGAAAGACCCGATTACGTGATGGTGTGCGCAGCACTCAGCGAGAAGGGCACAATGGCCACTTGCCGCAATATGCTTGGATTTTTTTAGGGTGCATTACGGCCACCAAAGTGGATGCTGCCGTGAAATTCTATGCATTATCAAGTGCTTGTCAAATTCTGAATGAGTGACTTATGTAGTGTGTACAGCCTGCACTTAAAACAAAGCAGACCTCATGCCTTTCAAGCTACTTTTTTCAAATCATCATGCAGCCTTACAATGTATTAAAAATCAAAACATACAGCCCAACGTTTGTAGAAGAACTAAAGCTACATTAATAACTCTAAATTAAGCATATAGGAATACCTATTTCTTTGTTAACTGCTCAACACAGAATAGCCTCACGTGTGCACTCCCTCAAATAATTTGGAGACAGTATCCTTTCTATTTCATTCAGGTTTGTTCAATTGTATTCTTCATACTATAAAATAATATCATGGAATTCTAAGCAAATCTTGTCTGCTAAAGGAACTAGTGTAGTCCACAGCCATTTGGCATAGCCACGTCAGGACCAAACATAAGGACAACTCGAGAGTATGTTATTCTGTTCTTCTGAAATAGACTACATTTTCTTCATATCATGCTTTTTTTAGACCTTTCTAAAATAAATAATGGATTTATTGTGAAGGTGTAGGCTATATTACATGGATTTATTTGATTTTAAAAATATATATATGTTCCAAAGGTCAGCATCAGTGGCTTGTAGAAGCCAGGAGATGCCAAATGTGTTATTTTAATTCACAACAATTACCATGAGGCCGACAGTTATTTGCTTGACAATCACCAGCTGACGAAATTCCGTGACCACCACAGCCCTAGTCAGTCAGTGAGTTGGTCCGTCTGTCCATTGATCCGACAGATCAAGGTGGGAATCATGCCCCACCAACAGAGATAAATACACACTTCCTCTCTACCCTTTCACACCGCAATTTCCCACACCCCTAAAACCCTTGTTCTGTAGCATAGCCAGCTCAGAGGAAATGACAGACCACATCAAGAGGCTCTATTGCTTTGACAGGAACGCCTGCGCCAACTTTCAGTAGAGAGGGAAGACTCTAAGATATTCATGATTACGTGTTATTTGTGTTTATTTTATGCCAACTTTCACAAGTGGTAACACAACACGTCCAAACCTAATTTGATTTATACTCATTTTAACCTGTCATTTAAACTGCTGCTCTGAAGGCAGCTTGTTTATTTTCTATATTTAAATAGTCTAATAGCGGAGGTACATAAAGATGGCACCCCCCCAACAAATTCTTTTTTCACCCTATTGTACATTGCTCTCTGTTACTCTTTTTTTTGGTATAGTCATTAGCAGAGTATACATGATCTCAATTATATCTTCAAGACACCAGCAATTTGAAAAACAAAAAAGTTGATTGTGCTGATTTATTGGCACATCGAACCATATCGTGCGTTGTAGTTTAAAAACTTGGTCGATAGTACTAAAACAATGACGTCATATCTGAATTCTGCCAATTCTTTATGCACGTTCGCCATTGGCTTTGAATGTACTCTACGTCATTACCCATTAACAAATGATAAATTCCGGTCCCATGTTTAACAAACACAAATACATTCAATAGATTTACTGTACAATGTTTTGTCGTTTTACAAGCCAATGAACACAGACATGAATAAGTCCATCATTGACCTGCCTTTGACCTCAGTGAACTACGCAGACAGCTGGCAACGCTTGTAAACCACTCTCTCCATTAGTCTTTAACCTACTTCCTCCCTCCATCTCAGTTCCTACTTTTTTTTTACCTCTCTTTTGTAGACTTCCAGTCTCGTTTGATGAGTATTTCATGATGACTTTCAGTGTTAAAAGGGAAATCTGCAGTTGCTACATACATTTTTTGGACTTATAAATTAATAAAATACCTGTATATACCCATTAAGAATATAACTCCTAAATACTTAGTGAGCTTAGTTGAACTGTCTTAATCCATCAAAACCCAAAATATAAGCTTGTTTTACTCCAATGTTTGTAAACACTGTAATTGTAAACACACAGTGTATAGCCTCAAAACATGGATGGTGTCATGGATGGTCAGTCCCTGCATCCATAGCTCTGTCTATGAATTTGAATTTCTCCAGCCCCATTCCTTAGATATTTACCAAAACAGTGGTGGGGTGGCCACTTTTTTATTGTTTGAATTTCTGATGTCAAGGGCCAACTCTGAAATTTCAATTCAGTCAATTCAGGAAATAAACTGAAATTGTAATTCCTATTCCAATTTTTCTCATTAAAAAGTAATGAAGAGGAATTGAGGAAATGCCGCGGCTTCATTTAAATAGAATTGACCCCAACCCTGTCATTCACGTCTAGGTGACTAACCTGGTGATTTCCCTCAAAATGAGGCAACTGGCCTTGTAATTTCCCTGTTTCACAGCCGATTAGACTGTTGGCTACTCCTGGGTACAGTAGAGTAGCACGCTAGAGTGCACTTAAAAGTCATGTAAATCTAGTACTATTGATCTCACACTAGTGCTCAGTGGGATTAGCTAGAAATTGATGGAATGCACCAAACACAGTAGACAAAAATATATTGAATATAAATATTTAAATTCCCAGTGACCCTTATCATTGTCCTCTCCATTAAAATCAAAATGTCCACTGAGGACATGAAAGATAGTTGCTTGAATATTACTATTTTCTGTCTCAGTTTCTTATGTAGGCCATAATAGCCTTGAAAAAGAAAAGCTTAAACATATTATTTAAAGTTGCTAAACTAAGTTTGGCCCTGACGTTCACCTGTTTCCTCAATTTGTGACTAGCACCAAAAAGCTCCTCTCATTTGGACAACCTGAAGAAGTAAATCAACAGTGTTTTTCTGGCCAGGCCCTTCTAGCAGGCTCCCTTCTGAGACATGTTCTCGTCATGGTTAAAAATGGCAGCTGCTTGAAAAATCCACCCGGGGCAATGAATTATATTCAGCCATTCCCTAAACACTGCCTGTTTTTATTTTAGGGGGATACACAAGGCCACCCAAAACAAATTTGTATAAAGTTAGATTGTTCCACTCACTTTACTACAAACAAGAGGAGAGCACGCCAGGCCAGTCCAGGCGAGCTGTACTAATAGGACCCTACACCGCTTTTCCAAATTTCTTCTGCACAATTTTATTTAATGCCTTTCCTCCACAGGGAATCCACCCGAGTCTCATAAGTTTCTCCACCTGTTAGGAAATGTCTTTGAAACATTTCGGGTCTCTGTGAAAGATCATAAGAAAGTCAATTAATGAGCAAGTTTGTCTCTTGCTCAAAAGCACTCCATTCTGGAGAATATGAATCATCTTGTAGATTCATCTTTGGGTAACACGTAATATTGTCTGTGATTCATGCAGACATGAATAGTAGTTGGAGCAACAAACTCAGAATTGAGCCACGATGTCCCAAAGCTCTTTTACACCTCATTGTAGCCATCTCAACTGGTTCCGCCCAATCATAAGCACCTCCACAGAACTTAAGATTCGGTTTATAACGGCACGTGTGGTGGAATGTATGGAAACGTACTTCTCATGCAATAAAAACGTGCAATGATTAACTTTTTAGATTTGAGAAAGGGATGCCTTTGTCATCACTGATAAAATGTGTTATTGATGATCATAAAAAGGTAGCCCATCAAACACAATATGCAATACATTGTTCAAACATTTAATGGCATTGGCATCACATCCGAGGAACTGAAAAAGTTAGGAAAACAACACTCGTTCTTACCATTCACAGTATCACAACAGAACAGGAGCTAGGCAATGTTTTCAATGCACTTCATAGGCTATGTTATACTCTTTGCAATTCAAATGATGAAAGCTAGACAGGTGTACTAGTTAGCGGAGCATGAATTCCTTTTGGGTCCTGCACAGTGTAAGAGAAGTGCCGTTTAAAAACCACCTGGAACTGTACCTAGGTCTGCCAACCCCAGTCCCACTATTAGGGCCTGCGTTAGCTAAGAGAATTGGACGGATACCAGAAGTATGTCCAGCCAATGAGAAACAGGTGGCTGCCTGACCAGAAGTGAATTAACTGTAAGGACAAGTGTAAAATGGTGCTGGCAATAATTTAAGGAATTCGACACTGAAGAGGGAAATTGGCGTTGGAGGAATGATGGCACATGATAATTGGAGTTCAGCCTATTATCAGTACTGACAGTCTAGTTCTTCCGACATTCTCTCACGTCACCAACCCCAACCCAACAATCTCTTCTGTCTTTTGTCTTGTCACTGTTTATCATCAACAAGATTCAACAAGAGAGCCCCAAGCTACCACAACTACTACTACCACCACCACTGCGTTGATGCATTCCTGTCCAGGAAAAGTCACAAAGTAAAGCCCAGCACATTATATTAGTTGCGTTCTAACTTCTAACCTGACTTTTAGCAATCTGTTTGTTTATTTCCTTAAGTTCCCTTGTGTGTCCTTTAAAGCTCCTTGGCATGGGTCTGATTTTGCCTGGCAGCCCCTCTTCACCACACACCTTCCTTCTTGCCATCCGTAACTACCACACTGGTCGAATCCTGGTCCTGTCCAGAAGCCACTGCAGGTCTGATTTTTGTTGGCTTGGCTCCCCTCTGACATGCCTGGGAAGGGCAAGGAAAGGAAATGGGTGGACCAGCCGCTCTGCTCTCTCCCTCCCACCCTTCTGTTCATTCCCCCAGAGCCAGGCCTGGCCTTCATGGGCTGGGAGAAGCCAGCAGCCCAGTGTTTTTTGATTCCCTCCGCCGAGCCGAGCTTGTAAGGGAGCACGGCCCATCTGGTTCTAATAAATCCTCCATGCATGTGGCTGAGGCTGAGCTCTGAGCGGCTGAGCAACTGGAATTGCCTGCTGACCTGTTTGGGGACCTGATCGCCAGGCCCGCCGATGCAGTAATTTCTTTGTGGGAAAACAACATGGGGAGGAAGACTGTCAGAGCGCTGGGTGTGCACGTCATCAAACTATAGGGTCCCCAAACACTTTATCATCTCAGGACAACACTTACACAAAGCAGTCCCCCTGACCAAACCCCCTGTTGGGGCTTGGTGATGCATATGGGGTGTAATAGTTGTGGTGTATTGTAATTATGCATTCTTACCAATGGTGGGCAGTGTATCACTGTCTTCCATTGGGCCTCTCCATAAGAATCTGGATAAAATAATATTGGTTTCACAGTTGATCAAAGTCAGACAATGAAGGGCTGAAAGATTACACAGTCAAAGCAATTTCCTAATTAAGGTTGTGGCAGTCAGAGTAGTTGTATTTGTTGTTTCATTGTTGCAATTATCTCTATCAGGTCAAGGATTTCTGATGAAATTGAAGTAACAATACTTGTCCCTTTAGATATTGCTGTAGGACAATTTTCTCAACTAACAGGCCATCAGACTTAACTAAACATTGCGATCATGGCGCCGACAGAGATGGTCGCCTCGCTTTGCATTCTTACGTTTTTTTTATGTATTATTTCTTACACTGTTACACCAGGAAATCTTAAGTCGTATTACATAGAGCCAAGAAGAACTATTGGATATAAGAGCAATCAACTTACCAATATTACGACCAAGAATACTACTTTCCCAAAGCGGATCCTCCTCTGGCGCCGCAGAAGGGGCAGACGGAGCGGTATACTACTCGCCAATGTCCAGTCTCTTGACAACAAGGTAGATGAAATTCGAGCAAGGGTTGCCTTTCAGAGAGACATCAGAGAATGTAGCATTCTCTGTTTCACGGAAACATGGCTCACTCGGGATACGTTATCAGAGTCGGTACAGCCACCCAGTTTCTTCACGCATCACGCCGACAGAAACAAACATCTCTCTGGTAAGAAGAAGGGCGGGGGTGTATGTATTATGATTAACAAGTCATGGTGTGATCATAACAACATACAGGAACTCAAATCCTTTTATTCACCTGACCTAGAATTCCTTACAATCAAATGCCGACCGCATTATCTACCAAGAGAATTCTCTTAGATTATAATCACATCCGTGTATATCCCCCAAGCAGACACCTCGACGGCCCTGAAAGAACTTCATTCAACTATGTAAACTGGAAAACACATATCCTGAGGCTGCATTTATTGTAGCTGGGGATTTTAACAAGGCTAGTCTGAAAACAAGGCTTCTAAACTTTATCAGCATATCGAATGCGTGACCCGGGCTGGCAAAAATCTGGATCATTGCTATTCTAACTTCCGCGACGCATACAAAGCCCTCCCTCGCCCTCCTTTCGGCAAATCTGACCACGACTCCATTTTGTTGCTCCCAGCCTGTATACAGAAACTAAAACAGGAAACGCCCGTGCTCAGGTCTGTTCAATGCTGGTCCGAACATTCTGATTCCATGCTTCAAGATTGCTTCGATCATGTAGACTGGGATATGTTCCGGATAGCATCAGACAACAACATTGATGTATACGCTGATTCAGTGAGTGAGTTTATTAGCAAGTGCATCGTGATGTGGTACCCACGGTGACTATTAAAACCCCAACCAGAAACCGTGGATTGATGGCAGCATTCGCGAAAAACTGAAAGCGCGAACCACTGCTTTTAATCATGGCAAGGCGACCGGAAACATGACCGAATACAAACAGTGTAGCTATTCCCTCCGCAAGGCAATCAAACAAGCTAAGCGTCAGTATAGAGACAAAGTAGAGTCACAATTCAACGGCTCAGACACGAGACGTATGTGGCAGGGTCTACAGACAATCACGGATTACAAAAAGAAAACCAGCCCCGTCGCGGACACCAATGTCTTGTTCCCAGACAAGCTAAACAACTTCTTTGCTCGCTTTGAAGACAATACATTGCCACTGACACGGCCCGCCAAAAAAACCTGCAGGCTCTCCTTCACCGCAGCCAACGTGAGTAAATGATTTAAACGTGTTAACCCTCGTAAGGCTGCCGGCCCAGACGTCATCCCTAGCCGTGTCCTTAGGGCATGCGCAGACCAGCTGGATGGTGTGTTTATGGACATATTTAGTCAATCCCTATCCAAGTCTGCTTTTCCCACATGCTTCAAGAGGGCCACCATTGTTCCTGTTCCCAAGAAAGCTAAGGTAACTGAGCAAAACGACTATCGCCCCGTAGCACTCACTTCCGTCATCATGAAGTGCTTTGAGAGACTAGTCAAGGATCATATCACCTCCACCCTACCTGACACCTTAGACCCACTCCAATTTGCCCCAATAGGTCCACAGACTACGCAATTGCAATCACACTGCGTACTGCCCTAACCCATCTGGACAAGAGGAATACCTATGTAAGAATGCTGTTCATCGATTACAGCTCAGCATTTAACACCATAGTACCCTCCAAACTCGTCATTAAGCTCGAGACCCTGGGTCTCGACCCCCGCCCTGTGTGCCTGTGTCCTGGACTTTCTGACGGGCCGGCCCCAGCTGGTGAGGGTAGGAAACAACATCTCCACCCCGCTGATCCTCAAGGGTGCGTTCTCAGCCCTCTCCTGTACTCCTTGTTTACCCATGACTGCGTGGCCAAGCACGCATCCAACTCAATCATCAAGTTTGCTGACGACACTACAGTGGTAGGCTTGATTACCAACAACGACGAGATGGCCTACAGGGAGGAGGTGAAGGCTCTCGGAGTGTGGTGTCAGGAAAATAACCTCTCACTCAAAGGTCAACAAACAAAGGAGATGATCTTGGACTTCAGGAAACAGCAGAGGGAGCACCCCCCCCTATCCACATCGAGGGGACAGTAGTGGAGGAGCTGGAAAGTTTTAAGTTCCTCAGCTTACACATCACAGACAAACTGAAATGGTCCCCCCACACAGACAGCGTGGTGAAGAAGGCGCAACAGCATCTCTTCAACCTCAGGAGGCTGAAGAAATTTGCCTTGTCACCAAAAACACTCACAAACTTTTACAGATGCACAATCGAGAGCATCCTGTCGGGCAGTATCACCGCCTGGTACGGCAACTACTCTGCCCACAACCGTAAGGCTCTCCAGAGGGTAGTGAGGTCTGCACAACGGATCACCGGGGACAAACTACCTGTCCTCCAGGACACCTACACCACCCGATGTCACAGGAAGGCCAAAAAGATCATCAAGGACAACAACCATCTGAGCCACTGCCTGTTCACCCCGCTATCATCCAGAAGTCTGAGGTCAGTTCAGGTGCATCAAAGCTGGGACCGAGAGACTGAAAAACAGCTTCTATCTCAAGGCCATCAGACTGTTAAACAGCCATCACTAACATTGAGTGGCTGCTGCCAACATACTGACTCAAATCTCTAGCCACTTCAATAATAAATAATTGGATGAAACAAATGTATTACTAGTCACTTTAAATAACATGAATTTAAATTTACATACCCTACATTACTCATCTTATATGTATATACTGTACTCTATACCATCTACTGCATCTTGCCTATGCCGTTCGGCCATCGCTCATCCATATTTTATATGTACATATTCTTATTCATTCCTTTACACTTGTGTGTATAAGATAGTTGTTGTGAAATTGTTAGATTACTTGTTAGATATTACTGCACGGTCGGAACTAGAAGCACAAGCATTTTGCTACACTCACATTCAAATCGGAGGGCCTATTGTCTGGACCTCTGGCAGTCTCTATGGGGGTGCCACAGGGTTCAATCCTCGGGCCGACTCTTTTCTCTGTATACATCAATGATGTCGCTCTTGCTGCTGGTGATTCTCTGATCCACCTCTACGCAGACGACACCATTCTGTATACTTCTAGCCCTTCTTTGGACACTGTGTTAACTAACCTCCAGACGAGCTTCAATGCCATACAACTCTCCCTCCGTGGCCTCCAACTGCTCTTAAACGCAAGTAAAACTAAATGCATGCTCTTCAACCGATCGCTGCCCACACCTGCCCGCCCGTCCAGCATCACTACTCTGGACGGTTCTGACTTAGAATATGTGGACAACTACAAATACCTAGGTGTCTGGTTAGACTGTAAACTCTCCTTCCAGACTCACATTAAGAATCTCCAATCTAATCTAGAATCGGCTTCCTATTTCGCAACAAAGCATCCTTCACTCAGGCTGCCAAACATACCCTCGTAAAACGGACTATCCTACCGATCCTTGACTTCGGCGAAGTCATTTACAAAATAGCCTCCAACACTCTACTCAGCAAATTGGATGCAGTCTATCACAGTGCCATCCATTTTGTCACTAAAGCCCCATATACTACCCACCACTGCGACCTGAATGCTCTTGTTGGCTGGCCTTCGCTTCATACTCGTCGCCAAACCCACTGGCTCCAGGTCATCTATAAGTATTTTCTAGGTAAAGCCCAGCCTTATCTCAGCTCACTGGTCACCATAGCAGCACCCACCCGTAGCATGCTCTCCAGTAGGTATATTTCACTGGTCATCCCCAAAGCCAATTACTCCTTTGGACGCCTTTCCTTCCAGTTCTCTGCTGCCAAGTACTGGAACGAACGGCAAAAATCACTGAAGCTGGAGACTCATATCTCCCTCACTAACTTTAAGCACCAGCTGTCAGAGCAGCTCACAGCTCACCTTTGCACCCCAGTATTTCTACTTGCATATTCATCTTCTTCACATCTATCACTCCAGTGTTTAATTGCTATATTGTAATTACTTCGCCACTATGGCCTATTTATTGCCTTACCTCCCTTACCTTACCTAATTTGCACACACCGTATATAGCCTTTTTCTATTGTATTATTGACTGTATGTTTGTTTATTCCATGTGTAACTCTGTGTTGTTGTTTGTGTCGCACTGCTTTGCTTTATCTTGGCCAGGTTGCAGTTGTAAATGATAACTTATTCTCAACTAGCCTACCTGGTTAAATAAAGGTGAAATAAAAAAAGATTAAAAAAAATAAAAAAATTGAAATCATTTCAAATAGTATTTGAACCCAGGTCTCGTTCAGACTAACCACAACCTGAACTACCACATAAAATGACTCACCTGACACTGACTGCACAGGCGTGGCCATCCCTGCTCAGGCTCAGTTTTTCCCCCACCTTTGAGAAGAGAAAAGCCAAGGTTTGAAACCAAAGCACAAACCCACCCAGCTTCAAGCTATCCCAGTTGTTTGCTTTAATATAGATGTTGCTGATGCATGGTGGATAGATGTAAGGATGAAATATGAGAAAATTATGACTAGTTTGTTACCCGCAATCTAAACAGAGAAAAACAGTTGAAAACTCTTCTAAGAGGGCGTCCTGTGGTCAAACAGGCTCTGAGGTGATGGCTGTGACGTCATTTTCTGTTATGTCCAGGCAACACTGTATTTCATAGAGGACTTTGTCAACGGGGGAATTCTACTATGGTGTACATTTTAGGACTGTAAACTCTCCTTCCAGACTCACATTAAGCATCTCCAATCCAAAATTACATCTAGAATCGGCATCCTATTTCGCAACAAAGCATCCTTCACTCATGCTGCCAAACATACCCTCGTAAAACTGACTATCCAACCAATCCTTGACTTCGGCGATGTCATTTACAAAATAGCCTCCAACACTCTACTCAGCAAATTGGATGCAGTCTATCACAGTGCCATCCGATTTGTCACCAAAACCCATATACTACCCACCACTGCGACCTGTATGCTCTTGTTGGCTGGCCCTCGCTTCATATTCGTCGCCAAACCCACTTGCTCCAGGTCATCTATAAGTCTTTGCCAGGTAAAGCCCCGCCTTATCTCAGCTCACTGGTCACCATAGCAGCACCCACCCGTAGCACGCTCTCCAGCAGGTATATTTCACTGGTCACCCCCAAAGACAATTCCTCCTTCGGCCGCCTTTCCTTCCAGTTCTCTGCTGCCAATGACTGGAACGATTTGCAAAAATCACTGAAGCTGGAGACTTATATCTCCCTCTCTAGCTTTAAGCACCAGCTGTCAGAGCAGCTCACAGATCACTGCACCTGTACAAAGCCCATCTGTAAATAGCCCATCCAACTACCTCATCCCCATACTGTTATTTATATTATTTATTTATTTATTTTGCTCCTTTGCACCCCAGTATCTCTACTCGCACTCTCATTTTCTGCACATCTATCGCTCCAGTGTTTACTTGCTATATTGTAATTATTTCGTCACTATGGCCTATTTATTGCCTTTACCTCCCTTATCCTACCTCATTTGCACACACTGCATATGGACTTTTTCTATTGTATTATTGTTTGTTTATTCCATGTGTAACTTTATGTTGTTGTTTGTATCGCACTGCTTTGCTTTATCTTGGCCAGGTCGCAGTTGCAAATGAGAACCTGTTCTCAACTAGCCTACCTCGTTAAATAAAAGTGAAATAAAAATTAAAAAAATATAAATAACATCTGCTAACCATGTGTATGTGACCAATACAATTTTATTTTATTTTATTTTATTTTATTTGAGCTTCCCACTTTTCAGGCAAATACCATGACCATGATCAGCAATAAGGGACCTTGGGGGTTTGTGGTGTACAATATGGCCAATATACCACGGCTAAGGCCTGTATCCAGGCACTCCGCTTTGCGTCGTGTTAAGAACAGCCCTTGGCCATGGTATATTGGCCATATACCAGACCTCCTCTGCCCAGTAAATCTGCACACAGAGTTGCAGTTACAGTGAGAAAATGAGCAGCATGGGCACAAGCAAAACAACATGCAACAGAGTCAAATGCCTATACCCAGCCTTGACAGATTAGGTAATTCACTACTCTGTTGGTAATGTCTGTCTCTGGATCCCAGGCCTGTATTTATGACCTTGGCTGCTAGGTCCTGCTGACTCATGCTTATGAGGTCAAAGTCATCAAGGTTACCTCACCATAGGAGACAACATAACATCTGTCCTTCTCTTTCACACCTTCGCTGTGTGGCGGAGTTTCCTCCCTCACTCAGACCTCCCTGCCTCTCTGTAGTCACCCCCTCTCTCTCTCTCTCTCTCTCTCTCTCTCTCTCTCTCTCTCTCTCTCTCTCTCTCTCTCAAGGCTTGGTCTATTTTAATACACTGACTAGACAAAGCTATTAATAGACACTAGGTGAAATATAGTAGGCTACAGGGTTGTATCCATTAAGGCTATAGAACTGACAGGTCTTTATTCATGTATTTAACCTTTATTTATACAGGTAGGGCAATTAATAGAAAATACAAGTAAAAGTCACCCAGTAAAATACTACTTGAGTGACAGTCTAAAAGTATTTGGTTTTAAATATACTTAAGTATCAAAAGTACATATAATTGCTAAAATATACTTAGGTATCAAAAGTAAAAGTAAAAGTTTGAATAATTTCAAATTTGTTATATTAAGCACACCAGAAGGCACCATTTTCTTGTTTTTTAAATTTACGGATAGCCAGGGGCACACTCCAACACTCAGACATCATTTACAATTATAAACTGGGTGGTTTGAGCCCTGAATTCTGATTGGCTGAAAGCCATGGTATATCAGACCGTATACCACGTGTAAGACAAAATATTTATTGCTCTAATTACGTTGGTAACCAGTATAATAATACCAATAATGCTCCTCTGGGGTTTGTGATATATGGCCAATATACCATGGCTAAGGTCTGTGTCCAGACACTCCGTTTTGCGTTGTGCATAAAAACAGCCCTTAGACGTGGTATATTTGCCATATACCACACCTCCTCTGGCCTTATTGCTTAAATGAAGCATGTGTGTTTAGTGAGTCCGACATATCAAAGGCATTAGGGATGACCTGGGATGTTCTTTTGATAAGTGCTTGAATTTGACCATTTTCTTGTCCTACTAAGTATCAAAATGTAACTAATACTTTTCGGTGTCACGGACATTTTTCTGTTTAAAAAGCAGTGTTGGAAAAAGTACAGAATTGTGATACTTGAGTACAAGTAAAGATACCTTAATAGAATATGACTCAAGTAAAAGTGAAAGTCACCCAATAAAATCTTACTTGAGTAAAAGTCTAAAAGTACTTAGTGTTTTAAATATACTTAAGTATCAAAAGTAAATGTAATTGCTAAAATATACTTAAGTATCAAAAGTAAAAGTGTAAATCATATACAATTTCTTATATTAAGCAAACCAGACAGTACCATTTTCTTGTTTATTTATTTATTTAAGGATAGCTCCAACACTCAGGCATCATTTTCAAACGCAGCATGTGTTTAGTGAGTCTGCCAGATCAGATGCAGTAGGGATGACCAGGTACAGTATGTTCTCTTGAGAATTGTGTGAATTAGACCATTTTCTGTCCTGCATAGCATTCAAAATGTAACGAGTACTTTTGAGTGTCAGGGATAATGTATGTAGTAAAAAGTACATAATATGCATTAGGAATGTAGTAAAGTAAAAGTAAAAGTTGTCAAAAATATTAATAGCAAAGTACAGATACCTCAAAAAACTACTTAAGTAGTACTTTAAAGTAGTTTTACTTAAGTACTTTAAACCACTGCCAATGTATCAAATTAGCATCATTAGCAAATTTCACAGTCTACTACACATCAGTAGACACTGGCAGCTGACAGCCAAAGGCAAATGATTACATGAAAGCTTGAGAAACATGTAAGCATTCAGAGAATATGTTAAATCCTTCACTCCAGATATACTACTGTATTTACTGTAGCATGGCCTGACCAGGCATTTCCCAATGTTTTGCTTGGTGTAAAAGGTGGCACACAGGAAAATCATGTGCCTCAGCCGTCAGTCACTTTTATTAATTACACAATATCCCACAGGTATTATCCTGTAATCAAAATGTGGAATAATAGGATTTCGTTTTGGGTTGGGGTAGGGTAGGGAGACCACACAAGAGGTTATACTAAGCTTGTATTGTTCATGCTGCTTCATCTGATTAAAGCTTTAAATGTGATTATGAAAGAGAATGACATAAACTTACTTCACAGGAATGTAGACATCTACTGGAACCATACACATTTAGTGTCCCTCTCCAAACCAAGTGGGCAGAAACTATTCCACTATAATTTCATAATGTAACCACAACTTTATGAGACTCTTGCATATACAAGTGCATTGGCTACTGATATGCAGACATAAATATGTTAGATGATCATTTGGAATCTGTAAAACATGCCATTGTGTAATGGTATATGTATGTACTTCAGGGTAAGGGAGTCCACTTATGATTAATCTATCAGTCTGGTGAGAATATATCGTTGTTATAGTTGATTTGGGGGTGAATCATATTGATTTGGTGTTTAGCCTGAACCTATGCCATAGTCTAATGAAACGTGACAAGGGCTTGTCCTGGCAGCTCGATCAGGTTTTCTAAACACTCTGTGGGTAGGTGGACATTTCCATGACTTCATTTTGGAGTGCCTTCATTGTGTAATACAGTCCTGCAACTCAAACCAGACTCTCCGGAAGCCCCTGATCTACAAGGACCCCACTGGGACAAGAAATTATATCTAAAAAGGAACATTTGATTTTCCCCATGTGGCAGCCATAGTTGGAAACTCATACATGAGGTAAACCATGGTTGCTATGGCGGTATCGTTTTGATAAATTGAATACACCTAACCCCACACGTCTCATCCCCATACAAAACATACACATACAAACATCAACTACGTCTCACCTGGCCAGATCCACTAGCACACACCCCCATCTCCAGTGCCCGCATCACTTTCCGCCTCATGGCCTGAAACTGCACCATTTTGTTTCTCTAGCCCACGCACTTTCAACATTTAAAAAAATAAATCATTTGATTTTTCCATTGTGTTAATGATTGATTTCCGCGTCTTTATTATACTTTTAAAAAAAATGAGTGATGAGAAGAGAATCGTCTAACACATCGGGTATCTCTCTACACCCCCATATGCCATGTCTTGAAATATGCACAGATGTATTAAAAGTACATTTACATTGTAATCATTCTGACAGCCAACTTTCTAGCTCTGCCCACAACTTCAGGACTTTTTTTGCATTCCCAGAAAGCATGGATTATTGAGTCATTATTTGTTTTACACATAAGACATGACTCTGCTATTGTGCTGTAGAATGTATTCATTTTGTCTCTTGTTTAATAATTTATATACATTAGTTTATACTGAAGTAAGCGTATGCTCCAACTTTCCCTCCATCTTTTGCAAACATCAGTTCTTTTAAGTCTTGTTTCCAATAATGTATATTTGTTTCTAAGATATTGTCAGTTGGATATGTTCTCTGCAAGGTTTTGTATATCTTCCCTATTACATGAACATCTTTTTCTGACTCAAATAAGATTCCCTCAAGGTTGCTCTGATGTCCAAAAGATTTCAAATTGAAATTTTGTAATGAATAATATTTGAAACTATCTACATTGGTCAGTTCAAAATTACTTTTTAATTCTGTCATGGAAATAAATATATTTCCTGTTACCAAGTCATTTACAGTTTTTATGCCTATAGTTTTCCAAGTGGACCAATTTATCAGTGAATTCTGAAAAGCTATCCAAGGATTGTTCCATAAGGTTGTGTTTTTAGGAAGTGATATTGATTCTTGTAGAATACATTTCATTTTATTCCATATTGTTATAGTGTTCTTAATTATGAAGTTGTTAATGTTCTTAGCTTTATACTTTGAAAACAGACAGGTAAAAATATTAGGAAAATGTAAACTTTCCTTTTTATTCTATGAATTTTATTTGCCCATATGAAGGCTGTTATGATTTATTTATTTATTTGTTTTTAGTTATGTATTTGCAACAAAGAAAACAAGTGATAGACAACAATACATATAAAAACAAGTGTAAACAAAAAACAACAGTGTGCAGGTGTGGTTGGAAGCCCAAGGGCTTATATGAAAACCACACCACAAAAAACAATATACAAAACACAAAAATATACAAAAATAAAGAAGGTTTGTTAAAACAGATAACAAAACCTACTAATTATAAATGTACACATGAATTGATCAGTAATCATAACAACAAAAAATATAAATATATTTTTTGTTTAAATGTGTGTGTGTGTGTGCATGTGAGTTTGTGAGAGTTAGGTTATATGGAGGAGATTACTGAGTAGTTTGGTTCATCAGGCTGACCTAGTCTTCGCGTGGAATTTGTTGAGGGATGATGATGTTTTGGCAATGTGAAGATAAGATTTCCAGAGTATGTTACCTTTATATCTGATAGAGAATGTACTATGTGAGGTGCGGCAGTGTGGAGGGTGAAGTTTACCGCAGTGTCTTGTGTTATATACAGTACCAGTCAAACGTTTGGACACACCTACTCAGTTTTTCTTTATTTTGACTATTTTCTACATTGTAGAATAATAGTGAAGACAACAAAACTATGAAATAACACATATGGAATCATGTAGTAACCCAAAAAGTGTTAAACAAATCAAAATATACACTGTAGCTTGAAATGAAACCCCTTTCTGTCAAAATTAGCATTGTGTAATATCTTAAAATGTAGCTAGCTAACGCTAGACTATCTTACCCGTATAAATCATCATGCATGATGGACGCGTCTCCCTGTCACGGATGCCATGCCACAGTTGCCCTTAGTTTGAAGATGTAATCCGGAGACAGGTGTTTTCGCCATCTCTTTAGCTGTCATACTCTAATTCCACTGATTTCAAAACTTGATCCTCCTGAAAGTGGAGAGCAACACTCCACTACACAATACATTTTTTTAAACGCGTTCGACAGGATTTCCAATACAGACTGACCAGCTCAAATATACAGAAGCCTTCTATATGGAAGACCAATCCAAACTATTCTCTCGGCATGTCCAGCCCAACAAATTGAATATTGTTGAGTAATGGAATAAAGTTATCTATATTTGTTGTTTGTTGTCACGTATTAAGCACCTTAAGTACTTAATATCTTTTGTGGTTCACTTATAGGATTGCTGTAGATCGTGAGTTATCATTTTTAATGTTACATTTTTCCTAATGTCATCCTGAGATTTCTTTTATATTATTACATTTCTTTTTACCAAAGGGGGCATTGAGTTGTCAATGTTGATCAGGTATATCAGGAGATCATCTGCAAATATGTTTAGTTTATATTCATGTTTACCAATATTGATACCTGTTACATTTGGTTTCTGTCTTATTCTTTCTGCAAGCGGTTCCATTGCCAGTTCAAACAGGAGGGGGGAGAGGGGACATCCCTGTCTTGTGCCCCTTTCTTAAGCAATATAATCAGAGAAGGTATTATTTGTGTATATATTTGCTTTAGGACATGTATACAACCTTTTTATTAAATGTATTATTTCAGCTAGAAAGTTGAAAGCTTCCAAAGTTTTGAATAGAAAAGGCCATTCAAGACAGTTTAAAGCCTTTTCAGCATCAACAGACATCATTGATAAATCTATATCTTGTTTTTTTGCGTATTGTATTCAACTGATTCAACAATATTCAACATGTTCTTGTATTTGTTTGTAAGTGTCTATTTTTTATAAACCCTGTTTGATTGGTGCAGCGGTCTAAGGCACTGCATCTCAGTGCTAGAGGTGTCACTACAGACACCCTGGTTCGATTCCAGGCTGTATCACAACCGGCCGTGATTGGGAGTTCCATAGGGCGGCGCACAATTGACCCAGCATTGTCTGGGTTTGGCCAGTGTAGGCCGTCTGTGTAAATAATCATTTGTTCTTAACTGACTTGCCTAGTTAAATAAAGGTTACGTTTAAATAATAATAATAATAATAATAAAGTCTAGTAAGACTTTTGCCATTTTATTGCTTATAAGCTTGTTCCCACAGTTTCCATGCATGCTTTTCAGTACAGACTTATCATATCAGAAGCCACTTCGCACAAATGGAAAACGCTCTGTATCAGTGAGTGAAATAACACCTTTGTATCATCAATTTGCGGGTAAAGGAGGAGAAATACCCAGCACACCTTCCTTCCAAAGCTGCCCATATGCTAACCTTTTTTGCTTGGTTGGTTGGTTGGTTTATGCCTTGCATTTACTTTTTTCATACAGTAGCGTGGAATTTGGAATTGAAGCAACAAGAAATGTTCCTTTCATAACCCTTCTCTAATAACAGAAACATCTTCTGAGCACATGCGTTTGAACTGACCTTTGGCTTTCAGACAACAAAAAATATATATATATTCGATATGACAGTACTTTCAATTTTCGAACAAACCCTGTCCCCTGTAGTACTTCATTATTTCTTATACAAGAGTGCATATATTTTCCACATAGAGGGCACCATGAAAAGAGAAACACCTGGTACATATCAGTACAATTTCAAGGGAGGAGAGGAAACCATATGCAGTACCAATCTTCAAAAGAAGTTAGAATGCATATCTAAATGCATTAGAAGATTCAAACAATTCTGCATGAAATGTATCGCTGAGCTGAAATGCCTCTTTACCCTTGACATTTGTAAACACTGGATAGTTTCAAAGCAATAATGGTTTGACCAAGCATCTGCGAAAATTTGACAGTTATTGCCCGTGGCATACCATGTGTGTTTGCAGACATATTGTGGTATAGAGATAATTGCTCTGTTTGATCCCAGCTAAACAGACTGAATCAAATCAGTACCCACTGGAAACACCGGTCAATATTTGTGACCTTTTACTTATTGTTAAAGCAGGCCTTTGCACTAAAATATCACATACATATTAGCTTTTTAAATATATATTGGGATTTTACATAATGTTTTGGGGTTATTAGTTGCAAATCTTTTTCGATAAAGTTAATGTAATAACAACGTATGTAGATTGACCAAACAATGCTAATGGTAGTCCACCAAAATGATGAATTTACCACTGATGCAGTCTTTCAGATTGAAAGTACTGTGAATCAAGTCAAACAGCGCAGTCGTTTCCCGGCCCTGCATACGAAGGTGTCATTTCATAACAAATAACATGTAGTGGGTGGGATGATAAGGAGAGAGTACTCACTCTCCTTGGGACAAAGCACGCACATGGAAGTTAGATAAACTTTAAACAAGGCCTGGACATCCTGAATGGTGGACAGTGGTTTGGCACGTCTCTTTGGACCAGAGAGGAAGAGAGATTTGGCTGTGTTTCGAATGGAGAGGTCCCTGCTGATAAGATGTATTTGTGATGTCTAAACAGAGATGGAGATATTTGTTGTGTTTCACTGCTTTAAATGAGCCAGTCAGCATTGTAATCTTTACAAAATTGTTGTTGCAGTTTAAATATTTATCATGGTGAATTTGCAGTCATTTGGAATATTTGGAAATCCCAGGCTTTTTTCTTAGCCGTACGCAACAGCATGATTGGTTTACTGTCTTGAGATCCTTACTCTGCAGCACCTGATTAGAGGATGGTATACTTATATCTGGGTATACTTCTGTAAAGACACATGTTCCTCATTATGATTGATTAGAGCACATCAATCTATGAGTCTTGTTTACTACTATACTGTACTGTTGCTGTGGTCTCTAGAACTATGCACATCTCAAAGTCTTGTTTATAACAGTGTTATAGACTGTAGCTTGATTACTATTTAATCTATTCCCTGTGGAAATGTGTATAGGCCTCTCTTTAGGGCAAAGGTAAATTAAATATTGGCAATAATAATCCCTTCACACAACAGATTAAATACATGTAAAGATTGAATATAACTCAAATTAAATATTGAGAAGGTGAATCATGAGGCCAGCATGAGTCAATTAAGAGACACAGCTATTGTGAAATAAATTAATTTCCCCCCAATTTTAGACAATTATCATGAATATTAATTCAACATGAAAGCAATTTTGGAAGGGCAGGATAACTTAAGGTAGTCCTATTTTCCCAAAGTCAAAGTTTCCACTTGTTTATGTTTATTTTGACCTGGTTAGAAAGGGAGAGGACATGAAGCAATGGCTCCGTGTTGAGATGAAATGAGAAAGGTTTTTCCTCTCTGTTTTACTCTCTGCTTCCCTAATAATGCCAAGTGATTCGAGTGTCCCAGCACTGCATGCTTAGTGTAAAACCAATGTCTATAAGCCTATAATCATATTCCAGTATACTTTACTGCACTGCAAGTGTTGTGTTGGTATCCACTACTTCGAGGTAAAATACATTGCCTAAGTTTGTTTACTGATTTAGATTTTCATAACTTCAAAACAAAGAGAGGTTGGGAAAAATGCATGATGTATCCATATTTTAATGACATTTACATTGAGATTTTTGTCATTTTGCAGAAGCTCATATCCAGAGTGACTTACAGTAAGTGCATTCATCTTAAGATAGCTAGGTGTGACAACCACATTCTCACTAATTGGTAGGGTTTCAGATGTTTTTGTAAGATGGGCAGGGACTCTGCTGTCCTAGCTTCAGGGGGAAGCTAGTTCCACCATTGGGGTGCCAGGACAGAGAAGAGCTTTGACTGGGCTGAGTGTGAGCTGCCCTCCCATAGGGGTGGGCCAAGAGACCAGAGGTGGCAGGACGGAGTACTCGGGTTGGGGTGAAGTCTTTGAGCATACCCTGAACATAGGGAGGGGCAGTTCCTCTTGCTGCTCCATATGCAAGTACCATGGTCTTGTAGAGGATGTGAGCTTTTATTGGAAGCCAGTGCAGTGAGCAGAGAACTTGGTAAGGTTGAACAGCAGGCGGGCTGAGGTGTTCTGGATAAGTTGCAGAGGTTCAATGGGACAAGCGGGGAGCCCAGCCAACAGCGAGTTGCACTAGTCCAGACCGGAGATGACAAGTGCCTGGATTAAGACCTGCACTGCTTCCTGTGTGAGGTGGGTTCGTTCTCTATGGATGTTGTAGAGCATGAACTTGCAAGAGCGAGTCACTGCTTGATGTTTTACAGAGAACGACAGGGTATTGTCCAGGGTCACGCCAAGGTTCTTTGGACTCTGGGAGGTGGACATCGTGGAGTTGTCAACCAGGATGGAGAGGTCTTGGAGCGGGCAGGCTTTCTCCAGGAGGAAGAGCAGCTACGTTTTGTTGAGGTTGAGCTTGAGGTGGTGGGCTGACATCCAAGGGGAGATATCTGCCAGGCATGCAGAGTTGTGAGTCGTAGGGGGGGAAGGTGAAAAGTAATTGAGTGTTGTCTGCAGAGCAATAGTAGGAGAGACCATGTGAGGATATGATGGAGTGGAGTGACTTGGTGTATAGAGAGAAGAGGTAGATGGCCTAGAACCGAGCCCTGTTGGACACCAGTAGTGAGAGTACCTGGTGCAGACACAGATCCACTCCATGTCACCTGGTAGGAGTGGCCTGCCAGGTAGGATGCAATTCACGAGTTTGCAGAGCCTGAGGCGGTCAGCCTTGAGAGGAGAGGAGGATCTGATGGTTCACTGTGTCAAAGGCAGGAGATAGATCTAGGAGGATGAGAACAGAGGAGAGAGTAAGCTTTGGCAGTGCGGAGCGCCTCCGTGACACAGAGATCAGTCTCGATTGAGTGAACCATCTTGAAGTCTGACTGATTAGGGTCAAGAAGATTGTTCTAAGAGAGATAGCGAGAGAGTTGGTCAGAGACAGCATGCTTAAGTGTTTTGGAAAGAAAAGAAAGAAAGGATAGTTTTTGATGTCAGAGGGGTTGAGTGTTGGTTTCTTGAGGAGGGCAGCGACTCTGGCCATTTTGAAGTCAGAGGGGACGCACCCTGTCAAAATCAAATACAAATCAAATAATGTATTTTTAGACTAACAGTGAAATGCTTACTTATGGGCACTTCCCAACAATGCAGGGAGAAAGAAAATAGAGAAATTATAATAAAACACGTAACAATAAATACACAGTGGTACCAGTACCGAGTCGATGTGCACGGGTTCTAGGTAATTGAGGTAGATATGGACATGTACATATAACTAGGAAAGACAGATATTAAACAGTAGCAGCAGCATATGTGAGTTTGAAAGGTTAGTGCAAAAAGGGTCAATGTAGATAGTCCAGGTAGCTGGTTAAATATTGAACTAACTATTTAGCAGTCTTATGGCTTGGGGGTAGAAGCTGTTTAGGGTCCTGTTGGTTCCAGACTTGGTGCATCGGTACCGCTTGCTGTGCGGTAGCAGAGAGAACAGTCTATGACTTGGATGGCTGGAGTCTTTGGCAATTTTGACACTGCCTGGTATAGAGGTCCTGGATGGCACACAGGTCCTGGAGCTCGGCCACAGTGATGTACTGGGCTGTATGCACTACCCTCTGTAGTGCCTTGCGGTTGGATGCCAAGTAGTTGCCATACCAAGCAGTGATGGAGCCAGTCAAAATGCTCTCAATGGTGCAGCTGTAGACATTTTGAAGATCTGAAGCCTCATGCCAAATCTTTTCAGCCTCCTGAGGAGGAAGAGGCGTTGTTGTGCCCTCTTCACGACTGTGTTGGTGTGTGTGGACCATGATAGATCCTTAATGATGTGGACACAGAGGAACTTGAAGCTCTCAACCCGCTCCACTACAGCCCTGTTGATGTGAATGGGGGCGTGCTCGACCCTCCGTTTCCTGTAGTCCATGATCAGCTCCTTTCTCTTGCTGACGCTGAGGGAGAGGTTGTTGAACTGGTATCACACTGCCAGGTCTCTGACCTCCCTATAGACTGTCTCATCATCGTCGGTGAGCAGGTCTACCACTGTTGTGTCATTGGCAAACTTAATGATGGTGTTGGAATAGTACAAGGCCACACAGTTATGGGTGAACAGGGAGTACAGGAGTGGATTAAGCACACCCGAGGGACCCACGTGTTGAGGGTCAGTATGGCGGATGTGTTGTTGCCTACCCTTACTACCTGGGGGCGGCCCGTCAGGAAGTTCAGGATCCATTTGCAGAGGGAGGTGTTTAGTCCCAGGGTCCTTAGCTTAGTGATGAGCTTTGAGGGCACTATGATGTTGAACGCTGAGCTCAATTAACAGCATTCTCACATAGGTGTCCCTCTTATCCAGGTGGGAAAGGGCAGTGCTGAGTGAAATAGAGATTGCGTGGATCTGTTGGAGCGGTATGCAAATTGGAGTGGGTCCAGGGTGTCTGGGATGATGGTGTTGATGTGAGAGATGACCAGACTTTTAAAGCCTTTCATGGCTACATATGTGAGTGCTACGGGGCGATAGTCATTTAGACAGGTTACCTTGGCATTCTTGGGCACAAGGACTATGGTGGTATGCTTGAAACATGTAGGTATTACAGACAGTGGTCAGGGATGAGTTGATGAGGGAAGTGATGAATGGGAGAAGGTCTCCAGAGAGGGTGCATAATGGCTGAGGAATTATCCGTAATGACAGACCATATTGTTGTTTCTTCTTAACATTTAAACCATATGCCTAAGTGATCATCATTAAGGCTGTGCCTGCCACCATTTAGATGTGGGAACGAGATGTGTTTTATAGCCGCTATGTTTCACTAAGATAGAAGCACTAATCACCTTAACTCAGCTAGTGGCAACCTGCTCCTCCTCAGGCACCGAACCCTCTACATATCATTACACTGTCTCCCTTGGTCTATCACAGATAACTGGATACACAAGATTCATTCATTGACGCTAGCTAGCATGTTGATTATTGGTCATTGTTGCTACGTGCAACTCCAGTGGATGCTCTTCAATGGATGGTTTCTTCAGGTTTGAACATTCCACTTCAGAATGTCAAAATACTTGTAATTAAGCAGGTACGATGCATCTTGTAAATGGGTAGAAATTAGCATTAAAACGAATTAACCAGAAACATCTACATTTGCCCATTTTTTACTGTCTTAATATGTACTGTGAACCACTGAGTTCATCTTAACACCATTAAAGGACAGGTTGCACAATCTATTTGAGATTCTAGCAGGCCTCATACACATCTAGCAGGCCTCATACACTCCCTGTTTTCCTGTTTATGTAAAGTGTTTTACTTTCCGTCATGCTCACCTCATACTGCACCAGCACAACCGCTCTCTCTCTCTCTGAGTCACTTAGCCTGCCCTGCCCAAAGGTCCTGCATAGCCTCCTCCAGCCTCCACCCTAACAGAAGAGCCTGCATGCGTGGCAGGAGTCAAGCTTATACCAACAGATAGCATCATAGTAACTGTGATTGCAGCACAGACAGTGAGCGATGATTTCCTCTTCACTGGAGATGGTGTAGCATGCTGCTTAACATGGAGAGGGGATTTCAGTGTACATTTTAGGACAGACCTTGGTGGTTTGAAGCTGAGGGTGTCCTAAAATGTACACCATAGTAGAGTTCCCCCGTTGATGAAGTCCTCTATGAAATACAGTGTTGCCTGGACATAACAGAAAAGCTCCTACATTCTGATGTCGGAGCTTTTCATGACGTCACAGCCATCACCATCACCATCAGAGTTTTCAACTGTTTTGCTCTGTTTAGACTGCGGGTAACAAACTAGTCATAATTTTCTCATATTTCATCCTTACATCTATCCACCATGCATCAGCAACATCTATATAAAAGCAAACAACTGGGATAGCTTGAAGCTGGGTGGGTTTGTGCTTTGGTTTCAAACCTTGGCTCTTCTCTTCTCAAAGGTGGGGGAAAAACTGAGCCTGAGCAGGGATGGCCACGCCTGTGCAGTCAGTGTCAGGTGAGTCATTTTATGTGGTAGTTCAGGTTGTGGTCAGTCTGAACGAGACCTGAGTTCAAATACTATTTGAAATGATTTCCATTAAATTTTTTTTTTTATCTTTTTTTATTTCACCTGTATTTAACCAGGTAGGCTAGTTGAGAATAAGTTATCATTTACAACTGCAACCTGGCCAAGATAAAGCAGTGCGACACAAACAACAACACAGAGTTACACATGGAATAAACAAACATACAGTCAATAATACAATAGAAAAAGGCTATATACGGTGTGTGCAAATTAGGTAAGGTAAGGGAGGTAAGGCAATAAATAGGCCATAGTGGCGAAGTAATTACAATATAGCAATTAAACACTGGAGTGATAGATGTGAAGAAGATGAATATGCAAGTAGAAATATTGGGGTGCAAAGGAGCAAAATAAATAAATAACAGTATGGGGATGAGGTAGTTGGATGGGCTATTTACAGATGGGCTATGTACAGGTGCAGTGATCTGCTCTGACAGCTGGTGCTTAAAGTTAGTGAGGGAGATAAGTGTCTCCAGCTTCAGTGATTTTTGCAGTTCGTTCCAGTACTTGGCAGCAGAGAACTGTAAGGAAAGGCGTCCAAAGGAGTAATTGGCTTTGGGGATGACCAGTGAAATATACCTGCTGGAGAGCGTGCTACGGGTGGGTGCTGCTATGATGACCAGTGAGCTGAGATAAGGCTGGGCTTTACCTAGAAAATACTTATAGATGACCTGGAGCCAGTGGGTTTGGCGACGAGTATGAAGCGAGGGCCAGCCAACAAGAGCATTCAGGTCGCAGTGGTGGGTAGTATATGGGGCTTTAGTGACAAAATGGATGGCACTGTGATAGACTGCATCCAATTTGCTGAGTAGAGTGTTGGAGGCTATTTTGTAAATGACATCGCCGAAGTCAAGGATTGGTAGGATAGTCCGTTTTACGAGGGTATGTTTGGCAGCATGAGTGAAGGATGCTTTGTTGTGAAATAGGAAGCCGATTCTAGATTTAATTTTGGATTGGAGATTCTTAATGTGAGTCTGGAAGGAGAGTTTACAGTCTAACCAGACACCTAGGTATTTGTAGTTATCCACATATTCTAAGTCAGAACCGTCCAGAGTAGTGATGCTAGACGGGCGGGCAGGTGAAGGGAGCGAGAGCATGCATTTAGTTTTTCTTGCATTTAAGAGCAGTTGGAGGCCACGGAGGGAGAGTTGTATGGCATTAAATCTTGTCTGGAGGTTAGTTAACACAGTGTCCAAAGAAGGGCCAGAAGTATACAGAATGGTGTCGTCTGCGTAGAGGTGGATCAGAGAATCACCAGCAGCAAGAGCAACATCATTGATGTACACAGAGAAGAGAGTCGGCCCGAGAATTGAACCCTGTGGCACACGCATAGTGACTGCCAGAGGTCCAGACAACAGGCCCTCCGATTTGACACACTGAAGTCTGTCTGAGAAGTAGTTGGTGAACCAGGCGAGGCAGTCATTTGAGAAACCAAGGCTGTTGAGTCTGCCGATAAGAATGTGGTGATTGACAGAGTCGAAAGCCTTGGCCAGGTTGATGAATACAGCTGCACTGTATTGTCTCTTATCAATGGCGCTTATGATATCGTTTATGACCTTCAGCGTGGCTGAGGTGCACCCATGACCAGCATGAGCGGACAAGGTACGGTGGGATTCGAAATGGTTGGTGATCTGTTTGTTAACTTGGCTTTCGAAGACCTTAGAAAGGCAGGGTAGGATAGATATAGGTCTGTAGCAGTTTGGATCTAGAGTGTCTAGAGAGGGAGATGACTGCGGCAGCTTTCCAATCTTTGGGGATCTCAGACGATACAAAAGAGAGGTTGAACAGGCTAGTAATAGGGGTTGCAACAATTTTGGCGGATAACTTTAGAAAGAGAGGGTCCAGATTGTCTGGCCCGGCTGATTGTAGGGGTCCAGATTTGATAGCTCTTTCAGAACATCAGCTATCTGGATTTGGGTGAAGGAGAAATGGGTGAGGCTTGGGCGAGTTGCTGTGGGGGGTGCAGGGCTGTTGACCGGGGTAGGGGTAGCCAGGTGGAAAGCATGGCCAGCTGTAGAAAAAGGCTTATTGAAATTCTCAATTATCGTGGATTTATCGGTGGTGACAGTGTTTCCTAGCCTCAGTGCAGTGGGCAGCTGGGAGGAGGTGCTCTTATTCTCCATGAACTTTACGGTGTCCCAGAACTTTTTTGAGTTTGTGCTACAGGATGCAAATTTCTGTTTGAAAAAGCTAGCCTTTGCTTTCCTAGCTGCCTGTGTATATTGGTTCCTAACTTCCCTGAAAGTTGCATGTCGCGGGGGCTATTCAATGCTAATGCAGTACGCCTCAGGATGTTTTTGTGCTGGTCAAGGGCAGTCAGGTCTGGAGTGAACCCAGGGCTATATCTGTTCCTGGTTCTACATTTTTTGAATGGGGCATGCTTATTTAAGATGGTGAGCAAAGCATTTTTAAAGAATAACCAGGCATCCTCTACTGACGGAATGAGGTCAATATCCCTCCAGGATATTCGGGCCAGGTTGATTAGAAAGGCCTGCTCGCTGAAGTGTTTTAGGGAGCGTTTGACCGTGATGAGGGGTGGTTGTTGGACCGCAGACCCATTACGGACGCAGGCAATGAGGCAGTGACCGCTGAGATCCTGGTTGAAGACAGCAGAGGTGTATTTGGAGGGCAGGTTGGTTAGGATGATATTTATGAGGGTGCCCGTGTTTACAGATTTGGGTTTGTACCTTGGTAGGTTCATTGATAATTTGTGAGATTGAGGGCATCCAGCTTAGATTGTAGGATGGCCGGGGTGTTAAGCATGTCCCAGTTTAGGTCACCTAACAGCACGAGCTCTGAAGATAGATGGGGGGCAATCAATTCATATATGGTGTCCAGGGCACAGCTGGGGGCAGAAGGTGGTCTATAGCAAGCGGCAACGGTGAGAGACTTGTTTCTGGAAAGGTGAATTTTTAAAAGTAGAAGCTCAAATTGTTTGGGCACAGACCTGGATAGTAAGACAAACCTCTGCAGGCTATCTCTGCAGTAGATTGCAACTCCGCCCCCTTTGTCAGTTCTATCTTATCGGAAAATGTTATAGTTAGGGATGGAAATTTCAGGGTTCTTCGTGGTCTTCCTAAACCAGGATTCAGACACGGCTAGTTCATCCGGGTTGGCAGAGTGTGCTAAAGCAGTGAATAAAACAATCTTAGGGAGGAGGCTTCTAATGTTAACATGCATGAAACCAAGGCTTTTACTGTTACAGAAGTCAACAAATGAGAGCACCTGGGGTATGGGAGTGGAGCTAGGCACTGCTGGGCCTAGATTAACCTCTACATCACCAGAGGAACAGAGGAGGAGTAGGGTAAGGGTATGGCTAAAGGCTAAAAGAACTGGTCATCTAGTACGTTCGGAACAGAGCATTAAAAGGAGCAGGTACAGACAAAGGTATGGTGGGATGTGAATACAGTGGAGGTAAACCTAGGCATTGAGTGATGATGAGAGAGATATTGTCTCCAGAAATTTAAACCAGGTGAGGTCACTGCATGTGTGGGAGGTGGAACTAAAGGGTTAGCTAAAGCATATTGAGCAGGGCTAGAGGCTCTACAGTGAAATAAGACAATAATCACTAATCAAAACAGCAATGGACAAGGCATATTGACATTAGGGAGAGGCATACGTAGGGATCATATGGGTCCAGTGAGTAGCTAGGCTGGCTGGAGACATGGCGATTCAGACAGCTAGCAGGCCGGGGCTAGCAAGTTAGCAGATGGGCCTTAGAGGGACGTCGCGGCGGAAGAAGTCTGTTGTAGCCTCCTTGTGCGGTTACGTCGGCAGACCAGTTGTGATGGATCAGCAGGGCTCCGTGTAGTAAAAGGGTCCAGGCCAATTGGCAAAATAGGTATAGTGGCACAAGAAATTGGCCGATGGCCCGTCTTCAGCTAACAGTCCGATATGCTCTAGACAGCTAGCGGGCCGCAGCTAGCAGGCTAGCAGATGGGCATTCAGGGGATGTCGCGATGGAGGAGCCTGTTGAAAAACCCCCTCAGGCAGATTACGTCGGTAGTTCAGCCATGATGGATCGGCAGGGCTCCGTATCGGCAGTAAAAGGGGTCCAGGCCAATTGGCAAAATAGGTATTGTAGCCCAAGGAGTGACTGATGGACCTCTTCAGCTAGCCGGGAGCTGGGCCTAGCATAGGCTAGCTCCAGGCTAATTGGTGCTTGCTTCGGGACAGAAACGTTATCCAGGAGTAGCCACTCGGATAGCAGCTAGCTAGCTGATGATCCAGGTGAAAAGGTTCAGAGCTTGCGGTAGGAATCCGGAGATATGGAGAAAAGTAAGTCTGATATGCTCTGGTTTGAATCACGTTGTGCAGACTGGCAAGAGTTGTCCGGGCTAACGGTTAGCTGATGACCGTCAGCATTGGCTAGATGACTACTAGCTAGTAGTTAGTTAACTGGCTAGCTTCTGTTGGGGGTTCCGGTTCTAAAGTAAAGAAAAATAGCAAATCCAAACAACATTGTGTGAGGCGGGTTGCAGGAGAGTATTTTTAGGTTAAGAAAAATATACAAAAATATATGCGAAGAAAAGATATATACAATATATATACACGGGACACGACAAGACGAAGACAAAGACGCCTGACTGCTACTCCATCTTTAGCTGGGCTTGATTGAGCGTGCCTGGCACAATACAACCAATAGACTAGCCACAAAACTGCAGACCCTGCCCATCTGGCACTCCAGGCAAAAGCTCAAAGTATTTGAAACATGTCAAGTACTGTTTGAACCCAGGGCTGGTCTGAAGTGCTTGGCTCGTCTTGCAGCCGCAGAGGATAATGAGTCATACCATGCAGGAGGGCGAGAGAGGGGGAAAAATGGTGTATACTTAATTCATCCTCTTGTGACAGGTGTTGTTTGTTTGTTTTTTTACCTAGAAATTAAAGTAAGCCTCTTCGGATTTGGAGCAGAGGGTACCAGACCTTGGTGACTGGGCCAAATTACTGCCTCTACCACTTTGAAGGATTCAAGGTCTCTGTGTTTTTTATAATTCAGGTCACCTGTTGGAATGCTGTCATTTTAGAATATAATATAAGATATGCCATTTAGCAGACACATATCCAAAGCGACTTACAGCCATGTGTGCTTAGTAAAAGAAAAATACGTATGGGTGGTCCAGGGAATCAAGTTTAAAGTGTTTGTACTTGTGTTCGTTGATTTGTCACATGCACAGGATACAGCAGGTGTAAAACAGTACATAAAGTAAAGTATAGAGTACTATTATAAAGTACTAATATAAAGTAAGAAGAAGTACTAAGTACGAACATGAGAAGTAATAAAAAACACACAAAAAACACGAGAATGCAAGCTATATTCAGGATCAGTGCCAGTACTGTAATTACAATATGCAGGGTTACTGGAGTAGTTGAGGTGGATATGTACATGTGAAAATGACAGGATAAATAATAATGGTAATAATAGTCAATAATAATAAATATAGCAGCAGCGTAAGTGGTGAGTGGGTGTGTGCATGGTGATGAGTGAGTGTGTGTATACAGTGCCTCAGAAAGTATTCACACCTCTTGACTTTTTCCACACTTTGTTTGTTACAACCTGAATTAAGAATGGCAATTTAGACCTCTACCCAATACCCCAAAATGTCAAAGTGGAATTATGTTTTTAGATGCAATTCTTTTTATACATTTTTTTTTTAAGCTGAAATATCTTGAGTCAATAAGTATTCAACCAATTTGCTATGAATATCACTTTGAGCATGGTGAAGTTATTAATTAATTAATTAATTACACTTTGAATGGTGTGTCAATACACCCAGTCACTACAAAGATTACAGGCGTCCTTCCTAACTCCGTTGACAGAGAGGAAGGAAACCGCTCAGGGATTGATTTGGTGATTTTAAACCAGTTACAGAGTTCAATGGCTGTGATAGGACAAAACTGAGGATGAATCAATAACATTGTATTTACTCCACAATACTAACCTAAATTAAAGAGTGAAAAGAAGCATTCATATCCTAAAATGCAAGGCCAAATATACACTGGAGTTACTTACCAAGACGACATTGAATGTTCCTAGGTTACAGTTTTGACTTTAATCAGCTTGAAAATCTATGTCAAGACTTGAAAATGCCTGTCTAGCAATAATCAACAACCAATTCAACAGAGCTTGAAGAATTTTAAAAAGAATAATGGGCAATCCAGGTGTACAAAGCTCTTAGAGAGAGACTATAATCACTGCCAAAGGTGATTCTAACATGTATTGACTCAGGGGGTTGAATACTTATCTGATCAAAATATTTAAATGTTTTTTTTTCTCCATTAATTAAATTACATTTTTTGGTAACACTTCACTTGGCACCCAGTGTCATCACATGTTATGACACGGTCATAACCATGTCATAATATGTCATAACAGCTGACATAACTTGTCATAACCTGTCATGATATGGTCATAACACTGTCATGACCCATATATTTACACATGTTGTGACATACACTGTGTTATCTTATGGCTGATTATGACACCTACGTAAGAGTGTCAAAACCCACATTTATTCAAATTTGTTTTTTCCTTGCAAAGAAGTTTTGATTAATATTCATCATTTACGGTCAGTGTTTACTTGGTTGCAAACAAAACAGTGCCTAAACACAATCCATTTCTGAAGTGTAAAAACAGTACGATGAGTGAATTATAATTCCTCAGTATCTGATTTTCCCACAGCTATTACACCAAACCTGTAATGTCTCAGAGTGAATGGTGATACAATTAAACAAGAATTTTCATGCAGATTATCAAGAGCTGCAAACCAGGAGGAGGCAGGAGGAGGAGGAAGAGATAAGGGGTCAGCTAGCAGGGGTTGCATGGGGGAATTTCTAGACATGTGTTTTTGTTTTAAAATAGATTTAGAAATCTCTTTGTTTTAGAATCCAGGGGTTGACCTATAGTATTCCTCCCCGCCTTCTCACCCTCTCCAATCTCGTTTAAGCCTTTAATCAAATGCACATCTGGATTGCATTGCGCTGCTGCAGAGAGAGAGGCCTGATTGCTATTTAGCGGACCACGCGATGATGTCACTTCTCATTTATAACGATGCTGCCCAAAGCAGTCACATTTATCTTCCTGTCTGAAGATACAGGACACGACAGCAAGCTGGGTCACACCATTGGTCAAACTCAGATAACGAGAGTTCTCTGCATGGCAGCTGCTTCGCCAGAGTCACTCGAGGAACACACAACTGATGAGGGCTGCAGGGTGTTGCTGCCTGCCTAGTATGCTATCTAGAAGCAGGATGTCTTCAGTGCATTTCCTCATCATGTTTAATTGGATGATTATGATTACTATGATTAGTATGATTGGTAATGGCATAAAGTATTCTATAAAAATTATAATACTTTAAAAATAACTTACAAATTCGTAACATATCATAAGAATTGCAGGACGTAACATATCACAGAAAACAAAATTGTGCACCATTTTTGGGGAACCCTTTTTGGCTCGTGAGTGCTACTTTCAAAACTACTGGCTGAAATTATGCAAAACCTTTATAACTCATCTTAAACGTGATGTGATGAGAACAAAGCAAAAATAAAGTTAATAAAAGTTGGTAGAAAATTAAAAGGCCTGCAAAAAGCCAAACGGAAAACATTGGTAGCACATCCTTTAATTTACCTGCTGAATGTTTTACAAGGCTGTCAAGCAGACATAACATTGGTCAGTAGACAGCATGTATTCACGACTCTACAAGTTGATGAGGAATCAGGAATTTCTAGGATGACTATGATATTTCCTGTGTCAGAAACTATCCCACCGACCAACCACCTCCTCAATAGCAACCTAGGCCCCCCACACAACACTGGCATTCCCCTTTCTCAATAGAGCTTAATTAGAGCTTTTCACTTTCTAAGGAAACCACGGAAGTCGAGAAGTTGTGGACAAAACACTGACTGACTTTCATTACCAAAGCCTCCTCCAAGCGACTGGGCAAAGACAACTCACGCGGATTAAGACCACACAGCAGCGATGAGATAAAGGAAATAATAATGCTGTGTTACACTTTCCTAACATAACACTCAAGACTGGTATAATGAAACAAAATCTTCATAGGCTGTGTTTAAACAGGCAGCCCAATTCTGACCTTTTTTTTCACTAATTGGTCTTTTGATAAATCAGATCAGATCTGATGTGAAAATATCTGATGTGATTGGTCAAAAGACCAATTAGTGTGAAAAAAAGATCAGAATTGGGCTGCCTGCATAAACGCTGCCTTAGTAACTGGCTGAGTGCCTTCAACATTGAGGGTGTGAACATTTGCAGGACATTGAGTGCAGTTTGAATCTTGTCATGTACACCTGTGATGTAGCTAACATGAGCCTAGATTCAAATTGTTCAGCTTTGACGTGATAACCGACATTCGTCGGATTGCTTTTCCAGGTGAAGTCTTGAAGAAGTTCCCACATATACTGAGCACTTGTTGGCTGCTTTTCCTTCACTCACAGGTCCAACTCATCCCAAACCATCTCAATTGAGTTGAGATCGGGTGATTGTGGAGGCCAGGTCATCTGACTCTCCTTCTTGGTCAAATACCCCTTACACAGCCTGGAGATGTGTTGGGTCATTGTCCTGTTGAAAAACAAATGCTTTTCCCACTAAGCACAAACCATATGGGATGTTGTGTCGCTGCAGAATACTTTGGTAGCCATGCTGGTTAAGTGTGCCTTGAATTCTAAATAAATCACAGACAGTGTCACCAGCAAAGCACCATCACACCCCCTCCTCCATGCTTCACGGTGGGAACCACACTTGTGGAGATCATCCATTCACCTACTCTGCGTCTCACAAAGACACGCCGGATATAACCAAAAATCTCAAATTTGGACCAAAGGACTCGTTTTCACCGGTCTAATGTCCATTGTTCGTGTTTCTTGGCCCAAGCAAGTCTCTTCTTATTATTGGTGTCCTCTAGTAGTGGTTTCCTTGCAGCAATTCGACCATGAAGGCCTGATTCATGCAGTCTCCTCTGAACAGTTGATGTTGAGATGTGTCTGTTACTTGAACTCTGTGAAGCATTAATTTGGGCTGCAATTTCTAAAGTGCAGTTAACTGTAATGATCTTATCCTCTGCAGCAGAGGTAACTCTGGGTCTTCTTTTCCTGTGGCGGTCCTCATGAGTGCCAGTTTCATTATCCTCTTAGGGATCCTTGGGGTGCTAGCACCCTGTTCCCGACACTACCCGGTGAAATGTAAGGCGCCAAATTCAAAATCCAAAAGTTGAATTATTAAAAATTAATCAATATACAAGTGTTGCATAGTCATCAAAAGCTCTGAGTCTTGGCAATATCACAGCTTTGTCAGATTTAAAAAAGGCTTTACGGCGAAAGCACAACATTTGATTGTTTGAGGATAGCACCTCTCATATTTATGCATTAGCATAAATTCATATCTAGCACGGGTCACACAAAACACATATAAGAGCTAAAATAAATCACTTACCTTTTGAAGATCTTCTGCTGAGGGCATCCGAAGTGTCCAAACAAGACAATCCATGGTTCTATTGGTAGAAAAAGTAATTTATTATATCCATAAATCTCCGTTTGGTTGGCGCGTTATGTTCAGAAAATCCACTGTCGAGTTGCCCATTGTACAGTGAAGAGAAAGCGTTCAAATTATACCTAGCAACTTTGCCCAAACAAATCAAACATAATTTATAATGCATCCTTTTATGAATATTAACGATTATATTTTACACTGATGATATCCTAAACGATATAAAAGGAAAATAAAGAGGAGCGCACTTATGGTCTCGCTCCCAGGAAAAGTTATTGACATCCGTGGTTCTTTCACCAATTCTTCTTCTATTCAGTTCTGTTCCATGATAAAGCCTTGAAACACTGTCTAAAGACTGTTGACATCTAGTGGAAGCCATAGGTACTGCAATCTGGGAGCTATTTTACACGGATTTCAATAGGAAGCCCATCAAACAGAGGAAATGTCACAAAAAAAAGATTTCTGGACAAAAATTCCTCGGGTTTTCGCCTGCTATATCAGTTCTGTTATTCTCACAGACATTATTTTAACAGTTTTAGAAACTTCAGAGTGTTTCCTATCCAATAGTACTAATTGTGCATATCCTAGTTTCTGGGCCTGAGTGGCAGGCATTTTACTTTGGGCACGCCAGACTCTCCATAACCGTCACCTCTGCTGCAGCTACCTAAGAAGATTTATAGTGCATCATGGTTTTTTTTGCGACTGCACTTGAAGAAACATTCAAAGTTCTTGACATTTTCAGGATTGACTGACCTTCATGTCTTATAGTAATGATGGACTGTCGTTTCTCTTTGCTTATTTGAGCTATTTTTACCATAATATGCACTTGGTCTTTTACCAAATAGGGCTATCTTCTGTATACCACCCCTACCTTGTCACAACACAACACACCTCAAACGCATTAAGAAGGACCTGTTAATTGGAATGCATTCCAGGTGACTACCTCATAATGCTGGTTGAGAGATTGCTGGTTTGTTTAACACTTTTTTGGTTACTACATGATTCCATACGTGTTATTTCATAGTTTTGATGTCTTCACTATTATTCTACAGTGTAGATAGTGGTACAAATAAAGAAAATCCCTTGAATGAGTAGTTGTGTCCAAACTTTTGACTGGTACTGTATTTTTGGAACAGGAAATTCTACTGTTTATTGTGTGGGACAATATACAAATGTTTTTGAGAAAAATCATTTGAAAAATACAATTTTATTGAGTAAATGTATTTATTGGTTTCATTTCATTTTGATAATAGATGAAAATGCAAAGAATTGAAGGTTATTTGTTGGTGTAAAAATGACAGATTTTAAGATTGTCATTAGATTTGGGATGGGCTGGGGTCGCAACAAATTCTTGGGAGAAAAATGGGGTCCCCAGAAATTCGGCCCAAAAAAATGGCGCCCTGCTGAACAAGTTTGAATAATGCTGGTCTACACGTTCTCATTCTGAACATGTTACCCGAGTGGGACAGGTGTGGTTTTGTGACAATGACCACAAGAGCACCCATTGACTGATTTGACAGCTCTAACGCAGTTAAACTCCAACATCACCTAAATAAAAACAATGACATGCATTGAGATATTCGGTTATCGCGAGTTAATGCAGAACTGATTGAATTTATGCCATAGTCTATTTGACATCTGACAAACATTCAGTCCATAATTCTTCAGAGCTTTTGCTGTATTTTAATTTGTCTTCATCATAGTGAAAAGAGAGAGACAGCATAAATTATTGCCCATGGTCATGGTAATGTCAATAATTTGTTCCTATTTAAGTCCATATTATAAGGTCCCCACACTGTGTTAGGATTAGGATCAGAATATGATTGATGATAGTAAAGTAACAGCGCTGACATGGTCGTCTTGCTGACATGGTCGTCTTGCTGACATGGTCTTGAACTTCAACAATTTTCAAATACCGCTGTTCTATTCTATAAAAATATCTTTAATTATGTTCAAATATGTCTTAATAACATGACAAGCCAAGAGAGAATGTGGTATCACAATTAGTATGTGACATTGGCCTCCAATGTTTTTCTTAGTTTGAGTCAGAAAGAGTTTTTAATCCGTCTCCCAAAACGAATGAGTTTGATAGCCATGTAACGTACAAACCCACTCAGACAAACATTCCAGCAATGTGACCAATTGAAAACATGGGACCTCAGATCCAACATCACTGATTGTTCGGGGATTTTCCATGCATACTGTAATCATGATCTGAGAGCCTTTACCTGGCATCATGGAAGTTACTGCAAACGTTAACAGCGTGCCTACGCATTAAGTCCATGATTACTCTGTTGGTGATGAAGTATAGGGTTTCACTATTAGAGAGTCCTGTGGATATTATTACAACCCCCCAACTAATTCTCACTAACGAGTGAAAAATTTGGCTTTTTATCTACATAGATTGAAATGTTGATATGAATCTGTTTTTATGAAGAATAACCCTCTTTTGAATGCATTAACAAGCTTTATTGTCAGAAGTGGCTGTAATTGAGAGAATGACCTGCTATAGGAGGGAAGGAGATGAGAAAAATAGTCTGAAGAAATATAGTTGAAGTCCATTATGTTATTGCCTTTATGGAAACCAGTTATGTGACCTCCTCTAACAGGGCCTAAACAGCAGTGGTTTAAGTGAAACCGTATGTGGCAATTTTTTCAGTTACTCTGGACAACTGTATATTAAAAACAGCAGGAAAGCTTATGCTGGGTGCTTTGTAATTCTGACACCACTTGATGATTTATTTTAGTGGAAAATCTTTATCCTCACTAAATTAAATATCTCCAAGGAATGTGTCTTTAATAATGTTTAACAATTGGCTACAGCCATGAAAAGGCAGCAGCAATTGAAGAAAAAACTTTTCTTTAGAGAGAGAATCAAATGCTATGAATCCAAACACGTATTTGTTAGAACAACAAAACAATAAATACTGTACATTATGTAACCACAGTGTAGTTATGCTGTATCTAACTGTGGAAATATCATGTAATTACACAGGTCAATGGAAAGGGTGACCGTTTAAGTCTGCAACCATATGAACTCTGCTGAAAGAATGTAGGAGCTGCATCATAGGTGTTAACAAACACATGTTCCTTATTGTTCAAGGTATGCTAGCTATAGAATTTCAGGGTGTCTAACATTCTATTGCTGTGATACTCATATAGCAGCCAAGAGGGATATCCGGCCAACGCACACTTCTTTTTTAATGTCGCCCTTGCTAATATAATTGAGTGTTAGTGTTCTCCTATAATAATTGGTGATGAAAGGCCACATAAGTACCGATACAGTGTCTTATACCTTGTAAGTACTGGGCCGTCACTGATTTGTGAGGTCCCATCTTACACGGACCAACCTTTGAAGCGGATTTTAGGCAGTACATCACAGCACTTTAGTGAATAGAAAACATTTTATGTCTTTTAGCAATTTTAGGCATCCCATTAACATCTGCTTTCGATATTTATAAAGTTCTGTCTACAGTCTCAATGACGCCTTGTAGTTTTTCCTCTGTCTGCTGCATGCCTTTGAAAAATGTGGACATCCCAAGTTCCAATAGATTGCATTTATCTCAAACATATGAAACGTGCAGCTGTGGATTTCCTTTATCACCTTGATATTTAAGACTATTCTAGGTACTAAGCTGTGGTTCTTTGAAGAGGTTTTGTTTGTGTATTTAACTTTAGAGCTGAAGATACCAGATTGTAATCGGAAGAGGGAATTAAAGGACATTGGCGGTATTTCTGAACCTGCTATTCTTCGTCAACGAAGTACAGTTGAAGTCGGAAGTTTACATACACTTAGGTTGGAGTCATTAAAACTCATTTTTCAACCACTCCACAAATTTCTTGTTAACAAACTATAGTTTTGGCAAGTCGATTAGGACATCTACTTTGTGCATGACACAAGTAATCTTTCCAACAATTGTTTACAGATAACTGTATCACAATTCCAGTGGGTCAGAAGTTTACATACACAAAGATGACTGTGCCTTTAAACAGCTTGGAAAATTCCAGAAAATTATGTCATGGCTTTAGAAGCTTCTGATAGGCTAATCATCATTTTAGTCAGTTGGAGGTGTACCTGTGGATGTATTTCAAGGCCTACCTTCAAACTCAGTGCCTCTTTGCTTGACATCATGGGAAAATCTAAAGAAATCAGCCAAGTCCTCATCCTTGAGAGCAATTTCCAAATGCCTGAAGGTACCCCATTCATCTGTACAAACAATAGTACGCAAGTATAAACACCATGGGACCACGCAGCCGTCATACCGCTCAGGAAGGAAACGCGTTCTGTCTCCTAGAGATGAACGTACTTTGGTGCGAAAAGTGCAAATCAATCCCAGAACAACAGCAAAGGACCTTGTGAAGATGCTGGAGGAAACAGGTACAAAAGTATCTATATCCACAGTAAAACAAGTCCTATATCAACATAACCTGAAAGGCCGCTCAGCAAGAAAAATGCCACTGCTACAAAACCGCCATTAAAAAGCCAGACTATGGAAATGTCCTCTGGTCTGATGAAAAGAAATAGAACTGTTTGGCCATAATGACCATTGTTATGTTTGGAGGAAAAAGGAGGAGGCTTGCAAGCCGAAGAACACCATCCCAACCGTGAAGCACGAGGGTGGCAGCATCATGTTGTGGGGGTGCTTTGCTGCAGGAGGGACTGGTGCACTTCACGAAATAGATGGCATCATGAGGGAGGAAAAGGATGTGGATATATTGAAGCAACATCTCAAGACATCAGTCAGGAAGTTAAAGCTTGATCGCAAATGGGTCTTACAAATGGACAAGCATACTTCCAAAGTTGTGGCAAAATGGCTTAACGACAACAAAGTCAAAGTATTGGAGTGGCTATCACAAAGCCCTGACCTCAATCCTATACAAAATTTGTGGGCAGGACTTGAAAAGCGTGTGTAAGTTGTATGTAAACTTCCGACTTCAACTTTATGTCATACTTTCTATTTTCTATGAATATCACGTCCACTCTGAGATCACATGAGAAACAACAAAAAATAGTAAAGGATAACAGACAGTGAAAAAAAGTCAACAGTCACTTTAATAACAACAGACACTGAAAGTATAATTGATGATCGGCGGACAGTGAAAAAGAACCTTAACGTACGTTGGAGATATGTGACTGTCCTAATATGGACACTGTATCATTGGTCCTTGTACTCTAAGGTGAGGTTGGTTTAGCATGGACTGTGTCCACACTGACCGAGGGGGCAAAGAAAAGCTGTCCTCCTTGGAAGAGCAGACCTAACATTAATGAGGGTAATGGGTTTTAAAGTAAAAGGGTTTTGCTGATTATGCTGCTTATCCAAATGACGAGTATAAGACATTTCAAAAGAGGAAGCCATTTATCTGTGCAGGACAGCAGCACTGGTCTGGAGAAGCTCACTCTGCTAACTCTTATCACCAAAAGTCTGAGGAGAATCAGTGCATGATGGCACTCATTTGATCTCCAAGGAGGCAGTAGACTGTCTACTGTCAACTACTGACCTCGGCTGCTCTATATCCATTCACCCACATGTATTTATCTTCAGGGAGTTCCACCATTCTATGAGATAAATAGACAATTACTATTTTGCAAAAACGCTCACGCATGGGGTTGGCTGTAAAAAAACTCAAGCAGATTCTACTTGGATGGGACACTTGAACCGCCAGAGAGAACTAGTCAATAACACTGTGAGTTGTTTCACCCCTAGAAATGAGTAGAAAATACTTCCACGATAGAAAATACTTCCAGATTTGGGAATAAATAACACGCATGTCTAGTCTCTATCCCCGAGCAACAGCTATGTTATGATCATACACAGACCTTCTGTCAGTACAGAAATCATTAGAGAAAATGTGCTTCTAAAAAAAGATGAAAGCGTTGCAGCTGGAGCAGCGAGGTGGCCTTAAGCAGGTCTGCAGTGCTGTTGCGTGCTATCTGCTTCATCTCTGGGCACCTGGAGGTATAGAGGATGAACAGAAACACATGTGACCTGCAGGAGTGATTTCTGACAACAGTACGGGTCAGGTCACTCTCCATCTTCCTCTCTGTTTGAAGACGGGAAGGTAACACATTCTTTGAACCATTAGGGGCCAGAAGCCCACATAACACTATCATAAACATAGGAGTCTTTGAGGAGATTAATTCACGATCTAGATAGGCCACTGAAATATGGCCAAGATATTCCAATGGCCAATTTGCTTTTAATGTTCTATTTGACAGCTTTATGGTACAGTATGAGTGGTGGGATCATATGCATAATTCTTGTTCTTTGCAATCCAGTTTAGTAACCATGCATGAGACGTTCCTGAAGCTAATGCCTAGGCTTTAGCTCAGAGGGCTAATGCAGTTTTTAGTTGTTTAGATGACCCTGGTTCAAAACCCAATTGGAATATCAATACTATCAGTGGTATTAGATTTCCAATCAATTTTGTAATTGTTTTGACCTTTTCTGGCATACTCTTTTCCAAATGATGTAGTCACTCAGTTTTGGTGGCCAATTTCCACTACATTGTATGATTAATGAGAAAAATATCTGGCAAGTTTGTTATCAACAACCACTCCCAGAAATGCAACCCTCATAATCACACCGTTGATCTGTAAATAAGCCTGGTGGGTGAGAAACTACACTTTCCATAACCTGTCAAGACTACTTAAGATGGTAAATTACATTTTGTTTTGGCCAGACCAAACATATTAAATCAATAAAATCCGAGCTCAATTTTCTCTGTTATTTGTATCAAGAGCCTCATCATACCCTAGTTTACCCCATGACCATATTCCTATCCCTTAGTAACAGACACAACCCTGACTAACAAGGCACCATGTACACATAAAGTCCAACTAGTCATTGATCTCTTACTAACATAAACACGAAACAGTATACAATATCCTTCCCAAGAACATGATCGTTTTTAATAGCCCACATTACGATAAATCAGCTGTGTCTCCTCTGAACAAAATTTTAGTACTTCTGACACTGACATGTTCACTCCTTACCAGTACCACCAGTATGGTGCAGGTGTCTCCCATTGGGGGAAATGAAAGCCTCCGATGTGATTCCAACCGGCCTCTCCCAAGGTTTGTCTGCCAACACCTTTCTCTTAGTACCCCTTGGCATCTTCTCTCCTCTGTCACCCCCAACCCTACATTATGCAACACTGTTATCTCTGTGGAGCCCTTTCCTGAATCCTGGAAGGTTGGCAGAAGGGGAGTATTTAGTAACTGGTTAATAATAGGTTGCCATTAAGAGGAAACGGGCAGGCCCCGACGCTAACTGAGGCCTGCCAGACACTGACTGGCTGCATGGTGGTGCTACTCTAATGGAACCCCTATAGTAGCTAATGTCTGTACGTCCCACACTGTGTGAAGTCTACTCTACAGCGCTTTCCCCTTTGAAACTCAGCCAAAGTACATGACTCAATATTAATTCCTTTAGTCATTGATGGCCCCAGAACAAAATATGTGGTATATTGTTTTAATAGTGGAGTAATAGTGAGGCAAGGAGGGAGTGTTCTGACATCTCCAAAGGAAGGCTGTGTGTGGGGAGGTCCTTGGTCTCAAATCAAATGAAGGTGGCATTGAGAGTGGTTAATTTGTTTGGATTCTCCCTATAAACTTTAATTTGTGTATGTCTATTAACTGCATTTGACTTTAAGTATGTACACATACTTTATTTGTCTTATCGTTTTTCTAAGACAAATCCCAGTGTAACTGACTGAGAAAGGGGGAAAGTAAGCTGGAACATCATGGATAAGTGAAGCACCAACTGTGTTGCATGTGAAGTGTACATTTGCGTGACTTGTTGTTTATTGCCCACATTCGGTTCGTGACTGTCTTCCATATTTGTGCCAAGACTGAGGCCACATTCTTAAATCTATTTCTCCAGTTTGTTGCTGGAGAGATTTTTCTCTTCTGGATTACTCTTGGAGATCTCACATCAACTTGTATATTCCAAGAGATGTACTGTATATATTACATAAATATCCATCCAATGGAAACAGTGTGTGACATATGCTAGCATGAGATAAGATTATCCAAAAAAGATACTTTAAGCTCATGCAAGACGAGAATATACAGACTTGTCAGCTCGCATCAATACCCAAACAGAATATACATAGTTTTCATCAACATGTCACTAACAGAACTATGCTGATATTATTATAATATATCACAGCACCTATTATAGCATGACCATTCTCCATTATATATTCTCTATTATTAAAATGAAATGTATTTCAGTTCAAAGTAACTGTTGACTATAAATTAAGTTGGCCAGTGGTCATGTGGCATTGACATTGATGCAAATTGATACTGCTCATCTTCTAGCTTCATACATCTAAGAGGTGGACCTGTCTTTCTCTGCTCTCGCACTCGATTTATACACAAAGAAGAGAAGGGTGGAACCCTGTCAGATCCCACTGGCATTGAACACATTACAAGTGCAAGTCCACACATTTTGTTAATTATGTTCATTAAGGAAAGTTTTTCATAATGGAATTTCTGTTGGTGTTCCCACAGTGATGTGCAGCGTCTCTCTCCCTCTCTGATCTATGAGTTAGTTATCTTTGGCATGGTAGCCGAACACGTAAATGTCTTTGGCAGATGGAAAGTTTGGTTCTGTGACTCATTCTCTAGTGTTAGGTGTTAGGTATGGTAGGGCAAACTCGACCAATTCACATTTTGTCAAAGATGCCCCCTGCCAATAGGTTCTTATTACTTTTGTTGCGCGGTGCCAATCAAATACATTGCATTACGGTGGGGGGACACCAAAACGCATACGCTACCGCTCACTTATGGGGACAGTCTTTAAAAAAATTGTGCCTTAAAAACTGATGACATCCATATCTTTCCTTGGAGGTCTGAACTATTTCCTTTAGCCTCTGTCATTCACGATGTGCTCTCACGGAAAAGTGTGGCTCCATCTCGACTTCTGCCAAATCTGGAACCTTGGAGGTTAATGGACCATGATTATCACATTTTCTAAGAATGGAATATATAGGCCTATTCCACTTAGAGTAAGGAACAACATTCATGTATTATTACACAGCATTTAAATGTGAAACAATAAGCTGACGAGCCCAAAATGTCCATAAAATATAGTCAATGTTGCACAATTGTGTTCTGAGGGTGTCAGTGAGAGTTGGGATATGCAAAAAACACATTTCCAATTTGCATGCGTATGAATACACAAGCACCCACAAAATTATTATTATACAATTGTGTTCTACCTTATAATCAGATCCAGTGTACAGTATGTCAATAATCAAGCAGGCAGAGTAATTCTTCACCTTCAGTTGTTGGGGACACCCCCTTTTGTATTTGACCTTTAATTTACACAGTAAAACTAGAAACCTGATGATCAATGGGTTGCAGATTCTACCAGTAATCAACCAGCGTAGGCTCTACCAATACACATAGGCCTCACACGTCAGCAAGCAATTACTTGACAGCGTCATAGTTTATCAGACGACAGTCTCTCTAAGAACACTGGGAGGGGGCGTCAAGGGACCAATAATTACAGTCCCATCAGAAGGGTGATCATCATTTCAGTGCCGCTTTTATATACTTTCCCACAGCCTGTCCCTGCTGTCGCCAGTCCGAGGGGACACCACTGACGATGCTATCTGTGACCGTGTTTACTTAAAAGGGCACAAGAAAAACATAAAAATGTAATAATGGCAGACCATACAGACCATGGTAGAAAATAGTCAATTATGAAGACCAGAACATATTATTATATTATTAACACATTGTGCGATTTCATTTTAAATGCACATTGAAGAGATGTGACACAAGTACACATTATCTGATACAAGTGGAGCTAATCCAAACACTGACCCACCCAGCGACTGAAAGTAATTTGCAGATTGTCTACCTTCCCCATGTCCTATTCACTGTGGTGGCTATGATCATGTACTAGCTTACATTTAGTTTCAAAATAACATCTGAATCACAAAAACTGGGTGAGTTAAGAGTCAAGCAAGCTGTTTTTCAACAGATGGGATTTAGAGCAAGCCTTTTGCCTGTTTGGTGAGCTTGCCTGTTTGGTGAGCTTGCTTGTTTGGTGAATTTAACAACCAAACTGGGGATTATCTTGTCACTGTGAGCCAAAAGGACACATCTCATTTTCCTGCAGCACTAAGAAAATACTACTTAGAACTACTGAATGTGGCCTGACATAATTCCTCTCATTAATGCTGTGTTAGCACACCGGGATTATGATTTAGTAATAGGGCTGGGCTCAACTCAAATCTAGAGGTCACATCCCTCAATATTTGTCAAGTTGATATACTGTAGGCAACCTAATTGAAAGGCAGTAGCTTGGCGGGCTGGCAGTTGGAGTATTTTACAGAAGCATGTGTTGTTTTCTTTGGGTGCATGGTGAATCCTGAAACTGCAAGATTTTTTCTATTTTCCTGTATGGATTTCACATTTGCATGGAAAAATATTTCTTGTGTGTTTGGATTTCCATTGTGTGGACAACATAAAGGGCTCTGGGATGGGATGTGGGGAAAAGGGAGTGTGCAGTTTGCCTAAGTGCATGTTTGGGTGTCTAGTTGACAGCCTTGGTCATTGGACTGATGTCAGTGGATACACAAACTCAATGGCCCATCCTTTCCCGCTCTAGGTTTTTTTATTTTCTCTTTTTTTTTGTTGCTTTCTTTTATCCACTAAAGGAAACCATTGAAGAACTGCCACTGTAGGTATCCCAGCTCCCCACATTATGGAAATCTGGCTTACACCCAAGACATACAATTTTCAATCACTACGTTTAGCATTTTAAACAAATTGGACCTTTGTGGTTGCAGTGAAAAAAAACTCTTCAGTACAGGGATTAAATTAACCAAGTGGCTTTTTGATGGCCACTTTGTCTGCCCAAAACTTAAGTACTTGAATTTCTTATATTTCTGAGGCTACCTTTTCACAATTCTGGAAGGAAGTTTGCCAGTCATAGATACTATTTTTTCTGATAAAATGTGGTAGGCTCAGCCTAACCATCCTTGTTGGCGCAACATTCTTAATGTAAATCACTATTCACAAGAATATTTAATATTCCATGAAAAATATGATGGATATATGTTTAAATTGTTGATAACTAATATAAGAGGACAATTCTTTGCCAACATGAACTATAATTCTTGCTTTTTTCTGTGGGCTATAATAATGTGGAAATACTGTTACAAATATTGTTAAAAAAAATGGCCATGGTATGATATTTCAACCTGGCACCATTTTCTCTACCACCTTCTCTCTGCTTTGTGAACGTGGGTCATGGGGTCAGGGAAATGTCTTTCTCAGACTTTAACATATTTTTCTAAAGCAAGAACCATCGAGGCATAGCGAGTGTATCCTCTGCAGTGATCCAGATTCATTGGCCGGATCCCCTTTGTTGGTTTGAGGTGATCTCGCCATGGCTGAGCCACATGCCTGGGTTCAAACAGTTTTCTTTTTCTTTTGTATACTTTGAACGTTTGATTGAGCCTGCCTGGAGTGCCAGATGGGCAGTGTTTGAAATTTTGGGAATATTCTTTTGGTCCATGCACCACCCGTCAGGCAAGGTCAATGAAACACAGTTAAAGTGTTTTCTACTTGAACCCAGGTCTGCCTCTCGGTGTGCATGACAAAGCCCAGAGCTGTGACACATGCCACCTCATCAGGGTTAGCACAGTGATCACATAGGTGAAGAATCTTTAAAATGAGAGGTGTTGTCCATCCCTCATCGAAAACTCCTTAAATTAACTGGCCTATTTCCCTCAAACCATTCTTGTCTGGGAGGGATCCCCTCCTTCCCTCCTCGTCTTCCTCCTTCCTCCTGTCTTTGTTGTTAAAATAAATGCCTGGGGATTTTAAAGTGTTTAATGAGTGTCCATATTTCCTGGTTAACAAGAAATAATACATTCCAATACATTAGTTCAATAAACACAAAGTATTACTATTCATCAATAGTTAATGAGAGAAAAGCGTGTTTGGCACGAGGCTGGCTCATCGCTGTGATGTGCCAGGAGCCTCTGTTCTGTCACTGAGAGAATCTGGGCAGCAGACCACCTCTTGGCACTGCCCGCTGCAGTTATATTTTCACATGATATTTAGCAACTGACTGTGAGTCTGGTGAGTTTTTTTCAATTTTATAATGGGGACTGACCTTGTGGTCCGACCGGCTGTGTGGAGTCACTGACTAAGACTGGGCGGTGAGGTAAAGTGGAGTAATGTGAAGTTTAGAACAAATATCTTTAGTCCAATTGTTCTCATACACTGTTCTGTGGTTGTGTCAAGGTTCAGGATTCCTCGCCATAACTCAGATATGCCATGGCATCGGCCGCTCTACAGTTCTAACAGAGCAGTGGCTTGCAAGTGAATGTCACCCCGTCCGACCACATCGAAAATGCTGTGGTGTTGGCATGAGGGATTGAAATACCTTTCAAAACCCTGTGATTGATGTCACCTCTGCAGGCTAAATAAAGCTGCCATAGACTGTGTACCTCGTTACACAAACAAGCTATTTAGGCCATTCAACTTTTCCCCTCTGCTCATGTGAGAGGTGACAGAGGGAACAGCGAGGTGTAGTGTTTCTCAACCTTTCATTTGAAGTAATGACATGTCGGCGTTTGCAAATAAACAGCACAATGCATTTACTGTATATGCATTTGTTTAGACATTTCGGGGATAGGTAGCAAGTTTATGGAAAACGGTGTTGGCACGTTTAAACAAAGCTACATTTTTGCGTATTCACTCATATCAATAAATTCAAACTCGGGTTGTCAATCACTCAGAAATGTAATTCAGACAGTAATGTCAACAAATCATCTTTACTTCACTATTGAAACACCTGAAGCTAGACCGATTAGGCAGATAATGGGGGCAACAGCAGCATGTTGCATTGACACACAGTTTGTGGCAACTTCTCCTCAACCCATGTCTGTGATCTGGAAAATGAATCCTGCTCCCCTGTGCCAAGCACAATAGAAAACATGACATGAGAACATCTAAACTGTGTGGTTCTCCAACAGTGGACACCATGAGTCAGGTCTGAGAGGGGAGCCCCAGGTCTAGCCCAGTGGCTGCGGAGAGCTGTTCACATGAGTCTGATATGAACATTGTCTCGCCTCACTGCCCCTGCCCATATCCTGTTTTTCCTTCCTCGTCTCCGGGCCTCCACAGCTCTGCTACCAAGGAACCACACGTTCTGGGATGGAAAATGACAGTCCTTGTGTCATGTTCTCAAACAATACGGCAGTCCCCACGGCTGCGCCCCAAGGCGTGATGGGAAAGAGAATTTCCAACGGGTCGGCAGATGTGGGGAAGCTCGCCTGGAGCAGGATGCTCATAAATACTTCACACCCACTAATTTCTTCAACTCTGTGTCGTCATTACTGTATCAACAATCCCTGGTACAGTATTTGAGAAACTTTCCTAACTTGGGTGTTTTCTTGAACTTTTAGAACCTTGGGTATAGGAAGTAATAGTTACTAGGCATGCAATGCTGTCATAAGAAATTATTTTAGTAGAAGGTACAAGGCTTTTAATGAAGACATGTCATGTACCTTTCCTACGTGAGCAGCAGGATTGGGGTCAATTCCACAAGGCAAATTCTATTTCAATTATCTCTCCCTGTAAATTCCATGAATTCAATTTCAATTCCAAGTCAGTCTTTGAATTCAGAGAATTAGGTCAATTCCAATAATTAGGTCAATTCCAAGAATTCTATTTCCATTTCATTATTATCCCTAACAATTCCACAATTTCCAATTCAAATTCAATTCCCACAGGCGTTCAGGTTGATCATGTCACTGTTCAGACAGCCTAGCTATACTGGAAATATACAAGTATCTGCCAAATACAGTAGGTTGGTGGCACCTTAATTGGGGAGGACGGACTTGTGGTAATGGCTGGAGCGGAATCGGTGGAATGGTATCGAATACATCAAACATATGGTTTGGAACGACGCCATTCCATTTGCGTCGTTCCGGCCATTATTATGAGCCGTCCTCCCCTCAGCAGCCTCCACTGCTGACAAAATAATGGAAACACTTCAGTAAATGAGGGATACAAAGTATATCGAAACAGGCGCTTCCACGCAAGTGTGGTTCCTGAGTTAATAAAAAATGACCATCCCATCATGCTTGGGGTCATGTATAAAAATGCTGGGCAGGCCAATATTTTGCCTACCATGGCTATGCCCCATAGGACGTTAATGCCCCCATCCACAGGGCATGAGTGGTCACTGAATGGGAAAATAACCTCTAGCTTGAACTGATGGATTTTGGTGGATTTTTTTACGATGTTACTTAGATTGATGCATTTTCCATTAACTGGGAAAAAATTAAATTAAATTAAATTCCAAAGACGAAATGTTTTTACAATTCCAATTAAATTCCAAACAGTCTAATTCCAATTCAATTCCAATTCCATAACTGAATATTTTTTAAATTTGAGTTTAATTCAATGTAATTTCCCCATTTTATGAGTGAATTCAATAATTGAATTGGAATTTCAAATTAAATTGGAATTAACCCCAACCCGGGTGAACAGTTTTCACTTTAAAACCTTTTACATTACCTTTCTTCTGACACAGTTTTCACAATCACTGTAAAGTGAATGGAAATTCCATGAGCCTCTCTGTCAGTTTGCTCCAAGCTAATCCCAACACGTAACCACCCCTGAGGTTTCCCACTGAACTAACTGGAGTAGCCCTGAACCTTAAACCTCACCATGTCTGTTATTTGACCTCTGAACCCTGCTGGTTCCCACCACAGCTTTGGGGATTACAGAACCTGTCACAACCCTTGCTCATACACAGAGGGCGCACAAATACTGCTTTCCTCTGCTCCATTTTTTCCTCTGAAAAACTCGCTAGCTTGTGTTAGCTTGATTTAGCTGGCTAACTTTTAAAGAGTTGGTCTTTGTCCAAACTTTTCAGATGCTGCTTTCACCAATTTCTTTCAAATTCATTGTGATACTCATTAGTCCTTAGAGAGGCCAATAGTGTCTATGTACTTTTTACCTAGTCTTATAATTAATTCCCCTTATCCTTTCTGTCAATACTCCGTAGTTTGACCTCTGGCTGCCTCATCTATGGGATCACTGTACAAGTGATCTATGGGATCTCTGCACCTCAGCTTTAAATGTCATGGGAACAAGACTTTCCAAGTTACTTTTTCCAAGTTACCAAGTTACTCTTCTCCTCATTCTCTCGTCATCTCTTTTCATTGGATGGTAGCCTCATTGTTCTCCCAATCCATCATGGGCACATGTCTTTCATGATCGTCATCCTCTCAGAATGTCAGTGTTGGCTCACATCAACACCATCATCCTGGAAACCATAGACCCACTCCAATTCGCATAACGCCCAAACAGATCCACAGATGACACAATCTCCTTTGCACTCCACACTGCTCTTTCCCACCTGGACAAAAGGAACACCTATGTGAGAATGCTGTTCATTAACTACAGCTCAGCGTTCAACACAATAATGCCCACAAAGCTTATCACTAAGCTAAGGACCCTGGGACTAAACACCTCCCTCTGCAACTGGATCCTGGACTTCCTGATGGGTGGTAAGGGTAGGTAACAACACATCTGCCACGCTGATCCTCAACAAGGGGACCCCTCATGGGTGCGTGCTTAGTCCCCTCCTGTACTCCCTCTTCACCCATGACTGCGTAGCTAAGCACGACTCCAACACCATCATTAAGTTTGATGAAGACACAATGGTTGTAAGCCTGATCACCGACAACGATGAGACAGCCTATAGGGAGGAGGTCAGAGACCTGGCAGTGTGGTGCCAGGACAACAACCTCTCCCCCAACGTAAGCAAGACAAAAGAGCTGATCATGGACTACAGGAAAAGGAGGGACGAACACGCCCTCATTCACATCGAAGAGGCTGTAAGGGAGCGGATGGAGAGCTTCAAGTTCCTTGGTGTCCACATCACCAACATACTATCATGGTCCAACACACTAATACAGTTGTGAAGAGGGCACAACAACGCCTATTCCCCCTCAGGAGACTGAAAAGTTTTGGCATGGGTCCCCAGATCCTCTACAGCTGCACCATCGAGAGCATCCTGGCAGGTTGCATCACCGCCTGGTATGGCAACTGCTCAACATCCAACTGTAAGGCACTACAGAAGGTAGTGCGTATGGCCCAGTACATCACTGGGGCCAAGCTTCCTGCCATCCAGGACCTCTATACTAGGCAGTGTCAGAGGAAGGCACCAAAAAAATGGTCAGACTCCAGTCACCCAAGTCATAGACTGTTCTCTCTTCTACCGCACAGCAAGCGGTACCGGAGCGCAAAGTCTAGGTCCAAAAGTCAGGTTCTACCCCCAAGCTATAAGACTGCTGAACAATTAATCAAATGGCTACCCGGACTATTTGCATTTGCAGTACAGTTTTTTCTCTGCTGCTACAGTACTTGCTGTTTATTATCTACGCATAGTCACTTTACCCCTACCTACATGTACATATTTCCTCTATCTCGACTAACCTGTACCCCGCACATTGACTCGGTTTCTGTACCCCCTGTATATAGCCTCATTGTTGTAATTTAACTTTTTTTTTTTAAGTATTTCCTTAACTATATTTAAAAACTGCATTGTTGGTTAAGGGCTTGTAAGTAAGCATTTCACGGTAAGGTCTACACCTGTTGTATTCGGCGCATTTGACAAATACAGTATGATTTTGAATTGCATTGGAAATTCTGTTCTATGTCTGTGAGGTCATACTGTAGGCCAATATACACTCTACAGAGCCTCCCTCCAGCAAACAGTCCCATCACCCTACAGAGCCTCCCTCCAGCAAACAACCCCATCACCCTACAGAGCCTCCCTCCAGCAAACAGCCCCATCATCCTACAGTGCCTCCCTCCAGCAAACAGCCCCATCATCCTACAGAGCCTCCCTCCAGCAAACAGCCCCATCATCCTACAGAGCCTCCCTCCAGCAAACAGCCCCATCATCCTACAGAGCCTCCCTCCAGCAAACAGCCCCATCACCCTACAGTCTTCCTCCAACAAACAGCCCCATCACCCTACAGAGCCTCCCTCCAGCAAACAGCCCCATCACCCTACAGAGCCTCCCTCCAGCAAACAGCCCTATCACCCTACAGTCTTCCTCCAACAAACAGCCCTATCACCCTACAGAGCCTCCCCTACAGAGTCTCCTTCCAACTGACGTAACCACAATCCTGTTGGAGCACCAAAATAGGAAAGTGAGAGGAATAAAAAGAAAAGGAAATAAAAGAAAGTGGTGGATCAACATAAGGATCAGTGGTCCAGTGTCAGGAGGCTTGACTGGCATTCTAGTTTCCCAGGCAGCCTCCAGCCTGGCCCGGCTCCGATGGGCTCCGTGCTCACAGGGGGCAGCTCCATCCAACTCCCGCTGGCTTCTTAGAAGGCCAGCATCCCGGAGTCGCCTCTTCACTGTTGACGTTGAGGCTGGTGTTTAGAGGGTACTATTTAATGAAGCTGCCAGTTGAGGACTTGTGAGGCGTCTGTTTCTCAAACTAGATACTCTAATGTACTTGTCCTCTTGCACAGTTGTGCACCGGTGCCTCCCACTCCTATTTCTATTTTGGTTAGAGCCAGTTTGCGCTGTTCTGTGAAGGGAGTAGTACACAGCGTTGTACGAGATCTTCAGAATATTGGCAATTTCTCGCATGGAATAGCCTTCATTTCTCAGAACAAGAATAGACTGACGAGTTTCAGAAGAAAAGGCTTTGTTTCTGGCCATTTTGAGCCAATAATTAAACCCACAAATGCTGATGCTCCAGATACTCAACTAGTCTAAAGAAGGCCATTTTATTTTATTGCTTCTTTAATCAGAACAACAGTTGTCAGCTGTGCTAACATAATTGCAAAAGGGTTTTCTAATGATTAATTAGCCTTTTAAAATGATAAACTTGGATTAGCTAACACAACGAGTGATGGTTGCTGATAATGTGCCTCTGTACCCCTATGTAGATATTCCATAAAAAAAATGCAGTTTCCAGCTACAATAGTCATTTACAACATTAACAATGTCTACACTGTATTTCTGATCAATTTGGTGTTATTTTAATGGACAAAAATTTGCTTTTCTTTCAAAAACAAGGACATTTCTAAGTGACACCAAACTTTTGAACGGTAGTGTACATATGAACATAAAGCTGAAGTCTCTACCTATCCATTGATGTAAATATATCCCCTGTCTGATTCACAGTTCGTCCACCAGATAGCAGTAGGTGATCTCATGACGTCTCTTTGCCACTTGGATCCAGTTGTGTCTGGTTTGGATAGTGAGTAACTGTGCCAAAATGGGAGAACGGATTAAAACGACCCTAGCAATCAGTTCTTTCAAGTTATCAAGTTAGTTTTTTGGAAATAAAACTAAATAAACTATTACTGTACTATAGAGGGATCACTCTTTGGGGATGTTTCATGGTTTATTGTGTTTTCTAAAATCACATTTGACAGATTTACCTGTATTGTATTGTTAGGATATTTTTTATTGGAATCAATGAAGAAATATTACATTTCTTTACAGATATGTATAGTCTAAGCAAATAACCACACAGTTCCGGGTATCTACAGTATTCGCCTGATTATAACCAGGTAAAGTATTTGTTCCACTCCAGAGGAAGCAAACCGTAAAACACACAGATCGTTGTGCAGTGACCCTTCATACAGTAGCCTATTCTCTCTAACTCTTTCCTTTGCCCTGAAGATGGACTGGGTCATTAATTTTACTAGTTCCTTATGGCTTAATACATCCTTTGATGTTTTCCAACACACTGCACTTAACAGTCCCCCTGTAGTTCTGGTCACTTGTGTGTGTTGAAGTGACAAAAAAAAAAGTTATACCCATGTAACGTGCACTTATTCAAACACCATGCAGGGAAAAGTTATAGAAGCAAAGTGTCCGAAGCTCTTGGCCCTCTGCCATCATATACTGCTGAGATAAGGTCCCCATTTGATGATGTCATCGGAATGAGGCCAGCTCTCGGAGGTCAGTGTACATATACAAAAGTATGTGGACACCCCTTCAAATTAGTGGATTTGGCTATTTCAACCACAGCCGTTGCTGACAGGTGCACACAGCCATGCAATCTCTATAGACAAACAAGCTCAGTGACTTTCAACGTGGGACCATCATAGGATGCCACCTTTCCAACAAGTCAGTTTGTCCAATTTCTGCCCTGCTGGAGCTGTCAATCAATCAAATCAAATGTATTTATAAAGCCCTTCTTACATCAGCTGTCACAGAGTGCTGTACAGAAACCCAGCCTAAAACCCCAAACAGCAAGCAATGCAGGTGTAAAAGCACGGTGGTTAGGAAAAACTCCCTAGAAAGGCCAGAACCTAGGAAGAAACCTAGAGAGGAACCAGGCTGTGAGGGGTGGCCAGTCCTCTTCTGGCTGTGCAGATTTTAACAGAACATGGCCAAGATTTTAAAATGTTCATAGATGACCAGCAGGGTCAAATAATAATAATCACAGTGGTTGTCGAGGGTGCAACAGGTCAGCACCTCAAGAGTAAATGTCAGTTGGCTTTTCATAGCCGATCATTCAGAGTGTCTCTATCTCTAGAGAGTTGAAAACAGCAGGTCTGGGACAGGTAGCATGTCTGGTGAACAGGTCAGGGTTCCATAGCCACAGGCAGAACAGTTGAAACTGGAGCAGCAGCACAGCCAGGTGGACTGGGGACAGCAAGGAGTCATCAGGCCAGGTAGTGCTGAGGAATGGTCCTGAGGCTCAGGTCCTCCGAGAGAGAGAAAGAAAGAGAGAGAAAAAGAGAGAGAGAATTAGAGAGAGCATGCTTAAATTCACACAGGACACCGGATAAGAGAGGAGAAATACTCCAGATATATCAGACTGTCCCTAGCCCCCCGACACATAAACTACTGCAGCATAAATACTGGAGGCTGAGACAGGAGGGGTCGGGAGACACTGTGGCCCCGTCCGACGATACCCCCAGACAGTGCCAAACAGGCAGGATATAACCCCACCCACTCTGCCGAAGCACAGGCCCCACACACCACTAGAGGGATATCTCCAGATCACGTCAGTGACTCATCCCACTCAAGCGACGCCCCCAGGGATGGCATGGAAGTGCACCAGTAGGCCAGTGACTCAGCCCCTGTAATAGGGTTCTCCAGCCGCATACAAGCATAAGATCAACATGTGCAATGCCAAGCCTTGGCTGGAGTGGTGTAAAGCTCGCCACCATTGGACTCTGGAGCAGTGGAAACGTGTTTTCTGGACTGATGAATCACACTTCACCGTCCAATGGACGAATCTGGGTTTGGCGGATGCCATGAGAACTCTACCTGCCACAATGCATAGTGCCAACTGTAAAGTTTGGTTGAGGAGGAATAATGGTCTGGGGCTGTTTTTCATGGTTTGGGCTAGGCCCCTTAGTTCCAGTGAAGGGAAATGTTAACGCTACGGAATACAATGACATTCTAGACGATTCTGTGCTTTCAACTTTGTGGTAACAGTTTGGGGAGGCCCTTTCCTGTTTCAGCATGACAATGCCCCAGTGCACAAAGCAAGGTCCATACAGAAATGGTTTGTTGAGATCAGTGTGGAAGAACTTGACTGGCCTGCACAGAGCCCTGACCTCAACCCAATCGAACACCCTGGAATCGATTTGGAATGCTGACTGCAAGCCAAGTCTAATAGCCCAACACCAGTGCCCGACCTCACTAATGCTCTTGTGGCTGAATGGAAACAAGTCCCCGCAGCAATGTTCCAACATCAGGTAGCCTAGTGGTTAGAGCGTTGGACTTGTAACCGGAGGGTTACAAGTTCAAATCCCAGAGCTGACAAGGAAAAAATCTGTCGTTCTGCCCCTGAACAAGGCAGTTAACCCACTGTTCCCTGGGCGCCGAAGACGTGGATGTCGATTAAGGCAGCCCCCCGCACCTCTCTGATTCAGAGGGGTTGGGTTAAATGCGGAAGAAACATTTCGGTTGAAGGCATTCGGTTGTACAACTGACTAATAATGGTGACTTTGACATCTAGTGGAAAGCCTTCCCAGAAGAGTGGAGGCTGTTATAGCAGTAAAGGGGGACCAACTCCATATTAATACCCATGACTTTGGAATGAGATGTTTGACAAGCAGGTGTCCACATACTTTTGGTCATGAAGTGTGTGTGATTATTTTTTCTGAAACTGTAAAATGAATAAATGATGTCTTCTTATAAAAGGTATGTCATGTTTAAAAGCAGGTATGGCCCTCATCTCCTCCTGAATTTCATTTCAACATGGTATTGTTTTGAATTGTTTACTATCTACAGATTGGCAGGCTGGTAAACTGGCTTGTTTCTTATTGACCAACTGGCAGAGGTGCTCTAGCTCCTTATTGCTTACAGGTAAGAGGGTAAGAGACCTTCAAACCATTCACCCAGCATCCCAAAGGGATCCTAAAAAAAACAAACCACAGTGTTTGACCTTTTCAAGAGACTCTTGTACCAACAGGCTCCCCTTACAACTCATATCAGCTTCCATTGAAGTCCAAACAAAGGCTCAGTAATAGTAACCAAATAAAATACACGCTCTGAGTAGGAGCCCTGTTGCTAGAGCTAAGGTACCAAGACATTGTGGGACGTGTGAATGTTGCAATGATGCAGAACCAGCCATCCAGAATTAACATTTTGGCATCAGACAGAGTCAATACAATATGTCAATTCAATTGGTGTTCTCATTCTTCATCCTCGCACAGTATTTACGCATAGAAGCCACAGTACACTATGAGAGAGAGAGAGAGAGAGAAACAAAGTTGTCATATTTGGATATTATAATTGATCACTTCTCAGATATTCTCAGTTGTGTCCTATTAGAACTCTGATTTGCTTGTCAGAAATGTGACAGCCTTAAGAACCTGTCTGTAACACTGTACAGTATCAGGGGTCTTTGCGATATTATAAGTCTGGTATCCTCTCTTTTCTTACAGATTATAATTTTCATTGACACTGGGAAGGGTGCTACTGCCAGGGGAGTAGCCCTTTACGACTGAATTTGTAAATATTTAGGCTAAGCCACATTAAGTTGATTTGCTCTGCAGGTCTGCCATGAACTCTTGAGACTAACTAAATCTGCTTTCATTTGTACTGTACCACTCCACGCGAGCTTCGCATTCCCCATGGGACAATGTAAATGCCTGATCATCAGGATTTCTTTACATTAACAAAGACGATTTATTTTGGAATTGGGTCTGGTTGTTTTGGAGATCGTCATATTAGACGAGAGGGGGACGCTTTCTGTCTTTCTTAGGAAGTTGGGAAAGTCTGGGAAGATCTGTAATAATTGATTTGAGGAACCAAAGGTTTCTGGCTGATCGTGAGTCTACTGGTCTATTGGGTAAATGAGGGATCCAGCAGCAGGTTCTTGTGGCGAGACATTGGAGATGTTGCGGTGAAGGGCTAGTCTAAGCTCTTCGGGTGAAGGGCAGCGATCCCTGTAGTTGGGCTCCAAAGGAACAATTACTGGAAGAGTTAAAAAGGGTTCATGATGAGTATTATTTGAAACAGAGATGTTTGTTTTTCCAAAATACTCTAGTCTGTTTTAGATGTTGAGACATTTTTTGTGAATCTCAATCAAAAGGTGGGATGCAGAAAGAGAAAGAATGCCTGTGGTTGAATCTTTGATCCCTTGTTTCAAGGTGCAGACCCAGACCAAAACATCCTAAATGAGGGAAATAGGATTCAATTATGAAATTATCCTAAAGGGTTTTGTTTCCTCCAAAAAAATTAACAAGACCAACGTTTTGGGGAAGGCATGATAATAGGGTTGTCAAAACATAATCCTGGAAATATTTCACCATCCCTGATTTTTTTTACAAAGAATATTAAATATGCTGTAAATTACTGGGTGACAGTGTTTATTTAAATGGTGGTGTCGTCTATCAAAAACCCCTCCCCCTTCCCATCAACCCTATGTCCAGACATCTTTCACGTGTGTAGTGCAATACAGCATTCAAATGAATTGGTTTCTGTGATTCCATCTCCAATGTTAGGAGGGCTGTTACCCCAGTAATCCCTGCACTGAATCTTCTATCTCGGGCAAAATTCGTAGCACAAACCAGCCTGAAGAGCCAATGACGAGCTGGTCACACAAGTATTATGTTTTATGTTTCCCCATTACTGTCTACTGTTTCACATCGAGGTTAGGACCATCAAGCAAACTGCAGCTTACAAAAGAATGGGCCCATTGATTCCCTGAGGAATAATTTTAGTGGAGGGAAAATTTAGCACTGGCCAGTTAAGAGAGGACTAGCTTCTTCTCCAGCTCTGTGATCCATGACTGGGGCGCCTCAGTCTCAGTCAGCGGGGAGAAAGGGGACCCTAGACTGGCACCGATTCATTCCCGTCAGCTCAGGGTGTGGGAGTTGAAGTCATGTTTAGAGCGATGTTTGTTTGTTTCATTCCGGAGCATAAGATGGATATGTCGGCTGCCTCCTACCTGTAATTCGCTACAACATAATTAATCAGTGTCTGTTTTCAGATATGCCAACAAAAGACAAGCACTACCTGTGAGATAAATACAGAAGTTGTTCATTTCAAAAAGCTATTGGGTTGTTCCACCTCAAAAAGCACAAAAACGAGGATTTCGACACCCACCATTTCAGTTCTGAAATAGTTTCTGTTGTTAGATTAGCATTCCTGCAACATTATTATAAATGTTATAAATGGAATTGCATTTTAATGAGGGAAATAAGTATTTGACCCCTCTGCAAAACATGACTTAGTACTTGGTGGCAAAACCCTTGTTGGCAATCACAGAGGTCAGACGTTTCTTGCAGTTGGCCACCAGGTTAGCACACATCTCAGGAGGGATTTTGTCCCACTCCTCTTTGCAGATCTTCTCCAAGTCATTAAGGTTTCGAGGCTGACATTTGGCAACTCGAACCTTCAGCTCCCTCCACAGATTTTCTATGGGATTAAGGTCTGGAGACTGGCTAGGCCTCTCCAGGACCTTAATGTGCTTCTTCTTGAGCCACTCCTTTGTTGCCTTGGCCGTGTGTTTTGGGTCATTGTCATGCTGGAATACCCATCCATGACCCATTTTCAATGCCCTGGCTGAGGGAAGGAGGTTCTCACCCAAGATTTGACGGTACATGGCCCCGTCCATCGTCCCTTTGATGCGGTGAAGTTGTCCTGTCCCCTTAGCAGAAAAACACCCCCAAAGCATAAATGTTTCCACCTCCATGTTTGACGGTGGGCAATGGTGTTCTTGGCATCATAGGCAGCATTCCTCCTCCTCCAAACACGGCGAGTTGAGTTGATGCCAAAGAGCTCCATTTTGGTCTCATCTGAACACAACACTTTCACCCAGATGTCCTCTGAATCATTTAGATGTTCATTGGCAAACTTCAGACGGGCATGTATATGTGCTTTCTTGAGCAGGGGGACTATTGGCGCTGCAGGATTTCAGTCCTTCACGGCGAGTGTGTTACCAATTGTTTTCTTGGTGACTATGGTCCCAGCTGCCTTGAGATCATTGACAAGATCCTCCCGTGTAGTTCTGGGCTGATTCCTCACCGTTCTCATGATCATTGCAACTCCACGAGGTGAGATCTTGCATGGAGCCCCAGGCCGAGGGAGATTGACAGTTCTTTTGTGTTTCTTCCATTTGCGAGTAATCGCACCAACTGTTGTCACCTTCTCACCAAGCTGCTTGGCGATGGTCTTGTAGCCCATTCCAGCCTTGTGTAGGTCTACAATCTTGTCCCTGACATCCTTGGAGTGCTCTTTGGTCTTGGCCATGGTGGAGAGTTTGGAATCTGATTGATTGATTGCATCTGTGGACAGGTGTCTTTTATACAGGTAACAAACTGAGATTAGGAGCACTCCCTTTAAGAGTGTGCTCCTAATCTCAGCTCGTTACCTGTATAAAAGACACCTGGGAGCCAGAAATCTTTCTGATTGAGAGGGGGTCAAATACTTATTTCCCTCATTAAAATGCAATTCCATTTATAACATTGTTCACGTGCGTTTTTCTGGATTTTTTGGTTGTTATTCTGTCTCTCACTGTTCAAATAAACCTGCCATTAAAATGATAGACTGATCATTTCTTTGTCAGTGGGCAAACGTACAAAATCAGCAGGGGATCAAATACTTTTTTCCCTCACTGTATATTGAGTTGATCGCCCCCTCAGAACAACCTCAATTAAGTCGGGGCATGGACTCTACAAGGTGCCGAAAGCGTTCCACAGGAATGCTGGCCCATGTTGACTCCAATGCTTCCCACAGCTGTGTCAAACTGTCTGGATGTCCTTTGTGTGGTGGACCATTCTTGATACACACGGGAAACTGTTGAACATGAAAAACCCAGCAGCGTTGCAGTTCTTGACACAAACCGGTGCGCCTACTACCACAATCCATGTCTCAGTTGTCTCCAGGCTTAAAAATCCTTATTTAACCTGTCTCCTTCCCTTTGCATTGTTTCTTCATCATTTTTTCTCTGTGAATTTGGTGATGTTAATTACACTAGTTTGGTGTCACTTAGAAATGTCCTTGTTTTTGTCCATTAAAATAACATCAAATTGATCAGAAATACAGTGCAGACATTGTTAATGTTGTAAATGACTATTGTAGCTGGACATTTTTCAGCTATGTAGATATTCTTTTTTTTTTATAGAATATCTACATACAGTAGGCATACAGAGGCCCATTATCAGCAACCCTCACTCCTGTGTTCCAATGGCACGTTGTGTTAGCTAATCCAAGTTTATAAATTTAAATGGCTAATTGATCATTAGAAAACCCTTTTGCAATTATGTTAGCACAGCTGAAAATGTTGGTGCTGATTAAAGAAGCAATACAACTGGCCTTCTTTAGACTAGTTGAGTATCTGGAGCATCAGCAATTGTGGGTTCGATTACTGGCTCAAAATGGCCAGAAACAAATAACTTTCTTCTGAAACTTGTCTAGTTGCGCCATTTTTCTTTGCAAATGCACAACATCAAAATCATAAGTGCACTTATAAATCTATACATTGCATGACCTTTATTTGCAATGTGCATACATTTAAAAAACAGTGACATATCATAGGCTTACCATTTAAACAGCTGCAGATTAGTGGCTGTAATACAGTACAAGGTTGTCAGATAGGTCATGTTCATTGGAGTACGCACTCAGCACTCTAAAACTACACTGTAACACTCCTGTCGTCCATCACCTGGTCGTGAGCTGTGCAGCACGTTGTACTGTAGGGAACTGTCGACACCTGACTAGAGGAAATATGTGCTCTCTGTGTGCTCAGCCTCTTAGTCAGCCAGTAGAAATGTCGTACTTCGTTTTTGAAATCTCCCCTCCACTTGAAACATCTTGAATTTCAGAGATCTTTTCAGGTAGAATTTTTTTCTCCATCTAATGGTGATGAAAGTAAGACCAATGTAACCTGTTACCAGGTAAATATGCCTTCAGAAAGTACCAGGTAAATACTCAAACTGTATGTTGAATATCTAGACATACTATAGTATAGGCCTATTCTACTGTATTCAGGGTTCATAGAGTGCATAGATCCAGAATGAATGATGTAGTCCTAGAGGCCTTTTATAAGCCAGTCCTCCAACAGTCTTTGTTACATCGAGGCATCACTTCATTCCACATAAAAACAAACTTGACAAAATGGCTCCACCAGGCCTCATTTGTCAGCCAGATCATTTGACTAGTTTTGTGTGGAGTTGACCCAAATCATGACCCGCTGTCATTGTGATCAGAGAATGCAAGGTGCACACAGCTAACTCCCCTGGCCCCAGTCCTAGCCGGTTACAGCCAGAAGAATGGAGTGCACAGAGAGAGAAGGCACTGACAGCTGTGGAATAGTGATGAGTAAAATGAATACATGGGAACACACAGCGAGGGAGACAGTTGCTCAACCTGTCGACAGAGTCTTCATAATTCAATAAGTCAAGGTGAAGGACCATTCCTGTGTGACTGAAGCACATCCATAAATACATGTATATGTCAGGCTTGTGAGGGGGTTTTTCATGGTATTCTCGCCTGTCTCTCTCAACAGGTCTGCTAATGTAATTGAAAACATTGTGAAGGTAAACAAGAACCACTGACACAAGGAATGTCTCTTTGTCCTGGTCTGCTATGTGTGTGTTTGCTCTCCTGTTTTAACACGTCGCCAGAATCTCCCAATCCGTCTACGGGTCAACTCGTTTGACAATGCACCCCTTGTTCCTAACAGTCTCTCCAAATGAAATTATCTATCACTATGTGTGTGTTTGATACAGATGATGACAATGTTTGAATGGTTTGCATCAAAATACTCTTTGGTGGTATGTTTTAACAATAAATATTTGTAAGAGATGGTAATGTATGACTGATTGGTATTTTCCTCAGTCAATTTGTATTTTTGACATGTTGTTTAGTCCAACATAGTTTAGTTAACCTTGATTACAGTCTGGCAAAATGGTCTAATACCTTGCCATTCATATCTTAATCTTCTTATCCAAGTAAACGTGTGATAATAAAGATAAAGTACATTAACTAAATCGGTAACAATCATGTTCAACTCCATTGCATTGATCAGGTAGCGGAGATGAGGAGGTGTATCCATGGAGTTGGTTTTATAGTGAAACAAACCTACCGCAGACCACCGTTCAAATTTCCTCTTCAGACTGATCTTCAAATTCCCTCTTTTTGTCAAAGAAAAGCAGCATTTCAACTTTCCCACCATCTCCTCTCAATATCTCCCCCCAGTCCTCATTGTGACTTAAGTCTCACTTGGAACCAGGCCAGTGTGTTAACTCCTGCAAAACCAATGGATTAACGAATTTCACCCCCCTAATCTTAAAGGGCCGACCTCAGCCAACAAATGACCAAATTCACACAAAATGGAGATCCGCCCTCTCTCTCCATGTCCTTCTAGAATAGATCCCCCTCCTTTATGAGAGGTTCCCATTGAAATCCAGCAAGCCACACTTGTTGAGTTCTTGGTGACAGATATTTAAGTGCCTCTTGGTTAAACAAGACCCCCCTATCCACTGGGATTCAATTTGGTTGGCAAACACTGGCCTTGCCGACAAAACCAGCCAGTGTGGGAATTCGCACAAAGGCAAACTATCTAGCATTTGTGGTTGGGATTACAGCAGTAGCTAGTGCTGTAGGGTTGTAGGACTCAGTGCATTCCTCAAACTCACTCACATATCTACCACGTTTCATTATGTCATTTACTATTGGCATGTCTTATGGTGTTAAAATACAATGGAAAATAAATAAAAAACGAATGGGAATGGACCCTTATATGCACCACAACATGATTAACTATAACACTTTTGGTTGACAATGAATAAGACAACGTTTAATTCAGTAAATTGAAAGTGTGTTTGAATTGGCATCATGGTCTTTGACATTGACTCAAATGAGTACAAATGTGACAGTGCTCCGTGAGGTTCTCTATTAATGTAGCTCACTAAGTAGACTGTTTGAATTGCACAGCTGGTGAGACAGGGGGTGTCTGCCCACTGCCTTTCATCCAGGACACTAAATCCCTGTTCTGCTACAGCTCTACAAGGGAAAAAGTTTCCTTTATACAGCAATACTGTTTAATATTGTTTATTACTGTTGATAGACTAGCAGAAAGATTCTGAGAGTCATCGAGAGGGTGAGACAGATAGCAAGAGTGAGAGAGAAGGAGGAAGAGAAAATGAAAGAGAGAGAGAATGTGAGAGGCAGAGGGAGAGAAAAAGCGAGTACGTAAGAGGCACTGCACACTCACAGGTTGAGCAGAGAATATTTGTGTTAGAATATATGATTTTACGGGCTACTGCAATCACTACCTTACTTAAGCTAGTGCTGGTTATGACCCATGAGATCAGCGTTTCTGTTGACTCTGAGCCATAGTGTCTGGTACTGTGTGTGTGTGTGGACTCCTTGTACCATGTGCAGCTGTGCAATGCTCTGAGCTGGAGGGCCTCGGGTGCTCACAGCACACACCATGCTGTCACACTATTTGTCATTCCACATGTCAGTCAATTCAAGCTCTGCCCAGCCAACATGAACACATTTCGGTAAGAGGATACGGTGGAAAGCCAGAGTTCTTCCTGTTAACGTCACTGTTTCCCATGTTTTAAAGCTTTCCCATGCTTCCCATCAGGACCTTGTAAGTTGTTTCGCTTTGCAGAAATCAATATCTTCCCAATAGTTACTCTTCTGTGAGAACATGTATTCGATGTTTAATCGGCTGCAAAGGGAACTTGTTATTATTTGGGCTGTATTAGAATCAACACATTCATCTGGGTGATTTCTCTGCCTACGTGGGCTGGTACTTCTCTACCACCGGGGGTGTCCATGGATGGGCTTAAGTGTGCCCTGCCCAGCCCCATGGTGTGTTGTGCCCAATCCTGCCCATCCCATCTCATCCCATGGTGGCATCACCCATCCCATCTCCCATCACACATTCCCGGGGTGGGCCAGAGGCGCCTGGTCTAGCCACAGTGCCATGTGGCCTAATCACGTAAACACAAAGCCTAATCCTTGGGACAGCTGGAGAATCTTTACTGGACAAACTTTAGCAGGATCTGCTATGGACTGCAGACTGCAGCCTCACCGTCCCCATCGCCATCCATCTGAACCCCCTGATTGATCAGACTTTCCAACAGGCTACAACCTAATAATGGTCCCATAGTCAATGATCTTGTATGTAGAGAGACAATTCCTGGTTTACTTATTGGCTACATGCTAAAGTGGGTATAGAATTTTACCAATGTTTTTATTTTATTTTGTGTAGATGTTTGCAGTAAATTGTGTCATACAGTATTAATGTTTACCACGTTGAACCTTACCGTGCCCTTTGTTGTACAGCCGGTTGAGTTATTACATACAGCCGAAATGAACTTTTGGATATCAGAGCTGCAGTAACCAGCATTACGACCAGGAATATGCCTTTCCCTAGTTGTATTCTTTGTTCGCACCCCCCAGGGCAATTTAACTTATCCCAGAGGCTGCTCCAACACACCACCAGTGTAGAAGAGGTATTCTTCTAGTCCGACTTAGAAGGCAAGCACACCATCCACCGCTTCCGAGTATATTATTTGTTCATATTCAGTCTCTGGACAATAAAGTAGACGAGCTCGGCGAGAAATTCCTTCCAGAGAGACATCAGGGACTATAACATACTCTGTTTCACAGAATCATGGCACTCTCTGGATATACTGTACCCATCCATACAGCCAGCTGGGTTCTCAGTACATCGCACAGACAGGAATAAAGAACTCTCTGGGAAGAAGAAGGGTGGTGGTGTATGTTTCATGATTAACCACTCATGGTGTGATTGTGATAACGTACAGAAACTCATGTCCTTTTGTTCACTTGACCTAGAATACCTCAGAATCAAATGCTGACCGTATTACCTCCCAAGATAATTATCCTTCGGTTATAGTCACAGCCGTGTATATTCCCCCTCAAGCCGATTCCACGACGGCCCTCAAGGAACTACACTGGACTTTACGCAAACTGGAAACCACATATCCTGAGGCCGCATTTATTGTAGCTGGGGATTTTAACAAAGCAAATTTGAGGAAAACGCTACCGAAGTTCTATCAACACATTGACTGTAGTACTCACGCTGGGAAAACACTCAACCACTGCTATTCTCTCTTCCGGGATACCTACAAGGTCCTTATTGCCCTCCCTTTGGCAAATAAGATCATGACTCCATTTTGCTCTTCCCTTCCTATAGGAAGAAACTCAAACAGGAAGTACCAGTGCTAAGGTCTATTCAGTGCTGGTTTGACCAACTGGAATCCATGCTTCAAGATTATTTTGATCACGCAGACTGGAATATGTTCCGGGTAGCCTTGGATAATAACATTGATGTATACACGGACACGGTTAATCAGGATGTATATAGGGGATGTTGTTCCCACTGTGACTATTAAAACCTACCCAAACCAGAAACCGTGGATAGATGGCAGCAGTCGTGCTAAACCTAAAGCGCGAACCACCGCATTAAACCATGGCAAGGTGACTACAAACAGTGTTGTTATTCCCTCTGTAAGGCAATCAAACAGGCAAAACGTCAGTACAGAGACAAAGTGGTGCCGGGACGTATGTGGCAGGGTCTACAGACAATCACGGATTACAAAGGGAAAACCAGTCACGTCGTGGACACCGACGTCTTGCTCCCAGACAAGCTAAACACCTTCTTTCGTCCGCTTTGAGGATAACACAGTGCCATCAATGTGGCCCGCTCCCAAGGACTGTGAGCTCTCATTCTGGCCGACGTTAGTAAGACATTTAAACGTGTTAACCCTCGCAAGGCTGCCGGCCCAGATGGCATCCCTAGCCACGTCCTCAGAGCATGCGCTGACCAGCTGGCTGGAGTGTTCACAGACATATTCTCCCTAGCCCATTCTGCTGTCCCCACTTGCTTCAAGATGTCCACCATTGTGCCCAAGAAAGCAAAGGTAACTGAAAAAAATTACTATTGCCCCGTAGCACTCACTTATGTCATCATGAAGTGCTTTGAGAGGCTAATTAATGATCACCTTTACCTTACCTGACACCCTAGACCCACTTCAATTTGCCTACCGCCCCAATAGATCCACAGACGATGCAATCGCCATGCACACTGCCCTATCCCATCTGGACAAGAGGAATACCTATGTAAGAATGCTGTTAATTGACTAAAGCTCAGCCGTCAACACCATAGTACCCTCCAAGCTCATCATCAAGCTCGGGGCCCTGGGTTTGAATTCCGCCCTGTGCAACTGGGTCCTGGACTTCCTGATGGACCGCCCCCAGGTGGTGATGGTAGGAAACAACACCTCCACTTCGCTGATCCTCAACACAGGGGCCGCACAAGGTTGCGTACTCAGCCCCCTCCTGTACTCCCTGCACAATTGAGAGCATCCTGTCGGGCTGTATCACCGCCTGGTACGGCAACTGCACCGCCCGCAACCGCAGGGCTCTCCAGAGGGTGGTGCGGTTTGCCCAATGGATCACAGGGGGCACACTGCCTGCCCTCCAGGACACCTACAGCACCTGATCCACATGGACATCAACCACCCGAGCCACGGCCTGTTCACCCAAGCTATCATCCAGAAGGCGAGGTCAGTACAAGTGCATCAAAGCTGGGGCCGAGAGACTGAAAAACAGCTTCTATCTCAAGGCCATCAGACTGTTAAATAGCCATCACTAGCCGGCTACCACCCAGTTACTCAACCCTGCACCTTAGAGGCTGCTGCCCTATATAAACTCAGCAAAAAAAAAAAAAAATATTTTTCAGGACCCTGTCTTTCAAAGATAATTAGTGAAAATCCAAATAACTTCACAGATCTTCATTGTAAAGGGTTTGAACACTGTTTCCCATGCTTGTTCAATGAACCACAAACAATTAATGATAATGCACCAGTGGAACGGTCGATAAGACACTAACAGCTTACAGCTGGTAGGCAATTAAGGTCACGGTTATGAAAACTTGGACACTAAAGAGGCCTACTGACTCTGAAAAACACCAAAAGAAAGATGCCCAGGGTCCCTGCTCATCTGTGTGAACGTGCCTTAGGCATGCTGCAAGGAGACATGAGGACTGCAGATGTGGCCAGGGCAATAAATTGCAATGTCCGTACTGTCAGACGCCTAAGACAGCGCTACAGGGAGACAGAATGGACAGCTGATCGTCCTCGCAGTGGCAGACCAAGTGTAAAAACACCTGCACAGGATCGGTACATCCGAACATCACACCTGCGGGACAAGTACAGGATGGCAACAACAACTGCCCGAGTTACACCAGGAACGCACAATCCCTCCATCAGTGCTCAGACTGTCCTCAATAGGCTGAGAGAGGCTGGACTGAGGGTAAGTAGAGGCCTGTTGTAAGGCAGGTCCGCACCAGACATCACTGTCAACAACGTTGCCTATCTGCACAAACCCACCGCCGCTGGACCAGACAGGACTGGCAAAAATGGCTCTTCACTGACGGTCGCGGTTTTGTCTCACCAGTGGTGATGGTCGGATTCACGTTTATCGTCAAAGGAATGAGCGTTACACCGAGGCCTGTACTCTGGAGTGGGATCGATTTGGAGGTGGAGGATCCATCATGGTCTGGGGCGGTGTGTCACAGCATCATCGGACTGAGCTTGTTGTCATTGCAGGCAATCTCAATACAGCGAAGATGTCCTCCTCCCTCATGTGGTATCCTTCCTGCAGGCTCATCCTGACATGACCCTCCAGCATGACAATGCCACCAGCCATACTGCTCGTTCTGTGCGTGATTTCCAGCAAGACAGGAATGTCAGTGTTCTGCCATGGCCAGCAAAGAGCCCGGATCTCAATCCCATTGAGCACATCTGGGACCTGTTGGATTGGAGGCTGAGGGCTAGGGCCATTCCCCCCGGAAATGTCCGGAAACTTGCAGATGCCTTGGTGGAATAGTGGGGTAACCTCTCACAGCAAGAACTGGCAAATCTGGTTCAGTCCATGAGGAGGAGATGCACTGCAGTACTTAATGCAGCTGGTGGCCACACCAGATACTGACTGTTACTTTAGATTTTGACCCCCCCTTTGTTCAGGGACACATTATTCAATTTCTGTTAGTCACATGTCTGTGGAACTGTTTCAGTTGTTGAATCTTGTTATGCTCATACAAATATTTACACATTTTAAGTTTGCTGAAAATAAACGCCGTTGACAGTGAGAGGACATTTCTTTTTTGCTGAGTTTACATAGACATGGAATCACTGGTCACTTTAATAATGTTTGCATAATGCTTTACTCATTTCATATGTACAGTTGAAGTCGGAAGTTTACATACACCTTAGCCAAATACATTTAAACTCAGTTTTCACAATTCCTGACATTTAATCCTAGTAAAAATCCCCTGTCTTAGGTCAATTAGGATCACCACTTTATTTTAAGAATGTGAAATGTCAGAATAACCCCCATTCTCAGTGGGTCAGAAGTTTACATATACTCAATTAGTATTTGGTAGCATTGACTTTAAATTGTTTAACTTGGGTCAAATGTTTCGGGTAGCCTTCCACAAGCTTCCCACAATAAGTTGGGTGAATTTTGGCCCATTTTCTGACAGAGCTGGTGTAACTGAGCCAGGTTTGTAGGCCTCCTTGCTCACACACACTTTTTCAGTTCGGCCCACAAATGTTCTATAGGATTGAGGTCAGGGCTTTGTGATGGCCACTCCAATACCTTGACTTGGTTGTCCTTAATCCATTTTGCCACAACTTTGGAAGTATGCTTGGGGTCATTGTCCATTTGGAAGACCCATTTGCGACCAAGTTTTAACTTCCTGACTGATGTCTTGAGACGTTTCTGCAATATATCCACATAATTTTCCTCCCTCATGATGACACCTATTTTGTTAGGTGCACCAGTCCCTCCTGCAGCAAAGCACCCCCACAACATGATGCTGCCACCCCTGTGCTTCAGGGTTGGGATGGTGTTCTTCAGCTTGCAAGCCTCCCCCTTTTTCCTTCAAACAAAACTATGGTCATTATTGCCAAACAGTACTATTTTTGTTTCATCAGACCAGAGGACAAAAACTGCGATCTTTGTCCCCATGTACAGTTGCAAACCGTAATCTGGCTTTTTTATGGCGGTTTTGGAGCAGTGGCTTCTTCCTTGCTTAGTGGCCTCTCAGGTTGTGTCGATATAGGACTCATTTTACTGTGGATATAGATACTTTTGTACCTGTTTCCTCCAGCATCTTCACAAGGTCCTTTGCTGTTGTTTTGGGATTGATTTGCACTTTTGGCACCAAAGTACGTTAATCTCCAGGAGACAGAACACGTCTCCTTCCTGAGCGGTATGGTGGCTGCGTGGTCCCATGGTGTTTATATTTGCGTACTATTGTTTGTACAGATGAACGTGGTACTTAAGGCATTTGGAAATTGATCCCAAGGATGAACCAGACTTGTGGAGGTCTACAATTTTTTTCTGATTTCTTGGTTGATTTCCTTTGATTTTCCCATGATGTCAAGCAAAGAGGCACTGAGTTTGGTAGGCCTTGAAATACATCCACAGGTACACCTCCAGTTGACTCAAATGATGTCAATTAGCCTATCAGAAGCTTCTAAAGCCATTACACCCTTTTCTGGACTTTTCCAAGCTGTTTAAAAGCCCAGTCAACTTAGTGTATGTAAAATTCTGACCCACTGGAATTGTGATACAGTGAATTATAAGTGAAATAATCTGTCTGTAAACTATTGTTGGAAAATTGACTTGTGTCATGCACAAAGTAGATGTCCTAACCGACTTGCCAACACTATATTTTGTTAACAAGAAATTTGTGGAGTGGTTGAAAAACAAGTTTTAATGACTCCAACCTAAGTGAATGTAAACTTTCAAACTCAACTGTATATACTGTGTTCTATTCTACTGTATTTTAGTCAATGCCACTCAGAAATTGCTCTACCTAATTTATACCGTTATTTTATTTTAGATTTATGTGTATTGTTGTGAATTGTTAGATATTACTGCACTGTTGGAGCTAGGAACACAAGCATTTCGCTACACCCACAATAACATCTGCTAAATATGTGTATGTGACCAATAACATTTGATTTGATTTGATGTACCTAGTTTGTTGAAGCCTGCCATTTCATTTAATGTAGGAAACCTGTGGATTTTGTGAGAAAGCACAGCCTCTCCACTCGTCCAACTAGTCAATATTTCATGCCTCCCTGATGCAAATAACATGTGGAGGTCCGGTGGGGGTAGTTTTCCCTTTCGTGATGATAGTAAAACGTTGTTATAGTACTTGTTTTTCAATACTTAGCCCAGATACTTCTACACTGTAGGTCCATTCACATCCTCTGAAGAGGGCATTGTACAACTATTGAGTGATGAAGTCAGTAGGAAGTGTGTATCCCATATGTTCTTCAACTTTGACATATGATATGTGTTTCTTTCCTGGTTGTATATCTATGGGGATGAATCGTTTTTATTCAGACTCGTCTCTGCTAGAGCATTTAGAGCATCCAACCCCTCAGAGAACATGATGAATAATGGAGAAATAGAAGGAATTTCCTCTCATAATAAAATGTTGCTAACCCTGCATGTCTCCTGGCAAGTGCACCAATTCTCCCGATGCAATCGCTAGAGCATCAGCTCTGCCAAGCGTAAAGGCTTCTACACAGATCTATGTTTATCCAATCCCCCTAGAAACCATGCTATGGGATCTCCAGGGCTTTTCTCACTCCCTAAGTATGTAAGCCAATGAAATAAACTCATTCTCCATTATTACTTATAGACGTATTTATTTTGACGATTTTTTCCCTGAAGGAACATTTTCAATTAGGCCCATCTGAATATATATTATTCTATGTTTAATTATTGACTAGCGGCAAAAAAAAGTATGTGGACACCTGCTCGTCGAACATCTCATTCCAAAATCATGGGCATTAATATGGAGATGGTCCCCCCTTTGCTGCTATAAGAGCCTCCACTCTTCTGGGAAGGCTTTCCACTAGATGTTGGAGCATTGCTGCGGGGACATGTTTCCATTCAGCCTCAAGAACATTAGTGAGGTCGGGCACTGATGTTGGGCGATTAAGCTTGACTCACAGTTGGTATTCCAATTCATCACAAAGGTGTTTGATAGGGTTAAGGGCAGGGCTCTGTGCAGGCCAGTCAAGTTCTTCCACACCGATCTCGACAAACCATTTCTGTATGGACCTCGCTGTATTTGTTTTTTTCTATCCCATTCTTCTCTGCAGATCCGTTCAAGCTCTGTCAGGTTGGATGGAGAGCTTTGCTGCACAGCTATTTTCAGGTCTCTCCAGAGATGTTCGATCAGGTTCAAGTCAGGGCTCTGGCTGGAAAACTCAAGAACATTCAGAGACTTGTCCCAAAGCCATTCCTGCATTGTCTTGGTTGCGTGCTTAGGGTTGTTGTCCTGTTGTAAGGTGAACCTTCACCCCAGTCTGAGGACCTGAGTGCTCTGGAGCAGTTTTTCATCTCTCTGTACTTTGCTCCGTTCATCTTTGCCTCAATCCTGACTAGTCTCCCAGCCCCTGCCGCTGTAAAACAACCCCAAAGCAAGATGCTGCCAACACCATGCTTCACCATAGGGATGGTGCCGGGTTTCCTCTAGACGGGACGTTTGGCATTTAGGCCAAAGAGTTTAATCTTGGTTTCATCAGACCAGAGAATCTTGTTTCTCATGGTCTGAGAGAGCCTTTAGGTGCCTTTTGGCAAACTCCAAGTGGGCTGTCATGTGCCTTTAACTGAGGAGTGGCTTCTGTCTAGCCACTCTTTCATAAAAGCCTGATTGGTTGAGTGGCACAGAGACGGTTTTTCTTCTGGAAGGTTCTCCCATCTCCACAGAGGAACTCTAGAGCTCTGTCAGAGTGACCATCTGGTTCTTGGTCATCACCCTGACCATGGCCCTTCTCTTGCGATTGCTCAGTTTGGCCAGGCAGCCAGCTCTAGGAAGAGTCTTGGTGGCTCCAAACTTCTTCCATTTAAGAATGATGGAGGCCACTGTGTTCCTGAGGACATTCAATGCTGCAGACATTTTTTGGTACCCTTCCCCAGATCTGTCCCTCGACACAATCCTGTACGGACAATTCCCTCGACTTCATGGCTTGGTTTTTGCTCTGACATCCACTGTCAACTGTGGGACCTTATATAGACAGGTGTGTGCCTTTGCAAATCATGTGCAATCAATTGAATTCACCACAGGTGGACACCATTCAAGTTGTAGAAACATCTCAAGGATAATCAATAGAATCAGGATGCACCTGAGCTCAATATCGAGTCTCATAGCAAAGGATCTGAATACTTATGTAAATACGTTTTTTCTGTTATACATTTTTTTATACATTTGCAAACTTTTCTAAAAACCTGTTTTCGTTTTGTCATTATGGGGTATTGTGTGTAGATTGATGAGGACAATTTGTAATTTAATCCATTTTAGAACAAGGCTGTAACATAACAAAATTAGGAAAAAGTCAAGGGGTCTGAATACTTTCCGAATGCACTGTATATAGTGTATGACTAGTAAGGCTAAAATCCACCCGTCATTAATCATACATATAAGTTTACTAACTATTGATTCTCATTCTCATGGTGTCAAGTGCTTTGACTGATATAAGTCGGTAGTAGCTCCAAATTGTTGATCTTCACCACTTTGCTCAGACACCTACCTGACTCGAAGATTCCACTACTATCACATAACAGATCAACATTTGAGCTCAAACAAAGTGATCCTGGTCTTCACAGCAAATTCCTTAGCACGACTCACAACCAGATGCGAACAGATGTAAGACATTTGTAAGAAATCCTGCTGTAGCCAGTTTGCTACAGCAGGAAAATAATCCTGCAGCAACAGGAAATGTAAATTATTATGTGAATTATAATGAATGGAAATTTTTTGTGGAGGTTGATACATTTCTCATTAGGGCAAATCTAGTCTTGTGTTACCATACCTCCAAAATCTCATCGTTGTCACGGCTCCCTTGGGGATCTGGAGAATTTTGTATTACAGAAACAGTTTGAATGGTCTTCCTGGCTCCCAGCGGCAAGATTTTGATTGGATTTCAGGAACCTAACCTCCACACGCCCGTAGAAGGGATGCTGTGTGTTATATGCGTCACTGTTTTCCGTCTGGGTAGTTGTTGATTATGCTAGTTGTGGCCGACAGTCTGCAATTTATATGTTCTAAACCTCTCTGGAGACAAACACTTTTTTCCTTGTCTCCATTCGTACACATGGCTGCTGGTTGCGCTTTGCTACCCTTAAAAATATTGTGAAGATTGCCCATTATTTTGTTTTTGTAAGGACCCAAACAATGGAGGCAGTGGGAGAACCTATTCAAGTAAGTAAATACATTTTTAAAATGTAAAAACATTCGGCCACTTTGTAGGCTAACTCAACTGAGCTGCTAGCTAGATATCTAGCTAACTTTACACACTGTTTAGCTAAGTGAATGAAATGTCATCAGCTAGCTAACGTTCTAGTAGCTAGCTATCTTGATGTAATCATTGTAAATTAAAAACACAGTCTCCAAATGCATTTGTAGATAACAGCCATGGAAAAGGGTGAAATTGCAGCTCCAGCTGTCAGTAAAGGGAGCGTGTAGGCTACTGGATAGGGCAAGTAATTTTGTGGGAGGACATAATGAAAAGATTATCCAGTTCCTGTCCCTACAGGAGAAAACTTTGAGGACAGAGAAATAATAGCAATATAAAATACTGTGCTGTCTAATTTGAGTATAATGAAGCCTGTTTCTTTGTGATGTTTTCTGTCCTCTGATAATCAAAGCTGTGAAAGCCTGTTTGCAGATGAAGAGAGAGGCCCAAAGAGCCTAAGGGTGTATCCTATATGCCATGGGTTATATGGGTAGGCCTACTTATGGGTGCTTGACTGCAGTTGTTAAATTTACAAACGCTCAACACCCGTTGAATACGGCCGGTGTCTGTAAACGTTGGCAAAAAAGTGTCAATTGTTGTCAGCAGCACAGTTGCAGTCACCAACGCTCTGGATAACATAAAAACAGCCTAACCAGCTCTGCTAGGGCGAGTAAAATGGTCAGTGAGCTGTTATCTCATTTGTGTCTGGAAGTAGCTAGCAAGCTATCCAACGTTAACCAGTTAACTTGGGTGCTTGACTGCTGTTGTTCAAATCAAATCAAACGTTATTTGTCACATGCGCCGAATACAACAAGTGTAGACCTTACAGTGAAATGCTTACATACAAGCCCTTAACCAACAATGCAGTTTTAAGAAAGAAAAAAGTGCTAAGAAAGTATTTACTAAAATAACTAAAGTAAAAGCAACAATAAAATAACAGTAGCAAGGCTACATACAGGGGGGGTACAGGTTCAGAGTCAATGTGCAGGGGCACAGGTTAGTCGAGGTAATTGAGGTAATATAGGTAGAGGTAAAATGATGATGAATAGATAGTAGCATCAGCGTAAAAATGGGGGTGGGGTGGGTCAATGCAAATAGTCTGGGTAGCCATTTGATTAGCTGTTCAGTAGTCGTATGGCTTGGGGGTTGAATCTGTTAAGAAGCCTTTTGGACCTAGATTCGGCGCTCTGGTACCGCTTGCCGTGTGGTAGCAGAGAGAACAGTCTATGACTAGGGTGGCTGGAGTCTTAGCAATTTTTAGGGCTTTCCTCTGTTACCGCCTGGTTTATAAACGTCCTGGATGGCAGGAAGCTGGGCCGTACGCACTACTCTCTGTAGTGCCTTGCGGTCGGAGGCTGAGCAGCTGCCATACCAGGCGGTGATGCAACCAGTCAGGATGCTCTCGATGGTACAGCGGTAGAACTTTTTCTGCCCTCCTTTTCCTGTAGTCCACAATCATCTCCTTGGTCTTGATCACATTGAGGGAGATAATGTTATCCTGGCACCACACTGCCAGGTCTCTGACCTCCTCCCTATAGCCTGTCTCGTCATTGTCGGTGATCAGGCCTACCACTGTTGTGTCGTTGGCAAACTTAATGATGGTGTTGGAGTCGTGCTTGGCCATGCAGTCATGGGTGAACAGGGAGTACATGAGGGGATTGAGCACGCACCCCTGAGGGGCCCCCGTGTTGAGGATCAGCGTGGCAGATGTTCTGTTACCTACCCTTACTACCTGGGGACGGCCCATCAGGAAGTCCAGGATCCAGTTGCAGAGGGAGGTGTTTAGTCCCAGGGTCCTTAGCTTAGTGATGAGCTTTGTGGGCACTATGGTGTTGAACGCTGAGCTGTAGATAATGAACAGCATTCTCACGTAGGTGTTCCTTTTGTCCAGTTGGGAAAGAGCAGTGTGGAGTTCAAATGAGATTGCGTCATCTGTGGATCTGTTTGGGCGTTATGCGAATTGGAGTGGGTCTAGGGTTTCTGGGATAATGGTGTTGATGCGAGCCATGACCAGCCTTTCAAAGCACTTCATGGCATCAGACGTGAGTGCTACGGGTCGGTAGTCATTTAGGCAGGTTACCTTGGTGTTCTCGGGCACAGGGACTATGGTGGTTTGCTTGAAACATGTTGGTATTATAGACTACGTCAAGGACAGGTTGAAAATGTCAGTGAAGACACTTGCCAGTTGGTCAGTGCATGCTCAGAGTACACGTCCTTGTAATCTGCCCTGCGGCCTTGTGATTGTTGACCTGTTTAAAGGTCTTACTCACATCAGCTACGGAGAGCGTGATCACACAGTTGTCCAGAACAGCTGGTGCTCTCATGCATGCTTCAGTGTTGCTTGCTTCGAAGTGAGCATAGAAGTAATTTAGCTCGTCTTGTAAGCTCGTGTCACTGGGCTTCACTTTGTAGTCCGTAATAGTTTGCAAGCCCTGCCACATCCAAAGAGCGTTGGAGCCGGTGTAGTACGATTCAATCTTAGTCCTGTATTAACAATTTGCCTGTTTGAGGACGACGTCATCGATGAACTTATTGATGAAGCCAGTGACTGATGTGGTGTACTCCTCAATGCCATTGGAAGAATCCCGTAACATATTCCAGTCTGTGCTAGCAAAACAGTCCTGTAGCTTAGCATCTGCGTAATCTGTATTGAGCGAGTCACTGGTACTTCCTGCTTTAGTTTTTGCTTGTAAGCAGGAATCAGGAGGATAGAATTATGGTCAGATTTGCAATATGGAGGGTGAGGGAGAGCTTTGTACGCGTCTCTGTGTGTGGAGTAAAGGTGGTCTAGAGTTTTTTTTCCTCTAGTTGCACATATAACATGCTGGTAGAAATGAGGTCAAACGGATTTAACCCTTGTGTAGTCTTAACATTCTGTATACTCCCCTTAGGGTAAATGACCTGCCTTCACTAAACCCCTCAAATAAAGCAGCTTCATTGAATTTCAAACCCCAAATCTGTTTTCATCACAAACTTTGTGATATCTGGGTTTTCCCTTATCACAATGCAGAAGGACTGCATTTAATCAGTGAACACCACTAGTTTTTATTACAACACACCTGTCATAATTGTTTTCTTTACTAAAGTAGAGATGTATTATTATTATTGCTAAAGGTACTGCATAGGTGTTAACATCATTTTTTTGCAAGACATAGCACTTGTATAGCCTAAGAAAGTAGCAGAAATGTGCAGAAAGTTGTTTTGAGTACATTTTATTGAAGGGAAACAATAACAGTCTTGAACTTTTTTGTCAACATAGTGATATATTCTTATATACTGTACAATGATGAATTCAACTACAAAATACTGGTCTTCTCCCATTTTTTTAACCATTGCCCCCACCCAGAAGGTGTATGAACAACAACAATAAATAAGAATTAAATAAGATAATAGATACAAAACAAAAACGTGAAGAACATAAATCAATCAACTCTAACTAGCACATGTAGGCTATCAAATTGTAGCATTCTTGAGAAAGTGTGAAAGACTTCAGTGGCATCGTGGCACGGAAAATCTCCCTTCCACTCTCTGCAGCCCAGAGACTACACATAGCCTCGCCTAGGGACCTATACACACCTGTAAGATTAGCAGCCCTATGTAGGCACGCAGGTCAATCTCATCCATCCTTTTCCAGTTGTCTCCATATTTACAGAAACCCTCCAAAATCTCCAGGATGATTTTTTTAAATGGCTTGTGTGATGAACATGTAGAATGTTGAGGCGATGTCCTGGGCATGGGCAACTGGATGTCTTGTGGGCCCTGAGTCATCCTTGTGACATTTTGTGCTGCCATCCTGCCCTGGTTGTTATATGATGACAAGGGCCATGTTATTTTGCTGTTCTTTGATAAAAATGTCTCTCTTTCAGCTTGTGGGAATTCTTTTTCATCTGAAGATGATGCATCATACTCTAGGTTGTATTCTTCCCCATCTTCTTCTTCAGATACCCCCTCCTCTTCTAAGTCATTGTTCTCTTGTTCCTCCTGAACATCTGAAAGAAAATCAGATCTACAACCTGTTGGGCACTGAAACGTGCACTCATGGCTTCAGCAAAGAGAGAACTGGGGGGACTGTCATCTGCAGCACCTTTATAGCCTCTGACTGCATTCCCCATTAGTAAACAATGCTTTCAATACATTTTTATTTTGTCTGAATGTTGTTTATTTTGTCTCAAATAGTTTTTATTTTGTCTGTGAACTTGAGTCATGTGTGGGGTTGTGGAGGGGAGATGCTGCACATGAACATCAAAGTTTTAGTTGACTGAGTTCAATCAGTAGCACACATCATCTCAATTTCTCATTGTGTGTGTGCGTGTGTGTGTGTGTGCGCGTGTGTGCGTGTGTGCGAGTGTGCGTGTGTGCGTGTGTGCGTGTGTGTGTGTGTGTATGTGTGGTTTTTGTGGTGTGCAAATTATTTTGCTGCTGGGTCAAAAATGACCCTAAGGCAATCTTTGTACCCTGGTGGTATACAGCTTCCATGGAAATATGAGCAAAGGCGATGTTTCACTTTTTCTAATGTTGGGGTCACTCTAGGAAAATTAATCAAATTTCAAGTTGAAGAAATATAATTTAGGGGGTTTTCTCTGCTGTTAAACATAGTGGCGGGTCATAAGACAACACAAGGGTTAAGTTTCCCTGCATTAAAGTCCCTGGCCACTAGGAGCGCCACCTCTGGATGAGCATTTTTTTGTTTGCTTATGGCCTTATACAGCTTGTTGAGTGCGGTCTTAGTGCCAGCATCGGTTTGTGGTGGTAAATAGACAGCTACAGTTAGGACAGAACGCTCGGATCAACCCTTAAAGAGATGGGTGGGCCTAAACCTTAAGAGGGTGTGAACAATGCAGATTGGGGGTAGACAAAGAAGAGCTTTCCAGTAGGTACCAAACTATTCAAAGGCCATTTTATCAAAAGTGACGATACAAGTTAATCAACTTTCAAAGCAGAATTACTTTCCCATTGTTCCTCAACTGTAGTGTATTGTATACCATGTTCTAGTCTCTACTTTTATCCAATGTAAAAAATAACATTTCAAATTTTGCAAGGTTGGCCACCGCTGGTGTGGATTTTTTTTACCTGAAATTATGCTTTAGTAATAATAGCCTACTTGTTACTTCTCAATTATCTATTGTTGTTCATCATTACATACACCACCGGTCAAAAGTTTTAGAACACCTACTCCTTCAAGGATTTTTCTTCATTTTTTACTATTTTCTACATTGTAGAATAATAGTGAAGTCATCAAAACTATGAAATGACACATATGGAATCATGTAGTAACCAAAAAAGTTCAAATATTTGAGATTCAAATAACCACCCTTTGCCCTGATTTCTTTGCACACTCTTGGCATTCTCTCAACCAGCTTCATGAGGTAGTCCCATGGAAAGCATTTCAATTAAGAGGTGTGCCGAATTTATGGAATTTCTGTCCTTCTTAATGCGTTTGAGCAAATCAGTTGTGTTGTGACAAGTCCATATTATGTCAAGAACAGCTCAAATAAGCAAAGAGAAACGACAGTCCATCATTACTATAAGACATCGAATTGCATCGAATAGTCCCTGCGATATGCAACTGTTCAGGGAAGTCAGGAACCAATACACGCAATCAGTCAGGAAAGCAAAGGCTAGCTTTTTCAAACAGAAATTTGCATCCTGTAGCTCTAACTCCAAAAAGTTTTGGGACACTGTCAAGTCCATGGAGAACAATAGCACCTCCTCCCAGCTGCCCACTGCACTGAGGCTAGGTAACACGGTCACCACCGACAAATCCATGATAATCGAAAATTTCAACAAGCATTTCTCTACGGCTGGCCATGCTTTCCTCCTGGCTACCCCAACCCCGGCCAATAGCTCCGCCCCCCCTGCATCTACTTGTCCAAGCCTTCCCAGCTTCTCCTTCACCAAAATCCTGATAGCAGGTGTTCTGAAAGAGCTGCAAAATCTGGGCCCGTACAAATAAACTGGACTAGATAATCTGGACCCTCTCTTTTTAAAACTATCTGCTGCCATTGTTGCAACTCCTATTACCAGTCTGCTCAACCTCTCTTTGGTGTCGTCCGAGATCCCAAAAGATTGGAAAGCTGCTGCGGTCATCCCTCTCTTCAAAGGGGTGACACCTAGACCCAAATTGCTATAGACCTATATCAATCCTGCCCTGCCTCTCTAAAGTCTTTGAAAGCCTAGTTAATAAACAGATCATTGACCACTTCGAATCCCACCGTACCTTCTCCGCTGTGCAATCCGGTTTCCGAACTGGTCACGGGTGCACCTCAGCCACGCTCAAGGTACTAAACGATATCATAACCGCCATCGATAAGAGACATTACTGTGCAGCCGTATTCATTGACCTGGCCAAGGCTTTCGACTCTGTCAATCACCACATCCTTAACGGCAAACTCAACAGCCTTGGTTTCTCCAATGATTGCCTCGCCTGGTTCACCAACTACTTTGCCGACAAAGTTCAGTGTGTTAAATCGGAGGGCCTGTTGTCTGGGCCTCTGGCAGTCTCTATGGGGGTGCCACAGGGTTCAATTCTTGGGCCGACTCTCTTCTCTGTATACATCAATGATGTCGCTCTTGCTGCTGGTGATTCTCTGATCCACCTCTATGCAGACAACACCATTCTGTATACTTCTGGCCCTTCTTTGGACACTGTGTTAACTAACCTCCAAACGAGCTTCAATGCCATTCAGCACTCCTTCCGTGGCCTCCAACTGCTCTTAAACGCTAGTAAAACCAAATGCATGCTTTTCAACCGTTCGCTGCCTGCATCCGCCCGCCCGACTAGGATCACTACCCTGGACGGCTCTGACCTAGAATACGTGGACAACTACAAATACCTAGGTGTCTGGCTAGACTGTAAACTCTCCTTCCAGACTCATATTAAACATCTCCAATCCAAAATTAGATCTAGAATCGGCTTACTATTTCTCAACAAAGCCTCCTTCACTCATGCTGCCAAACTTGCACTAGTAAAACTGACTATCCTGCCGATCCTCGACTTTGGCGATGTCATCTACAAAATGGCCTCCAACACTCTACTCAGCAAACTGGATGCAATCTATCACAGTGCCATCCGCTTTGTCACCAAAGCCCCATATACTACCCACCACTGCGACCTGTATGCTCTAGTCGGCTGGCCCTCTCTACACACTCGTTGCCAGACCCACTGGCTCCAGGTCATCTACAAGTCCCTGCTAGGTAAAGCCCCGCCTTATCTCAGCTCGCTGGTAACCATAGCAGCACCCACCCGTAGCACTCGCTCCAGCAGGTATATCTCACTGGCCACCCCCAAAGCCAATTCCTCTTTTGGCTGCCTTTCCTTCCAGTTCTCTGCTGCCAATGACTGGAACGAACTACAAAAATCGTTGAAACTGGAGACACTTATCTCCCTCACTAGTTTCAAGCACCAGCTGTCAGAGCAGCTCACAGATCACTGCACCTGTACATAGCCCAACCAACTACCTCATCCCCTACCATAGTCATTTATTTATCTTGTTCTTTTGCACCCCAGTATTTTTACTTTGCACATTCATCTACTGCACATTTACCATTCCAGTGTTAAATTGCTATACTGTAGTTACTTTGCCACCATGGCCTATTTATTGCCTTATGTTCCTTATCCTACCTCATTTTGCACACATTGTATATAGATTAGTTTTTTTTCCTACTGTATTATTGACTGTATGTTTGTTTCACTCCATGTGTAACTCTGTGTTGTTGTATGTGACGAACTGCTTTGCTTTATCTTGGCCAGTTCGCAGTTGTAAATGAGAACTTGTTCTCAACTTGCCTACCTGGTTAAATAAAGGTGAAATATTTTTTTTTTAAATAAAACATGGTCAGTCAATCCATAATATTTCAAGAACTTTTCAAGTTTCTTCAAGTGCAGTCGCAAAAACCATTAAGCGCTATGATGAAACTGGCCCTCATGAGGACTGCCACAGGAATGGAAGAGCCAGAGTTACCTCTGCTGCAGAGGATAAGTTCATTAGAGTTAACTGCACCTCAAGTAACAGACACATCTCAACATCAACTGTTCAGAGGAGACTGTGTAAATCAGGCCTTCATGGTCGAATTGCTGGAAAGAAACCACGTCTAAAGGACACCAATGTGAAGAAGAGACTAGCTTGGGCCAATAAACTTTTGTCCTTTGGTCTAGAGTCAATTTTTTTTATTTTTGGTTCCAACCGCCGTGTCTTTTTGAGACGCGGTGTTAGTGAACGGAATATCTCCACATGTGTATTTCACACCGTAATGCATGGAGGAGGAGGTGTTATGGTGTGAGGGTGCTTTGCTGGTGCTTCACTGTCTGTGATTTATGTAAAATTCAAGGCACACTTAACCAGCATGGCTACCACAGCATTCTGCAGCGATATGCCATCCCATCTGGTTTGGGCTTAGTGGGACTATAATTTGTTTTTCAACAGGACAATGACCCAACACGTCTCCAGGCTGTGTAAGGGCTATTTTACCAAGAAGGCGAGTGATGGAGTGCTGCATCAGATGACCTAGCCTTCACAATCCCCCGACCTCAACCCAATTGAGATGGTTTGGGATTAGTCGGACCGCATAGTGAAGGAAAAGCAGCCAACAAGTGCTCAGCATATGTGGGAACTCCTTCAAGACTGTTGGAAAAGCATTCCAGGTGAAGCTGATTGAGAGAATGCCAAGAGCGTGCAAAGCGGTCATGAAGACAAAGGGTGGCTATTTTGGAGGATCTCAAATATATAATATATTTTGATTTGTTTAACACTTTTAAGGTTACTACACGTTTCACAAATTAATATTTCCATTTTGTCTAGTTGTAAGATATCCAATCTGTTTTATTTGATTGTCACTCTCTCTCATTTTTTCTGCTGTGTGAATCCCTTTTGCAGCTTATCATATGGCATGCATCACAATACATCCATAGGCCTACAGTATGATGGCATTACTGGAGCAGAGAAGCTAAACTCACACAATGTTTACAACTTGAGGTATATGTTCTCAATTTAAAATGATACCAGTAGACAATGTATATGAGGCAAAAATATATATCAGATTTTGTACATGCATTTTAAATGCTGACATATAAAATTGTTTAGTGTAAATCCAACCTTTGTGATTTAGGTACAGTATGAAAATAAGATTACAATTAGGCTACAGGAGAAGAGTACGATAGGGAACATTTTATGAGGTTTATTTTATTTAATTCATTTTAGCAGTGTTGCTAACAAAATGATTGCAGTTCCCATAGATAGACGGTACGTAGTTGCTCTATGTATCACTGACCCTGGATAAGCTAGTGACTGGAATAACACAGCTAACTAATATGCTGTTTTAATTAATATTTTGTTGGTATTATAATTGTGAGACAAATTTAAGCTAGCTAGGTAGTTATACCTTACCAGGTTAGCTGACTTTTTTCATCACAAATCTAATTTTGGCTAGCTACTTGTCCTTCATGCTAGCGTTTACAGCCATTTCATCACTTCAGAAATGTCATAATAAAAATATTGATATGGCCAGCTTTGTAGACCATTTCTCCCCTCTTGCTACAGCTGTACCTCATTTTGTTCTTAAATATTTTGTCACCAGTGCTTGTAGCCTAGTGGTTAGAGCGTTGGACTTGTAACCGGAGGGTTGCAAGTTCGAATCCCCGAGCTGACAAGGAAAAAAATCTGTCGTTCTGCCCCTGAACAAGGCAGTTAACCCACTGTTCCCCGGGCGCCGAAGACGTGGATGTCGATTAAGGCAGCCCTCCGCACCTCTCTGATTCAGAGGGGTTGGGTTAAATGCGGAAGACACATTTCGGTTGAAGGCATTCGGTTGTACAACTGACTAATAATGGTGACTTTGACTTTGTTTTGTTGACAAGTTTAGTCCTCACCCACTGTTGATCCTAAGGCACAAATCTGGTGAGCACCTTTTGAGCTCCACCAAGCAAGGCATTTGATTGGTTTGATGTGTTGCGAGGCGTCACTGATTTACACTGGGTTCCGACCCCTCTTCTAGGTCAAATCAAGTCTGACATTTTAAAGTGGAAATGTACTTTTAAACCTTGAATACCCTACAAAATTGCATTTACTGCTTTGCAGGAAAATTCCCACCAACAAAAGAGTGATCAAATTAAGATCCTACATCTGTAGTTTCCCTCCACCTGGTGCATTTTATTTTGATCCTGTTTTGAGAGATGCTGAGCTCACATGTTTTTCCAGGCAAGAGGGACAAGTGGGAACCTTGACAGGTACTTAACAACAATCAAAAACAGTTGTAAACAGGGGACGTTATTGGGCAGGGTGCAGGAAGTGAGCGAGCTAAGGCACATACAGTACTGCCGAGCCTACAGACCCCTCCTATCACACTTTCCAGACAGGAACTGACTTTTTCCCAAAGAGCTAAAAAAGACTAATAAAAAAATCTAAATTCATAAATCTGTGCGTTCCATAGACCTGTATGAGCTAAGGTGTTTTTACAGGGTAGGGCATTGCCCGTTTCATCCTGAGCTTGTCCTTGGACAACAAACCTTTTGCCTTGATACTGTGTAAATGGTTGAAGCATTCAGATGAAAGGTCTGAAATCATATGCACTGTTGAGCTTTTGCGTAACTGGTGTTTGATAAAACTCTCTCTGCAGCTCTCATGTAATTGTTACATTGCTGTCACTGGCCAGTCTTGACAGTCCCTTCTAGGTTGCATTCTAGTTCACCAAGCAGCAGTAACTCACTTAGTAGCAGCTAAGTGGTAGCTACTTCTCCCATATCGGTGGACGTACCGGTATGTCAGATTAGCCCAATTAGCTCAATCGCCAATTTCACAGCCTCTGAGTATTACAGAAACACAATACTTTGAATGAATAACAGACAAATGTTCATAACAAGTGGCTACGGATGAAATTGATCAAAATATCTTTTCAAAATATTTTTATTTTTATTTTATTTCACCTTTACTTAACCAGGTGGCCAGTTGAGAACAAGTTGAAAAATAACAATATGAAAAACATACAAAAACGTCTAATCATTCCCAATTTGGGGTCAGAAATTACCCCAAATTGGCACTTTTAAGGTTAAAGATTTTATGTCATTTTCAGCATTTCAAAGGTTATCTCATAGCCTTATTCACTAAGCTTGACCGCCTCAGACCTATCCTATTGTGTTCCTCAGCAGACCAGAAGGATGAGAACGAGAGAGAGTAAGACAGGGTATTTGAGGCGTTTATTAGATAATTTTGTAAAATGTTTTTAGTTGGTCTGTGCTCTAGCTGCACCCACTTCCTCTATGGTAACAGCTGTAAAAACCTTGCTGGATTACAGCACACCACAGAGCTACGGCTCATATTAGAGCCTGGCACTGGGCAGGAAGTAAGGAGGGGTCGGGCCAAGCAGGGAATATTCAGGACACTGTTCCTCAGGGCAAGGCGAGTAGGACCCTGGGGAGTTATATCTAAGACCAGGACCCTGCTGCTTGTAACTGTAGTGTCTGGTTGATTCAACTACACGTGTTGAGGATACCACAGGGCTTTTCCAGTGATGTTTTAGGTATTAGAACAGATACACTCCCTGTAATTGGGTTTTGTTTTTCACAATCTGATGGGAGGTTCTTTTTCACAGACTCAGATTCAGGGACTCAAGTCTCTTTCTTTTGGATGAAGTCAGGGCTTCCAGGCTTGTGCGCATGGAGCAATGAGAAGCTTCACCTTGTGAAGGTTGTTGAGAAACAAAATTCTTTACACATCTGGTAGGGGAATTGGGCTTGTTGAAATAATAGGAGTTCAACAAGGAGATTGTATCAGTTTTGGCAAACGTGTCCTGTTCTGTGGAACCAAAACAGACTGAAATGTTTGTAGTATATCCTATATTAATGAGTTACAAAATAATTGTGTTTGACTTTCTGGTAAACGGACACCATGACAGATTGAAATGTATACTGTATGATGACAGAAGACAATCGTAGGGCTTTATAATCAATTTAAAATGCTAGACATTTGAAATGTCATAGCAAGTAGTGGGTGAGTCTCCATGCTGTATATGGTAATCCATATGGTAATCCAACAGGAGTCGGTATCAGATTCTAATAAACACTTATCTCGGCATGACTTAACTCAGTTCGCAGACATGACCTTCCTTGTGTGTGACATCACTCCACAACACGGGATGTACAGCCCTTTTCCAACTGAAAGTGTCTCTAATGATGACAGAGATGGGTACCTCTCCCTCTCTGTAGCTTCACTACTCTCAGCACCTCATTTTCCAGCTCTGGACAAGCAGTCTAGTTTGACTGAAGACCACTTTTGAGGTCTTGATGACAAACTTTGTACCTTTAATGTGTGTGTCATGGTTGTTTAAAGATATGCTGTATAGTCTATGCATGTTGGCTAAAGCAATGGGGAAATAATCTGTCAAATAATAAATACAACTACAGTATTGTGACCTGAACAAATAAAAGTCCCTCTCCAAAAAGATCTCCTTATAGGGAATGTTCACAATATACTTATTTTCACTCTTTCTGTGATTGTGACCCCAAACCATTTTGTTTCATTGACTACAATGCATTATGAAAATGTGTCTATGGGCTTTATTCAATCCATATTGTGTAAATTCAGCATTACAGCAGGATTGAAATTTAAAGGCAATGTTCCTGCGTTAGTGGAGACTGCATTCACGGTAAATGCTGCAGATGTTGGCTCAAAAGAAAATTACCTTTACATTACCTTCACACGCTTCAGCGATACAGATTGAATAGAGTCCTTAGATTCATTCAGACCAATACGTGTTAACCCGCTATAGCCTACACCCGCATAGCTGTAGATTTAGAGTGCAAAAAAGATGCACAGCTCCCTGAACAACTGCTGGTCGACTCACGGTGGTAACTGAGAATTTATATTCTGAACTCTATTAATTAACACTTTGTTGATGGGGTTAAAGGTCAACATAAGCCCCCTATGAAATTACCTGACACTCCCGAGCACTCCTTCTCCAGGTTCTTCTTCCCCTGTCCCTGATGATCTAGACCCCCACCTACTACAATTAGCTGTTGACATCATTGCTTTCAGTGGTGTAGTGGAGGGTAAACGCAAGTAAACAGAGGTTAAGCTTTTTTATTTTGCACGAGGGTTTACCCCTTTTGTAGAAAAATGCATTGAAAGTAAAGCAGGAGCGTTACTTTATTCACCGCAAACAGTGATCAGTTTACACACCTACTGTATTTCAGTACCAGTACATCACTGATTTATCCCCATTTAACAAGCTTCTTCAACCTCATCCTAAAATGTTGTGGAAATCAGCATTTGGCCGAACTCTTTAGAAAGGAGGTGATTCTTCTCTACTGAATAACTATCAGCCTATATGTCTATTCTAACAAAGGTATTGGAGTCCCTAGTCATAAGCAGCTTAAGGTCTACCTCCAGGAAAACAACATTTTGAGTGGTATGGCAAATCAAATCAAATAATTTTTTATTGGTCACATACACATGGTTAGCAGATGTTAATGCGAGTGTTGCGAAATGCTTGTGCTTCTAGTTCCAACCATGCAGTAATATCTAACAAGTAATCTAACAATTTCACAACAACTACCTTATACACACAAGTGTAAAGGAATGAATAAGAATATGTACATATAAATATTTTGTTGAGCAATGGCCGTGCGGCATAGGCAAGATGCAGTAGATGGTATAGCGTACAGAATATACATATGAGATGAGTAATGTAGGGTATGTAAACATTATATAAAGTGGCATTGGTTAAAGTGACTCGTGATACATTTATTACATCCAATTATTAATTATTAAAGTGGCTAGAGATTTGAGTCAGTATGTTGGCAGCAGCCACTCAATGTTAGTGATGGCTGTTTAACAGTCTGATGGCCCTGAGATAGAAGCTGTTTTTCCCGTCTCTTGGTCCCAGCTTTGATGCACCTCTACTGACCTCAGACTTCTGGATGATAGCGGGGTGAACAGGCAGTAGCCTGGCTGGTTGTTGCCCTTGATTATCTTTTTGGCCTTCCTGTGACATTGAGTGGTGTAGGTGTCCTGGAGGGCAGGTAGTTTGCCCCCGGTGATGCGTTGTGCAGACCTCACTACCCTCTGGAGAGCCTTACAGTTCTTCACCACGGTGTCTGTGTGGGTTGACCATTTAAGTTTGTCCGTGATGTGTATGCCGAGGAATTTAAAACTTTCCACCTTCTCCACTACTGTTCGGTCGATGTGGATAGGGGGGGTGCTCCCTCTGCTGTGTCCTGAAGTCCACGATCATCTCCTTTGTTTTGTTGACCTTGAGTGTGAGGTTATTTTCCTGACACCACACTCCGAGGGCCCTCACCTCCTCCCTGTCGGTCGTCTCGTCGTTGTTGGTAATCAAGCCTACCACTGTAATGTCGTCTTTAAACTTAACGATTGAGTTGGAGGCGTGCATGGCCACGCAGTCATGGGTGAACAGGGAGTACAGGAGAGACCTGGGAACGCACCCTTGTGGGGCCCCAGTGTTGAGGATCAGTGGGGTAGAGATGTTCTCTCCTACCCTCACCGGGTTGCACAGGGCTGGGTCGAGACCTAGGGTCTCGAGCTTAATGACGAGTTTGGAGGGTACTATGGTGTTAAATGCTGAGCTGTAATCGATAAACAACAATCTTACATAGGTATTCCTCTTGTCCAGATGGGTTAGGGCAGTGTGCAGTGTGCAGTGTGATTGCGATTGCGATTGCGTTGTCTGTGGACCTATTGGGGTGGTAAGCCTTGCGAGGGGTTAAAACGTTTAAATGTTTTACTAACGTTGGCTGCGGTGAAGGAGAGCCAGTGGCACTGTATTGTCCTCAAAGTGAGCAAAGAAGTTGTTTAGTTTGACTGGGAATTTCGTCTACCTTGTTGTCAAGAGACTGGACATTGGCGAGTAGTATACTCGGGATTGGTGAGCGAAGCGCCCGTCTACGGAGCCTGACCAAAAGACCGCTCCGTCTGCCCCTTCTGCGGCGCCGTTGTTTTGGGTCGCCTACTGGGATCCGATACATTGGCCTGGGTGGTGGTCCAAACAGAGGATCCACTTCGGGAAAGTCGTATTCCTGGTCGTAATGTTGGTAAGTTGACGTTGCACTTAAATCCAATAGTTCTTCCCGGCTGTATGTAATACAACTTAAGATTTCCTGGTGTAACAGTGTAAGAAATAATACATAAAAAAAACTAAATACCGCATAGTTTCCTAAGAACGCGAAGCGAGGCGACCATCTCTGTCGGCGCCATGTTGAAATCCAACAGAGATGTAATCAGGTTTGAAGGTTTTTAATGATACCCACTGGGCAAAAACTTGTTGAATCAACGTTGTTTCCAAGTCATTTCAATAAAAACTGTTATGTGATGAAGTTGAATCAACATGAAAAACTACACTGAACAAAAATTATAAACTCAATTTATGCTGGTCCAATGTTTCATGAGCTGAAATAAAAGATCCCAGAAATGTTCCATATGCACAAAAAAACATATTTTTTCAAATATTGTGCACAAATTTGTTTACATCCCTGTTAGTGTGCATTTTATCCTTTGTCAAGATAATCAGTCCACCTGAGAGATGTGGTATTTCAATAAGCTGATTAAACAGCATGATCATTACACAGGTGCACCTTATGCTGGGGACAATAAAAGGCCTCTCTAAAATGTGCAGTTTTGTCACACAACACAATGCCACAGATGTCTGTTTTGAGGCAGCGTGCAATTGGCATGCTGACTGCAGGAATGTCAACCAGAGCTGTTGCCCGAGAATTGAATGTTAATTTCTCTACCATAAGCCACTTCCAGAAAATTTGGCAGTACATGCAACCGGCCTCACAACCGCAGACCACGTGTAACCACGCCAGCCTTGGACCTCCAGATCCGGCTTCTTCACATGAGGGATCTGTTTGTAATAAAGCCCTTTTGTGGGAAAAAAAACTAATTCTGATTGGCTGGGCTTAGCTCACCAGTGGGTAGGCCTGGTTCCCTGCCCAGTCAAATCCATAGATTAGGGCCTAATAAATGTATTTCAATTGACTGATTTCCTTATATGAACTGTAACTCAGCAAAATCTTTGAAATTGTTGCATTTTGCGTTTATATTTTGGTTCAGTATAATTGGATTTTGGATCTTATAATCTCCACCCCGCACAGCCAGAAGAGGACTGGCCACCCCTCAGAGCCTGTTTCCTCTCTAGGTTTCTTCCTAGGTTGCTGCCTTTCCAGTGATTTTTTCCTAGCCACCGTTCTTCTACATCTGCATTGCTTGCTGTTTGGGATTTTAGGCTGGGTTTCTGTATAAGCACTTTGTGACATCTGCTGATGTAAAAAAGGGTTTTATAAATACTTTTGATTTGATGTGCATTTTTATGCGGATGACACTGTTCTCTATTCAAGTGGCAGCAGTTTGACTTTGGCCTTTGATAAAGCTCAAACAGCTTTTAACATCATTCAACAGAATCTGTATGATTTGAAGCTTGTTCTGAATTCCTCTAAAACAAAATGCATGGTATTTAACAATACTAAACACTGAAAACCATGTAATTACTACCTTGGAAGGACATTCTATAGATTAAGTCAAGATGTACACATATCTGAGAGTTCAAGGGATGAGTAGTTGAGCTTCACCACCCATGTAGAGAACCTTGTCAGGAAACTCAAGCTGCGTGTTGGGATTTATTACCGGCAAAAACGTGTTTTTCCTTTGCCGCCAGAAAATAGTTGATTCGTTGTACTTTTCTCTCTGTGTTGGACTATGGTGTTACTATTTATGTGCAAGCCTCAAGCTCTACACTGAAGGCTCTTGACTCTGTATCAGCCCTTCATTTTGTCACCAATCAGAGGCATCTAACTCCCCTTTGTGATCTCTACAGTGCTGTCGGATGGACATCACTAGCAACATGCAGGCTCTGACACTGGTACATTCTTATTTATTAGGCCATTTTAGGAAAGCGGCCATTTTATTTATCCTCTCTTCTAGCTCAAAATGAAAACACATACAAGCTCAAACCTCAATCTTGTTTTATGATAACAGTCCTGAAAACTAGAACCGAGCATGGAATACGTTTTTTCCTTACTCAGCCCCCAGGGTGTTGGAATTCTCTCCAAGCCAACCTAAAGCCACAGGACCTGGTGTCCCTGGAGGAGTTCAAAGGACAATTAGATGAACAGGTTGTTGAAACATGTAGATGTTTCTAGTTATCACCGGATGTTACTAGTTTGCGTTGCCTTATGTAAGGAAGCATGTTGTTTACTTGACACACACCACACACATGCCCAGTGGTGGAAAAGTACCCAATTGTCATACTTGAGTAAAAGTGAAAGTCACCCAGTAAAATACTTTTTGAGTAAAAGTCTAAAAGTATTTGGTTTTAAATATATATAAGTATCAAAAGTAAATGTAATCGCTAAAATATACTTAAGTATCAAAAGTAAATAAAGAAATAATTTCAAATTCCTTATATTATTAAGCAAAACAGACTTTCTTGTTTTTTTATTTATTTACTGATAGCCAGGGGCACACTTCAACACTCAGACATAATTTACAAACAAAGAATTTGGGTTTAGTGAGCCTGCCAGATCAGAGGCAGTAGGGATGACCAGGGATGTTCTCTTGATAAGTGTGTGAATTAGACAATGTTCCTGTCCTGCTAAGCATTCAAAATGTAAGTACTTTTGGGTGTCATGGAAAATATAAGGAGTAAAAAGTACATTATTTTCTTTAGGAATGTAGTGGAGTAAAAGTAAAAAATATAAATAGTAAAGTAAAGTACAGATACCACAAAAAGGTACTTAAGTAGTACTTTAAAGTATTTTTACATGCCGGCACATACACACATCCACTGTTTGGTTGCTGTTGTATTTGTGCTGTTGCCAGTGTCTTCTGTCTGTGATGTCCGTTTTGTCTTACATAGTTTTTTATCCCAGCCCCCGTCCCCACAGGAAGCCTTTTGCCTCTTGCCAGGCCGTCATTGTAAATAAGAATTTGTTCTTAATTGACTTGCCTGGTTAAATAAAATACAACAAATACATAAAAAAGTTGCTTTGAGTTATGGGGAGAAAGAAATATGTATTATTAGTGTTGTAGATCTTTTACTGTTTGCTTACTTAGACTCGGACCAAGCTCCAATTAGCAATAGCTAAATAACCACTGGGTATGAAGGAGACCAAACATTAAAATAATTTAAAAATTAATTTATTATTTCAGATTTTTTTGCCTTTGTTATACAAAGATGTTAAATAACTTAAATACATTCTTACCAGTCATTCGTGATCTGTTTATACCTACAAGCTATACACATGAGGTAGAGGAAAATAATTTACGTTCCCATAAGACATGAATAAGTGAACATGGACAAAGCTTTGTTGGTATAGTATTATCACAAAGGGTAACATGTTTGTTTTGTTATTAGCAAGCACAGCACAAATCCTAACAAAAATGTACACGGTGATTGTGACCCTCTAAATATCCTTTGTTGTGATCCTATCCAAGACCATCAGAGTAAACCAAAAGTTGAATGAGTTCGCACCAATACTACTTTGTGTTTGGTCAGTGTGTTTATCTGCACAGATGGATATGTTACTGGGTACAGACAGAACCCATATACCCCTCACCAACCCCTCAAACAAATGGGTCATGCTACAAAAATACCCCCATACAAGCCTCAAGAAAATAAACTGAGTAAAAAATACAAGTATATAAAATCAGTTTTGACTTAATGTTATTTACATTGAACACATGCTCATAATATATTTAAAAATAATTTATCTTTCTTTTATTTTAATTTTTCCTACAAAATAGATTTTTATACATGATCCTCTGACAACTACACAGTGCAGAGCTATGAGTTCAAAAATAGAATATGAAGGACTAAGACAATGACATTGAAAAACAACCGTTGTATCATGCCGTCCTTTGTCTTGAAAAACGTAGAATATAAAACATACAAAATACATGCAATGTGCATACTGTATTCCTCTCGCCATGACTCTGTTGACCATTTGTATCCATTCAATAAATTACCACTGTAGAGAACCACAGTCTTGGGCAGGGGAGTGTGGAAGCTGTGGGAAGCAGGCATTTATGCTCAGGCTTTCAGCATAGCCATTATGGTTTCCATGTAGCGTGCAAAGTTCTATGTATATGTTTTGACCATTCTTTATTTGGCATGTCTCCTCATTTTCAAAATGTTTGGAATTCAGCTCTAGAGGATGAACCAACCAACCTTCGTTAGGCTAGACTCCCTTCTGAGAGCATGCTGCTTTTTCTGGATGAAACATGGTGGGTCAAATCAGATATAAATCCTGTGAGCGTCACTGGTTTAAAACTGTAGGTGAACTGTAGTCTATCTAACATAGTCAGTGGTCAAAGCTATTTTCGAGGGTATTGGCATGCTATTTACTAATGTTGGTACTCGTTTGGCACTTGTTTTCACTTTTTCACTGATGATCACTTACAATCAAAAGTTTACAGCAGCAATGTACTCCATATTCATGGTTTAGCCTTAGCCTTACGCATCAACTTATAATTTACCACTTGCCTTCCCAGCATCAAATGTCTTGGTCCTAACCTCCTTATTGCTACCAACTTCCTCTTTAATTGCCTGTGAGATTTTACCATGTGCCTCATTCTTGTCTCTATACCACAGGAGAATAAACCACTGCTTTTTACAATAAACAAAAACATCTGCACTGTATATATTCATAAATACAAGGTCTTTAAATACTTTAAAGTGAATTATAAAGGGCTTCTGGGGCTTCAGTGCGTGAATGGGGCTATATTACAATGTTGGGTTCCTCACTCAGTAGTTCATTCTCACCCACTTAAAACAAGGCAAAGACTGTATACCTAGTGGGAATCTAAAGATGACTTTGCATCTCACGAGTTATAGTAGCTGTTTTACAGGGTTGGCTCTGCCTTTGCCACCAGTCATTTTAAACTTCAACCATCCAATATGAAATGTTAGTCATACAAATCTTACTGTACAGCATAATGGTAACCTGCCTTAAATAAAATGACTGTCAAAACAACACAAAAGGAGATTGTACCTTTTCAGTCGCAGAGTTCTGTTAGCTGTGCCCCAAACAATGGATAGACAATGCATAGGCTACAGCTAGAGCATAAATTTGCTTTGTTGTCACCTTAATACACCTTAAGCTTCAGCAGGACTATCTCTAAAAGACCGCATTTGCCTCAGGGTGTTAATTTTGAAGCCATTTAGCAGACATGTCAAGATGGATTTTAGTTTCCATTGCACCATACTGTTCACTTTCAACCTCAACCATTTATCCTTGTCATTCAAATGGTGAGTGTAGAGAGAGGAAGGAAGGATATGAAAGTGTATGTATAGAAATAGGGGTTACATTTCTCCTGTACCCCATAGTTTGCTGTTTTCTTTACTTTATGGTAGTATTACTAGCAAGATTGGCTTTTCTTTTTTAAACAGAGTGCTAACTAAGTACCAAGAAGCAAGGTGACATAGTTGGTTTGCTATTACTTAGAGCATTAGTCAGCTGATTGGAAGATGCATTCTCTACTGGTCAGGTGGTCGGTCTCCTGTTGTCACGGTGACAGTAATAGACACTAGACTCAGAAAAGCAAGGCCATTCTCTCATTGAACTTTCGATTACATGCAGATTTTCAGTTTTTCTTTTTACTCTTTCTAAATAAGTATAGTGGTTTCAGTTATTCCCTGAACATTAGTTGAGTTCGCCCAATAGCCTAAAATTACTGGCAAAAAAAATGACATTTCTGTACATGTATTCACCAACAATTTCACTCTAGTGTAAAAGAATCAAAGACAAATGAGCGTGTTTTCTCTCCTCGGGAAGGAGTAGTCCCAAAGGGTCCATAAATTATCCACAGAGAGACACAAAGGACACAAATGTGCTGCTTTCCAAAGGGCCTTGTCAAAACAAGTTATAAAGCAAAAGAGAGCGAGAACACACAAACAACAATACATTTGTGTAGTTAGTGGTTTGTTTAAACATATTCAGAGAAGTGGCAAGTGTATATAATATCATTATAATACAATTTAATTTATTTACATACATATGCATACACACATTGGTGTGTGAGTGTAAATATGTGCGTGTATAATAAATCTTACACCCTGTGTTCTTAACAGTTTCAGAATATGGTTGCCATGATTGCCATATGAGTTGTCATTTGACTCCCCTGCACCCTCACTCGCCGCCAACACACACATTTCTACATTGGGCAAGGCCCAAAAGCCAGTCTTTTACCATTACTGTCATTCTATTGGATCCTCATTAACAGTATGCTAGCCGGAGACAGCTGCCAAGTGCTGCATTTTCTCACTGACACATCTGACTGGATGTTGAATAGGCAAGGTAGCCTTTCTCCAAGGCTCCAACTCTGCAACCATAAAGCATGAGACACGTGTTGACCCGGTTGTCAGACAAGGCCAATCTCTTGCTGCAACCCCAACCCCCATTGGCTGGGGCCACAGGGCATTAGAACCAAACCCACACAACAGAAAATCCCTCAAAGTGCTTATAAAGGTCCTCCAACTCCATTGTCTTGCTCTCTCCTCTAAGACTGGGCTACCCTTTACAGGTGTAGACCTCCTCTCTCTGTGTGCACTGCTTGCATTCGACATAGCAGCACCAGCGCACCTGACACTGGCATGGCCGGGTCACCACGCGGCTCTGGGTATTGTGGCCCCTGCCGCAGCAGATGGCGTCGCAGTTCTTGTCCTTGTAGCACTTCCTGGCCGAGGTGCCTGGCGAGTACTTGCTGGCCCGGCAGAAGCTGGGCGAGTCCTCGATGTGGAGCAGGTCCATGGTGCGTGGGATTGGGTCGTTGCTGGGGCCCGGTGGGGGCTGTTGCTGCTGGGGCCGGGCCTGGGAGATTTCCCCTTCCCCCGTGGCCTCGTTGGTGGAGCTGCCCACCTTCAGAGAGGTCTCGTAGCGCTGTTTCAGCTGCTTGCCGATCTCATGGAAGGGCGAGAGCTGCCTCCAGCATGTCTGGACGGTGCAGGAGCCTGAGACGCCATGGCATTTGCAGGTAGTCTCTACCCCGGCTTTGATCACCTGGTGGAAGAGGAGAGGAACATACAGACAGTTAGTCACCACAAGGGATCAAAGGGACAGCCTGAGAACTACATAATATCAACTTTGACCGACTTTGTACTTTGTATAGTAAGCAAGGTTTCAAAGAAGAAGAAAACTACCTAGACACTCCCCTGTAATTTCTGCAGCACAATGGGTGTATGTAATACGTCCTAATATCATCATTAATAACCTCCAATATGAAGACTTTACTCGTATCATACACGGGACATCAATGTATTAGAATGTGATGAGCACCGAGGCCATAATGATATTTTCTACTGATACTCCCACCACAGAGTTAGATTATCTAGAGGCTCTACTTATTGGTGATAAACTGTCATTAACATAATAACAATTTACATGACAACATTGTCACACTGACGTCACTTCCCGACCAAAGACCAAAACATGTGGTACACTATAAGCAATCCTTTAAAAGAGAATCTTTGTGGGTGGGAGTGACGATACATACTGTTATGATAATATTGGGTAATCGAGTTTGATTAAAGTCATCATGGTTATTACTAGTAGTAAGTGGAGGACATAGCTGAGGCACTTTTTCTGAAGAAAAGATCCCTTGAATTCCACAGCCATGGGAAAGAAGGAGACAGGATACCAAGACCCTGGCCCCTGTTCTTGGGTTGTTTTAAGTAATGTGGGAGACAGGTCCATCTCTTTCACTAGGCCAACTTCATAATACTGCAGTTAGACTAGCATGTGGAAAGCTAAACAAATCTATTTTACGTCAAATATGTTGAGGCCTGAAGATTTCTCAAAATGCATATAATTGGATCTATTCAACAGATGGCATGGAATATGGACTCAGTTCAACTTGAGAGACCACTTCTGACCGTTAATGTTCGACAAACTAACATTTACAGGGGTGAACGGGTTGTTGCTTGGTCAAATACAACACAACAGTAAATAGTACACGTTGCGACATTGCTTGAACTCTCTGTGGCAGGCAATAGTTCATTTGTGTACAGCTCAGTCAGCATCAACTGACCACAATGTAAAAAAGTTGTGTGAAAATCCATAATGCATATTCTCCAAAGGAGGCTTGGACTGGACAGACCGTTTCTCTCCGGTTCTCACACACTGGGAAACAGCTTGGGGGATAAGAAAGACGTGGTGCATATTCGCCACACTTGCAGCTCAGTTCAGGAACATTTGAGATGTCAGCTTTAAAATGTTCTAGGGATGCATAGCCTAGCACATTCCAAGGTTTGTGCTCCATATGGGACGTGGTACACCTCACTACATGTGCAAATAAGAAAAAAACTGAAAGAAAACAGGGTTGTAAATCTTTTATCACAAATCAAATATCCTGAGAGAATGGATTTGGAGAGCCAAGTTGAGGAGGAAGAGCACACCATGGGTCTTCGGGGAGAGCTTTCTGTCTGCTAACAATTGGGGAAGTGTGCTTCTGCTATAATTTATATTCATGCTAAAATGAAAATGGCCACAATATGAGAAAGTCTGAGTAAAGCTAGCGGCTGCCAGGACCTTGACTTTGTTTTGGCTTGACAATTTAAGACCATTCTCTCTTCTTTTGATTTTACTATTAAAATCACATCCAAGCTGAAAAACCAAACCCTCGTTCCCTCACCACAAACAATTGTCTACTCTCGCCAAGGCACAAACGAAGGCTATTATCTCTCTAATTTGAGAGGGAGAACCAAAGGTTGATAAACGAGAGGTCTCTTATTTGACTGAATTTAGCAGTCAATTTAAGTGATTTAGGCTGGCCTTTTATCTTCCTATTAAGTGGGTGCTTTAGAATCTATAGTATATGTTTAATAACCACAGTATGTGGGTAAACGATTCTCTGTCAACCACTGGAATTTAGTCATAAAAACTCTGTCATTGTTATTCCTCTCGTGGTCACATTCAATTCCTATCTGGTCATTTTCACTGGTTCTGGTCATTTTGCTGTGTCTTTAGACTGATGTCAACGTAGAGAACAATAATTTAACATCCCAACATTATATATGTAGAGATGTGTTTGTAGGGGAATATATTCACCCTAGAATGCGCCCATAGAACTCAACTCACTCTCAAGAGTGAGCAACGCATTCAGTAGCTCTACAAGGCCTAGATATATCAAACTCCACTATCAATCAATAACTAAATCACTCAATCAACCAGTCAATCAGTCAATCAACCATCAAATATTCATATAGTCCTTTTTACAGCAACAGTTGTGACGAGTTGTGAGTTATGGTCCCATCACACAAATCAACAATATCAAATGTATTGCATCATCCAACACGGCTCCACTCTACACTCACCTTCATGCCCACGTTAGTGTTGTGCATGTCCACGCGGGCACGCAGGTCCTTGTTGGAGCGTTTGCCCAGGAAGTCCTTGACAAACTTGTTGCTGTACTTCAGGTTGTCTCCACAGCCGCCCCACTGCCAGGCCTTGCGGTTCTCCAGGTCTGGTGCTTCATCGCAGGTGCAACGCTCCATCCGCCCGGCGCTACACGCCTTGGCCATGGCGTGAGTCAAGCCTGCTGAGGAGACAGCATACAGGAAGGCTGTCTCCTTAAAACCTGGAGAGAGATGTGGCGCAAGGGGAAGAATCAGATATCAGTTAAAAGCTACCAGCTTCCTACTGGACACTCAAAATGAGCCATTGACATCACATTAAAAATACCCTACAACAATCTACTGTACTATCTACTATGGCCATTCAATGTTATACCATTCAATGATGGCAGCATAAATTGCAAAAATGTCTCTCCCCCTCCACCCATGAACACCAGAAATGAGTTATCGGCATTCTGAAAAAGTCTAACTCAGAACACATTACATGTATACTGATATATGAAGTTGAGAAGCTTTTCTTTACCTACCTCTCTTTAAAATGTTGGCTCTGTAGCGGCCCTCTAAAGAGCAGTTCCACCTCTCGAAGCGGAACTGGTACTGGCACTCCAGGGCGCTCATGCTGATGGCCTCCATGAGGGTCTCGGCCACGCCCGGGTCTCGTCGACACATCCGCCTCTGCTTTTTCTCCAGTTTGAGCCGGTCGCACAGCTTGTAGTGGGCCCTGCCCACGTTCTCCTCGGGTTGGGAGCTCAGCGGTAGGATGGACAGGGGTTCATTACCTGTCAGTCTGGGGAGACAGAGAGACATACCCGTTAGATACTGTCAAATGCTCCTGCTGTGCTCCTGCTAGCAACGCTTCGACCCAAGGGCCTTCCTCAAGTTTATTCCAGGAATTACCTGTCAATCTGGGGGGAGGGAGGGAGATGTTGTACTGTAACACACCATTAGGAGGGTTCGGAGAATGAAAAATCAACTATGGGAACACTCAGTCAGTACTGTGGACTGGAAATGTCAGGAAAATAGTATGCTAAGTCCCAAATATAGAAGGCTGACCTTTATGGTCTAAGTCAGAGCTGGTTAATGTTCGAGGGAATTCGGCTGCCATTTTTTGAAGGTTGCGTTCGAGTACAGTGGTTAATGTTCCTGGGAATGCAACGTTTTCTGGAGATGGAGATCAACATTCACCATGTCTGTGTATATAACACGTTCTCAGCAGCTGAAGAACGCTCTGTGCTGATTTCTCTCAATCAGGGTAGCTACAAATAAGGTCGCTAGTCATAACATCGCTGGCTAGCTAGCTAGATTGATACAGGGTGGTTAAAGGACATAATATGACAGATTTCAAACAATGGTCCCACACAGTCAATTTGACCGTCACACCACAGGCATGCTAAACAGTAGCCAACCAATGGAGACCTATCATATCCCAGGGACTAATGACTGTCTCTCACAGCGACCAGCGGTGTATAGATTTAAACATGATCACACAGCAGGCTTTACAGCCTCATTATAGAATCCCCATACAAACTTCCAGTATTCATGACCCTAAAGCTGCAATTCATTTGAAATATAATGAGCCTAAGCTTAGTTTCTAAACACGGTATAGGAGAACATGTGGTAGAGTTGCACTCCTTTCGTCAGTTTATTTAAAGGAAGCGTATATAAAACACACAAGCTAGCCCGGGGTCTGCCGCATAGCTGGCAAAACCCTTCCTGACTGACCAGCGTTCTGAGGTTGTGACGGATAGGCAAAGCAGACGCAGGGGACATGACTGTCAGTATGTGACCATTTTGGTCACACCATCTGACAGGATTGGCAGAGTAGATGTTCATTATGTGCAATTTCAGGGCCACTTTTACACCGTTAAAGTGAACGAGAAAAATACATGGATTTACAGAAGAATTCACAAACAGACTCGTACAACAGACCCGGGCACATAATATGCCATTACTGAAAGAGTTGAATGCCTTTTAAATGTCAATGTTTTCCTGCTAATATTGACACTTGCTATATTTGACAACAATATGAGGTTGTCCTGACAACAGCCATCAACAAAGAATAAACATATTAGATTTACTCTAGAGGTGACAAGGAGAGGTTGTTTTTCTTCTTCTTGTCTGCTCAGTGCCATACGGTGACCTGTCTCTGGCCTCTGCCATCAAAATGTTGGCATTTAGCAATGGGCCTTGAGTGAACTTCCCTTACATCAATCTAAATTAAACAGCAGAGGTTTATTTTATCTAATGGGTTTAGCATGTCACCAGACAGAAAGCTGAGGAGAGGATCCTATTTTAGCTACCTTGTCATGTTCAAGTGAATCTGGTGTGTCAGATTTGGACGACACAGTTCTGATCTCATTCACAAAACAATTAACTGATTGCACCATGCACAATGAGAGTCCCATGCAGACATCACCAGTCACATGGCCAGAACAGGAAGCAATAGCTAGTCTAATGAGTAACTATGACAAGTGAACCGTACAGTAACTCTTCAGTGAGGAAAGATTCAGTCCTGGTCTGTAAGGACACAAGCTAATGAGAGAAAGAGTGAGCAAGACACAGCCAGCCAGCCAGCCAGCCAGCCAGTCATCCACTATTAGCATTTAGCTAGCGTGTTCCTGATGCCAATGAACCAGAAACCTATTCAATTCAATTTCCAGATCATGAGTCATTTGGGTACAACTATTAACCAAATTCACGGCCATAGAGATTCCTTCCAGATGTCCCAGGCATAGACCGTGTTGCAGCGAATGTGAACACTGATTGATTCACAGTCTGTATCTCAAGAGAGTTACTGGGTACTTCTGCCGTCTGTGTACTTCTCTTTGTACTCATTCAGTTGATGGTGCTACATGTTCACTTTATGACCTCATTTGTCTTCTGTCACCATTCAGAGCCAAACGGCCTCATTGTTGAAGTCACAGAGGTCATGTTACACAGAGAGAGAGAAATCTTTAAAAACTGATAATAACTGACTGTAAAGTGTTTCCCCTGGAGTCTAAAACCATGACAAATATGGCCACATAGTCATACTGCATACCAATATCCTGTTATGTTAAGCCTATGTTAGCTTATGTTATTAGCATGTTATTACACATTTTCTGTGGAATACTATACAGTGCTTTCATAACCTACTATGTAGATGGCATGCCCCATATGAAGAACATGATCTCAACAGTCTAGTGAGGTAAAGGGCAGGTTTTGCGATTTGTGTATTCAGATCAGGTCAAATGGCTCCTATCTTTTTTTTTTCAAAACATGTTTGCCTTTCCTAACTTGTCTGACAACTATGAATTTTACTAATGGAAACCTGGCAAGCTGTGTCTTGACAGAAATTGTTCTCCTTTAGGGAGTAAAAGAGCTTAAGTACATAGTAGGATAGTCTGGCCTGACAGTGCCTCATTATGTACTGTACGTATAGAGATACTCCAAACATACAAATGCTACCTTCATTCATCTTAATTATTATTCATTTTGATACTTTGTGTATCCACTACTGTACGTCTACAACACAGTGAGGAGAAAATAAATAACTCAAGAGCAAAATGTACCTGTTGATAAATGGGTACATTGACAAGATTTCCACAACACTTCTGCTGTGGGCTGAGGCTCAATATTTGAATGATGGCAACACCATTTAGAGTACCTGCATAATTAATTTCTACATGCCATCAGGAGAGCCAAGAGAATGTAAACTCCAGCCATCACTCAAAAAGCCCTATGATATATGCCTGAAACATAATAATATACAAACTCTAATGAACTTAGATATCGCTGGAGGAATAAAATAAGCGATGTTACCCAGGAGATACAAAGTGGAACAGATTATTCATGAATCTTGGCAGTCTCAGTAAAGGAAGTACCTGTTTTTAGAAAAAAAATGAACAATTCCTAGAGATTTGACAGATGTAAGCATCATGCTCCTGAAGTCTGTAAGAACAAAAGAAACAACAACCGGGTGCTGAGTTATAGCCTTTGTAATGTTATAGCCTTTGTTCCTAACAGCAATTCAATTATGTTAGGAACAATAGTTGATTATGGCATAACTCCAGACTGTTTGCTACCGGTTGTGCTAAACTATACATGGGTGTGCCAGTATTACTAATAACAACAGTGGGGAAACTCCACAGACAAAAATGTTGTCTTCATTTTCTCAATCCTATCACCATGACATGTTACATTCCTTAGTAGACACGACACACATCAGGAGCCTCAACCACTACTGTCACTATCACAGTCTCCTCAGTGTTAACTCTCCATAGAGCACAGATGCTTGGCTGGCTGCCTGCATGGCCCTGCGGCTATCCAAGACAAGAGTAAAATAAAATGCCATTCCTCAAAAGTGTTTGTGTGCTGTGACGTCTGTCTATCCGTCCATCAGTCTGTCCGTCTGTCTGCTTGCCTGTGTGTCTGTCTGAGACACAAAGAAATTCTGAAGCTGGAGGGAGGCAAGAGACAGCACTGATCCTTTGGGCTACTGCTCTGCCTGCCTAGCTAGACTGACTTCCACACGAAGGCATATTTTTATCCAGTTACCAAGAAGGCTGGGGGGCAAAGTGCGGATAGGAGGAGAGATTTGAGAAAATGGAGAAACACTTCTTCAGGTCTTGCGAAAAGAAGCTACTGTGGCTCGTCTTGTGCATGTTTCCGCTCTGTGGCAAACCAGTGTACATTCAAATGCTATCACAGATGTGCTTTAATTCCAGTTCCCCCCTTTTCTAAAGGATTTCTGATATCTACAGGAGGAGCTGAGGGGAGGCTATCGGTATTAGGTTTTAAAACACTGATGGATCATTTAACTTCTTAGAGCTATCCTCAACATGCACTATGGTGGTCATGTTACTTTGAATTGTGCACCTGCATGTTGCCTAACAAGCACATTTGAAGAGCTGTTAGACAAAGAACCAAAAAACGTACAGGCAAACTAGCTAAAGATCAGTTGAAAGATCACTTTACCTCCATAATGTGACCTAAAGGAAACCCAATGTCACACACTCACTCAGATGATGCTGAGTTTTGCAGAGCCCAGTGTCACACACTGCAGAGCGAACTCATTCAACTCACTTAGAACAAAGGAGTCGAAAAGGAGACTATTGTGCACATACAGTAGCATTCCAGAAACTGATCTTGCAAGATCTTTGGTCTGAAAGTAATTTTTCTGTTTCTAGGAACACAGGAGTTCACAGGTTCTGAGTAGGAATAATGGAAAGCCCTGCCCAACAACAATGTCTCAATATCTATGGTCCTGAAACATAACAAACAAATCTACAGGGTGTACATGGTAACAATGTAAGGTATATGTTAACAAGGGGGTATAGTTTGCAGTTTACCGAGCTACTGCTGCTAGGTTTAGGTCTTACACATGAGAATGTAAGAGCATGTAGACCTGTTTTCTTCTATCATGAACTGTTTTCAGAGGCTGTTTCTGTTTGAGGTGTTGGCACAGCAACACACATGGAACATAACACCAACAGAAAAATAATAAAGTTCACTATTATTCTACGTGAGGTGGGATTCTTACTGCTGTTTGCTCAGCTTTGCTTTTTCCTAACACTCACTCATTCACTCACTCATACACTCCTCACTCACACACAGACATCGTCAACCGAGGCTTCAAACAAGGCTAATCTCACTCGTTACCTTGCCTTCTTCCTCCCTGCCTGCACCTTTCACTGGTTAGACTAACGGTGGAGTTTGTTTAGGCCTTTCTCTCCACCTGTCAACACTCCCCATTGCCCGTGACATTTACTTTATATACATTTTCCAATGCACAGGATGGCTGAGTGAAAACGACTCATTACGCAGTGTGTGTGTGTGTGTGTGTGTGTGTGTGTGTGTGTGTGTGTGTGTGTGTGTGTGTGTGTGTGTGTGTGTGTGTGTGTGTGTGTGTGTGTGTGTGTGTAGCCACACAGCCCTGGATCCCTGTAGGAAATAATTTATTCAGACTAAACTTTGTCGTCATCACCCTTCTGGCTTCGTGTCAGAGCACCTACCACGACCTTGTCCTGGACTGCTGCTGCACTGGTTTATAATATGGCTGTTAATGTCACTCTTCATCTGGGGTTTATGAAGGGTTTATGAAGGGTTATTAAGGGTTACATGTGAAGGGGTAGTACAAGAACATTTAACATAATCAAATATTGGCAGCTTGATAATAACCTTTGGTCTAATATTGATCATCTTAATGAGTATGTGATGAGTATGCAATGACTCATTCATTATAAGCATATGCAAACATGCCGAGATGCTGGCGAGTCATTCACACTTCATAACATCCGTATCAAATCAAATCAAATCAATCAAATCAAATTCATTTATAAAGCCCTTCTTACATCAGCTGATGTCACAGAGTGCTGTACAGAAACCCAGCCTAAAACCCCAAACAGCAAGCAATACAGGTGTAAAAGCACGGTGGCTAGGAAAAACTCCCTAGAAAGGCCAAAACCTAGGAAGAAACCTAGAGAGGAACCAGGCTGTGAGTTGTGGCCAGTCCTCTTCTGGCTGTGCCGGGTGCAGATTCTAACAGAACATGGACAAGATTTTAAAATGTTAATAAAACAGGCAGAACAGTTGAAACTGGAGAAGCAGCACGGCCAGGTGGACTCGGGACATCAAGGAGTCATCAGTACGTCAGAAAGGCAGCTCAGTAAAAAATCTGCAGTCACAGGGGACTAATAAAAACACATGTTGTGACAAAGAGAGCTGCAGTGCAATTAACTGATTGCTCTGTAACAAATATGCTCTTGCTGTTGTGAACTACATCATGAGTAAGTGACGAACGTAAGGAAACAACCAAAACTATTGATTTTTAGACCTCCAGATTGTTCATTAACAGTGTCAGGTTATGTTGGCTTTGATTGACATCTAGTGATGCTGAGTGAGAAAAACGATAACTGACCCCCCTACTCCAATCAGATCCATGCTTTTCCAGACTGCAAACCATTGGTGGTTTTGAGAGATCCAATGGGCATTTGGGACATTACATATTACACTTGGCTGTAATATGAGGCTACAGTATTACAATCCCCATTGTCTTTTGCCAATGGCTATTCTGGTTGCACACACTGGCGGACTTACCATTAGACAGAAAAGGCAATTGCCTCAGGCCTCACATCATTAAGGGGCCTTGTGAGCTGGGCATAATAAAACAATATATATTTTCATTTTTATGAATAATTTCTCTGCTTGAGAACCCCCATACTCGGATTGAGGCTTGATAAATAAATAATTAAAAAATCCCCATCAAAATTTGTCTGTTTAAGCTAGCGATATCTGGTTGTGCATGGGCTGCATCTCAATCCACCACATCCGCCGATGTCGGCCTTCCGCATCCGCGGTGGAAGGTGGAAGAGTTACAGCAGTGTTTGTATCCTCCTAGAGCCCTTAGACTCTAGGAGGATACAATACTCATTTCTTTAGTAAAGGAGTGGCGAGGGCCTCAGACTCTGCCTGGGGCCTCCAATCACTAAGACTCAACTCAATATTAGGAAGGTGTTCTTAATGTATAGTATAGTCAGTGTATATCAAACAGAAGCTACTGAAGGTTAGACAAATGTGCAGCTAGTGTGTACCCTTTTACCATCTCCATCCCACTTGACCAACAGGTGTGGGTGTGCATGTATGTGTACATATAGTTGAAGTCGGAAGTTTACATACATTTTAGACAAATATATTTAAACTCAGTTTTTCACAATTCCTGACAATTAATCCTAGTAAAAATTCCCTGTCCTAGGTAAATTAGGATTACCACTTTATTTTAAGAATGTGAAATGTCAGAATAATAGTAGAGAGAATGATTTATTTCAGCTTTTATTTTTTTCATCACATTCCCAGTGGGTCAGAAGTTTACATACACTCAAATAGTATTTGGTAGCATTGCCTTTAAATGTTTTAACTTGGGTCAAGCATTTCAGGGAGCCTTCCACAAGCTTCCCACAATAAATTGGGTGAATCTTGGCCCATTCCTCCTGACAGAGCTGGTGTAAAGTCAGGTTTGTAGGCCTCCTTGCTCGCACACGCTTTTTCAGTTCTGCCCACACATTTTCTATAGGATTGAGGTCAGGGCTTTGTAATGGCCACTCCAATACCTTGACTTTGTTGTCCTTAAGCCATTTTGCTACAACTTTGGAAGTATGCTTGGGGTCATTGTCCATTTGGAAGACCCATTTGCGACCAAGCTTTAACTTCCTAACTGATGTCTTGAGACGTTTCTGCAATATATCCACATAACTTTCCTCCCTCATGATGCCATCTATTTTGTGAAGTGCACCAGTCCCTCCTGCAGCAATGCACCCCCACGACATGATGCTGCCACCCCCGTGCTTCACGGTTGGGATGGTGTTCTTTGGCTTGCAAGCCTCCCCCTTTTTCCTCCAAACATAACAATGGTCATTATGGCCAAACAGTTCTACTTTTGTTTCATCAGACCAGAGGACATTTCTCCAAAAAGTACAATCTTTGTCCCCATGTGCAGTTGCAAACCGTAGTCTGGCTTTTTTAATGGCGGTTTTGGAGCAGTGGCTTCTTCCTTGCTGAGCGGCCTTTCAGGTTATCTCGATATAGGACTTGTTTTACTGTGGATATAGATACTTTTGTACCTGTTTCCTCCAGCATCTTCACAAGGTCCTTTGCTTTTGTTCTGGGATTGATTTGCACTTTTCGCACCAAAGTACGTTCATCTCTAGGAGACAGAACGCATCTCCTTCCTGAGCGGTATGACGGCTGCGTGGTCCCATGGTGTTTATACTTGCGTACTATTGTTTGTACAGATGAATGTGGTACCTTCAGGCTTTTGGAAATTACTCCCAAGGATGAACCAGACTTGTGGAGGTCCACCATTTGTTTCTGAAGTCTTGACTGATTTCTTTTGATTGACCCATGATGTCAAGCAAAGAGGCACTGAGTTTGAAGGTAGGCCTTGAAATACATCCACAGGTACACCTCCAATTGACTCAAATGATTTGCCTATCAGAAGCTTCTAAAGCCATGACATCATTTTCTGGAATTTTCCAAGCTGTTTAAAGGCACAGTCAACTTAGTGTATGTAAACTTCTGACCGACTGGAATTATAAGTGAAATAATATGTCTGTAAACAATTGTTTGAAAAAGTACTTGTGTCATGCACAAAGTAGATGTCCTAACCGACTTGCCAAAACTATAGTTTGTTAACAAGAAATTTGTGGAGTGGTTGAAAAACGAGTTTTAATGACTCCAGCCTATGTGTATGTAAACTTCCGACTTCAACTGTACTTGCGTGTCTGCATTTGTGTGTGTTTGTGTGCGTCACGCACCTGCGCTTGTATGTGCGCAGCATTTGTGTGTCTATGTGTGTGTTTTTACCTAAAGTCAACACCTTTAAAAGTCAAGAGTCAACCTTGGCTGAACCCTCCCAAACAGAAAAGCAAGAAACTGCAGTTTCTCCATCAGTCTCAACTTGAAACTAAAGTTTCTCCATCAGTCTCAACTTGCTGGTTGTGTGGTCTGGTGTCTCTAAGGTCAACTCCCTCTTCCCTCTCTCCCTCCCTGTCTCCCCTCTCTCCCTCCCTACCTCCCCTCTCTCCCTCCCTGTCTCCCCTCTCTCCCTCCCTGTCTCCCTTCTCTCCCTCCCTGTCTCCCCTCTCTCCCTCCCTGTCTCCCCTCTCTCCCTCCCTACCTCCCCTCTCTCCCTCCCTGTCTCCCCTCTCTCCCTCCCTGTCTCCCTTCTCTCCCTCCCTGTCTCCCCTCTCTCCTTCCCTGTCTCCCCTCTCTCCCTCACTACCCCCTTTACCCTCCTTACCCACCTTTCTCCCCTCGTCTTCCCCCTTTTCCGCTGCCTCTCTCTCTGCTTTCCCTCTCCTATCCCCTGAACCCCCTCACAGGGCTGCTCTCCCCGTTCCTCTCGCCCTCCTCACCCCTACCTACCCCCACAGGCCAATTTACTCTAAACGAATGCCAATCCCTCCAGCTGCTGGCTCAAAACAAAGCCTGTTCCCAGAGAAAACGAACCATCCAGCTGTCTTACGAAAGGTAACCCAAAACAATGGCATCCAACCAGACAGACAGACAGCCAGACAGACATGTGAAAAGTGAGCAAGGCAAGCAGACAGAACCAGGTCCATATAATCCTATATCAGCACTAAAACCTCTAAGACTCTTTGTAAATACAAGCCCTGTGATAGTTTACCTTATCCCCTGTCTGTTAGGGACAAATTACCATGCTCACCTCAGAAAAGTATAAATGTCATCCAACCCTATGGTGGTAGCCAGGCTATTGTAAATATTTTTTTTTATAAAATCTGGGCTGGGTGTGACCTCTGGAGGGCCCAAGCCTTCGTCCCACCTGGTGTCTCATGGGCCAGGCCCTGCCAGAGGTAGTAGGGATGTCAGTGTGGTATTCTCCCTCTGGCCCGGCCTGAATCCAAGGCTGCTGCCTAGGCTATGTAATACTACTGACTGAACTGAAGCTTGAGTGAAAGAGAGAAAAAACAACATTCCGACTGTGGTATCCAAGTTATTGAAAATGTTTAGGTCCACATTTGATCTGTACTGGTGGAGATGACCTATGCATGGTTAATAACAACTTTACCAAGTCCAACAATGAACATTACTTTGTAATTGTTGTCATTAACTTTGCATCATAATGCCCAAGTTGAGTTACAGTTCTGATATGTCCCATTTTGGAAAGTGACTAGAGGGACAGAGATGACATCATGCTTGGTCACATCCTGTATAGGTCAGCTGTTGAAGATAGGGGACTTCCCCCCCATCCCCTCCATCCCTCCCTCACCCCCCTCTACGACTTAGTGAACAAGACTTTGTAGTGTTAACAGACTAGGCATCATATCCTCCCCATTCGGGAAGGTTCATTTTTCAAACGATAATGACTTACTAAAATGTAAAGTTATATTTGTATGTTTTGGCACAGAGAGGATCTGTTATGTGTCCTGTAACTGTACAGTATCAATCTCAGGCCTTAAGAAGCAATAGCCATATAACTCAGTCCTCTCTCAACCAATGGCTGATCTTAGCTTTACCTCCTCAATAACCTTTTACTCTTTCCCCCATATCTGGCATATATTCCAAGCGAAATGGAAACAGTGTCATTAAGGCTGTCAAAAGGAGGACATGCATCTCCATTCTCAACACGGCGTAGCTCTGCTCTGGCCTTCCTGTCCCCCTATAGCCCTACTGTACAGCGGTCAGGACACACCTCCTACCAGAGTCATTATGAACCTAAACTATAGTCTTTAATCCAGAAAATGAAAGACATTAGCAGATTCTTATTTCCCAATCTTTTATTCCAAATGCTACGATGATCTGAACTATTGGCTCTGTAGCAGTGGAGTGGTCTGTACTGTATGCATACAGTACAGGGTTGGTTGGGGAATGAGACCATGGAGCTTGGTAAGAGGTTTTACTGCAATGTGAGAACTCAAGGCTCCTAGGGTCAGCGGCTCAGTTGTAGTCACTGTGTGACTGGCACAGATTGGGCGCGCCACAACAGTGTCCACATGACTCCCCTGTTCTAGCAAACGCCATGGCACAGAGCAGCGCAGAGCACCCCTGTACCAGCACACTGACCGACCGACGCACCAAACACGTTCAGCCACGGCACACATTCATACACACCCACCGCATTCACACACCATTCACACACACACGCTCACACGAGAATCAGACCACCACTATTTGGTAAGAAAGAAAGTGAACCAGTGTATTTTAAAAGTGTACTTTTTGTTATAACTCTGTACAATGGATAATTGGTTATGCAGATTATAGATTTGTAACACACACATTTACTCTTACTGTACAGTGAGAATTTTACTTCCAAGGGGTAATCCAAGCATGTAAAGTCAAACCGCTGTCAGAAAAACAGTAGCTGTTTTCAACCATGCATCAGCAACTGAAAGAATGGCTAAGTTTAGTCATTATTAACGGTTATTTACACTTGCTACTGAGAGATTGCAAGGTTTCCTTTCTTCTCTCTCGATCAGGGAATTCAAATAGAATTACTGGAAAGCCAGCAGAAACTAAATGTAATAGTCAAGCTGTAAAGCCAGTAAGGGTGGTAGTGGTACAGTATATTATTTGCACTGCAGTCTTAAGTAGAAACATTAATGAATCAAGGTGATAAACTACTGTCCTGTAGCTACACACTGGTTATAACATCAAGGTACTAACTCTTAGTTACAACTGGAAGAGATGTAATTTTGGCTCACCTACATCCACCTGGATTCAATATAGTCATAATGAGATTCGTATGGTGTTCCATATGGGTAAGAATCATCATACACTGAGACTTTATCACCCAATAAAATATTAATTTACTTCATGATTCTGACTTTGGTTTTTGCTAAACATTTTGAGACCATAACTCTAGATTCTACATGTAGATTCATTTCTCAAGGACTTGTATTGAATTCCAGCTTTGGATCATAGACAACATGGGGTAACTTGCTGCTTTGTGCTACCTGCCTGTATGGCAGACTGCATGTAACTGCATGCGACCTCCTTGAACCCATCACGACCTGAAATTGAGGTAAGAAGTGTAGAACAGATTACTTTTCAATGCCAGAATCCAAAGCAAGCATTTGTCAATCTGGCTCATCGTGGCTGGAGACAAGGGCCACACACACACACACACACACACACACACACACACACACAGACACACGCACACATACACATAGGCGTTCTCCCACGGACTTGGGTAAAAGAGGAAATTGGCCTGTGGTTAAGGACGGAAAACATATGACATGGCAATCCTGCTAATTAACGTCAGATCATCAATCCCAGACCACTAAAAGCATCATGATTCTATATTGGTTTTCCTGTTTTGCAAATTACCCTTGTCCCGAGCCCCATCTGTAAAGAACATCATGTGTCTAACTCTGTATACCTTCTCTTACCAATGAGAATTATTTTCCGTTCCATATCTGCAGACTACCCAGCCATGAAGTACACAGCTGACTGGTAAAGGCTGGATAGGAGCAGAAGCCGCTCCCTCCTTTTAAAAGACAATATTTCTTAACTGTGGTCGGTCTCGGCATGCTGACGATACCAGAACCTTAAGCCCTTCGGATGTGAGTGGGCCAACACATATTTTAAAGACCTTTTCAAATGCAATAACGCCATGTAATCTTCAACATATACAGTAAAACCATGTAATTATACTGTACAGAGTGTATCCAGATTATCCACTACCCAGGACACTTCAGACATCATCGACTAAAACCTTCACAACAAAGGTGTGTGTGAGTATGTAAACCTCCAAATGATTCAACTCAAAAAAATTACTAATCTCACTCCATCAGGCAACATTTGGTAGATGGACCATTTCCATGACAGACTGCCTTAACCTGCTATTCAAGGAGCAATTAAGTGGAATTAATTCTTATTTCTACAGAACAATACAACAAGGCCCTGCTGTGAGTGGGCTGAGTTGAATGGCAATGGACATGCAAGTGGATCCAAGTCAGCATTCTGTACTGGACATTTATTTTGACAATTTTTTTCCTGAATTTGTACTTACTGTACTGCCTTTTGATTTGTCTGTTTGCCCATGTGATTTCCAACCCTCCTAAGGTTCCACAAAGGGGTTAAAAGGTGCTGAATGAGACCCATCCTGGGCTCCAGAAAGAGGCTGCTCCGCCCTGTGGTGGCTATGGACATAGCACTCCTTTCACCAGATGCTTCGTGGGAGGACATTGACCTAACTTTGCACAGTGCAAACTCTAACTCATAAGACAAGCTTGAAACAATACTGTGCCAAACATACCAGGATGGACAAAAACACAAAGATTACTCTCTCTTGCTCTGTATCCACAAAGGGCATACGGGTGTTTAATCTAAGCCTCCAGCAGGTTTGTGTGGTGTGATCTCACCACTAGCCAGACTCCATGTGATCACAGCTAACCCCAAGCAGTCAGCGCTGAGAGAGAATCCTATCTTTTTGGCTCATGGTAAAGTGATACCCTTTGAGGTATGGCTGCAGCCACAGGATATCCTCTGAAGTTGGGAAATCCCTCTATCCCAGGCAGGGAACACTTCCCACCCTGCCTGCACCCTGCCTGTGAGCTAGCCTAGTGTCAGGGCTAATCAGTAATGAGAAGCCCACCACCACTGTCTGCCAGAGTGGGGCTAGGCTGGTAAACACTTCCCCCTGCTCCCCTCCCTACACTTAATGACTGGTAATCACCCTGCATCTTTACACAAACCACTGGGATACCAGCAGCAGCATGCACATGAATCACCAGCCATAGGGAGTGGAGGGGAGCAGGGGGAAGTGTTTACATGGAGACTGGCTGTTGAGCAGCCTAAAACCTCTTGTTTTTTATTTAACTAGGCAAGTCAGTTAAGAACAAATTCTTGTTTTCAACACCGGCCTAGGAACAGTGGGTTAACTGCGTTGTTCAGGGGAAGAACAACAGATATTTACCTTGTCAACTCGGGGATTCAATCTTGCAACCTTCCGGTTACAAGTCCAACGCTCTAACCACTAGGCTACCTGCTGCCCCAGGTAGCCACACAACACTGGAAACACACCAACGGGAGTTTGAACCTGGTCTTCCGCCCACCACAACTGAGTTAGCCCGCTAAGCTAAAGTCTAAACATTAACGCTGGGGACTGTAGAGAAGCAGCACAGTGAGCATATTGAAGGCTACAAATAAATCTGCTTTGTTACGTTGTTTTAGGCATATTGCGACTTCCTCTTAATAATGTGGCTGAAAACAATGACCTTTGGGAGCTGGAACTGAGGGCAGGGCACATAAGGCTGTCAAGCAATAAACCACCCTATTAACACTCATTGTGATGCCTTAGCGCAGGGGTTCCCAAACTTTTTTCCTCAGGGCCCCCTTTTTCACATTTAAAAAATGTCACCCCTACAAACTATATTAAATACAACACCAGTTTAATTTTGTTTATTTGAGGAACTTTGGAAAATTGTTGTTTTGAAGCTAATTTCCTGCAATTCTACATATATACAGTAGTTTAACAAGACTCATGACACATTTTAGGTAGGCTATTTCATGACAATATTAATAATAATCATAATCATTTAGGGCTCCCGAGTGGCACAGCGGTCTAAGGCACTGCATCTCAGTGCTAGAGACATCACTACAGACCCTGGTTTGATTCCAGGCTGTATCACAACCGCCTGTGATTGGGAGTCCCATAGGGCGGTGCACAATTGGCGCAGCGTGGTCCGGGTTTGGCCGGGGTAGGCCGTCATTGTAAATAAGAATGTGTTCTTAACTGACTTGCCTAGTTACATAAAGGTTCAATACATAAATAAAATATATATAATCATAATAATCACGGATAAGGAAAATAAAGTTGACACCAAATGTTATTCCGCTACCAAATATGTTTTATGATGATAATTTATATGAACCCTTAATTTAATTATACATATTATCTTTTACAGAAAGTGATTAGATCAATTGATAGCGACAGTCACATATTGCATCAGATTAATTCCCAAGAAAATAACAATTTCTTTGACTCTTCGACTTAAGAAGGTTGTAGCTCAGCTTCTGAACGAAAAATAGACAAATGAAATATATTCCCATGTGCATCAGGGTCACGTCTTCCTCTGGCATTTTACCGTTTGTTTCTAGCTTAAAGCATTGTGGATTAATGCATCGTTTTATATTGGTATAAACAATTGTGAAAGAATTACATTTAAAAAATACATTTAACCCTCAAATCAAGGAAAGTCCCCCCCTACGAAACATTGGCACCCCATATGGGAACCCCTGCCTTAGTGATTGGTAATTCACCATACGTAGCATAGCTGTGTGTATGATTCCTGTATATGCCGCAGCACGTAAACTAAATAAAAACAAATGTCTGTTTGAGTCAGTTTAGGGCTTGCATTGAATGCAGTTTACAAGACCACAAAATGCCTTTCTATGGGCCAAAAGTAGCATTTAAATGAATGAAGTTAGCTTGTTTAACAGCATTCTACTGAAACTCCTCAAGGTGAACTCTTCAGCTGGGGTCAACTAAGTGAACAATCTCACTCCCTTCACTTCTTGAAAATACCACCCAACAAAGAATATTCCAGCAAGGTACAGTATTGTCTAAGCATGAGAATGAAACTGCAGCTAACTTCCCCAATGGTAAGCCTAATGATACTACGCTGTGAGGGAGAAGCAGCACCTGCCACAACAGGCTCAACAGGGGAAAGTAAATGAGTGCTCACATTCTTGTGGTAAAGGATGACAATTTGAGTGGGTGCTTGACCACGCTAGGAATCCCACCCCACCTTCTGCCGCTGCAGACTACGGGCAACAGAGACGGTGTGTTTACGTTACACTTACGCTCCACCGCACTCTGGAAATTGGGTATGCAACATCGACCATCTATTTTGAGTAAATCAGTACCCAGAAAGAGGGCCGGAGGATGTGCTGTCCTCGTGCTCATGGCAGATATTTATTTGAACAAGTGTGTGTTAGTATGTATACTCCACTCAATGTCAGACAGCCCAGGGATGTGTGTGTGTGCGTGTGCGTGTGCGTGTGCATGCGCAAGCGCGTGTCTGTCTCTATCTCTGTCTCTGTGTCTCTGTGTCTCTGTCTCTGTCTCTGTCTCTGTCTCTGTCTCTGTCTCTGTCTCTGTCTGTCTGCGTATGTCATTCATGACCAAATCAAAGCAAATTCGGGCTGATCAGAACAGACTTCCCTCGCTGTAGGAAGTGGGTATTGGACTCAGTAGGGGGCAGACGTGCTCCCCTCTGAGATGATGCCTGGAGAGGATAAAACACACTCAGTGTTTGGGAACAGTGGACTCTGGTGTGTGTGTGTGTGTGTGTGTGTGTGTGTGTGTGTGTGTGTGTGTGTGTGTGTGTGTGTGTGTGTGTGTGTGTGTGTGTGTGTGTGTGTGTGTGTGTGTGTGTGTGTGTGTGTGTGTGTGTGTGTGTGTGTGTGTGTGTGTGTGTGTGTGCTGTGTGTGCTTGCGTGCGTGCGTGTGGGCATGTGTGTTGCACTGAGTGGTGGTGTCCGGTTTCTGGGTAGTCGGTTTGGATTTGGGGCAGTATTAGCAACATTTTCTGTGTATCTATGTCACCTATGTCATCTGTTTGTCTCATGTTCTCTGGTTTAAAGGGATAAGTAATTCACTGACACTCATCTCATTCATAGTATCATCGCATCCTCATACCAAATGACCCTTTGCGCTTCAATCTTATTACATGCAACTGGTTAGTTATTGAGGGCCAATGGTAATTTTGTTGGATGGTTATGATCTACCACTTTGTCTATATACCTCAAAAGCTCACTTGATACACATGTGACTTTTAGCAATGATGTGGTTTCTATAGCACTGGGCTGCTGAACAGCTCTTACATGTATAATTTTCAAGACAGCATAACAGTCCAGACTGAACTAGCATAGATCTAAACTCTACATTAATAACACTAAGTAATGACAGTCACCCTAACATTAGGGGTTACTTATGTTTATTATCTGTAGTAACATGTAGGATTTATGGTGATAGTAACTTCCTCTAACAACATACTGTACCGATCAGGGGACATAACCTTTTCAGGAGTGACACATTAGACCTAAACGGACACTCCTATCATATCACACAACCTCTGGCAATGCAAACCATGATCGTTATCCAAAAAGTAATTATTTCCAAACAGCGCTATTCCTTCCTTCCACCCTAGTCCACTTTGTCCGGTCCTTCCTAATTTATTGGTTTCCTTATATGAGATCTGAGAGAAGGTTAGACCCAATTCAGCGGCCCCTGAGGCCTAACAAACCAGTTTACAGCTTCATAATGTCCTACGGGTCCTGGAGGGCCCCTCCCATTCCTGCGTCCCCCCAATGGTTCATAGCTAAACAATGCCCTTATCTTATATAGGCGGCAGGTAGCCTAGTGGTTTGAGCATTGGGCCAGTAACCGAAATGTTGCTGGTTCGAATACCCAAGCCGACAAGATGAAGAACATGCTGATGTGCTCTTGAGAAAGGCACTTGTCCCTAATTTATTTCAGGGGCGCTGTACTACTATGGCTGACCCTATAAAATTACAAATTTCACTGCACCTATCTTCTGTATGTGAAAATAAAACATATATATTTATTTGATACTGCTGGTGTTATCACTCACTCTAATCACTCTACAGTTTGTTAAATAAAGGTTATAAAGCCTAGTTAAATAAAGGTTAAATTAAAATACAATTAAAACAACCACAATATTTCAGTGCTGCCAGGAGTTCACATTTGTTTGTGTGAATGACTCAAAACAACTTCATTAGAACTATTGTTTGCAACACAATGTGGTGTTGATTACTTCTGTCATCAACAATCTATTGTCTGTATATGTTAGACAGAATGTGACTGGAATTATATGGTGCTTATGGTAGACTAAATTATCCCTAAAAAGAAAGTTACGATTCTGACTGAAGTCTCTCATAGTTGCTGTAAGATTGCAGGTGCCACTGAGAATAGATTAGTGATATATAAACCACCTACTGGGAAGGAACCTTCTGTTATCACATATCCAAGCTATAACATGCCTGCTGTAGGCTACTTGTATCCTTCACACAAGAGATTTGAAGGTGATATTGCATTTTTTTTTTTTTTTGCTATCTATAGGTTAATGGTCTTCCAAGGAAGTCTGAATCCTAATGAATGAAATTCATCAGAAAAGACAAAGACTGCCGGTAGCCTCGATATATTTAGATGGTCATAGCAGGCTACACCTAAAAAAACGAAGGCGTTCCCTGGCAATAACGTGTTTAATTGTTCATTAAATTAAAAAATAATGTGCTTGATATGATAGTATCTCATGAGATTGGGAAACGAACTGTAAATTCTGGACACATTCTTTCAAACTGTTTCTAAACTTAGTGGGAGCGCGAACCATATGCCATAATTTTATCTTTATCGATGTTTATGCTAGAAGGGGATTTTTCTATGCAAGCTGAACAGACCTTTCAGACACCGGTTAAGTGAGTTGCATTGCTTTATTGTAACCAGCTGTCGCGACCGAAGCCTTCACTTACCTTTCGCTCCATGACTGTTTTCAGAGCCGACTTCAACAAAATAATCACACTACTCTGCTACTTTTCATTCAAATATGCCTGATAGGCCTATCAATGGCTGAGCGTAGGATACCTGTCAGAAGACTAATCGCTTTTGGATCACCTTTCTGTTGAACAGCACGTACATAAGGGTTTTGTCAAAACTAGCCCTATTAGATCCATGTGAATATGTGTTAGGCAAATACATGCTGTGTGTCTAAACCTGCCCAGAGACAGCTGATATTGGTTATTTTACTGTAGATAATCCCAACAACCACTCCCCTTAAAAATATATATGCTACAGCATATTACCCTCCAAAAAACCTTCGGTAGCCTGAGCTATTACACCGGTCTGTAAACCTAATGCAATGCCGACTAATTCATCTCACATCTACCTGCTCTCACCACCCGCTGTGACAGCCTACTCCGCTACACAAGTGTCTCTGAACTGACAGTTCTGTGCAACAATGTTGCGGATACTTGAAACAAATCACAATATAGCTACAATACACCATGCAGTAAGTAGCCTAACCTATTCAGTTGCAACACATTTTATATTAATAGAGGACACATCAACAGCGATGAATGTGAGTGCCATTCTTATTCATGTTTGCCATATTTACGCGAAACGAAAGTTGGAACAATTGAATGAACCGTATGCTAAAATAAGTAAAGCAATTTATCCGCTCTATCAAAGTTTCTCTAAGAGCGCATGATATCTCGTAAATAATAAATAATCAATGACAGTGTCATGAACATGTGGATGGATACAGTGCCTACCCGAAATAAGCTGTTGTCGGTCCGGGCAAATTGAAAAGGTACACTATAACTGTGAACGATAACCATCCCAGGAGTAGGTGTCCATCCAGCATTTTGCTGCGGCTCCAGGGCAGATCATTTCGTTTCTCCTGAGTAGCTGTGTAAAATCCCTTATTGTACGTTCGGCACTTCTTATAGAGAGAGGACATTTGCGCTCCTCCCATTAGCGAAGAGCAAATCTGAGTGAGGGAGAGGGAGAGGGAGAGGGAGTGGATGTGTGTGTGTGTGAGAGAGAGAGAGAGAGAGAGAGAGAGAGAGAGAGAGAGAGAGAGAGAGAGAGAGAGAGAGAGAAAGATTGCATTGTGAACCTGATTGTTACAGATTATAAATATAAATTACTTTCAATATTTTGCGTATCACTGATGTTGTCAAATTCGCCCGCCCGCACGGACTCACACACACACAGCCAAATTTGACAGATTGATCATATAGACCTGCTAAAAGTTTTTGTTATGTCCCAAAAATATGAGTATTATGGACTAATTTGTCAAGAACATGTTTTGATATATATATATATATATATATATATATATATATAATTGTAGAATAATAGTTAAGACATCAAAACTATGAAATAACACATATGAAATCATGTAGTTACCAAAAAAGTGTTAAACAAATCAAAGTATATTTTATATTTGAGATTCTTCAAAGTAGCCACTCTTTGCCTTGATGACAGCTTTGCACACTCTTGGCATTCTCTCAACCAGCTTCATGAGGTAGTCACCTGGAATACATTTCAATTAACAGGTGTGCCTTGTTAAAAGTTAATTTGTGGAATTTCTTTCCTTCTTAATGCATTTGAGCCAATCAGTTGTGTTGTGACAAGGTAGGGGTGGTATACAGAAGATAGCCCTATTTGGTAAAAGAACAAGTCCATATTATGGCAAGAACCTGCCCTCCAGGACACCTACACCACCCGATGTCACAGGAAGGCCAAAAAGATAATCAAGGACAACAACCACCCGAGCCACTGCCTGTTCATCCAGAAGGCGAGGTCAGTACAGGTGCATCAAAGCTGGGACCGAGAGACTGAAAAACAGCTTCTATCTCAAGGCCATCAGACTGAAAACAGCCATCACTAACATTGAGTGGCTGCTGCCAACATACTGACTTAAATCTCTAGCCACTTTAAATAATAGGAATTGGATGTAACAAATGTATCACTAGCCACTTTAAACAATTTTGTATATAATGTTTACATATCCGACATTACTCATATCAAATGTATACACTGTACTCTATACCATCTACTGAATCTTGCCAATGCCGTTTGGTCCATCGACTCAAATCTCTAGCCACTTTAATAATTATAATTGGATGAAATAAATGTATCACTAGCCACTTTAAGCGATGCCATTTATATAATGTTTACATATCCTACATTACTCATCTCATATGTATATACTGTACTCCATACCATCCACTGCATCTTGCCTACGCCGGTCAGCCGTCGCTCATCCATATATTTATATGTACATACTCGTATTCATTCCTTTACTCTTGTGTGTATAAGGTAGTTGTTGTGAATTTGTTAGATTACTTGTTAGATACTACTGCATGGTTGGAACTAGAAGCACAAGCATTTCGCTACACTCGCATTAACATCTGCTAACCATGTGTATGTGACAAATAAAATTTGATTTGATTTGATGTAACCTACAATACTAAATGACTTGGCTTGGAAAAGTTTGTGCATTACTTATTTTTCACTAAATAATCTCTTGTATTTCTACAATACAGTATCCTGTGTAGCAGTGACTAAATTGGCACTATGCTCATCCAAAAACGTTCTGGTGCTGAGAAAATCCGTCAAGAAGACATATGTACAAAAATAATCGTGTATGTTTTGTATATTGCCTACACGGAGACAAACACTATTTCGATTAGCTGCAAAAGAAGCCTGCAGCTGGGCTGGGTATGTATAGTGATAACATCATATATCCCAGACAGTCTAACCACTATTAATTATTATTGGTTAAACTATTTTTGGTTAAACTAAGTTAAAGATCAGCGTATGTGCCTATCCTTTGTGGGATGTCCTTTTCTGTGTTTATTTGAACTAAGTAAGAACATAGGTTCATTTATAGTTAACAACTGCATGTGCAAAGCATATTTCTTTAGGCTAATATTTCGCAAGAGCTGAAGATGGAACCTTTTAATTAGTAAGCACAAATTTATACGCAAAGCCATAAATCAATAGGATTTTGGCAAGCATGGTTAGGAAAAAATTGTCTATGCTTGTTCTGATATACAGTATTCGGTTCCATAATAGAGACTTTGATGGCCATAAATTAAACATATAATCAATACATTTCATGATTTTCAGACACATTAAGATAATTTTTGTGTTCATTTAGTTAATTTATGGATCAAGGAATAAAAAATAGATATGGATCTGGACTTGGGAAGGATCCAGCTTTCTTAACATACCCTATACCTGGGGAGAACTAATGCCAGATCCAGGGATGAAGTCTATTCATCTTCAAAATTAAACAATATATTACCATTCATAACAAAGATCATAACAACATCAACACAAGTGCCTGGAACAGCCACGCTTCTGCCAAGTTTCTGTTTACCGAATGGCCAGTTCTGCGAGCTCACAAATAGTGGATAAGAATGACTGAGAAAAGGAATTACCAAAGATCAGTATCATGCTGAAGAAAGTTCCACCTCACCCATGTGATATAGAGGCCTACTGTATGTCGCTGTGCTTCATAAATCATTGTGTAGTTAGTTACTGAAGGGTTGCCAATGTCATAGAGATCATTTGTGTTGTGTTCACCTGAGTAATGGCATAGATTACTGTGAGGCTCAAGGCAGTGGTGTAGTGGTGCCTGGAGAAGTGGGTATACTCTAATTTTGCAAAAAAAAAAAAAAACGGCCCCGCCCGGCCAAGGATTAAAGGCACCCTGTGTGAAAAATTCTATGAGAACCAGTGATATACCTAAAATTATAAATCCCATATTGGTCTTTCACAGTCAGGCCAACCCAAGCTGTACTGTGCAAGTAGGTTAATAGTAAGCCTACTATTGAAACACATAAATTAGGATGTCATCTGAGTTAGAAATTCACGTTTTCCGATTTTATTTAATTTTGCTCTCAAAACAGCCTGGTCTCATAGACTAACATAGTAAACGTAAATCCGGGACACTCAAATTAGTATCATATGTTACGTTAGGTATAGTCGACCTTTCTAATCGACCTGGCCCGGGTATCCTGGAAGGATATTGACCTCATCCCGTCAGTAGAGGATGCCTGGTTATTCTTTAAAAGTGCCTTCCTAACCATCTTAAATAAGCATGCCCCATTCAAGAAATGTAGCCCTTGGTTCTCTCCAGACCTGACTGCCCTTGACCAGCACAAAAACATTCCTTTGGCGTTCTGCATTAGCATCGAACAGCCCCCGTGATATGAAACTTTTCAGGGAAGTTAGGAACCAATATACTCAGGCAGTTTTGGTTTTTCAGAAATTTGCTTCCTGTAACACAAACTCAAAAAAGTTCTGGGACACTGTAAAGTCCATGGAGAATAAGAGCACCTCCTGCCAGCTGCCCACTGCACTGAGGATAGGAATCTCTGTCACCTCCGATAAATCCACGATAATTGAGAATTTCAATAAGCATTTTTCTACGGCTGTCCATGCTTTCCATCTGGCTACCCCTACCCGGTCAACAGCCCTGCACCCACCACAGCAACTCGCCCAAGCCTCCCCTATTTCTCCTTCTCCCAAATCCAGTTAGCTGATGTTCTGAAAGAGCTACAAAATCTGGACCCCTGCAAATCAGCAGTGCTAGACAATCTGGACCCTTCTTTCTAAAATTATCTGCCAAAATTGTTGAAACCCCTATTACTAGCCTGTTCAACCTCTCTTTCGTGTCGTCTGAGATTCCCAAAGACTGGAAAGCAGCTGCGGTCATCCCCCTCTTCAAAGGGCGAGACACTCTTGACCCAAACTGCTACAGACCTATATCTATCCTGCCCTGCCTTTCTAAGGTCTTCGAAAGCCAAGTTAACAAACCGATTACTGACCATTTCGAATCCCACCGTACCTTCTCCGCTATGCAATCTGGTTTCAGAGCTGGTCATGGGTGCACCTCAGCCACGCTCAAGGTCCTAAACGATATCATAACCGCCATCGATAAGAGACATTACTGTGCAGCCGTATTCATTGACCTGGCCAAGGCTTTTGACTCTGTCAATCACCACATCCTTATCGGCAGACTCAACAGCCTTGGTTTCTCAAATGATTGCCTCTTCTGGTTCCCCAACTACTTCTCCGATAGAGTTCAGTGTGTCAAATTGGAGGGCCAATTTGCTGTGTTGACCCTTCTTTTTCAAGACCTCTGCAATCCGCCCTGGCATGCTGTCAATTAACTTCTGGGCCACATCCTGACTGATGGCAGCCCATTCTTGCATAATCAATGATTGGAGTTTGTCAGAATTTGTGGGTTTTTGTTTGTCCACCTGCCTCTTGAGGATTGACCACAAGTTCTCAATGGGATTAAGGTCTGTGGAGTTTCCTGAACATGGACCAAAAATATCGATGTTTTGTTCTCCGAGCCACTTAGTTTTCACTTTTGCCTTATGGCAAGGTGCTCCATCATGCTGGAAAAGGCACTGTTCGTCACCAAACTGTTCCTGGATGGTTGGGAGAGGTTGCTCTCGGAGGATGTGTTGGTACCATTCTTTATTCATGGCTGTGCTCTTAGGCAAAATTGTGAGTGAGCCCACTCCCTTGGCTGAGAAGCAACCCCACACATGAATGGTCTCAGGATGTTTTACTGTTGGCATGACACAGGACTGATGGTAGCGCTCACCTTGTCTTCTCCGGAAAAGCTTTTTTCCGGATGCCCCAAACAATCGGAAAGGGGATTCATCAGAGAAAATGACTTTACCCCAGTCCTCAGCAGTCCAATCCCTGTACCTTTTGCAGAATATCAGTCTGTCCCTGATGTTTTTCCTGGAGAGAAGTGGCTGTTCCTTCTTGACACCAGGCCATCCTCCAAAAGTCTTCACCTCACTGTGCATGCAGATGCACTCACACCTGCCTGCTGCCATTCCTGAGCAAGCTCTGCACTGGTGGTGCCCCAAACCCGCAGCTGAATCAACTTTAGGAGACGGTCCTGGCGCTTGCTGGACTTTCTTGGACACCCTGAAGCCTTCTTCACAACAATTGAACCGCTCTCCTTGAAGTTCGTGATGATCCGATAAATGGTTGATTTAGGTGCAATCTTACTGGCAGCAATATCCTTGCCTTTTTGTGCAAAGCAATGTTGACGGCACGTGTTTCCTTGCAGGTAACCATGTTTGACAGAGGAAGAACAATGATTCCAAGCACAACCCTCCTTTTGAAGCTTACAGTCTGTTATTCGAACTCAATCAGCATGACAGAGTGATCTCCAGCCTTGTTCTCGTCAACACTCACACCTGTGTTAACGAGAGAATCACTGACATGATGTCAGCTGACCATCCTACCGATGTCAACTGACCATCCTACCGATCCTCGACTTTGGCGATGTCATTTACAAAATAGCCTCCAATACTCTACTCAACAAATTGGATGCAGTCTATCACAGTGCCATCCGTTTTGTCACCAAAGCCCCATATACTACCCTCCACTGTGACCTGTACAATCTCGTTGGCTGGCCCTCGCTTCATACTCGTCACCAAACCCACTGGCTCCAGGTCATCTACAAGTCCCTGCTAGGTATAGCCCTGCCTTATCTCAGCTCACAGGTCACCATAGCAGCACAGCAGCACTCCAGCAGGTATATCTCACTGGTCACCCCCAAAGCCAATTCCTCCTTTGGCCGCCTTTCCTTCCAGTTCTCTCCTGCCAATGACTGGAACGAACTACAAAAATGACTGAAACTGGAGACACTTATCTCCCTCACTAGCTTTAAGCACCAGCTGTCAGAGCAGCTCACAGATCACTGCACCTGTACAAAGCCCATCTGTAAATAGCCCAACCAACTACCTCATCCCCTACCGTATTTATTTATTGATCTTGCTCCTTTGCACTCCAGTATTTCTATTTTGCACATTCATCTACTGCACATCGACCATTCCTGTGTTTAATTGCTATATTGTAGTTACTTCACCACCATGGCCTATTTATTGCCTTACCTTCCTTATCTTACCTCATTTGCACACATTGTATATAGATTTGTTTTTCTACTGTATTATTGACTGTATGTTTGTTTACTCCATGTGTAACTCTGTGTTGTTGTATGTGTCGAACTGCTTTGCTTTATCTTGGCCAGGTCGCAGTTGTAAATGAGAACTTGTTCTCAACTTTCCTACCTGGTTAAATATAGTTGAAATAAAAAATTATAAAAAATTGTTACATAAGACAGAAGGTCGGGGTAGATGGGTAGGTGTAAAACTAGAGTTTCTAGGAACTCAAAGGTTGTGTGTTCGAATCTCATCATGCAAAACTTTAGCTGATTAGCAACTTTGCAACTACTTACTACTTTTTAGCTATTGTGTAACTACTTAGCATGTTAGCTAACCCTTCCCATAGCAATTTAACCTGCCCCATACATCACTGGGGCCAAGCTTCCTGCCATCCAGGACCTATTAACAAGGCGGTGTCAGAGGAAGGCACAAAATAAATTCAAAGACTCCAGTCACCAAAGTCATAGACTGTTCTCTCTGCTACCGCAAGGCAAGCAGTACCGGAGAACCAAGCCTATGTCTAAAAGACTCCTTAACAGCTTCTACCCCCAAGCCATAAGACTGCTGAACAATTCATCAAATGGCCACCCGTCTTAATTCTATTTCTTGAATTGCGTTGTTGGTTAAGGGCTTGTAAGTAAGCATTGAATTCGACGCATGTGATTAATGAAATTTGATTTGATTTGATACATGGTAAAGTACTGTTGGCTTTTTACAATGAATAACAAGATATTTCCTGAATATTGAAAGAATCTCAATACAGGTATCCACTTGATTCCCATTTCAGAGAAAGGCTTTTTACAGGGTTACAGTTACACTTGTCTGTCAGTTCAGTTCTGACACTGTTGTCAGTTAATCTAGGCTTGAGTAAGAGAGAGATTCCTGGCCTGCTTCTTAATAACACCTGGTTTAATGGAGATAAGCTGGAGGGTTTGTCAGCTTCATGACAAGAATGGACACTAATCCTGGTAGGTAATACCCACTGGTCCTGCATGTCTGGTGAGTGGGGTAATTGATTCCCACACCCTGCTTAACTTAAACGCTCTCCCTCAATTCTCATTACACCAGGCTGAGAAACCAGGAAAACAGTCCTTCACCGGTGTGGCTGTGTGTGTGTGTGTGTGTGTGTGTGTGTGTGTGTGTGTGTGTGTGTGTGTGTGTGTGTGTGTGTGTGTGTGTGTGTGTGTGTGTGTGTGTGTGTGTGTGTGTGTGTGTGTGTGTGTGTGTGTAAAGAGAGAGAGAGAGAGAGAGAGAGAGAGAGAGAGAGAGAGAGAGAGAGAGAGAGAGAGAGAGAGAGAGAGAGAGAGAGAGAGAGAGAGAGAGACCGGTGTTATACCGGTACCCCGCTGTATATAGTCTTGCTATTGTTATTTTACTGCTGCTCTTAATTACTAGTTACTTTTATTTCATATCCGTATTTTGTAAAACTACATTGTTGCTTAGGGGCTCGTAAGTTAGCATTTCACTGTAAAGGCTACACCTGTTGTATTCGGCATATGTGACTAATAAAATTTGATTTGATTTGATTGGAAGACAGAAGTGTTTGGTCATAAAGAGACCGTGAGGGCTGGACTAGAGGCCAGTCACATGTAGGTGGTAGTTGAAATTAGTTTTGTAACCTAGCCTAATCTCTGAGGTCTGTCAGGAGTTTTCCCTCACACTTGTTACTAGTACCTTACCCTAACCTACCCTACCTTACTCCTCTCTTCTTTTCCTCTCCTGACTTTATTCTCTCTCTCTCTCTCCCTCTCTCTCTCTCTCTCTCTCTCTCTCTCTCTCTCTCTCTCTCTCTCTCTCTCTCTCTCTCTCTCTCTCTCTCTCCTCTCAATTCAATTCAATTTAAGGGGCTTTATTGGCATGGGAAACACATGTTAACATTGCCAAAGCAAGTGAACTAGATGATATACAAAAGTGAAATAAACTATACAAATGAACAGTAAACATTACACTCACAGAAGTTCCATAAGAATAAAGACATTACACATGTCATATTATGTACATATACAGTGTTGTAATGATGTGCAAATGGTTAAACTACAAAAGGGAAAATAAATCAACATAAATATGGGTTGTATTTACAATGGTGTTTGTTCTTCATTGGTTGCCCTTTTATTGTGGCAACAGGTCACAAATCTTGCTGCTGTAATGGTACACCGTGGTATTTCACCCAGTAGATATGGGAGTTTATCAAAATCAGGTTTGTTTCCGAATTCTTTGTGGATCTGTGTAATCTGAGGGAAATATGTGTCTCTAATATCGTCATACATTTGGCAGGAGGTAAAGAAGTGCAGCTCAGTTTCCACCTCATTTTGTGGGCATAGCATTCTAGTTTGCTCAGTTTTTTTGTTAATTCTTTCCAATGTGTCAAGTAATTATCTTTTTGTTTTCTCATGATTTGGTTGGGTCTTATTGTGTTGCTGTCCTGGGGCTCTGTGGGGTCTGTTTGTGTTTCACACACCTTTGATATGGGCAACTGGATATGCTGCTTGATGCTTGAAACGTTTCATAAATTTGTTATGCCTTTTGCATTTGGGAATGAGAATAATATTTTGTGTGTCGAGATATAAAATATCACGTGAAAGGTATCCGTAACTAAACGCAGGTGTAGCCTTGCCTTTTCTTTTGAAAAAGTCAACCTGCTCTCAACTCTTAGTGTGACTATAAAACTCAGACATGATTGGAGTTAGCCTACAGTACATTTTTTTGCAATTACAATTGGTTTCTTCTGGGCAGTGTGGTTAGGAGCACTTCTGATCACAGAGTAGACTATTCAAATTAGCTGGAATGTGCTGTAGGGTGATGATGGAGTTCTAGGTATTTCCTTCAGCACAGGATAAAGCTTAATCCAATGGCCAATGTATGTATGCAGCCAGATAGACTATGGACAATAAACTGTGCAAAATGTTATGTTACCATGCACCTCTACACAGTGGTGTAAAGTACTTAAGTAAAAATACTTTAAAGTACTACTTATGTAGCTTTTCTGTACTTTACTGTTTATATTTTTGCCAACTTTTACTTTTACTTCACTACATTCCTAAACAAAATAATGTACTTTTTACTCCATACATTTTTCCTGACACCCAAAAGTACTCGTTACATTTTGAATGCTTAGCAGGAAAATTGTCAAATTCACACACTTATCCGGAGAACATCCCTGGTCAACCCTACTGCCTCCAATCTGGCGGACTCACTAAACACACATGCTTCATTTGTAAATTATGTCTGAGTGTTGGAGTGTGCCACTGATTAGCAGTAAATAAAACAAATAAAAAATGGTGCCATCTTATTTGCTTAATATAAGGATTTTTGTATTATTCATTCTTTTCCTTTTGATACTTAAGTATATTTGAGCAATTACATTTAATTTTGATACTTAAGTATATTTAAAACCAAATACTTTTATATTTTTACTCAAGTAGTATTTTACTGGGAGACTTTCACTTTTACTTGAGTCATTTTCTATTAAGGTGTCTTTACTCTTACTCAAGTATGACAATTGGGTACTTTTTCAATCACTGCCTCTATCAAGACAGTTTATAATTGTTATATTTGCTAAGTAACTTAAAACTGAAGGGATGAGAAGAAGATACCCACAGTATCATCTTCCTGACTGAACAGTGAGCACAGGAGACGCCACAGAAGTTCTAACATAGGGTCCTAGTACTTCCAGTCTCTTGCGTATTAGCCTTGCTATGACCTTGTCTTGATATCACATCCCCGGAGAAGGAATACAAATTGTATCCGTCCAATCCGACTCTGCTACCACCACGACCAACCTCCTCTTTTGCTCTCACCACCCCTACTCTGCCCGGCTGGCCCACAGGATCTTTTCCATGCCCCAGGCATCATTTGTGGCTTGGGTTTGGAGGCTGACGGTGCGTCTGCGCTCGCTGCTCTGCTGTTTCAGGCGCCGGGTTGGTCAGCTCGCATCATGTACACTGTGCAGTTCTCAGTACCAGCTAGCCAGTCACTCCTCTTTCGGAACCGGATAAGTAACTGTTGTTTTTGAAACGGCAATCTGTCAATCCATGGGTTGTTTTGATTGTGTCCCTGGGTACATTCTAAATGACATAACTCACCATCTCACCCAACACTGCTAAGCGAGGATAAGTGAGGGAGAGAGGAGGGGGAGAGAGGAGATACCCTTATAAACGCTATTCATTACAAGTTACTTAACCACATACCTGCAGACTTGATTGAATATCATAACAAATACTGTAATCAATGTCGGGGGGATTGATTTGGATTAGAGCAGCCAGGCATTTAGTTCCATTGTAAATGAGGGACATCACCAGGCAGGATATCTCACAATGCAACTTTACCTTATCCTCTCAACTCCCTAATGGTGTGCTAATTCACAATACAATTTTCTGACATGTATTACATAATGAATTGAAGTTCAAAAAGAAAATCTTAACTTAACAAATACTGGAATTAATTTAGCTCAATGAGTATGCTGAGGTCTTTGTTGATATTTCTCAAAATGGGACAGTATCATCTGTACATAGTGGCGGCAGGAAGCCTAGCGGTTAGAGCGTTGGGTCAGTAACCCGAGCCAACAAGGTGAAAAATGTGTCATGTGTCAATGTGCCCTTGAGCAAGGCACTTCACCCTAAATTGCTCCAGGGGTGCTGTACTACTATGGCTGACCCTGTAAAACAACACATTTCACTGCACTGTGTAAATAATATATATATATATATAGATTTATGGTAATACAGTAGGTGATATGGCAGCATAAAGTGTAGCTCTCCAGTCCCAAAGAATACCTTGGTGGAACTAAATCCCAAGACTTAATTTGTGGCATGCACATTTTTTTGTGAAATGTTATGACATACTTGAGCCAAATTGTATGTGCATGTAGCGGCATGTCCATTCTCGAAAATCCCTGTTTAAAAGACACCTTGCCATGGAGACTTCACTAATGGAGTGCAATGTTGTTGAATGATCAGGTTAGAGTTTTTCGTCATGAATCTTGTTCTGGAGGCAGCTCTACAGAGTGGTCATGAAATCAGATTTTGAACCTAACCCTAACCTTAACCCTAACCTTAACCACACTGCTAACCCTAAAACCTAATCCCAACCTTAAATTAAGACCAAAAAGCATATTTTATTTTCATACATTTTTACAATATAGACAATTTTGACTTTACAGCTGGCCTGTCTAAGGTGAAATTGCTCAGTTCTGCCTCATGACTCATAACACCTCATGACAATAAACGTCAACCTGCGTCTAATGCAGCAGTTTTTATCACAGTATCAAATCCCTACTGTGATTGTTTTCAACTAAAATGGTCAAAAAGAAACAAAAATAGCTTCTTAGCAAAGAGACATTTCTCAAGCAAGAATTGTATTAGGACTGTCTGGGAGTGGTCTGAGTGGGAAGGGGACAACTGAAAACTAGCTGTTAATGGTAGAGAGAATTGGAACTCTCTTTCTTATTGGTCTATTATTTACCACCTGGTGATGTCATCAGGCAGGCCAAAACTCCATCCTACCATAACAGGTTGAAATTCCAGGCGGCCTTTTCAAACAGGTCTTACACAAAAAAAGGCATATCATAATTTTCACAGTATTATTCCAACCTCTTAGTGTGGAACTATATATAAAACACAGGAAAATAACATTTTGGACATAAAACGGCCTTTAAACTGAAAGTGCATGCCTTTTCCTTTAGAAGCAGGGCAAAATATAATAATTTGTTCTTAATTTACTTGCCTAGTTAAATAAAGGTTAAATAAAAATAAAAATAAATAATAATAATAACAACATCTACATGTACATTACTAGCCTTTTGGGGGCCCTAAGCGAGATTTGGTTGGGGAACCCCCACTTCGCGGGGCAAAACATTTTAGTAGCCTCCCTTTTGACAGCAGAGGGAAACGTTTTAGATTTAACGTTTTCACGCGTGAGTTCCAAATATCTCTCCAAAAATAACGGTCGCCCAGAATGCACTCACTGTTCCAAAACGTGATTGTTACGCAACAGGACAGTCAAACCAACACATGCTGCCTGCTAATTATCTATAGGCTATGTTTCAACTTGTCAATTTCTTGTTTGGACCTGTGTGCGTTCCTATCAAAGTAAGTGCTTTATTTTCTGTATAACGTGTTGTTGTTTCTACTGTAGCATACAGTATATACAGAGCATTCATAAAGTATTCAGACCCCTTGACTTTTTCCACATTTTATCACGTTACAAACTTATTCTAAAAAGGATGAAATTGTTTGTAAACACATTACCCCATAACGACAAAGCAAAAACAGGTTCTTAGAAATAAAAAACTGACATTTTGGTTTCATCAGACAAGAGAATCTTGTTTATCATGGTCTGAGAGACCTTTAAATGCCTTTTGGCAAACTCCAAGCGAGCTGTCAAGTGCCTTTTACTGAGGAGTGGCTTCTGTCCGGCCACTCTACCATAAAGGCCTGATTGGTGGAGTGCTGCAGATATGGTCCTTCTGGAAGGTTCTCCCATCTCCACAGAGGAACATCCCTGACCAAGACCCTTCTCCCCCGATTGCTCAGTTTGGCCGGGCAGCCAGCTCTAGGAAGAGTCTTGGTGGTTCCAGAATGATGGAGGCCACTGTGTTCTTGGGTACCTTAAATACTGCAGATATTTTTTGGTACCCTTCCCCAGATCTGCGCCTCAACACAATCCTGTCTCGGAGCTCAAATGACAATTCCTTCGACCTCATGGCTTGGTTTTTGCTTTGACATGCACTGTCAACTATGGGACCTTTTATAGACAGGTGTGTTCCTTTCCAAATCATGTCCAATCAATTGAATTTACCACAGGTGGACTCCAATCAAGTTGTGAAACATCTCAAGGATGCTCAATGGAAACAGGATGCACCTGAGCTCCATTTCCAGTCTCATAGGAAAGGGTCTGAATACTTATGTGAATCTATGTGAATCTAAAAATATACATAATAACTTGCTTTCACATTTTTCATCTATTTTATAATAAGGTCGTAACGTAACAAAACGTGGAAAAAGGGAAGGAGTCTGAATACTTCCAAATGCACTGAATGTGCGTGTGTACACTACCGTTCAAAAGTTTGGGGTCACTTAGAAATCTCCTTGTTTTTGAAAGAATAGCTAATATTTTGTCCTTTAAAATAACATCAAATTGATCATCATGTTGTAAATGACTATTGTAGCTGGAAACGGCTGATTTTTTATGGAAAATCTACATAGGCCCATTGCAGGAAATGTATTTTGTGGTACCTGCAGCGTACGCTCAAACCAGTGTGATTAGAACACTTATTTTTAACGTCCAGTTTTGATTGACGCAACAGTCAGCATTTGAGCTGGCCACTGGTTTTTCACAGAAATATTTTGCACAAACACAGTCCTTGCTAAGTTATGTTCTGAATGTGACCAGTTCATTTTTGGATGCAATGGCCTCTATCTCAGTTGCGCTCTTCACTGTTTACGTTGAGACTGGTGTTTTGCAGGTACTATTTAATGAAGTTGCCAGTTGAGGACTTGTGAGGCATCTGTTTCTCAAACTAGACACTCTAATGTCCTCTAGCTCAGTTGTGCACCGGGGCCGCCCACTCCTCTTTCTATTCTGATTAGAGCCAGTTTGCGCTGTTCCTTGAAGGTAATAGTACACTGCGTTGTACGAGATCTTCAGTTTCTTGGCAATTTCCCACATGGAATAGCCTTCATTTCTCAGAACAAGAATAGACTGACAAGTATTGGAAGAAAGTTATTTGTTTCTGGCCATTTTGAGCCAGTAATCGAACCCACAAATGCTGATGCTCCAGATACTCAACTAGTCTAAAGAAGGACAGTTTTATTGCTTCTTTAATTAGCTCAACAGTTTTCAGCTGTGCTAACGTAATTGCAAACGGGTTTTCTAATGATCAATTAGCCTTAAAAAATTATAAACTTGGATTAGCTAACACAATGTGCCATTGGAACACAGGGGTGATGGTTGCTGATAATGGGCCTATGTACGCCCATGTAGATATTCCATTAAAATGTACAACATTAACAATGTCTACACTGTATTTCTGATCAATTTGTGGTTATTTTAATGGACAATTAAAAATAAAAAAATGACATTTCTAAGTGATCCCAAACTTTTGAACAGTAGCGTATGTATGTACTGTTGAAGTCGGAAGTTCACATACACTTAGGTTGGAGTCATTAAAACTTGTTTTTCAACCACTCCACAAATTTCTTGTTAACAAACTATAGTTTTGGCAAGTCGGTTAGGACATCTACTTTGTGCATGACACAAGTCATTTTTCCAACAATTGTTTACAGACATATTATTTCAGTTATAATTCACTGTATCACAATTCCAGTGGGTCAGAATTTTACATACACTAAATTGACTGGGATTATAAACAGCTTGGAAAAGTCCAGAAAATTATGTCATGACTTTAGAAGCTTCTGATAGGCTAATTGACATCATTTGAGTCAATTAGAGGTGTGCCTATGGATGTATTATTTCAAGACCTACCTTCAAACTCAGTGCCTCTTTGCTTGACATCATGAGAAAATCAAAAGAAATCAGCCAAGACCTCAGAAAAAAATTGTAGACCTCCACAAGTCTAGTTCATCCTTGGGAGTAATTTCCAAATGCCTGAAGGTACCACGTTCATCTGTACAAACAATAGTACGCAAGTATAAACACCATGGGTCCACGCGGCCGTCATGCCGCTCAGGAAGGAGACGCGTTCTGTCTCCTGGAGATGAACATATTTTGGTGCGAAAAGTGCAAATCAATCCCAGAACAACCACAAAGGACTTTGTGAAGATGCTGGAGGAAACAGGTACAAAATAATCTATATCCACAGTAAAACGAGTCCTGTATCAACATAACCTTAAAAGCCGCTCAGCAAGGAAGAAGCCACTGCTCCGAAACCGCCATAAAAAAGCCAGACTACGGTTTACAACTGCACATGGGGACAAAGATCATAGTTTTTGGAGAAATGTCCTCTGGTCTGATGAAACAAAAGTAGAACTGTTTGGCCATAATGACCATCGTTATGTTTGGAGGAAAAAAGGGGGAGGCTTGAAAGCTGAAGAACACTATCCCAACCATGAAGCACAGGCATGGCAGCATCATGTTGTGGGGGTGCTTTGCTGCAGGAGGGACCGGTACACCTAACAAAATAGATGGCATCATGAGGGAGGAAAATTATGTGGATATATTGAAGCAACATCTCAAGACATCAGTCAGGAAGTTAAAGCTTGGTCGCAAATGGGTCTTCAAAATGGACAACGACCCCAAGCATACTTCCAAAGTTGTGGCAAAATGGTTTAAGGACAACAAAGTCAAGGTATTGGAGTGGTCATCACAAAGCCCTGACCTCAATCCCATAGAAAATTTGTGGGCAGAACTGAAAAAGCGTGTGCGAGCAAGGAGGCCTACAAACCTGATCCAGTTACACCAACTCTGTCAGGAGGAATGGGCCAAGATTCACCCAACTTATTGTGGGCAGCTTGTGGAAGGCTACCCGGAACGTTTGACCCAAGTTAAACAATTTAAAGGCAATGCTACCAAATACTAATTGAGTGTATGTCAACTTCTGACCCACTGGGAATGTGACAAAAGAAATTAAAGCTGAAATAAATAATTATCTTTACTATTATTCTGACATTTCACATTCTTAAAATAAAGTGGTGATCCTAACTGGCCTAAGACAGGGAATTTCTACTACTATTAAATGTCAGGAATTGTGAAAAACTGAGTTTAAATGTATTTGGCTAAGGTGTATGTAAACTTCCGACTTCAACTGTATGTATGAATGTATGTATAGAGCATCATGTATTTACAGTTTTATTGTTTTCAAGTACTGGTGACTAATCATAAATTCAGATTATTGCATAGCTTGTAATGGACACCTATGATGTGTGCAAAATACTTATTGGAATTATTTACCAGCTATGTGTGGCACCATGTTTGTTGGCATTATACAATGCATTCTGGGTGTCTCGTCGTAAACGTCTGTCAGACCAAAGATGTTATAATAAAATGAGGTGAAGGAATGGTTCACTCATCTTTCAAGTAAACTTTCGGAAGTGGATAAAGGGAAGTGAATGGTCATAGACGACACACCCCCCCTTCAACATGTGTAACAGTATAGCTTCCGTCCCTCTCCTCACCCTCTGCACACATCAACAACTGCCTCCCACGAAGCATTGTTACCCATCGTTCCACAAAAGTCACGGCCCTTGCAGAGCAAGGGCAACAACTACTTCAAGGTCTCAGAGCGAGTGACATCACCGATTGAAACGCTATTAACGCGCACCCCGCTAACTAGCTAGCCATTTCACATCGGTTACACATGCATACTGCAAACAGAACAAACTCATCTTGTCTCTTCTTATCTTTGGTTGACTCGAAAAAAACAAACATGGTGGCACGCACAAACTACCCATTGTTGGATTACTTTAAAGTGTTTTACTCAATTATTTATATCAATGGTGAGCTCACCCGTGATGTGATGAATTGTAAATAGTAATTGCTATTAGCTATTTCATATTGTGGTTTCTGTCAGCCGAGAGTTAGCTAAATATGACCGCTTGTATTACATCGATCTTTCCTTAGTTAGTGCTTGGACTAATGTAGCCTACATTTTCCAGTTTGGATGATTGTGTTATGCTGTTGCTACTTCTGTGAATGTCTGAACATTGCATCCAAAAATAAACTAGTCACATTCAGGACATAACTTTGCAAGGACTGTGTTTGTGCAAAATGTTTCTGTGAAAAAACAGTGTGGCCAGCTCAAACGCTGACTGTTGCGTCAATCAAAACTGGACGTTCAAAATAAGTGTTTGAGCGTACGCTGCAGGGACCACTGTAGAATGATCACACCCGTTTGTTGGTACGTGTCAAAGGGTTAAAATACATATCCTGCAATTGTACACATTTTGCCATGGGGAGTAGAGAAGTTTAGCTATTTTCCCCCTTAATTTCCTGCAATTCTACAAATTTTACCAAGACTTATGTCTTATGCATGTGAATGATATCTGAGTGAGTGACAAACAAAATCAATGGAGGCCCCCTGCAGGTCAGACCCTTGGGCACATGTCCTGCGTTCCCGGTCGGTATTCGGCCATGATTACTACAAGTTTAGATAGCTGGCTAGAATAACTTACCAATCTTAAAATGTTTAGCTCACATGGCTAATTGAGTGACTGTCAGTGACTGACATAAAAGACAGAAACTGCTGAAGCACAGCCACATTTATAAATTGCACCATGTGTATTCTACTATTCTAACTCTCAACAGTAAGTTGAGACCCCGACTGAACATGTATTTTTTATTTAATTTATGGTAGGGGGCCTCCTAGTGGCCGGGGGCCCTAAGCGACCGCTTATGTCACTTATGCCTGGAGCTGGCCCTGACAAGATGAAACATTTCCTCATAGCAAAGTTTGATCTTAGTTAAACAAAGTCAATATTTGCCAGCAAACCTCGGTACAGTATCGTAGACAATAAAGAAACACATTGTAGGTGGGTTAGCCTAAGCAGCCCAACAACAAGGTATATTTGACAAGTCGATCTGGGAAAGATTTCAAAGGTCTATTTATTAATGAAACATTATCTCTCAATGTTTGTCTTTGCCTTAACGATTCACTCAATTGACTACCTTCCGTTTCAAGCAAGTGAACTCTTTGCATATAAACCCACAACATATGCAATTTGAATTGACCCTCAGCAGACTTGGATACTATTCAGTTATGCACAAGAGCCACAAGATATGATCAGTCCGGCGGTTGCCAAGCAAACTGAGAACACCCAGGGTAAACCATGTGTACAGAGTGACAAAGCTCCAGGAGCCACTATTTGCCTTTACTCTCTTGGGCACCCAAGTTTGTTTTTTTAACAAGAAAAAGAAAAGGCTTTGAACCTTACAGGATGTTAAACAGAAAGTCATTGAATTTATTTTATGGAGTTAATGTGTACAGATGTAGGATCCTAATTAGCCAGTTTGCTACAGCAGGAAAATAATCCTGCAGCAACAGGAGATGTGAATAATTATGTGTTTCATAATTTTTCATACGGGAAAATCAAGTCTGAAATTTCAAAGTGGAAATTACAAACTTCAAAAGCCTTTTCAAGCCTCAAATACATACGTTTTAAATGCAGGAAAGTTCTCCTTCAACAGGGTGATCAAATGAAGATCCTACATCTGTATTAGTTTGGAATGGGTTATGGTGTTTTATTTTTTAATAACTAAAGTAAGAGTCCGCTAAAGGAACAGCTGTAGTCATTGGTGTGTCTCTCTTGGGAGACTATATAAGGCCACTGCTGATCTGGAAAACGACTAATCAAAATCTAAAACTGACCCTTACTTTACCCTGACCTTAACCAAACCCTTTAACCCTAACCCTTACACTAACCATAGCCTTTCCCATCTCTCTTAGCCAGTGATGACGACCGGGGATGACCTAGAGAAAGTGTCACCGTCTGTAGGAAGAGGGATAGGAAGGCATGGAGAGAGGGAGGGAGAGCGAGGGAGAGGAAGTAAAGGAGAGAGGCAGAAGCTGTGAAGAAGAGATCCCTGTATCTCTGCTCCATGTGTTCGGCCTGCCAAGCTGCAGTTGATGAAAGCCACTCTGTCCTGAGTTGACAGGGATGTCAAATGTCAAAACCTCCTCTTCAGGCACTCCACTGTTTTATCTGTGACCTCAGCTCTGACACAACTGTCCAGGAGGCTTGGAGGAAGAGCCCAGTGATCAAAGGCCAGGGCTAAGGCGACACATGCAGATAAAGAACACAGTGATGAACAGAGTGAGACTTTACAGCCTAGCTACAGCTTTCCTCCCTTCCTACCATCCTGATCGCTGCTCATCCTGACACACACACACACCTGCCTGTCAATGTGTGTCCTTACTCCCCCGAAACTGGAAGTACAGTGGCCACATCCTTGTCCTTCCTTCCTGACATAGCATGAAGTCCTAGAGGCTGTCCAAAGAGGTTGTGTCCAGATTGGAGGTCACCTTCAATTATGTGTCTTATCAATATGGCACATTGCACCCAGGGAGGGAGAGGTAGACATAGTGTTGTCAACACCCATGGCATTGCCCATCCTGCCGATATGGAACAGTGATGGCACTAGCCCTGTTTCCTATGTCTTGAAAGTTCTATTGTATTGGATTGTATTTTAACTGAGGCAGATCTCAGGAGCTGTGGTAGGAAAAGGGAAAGTGATGGGTAGTTTCCAGGTGAGTTGAGCTCCTCCTGGGGTGTGTCCTGACATAGACAGAGACTTATCAAGACACAGCTAGCATAGCTCCCTTTTCCTTGAGAACTTTGTAATGTAAACAGAGCAGCAGTGGCGGTGCTGGAGGAATGGCTGGCTGTGTTGAATCAATAGGTTGTGTCCGTCTGGCCTGCTGCTATGTGTTCCTTTTGACTGGATTTTAACTCACTCACAGTCAGGACACCGTGCGATTGTGTTCCGGACAAGAAACATTTGACCGTGCCGATACAGGTCAGATGGGACTGTATGCACAGTACCACATCTTGGTCAACTGCAGTTGTCAATGTTTGTGTTTGAATGCAGATTTTACATAAACATGTTTTTTAACAGCATGTAACCAATATTTTTGGGGTGGTGATTAACATGCAGTTTGCCTAGACTTGACCATTGGTTTGTCATATACGCTTGTTAGAGAACATAGCCTACTGTTGCAGGAAATTAGTAAATACTTAATAAGCCACTATTGATTGTCAGCTCTGTTTGTTTTATGTCATTATCAGCTATCAATAATGATACTGGATGACAGTAATCAAAGTATAGTATCTACAGTATAACCAAAGGAGACAAGGAAACAACAGAGCAATTGCTCAATAAAAAGTAAAACCATCATTTCATTAGACAACGCTGACATCTAGTGGTTGGCATATAGTTGCACACTTTGTCTTATTCAAATCAAATCAAATCAAATTTTATTTGTCACATACACATGGTTAGCAGATGTTAATGCGAGTGTAGCGAAATGCTTGTGCTTCTAGTTCCGACCATGCAGTAGTATCTAACAAGTAATCTAACAAATTCACAACAACTACCTTATACACACAAGAGTAAAGGAATGAATACGGAGTATGTACATATAAATATATGGATGAGCGATGGCTGACCGGCATAGGCAAGATGCAGTAGATGGTATGGAGTACAGTATATACACATATATATGAGATGAGTAATGTAGGATATGTAAACATTATATAAATGGCATTGTTTAAAGTGGCTAGTGATACATTATTTCATCCAATTATAATTATTAAAGTGGCTAGAGATTTGGGTCGATGACCGAACGGCATAGGCAAGATACAGTAGATGGTTTAGAGTACAGTGTATACATTTGATATGAGTATGTCGGATACGTAAACATTATATACAAAATTGTTTAAAGTGGCTAGTGATACATTTGTTACATCCAATTCCTATGTATAAAGTGGCTAGAGATTTAAGTCAGTATTCAAACGCAATACTATGAAAACAGATCGCCCACCCACCAGTTGGGATATTGTCCCTGGACAGCAAGTAAAGCAGATATTCCAGTCTATGAGTCAATGTAGACTAAAACATCAACATTATTAGACTGTCAAAACTGCAGAGTAGAGAAAAGAAAATCAGGAAAATAGAGAGAAATCACCTCATTGCAATGAGTTTAACTTTGTACACTTTGAGTTATAGTTAAATAACAGTGGATCGTCACTCTTCTATAAATTCATAACTGAATGACTGTATCAAATCAAATAAAGCTTTATTTCTACAGCTAATTTCAGACATGGAATGCAATGCAATGTGCTTCACAGGAAAAAACAATGAAAATAAAAACTTTAATATTTACTACACAACAAACATAAGAGGATAAAAAATTTAATAATAATAAAAACTGAACGACTAAAAAGCACGCTAAGGAAAAGCAAAGCTACAAAGGTGTGTTTTAAGATCTCTTTTAAATATGTCCACAAATATGTCCACAGTGTAGGCACTCTGAAGGAATGCAAATAATCAGGTTATTGTTAGACTGAACCAATTGTGCACAGTATATCAGTGGAGGCTGCTGAGAGGAGGATGGCTCATATAATAGCTGGAACGGAGCAAATGGAATGGCATCAAACACATGGAAACCATGTTTGATGTATTTCATACCATTCCACTCCAGCCATTGGCTCCAGCTATTACCATGAGCCCGTCCTCCCCAATTAAAGTGCCAGCAACCTCTTGTGAAATGTATGTCTATGGAATCAACTAACGCACATCTAACTCTCCATATCTGAATAACACAGTGTAGTCATTTATTTTCTTGCCTCAGCTAAATAATCACATTAGTAATTCACATTTGGATTGATTTGATTTTTCATGTCATGCCATTATAGTGTGCACTGCTGTCTTCTGTCAATGAGAGGCTGAATGAGCCATGTGCAACCAGGGATACATACTGGCTGGCCAGGGTCACTCACTGCTCTGGATTTGGCTTGGCCTTGACAGCATGCTGGATGACATCATCATGGCAGTGTGGCCACATAGAGGTGCTATAACGGCCAAGTGACACAATGTCCCTCTGTTTCTCTCTGAGGAAAAACTGAATGGGCTGCCACTGCTGCTGCCTGAAACCCTCGGGAAGAGAAGACAGAATCACACTTTAAATCAATAATGTTTATGTATATTTTTATTGTTATAATTGTTGTAATTATATAGTAAGTACATATCAACTAAATAGTAGCTAACTATACCAAGAACTACCGGTAATCTGAAACATTATTTGACCAGTTATTTCAATTCAGTAAACAATCATCTTTCTTTAGTAAAGCTGGCAGGCAGCTAGGACTTGGGGGGTTAAACACTTCAACCATGACATCAATCACGCCAGTGAAGAAGTCAGCACTAACTAGTACTACACAGTCACTCACATAATGAATTGCCCACATTGGGACTGTCACTGAATCATAGCAAATGTAATGCTGACATTTAGCTGGACTTGTATGCAAGCTGATTCGTAAAGATGAATAATGGTCAAATCGTATCACACAGACGTCATGCAATGATAAATGGTGTGATCGTCACCTCCTGGCAGGACAGTTACATTGCACAGACATTCACATGCCATGCCATACTATTACTGTAAATTGAGCAGACATCATGTGTTTTCCTCACCACCCCTGACTTTGCCCGCTTGCCAATGCTGACGGCAGTTGGAAAAAAGGCATCGTTCACACCTCCTTCCCTACCAGTACCCATTGACATATGGCCAGTACCCCCTTGCTTCTGCTGTTTCCAGATTTCCCCTTCTATACTAGGCAGGTCTGGCACCCAGTTCTCTCTGCACCTGTAGCTCTCTCAAGCTGTAGCTGCTGAACCCCTTGACTCCACACTACATTTCCAAAGGTTAAATAAAATAAAATAAACACTACACTTCCAGAGTTAGACTATTTATAGATTTATTGCTACGTATTATGTCAGAAGTCTAGTGTTTAATCCTGTCTTCATAGTTAAATATAACTCACCAAGAACAACAACACTTTTCAACATTCATAATTTGGCTTGATCCATAGTAGTAAAGGGAGGAATCACTTTCCTGTGAAGAAATTGGGAGCCCATTGCCTCATTTGAATGAACAGCAAAGCATTCTATGTCAATCAAGCGGATAACTGTAGTGGATAAAGAGAGTTTAGCATGCATACAAGAGCAATAATCAATAAGACAAATGTTTATGCAGCCCGTTCAAAGCAGTGTATGTCTGGAGGTCCTACTACAGTGACCTTCTCTTCCTTATATAAAAGTTGTTGATCTAGTTGGTCCCCCGTCTTTCTGCTGGGTGGATGTATGCCCATCATGCGCCTTCTAACAAGTAACGTGGTTCACAGGACGCTCAATGTCCACAAGAGGGCGATAGAATCAAATGTTTCACACAGAATTTCATGTAGCTATGACTTATCATATTTACGATGGTTAGGTCTTTGGGGGCTTTTGAAATCATAACGAAATACTTTTATGAGTGAGGGAGGGGTGAAATGAATTAATTCATGAATCACCTGATTGATTAATGCGATTGGGTATCACATTATAGTAACATACATTTTTATAAAGCAACACATCCATAAGAAACAATATTTATGAACAAGAATAAAGTATTTCATTGATTCACTAAATCATTTCCTTTTTTATTGGGGTTTTAAAAATGTCAAAGTGTTTATTGGGAATAGAAAATGTGTAAAACGTTAAAGGGATTATAACCGCTGCAGGAAATATTTCATTTAAATGCGTGACATTAGGATTTGAGTTTAATCCAATTGCTTGGCATCATATCGAGTTGTAGCCTACTATCTTGGTTTCCCTTTCTTGTCAATTCAAAGCTTATTTCAGTGTGAATTCACAGTCCGTGCGACTATAGGTAAACGGTATTAAACAATCACCGCAAGAATATAGTTAAAACGAAGATATGCATCAGCGAGTGCATATCAATGGAAAGTGAGGACTAGTCCACTTCCTATACCTATCAACAGCCACTTGACACTGAGAGAGAGAGGAAATACAACACCCTGCCATTTAAACTCCGCACAGCGCGGGACGGACAACCCTATGGGATGCTCGCGTTGCAATGACATGAAGTGGAGTGGAGCAGCCTATAGATAACCCATAAGCACCATGGACAGTTCATTGAAAAAAGTCTGGTTTATCTCGCCAATAGTTAATTATTATTGTGTAAAGTGAACAATATTTGATTCCAGATTATATTTTACTAATTTGCAGAGGTTTTATAATGCTATTTGGACATTCGGCATGAATTTCATTGTTGTATGCCTATACTTTTGTCATATAAATTAGACAAATGGCATCAATAATTAAGGCAATATGTGAAAGTGAATATAGCCTAGGCTATCTAAATGGGTATAATATAATAAGGACCATTATAAGGATCACGCAAATATGCTTTGGGCTACTAAATTAGAAGTACGGACATAACTACATCTGCAAGTTAAAGCTCCATGTATTTACTACTCAGCTCATCACTTACAAAATAACTTTTCAGGTGAATGTAGATGGATCCATGACGGAATACAGGGGACAAATGAAGGATTAGAAAACTGAATAGCGGGGCTCAAGCAATTCACACATATCTATTTCTGCATTTTATCAGCTTCAAACCAGGGAGTGAAATCCGGACAGGTTGTTATAGCTACCCAATCGACGGGGGTTCGATGTCTATTTAAAAGACCTCGGACCCTCCCTCTTCTCCGTTAAACAACATTATATATCACAGACAGCATGCCAATGCGACCATGTCTCAATGAGCACTAAAACACTATCTTCTTAAAATTAGCTCATTCTTGTGTTTGCTTTCAGCTTGACTGACTCTGGGATAGCGCGCTCGCAAGGGAACAGTATGACCAGAATTTCCCCTTTGGCAATACCTGCTGATTGGGTCCTAAAAGCAAGCTGCTTTTAACTTTTTATATTTGGCTCCCTTCTGCCATGACTAGTCGCAAAAGATTGTTTCTCTAGCCTGTCATTAGTTGTAGGACAAGGTGAGAAATATTGGTCAGCAGCACAGATTGTTTTGGGTTTTTTTCTAATTGAAAAACGGAGTGTGCGCGTATGAACGCGCGTGTGTATGGTGAAGTTGTTTTGCGAAACTTTTTTAAGGATGATATACCTTGGATGTTTCCTGTTTCTTTGTGGGCTTACGCATGCCATACCAAGTTATCCTATCTGGTGGTAAGTTTGATCTTCACTCTCCTTTTAATTGCAACATGTTATGAAAAATGATAGCGACCTATTATTTCATCATTATATATTTGTTCGTTTATTGTTGCTTTCAGTTCGTTTGTTTGAAGGAATAATATCTGCATGTGGTTTCCGATGCTGGGCGCCCCGGCAATGACGTTATAGCCTAGGCTATCATACCGGTCTAATTGATCCTGTCAACGGACAGTGGATATCGACGTTAACCAGCAGAGACTGAATCGTGAAGATGGGTTATAGAGCTAGTCAAGTGAAATTGTATGAAGAAAAAAACAGCACGTGAGTCACTGACGCTATTGATTTAAAATCGCATGCAGTGCGGAAACAAGAATAGCCTACTTACACAGCCTGGTTATGCAAAATAAATTCAAAGAGAATTTTGTGTTAACTAGATTTTGTTTGCTTTGACTACCCTAAAAAGAGGTCATGCTGCATTCTACTTGATAAAAGATTGCTGATGATAGACGTTGATTAAAATAATAACGCGAAGGAAAGTAAGTTGAACGTGTTTTGTTGAATGATGATTCCAAATTATTGTTATTATTTATTAATATTATTATTATTATTATCATTGTTGAATATTACATGCGTTTATGAGAGGGGCGGTGCGAAACGGAAAGGTTATTAGTTTCATGATACTAATATTCAACAATAATAATAATAATTTAATCATAAAAATAATGTGGAATCATCATTCAACAAATCACGTTCAGCTTCCTTTCCTTCGCGTTATTATTTAATCAAAGTTTAAACGCAATATTTATATGACCTAATAATCTCAATGTTTTATTCGATATCATGTATAATGTAGATTTTATTGAATACACGAATTTCACGATTGAGAACATTGATTATTTCCCAAAGCTCAGTATTTAATTGAAATTGGTTATGTCAAATCAGTTATGTCATCCAATGGAGTGGTGTAACCCTATACTACAATTATTTGTATAGCCTCAGACACTGATTATCCTGGCTTCATCATTGAAATGAGCTTTTAATGATGCTTCATAAACTACAGCCTAACATGGGTTGTTTGTTGGTACCCATACGCAATTGTTATTTATTCATGTTATTTATTCATGTTATTTATTAGTCTTCTTACAGGACTGGTGTTAATCATTTCCCAAACAGTCAAATGTCCTTTGCCATGTGTTAAAGGCCTAAGGAGAATGAGGGATGGCTTTAGGCCTTGAGTTGGGGGTCAGTTGAAAAATGAATTAAACCCAATGGTCCATTCACAGACCAATGGAAATGAGGATGTAAGGTTTTCAACTGGAATTGCATTTTTATTGAAAATAATCCATAATGTCTTAATTTTAAAGGTAAGAGATCACAAAATATTTACTGTTTTCTGAGTTATTGAGTTGGCTTATTGCATGCTATAAAAGTATCTTGATTGAGGGTGACATTTATAATGTAAGTAGGACTGCCTTAGGTCATTAGAGAAGCTTCAATTGATCATTTATTGATCTCTGTTGAAAAAACAACAACAAAAATAGACGCAAGAAAAGAGTGGGATTTGAGCCAACAACACTGGGTGAACGGGTTGAGTCAGCTGATCAAACTGAGAAAGAAACAACGCTGGAAGAGTGCAATTGGAGAGGAATGAATTAGTATCAGTGGGTTGAAAAAGGATAGAAAATTGGATGAATATGAATTCCATTTATTCATCTATGGATGGATTTCATAGAAAGGCTAGTGGAACCCTCTTGTTGAACAACTAACTCCTTTTCCCTTGAGAGGGGAGACATTTGTCAGATGCTGGCATTATAGCCGGAGCCCGGCATTATAGCCGGAGGATAGGGGATGCTACAGTATAGACACAGTCCTAGATCAGAGATCCTCAGCCCCAAGAAATACAGATTTACATTTCACCAATCACACAATCAATGTTTCCCCATGAAATATTAAAGATGCTGTGTCCCTGCACTTAATTCAGCTAATAGGTCTTCTATTAATCTAATTGCATGCTTAGCTGGACAGATATCCAGCATAAACAGTGGTGGGCTCTAGTCCTAAATCAGCACTCCTGCTCTGAGACCCAGGTTAGAGAGACTGGCCAGGATCAGGATGGGTTCATTCTGAGGGGAGAAACCTAAAGGCTATGGTCTACTTCTGTGGTTCCCAAACCTCTCTTTCAGTACCCCTGCTAGTCGTTTCCCTATTTGAGATTTACCAGTACTAGTACACGATTCAACTAGTGCTAATCATCAAGCCCTTGATCGGTTGAATCAAGGTGGCCTAGTAGAATACCGTGGCTCAATTAAGTGGGAGTGGCTAGGGGTACTCAAGGAGAGGTTTGGGAAACACTGTCTACTACAATGCTGACAGAGGGTTGGTCCCCAAGTTCCACCAGATGGGTTCAAGAATCAAAGTGACAGAGTTATAACTTATGTCAATGCAAAACAGTATGTTCTTGAGGTACAGCCCACAGTACACACTCATTCTCACCCTCTCTTTTTGGATCATAAAGGAGCTGTCTTTTTTGTTTATTTTTTGTGGGGCCAAGATTTTATCAAAACACCAGATCCAGTCATGATGACTGACAAAGAGGATGGCAGGCAGGCTTCCATTTGGTCACAGTAACCAGCCTCTGTCATCAACTTGTGTGTTTATGATTTGCTATTGGCGGGTGGGTCAGAGCACTGATTAAGTCTGGGCAAGAGTGCAACGACGGGAGCAAAACAGAGGCGAGCGTGTCCAAAGACGCCATTGAGGTCTCTCTGGGTTTATTGTATCACCCCTACCAATACAAACAAAGCTCAGCTGGAACTGCAGCACCAGGCTATAAGGAGCTGAAGTGAAGTCACCATTGAACTCTGCATACTTTACGAAATATCGAGTTTTGATTAGTTCTGGATTCATGGAAACTAGATACCTCACTAAAGAGTGAGATAAGAAGCTAAAATAGAAACTTGTGTTTCATGGTACTATAATTTAATCCAATTTGAACACCATGCTGTTGAACAATAGGCGTTTTTTGGATCCTCTCACCAAACGTGACTTTACTTTAGCAAATAACCTGTCAACCATCCAATAACTGACAGATAATATTATGATGAAAAGTAGCTTTGTGGAGGTATGTTGGCGGAAGCTGGTGCCTGTATGCCGCTTGGAATTGGAATGACCACCAGAGGTTTTCACCATTAACTACACTCTTAGAAAAAAAGGGTGCTATCTAGAACCTAAAAGGGAAGAAGAACTCTTTTTGGTTCAAGGTAGAACCCTTTTGGGTTCAATGTAGAACCCTTTCTACATGGAACCAAAAGTGTTCTACCTCCTATGGGGACAGCCAAAGAACACTTTTGGAACCCTTTATTCTGAGTGTATACTGTACAGTGGCAGGCGGATCATGGTGGAGGATGTGGATCTCAACCAAGACAGGTTCATGTCTGTCTAACTCCCTGATCTGTCATGGCTCAGCCTGACTGCACCCGCCACACCCCCACCCCACACCACCTTAAAAGATAAATACCTGGAGGTGAAAGCTTGCCGCACATTCCTTTTCCCAAACATGCTCTCTTGATGTCAAAGTCGGCTCCAAAGCCCCGGGGCCTGCAAGAGTAAAGTGGTAATTCTACGGTACCCTGCTTGGGCTTGCTGAAATATGCATTAAACCTAGGCTGGATACACTTCAGTGAGAGGAGGAAATATCTATACTGACTGAGACTAGAATCAAACATGATATCTATTATTTTCTCTTGTGTGTGTATTTCTGATTATAACATGCAGCTACTGTTTATAGAGATGATACAGGCCTGGTTTATATGAATCCTCAATGGTCTTGATTTTGTTTGAGTTTGTGTATCACCAACAGAAAAAGTTTTTTTCTGCTCAGTGGCAAGTGGTAAGGGATAGTCAAGGAATGCGGTATCAGACACATGATGCATTATTTACCTACGAGGAAATATAAATACCTTTTGTAATATGTTCACTTTAGATCTATGAATTACAAGGAGGAACCATTCACTAATAAATACAAACAGTTTGCATTCAACTTTAGACCACAAACTCCATATATCTCAAATGAAGTAGTACAGCATGTAAAATATGTATTTTTAGCACTCAATAACACCATGTCCTTTATAGTCTACCTCTGTAACAAATCCATGAATCATATTCTGTTGAAGCGTTGCCGCTTCTTCTCCTCCTGCTTCCTTACAGGCATAGAGGTGACCTGAATCACTCAGCCTGTATGGGACGTCTTGAGACTTATGACTATCTGTCCAGGCAGGTTCTGTCTATCTCTCTGTCTGTCTGTCTGGCTTGTATTGATCAAATCATATATTCTACAGTGTACACTCCCATACACTACTAGGTTTAGCCAGCTCATACATGGTCAAACATGAGTTTTGCATAAATGTGAATCAACAGGTAACACCTAAAAATGTACACTACTGGTCAAAAGTTTCAGAACACCTACTCATTCAAGGAGTTTTCTTTATTTTTACTATTTTTACTATAATACATCAAAACTATGAAATAACACATATAGAATCATGTCTTAACCAAAAATGTTTAAACAAATCAAAATATATTTTATATTTGAGATTCTTTAAATAGCCACCCTTTGCCTTGATGACAGCTTTGCACACTCTTGGCATTCTCTCAACCAGCTTCATGAGGTAGTCACCTGGAATGTATTTCAATTAACAGGTGGGCCTTCTTAAAAGTTAATTTGTGGAATGTCTCCTTCTTATTGCGTTTGAGCCAATCAGTTGTGTTGTGACAAGGTAGGGGTGGTATACAGAAGATAGCCCTATTTGGTAAAAGACCAAATCCATATTATGGCAAGAACAGCTCAAATAAGCAAAGAGAAATGACAGTCCATCATTACTTTAAGACATGAAGGTCAGTCAATACGGAAAATGTCAAGAACTTTGAACGTTTCTTCAAGTGAAGTCCCAAAAACCATCAAGCACTATGATGAAACTGGCTCTCATGAGGACCGCCACAGGAAAGGAAGACCCAGAGTTACCTCTGCTGCAGAGGATAAGTTTATTAGAGTTAACAGCCTCAGAAATTGCTGCCAAAATAAATGCCTCACCGACTTCAAGTAACTGACACATCTCAACATCAACTGTTCAGAGGAGACTGCGTCAATCAGGGCTTCATGGTCGAATTGCTGCAAAGGAACCACTGCTAAAGGACACCAATAATAAGAAGAGACTTGCTTAGGCCAAAAAACACAAGAAATGAACATTAGACCAGTGGAAATCTGTCCTTTGGTCTGAGTCCAAATGTTTTATTTTTGGTTCCAACCACTGTGTCTTTGTGACTGTGAGGCGCAGAGAAGATGAACAGATGATCTCCACATGTGTGGTTCCCACCATGAAGCATGGATGAGGAGATGTGATGGTGTGGCGGTGCTTTGCTGGTGACACTCAGTAATTTATTTCGAATTCAAGGCACACTTAACCAGCATGGCTACCATAGCATTCTGCAGCGATACACCATCCCATCTGGTTTGGGCTTAGTGGTACTATCATTTGTTTTTCAACAGGACAATAACCCAACACATTTCCAAGCTGTGTAAGGGCTATTTTACCAAGAAGGAGAGTGATGGAGTGCTGCATCACGTGATCTGGCTTCCACAATCCCCTGAACTCAACCAAATTGAGATGGTTTGGGATGAGTCAGACTGCAGAGTGAAGGAAAAGCAGCCAACTAGTGCTCAGCATATGTGGGAACACCTTCAAGACTGTTGGAAAAGCATTCCAGGTGGAGCTGGTTGAGAGAATGCCAAGAGTGTGCAAAGCTGTTATCAAGGCAAAGGGTGGCTATTTGAAGCATCTCAAATATAAAATATATTTTGATTTGTTGAATTCTTTTGGTTACGACATGATTCCCTTTTTGTTATTTCATAGTTTTTATGTCTTCACTATTATTCTACAATGTAGACAATAGTACAAATAAAGAAAACCCTTGAATGTGTAGGTGTTCTGAAACTTTTGACCGGTAGTGTATATAACCATAATCAACAGGTGTGGGGAACTGCACAAAGCAATGCAACAATAAGTGCACAACGGTGAAATAAAACCACATACAGTAGCAGAGTATCAATGTAGCTAGCTAGTCGAACAGTTTGGAATCCTGCCTTTGTTTGTTTTCTTACACCTGCTGACCTCACTCAACACTCACAGAAACATTCATGAGTTCTTCCTGGCAGAACAGAACGTCTACAGGTCAAATTAAAAGCTGTGCCACTTGTTTTCCCTTCTTCCCCCCTTCTGTCTTCCCCCAGACAAGATCCTATCTGCTCACACTTGCAGAGGGAGTTGTACTGGTGTTGCTGGTTCCACTTGGCTTGGTTCAGTCTTCACATTTCTACTCTACACGTTATGTGTATTAGGGGCAAGTGTCTGAGGTGCGTTGTGATGTGAACTCAGGTTTCTGTTGTAAGAGGTGTGCTATGCTATGCTATGCTCAGCACCTCAGGATGCGGATTGACAAGGGGCCAAAGAGAGGTCAATTTGTAATAGGAGTGTCCTTGTTTACTGATGCGCTTGCTTTCATTCATATTTATCACAGACAAAATGCAGGCCATGAGGATGTGATTTCCTTTTAGACACTTTTAAAACCTGTTTCTCCCTGTCTTTCTTTTTGTATTTTTCATATATGATTAACCAGAGGTCTAGTCATGTCTAAGAGTCAAATAAAATAATATGAGAAACCCTTTAAAGTGAGCATGACACATTGCTCTGCCATTTTCTCAGGGATATACTTTGGAAAGTACTAAATGGCTACACCTACTAGGTAACCCATTGAGGTATGTAGGCTAAAGACGAGGTGAAAGCAGACGCATGGGACTAGGTGTATTCAGTTGAGCTTCATTTGTTTAGAGCAAACAATATATTAGCTATGTGACTGTTAATTTGCAATGCATATGTATGGTACACAAGGTCAGTGTGTTTCTCAGGGACGACCAGGACCTCTCAGTGTAGGATAATACGGTAAAAAAAAAATAGGGTGTAATTTAGAAGTGCCTGGGGGTGGAACTTTGTCTCTGTGTGGTTATCTTGTTCTTGTGATCACAGAGTGATTACTTCTTAAACATCGTTGCACAGGTCAACAGTTAGTGAGCTAATTGAGCTGCACAAGACCTGCCTGCTCCCACCTGCTCTCACTCTAGGGCTACTGTTGGAGCAGCAAAACAGTGGGCGGACATCCCTTCTATCTACTTGATCTTCTTTTTGTCCACCTCATGTTATTTTGGATAAGTGTAAAATTCCCTTGTTCTATTGTTGGAGGTTGGAGCAGGTCGCTATGCAAACAAACACTGCACTGTCAGCCTCTGTCATTATGGCCAGATCACTCAGACGTGGATCACCAGATTACTGTCATCAATAGCAGCCTTAGTGTGGACTGATGTTACTGCAGAAGGAGCAGTTGACTGGAGTGACAAAAAGGCACTTGTTGCTACTATGCGGTAGTTGCCTTGCCAATGACAATAGGAAGTCAGCTATTAAATCAAATGTTATGTTATGGCCATTACATAATATGTTTATATTCATGGTGAATTGATTAATATAACAATCCCATTAATAGAACGAGGTTTGTCCAAACCCAGCACATCTATGAGCTGTATCTCCCTGAGCTGACAAGGATGGATAGTAATTGAAATGGAATTAACCCCAACTCACCCACTCTAGTACGGTGGAAGAGGATGAATGGAAATAAATGGAACATGGTGGCTAGATCAAAACAGAGTGATGGGATGAGAGGAGCAGAGCAGAGAAACAGTGAGTGAGGAGTGAAGGAAACTGTATGTAACAAGCTTCATGTGGAAGTGTCATGAGAGTGGTCTGAGTGTATCTTCTTAATATACTGTAATAATACATGGGTACGGTAGGATATCAACTAAGCAGCCATATTGTGGTATGGATAATGGAACTGTGTCCTAAACAATGCCCGCCTTGGGGACATTAAAGTTTATATGCTGCTGTTAGAATATAGCAGCCATAAATTCATCTAATTTAATGGCCACTGTACAAAACAGAGGAAATAAAAACTGCCGGGAGCCAGATTGACTGGTGCCTTCTTTAGATCAAACAATTACAGCATGCTGCTTGAAAAGTCTTCTACAAAAGCACTAGGATGACATAACACGAGATGACACAGCAGTGGACTAGTTGTCACGTTTCGATGGTTATGAGCGATGTAAATACCTCAATTGAGACACACACACAAACACACAGAGAGAAAGATATAATCAGAGAACAATCAAGTTTGCACTTGTTGCAACCCAGAATCCCCATCCTCAAAGGGAGGGGACGATGAGGACGAATGGATATATAATTAATACATACCTCTGAAGTCTCAGTGTACATTTGCACTCTCATTACCCTAAGCCAAGGGTAAAAAAAAGGTTGTGGTTCTCTGTAATAACAAGGTGCCATTTCAAAGTTCTCAACCTAGAGGTCTATGAACCTCTTGGGGTTCACTGGGGACTTTCATCTTTCCCCGTGGCCCTGCTTTGTTACCTCTGGAGTATAGGATTGAGACTGTTTTAAATCCACACAAAGGCCAGGTGGTTACAGAGGGGATAGATGCAGGGATAAAGCATGGATGCTTAATGGTAGCATCTGAAACACCAACCTGGTCTCAGAGCATTTCATATTATTCTGTGCGTAACTCCGTAACACTCCATTTAATAGTATATGTTTCGTTTCGTATGGTATGTATTAATTTGTGGATGTCTATGTATGATATGTTACGAAATTACAAATTCGTATTATATGTTATGAATTTGCAAAACATACAATATGTTACGAATTCTAGGTAGGTGGCTAGCTGGCTAGGTTAAAGAGTTAAAGTTAGGGTTATGGGAAGGTTTAGCTAAAAGGGTTAAGGTTAGGGTTAGGTGAAGGTTTAGCTAAAAGGGTTAAGGTTAGGGTTAGGTGAAGGTTTAGCTAAAAGGGTTAAGGTTAGGGTTAGGTGAAGGTTTAGCTAAAAGGGTTAAGGTTAGGGTTAGGTGAAGGTTTAGCTAAAAGGGTTAAGGTTAGGGTTAGGTGAAGGTTTAGCTAAAAGGGTTAGGGTTAGGGTTAGCTAACATGCTAAGTAGTTGCAAAATCGCTAAAAAGTAGTTAAGTAGCTAATTATCTAAAATGCTTAATTTGTCCATGATGAGATTCGAACTAGATGCTAGCTTTTCTCATTATACGCCCACCCATCCATGGATTTACATTTTGTATGTTACATCTAGTCTATGAGACCATGCTGGATACACACGCACATGCAAACGCACACGCAACACGCACACACACTGCACATACACACTGCATACACCCGCAAACAGAGGTAGAGAGAGAAACACACACTCAGTATATCATGGCCCTAACCAGCCTCCTGTCTCCCCATGCAGGTCCCTAGCGGTGGGCCACCAGTACTCGTCCCTGGGCTCCCAGCCCATCCTGTGTGGCTCCATCCCTGGCCTGGTGCCCAAACAGCTGCGATTCTGCCGAAACTACGTGGAGATCATGCCCAGTGTGGCAGAGGGGGTGAAGATCGGCATCCAGGAGTGCCAGCACCAATTCAGGGGCCGCCGCTGGAACTGTACCACCATCAATGACAAGGCCATCTTTGGACCCGTGCTGGACAAAGGTAACATACTGTAATACCCCTAAAAGACAACACAAGCTACACTCATAAAACAGTGCAAGCTAGCCATCTTTGGACCAGGGCTGGACAAATGTAACAACATATCTTGAGAGGAAAAGGCACTGTAATAAAACAGTGCAGCCTTGCCCAATGGTATTTCTCCTACTGAGAGGGCTACTCATCTCCAGAACAGGAAGGCTGTGGGTGGCAGGCCTACAATCTACATTTAATAACACTTAACTGTGAGAATCATGTCTAAACCCAGTTGAATTGTTGAGGGACTTGGCTACATTGGAAATCATTGTCTTTGTGCTGAACAGTACAGGTGGCAACCAAATTGCATGAACTGCAAGACTTGAATACGTGAAGTGAGTGCTTTCCCCATAGCTACCTGTTCCCAAGTTCTTGGATGAATACTAGTGCACTATAATAATTTCCTTGTCTGTCAATGTTGGTTATGCTTGGCATGTCAAATGACAAACGATACCTAACCCTGTCTCAACTGAAACTCAATCACTCTACTCAAGGCTGCCACCTGTGTTGATATTCAGAGAGTTTAGGAGCATTATGTTGTTAGTTGTTGTTATCATGTAGTTAAACAAGCAAGAAACAGTTTTAACTCCATTCTGCCTCAGTCAGTGTGTGTGTGTGTGTGTGTGTGTGTGTGTGTGTATCTATCAAATGCACTTAAAATCCTTGTTCAAATAGACTTGAGAGAGTCCTTCAGCTATGAGCAGTGTAAACAGATGAAATGATGTGTGTATACACTTTGGGTGGAGAACGTTGTCTTTTGTTGGGATTTTCTCTAGAAGGGAATCCTTTAAGCCCCCTGACTTTAAGGATAGTCAGATAACTGACGTTAAATTCAAGCCACTGGGATACATCAATCAGAAAAGGACAACTTTTTCTAATTTCCTGCGCATCATCTCTATTTGATATGAAGTTAACCCATATTTTACAAAAACATTTTTGTAGTTGTATCATTCAGCTGTGATATCATAAAGCGAATGTTTTTTTCTGTCTCCACATGTTTACACCGTGACCCCAGGATTGTTGCCAGTAGTCAGGGATAGAGAGATGAGAGGAGCATGGAGGGGTTATGGAAAGGAGAGGGGGAAGGAGGGAAAAGAGGGAGGGGGTCTAAACCTGTCAACTGGGTCTGGAAAAGACTGATGTTTACTATAGTGGGAGGTGGGGTTAGTTGGGGCAATTACTTTTAATAAACTCTTGAGCCAGTTGTTCCATTGATAGAGAAGGCTTGAGCTCAAGTAGGTGGGTAATGATAGGGGTTCACAGTCCATGGCCCCATTGTGGTGTAAATACCTCCACATCTCCCCATGGCTTCTCTCCCTCCTTGTCTAAATTGCAGGGCCACTGGGTGGAAAGGGGAGGCGGGGATGCAGGCGGCCGGGCCAGGCTACTCTTGGGCTTTTGGGCTGGGGGGGCTTTAGTAAATCATTTTGATTGGATTAAGGTCAGTGAAGCCCTTAATAACGTGAGAGGTCAAAGTGGTTGGATTAAGTGTCTTTGTCAGGGTCCGGGGAGAGTGACTGGCGGGGGCTCAGGGCCTTTTGATAGGGCAAAAATTTCTCATTTCATTTGCTTTGATTGATGCTTGTATTTGTCTGTGGATTCTGGGCCATTGTCCCCCGGCACGACCAGTGTCTGTTCTGTTTGTCAACCATGCAGATGGATGTGTGTTTGTTTCCTCCTCAGGCCTTTTTAGTGGGAGAAAAGCTGAAAGGAACAGTAGGTCTCAAAAGCTTTGCAACTATCTGTTACTGTAGTTAGCCTACTATTGCCAATGTCTTGACCTAACCAGCTCATTGGCAGACGTCACCCTGAACATCTAACAAGCAAAGATGAGTAAAGATCAGGGCTCAAGTTTGTTCCTTCGGATACCTAACCTACTGTATACGCCATCACTAGGTACGAAAAGGATGAATGAAGGCAAATATGTGTGATATATAATATAATGACAGAGGATAAAGTTATTTAAATACGCACACAGGTTATAGAATGCCTTGAAACATTAAGTGGAAAACATGTTGGATTTTGAAACATTTTGTTGCAGGTTCTGGCAACAACCCGCTGTACTGATCATACCCTCTCACTCACACACACGATCTCTCTTTTTATTCAGTAAGAGGAGTATAGGACATTGCAGCAGGGCTGCAGCCAAACCCTAGCCTAGTGTGAGTCATAGAAATGCTTAGAACAGGGAATGCCAACGAGAGTGGACTGGACAGACAGTCACACGAACACAGACACAAAAACTCTGTTTCACAGGTATAAACATGCACTGTTAGTCACCCCAGTGGATTAAATGGGTAAAAAGGAAATGTACGTGTCTCTGATGCAATAGGTCTCCATTATGTAAAAGTGGATATGATAGGGACAAGTGTGCTTACAATGAGTTTGATCAGTAGTCTGTGGCATTGTCCCGATAGTGAATTATAGTTCAGCTACAGTAGTTGTTCATGTGGTATCACAGCTTCGCAGTTTGACTTTATTGTACAGCAATACTATTGAGAATAATGTGCAACTGGACACCCATAGCCACAAGACTTTGGAAATCAGGATGTTTGTACTTGCTTTAGGGACTGATATATCCACAAAATACAAAATACATACATAAAGGCAGTGCATCTGCTTCTATAATCTAGGAATATTCTATATGCACTGTATGCGTTCCTTGGTGCTTAATGCCTAAACTAAACCAAACAGGGAAAAGGCCATTCAGGGAATTCAGGTTATGACCCCTGACCTCAGGATGAGAAAGTGTTATAATTTAGGATGTGCTAAGAGGACCCTGCTTTTCATAAAGTGCATGTTTCTCCATGCTGGGGGAGGTGAGGTTAGTGCACCGGTATATCATTAACTCTAGCTAAGAAAGAAAGAAGGGGTATGGTAAATGGAGTTGATGGGGACCTTAGCTCCGCTCCCCACTGGGCGCTGCTCGAAGCACAATATCTCCGCAACCATGAGATTAAGCCGGGAGAGAAAGCGCTTTTCCCCATTCACACGCCCTTTAGATTGTTTTATTAAACCATTTGAATAGGGATTTCCCAGTCTGCCGACATGCGGGGTCTGGACAACGCATAGTTCTCTGTTGCTATGACTTAACTTGGTCCCCACTAATCACTAGCAAAGGCAGATTTCATATAAAATATCTGGGGCCATTGTGGGGCTAACGCAGTGTGACAGTGGCAACACAATAAGGGATTCAGCCCCCCAGCAGGTCGTAGGGACCACTTGCCATGCCAGGGACCGGCAAAGTAGGTTGGGGGGGGGGGGAGTCACAAGCAATCAGTCCACTTAGACTAGGCACCCCCCAACACATTATTTTCCCAGGTAAGCCCTGGTCTGTCCCAACCACTACCCACAGTCATTACTAGTTATCACAATCATAAACCCCGCCTATGTCTTAAATGTATCTTCTTAAAATTGGATTTTAAACCTAACCCTAACCTTAACAACACTGCTAACCTTATTTTTGTTTTCATGAATATTTACGATATAGCCAATTTTAACTTTGTGTCTGTGGTAACTAGTGGAAACCACCACCAAACCATGTTTTTTTCTGTCTCTCATTTTTCTCATCTTGTCCCCAGATAATCTTATTTTCCATCATCCCTCCATTTCTCCCTTCCCCTTTATTTGCTCTGTGGAGTCATTGTCAGTTAGCTGTAAGGGTTTGACCCATGGTTTATTGGCTTCCTGATAATAAAAGTGGACTCAGTGGTTTTAAATTGAAGTAGAAGAGGCGCCCTCTCAAGCTCTAGACCATTCACACCTCTGACTACTAACCACCACCTAGTGACTGCTTCAGGGACATGGAATAAGTAGACAGCCAAAATGAAATGAGCTGACATTAGTCAAATTCTACCTGTATGTTTCAAAGGAAGGAAGGCATTTTCTGATGGGGTTCAACTTGGTGCAGTCCTCCTAAGGGAGTACAGTCCTGCTAATAGTGCTTGGTACAGTCCTGCTAAGGGAGTACAGTCCTGCTAATAGTGCTTGGTACAGTCCTGCTAAGGGAGTACAGTCCTGCTAATAGTGCTTGGTACAGTCCTGCTAAGGGAGTACAGTCCTGCTAATAGTGCTTGGTACAGTCCTACTAAGGGAGTACAGTCCTGCTAATAGTGCTTGGTACAGTCCTGCTTATAGTGCTTGGTACAGTCCTACTAAGAGAGTACAGTCCTGCTAATAGTGTTTGGTACAGTCCTGCTAAGGGAGTACAGTCCTGCTAATAGTGTTCGGTACAGTCCTGCTAAGGGAGTACAATCCTGCTAAGGGAGTACAGTCCTGCTAATGGTGCTTGGTACAGTCCTGCTAATAGTGCTTGGTACAGTCCTGCTAATAGTGCTTGGTACAGTCCTGCTAAGGGAGGGTGTGATGGATGCCAGTAAACCTCTGCTGTATCATTGCTTTTAATGCCCCTTATTCCTCAAACTGGTTGAAACCTGCAGCCTGGGAGGAGTTCTCTCTCACCCTCCCTCTCTTGACTCCCTCCCTCTTTCTCCCTCTCTTTTCCTCTCCTTGTCCAACTCTCTCACTCTTTCTCTCATTTTCCCTACCCCGTCTAACTTTTTCTCTCCTCCCTGTTGCACTCTCTCTCTCTCTCTCTCTCTCTCTCTCTCTCTCTCTCTCTCTCACTCTCATACCCTCTCTCCCTATCTGTCTCTCTCTGTTGTTGTCATTGTGCAAGACCATACAAGACCTAAGTACATATATCCAACGAATCCTCCCTGTCATAAGGGATCCTGTAAAAAGCAGGGACAGTGGAACGTCAACAAGACCTCTGTGAAAAATGGACATGTAAGACACATCCCTGAAACTCTCTCTCTCTCTTTCTCGTCTCCCTGTCTCTTCTCTCTTTATCTCTCCCTGTTGTGTCTCAGCCTAGAGTCTTATAGTGAGGCCATTTCCTAACCTTTCAAAAGCTTAATTGAGTCTGTTAATTATAGCCCTGTCAGGCCTGTCTCTTCCTCTCATCTCCCTGGAAGTTCCTGATCTTGATTAGTCATCAGTAAACTATGTCAGATAAACAGAGGCCTCTTTCCCTCTATCCCTTGCTCTCACCCTCCATCTCTCCCTCTCTCCCTCTCTCCCTCTCTCCCACACACATACATGCACACGCACGCACGTAACACACTCGCACGTACACACACGCACATACACACACAGTCAACATAGTCATTCATTCCAGATGTCTTTGACATGTTTTCTTTCAAAGGGTTGATGTGTGACATTTACAGTATTATACAGGATTTTACAGGACAGAACAGTAGCAGGTGTCAACATCATCGTTCTGCAAACACTGACCTGCATTCCTATGTGCTTGTAGCGATACATTTATGGGTACATTCCCATTCCAGCAAAGTTATTGGTAACAACAATCGATCATTCTCTGCACTGCCATGGTTTTAGATGTATAGACCTGTAACCATATAAACTATCCTCATTCATGCTTGAGAAATTGCTCTTTGCTAAGAAGCAATTAGAGTTATCACAGAAAGGTACTTAATTGTTACCCAGAAATGAATTGATATTGAAATAAAAAACGTCTGCATTGGACCTTTAAAAACGTATGTGGTTGTTCACATCTGTAAAAATGCACCCATCCCTCTAGGATAAATATATCAATCTGACATCTACCTCTCCCTCTCCTTCTCTTTACAGCCACGCGGGAGTCAGCATTCGTTCATGCCATTGCCTCAGCGGGGGTGGCGTTTGCGGTGACGCGGTCCTGCGCGGAGGGCTCAGCCACCATCTGTGGTTGTGACACACGCCACAAGGGCCCGCCTGGCGAGGGCTGGAAGTGGGGGCGGATGCAGCGAGGACGTGGATTTCGGCAGCATGGTGTCCCGGGAGTTTGCAGATGCCCGTGAGAACCGGCCCGATGCGCGCTCCGCCATGAACCGCCAAAACAACGAGGCGGGACGAACGGTGAGACGTCTTCTCTCTGAATCACTGATAATATCAGCCTCATGGATTAAACATTCATAAAGATCACCAAGTGTTATTAAGACTTAGTAATATGGTGTTACTTTGACATTCGTTAAACTAATTTCACCCCCGTGTTGTCTCGTCTGTCTCTCCCTCAGTCTCTGAACGACAACATGTTCCTGAAGTGTAAGTGCCATGGCTTGTCAGGCAGCTGTGAGGTGAAGACGTGCTGGTGGTCCCAGCCTGACTTCAGAGTTATCGGAGACTACATGAAGGACAAGTACGACAGCGCCTCAGAGATGGTGGTGGAGAAGCACAAGGAGTCCCGCGGCTGGGTGGAGACTTTGAGACCCAAGTTCACCTTCTTCAAACCGCCCACGGAGCGAGACCTGGTTTACTACGAGAGCTCGCCCAACTTCTGCGAGCCCAACCCAGAGACAGGCTCTTTCGGGACTCGCGACCGTGCCTGTAACCTGACATCGCACGGCATCGACGGCTGCGACCTTCTGTGCTGCGGCCGGGGACACAACACCCGGACGGAGAAACGGAAGGAGAAGTGCCACTGCATCTTCCACTGGTGCTGCTACGTCAGCTGCCAAGAGTGTGTTCGAGTCTACGATGTTCACACCTGCAAATAGATAGGGCCTTTGGGACTGCTCTTTCTGCACCTCACCAAATGTTTTTTTTAAATACTTCAACGTATAAAAGAAGAAGCTACTGTACGAGCCAGGCTCAGAGAACTTGAGAGGCTTTGATTGGACTTTGATCAAGCATTAGTTGACTCGTCTGTGGATTCAGCTACAGTACAGTCACCTAAAAGGCAACCAAGATGGCTGCCTGTCATGTGTTGCTGTGGTGTCAGCCGCTCTTAGAATTCTGAGGTAGTTCTAGAATACAGAGGTGGACTCATGGAGGTTCCATTCAGAAAATCAATATGGTTATGTTGATGATGATGTTGATGACCACCATCTCATCGATAGAGGCAAAAGAGGAGACCATTACAGAGTGAACTGAGAGGAGTGACTTTCAGTGACTTCCAGAAAAGTGTTTCAAGGCCTTGGTTTCCTTCCTGACACAACAAAAGAAAACTGTAGGTTGTATATTGTTATATACACTGTACTGTTGACAAGCACCATGTTGGTGAAAAGTCTGTATACTCTGTGTAGACTCCTTCATGTAGAGCAGAACAGCACTGTCCAAACCTTTAGGACACCATACAATCTATTTTCTAAATATGCTTATGAGTTTTATATATCTACAAAAAAAGAACAGCATTTCTGAGCTGTTCACAACTTTGTATGACCATGGTGCACTCAAAAGCACACATTCTACTCGACATTTGCAGTATGTAAGTGGTAACTAACTTTTATGATAAATATAGTGTTAACATGTTACTAATGTTGGGATTAGAATGCACTTGCACCTAAGTGAATGTAGTTTTTACATTTCTGTGTTCATGTATTCTCAAATCCTCTGTCTTTTTTTAATCTGTGGTATGAAGTAGGATTATTCTGATCTCAAAAAGCACATGAGCACAAATCAACCAAATCAAACAAGGTTTGAAAAGAATTTATGTTTATCCCTATACAATCTTCTATCAATGTCTCATCGGGAACCCTGCTACAACTGCAAGCTCTTTGAAGAAAGTTGCCAAGAGGTTTGGCCATAGTACGATAGATGATAAAAACAAAGTTTAGCCCAAAGACAAATGACTTTCAGCTGGTGGAGGATGAGGTGGTCAGAGAGTCTAAAGTGAGTTTGAAAGTTCAGCACTTGTGTCTAGTTGAAGAGAATAAAGCTTGTTCTACTCGTTTTTATCAGTGTTAGTAACCGTTCAGCAAAACATGGTATGCGTATCACCACGTGTCCCGGTGCAGACAAACCCATGCTATTTAGTGTTTGGAAATGAAAGTATGTGAAAGAGACTTGCCCACTAGTATAATTATGTTTTCATTATGTCCATGAATGCATGTATGCAATCTTACTGTTTCCTTACTGTTTCTGTAAGCTATTACTAACTGTAATCTGAAATGCTTCTCAGAGTATACTTTGTACAGTGTGTTATGAACAGCAATCTGATGTCAAGTGGGAACCCAGCTGCAGTTGCTGTAAAACGATGACCCAAACCTGTTTATCTGATTCTGATTCCTGGCTTATAGACGTAGGATCTTCATTTGATCACCCTGTTTCAGGAGAACTATCCTGCAATACAGGACACTTAAAACTTGTAGTGTATTTAAGGTTTAAAAAGGCTTTGGAAGATTGTAATTTCTACTTTGAAATAAGATTTTCCCATACGGAAAATGTATCAACCACTACAAAAATGTCCATTAATTATAATCCACATAATAATTCACAAACCGGTTAAAATTAAGGTCCTACATCTGTTTTCTTTCTCCTCCAACCTTACAAACTGCAGCATCACTGAAACTATCAAGACTTCCCTTTTGTATGCTGCTAATTATACATGTATGTATGTATTTATGTATGTATGTATGTATGTATGCATGTATGTACACTCCATGACCAAAGGTATGTGGACACCTGCTCGTCAAGCATCTCATTACAAAATCATGGTCATTAACCCTTTAGAGTCCAAGCCCTGTCTAAGCTGGGAGGCTATATGGAATTGTTTAAAGAAGGTCGAACCAAGGATCATTTAGATATTTGATTTAGAATTTTAAGATCCCTTGAAGTATACCAAAAATACATAAAAAAAATATTTGATGAAAATGTATTTTTGACCTTACTGCTATTAGCCCATACAAACGCGTTGAATAACAGATTCACTACATGGAACAACAGATAGTCCCCCAAAAATATCAAAAGGAAGATAGGGCGGCGCACAACTGGCGCAGCGTCGTCCGGGGGGGAGGACGCATGACTCGACCTTCACATTTCCCAAGCCCATTGGGGAGTTGCAGAGATGAGACAAGATCCTAATCATAAAATCCGGGTAATAATGACAACAACAACAAAACAAACCAAAAAAATTATATATATTTGATGAAAATGCATATTTGGCCTTACTGCTATTAGCCTATACAAATGCATTGTACAGGGGTTTATTGTCATGCTGAAACAGGAAAGGGCCTTCCCTAAACCAAACTGAATCGTCTAGAATGTCATTGTATGCTGTAGCATTAAGATTTCCCTTCACTGGAACTAAGTGACGTAGCCAAAACCATGAAAAACAGCCCCAGACCATTATTCCTCTTCCACCAAACATTACAGTTGGAACTATGCATTCGGAAAGGTAGCGTTCTCCTAGCATCCGCCAAACCCGGAATCGACCGTCAGATGGTGAAGCGTGATTCATCCCTCCAGAGAACGCGTTTCCACTGCTCCAGAGTCCAATGGCACCGAGGTTTACACCACTCCAGCCGACGCTTAGCATTGCGCATGGTGATCTTAGGCTTGTGTGCGGCTGCTCGCCCATGGAAACCCATTTCATGAAGCTCCCTGATGAACAGTTCTTGTGCTAACGTTTCTTCCAGAGGCAGTTTGGAACTCGGTAGTGAGTGTTGCAACAGGTGATTGTTACGCATTACGCACTTCAGCACTCAGCCGTCCCGTTCTGTGAGCTTGTGGCCTACCACTTCTTGGCTGAACTGTTGTTGCTCCTAGACGTTCCCATTTCACAATAACAGCACTTACAGTTGACTGGGGCAGCTCTAGCAGGGCAGAAATGTGACGAACTGACTTGTTGGAAAGGTTGCATTCTATGACGGTGCCACATTCAAAGTCACTGAGCTCTTCAGTAAGGCAATTCTACTGCCAATGTTTTCCTATGGAGATTGCATGGCTGTGTGCTCGATTTTATACACCTGTCAGCAACGGGTGTGGCTGCAATAGCCAAATCCACTAATTTGAAAGGGTGTCTACATACTTTTGAATATATAGTGTATGTATGTATGTATGTACTGTATGTTAGTTATTCTTCTTTCTATGAAAGACAGCGTTTAGATGTAGGTGGAACAAAAATGTGAAGTTTTCTACTAATTCATTTTGCATATAGACTGGATAGACATGTACATGTATGTTAACCAAATATTAATATTTTGATAAGTATTGTTTGCTAGTCTGGGTTTCGGTTGGGGAATCATGTATTCACTGGTCCAACTGTGGACTAAAAGTTATGTAGAGCGTCAGCTTAGATGAGCTACTGATTGCTTGTACAAATATGAAACCTATATCACTTACTGCATTTCAGTACACCTATGTTATATGTGAGATCAAATACAACATATTATTCATACCTTTGCAGAACAAAAATGAGACTACTCAACCTCGACAAAAGAGGTATGCATTCCAAAAGGAGCAAAGAACTTCAGCAATAGTTTTGCTGGTTCCAGAAGCTCTTGGGAAATAGAAAAGGTTGATGGTTGATTAAATAGTAAACTATGTATTTTCCTGTCAGGTAGCTCTCACCATGTTCATCTTCCATAGACATCCATAGACTTAAAATGTGTTCCTCATACATTGACTGTCCCTATGCTGTATAAATGAAAGCCCCAGAATGACACAATCATGTTTCACATGAGATTACTTTTTGACTATGATAAACTACTGAGCAACCATTTTCGATACAAGCTGTGCTTTTCTGCGTTTATATTTGAGTTCATGTTTTGTTTGTTTGTTTGTTTGTTTGTTTGTCTGTCTGTGTAGACAATTTGCTGACGTTCTAAAATGTTTGTTATGGTCTTTAAATCCAAAGTTTTGTACAAATTCGTTATTTGCATTTATGTATTTCTAAAGTCTGATGTTTTTGTAATGATTATTTATTTTACCATAACTGTATATATTAGTAAGTAAGAGTATATATTTTAGTTTCCGAGACAGTTTTGTTACTTTTAGCACTGTAACAGTTTTACCTCAATGTCTGTTTTATCTCTGACTGTACACAGGATACTGTCTGGAATAGATTGATAGATGTTAACTTTAGAATAACATAATAAAACAACATAAAAAACTACAAACATGGAGTCACTTTAAATCACAGGAGGTTGGCGGCACCTTAATTGGGGAGGACAGGTCGTGGTAATGGCTGGAGTGGAAAGACTGTAATGGTATCAAATACATCACATGGTGTGATGCCATTCCATTCGCTCCGTTCCAGCCATTATTATGAGCCATCCTCCCCTCAGCAGCCACTACCGCTAAATGCATTTTTTTTATATAGGCCTATAGTCTCATAGGATACAAACATCCTTCCAGAATGATGTGGGGAACTTCCATGTCACCATCCTCTCACCAACAACAAACAAGTTTAGTTCTAGAGATCAAGTTGTTCTAACCATATACCCATTCATATGTTTCCTTAATATAGATAAAGGTAATTAGATTACAAGAATATACCAACCTGGCTTGTTTTAGCATAGACTGATAAATTATTTTAACTAAAGCACGTGTAGAGGTGGGTGAAACTATGCTCTAAACTCTAAAAACAGAGAGGATAATAAACTAGAGAGAGAGAGAAATTGCCAAATGGGGAGATTATGGTTAACCTTCATCTCCTGTTTCTAACAACGCTACATAATTTAGTACCCTAGTAGTTTACGAGACCTGGGTTGAAATACTATTTCAAATATCCCAATTACTGTCACATACATTCAAAGTAAGTATTCAGATATATTTTATTTGGAAAGACAAGTAGTTGAATATTTTAATGTATTTGAAAATACACTTGGAAGTATTTGAAATACAAAAATACACAAGACTCAAATCACTCCCATGCATTTAAACCAGGTATTTAAAAATATTATTTGAGATAAGCATCTGAAAATGCTGTAAAAAAAACTTGGCAGACCATTTTATTTTTCTTTACAAATAACCACTCAAATACTCAAATAAAAGTACTTGTTTTGGGCTGTGCATTTGAAAATACTCAAATACACAGAAAAAGTATTTGTAATACCAGATACTGAAATACAAACGCATTTGAACCCAGGTCTGTAGTTTACATACTTATGTGAACGTTGGGCTCAACGTCTCTGTTCCTCCTCTGCTGTACCTTATCTGGTCACAGGAAGAACATTGCCTGAGGCCTATTATGGAGGACTATGGAGATGACATCATGACATGTCTACCCACACATTCCAACCACCCCTTGAAGGTTTTGCACAGCACTGCCTATTGGCATGCCAACAGACAAACTACATGTTCACTTGTAAAGGGGATAAGATAGATAAGATGCCTCACTGCATCAATGCATAGACTGGCTGGACAGACAAATGCAGCCAGCCTCAGTGGGTCCTTCACAATAACTATCTCAACATGCAGGCAAAAGTACAATTGACACTGAATGGACCTAGTCCCTTGAGCTGCCCTTTCATACTGATCTGGGGATAGATAGATTAGAGGGGGCGATCTGATGAATAGAACCCACCAGTGCTCCAGCTCTGCCCCTCATTCCCAAACCAGCCACCTGATGCTCTTTCAGACCCTCAACAATATCACCACCAGAGGCCAGGGCTCAGTGCTATCTAACCTCATTATCAGAGAATACATTGATACACAACCCCCCCTCTGAGAGGAATGGCTACAATATGGCCAGGCCACTATGATACCCATTTCATTCTGTTCTTATTCATGTGGATTCATGTCTTTCTCCTAACTCAAACATTGTCGCAGGCTGTCATTCACTGTTAAAGTTTTTCGTAGGCCTGGGGGTCCAGCAATAAATTAATGAAGGAATGACGGCAGTTGTGCCATGCAAACACTTTTGCTCTCATGATAAAGATTAAAGAAAGTATTGTTGTTTATCTAGTAACATTCACTCATATGTGCCCCCTCAAGACGAGAACAGGCTTGCAGCTAGAGCAGATTAGTGACAGCCCAGACCAGTATAGCTCATTCATTCAACAAACTTTGATTCTTCCACTTTTCACACAGACTGAAAAGGACCAGAAAACCCAGTATAAAACATGAAACAACCAAACAACAGAGAGATCACAGGATGGCCAGAATCTCAGCCCCTGCAACAACACCGAGGGGGTAAATTGGCCCTTCCCTCCCTCCTCTTCCACCAGAGCCACCTAACTGCATTGTCACCCAGGTGAGATGTACCAGATAGTTGCCAGGGGAGGCTACAGCGGCTCCAGCTATGGGAGTTGGCATCCTGACTGTGAGATAATCGACGCGGCTAGACCCTCAAGTGGCACCACCCAATAACCATATAAATGGGAGACAATGGCCCTAATTGCAATCAGTGCCCTCCGCCTCTTTTTATGTCCTGTTTTTGCTGTTATTGGATTGGGAGAGCGAGAGAAACCAGGGTTTCACAATAGAGAGAGTCCCATCTCCATCCCATGCATTTCAATACAACTGGGGTGTTCTGGAGGGGTAGGAAGACTGGGTCATGATACATAGTGGTGGTGTGCTATGGTGGTGTGATGCAAAGCCCATTCTTTACAAGTGACATGGTGCAAAACACTCCCACGGTCTAAAGTCACACTTTACTTTGAACGGACATAGGCCTTGTCTCATTCTCCCAAAACCTTTTGATGTCCATGTAGAATGGATTCCCTAATGTCATATTGGCATACAGATCACAATGAGATGTTGTTATTGTTGTTGTGGTTGGCCTGGTGATGGTGATCGATGGCTATGGCGTTTGACTACTGTATTACACATGACGCAGCTAGTATCCTATTGCACTTAGAAATCAAAAGATTGTCAAAGAAATTTTGATTTGATCATCCAAGATTTCATAAAATCAACACTTCTAAGTAACTAAATTAGATTTGAACCCTTGCTGATGGTATAGCACTGGTGGAATGTGTGACATTGAACAGCAAGTTGAGAAAGAACGTGGCAGTCAAAGCACTATTTGTATGTCATACATCCCAAAGAGTTGGTGCAATAATGGATGTGCAGAGCAAGCTACTTCAGTGTGTGGACAATTCAATATGCAGCGGACTGTGAAGAAAATCTTTGAATGTGCATGTGTGTTTCAGTCCCAATACCATATTGCCACACGTTCAGCAAACTTCCATACACCAGAGCAGTGAGTGACACAATGGCATGATTATGGACTCACTCGACATCTTTTTTTAGGTAAACTATGTCGATAATGCTAGATTGAGGCGTGACTATTACGGAGGCCTACAGTTAGTCTTACAGAAGTGCAAACGATTATCACGTGCAAGCAATATAAATCCCGTTCCAATCAAGATAAACGTGATTTCAAACAAATATTTTAGGTTAAACATAGACGTGTTGTTTCTAACACAAACCTGATTACTGATAGTTAACAGTCATTTAAAATAAACAATCACTTCACACTCCATCATTGAATCCAAACTAGGTCCTGGGGTGAAATATGGATTTATTGAAACTTTATTTTAGCAGGGGGTTCCATTCAGACCAAAGCCTCTTTTCCAAGGGAGCCTTGCATTAACACAATTTATAAACAAATTAAATTAAATTACAACATTCAAACATACAACTTAATAAGAACATACAATACTACAAACAATTTAATAAACAAACACATTTAACATATAATAGAAGTATCTTCATCTATTTAGATGTATAACATATGGTAACTTCACACTGGATATGAATGCCTCTGTTCTGTTGCTGTGAAATATCTCATAGCTTTAGTTGTGCCAATCATCGCCCTATTTCATCTTTTACACCCACGAAGGGGAAACGTGAGAAGTGTGTCACCTGCCCTGAATGGCTAAAATGGGGTTATCCCCTGGCTTTCTACAGATGAGAGCCACCATCAGGAAAGCTGCAGCACCTGCACAGCACTCCTCTTTCCTTTGAAGTGCTTGTTTGTATTGTTAAAGCGAAAAAAGGAATTTTGCCACCTTTAGTCAAACGTGGAGGATAATAGCAGGGGGGATGCAAATGAGCTCGCTCCGTGAGGTGGGTGTGCTACTGTAAAGGCAGTCTGGGGGCCGGGGGCAGGGGTTGACCAGAGGTCAGCTAGACCAAAGTGGGGGGGTGGCAGATAGGTGGGAGCTGACATGATCACTCGGTCACCTTTTCACCTCTCAAGCTGAAGCAGTTTAACATGTATGACGTCCATGGATTTCTTCTCAGTTGATCTTAACAATGTGGGACAACATGGGTTCATTCATCTATTCAGTCATTCCTTGAATAAGGACCATGCACTGCATCTCATGGCAGAGAAGTTCAAATCACTTGCATCTGTAGTAACTGAACAGATAACCCAGACAATCGGTAATGAAAATACATTGCGTAAAACACAACTATTAGAGACATTTTCTGTCCGCTAAACAAAAGCAACCATATTAGTCTACTCACAATACTACAGCAACACTTTGTCAATGCACGGCTGTTCATGCGGCTGTGAATGCATATAGTGTGTGTGCATGTTTGCATGTGGCTATATGTGTGTGCATGTGTCCGATAGGGTGTATCAATGACAAGGTGACTAGCAGGGGGAGTCCCCCGGTAGAGAGGTTATCATTAGCAGGGACTGGCGCTGGCCGGTGCTAGTTCCAGTAATTACCTCACAAAGGGCGCTGCCTGCCTTCCCACTGCTTTTCCCACACTGCACTGCAGGCTCAGAATTCCAAGCGGCCCCAGACCTGCAATCTCCTTGGTTTTAGCCAGCAAATTACTGACAAGACCATTCTTCACAGCACTGTAATTGCATTTGAGTGCTGTTTTTATTGGGCGACCCCTGCCCCTCCCTGAATCCCCTCTGCACTGCCGTCCTCCACCTTTCAAACTAAAGCTAGTTCCCACTAAGGAGGGGGCGATGGGTTAACATAGATTGCATTATTTCTCTTATTGGAAAATCTAAGAATGGAGGGAGGTGCGTATATTTCAAAAGATTTGAGCTTTTCTATTTCTCTCGTCTCTTCTCAATATATTCCACCATTGCCGGTTCGGCAATGGCATCACTGCTAAACTAACTATTCATCAGTTGCATATTTTCTGTCTAGAAAATAATTGAAATGGTCAACAAACAAAAAGTGTATGGGTCAGTCTGCTATTGACGGACTTCCTGTCTTGTTTCAAGCGATATTGTAGCAGTTGAGCATCTTGGCTTGTCTACAAGTGTAATCATTGCTTATTGTCTTTCCCATCCCTCCACATTATTCCCTCAGTGTTGTACTACGTGGAAATCATTAGTCTCCATGTCAATACAAGCTCCGAGCACAGAAAACACCTCATTATCACACTGAAACAGATACAGTTGCATTCTTGGCTCTGTCAAGCTGTACCTCTTTTGTCTCGTCAATATAAGTAGTTACTTTTCTTTTCGTGGAAGAGGAGACAAATTCTCGATGTTCCAATGCCGGACAATCAAAAAACAGCTGCTCGTTTGAAATGAGAAAAAGAGAAGATGGAAATGGTTGAAGGATTACAGGATCAAGACAGGATAAAATAATGAGATATTCTTGGTGTGATCCAGTTGAGTTTGAAAGATGGAGGGTCTTAACAAGGATTTGAGACTTTAGACTGCCATTATGTCCATCCAATGCAGTTTCATCTAAATTTTCTGCAGTTTGGTGGACCAGACAGTGCAACAAGGCAGCTTCAAGGCAGTGCAACAAGGCAGCTTACATCCCCTCACCCCCTCACCCCCCAACTCAAACTCCTATACACGAACGCACAGCCCCATGTCGTACATAAAATAATACGTTAATCAGTTGTTCCTTTTCACTCTCAAATAAATTGAAAAAACACAAATACAATTTCAAATATGTTTGCATTCAACAGTTCCTTTTCTATTTGTTATCCTTCTTTTGAGAAGCAATTATAAAGGTTACTAAAAAACCAACAGGGATGTAAGGCCATGTTCCACTGCCCTATTTTCTAAAGAGATATATCACTGTGTGTATAACCCTGTTTCCCGTTTTTGTGTGCCAAAAGGTGGAATAAAACGTGATACAACAAACTTAAAAATGTCCAGCTCTCCCGGTTGTGTGCTGAGGTGCCCCAGGGTAGGACTTGGTAATTGACTCTGTGAGCAGCCCAATTCGTCTGTGCCATAGTCTGTCCATCCCCCTTCCCTCCATCCTCCCTCCGTCTGTCAGTCAGAGCAGGTTGACACCTCTGACCCTGCTGAGTGTCTAATGGGTTGTCAGAGGGCTACAATAAAGCGAAATGACAAGCTCTCTAATGCATTATTACAGGAGGAGCTGTGGCTCCAGCCAGCAATGAGAGGCTGCCCACTGTGGTCTATTTTAGCCTGGAGGTAGGCAGGTGTGCTCCCCTCTGGAACAACACACACACACACACGGGAAAATGCATAAGGAAACTGAACAGATGATAACAAACAAAACATTATTGTTCTGTTGATTCCACAAAGTACACTGGCTGGATGACATCCTGGGAAGAACCACTGATTCAACTTCTGTCAGATAATTATAGGTGTCAATTCTGCACTACCACAATTATTTGGATTATTGCAGAAATGTCACTAATTCCATGACGGTATTCTGCCCAATTACCAAGATGACATACCAGGTGTACTAAGGTTACTTTGTATACAGGAATAATAATCACATAACACAATTTGGAACAACATATAGCCTATGGCTTTATTATATCACTAATGGACATGCATACACACAAGAGAGTTGTCAGTAGCAACACAGACCTGTACCCCAGTCAGTCCAGCCCCAGACCACCTTGGAGAGATATGTTATGTTGAGTGTTGGCTTTGTTAGAGTCTAGGTCTCTCTCTCCAGACCCACAGGGCCACTAACATTCACCCGGTCAGTCTGACGGAGGCTCCCAGTGTTAGAGAAATTGAATGAGGGTGGGTTCCAAATAATTTGGCATCGACGTCGTCACAATGGCAAGGCTCGGCGATGCCAAATTAAAGGTAGTAGGTATAGGTACCTAGGATGCCACAGGTTTTCGATTGGCGCTGGGTCTCTCTGCTCTCCTCAGATTGTGCTCCGACACGCTACTACATTCCAACCAATTATCTAGCCCAAGGTGGAACAGGTTAACATCTTACCTTTGATGCCTCCTCTACAGAGTCTTTGATTTAATCATGGCAAACTAAAGGTACAGGGTGGGGCAGCCTTTATTCTTTCTTTAGTCATCATTCAGCTACAGTTCATGGCAGACGAACAGGGAGAAACTTCAAACGGACACCACTGAGGAAAAACAAATAATTTTTTCCCCTCTCTTTGATTAACCTCAACTACTGTTGATAGTATCGTCAGGTTTCTGAATAATTGGTCACATCATTACCTGATGTTCTCAACTCAGAAAAACAGTACATTTCTGCACACTGCAATAGAGGTCAGACAGAGACGGAAAGACTAATCCACATGAATAATGAAAGTCCATCAAAACAGTCCTTGATAACCTCCACTCCAATCCAGTCAACTAAATAGACATTCTTTGGTAACATCCACCACTCGCCAACACACACACACATCTTACATTATGACCCACAATGCACGTGCATGGTTGATAATACAAGGCCCTCCTTTTCCCCTTTTCCTTTGCAGAAGCTAGGGTAAATGAAGAATGGATGTATGTCTTCAGGATTGGATTGGGTTTCTTCAGAATTATTTAGTATAGGGGCTATTGTTTTATTGTGCCTTGTGGTCTGCTTAGCTCCTTATTGTAACTGGGATAATCTTATGCAAAACACCTAAAGTCCTAATTACTTTTGCTGCCGGTAATTAATTTATAGTGATTGGGCTACTTCATTTAGTCTTCTTCTTGGCACAATTCATTATCAAAATCTCATTCAAGATGAACCCTCAACGGGGCACCACACATTTCCTTATGTGCCCAAGGCGTACAAAATGTTATGTAAATCCCCTTAACGACCTTTTCAGGCCGCTGACAATCGCAACACAAAGGTGATTGGCAGCCGACACCATGGTACACAGTTATCCTTTGCCCCGCACAACCTTGCTCTATAGCGCCCCCTACTGTGAGAGGCGTGGGGTAGGATGCCCAGTGGCGGTCGTTGCCAATGGGGTAAAGCCAGCATGGATCCTCTCACGGCAACCATGTGAGTCATGGTAATAATGTTCGGTTTGTTTCCAGCCCCACACACCCCATTCCCTTTGGGGAATAGGCCAGGGACAATATTCCGGCACATCAGGCGCAGAGGAAGGCATCCATGCCTCTGTCTGTGTTCCAGCATGGCTTGGCCTTCTTTCGCCCCATTGTACGGCTCACAGGGCAGCATATATCCGCTCCATAATGTGTTTCTATTGTCACCATTGTTCTGATTATTATTTTCCCCAACCCTAACCCCCACCCTGGAACCCCTGTGTAGTCCTATACAGTACATGGGCTCCATCCATACACCCTGGAACCCCTGTGTAGTCCTATACAGTACATGGGCTCCATCCATACACCCTGGAACCCCTGTGTAGTCCTATACAGTACATGGGCTCCATCCATACACCCTGGAACCCCTGTGTAGTCCTATACAGTACATGGGCTCCATCCATACACCCTGGAACCCCTGTGTAGTCCTATACAGTACATGGGCTCCATCCATACACAGACTGTCTCAAACTCTGAAGGGCTACTAATCTGCTACAAGGATGACAAAATACCCCCGTGACACACACACACATACACTAGAGGCCGACCGTTATGTTTTTTTTTTGGTCCCATAGCAATTCTTTGGGGGGACAAAACTTACCAATTGCCATCCAAAACAGCAAGTCTCCAAAAAATATTTTTCAATTGTTGATTTCTTACATTGTGAAATGGCCGAAAATGTTCAGATCAGCATGAGATTCCCTTTTTTCTTCCAATTTATTGAATATCGGTTATTGGTTACTGATAACGATATAGCGTTAATCAGACAATAATATTAATGAACCGATACATCGGTAGTGCTCTAACACACGCACACACACACGCACAGCGAAACACACACACACACAGTAACCAACAAACAGCAACACACACAACACACACACAGCAAAACACACACACATACACACAGCAACAACACACAACCAAGAGTCCACTGTTCCCCAAGTCCCTTACTGAGCGTGTTTTATCCTCTCCAGGCATCATCTCAGAGGGAAGCACGTCTGCCCCCTGCTGAGTCCAATACCCACTTCCTACAGCGAGGAAAGCCTGTCTGATCAGCCCGCTGGCCTCCTTCCTCCATTCAGACAGTTCCGACTAGCCCTGCAGACTCCCTGCCTGGTTACCCATGAATTTCCTTTGATTTGGGCATGAATGACTCAGCTACATGAATAACACATCCAGGGTTGATGACCTAAGCTGAAGACGCTACTTCAACATTTCCCATGGTCATATGTAGCCTACAGCGTGTTTAAGACAGTTACTCTTGTGGGCCTTACTGTCCTTGTTGGGGCCCAGTCTCCTTTCAACAAAAGGTTGATATGGAGAAGCTATTACAGTTTTTCTCGATTGCTTAAACACATTTGCCCACTCTGACATCACATTTTCAAAACAGTTAACACACAGGATAAAACTGAAGCTCAATGGCCAAAAGGACTCATTTTGTTAGCAAAATGCTCTAACACTCACAAAACATTAAAAACATGCAACATAAGCAAATATTTCCATCAAACACCACAACTTGTGGTCAAATTAATTTATTCTTTCAATCAATCATTACACAATGGACAACAAAATACAGCCATCAATATGAAATATGATATTTTACAAACTCAAATGGATACCGGAAAAAAAGCTACCAAAGGAAACTTATGGGTGGAAATACCTTTCAAAAAATATATATATATATTTTATCTTTCACATTTAGTCCATTCGTTCTTGACGATTATGCCACAGGTTCTCATCAACATCGCATTGAATGTTTTCCCTTGCAATGCACCGAGGGAAATATCTCCTTGCATGGCGTATCCATCCTGGCAGTCCTCTGCACCTATTGCCAGGCAACCAGCATTCATTGCCTCCAGGAGGGGCATCTGCTCATATGGCCGGTGATCATACACCTTCCACCTCCAAGCAGAGAAGAACTCCTCGATTGGGTTCAGAAAAGGCGAGTATGCAGGGAGGAATTGCATCATAATACGAGGCTGTGCTGCAAACCATTCATTCACAAGGCGAGAGTGGTGGAAAGCCACATTGTCCCAAATTATGACATACAGAGTCATGCCAGGCCTCAACAGCCCTCTCTCTCGGGTGGAATCAGTATTTCTTTCAATGCATCAAGAAATGTGATGAGGCGTTCTGTATTGTATGGGCCAATAGTTGGTATGTGGTAAAGGACCCCATCATTGGAGATGGCAGCACACATGGTGATATTGGCACCCTCTGGCCTGGCACTGTGACAGAGGCCCTCTGCCCAATGATGTTCCTCCCGCGTCTCCTCACTTTACAGAGGTTGAAGCCGGCTTCATCCACAAAAATGAATTTGTGATGTGCCCCTTCAGCTTCAAGCTCCATTATTCTCTAAGAAAAAGAGCAAATTCATAAAGCAAATTATTCCAGTCGCATGTAACTATGGTAAACAAGGTATTACAATAAAAAATCTGTACCTGCACATACTGGAATCGTGCCTCCTTTACGATGTCAGAGTTTCTTTGAAATGGAACTCTGTACAGCTGCTTCATTCTGACATGGTTTCGTTTAAGGACTCGATCTATAGTTGCCAAACTCACACTGTTTATATTTCTAAATGCTCCCTGATCTGCAATTACTGCTGCCTGGATGTCACGCAGTCTGATTGCATTGTTTGCCACTACCATATCTACAATGGCAGACTCCTGTTCAATACAAAATATCTTTCCTCTGCCACCAGTGTGTGGTAATGTGTGGATTCTATAAAGTAAAAGCAAAAAGCATTTGACATTACTGTATGACAGTCACATAAATGGGATTGATAAAACATCTGCATTACTGTAGACACAGTTTGTTCTGCTAACAGGGCAATACAGTAAAGCTGAAATACACAGTGGTATACATTACAGTAACACTGTGAATTACCTGTTCTCATTCCGAAAAAGCCTGACAATAGATGCCACAGTGCTCCGACTCAGAATGGGCTGGACCCTTTGTCCAGCCTCTCTGAAGGACAAGCCATGATTGATGACATGGTCAATAATTGTTGCCCGAATTTCATTTGAAACTTGAGCTCGATTTTGTCCTCTTGCTGCTGCAGCTCCTCCACCACGCATACAAACTCCTCTTCCTCGGGCCCCTCTGCCATGGCCTCTTGGTCTCCTTCCGTGCCTATGGCCTCTTTGATCCATGCTTGCAAATAGCAACACAGAGGTGGCATCTTTTATAGATGGATGAGGACTGATTGCTGATTGAAGAGTTGTGCAAATGAGTTTCACACAGGTGCATAGAGATTTATAATTATGCAGGTACTTTCTATCAGCTGTGAATAGATGTTTTCCTTTTGTTCAACACAGTGAATCCAATAGAGTTCGGGGTCTTTCAATGAGATCAGATGTAACTGTTTTGACAAAGGGTGTGAAAAATGTGTGAAACAAATGAAAAAGTGTTAAAACATTTGCAAGAGAAGACTTCTGCTGTGCTAAAAATGTGATGATGAAGATCAAGCGGATCTCAGTTTCATTTAGTGTGTCTTAGCAAATGAGAAAAACTGTAACGAGCATAAGGAAACTCTGTGTGTGTGTGTGTGTGTGTGTGTGTGTGTGTGTGTGTGTGTGTGTGTGTGTGTGTGTGTGTGTGTGTGTGTGTGTGTGTGTGTGTGTTTGTGTTTGTGTTTGTGTTTTTTTCAGAAGGGCGGGTGTAAGATATAGACCCTGTATTATCTCAGTTGTAACAGTCTGTCCACACGTCTGAACAGTCAGTCTTTAGACAGTTATTAAGGGAAGAGGAAGAACCCCAACGTATGGATGCTACCGCTTTGACTATGGGAGGATGTCCGCAGAATCTCGCCTACTAAAACCAGGTCAGGGTATGTTGCAAATGAGCATGATTAACTTTTTATATACGGTATATATATTTCAGATGACTACGTATGTATGATATGAAGAACCTTTGGTCCATTAACAGTGAATATGAATATTAATAGATTTTACTGTAAAAAAAAGAAATATTTTAGCTCTATTTGTGGTATAAATGTTGTATTTCTATTCATGATGCAGTGAGTAAAATTGATAAACATTGACACACGTTTTGATTGAGCAATTGTTTGGGAAATAATATTAGGTTAAGAAATAAATTGAGAGAAATTAATTGTGTAATGTATTGAGAAATAAATTGAGAATGAGACCCATGCAGAATGCAGCACCTAAAAAATACTATGCCTGTATTGTAACATGCCGAATCCCCTATTCACATATTCTAGCCTTACAAAGAGAATTTCAAGCATCGTATAGCGCTTGTTGTTTCAAAACCTGCAGGGAAAAAGTGATTGCTCTAATCTCACATCCGTCCTTGTGCCATCTTGGCTTATTGACAGGATAAAATATAATAAATAAAATATGTATATTTGACAGGATCCCAGGCAGGTGTTTCCCCCTAACCTAACCGGTCAAACATCATCACCTGCACCTGTTCTCTGTCTTACTCAGAGTGTCTGTAGACTAACTGACTGGGGTTATACAGTGTCTTCACACCCCTTGACTTTTTCCAAATGTTGTTGTGTTACAGCCCGAATTTTACAACAACAAAACATATCACTGGCCTAAGTGGAACTTTGTTTTTCAAAATGAAAAGCTGAAATGTCTTGAGTCAATAAGTATTTAACCCCTTTGTTATGGCAAGCCTAAAATAAGTTCAGGAGTAAACATTTGCTTAAGAAGTCAAGTCACATAATAAGTTGGATAATAGTATTTAAGATGATTTTTGAATGACTACATCATCTCTGTACCCCACACATATTATTATCTGTAAGGTCCCTCATTCGAGCAAAGAATTTCAAACAAAGATTCAACCACAAAGACTTTCCAATGCCTCGCAAAGAAGGTCACTTATTGGTAAAATAAAAAAAAGCAGACATTGAATATCCCTTTAAGCATGGTGAAGTTATTAATTACACTTTGGATAGTGTATCAATACACCCAGTCACTACAAAGATACAGGCGTCCTTCCTAACTAAAGTGGCGGAGAAGAAGGAAACAGTTCAGGGATTTCACCATGAGGCCAATGGTGTCTTTAAAACAGTTACAGAGTTGAATGGCTGTGACAGGAGAAAAATGAGGATGGATCAACAACATTGTATTTACTTAAAAATACTAACCTAAATGACAGAGTGAAAAGAAGGAAGCCTGTACAGAATATAAATATTCCAAAACGTGCATCCTGTTTGCAACAAGGCACTAAAGTAATACTGCAAACAATGTGGCAAAGCAATTCACTTTTTGTCCTGAATACAAAGTGTGGGGCAAATCCAATACGACACAGTACTGAGTACAACTCATCATATTTTCAAGCATAGTGATGGCTGCATCATGTTATGGGTATGCTTGTCATTGTCAAGGACTAGGAAGTTTTTCCAGGATAACAAAGAAAAGGAATGGAGCTAAGCACAGGCAAAATCCTAGAGGAAAACCTGGTTAAGTCTGCTTTCCACCAGACACTGCGAGATGAATTCATCTTTCAGCAAGACAATAACCTTAAAACACAAGTAAAATCTACACTGGAGTTGCTTACAAAGAAGACAGTGAATGTTCGAGTGGCCGAGTTACAGTTTTGACTTAAATCTACTTGAAAATCTATGGCAAGACCTGAAAATGGTTGTCTATAAATTATCAACAACCAATTTGACAGAGCTTGAAGAACTTGAATAATGGGCAAATGTTGCACAATCCAGGTGTGGAAAGCTCTTAGAGACTTCCCCATAAAAAATCACAGCTGTAATCGCTGCCAACAGTGCTTATACAAAGTACTGACTCAGGGGGGTGTGAATACTTATGTAAATTAGATATTTGTGTATTTAATTTTCAAAACATTTGCAAAACATTTCTAAACACATGTTTTCACTTTGTCATTATGGGGTATTGTGTGTAGATGGGTGAGAAGAAAAAAATATTTAATCGATTTTGAATTCAGGCTGTAACACAAGAAAATGTGGAATAAGTCAAGGGGTATGAATACTTTCTGAAGGCACTATGTGGGGGCGGGGTGACCGACGGACATTCATTGGTTCCAGTTGTAAGCAAGCAAGTCCTCTCCAAGTCAAACAGTGCTTTGTTGCTGGATGTGCTTAATTTGGTCTTGTTAAACTGCATTTACTAATGTGGCCCTCGGGCATGGGTTGGGAAGTAGGAAATCACCCAAACTCTACAGGCTAGGAGGATAGGAGTCACAGAGCATGCATTGTTTTTTGAGGCCTCCGTTCGTTCCCTTGCCTTCCATCTGTCTAATCACGTTCCTGCGTGCTAGTTCTGTGGAAGACCACACAGTAGCAGGCTGAGGCTAACGGACTGACTGCTTTTACAGTACTGAGAGCGTTACAATCACACTGTATTGATGCATGGGTTGGGAGGGAGCATCGATGCGCAATCCTTCATTGTGAAATTCAAGGATTGTAATAGTATTCCTTATTCAGCCTGGTTTGGTTAAATAGAACCCCAATAAACGATCCACAGTTTTGAGGAAAATCGTTGGCAAGACTGTGTGACATTCCCCAAAGCAACCTTTCCTACCCCCTATTGCGTATGAACTTGAATTGGTGGGATTTTTCACAAACAGCATTGATGTATTTGTAAAGAGGAATCTTGCTTTTCATTTTAATCTTTAAATATAGTCCTTCTTTTCTGGTCTTACAGCATGTTTGGATATAACGACCAACTAATTGTAACTAATTAAAGCTGAATATTTAACTTTAATGATCATAGCTATGACAAAAACTAAAAGTAATGACAACATTGGAATCATTGATACGTGTAGTGCACAGACCCAGTTGGGTGAAGCTGTTTTAAGCAGTGAGGAAAAGAGGAAATAATTGACTTGAATCAGACTCTTCTGAAACTGATAAAAGTGTCCCACAATAATAATGAAAAGAGCTGATAGCCCAGTAATCTTACCTAGTTTTTTAACAAACAAAAACACAGTGGTTTCCATTTTTTCAACTAGGTAGTCAACTGTAAGTAAGTACCCTATTAGTGGGGAAATCCCAGTCACTTTTTGCTGTCAACCTCTTATGTATGTAGTCTCTTTTTGACCCATAGAGGGCGCTAAGTCATTATTGAGAAAGGGATTCCCCAGTGCTAGGTTTATACCAGTATGATACCTACTGCTTATAGCTAATAATGTTTTTTGATATTTTATGTTTTCCAGTGCCATGGCCAAAATGTGTTAATGTCAAAAACAGATACGCATTAATTACAAACACCTGTGACGATTACAATTGAAATCATCATGTTTGTGTTTTCTAAATGCTTTAGGCCTAAAACCTGATCTTAAAAAATGTGGATTGTAACTAACTCCAGTTCACAATTTATCCAGTTGAAATTATGCAGCCAAATTCAGTATATATGGCATCAATCATGGTACTCTTGATCTTAGTCCAGTACAATAGAGATGTACAAGGAAAGGAACAAAAGAAAATCAAAGGCCAAATGAGAAAAATATTAGATTGATCTGGCACAGGACTGCAACATTAGAACAGTGAAACCCCAACCATCCAAAAGAAAAATAACCATCTTGCAGAGAAAACACGGCACTCCTTTACAAGTGAATACAACACTGTCTGCCTGCGAAACAAACCTATGCTGAAAGCTTTTCTTCCTCAGGCATTTGGCAGGCCAAAATCACAAATGAATGTTCCAGTAGTGAGACGGCATTATGCAGGCTTCGCTGTGTGGTCCTCCACCAACCACAGACCCACTCTCCCCCCCCGCTGCTCTGTCCCTGAGTCCCAGGCGCTGCCCTCTCCACTGGAGAAGGGGCAGACATGGTTGACCCTGGTTAAAATTCAACGTGTTGCACATAAATATTTGATTACTAGGCTTCTATGAATCAGAGGAAGAATTTTGATTATTTTTGGGGACGAAATGTATTGGAATTCCAGTCAGATAAATATAGGCCTATGTGACTTGCACAACAAACAACAATCACAATAGTGGGAATTAATTATCTTTAGTAGGTCTAGAGAACATCTCCAATCTATCCCTTGGAAACCTTTAGCCTGAATTGTATTTCATTGATTTATTATGTTTATTTGTTAAAGGATAATGTACAACAAAAACATAGGCTAAGTCTCAGAAATTAGAAGTGATGCATTTCCCCAGATTTAGCTAACAGCTAATTTACTTATCTGCAGTCTCTGGGCAGGTGAACATCAACTTTAAAACATTATATACCAACAGACAACATACACATACTGTATATCAGAATATAAAAGCACATTCACAATTTGCTCTCTTTTGAAATGGAACCAACTCACACTTAGTCAAGTAATGGAAAATGAAGTCATAGATCTATTCTTGAAACCAATCCTGTGGCAGCGGCATTATGTTCTCATTGCTTTTTCCAATAACATATTTTTGCTTGCTCACATTAGCATCTATTGTCAATGCATGGACACCTGTCTCACAGTCACACAGAGGACATTGTTTTGTTGTAAGCTATTAAGTGGAGAAGGTCTTGCTATGCCAGAGAAAGGGCTGATTCTGGGCCGGGTTGGCTGGCTGGCTGGCTGGCTGGCTAGCCTCTGCACTCCACCTCCATAATGGAGCTGAGCTACCCTGGTTTCACCCTGAGACCGTGAGAAGACAGACATGATGAAAAGCCAAGTGTCTCGTAGACACCCCTCAAATGCCCCCGATTGGCACTGCAGATCTCCCCACATGAATAGGCCTATGTGCCATAGTACATTGTACAGTGGCGGCAATATCAAGGGGCAAGGGCGGTTCATTACTCTACTCACTCCAACACCTGGGAGGCAAGACAGGGCATGTATAGAAAGAAACAAGGATGTTTTGTAGTGACAGCAGCACCACCAACCCTTGACTTATAGTATTATTTCTACACAAGAGTAGAACTAGGACAACCAATGTCCATAAGTCTGATGATGAAAACGTTGGATTGGATTCATGTTCATGGGTTTGTTATGACTGTAATGTTTTTCAAACAGTGTCACCGGTCTTGGTTAGAGTTACAGAATCTTGTTCATGCCTTATCAAACATTTCAGTGTTGTAACTCAATCTGCCCTGTTGCTAAACTGTCAAGGAATAAAGGAGGGTTTGAAATGGCCTAGAATGGAAATGTTGGTCCTTAGTGAGTTTTAATGAAACAAGGCAGTTTACCAAATGCACTCTTGATTCTTCCACAAACTGATGGTCTTCTATTGTGCTAGGTGTGGAGCAAGAAGAGCTGGGTCTTTTTTGCCTTGGTCTGTATCTTTTGGGCCCTGCATCTGGCCTTTAGTGAAGTCCCTTGAAGTCCTGTTGTCTCCTGAAGTCTATGGCAGAAAGAATGAATGAATTATGTCATAGTGAATTATTGCCCAATGCACAAAGATTGCAAACCCATTCTTGAGTATTATCAAATTCAAAGATGATGGGTGGTTGTGTTGTTCTCAAAATGTTTAAGCTGGTTAACAATCACAAAGTCACCAAGACAGAAGGAATACCATGGCACGTTCTCAAAGCATGCGCAGACCAGCTGGCAAGTGTCTTCACAATCATGTTCAATCTCTTTTTGTCCCAGTCTGTAATCCCAACATGTTTCAAGCTGACACCATTGTCCTTGTTCCTAAGAGCTCCAAGATAATCTGCCTAAATGACTATGGCCCTGTAGCACACACATCTGTAATTATGAAGTCCTTTGAAAGGCTGGTCATGACACACATCAACACCATCATACCAGACACTATAGACCCACTCCAATTTGCATACCGCCCCAACAGATTGACAGATTACATAATCTCAATTGCACTTATCCCACCTGGACAAGAGGGGGAAATAATTATGTGAGAATAGTATTTATAGACTACAGCTCAACACCATAGTTCCCTGCAAACTCATCACCAAGCTAGGGACCCAGGGACTGAACCCCTCCCTCTGCAACTGGATGGGCCAGCCCCAGGTGGTGAGGGTAGGCAACAACACCACCACCACGCTGACCCTCAACACGGCGCCCCTCAAGGATGTGTGCTTAGTCCCCTCCTGTACTCCCTGTTCACCTACGACTGCGTGGCCACGCACAACTCCAACACCATCATCAAGTTTGCTGACGACACGACGGTGGTAAGCCTGATCACCGACAGCGATGAGTCAGCCTACAGGGAGGAGGTCAGAGACTTAGCAGTGTGGTACCAGGACAACAACCTCTTCCTCAATGTCAATAAGATCAAGGAGCTGATTGTGGATTCTAGGAGAAATAGGGGAGAACACGCTCCCATCCACATCGACAGAGCTGTTGTGGAGTGGGTCAAGCTCTTCAAGGTCCTTGATGTCCACATCATTAAGGACTTAACATGGTCCACACACATCTGCAGAGTCATGAAGAGGGCATGGCAGCGCCTCTTCCCCCTCAGGAAAAGATTTGGCATGGGCCCTCGGATCCTCAAAAAGTTCTACAGCTGCACCATTGAGAGCATCTTGACTGGCTGCATCACCGCTTGGTATGGCAAATGCATCGCCCTTGACCACAAAGCGCTACAGAGGGTGGTGCAGACTGACCAGTACATCACTGGGGCTGAGCTCCCCCGGCATCCAGGACCTCTATATCAGGCGGTGTCAGAGGAAGGACCAGAATACGCTCAATATACACACTCACTCACACACACACACTCCATTGACACTCCCACACAAAACCCACACACATTAACATACACTACATACGCACATACGCACACACACATACCGACACATACACACTCACACACTTTTACACTTATCATTTGCTGCTGCTACTCTGTTCTTTATTTTACTTGTATTATTATATATCCTGATGCCTAGTCACGTTACCCTGCCTTCATGTACATATCTACCTCAAATACCATGTACATCTGCACATTGATCTGGCACTGGTACTCCCTGTACATAGCTCAATTTTTGTTTATTTTATTTGATTCCTTGTGTTGGTATTTTATTTTTTATAATTATTTTTAAACTGCATCATTGGGAAATGCTCGTAAGCACGCATTTCATGGTAAAGCCTACACCAGTTGTATTCGGTGCTTGTGACTAATACAGTTTGATTAAAAAGAAAAGGAAAACACTGCGTTTGCCAGTAAGATCCCTCTTCAGTAGCTTTCACTATGCTGTACAGGAAGAGAGGAGATCAAGTTGACTGACATTTTCAAAATGGTGCCCATGACCTTGGACTTTATCCAAAAAATCGAAATATTTATAGAATGGCACATCAACAGGTAAAACATTTTTCTAATTTTTCTAATTGGAGATAATGTTCAATACAATACATCACAGCCCTTAAAATGTTGTCTTTCCCTAGGTTTACCTTTCTGGCCAAGCTTTTGGCATTCCGCAAACTAAAGTTATATAAGAAAAGCAGTGTGTGAGTTTTTAATTTTCATATAATCGAATAATTCTTCTCACGCACCTGCAACAAGCAAACTCATGTTTTAGCAGCACACAAATGTGAAAATGAGCGCCATTCGCCTCCAGCCCACAGGGCGCGACATACCAAACGCTCTGATTCACGGAAGTCGTTCTGGAAGCTCTGACGTGGCCAAATAATAACCCGACATCTTGAGGAAGGAAACGCCTTAAAGAGGAAAGGATTGAAAACAACTGTAAGCAGAAAACGGTCATTTTTACGCTTGATGATGTTTGAATATGATAATAGTCACATAAATTGTATTTAGCTGCTTAGCTATATAACGTAAAGGGGTCTCATTTCCTGGGGTCTAGCTAGTTAAAAGGGTCTGGGAAAAACTTGCCAGGTGGCTGGATAGGCTAGCTTGGCGCCGCTTGCTAAAGCTAGCAAAACAGTCAGCTAGTTAGCTATTAGAGAGCTAACGTATAGTGGTCTTTCGATATAGCTAACGTAATAGCCATTTGCAAGACAGTTTTCAACGCAATGGTTGTTATCTTCCTTTATCCAACTGGTTAGTTTATGAAATTATTTGTGTAACGTTAGCAGCTTAGCAGCTATCTAAACGCTGACGCTAACTACATGGTTAGTTAACTAGCTTGTTCTTAGTTATCTTGCTAGCTAATTAACTAACATAGTTGGCTGAAAGTTTATATACTAGGTATATTAAACAAATCATAATTCGTTTATAAGATGGGTAAACCTTCTGTAGTTGGCAGCGCACAACTACATACTGACGGTTACAAAACTGGGTTCCTCTTCTTGTTCTCTTCTAGTATTCCTTCTGCCAAAGTTGAATCCGTCTTTCACTATGGGGAATTTATTTGCAAGCCTCTTTAAAGCATTTGGCAAGAAAGAGATGAGGATCCTCATGGTGGGTCTCGATGCTGCTGGCAAAACAACAATCCTGTACAAACTCAAACTTGGAGAAATTGTAACTACCATTCCAACTATAGGTAAGTAGTAGCATTGGTGGTGGCATGTAGGCCTAAGTGTTGTCAGCCCAGTTTGTATGAATATCATATTTTGTGTAACGTTGAGACTATTTAAAAAATATATAATTAGAAACAACACAATTTCCCCCTGGACATGTTCACATGTTGCCTCAAATAGATTGTGAGGGTTATTAATGTCTTCTTTCCTCAACTCAGGTTTTAATGTCGAGACAGTCGAGTACAAGAACATAAGTTTTACAGTGTGGGATGTCGGTGGTCAAGACAAAATTAGACCGTTGTGGCGTCACTATTTCCAGAACACACAGGGTAAGATGTGTGCTGACAGCAAGTCATTTTACTCCTGTCAAAGGGGGACCAACAGACTAGAGACGTTGACTCAAAATGTTAATGTTTTTCTTTTTGTGTGTTTCAGGTCTCATCTTCGTTGTGGACAGCAATGACAGAGAGCGAGTGAACGAAGCCCACGAAGAACTGATGAGAATGTTGGCAGAGGATGAACTACGAGAGGCAGTCTTATTAGTATTCGCTAACAAACAGGTACTCCTACATTTTTCACCTGTCCATTGTGTGAAAACAAAAAGCCTCCAACTTGCTTTTTTTGTATTAATAAAATAGAAAGGACAATACACCTGTTATGTACTTTGGATGTCCTTCCCTGGCTTGGCTTTTGTCTCATTATGGGAGAACTTCTTTTTTCAGGACCTCCCAAATGCTATGAATGCGGCCGAACTCACAGACAAGCTGGGACTGCACTCCCTCCGCCATAGAAACTGGTATATCCAGGCCACCTGTGCCACCAGCGGAGACGGTCTCTATGAAGGACTGGATTGGTTGTCTAATCAGTTAAAAAACCAGAAATAGGCCTAATCATCATAATCCACTGTCCTCCTCAACTCACATATACCCTTTCACACTATCGTGCCGACTCAAACCGTACAGTGGCTCAGATTATTTTCTTTCACGTTGTCCTTTCCTGCACGGTTCTAGCAACTGTGTGGTAGAAGAGTTACCAGGCTGGCACAGTACAGCTCTGCTCGGCTCAGTAGTGTGAAAAGTGTAACACTGTATCTTTTCTCTATCTTTGCTTTGTACTCTTCTGATGTTGAAAATTTAGTTACTTTTGTCAAAAAGTACCTACTGGAAAGCTGCCCTCATTTCTCATCTCTAGTTACAACAATACACCATATGGGCCAGGGGGGGTAATAACACAATCATGGAAAGCTGTTTGGGTTTCTTATTTAATGTAAATAGTCTTGTTTTGGTGGTGGGGGGTTTAAGAGGCAGCTTATTTCAGACTTACAAAAATCCACCTTGGTTATTTCCTCCTCTTGACCCTTGGGCAGACATATACATGTCTAGTAAATAGAAAAGGGAGGCAAAAAATAAAAATAATTGATGGGACCCTAAGTTTAATTACTTTTTTACATAAGTCTGCTTGTAATTTTTACTGAAAGGAGTGTTTCTTCTGAATTAAGCATATATACAGATGTACTACTTGCCACAATTATGGTTTAACACCTCTGAATGCTACAATATCCTGCTCCCTCAAAATACAATTTAGCAAAACACTGAAGAGAATATTATTGAGATTAAGCCTAAAACAGAGGTTAGTGGGCTTCAAAGTCAAACTCTTGTCGACACTTACTAGCTTTTGTTGTGTGTCAGATCATGTTGGCTTTCATTGAGAAGTGGCTGCCATGCAGAGTAACTATGTTCCTCCATGAATCTCATCATTCACCTGCTTTGTGATGGACAGAGGTGCTGTCTGGTCAGCATTATGACGTATGACAGTGGCTCAGGTTAATAATAATGTGTACTGCCTTTGTCGCAGTGAGCCTGAATTTAATAGCAAAAAAAGTGCATGATGTGGTCTGTATGTTGGACAAAAATGCATGTTCAAGATACACAGAGTCTGTGTAAATCAACAGATTTTCACAATGCCTGGAGAAGCAGAATTCCTGCCTATCCATTTGCTATAATCCATGTTCTGTGTAGAATCTAATATCTCGAACACACATCGATTGTCAGCGGGACGAGCTAATTGATTGTTAAACATTTTTGTCTGCATAAGCATTATGCCATTACTCTTGTCAGCTGCAGGTGCTCAAGGGTTGGGATACCTTGATGTCCTCAACATCACCATCACAATAGCTTAGCGCCACAACAACCTTGTAACTCAGGGGTCTTCAACCTTTTCTTTCCCAGGGACCCCCTCCCAGGCAAACTTCTGACCCAGGGACTCCCATTATGTTAGCCAAAACATTTTTTCCTCATGTCTTATCAGGTGAATGTCAAGGCGAAGTAATCAAAACATTTTGAAATGAATAGTTTGGTAAATGTTTTTTCATTAGTTTGACCTCCCCACATTTATAATTGGAAGAGGAAGTGTAAACTAACATGGCCTATTAGCTAGAAAGGTTACCGCTAACACTTTCGTTAAGCGCAGCTGTTTAGCTGGCTATCCATGTGTTGGCAAAATTGTAAGTCCAAGTCAAGAACACTTACTAGCAGCCAGTAGCACTTGCCACACTGGTAGCCTATTTTTCAAAGCCTGTGTCAGATACTCCAGTGAGTGTAATTTGTTCAATATTAGGAGTGGAGAAATAAAGTTGACATCGTTAGAAATAAGATATTTTCCTCTTTTCTACTGTAGGTATGTCATTTAAAATGTGTTTAGTCTGTTGTTGCTAGCGATATTCATAAAAACATTGAATCCCCATCGCAGACCCCCGGTTGTTTACCCCTGCACTCAAGGTATATGCTATATGATGCACTGGTATGACAAAAGCAGTTGTATTCTAAATTCTGATCTCCTCCATCATGACCTGAAGACCTTGTTTTCATCCCTTTTTATTGAGAATGATGAAAGTATATTAATAGTTTTGGAATGAGGCATGCATCAATGTCAGTGGCAATATGAAATATGTATGAACTCCATATTTTTTACTTAGTGGGTGCTAGTAATTTTTTGTCCTTCATAGCTCATGTTGTCCTTGGCTAAATTCTGAGGGGATACTTTTGTCCTCATGTCAAAGAAACATGCTGTTCCATTACAAACCTTTTGTGCTTATCAAAAGGTTCTGGGTGTTATTCCACCAGAGTGCTATGGACACTTGTTAGTCTTTCTTTTAAAGCAAGGCGTTGGATTAAAACTGATTGCCTGAACCTTTTGTTGAAACGTTAATCTCTTTAGCAGAACTTTTGTCTAAACATATTTTTTTTTATGTAAAGTTATTTCAGCTTTAATTTTTTTTGAGAAAAGCACTGTAATTAAAGTGATTAGAGAATGTTTACATGTTCTGTTGTTTTTCATGTAATTCTCTTTTATTAAGTGAATTAGTTATTGGATTTGATCATGCTGACATTGCACCATTAACCTCTATCTCCTCCTTGGACTCAGAGGGCAGAAGGCACAGTGAACATTATTGATCAACAGCAAGGAAGGCAACATATATTGAATGAATCTGCCAACTGGCACAAAGCAAATGTTGTAAATTTTTTCATTTACTATTAATAACTTCCAGGTTAGAAACCCACACTGCTCCATGCATAGGAGTTAATCAAGCCTCTATCTTTCCCTATTCTGAATTCAAAAAGACACCTCATCCTAATCTAAAAATGGACTTGCTTGTGCTTTGGTCACACAGCCTCCCTTCTCTTGTCCCAAATCCACAACCAGACCCAACTGCTCTCCCCCCATGACTTGGACTAAGGGAGTGGGTTGGTCCAAGGTGATGGCAGCCAACTAACCACCCAAAGCGGGTGTTGAATAAGTTACAAATGGCTACAGCTGGTCCCTTTTCTGTTACGTTAGCTCTGCACCAGGTGCCAGGGATGGGTGGTGGCAATAATTGGGGAGCAATTTAGGATGTTCTTTCAGGTTGATTAGGCTGCCATGGTTAATACAGCCAAGCCTATAAAACATGGCAGGAGTGTGGTGGTCGTGGAAGGAGGCTCGAGTCCCCTAGTGTGGCTTTGTCCATCAGCTTGGTTTGTGTGTGGCAGTCCTAATGGTACTCTGCCATTTTAAAAAACAGACTGTTTTTTTCTTCTTTGCACTCTCCTTTGTGAATGCCTTGCTCTTTTTAGTGCACCGTCAGGTGCCAGCCTGCAGAATGCCCCCTTTCAGACCTGATTTAAGGCAAATACAAACACTACACTCCATTATGACCACTGGAGTGCATTCCAATGATATCTTACCACAGCCAGGGAGGCAGGCAACTGAACTTTGAACAGAAAAGAGTGATGGGGTAAAGGAGTTCTTGCTTGATAGAGGAAAGAAAAGGAGCAAAATGCTGAGTAGTGTGAGGTACAGTGGGATGGAGAGAAGTGTGAAGATTTTCAACTGATGACGAGACTGACAAAGAGGAGAAGACTCAGTAACATTTAGATTTTGGCACACATTTAAAAAAAAAAAATTTGCTTGTAGTATGGGCAAGTGTGACACCGGAATGAATGTCTTGGACAGCAATAGTTTGTATTGACTAACCTATTTTCAGCACCAAGAACACATGCACTTAACTTGCTTTCGGTAGTCCCCGATTCAATTGCATAAAGTGTCCTTCAATTTTGGTAGCAAGACGCAGATCATAAATTATATTGGAGCTGGTTCAGAAAAATTAAATACCAATAGAAACAAATTGAACAATTACAAATAAAAAAATAAAAACATTTGTCAGTTCAAATAAGGCCACAAGCCTGCTGGTGGTTTGAGTAGCCTACAGATTGACCTAATGTTCTCAGTCCAGTACAGAAGTACAGTTGAAGTCAGAAGTTTACATACACCTTAGCCAAATACATTTAAACTCAGTTTCACAATTCCTGACATTTGATCCTATTAAAAAAAAATCCCTGTCTTAGGTCAGTTAGGATCACTTTATTTTAAGAATGTGAAATGTCAGAATAATAGTAGAGAGAATTATTTATTTCAGCTTTTATTTCTTTCATCACATTCCCAGTGGGTCAGAAGTTTACATACACTCAATTAGTATTTGGTAACATTGCCTTTAAATTGGTTAACTTGGGTCAATTGTTTCAGGTAGACTTCCACAAGCTTCCCACAATAAGTTTGGTGAATTTTGGCCCATTCCTCCTGACAGAGATGGTGTACCGGAGTCAGGTTTGTAGGCCTCCTTGCTCGCACATGCTTTTTCAATTCTGCCCACAGATTTTCTATAGGATTGAGGTCAGGGCTTTGTGATGGCCACTCAAATACCTTGACTAGGTTGTCCTTAAGCCATTTTGCCACAACTTTGGAAGTATGCTTGGGGTCATTGTCCATTTGGAAGACCCATTTGCGACCAAGCTTTAAACTTCCTGACTGATGTCTTGAGATGTTGCTTCAATATATCCACAATTTTCGTCCCTCATGATGCCATCTATTTTGTAAAGTGCACCAGTCCCTCCTGCAGCAAAGCACCCCCACAACATGATGCTGCCACCCCTGTGCTTCACGGTTGGGATGGTGTTCTTCGGTTTGCAAGCCTCCCCCTTTTCCTCCAAACATAACGATGGTCATTATGGCCAAACAGTTCTATTTTTGATTAATCAGACCAGAGGACATTTCTACAAAAAGTACAATCTTTGTCCCCATGTGCAGTTGCAAATCGTAGTCTTCTTTTTTATGGCGGTTTTGGAACAGTGGCTTCTCTCTTGCTAAGCGGCCTATCAGGTTATGTCGATATAGAACTAGTTTTACTGTGGATATAGATACTTTTGTACCTGAGGCCTTGGCTGATTTATTTTGATTTTCCCATGATGTCAAGCAAAGAGGCACTGAGTTTGAAGGTAGGCCTTGAAATACATCCACAGGTAAACCTCCAACTGACTCAAATGATGTCAATTAGCCTATCAGAAGCTTCTAAAGCCGTGACATCATTTTCTGGAATTTCCCAAGCTATTTAAAGGCACAGTCAACTTAGTGCATGTAAACTTCTGACCCACTGGAATTGTGAAACACTGAATTATAAGTGAAATAATCGGTCTGTAAACAATTGTTGGAAAAATGACTTGTGTCATGAACACTGTAGATGTCCTAACAGACTTGCCAAAACTATAGTTTGTTAACAAGACATTTGTGGAGTGGTTAAAAAACGATTTGTAATTACTCGAACCTACGTGTATGTAAACTTCCGACTTCAACTGTACATGAGGACAGTCCATAGACCAGTCAAGCTGCTCTGCTGTGGGCTAGAGCACTCCTCTCCCTTGATCTGTCTGATTGAGTGGGGGGGACATTAATCGTCAGAGTCTGTGTCATGGCGCCGCCTATGGCTTTGTGTCAGAGCAGCATGGGCTGCCTTGTGGCTGGCACGGTGACGGGGGACAGGGGATTCCCTGTCGGAGGAGTGTGCGTCATGCCTCTGCTGGCGTCGTTGAGAGGAGGGGGGGCGGCGTTCACCCTTTGAATGGCTGTCATTCGGTCTGGCTCCAGTCTGACTGAGGCATGAAGGATTATGATGTTCCTTTCTGCGCCTGAGGAGTAAAACACACAAACAATCAATGATTGGGACTAATAGGCAGGGGTCAAAGTAAGCTGAGGAAGATAAATTAGGGATACACCGAATGTTATGATACAAACCATTACCTCATCTATGAAAGGATAACTATCTGGGTTCCATAGGAGAATAAAAAATAAAGCCCGCCCCCAAACAAGATAAGCATGACATAGGCTGGATGATGCATTGACTCAGTTCAAATCAACCCTACACCTTATTTAAAATAAGACTACCTCTTCCTGTTGCTAAACATCCCAAGCCCCCTTTTTTTTTAAATCAGTCCTGTATTACCACAGAATACAGCAGCTGGACACATTAACTGACACATCCCTAGTAAGGTTACAACCTGTTCTATATTTCTACCAAGCATTCAAAGTCTAATGGTTGACAAAACATTTGCAGGTTGGCAAAAACTCATATTTTGAGATGAAACCAAAGACCAGCTCTCCACCTCGCCAACAGTGATTTAGCACCCTCTAGTGCTAAAGCAAATAAGCATTTTTTTTATTTTACCTTTATTTAACTAGGCAAATCAGTTAAGAACAAATTCTTATTTACAGTGATGGCCTACCTCGGACGACACTAGGCCAATTGTGCGCCGCCCTATGGGACTCCCAATCCCGGCCAGATGTGATACAGCCTGCAGTGCCGTATCACGTATCAGAGATGCAGTGCCTTGCGCCACTTGTAACATTATTGCCTTTCCTTTTTTAAATGATAAAATCACCAATCTGTTTTCTTTTGATTTTCTCATTTAAAAAAGGAAAGGCAAAGATAACATACAAGTGACCTACAGGTCAAAAAGGGAGAAACACGCTAACCTTTTGTCATCTTCCGAATCGGAGGAGGAAGAAGAGTCTCTTCTCTGCCTTTTCTTCTTTTTCTCTTTTTTGCGCTTCTTTTCCTTCTTCTTCTTTTTGCTGCTATCATGTCTATGATGGGAAAGTATAACAGACAAGTCTTTTGAGTTTTTTTTTTTTTGAGACAGTAATCTGAAGAAATTTACCTCAGATATTCAATTGTCAACACACTATGTGATCAATAACACATTACCTTTGATCCACATCCTGTTTCTCTGTGTTCGCAGATGTTTTTCTGGCAGAGGCTTCCTGGTTTCCAGACTTCCCTTCTGTTTTATGGTGCTGTGAAAACAATGTTCTCCATTATGACCATAATCATGTAACATGACTATTACAGAATCAATTCCCAAGCGGTATCAATCATGTTTGAAAAACATGTAGCTAACACAAATAGATTAACACACCTACATGGTATGGTGTATTATTTTAGATGGCTCACCTTTGCGTGAGGATGTTTTACTCAGAGAGCATAAAAATAAACTTACTGTGAAGACTGACAAGCCTATTTTGGCAGCTTCCTTCTCCTGTTGGGAGAACACCATTTTCCGCGACGTTGCACTGGTGACAGAAAACATACCCATAATTACTCAACTAGTACACTCCAATCCATTATGGCAAGCACTGTTTCTTCCACTTCAATTTCAAGGGGATACTCTGTCACGGACTCATATATGCTGCTAAAAAAAGTATAAACAAAAGTGAAGCGCGACCTGAGAGAATGCGTGGGGGGAAAAAAATCTCTTAACGGTTAGAGCGTCGGCCAGTAATCAAAAGGTTGCTGGTTCAAATCCCCAATCCGACTAGGAGAAAAATCTGCCAGTGTACCCTTGAGCAAGGCACTTGACCCTAATTTCTCCTGTAAGTCACCCTGGATAAGAATGTCTACTAAATTACGTATAAAAAAGTGTTGAGAAGTTTCCTACAGTATCAACCCAGCTTTAAAAACAGAATTTGAGCAACAACCACTTTTGCAAACAGTTCAGTCAGTTACCCAGAGCTTCCAAGGCCAGAAACTCGGTCCACATCTCTGTCCTCAGCTTCCACATCCTCCCTCCTGCACACATCTGCAAGATCCTGTTGGACACATTGGAATTGGCATTACAAAAGCAATGCCGTATTCATCCTTAAGATTTATGATAAAATATGACTAGGCTAGTTACGTTAAATCACCGTGACAAATGCTAAAAAAATAAAAAAATAAATGAGAATGAAACTAAATGAAATGTTATCTTCCCTAATCTAATGCAGTTGCGATACTATTAAATGAAGACATGGTTATAATCCAAAACATACTGGAATTTATGTAAACAAAAAGCACATAATACAAATGAGTCTCAAACACTATGAAGGCAAAAAAAAGCACCTCTTTGGTCAGGCCAGTTGGTTGTCTCTTTATATTCTTGTGGCCTCTGAAAATAATGAATAAGACATTAGTTTGACATTTTACTCTAATATTTCTGTAAGGTACTTATTTCTGTGTGATGCTCCACTTACAGGGCAGCCAGCAGTGCCTCTTGCTCTGCTGCCTTCACAGCAGCAAGCTCCTCTTCTCTTGACATAGGCTTGACACCTCCTTTTTTGTCTTTGGCATACCAAGTCAGATCTTTGCCTTTCTGCCATCGCCCCACTGGTGCCATAAGAGAGTTCCCTGTGGATGAAAACAATAGCAGGGATGTAAATATACTCCAAATGCATACATGTCCAAATCAGAGACATGGCTTAAGTAATAAATTTACATAAAGAGGTGATTTTCATAAATATTATTCTGCAATCAGAAAGTATGCAACGATGCAAAAACGTTGCCGTGTTGAATACACAACCCTCTCCTCCTGGCTGCACAGTGTAAAATCTTTGAGAAATCGTTATCGTTCGTGACCAGTGTATTAATTTGGATAAAATCTAAATTGTACACACTTTCAAGTCAATTCAGCTATATGGCTCATTCATGTATATCATATAACAAGCCATGTATGTGCGCAGACTAGCTACGTAGAATCATTGCATTCCCTGACTAGCTGCAGTCGAGTGTGCGTGGCCGCTCTCCTTGGTCAGCATAGTCAATTGTTGGCTCTTGGCTTTATCTTAATTTCAAATTCACCATTCCAATATAACTAGCTGTGTTTAACAAAAAATTGTAAATTCCAGGCATATAATCTGAGTTGTTGACAAGCAATGCAACGTTAATGAGGGACTGACTAGACTACGGAAAAAGGTAAGAACGTGGCACTCGAGAATAGATGATCACTGGCTAACAACCTATTGCTTTCTTACGGTAACTACCGTTAGCTAACTACAGTGTCGATTATTATAACTTGCTAAGTAGCTACCTACTGTATCTACTTTCATATAGAAAGTAGCTAGTTACTAACTAGAAACATTTGACCGTATTATTAGTTGGATAGTCTCCCTGCTGTGTATTCGCAAAGAAGCGAATCGTTAGCTACAGTAGACAGACAAAGGTCATTGACGACGATGGATGGACGTCCATTTTACGCCACTTACCGAGGTAGTTTTCCCTGTGTTTATCGCCTTTCACGTCATCCCAGTTGAATTGGTCTTGCCCTCCCCTTACACCCCCAGATCTCGAGGCACCAAACATTATTTTAGCGTTGAATAAAGACGACGAAAGCTTAGTTTACACGTTAGGGCCTCTCGATGTCCATCCGGGAAGTTTCCTTCTGGCTTTTCTCTCCCACGTCCGCTTACGAAGAGAAAGCGTGCACCTAGATGATATAGCAAGCGATGGTTAGAAGCATGGATAGAAACCTTCTCCGTGTTTTGAATAAACGGAGTTAGCTAGCTAAAAAACTAAGAACGAAAACCACACGGTTGCCAACTGTTCTGTGTCTCGCGTGTTTGTGCGCCGATCATCTGCGCGCAAATAGCTTGTTTTAGCTGGGGGCGTTCATTACGCACAGTTCGTAACGCTGAATCTGCAACCCCTGTAAAATACTTATATTTAGTAATTCTATTATTTCTGCTTATTGGGTTGGATGTAAATTTTCAAGCGGTCTATGTATCACCGGTGTGTGTAAACGCTCACAAAAATACGACAGCGTTTTCTCTTTGACTGTACTCCACTGGTAAATGAACGATGTACTCTCGTTTCTTTTGGCTCCTGATGATGACGTCGAAACACAATCTATATAATGGCTCTCACGCGGAATGAGACAGAAAAGGGTGAAGACCACCGACGTATAATAAGTACGGAAAAGACGCCTTGGAGACATTGTAGATGTATACGAGGTATTTATCCAGGCTCTTTTCAGGTAGGATGATCATATATTATTTTGACCGCTAGTCTATGAACTATTTCTCAATAGCCTGCTGTTTTCTTTATCATCACTGAAGCGAGCAGGTCTGTCACACAGTCTTGGTCAATCCTTTTTCAGGGCGTTATTCTGTCCCCAGGAAATATCACTTCTTATTTACTGTAAACTGTAGATTCTAAAATACTTTAAATATAAGGTCAGGTGTCCTTTACCTCAAAAATACAAAAATATTGATCTTGAGAGGAAATGTTATGAATTTTGAACAGTTTTTCAGTGGATGTAGGCGTTTTTTCCATGTCCCCTGGTGTTATTCATCAATTTCCACGAGAAATATAAACCATAAAATATTAAATCTTTCTTGGTTATTTTATAGTCCTAGTTAAAATACCTTTCATCAATAACGTTTTTTCATAATTATTGTATTTAAGATTTTCTGATATCACTTTCCACCCTGTTAATTTGTTGTTAATCTCCGTTTAAGAAACAACCCCTTCCTAAAATGACACCACATTCAGGAAGTGTCATAATTTATTTGGTGGGAAAACAATGGTGCAAAGCTAAATACATATAAACACTGTTTTATCTGTTTTAAAGTCCTGCTCAAATGTTCACCATTATACTATCTCAATCTTCCTCACTCACAGAGCTATGGCTAATTTAGGCTCCACATTTAAATTGCTATACTGTGGTTACTTTACCACCATGGCCTATTTATTGCCTTATGTTCCTTATCCTACCTCATTTGCACACATTGTATATGTTTTTTTTTTTTTCTACTGTATTATTGACTGTGTGTTTGTTTACTACAATGTGTAACTATGTGTTGTTGTATGTGTTGAACTGCTTTGCTTTATCTTGGCCAGGTCGCAGTTGTAAATGAGAACTTGTTCTCAACTTGCCTACCTGGTTAAATAAAGGTTAAATAATTTTTGTTTTTAATTCCCACCCTGTTAAAATCCACCCATTTAGGATCATGCAGCTAACAGGTTGGAAAATACACCCCAGCATTTTTTTAAGTGCCTGAGCTTCGCCAACATGTTATTCTGTAGGTCAAACATGTCCTTTTTCTGATAGAATACAAAAAAAATATGCTTTTCCACAAAAATTTTGCTCCAATAGGCACCGCATAGTAGGAATGACTCAGCTGTCTAATTCTCTGTCCATTTATGTTGAAGTTGAAATGTCTTGTTTACATCATCATCATCTATCCTCTCCCACACAGCTAACCTGCTAGATTTAGGCTATAGCAGTAAGTGGTGCCTAAATTAGGTATCAAGTCTATTATGGCTTGATATCTTATCAACTTGGATGTTTCTAGAAAGCTATGAGTTATAATAGGGGACAATATGGGGAGAAAAGGAAACTGATTGTTAGTACAGATTGGATCTGGTTTGGCAGCTTTTGCCTTTTTACTGTTTAATGGGAAAACATTTTTGGCCTAATTTTAACCGCATAGAATAGGGGTGGAAGACCTTTTTAGGTAAGAACCTTCTCATGCAATATGCTTTAGATCGGGGATAGGCAACTTTGATGGGGGTGGCAGCCAGAAAAATCTGAACTCATCATGGTGGGCCGTAGTGGCTTGATTGTCTGCTTACCCACATCCATACCCACACATGCATTCAAAGTATGATTGCTGATATGTGTATAAAATTGAGCACAAAGCCATGCAATCTCCATAGACAAACATTGGCAGTAGAATGGCCTTACTGAAGAACTCAGTGACTTTCAATGTGGCACTGTTATAGGATGCCACCTTTCCAACAAGTCAGTTTGTCAAATTTCTTCCCTGCTAGAGCTGCCCCGGTCAACTGTAAGTGCTGTTATTGTGAAGTGGAAATGTCTAGGAGCAACAATTGCTCAGCTGCGAAGTGGTAGGCCACACAAGCTCACAGAACGGGACCGGTGAGTGCTGTAGCGCATAAAAATAGTCTGTCCTCGGTTGCAACACTCACTACCGAGTTCAAACTGCCTCTGGAAGCAACGTCTGCACAAAATCTGTTAGTCGGGAGCTACGTGAAATGGGTTTCCATGGCAGAGCAGCCGCACACAAGCCTAAGATCACCATGCGCAATGCCAAGCGTCAGCTTGAGTGGTGTAAAGCTCACCGCCATTGGACTCTGGGGCAGTGAAAACGCGTTCTCTGGAGTGATGAATCACGCTTCACCATCTGGCAGTCTGACAGACAAATCTTGGTTTGGCGGATGTCGTTTGGTGAAGGCCCTTTCCTGTTTCAGCATGACAATAGCCCCGTGCACAAAGCGAGGTCCATACAGAAATGGTTTGTCGAGATTGGTGTGGAAGAACTTGACTGGCATGCACAGAGCCCTGACCTCAACCCCATCAAACACCTTTTGGGATGAATTGGAATGCTGACTGCGAGCCAGGCCTAATAGCCCAACATCCATGCCCAACCTCACTAATGCTCTTGTGGCTGAATGGAAGCAAGTCCCTGCAGCAATATTCCAACATCTAGGGGAAAGCCTTCCCAGAAGAGCGGAGGCTGTTATAGCAACTCCATATTAGTGCCCATGATTTTGGAATGAGATGTTCAACAAACAGGTGTCCATATACTCCATATACTCATGTAGTGCATCTTACCTGACTGAGCACTTTGTTATCACAGGCTGCAGCTGATTAGAAAACACACTAATCAGTAACAGCCTAATGAAATTAGGAGCCAACTGAATTCACATGATGAAAGGTTGGTCACTGTCTGGCAAAGATCGATCACATGCTGTGGAACAGTGGAACGCATATATAAGGGTTAACCTAAAGTCAACCTAATGCCAAATCTGTAATGGCATGCTCGAATCACATGCACCTCGTTTTCTGTAACACGTGCTTTGTTTACACAGGCAGCCCAATTCTGATATTTTTTTCACTCATTTGTCTTTTGACCAATCAGATCTGAAAAATATCTAATGGGAAAAAATCTGATGTGATTGGGCAAAAGGCCAAGTAGTGGAAACTATTTAGGAATTGGGCTGCCTGTGGAGACGTAGCCTATAGCCAATTTTTCTGTCACGTTTGAAAAGTGGTGCCTTTAGATGTTAGGCCAAGCCTATAAGATGTCCCTATGTATGGTGTCATTGTAGACCCAATTGTTTTGAATATTTGCTGTACAAGCTAACTTGTCACCTTCTCTTGAATTGTACAATTTCTGGCTCTTATTCTGACTGCAAGGAAGATCTGAACCTAGCGAGAAGTGGTTTCTTATTTGACTGGATGTAGCCTAAACCACTCTTATAGTCTATTTTCTGTCCACATGTTTTTTTGACAACAGTCTGACCCTCTGCATCCCAGCGTCAACCCCATGACTGATTCTGACTTGGAAAGGAGCTGTGAATTTGTTTGTGGTTTAAACATTCAAGAGGCGGCGGAGAATGAATGCCTCTGTCACCTGCAGCTGTCAGGCTACACGCACTGAGTTTTTTGTTGTTGCAGGGGGGTGAGCTCAGGTCTGATTAGCCTATTACAAAAGATAATCATTTTTAAAATGGACATGAGCTTATATGGGATCATAGACTACATGGCTGTTATAACGAACTCCTTTTTCTGCAGACAACTCTAGTTCCTTTAAATTAGCATCTGTAGATTTATGAGGAGGAGGCAGCAGTTAAGTAAAGAATGACATGTCATCCGCATGGAGTGTCTTATTTTTGGACATCTAACCAAACCCACTGATACATTACTTTTCAGTAAGTAGCCTAAAACAGTATAGACTAGCAATGTATAAATTACATGGTCGTTTAAGGTGCAATGCTATTTTGTGGAATGAAGAGGCATTTGTCATTTATGAGATATGCCTTTTAGGTCTAGTTATGTTTGCAGTGTTTAATAGTAATGAAGTAGACTGTTGCATGATAATTAATTTATTTTGTGTTTTGCATGATTCGTTTATCATTTCCACAGCCTAGAGACAACTGAAAGAAGCTGTCAATATCTAGACTTTGTCACGAGCTGCTGGGCAGGGTTTAGGCTACTGTGTAAATCACTGAGCGGTGATTGGAGGGAGCAGTGATTTAGTTCCCTATGTTTGTACAGTGCTCAGTCTGCTCCCACACACACACCACAGACTGACACACCCGGGTCCAGTATATAATAGTGCTGCTCATCAACTTGCCAATCCAGTCCTCCCACATCTTTCTGCTCTCCCTCACTCACACGTCTACTGAAAGTGACAAGGTAAGGAGGAAGAGGGACTTTATTTAGCCTATATATATGATCTAGCCTATATGATTAACAACTAAAGATAAAGATCATTCTGGAATAGGATAGGTTTATAGGATAGGTCGTAAAAAAATATGATTGTAAAGCTGTTTTGTTTACTTATTTAACTAATTCCAAAATAGTCTATCATTGCTATTCTCACTGTCATTATCTCTGTAGTTGACTCGTCTGATGGTTTTTAGTACACAAGCTAAATTGAAAATGAAATAACTCCACGGTATGTGGTTGTTCCTCTTTCAGATTGTACTAGTTTCAGTTTAGGCATATTAATGGAACATTTGCTGAGTATTTCTAAATTGGACAACACATACAAAAATAGCCTCGGCTACATCATAAGAAACAAGTAAACATTTAGCCTAGGATCATACTGATTTTAGTCTTTTTAAATGTATTTGCTGGTAAAAAGTAATTGCAGACAGTGTACTGAAAGCACTTATGCCTTGCAATCAGAAGCAGCAGGGTAATTTTAGGCACTCCAATTAGTAGATGGTGCCGTGGTAACGGCCTAATGGGACTTAATAACCGCTCTAGCTGTGTTGGTCCTACTAGTCTTGTTGGAACCTGTTTTGATTGCTTAGGATGTTTACTACAGAATCACCTTCTGAAATGATTTTTTTCCCAAAAGGCAATTAATCTGTTTGTTCCATGTTTTATGGGATGCTTGGTTCGTTAGGTCAGTTTCATATTCATCCCTATAGTGTATTCCTTAGACCAGGCATATGACACCTAGCCTCATATGACACCTATCCTCGTACTACAGGTGAACCATTTATGTAAGCTCACGAGGTCAGTGTGGTAGTACCAGCCTATACTACACCACCTGTCAGATCTTTTTCAATATAGGCTACTTGAGATTGTACCAGTTTCATGTGAGTAAAGGATAGGCCTAGGTATGTTCTTAATCTGTCTGTTTCTCCTCATGACACCAGTTCCAACCATTTGTGTAAAATGATCTTTCCGGTTAGTTAACCACCACACCCAGTGGTGTGTGTGTTCTTCTTATCTCTTCTAACCCTCTTTTTTTTCTCTCTCCCCCAGCTATGTCAGGACCCAGGCCAGTGGTGCTGAGTGGCCCGTCGGGGGCTGGGAAGAGCACGCTGCTCAAGAAGCTGCTCAAGGAGTACGAGGGCATCTTTGGCTTCAGCGTCTCACGTAAGTGTGCTCTGCTCCAGTCCCATGATAACTTTGTAGAATTTCAGGGAGGTGTCAGTTACAGAAATAAGATATCCAATTGTGTGCTCTCATCCGTCAGACACAACAAGGAGCCCTCGTCCTGGTGAAGAGAATGGTAAAGGTAGGTAGGGTTTTTAAACTCCCAGGATGGATGATCTTGTTCCAAATCTCTTTAATTAGCTTCAACCACCTATGCTGTCCACTGTGTCCTATTGGTTTCAACACCCAACCTTTTAACATGCAACTGTTGTTGTGTTCCAGATTACCATTATGTTACTAGGGAGTATATGCAGGCCAGCATCGACAAAGGGGAGTTCATTGAGAGCGCAGTGTTTTCCGGGAACATGTACGGGACGAGCAGGGCCTCCGTGCAGACCGTCAAGGACAAGAACCTGATCTGTGTCCTGGACATCGACATGCAGGGCGTGAGGGCGGTCAAGACGACAGACCTCAACCCCATCTACATCTTCATCCAACCTCCATCCATGAGCATCCTGGTGAGAGACAGGCAGCTTTATAACACTGTTTACCAGGGCCATTTTTGTCTCGTTTTACTTTGAAAGACTTGATATACCATATTGAATGTTGTTTATAAACGTGTAATATGGTTATAAACCTATAATAACTCAGTCTGGGATTGTGATCCAAAGATAAACCCCCTGACTTAATTAATCTTCTGTCATTGGTAATTTTAGGAGAAACGTTTAAGAGACCGAGAGACTGAGTCAGAGGAGAGCCTCCAGAAACGTTTGCATGCTGCTCAGGTGGACATGGTGATAAGTGAGTCTGATTCTGGAGAGACTTTGGGCTAAAACAGAGTTGTATGTTTATAAATGAAATGTTGAAAAATTGTCTAAAACTATTTCCCCTATCTTTCAGGCAAAGATCCTGGCATATTTGACATTGTCATTGTCAATGATAGTCTTGATGATGCCTATGGGAAATTGAAAGATGCTCTTATTGAGGTCAGTTGGTATCGACATGACATAGCTGGATATGATGGACTGGACCATACGCACCATTTAACTTGTTGAAAACCAATTAGTCACATAATGTGTATTGCTAAATCCTTAATAGATCTTTGTCTGTGTTGAATTTCACCATCACCAAAATGTCATCCTCAAACCTACTTTCTTTCTTAAGGAAATCAAAAAAAGTCCAGAAAATCAACTTGTCTTGTTAAGCGACGAGAAGCCTGACATCCATCCCAGCCATCCTGGCCACTCCTTACAAAATGTCAGCCCCTCTATTCCAATCCTGAACATTCCGAACTCCAGACAACACCCCTTGCACCTAACCACATACGGTAGCCTTTTGAGTGTGCACCAAGAAATAGCCTATGTTTTTACATATTTGGAAGAAATAGGTAGGTATTAAGATGATAAAAAAAAACTGTAAGTAGAGGTAGTGGACTATTTAGCTTTACTTACTCATTTGCCACAGTTTTAGTTCTTTTATCCACAAAGAAAAACACTCCATTAATGGTTAACCTGTGACTGAGATGGTCCCTAATATGTTTTTCTTCTATGTTTACTGCATACACGAGTTTCTGCCGCCATTTTGTTTCTCGTCTGTCCATTTAAAAGTTTTATAGCCCCAAAGCATTAACTGTGTTCTGTCTACTCTTCAACAACAGAAGGCCATAATAAGAAGGCTCATTCCCACTAATGGCAGTGTTGTAGTAGTACTCAGTCTTGTCTCAGTGTTGGATACATTTGTACTCCGTCTTAACTCAGTCTCGGACCAGCCGAGATGAGCAGAGTAAAAAAACTCATAATTATCAGCTTCCATTCAGTCAGCGCATAAAACTGTTTCTCCAGGCCAAATGTATACACTCCTTTCTTGAAACATGAATATCTTAACAGCTTTTATATCTATTATAGACATGTTTTCTCAGTGGTGAACCTATAGGCCTTCAGTGTGTGACAGGTTAGTACAGTGGAGAACCTATAGGCCTTCAGTGTGTGACAGGTTAGTACAGTGGAGAACCTATAGGCCTTCAGTGTGTGACAGGTAGTACAGTGACCAACTATAGGCCTTCAGTGTGTGACAGGTTAGTACAGTGGAGACCCTATAGGCCTTCAGTGTGTGACAGGTTAGTACAGTGGAGAACCTATAGGCCTTCAGTGTGTGACAGGTTAGTACAGTGACCAACTATAGGCCTTCAGTGTGTGACAGGTTAGTACAGTGACCAACTATAGGCCTTCAGTGTGTGACAGGTTAGTACAGTGGAGACCCTATAGGCCTTCAGTGTGTGACCGGTAGTACAGTGACCAACTATAGGCCTTCAGTGTGTGACAGGTTAGTACAGTGGAGACCCTATAGGCCTTCAGTGTGTGACAGGTAGTACAGTGGTGAACCTATAGGCCTTCAGTGTGTGACAGGTTAGTACAGTGGAGAACCTATAGGCCTTCAGTGTGTGACAGGTAGTACAGTGGAGAACCTATAGGCCTTCAGTGTGTGACAGGTTAGTACAGTGACCAACTATAGGCCTTCAGTGTGTGACAGGTTAGTACAGTGACCAACTATAGGCCTTCAGTGTGTGACAGGTTAGTAAAGTGACCAACTATAGGCCTTCAGTGTGTGACAGGTTAGTACAGTGGAGACCCTATAGGCCTTCAGTGTGTGACAGGTAGTACAGTGGTGAACCTATAGGCCTTCAGTGTGTGACAGGTTAGTACAGTGGAGAACCTATAGGCCTTCAGTGTGTGACAGGTAGTACAGTGGAGAACCTATAGGCCTTCAGTGTGTGACAGGTTAGTACAGTGACCAACTATAGGCCTTCAGTGTGTGACAGGTTAGTACAGTGACCAACTATAGGCCTTCAGTGTGTGACAGGTTAGTACAGTGGAGAACCTATAGGCCTTCAGTGTGTGACAGGTAGTACAGTGGAGAACCTATAGGCCTTCAGTGTGTGACAGGTTAGTACAGTGGAGAACCTATAGGCCTTCAGTGTGTGACAGGTTAGTACAGTGGAGAACCTATAGGCCTTCAGTGTGTGACAGGGTAGTACAGTGACCAACTATAGGCCTTCAGTGTGTGACAGGTTAGTACAGTGACCAACTATAGGCCTTCAGTGTGTGACATGTTCGTGATTCTGAAAGGACAGCAACCATAATACCAGCGCACTCATGTATGAGAGTGCAGTGTTTTTGTAAAACACAATATGTAGCAAGCTAAAATACACGGAGCCTAATGTTAGCTAGTTAGCTACACTAACTAGCTGCTGACTGACTTTTCCCCCTCATTGTTTTTCATTGGCCCTTCACAGCTAGAGATGCAGGTATCATTTGGTTAACTAGCAAGAACTTGAACAACTGTTATACATTTAGCAAATCTCTTGCGTTCGCAAATTCATTCTGGCAAATGGGTCGTTTGTATAAAGGCCTACTGTAGCTCTGATTGGCTATAGCGCACCGGTCTGTGTAGACTCCGGTCCTGGACAAGACCGATGTTTTTATTCAGTTTTATTTACTGCAGTGTCTATTAGTTGTCCAAACACACGGCTGCTTTCCCACTCTATATTGTTATGGAATTTTCACAAATGCCTTAGTATACGTAATTCCCAAACATTCTAAGAATTTATGAAAACGTGAAAATGACCATATCTAAGTGGTTGCTTGTCAGATTTTTTTTAAAAGTGTCATTCTTTTTGGGGGCATATGTGAACACATTTGAGTAAGATTTCATGTTCCTAAAATGCTGTCAGTTACACTTTAAATGCAACAATGTTTCACACACAAGCTGTATTTCCCTTCAGCATGCATCTTTTCACTATTCTGAATGTCTAAAGAATCCATATGTTGTTAAATATGAACACAGAAATACTGGACATTATGGTGGTGATTTGACCAAATTACAATCATGGTCTTGAATTGGACTCGCATTTTTCTGGTCTCGGCCTTGACTCTCTATAGGACCCCTTTTCCCCCTCCCGGTCTTGACTCTCTCTAGGACCTCTTGTCCCCCTCCCGGTCTTGACTCTCTCTAGGACCTCTTGTCCCCCTCCCGGTCTTGACTCTCTCTAGGACCCCTTGTCCCCCTCCCGGTCTTGACTCTCTCTAGGACCCCTTGTCCCCCTCCCGGTCTTGACTCGGACTCTATTTGCTCCGGTCTTGGTCTTGAATTGGTCTCGCTTTACAGGGTCTCGAACACAACACTGACTAGTGGATAAACCAATTTGTTCAGCAAGAGTAGACACTGGTATGGTATGTTCGCAAATGTCATTGCTGTTCTGTTTCTGTCCAGCAGAAATGTCCTTAAACCAGTTAGTGTGGTTGTACAGAGATGCATTGGTTGTCATAATGGCCACAGCAAGGTGCCATAGCCAGAAATGTGAAGAGGAGAAAATCAATGGTTCTATTTTTTATGTTGTTGCCTTTTCATTCTTTTTAAAAGAGGGATTCTTGACCCATAGTAGTTCGTCAACATAGGGCAGCTAACAAACAACCACAATGCCAGGTGCTTGGGCACTAGCTAAGCACAGGCTAACTCTGGCTCTAAGGTAATCACACAGGGAAGCACCATACGTATTACAGCTGATCTCAGGAACTTACTGTAGCCTAGCTGCTGTTTGCTAATGATCCTAGTCATCTTGTGTGTGAAAATATCTGTTTGAAGTTTCCCTGTTTTACCATACTGATACAATTATGATAAAGTACAATATTCATTCACTAATAAAAACAAAGGATTGCTATTTAGTATTTACAATCATGATGGTAACCTCTGTATTACAAAGTTACATTTCTGGAGACCACAACTCACGGTGACGTAGTCTAACCCCTAATATATTTTTGTTGTTTTGACAGTTGTATTGTACTGGTGTAAAACTTTTGTATTGTATGTTTCATTATTTTACAATCTCACCTGTATTATAATGATATTCAGTTGGCCTTTTTTTGGAAAGAAAATGTTTGAATGAGAATGAAAGAGAATGAATATTATGTAAATGGAGCAAATATTGGCTCTGTCCTCAGGAGAATATAGAAAAGCTTAGAACCAAGCACACAGAGCATCTGCTTTACTTGAAACGTTACATTGAATTCCACAAAACGTCTTTGTTCAAGGCAGCCTTCTAAAAAGGCCACACTTATTTATTTTAAGTTTGTAGTTTAACATGTTTTCCATTCAGAACCCAAATTCAGTTCATTGGTAACTAATATGACATACTCTGGCCCATGACTCTTAAACTCCATAGCTTCTTGTCCTCTGTATTTGATCTCCCTTTGAACAATACATTCCTTCCTTTGCACAAATTACTTATTGAAACATATTTATTTCACTTTTTCACTCTAAACAGCTTTGTAATGGTGCAAATGTTATACCCCTGCTTTGAATGTGTCATCTTTGGCCAAATATTGACAATTTACCCAGCCTTCAACAAGTCCTTGTTTTATAATATGTATTTGTAGTAACATTTTCTGTATTTTACAAGTGTACTCAAGTAAATTTAATAAAACTGTTTTGCCTTGATATCTTTTTATTTTATAAGCGTAGTGATCCTGTTAACTTTACTGAAAACGGACAGTGATTTGCTGACCAGTATGGCAGAATGGTTGAAGTCCAAGCACCTGACCTGAAATATATAATCAATGGTTAGAGCTACCATTGTTGACTCCCAATTCTGACTAGTATTTTTTACTTTTATAAGTGAAAGATTCAATGTACAGTGAGGGGAAAAAAGTATTTGATCCCCTGCTGATTTTGTACGTTTGCCCACTGACAAAGAAATGATCAGTCTATCATTTTAATGGTAGGTTTATTTGAACAGTGAGAGACAGAATAACAACAAAAAAATCAAGAAAAACGCATTGTGAAAAATGTTATAAATTGATTTGCATTTTAATGAGGGAAATAAGTATTTGACCCCCTCTCAATCAGAAAGATTTCTGGCTCCCAGGTGACTTTTATACAGGCAACGAACTGAGATTAGGAGCACACTCTTAAAGGGAGTGCTCCTAAACAGCTTGTTACCTGTATAAAAGACACCTGTCCACAGAAGCAATCAATCAATCAGATTCCAAACTCTCCACCATGGCCAAGACCAAAGAGCACTCCAAGGATGTCAGGGACAAGATTGTAGACCTACACAAGGCTGGAATGGGCTACAAGACCATCGCCAAGCAGCTTGGTGAGAAGGTGACAGCAGTTGGTGCGATTATTCGCAAATGGAAGAAACACAAAAGAACTGTCAATCTCCCTCGGCCTGGGGCTCCATGCAAGATCTCACCTCGTGGAGTTGCATTGATCATGAGAACGGTGAGGAATCAGCACAGAACTACACGGGAGGATCTTGTCAATCATCTCAAGGCAGCTGGGACCATAGTCACCAAGAAAACAATTGGTAACACACTACGCCGTGAAGGACTGAAATCCTGCAGCGCCCGCAAGGTCCCCCTGCTCAAGAAAGCACATATACATGCCCGTCTGAAGTTTGCCAATTAACATCTGAATGATTCAGAGGACAACTGGGTGGAAGTGTTGTGGTCAGATGAGACCAAAATGGAGCTCTTTGGCATCAACTCAACTCGCCGTGTTTGGAGGAGGAGGAATGCTGCCTGTGACCCCAAGAACACCATCCCCACCGTCAAACATGGAGGTGGAAACATTATGCTTTGGGGGTGTTTTTCTGCTAAGGGGACAGGACAACTTCACCGCATCAAAGGGACGATGGACGGGCCATGTACCGTCAAATCTTGGGTGAGAACCTCCTTCCTCAGCCAGGGCATTGAAAATGGGTCATGGATGGGTATTCCAGCATGACAATGACCCAAAACACACGGCCAAGGCAACAAAGGAGTGGCTCAAGAAGAAGCATATTAAGGTCCTGGAGTGGCCTAGCCAGTCTCCAGACCTTAATCCCATAGAAAATCTGTGGAGGGAGCTGAAGGTTCGAGTTGCCAAACGTCAGCCTCGAAACCTTAATGACTTGGAGAAGATCTGCAAAGAGGAGTGGGACAAAATCCCTCCTGAGATGTGTGCAAACCAGGTGGCCAACTACAAGAAGCGTCTGACCTCTGTGATTGCCAACAAGGGTTTTGCCACCAAGTACTAAGTCATGTTTTGCAGAGGGGTTAAATACTTATTTCCCTCATTAAAATGCAAATCAATTTATAAAATTTTTCACATGCATTTTTCTGGATTTTTTTGTTGATATTCTGTCTCTGTTCAAATAAACCTACCATTAAAATGATAGACTGATCATTTATTTGTCAGTGGGCAAACGTACAAAATCAGCAGGGGATCAAATACTTTTTTCCCCTCACTGTAATTGAAGAGGATATAGACTAGAGGAAGACAAAGCACAACCATTTACATTCGGTGATTGCATTACCAACCAACCCACACATTCACCAAGAGTGAATAAAACAACAGGCTGATCAGTTCATCAGTTGCAATTTAATTATTTTGGTATATTAAACACTCTGGGAGCCCTCCAAAAAAAAAAAACATAATTCCATTAACTATTCATTCTCTTAACTAAACATGTGCAGGCAGTCAAAACCTATATGTAATTTATGTTGAATTTCTTACACAAAGTTAAACATTCAATGCTTTTACAAGACGTTTAAAATAACATAAAAACAAAACATCACTCTTACTATGGAAAGCGGTAATTCACTTTTTAAAACAATATATTGCAACAAAGTTAATAAATCCAGTGTACAATGGCTCACTACTAACTATGCAACTGTGCTCTCACCTGAACCGAATGTGACAAGATTAATATTAACCCTATCAGTCCCGCGACCCGGGCAAAAATCGTCTTTTAATGTATCTGACTTTCATTTATCTGCATGTCCAGCCCTTATATTTAGCCTCACAGTGGAGTGTTTCACCATGTTCTTTTCAGGATGACCAGGGCTACAAGTAGAACACAAAACTATTTGACATAAAACAGTTGCATTCATGAGTTTTATTGACAAACGTCAATTTAAAAAAAATCTGCCAAAGCAAAAACCTGATCAAATGAATTTATATGAATGCTGTAAGTACAGAAAACGTATGCTCACTGGGAAATGACAACTGTTTGGATTTTGTGTGAGCCACTATGTGAGCTTATTATAGACACTATGTCCTGGGATTTCCTTTGATCTTCTATGTAGAAGAACCCCTTACCTTCTAACGACTCTTGAGTAGGTTTTGAGCGTCATAGTTACGTGTTCGTGAGAGTCTCACCTTTTCATAAATATCTTTGAATAGTTTGTAGCTCAAACCATTCAGACTCTACATACGTTTTTGTAAAAAGACCCAGCCCAGGGCCCCTTTGGAATCCGTCTCACAAACACAGCTCTAGCTCAGCGCCCGTTAATTACACAGACTAATGGTTGGTATCTACGGATATAGAAGAAAGACAAATCCAATGGTTCTACCCAGAAGTCCAAAACGCGCAGGCGTTACAATGGGACTCATTGGGTTAATTAAATTATGTCAATCAGATAAACACGCAAATGGGCTTTCAAAAAGCTAATACATAACACGCGGTCTATTTTCTAAATATAATTTATTACATTTACCTTAAAGTAATCACAAATACATTATCTGAGGTCAATCTACTTTTTATTGCTCTCAAGAAACTGATAATGAAGTGCCTTTCTATAAAACAAATGACCCAGTTCAAAATGAAATATCCTATATAGGTCTATGTTTTGGATGTATATAACCTAAAGTAAACAGAGACCCTTTATACGAGACCTGTATAACACAATCATAGACCTATATCATTCCACAGTCCACACCACAAGTGGGTAAAATACAGTTAATGTAAAAGAATCAGCGCTGCACAACATGCAACTGCCCATCTAGAAATGCTTTGAGGACAAGACAGCCCAATATGAAGTACAATTCAATGATCCATGTATCAGTCTTTAATCTGGCTTTCTTGTATTCTCAAGCAGACAGTGACTGCTGTTGAAAGAACATCGTCAATGTTTCACACAAACCAGCAACGTCGGTAATCAATGCTCTTTTATACTTATTTTGTACTTCTAGCAATCTTGTCAATGTTTTTTTATTGGATAATATTATCCCAGAATAACACCTTCTCCATAACATTTCAAATCGGACTGCCCTTTTGTTACTGAAGTCATTGGTTTGGTAAGACAAACCTTTTTCCTTTCACAGGAGTTAGTTAGCCTATACGCTACAAGTCAAGGTGGATATTCCTTGTTCGTAAAACTTCAGAGACAACACACAGAAAGAAATATAGTACTGTACTGATGTTCTCCTACAGAACATCATGTTGACATTCAAAACATCTGTCACCTGAGGGTAAAGCAGATGGAATTGTTTTACTTTTCAAATGATGTCAGTCCATGTTGCAACACTTGCAATTATTCTGTATTTTTCTGTACATCAAATAGTCAAATATGTGGCAAGCAAGGCAACAATAAATTGAAGCCTGGATAGTATATAATGGCGTTCGGAAATCATTTAGCCTAAACAACATATCCAACCCCCTTTTGACCAAAACAACTGACTTCCTGTGTCTGCATTTGACTTTCAGATGGGTTGCTTCAAAATGGAATGATCCGCCATTTGCAATAAAATGCAAGGTTAGAATATGCTTTTTAACACTTAAGTAGTAATGTTCCCATTTAAGACTAAAACGGCTATTGTACGTATCACCAATTAACAAAAATCTGCTTTGTTCTAATCCAGCAACTGGTTTTCACACACTAGGTTATTGGTTTTGATATGGGTTCTTGCTAATCTGAAGAGTGACTGGCTTGCCCACTGACGTGTAGACTTTGGTTTTGTAGCTCTGCTGCCCTCCCTCCACTCTCTGCACCTCAGAGCAGTAAGCAGGCTTGACCTCTTGCTTGGCGTGGCTGACCTGGATAAGAATCTCTCTCTCCCTTCTAGACTGGCCTCCGCTGGGGTGGTGGTGGTGGTGGTGGGGGGCAGCCAGGGAGAACATGCTGCCTAAGAGGTACTCTCTAAAGCGGCTGAAGAAGCCAGGGCTGCGCCTCCCCCTGGGCACCACCACAGGCCTCCCCACATTAAGCAGCACTGGCTGGCCCACGACAGAGCCCCCAATCTCCCTCTGAAGCACAGAGATCTCACAGGGTCCCTCGGCAGGGGAAGACCTGGCGTTGGAGGAGCCGTAGGTCTCCCCCTCCCTGGGAACATAGTCCTCCAGGTCCTCCAGGGTGAGAACGCCACCGGCCTGGGTCAGGGTATTAGGCTCCAGCTTCCTGGGAGGTTCCATGTTGTCATCATCATCTGGTTCTGTGACAAAGGCCTCTTGCTGCTCCTCTAGCCAGGCCTCATCATGTTCATGGTCGTTAGAGATTAGAACAGAGGAGACCTCACAGGCCTCTCCACTGAGTACAGGGGTGACCTCAGACCCAGCCACGTTCTCATCCTCCTCCTCATCATCCCAGGTTATAGGCTGAGCCCCCTCCAGCTCCGAGCAGTTCTGCAGCTCTACCAGCTTGTTGTTGGAATTGTTGGTGTTGGGGTTCGGGGACCTCCGTGGCCGGGTGAAGGAGGGGGTGTTCGCTCGCTCCGACCCAGCTGGGGAGACCCCTCTTCTTCTGGATAGCCTGGGCGACTTGTTGACCTTGTACTCAATGATTTCCTCTACCTCTACCCACCTGTTCTCTGCGGCCCGGGCCCCAGCACCCCCCTCGGGCTCCGTGACGTACAGGGTGGGGATGGTGGTCTTCCTGCTGGCAGAAACCTGCCTCCTTTGCCTGGCTGTGCCAGTGGGGGTAGTGGGGAGATCTGGGGTGGTGGTTTCGGAGCGGTTGAACCCAGATGGAGACACGCCGCGACGCTTCATACGGGTGTTCTTCACCACCGTAGTTATGGTCTCCTCTCTGGAAGGGGACACAGCACATAGGGTGTGAGAGAGGGACAGACCAGAAGGTACACTTAAAAAAAGGTTATATCTAGAACCTAAAAGGGTTCATTGGCTGTCCCCATAGGATAACCCTATGAAGAACCCTTTTTGGTTCCAGTTAGAACCCTTTTTTCTAAGAGTGTATTGTATGCTAGGAATAGCACAGAAGGTATGAGAGACAGCAGACACTTGCTGGCATGCTGTTTTCACAATAGGCCTACATAAGCAAGGTGTTAATTAGCGTGTACACGCACACACACACACACGCACAGAGCAAAGTGGAGTCTTGTCTACTCATACAAACATGTCATGCAATGGTACATGAGGAACCTTGGAAGTTATATTTGGCGTTGAGCGAGCCCCTCTTACACTCAGGGTTTAAATACTGCCTGGCCATGCATGCAGAGGCCTACGAAGGACACACACAAGTATGCATGCTTCTTCTAGCCTGAATCATAACCTGGTCACACTTACATGATGATGGTTTTCTTTGGTGTTTTAGTCTCCTGCTCAGTGACTAGAAGGAAAGCAAGACGGAGCTAATGGAGTTAGCCAGATACATTGATAGCTAATGTCAAGTCAAAAAGACTACATCATCTAAATTGTTGATGAACTGATGCTTCATCTTTTCCTTTGAATGAACGTGGCTTATGTAAATGAAAGCATACATTCGCTGCATTTTAAGGACCTGGTAAAAGAGGTAAATGATGAAACTAGTGCACAACGGTATGTGCATGAATGGGAATATTCCTACCTTCGATGGTGATTGCCTGCTCTCCTCTCCTAGCCACAGCAGAAGGAAGGCACAGATCAACTGCACACTTAGCACTGCCCAGTCGATTGGACAACTGGGATGTGCAGGGAGGAGAATACATTAGGCTTACTGAAACAATGGCTTCATCTTATCAAGGTAATGTCTCATGAAAACAATCCTCTTTGGAGGATGCCAAGCATCCAAATAATGTAACTACTGTTACATCTTACTACTACTGTGTACTGGATCTCTCATTTTTCTTTTATATTGATCATTCACAAGTGCTACACTTAGGTTGGCAGCAGCTATTCTTACGAGGTGCAGTCCAATGTTTTACAACTGTATGGAATGGTTTCCTGGACCCATATTAGGCTAGTCCTGGATTAAGAATCCCTATTGAAAGTACATTTCAGTCCGGTACTAGGCTTTATCTGGCTGGGAAACTGGCCCTATTTTCTTTAGCTGAGAGGTGGTGAATTAAAGGCCTACCTCACACTCGTAGTGTCCCAGGTCTCTCTCCGTAGGGCCTTTAATGACCAGCACCAGGACTCCACTACGGGACTCAGTGTAGGTCTGATACTTCTCCTGGTCAGTCAGCAACCTGCCCTCTTTGAACCACCTGTTCAGGGACACACAGAAAATGACATTTTCAGATAATATGAATTACCTTACGCATACTTATTTATTAGCTTATACAGTTGAAGTTGGAAGTTTACATACACTTAGGTTGGAGTCATTAAAACTCGTTTTTCAACCACTCCACAAATATCCACAGTTAAACGAGTCCTATATCGACATAACCTGAAAGGTCGCTCAGCAAGGAAGAAGCCACTGCTCCAAAACTGCCATCAAAAAGCCAGACTACGGTTTGCAACTGCACATGGGGTCAAAGATTGTACTTTTTGGAGAAATGTCCTCTGGTCTGATGAAACAAAAATAGAACTGTTTGGCCATAATGACCATCGTTATGTTTGGAGGAAAAAGAGGGAGGCTTGCAAGCCGAAGAACACCATTCCAACCGTGAAGCACGGGGGGTGGCAGCATCATGTTGTGGGGGTGCTTTGCTGCATGAGGGGCTTCAAAAAATAGATGGCATCATGAGGTAGGAAAATTATGTGGATATATTGAAGCAACATCTCAAACATCAGTCAGGAAGTTAAAGCGTGGTTGCAAATGGGTCTTCCAAATGAACAATGACCCCAAGCATACATCCTAAGTTATGGCAAAATGGCTTAAGGACAACAAAGTCAAGGTATTGGAGTGGCCATCACAAAGCCCTGATCTCAACCCTATAGAACATTTGTGGGCAGAAAAAGCATGTGCAAGCAAGGAGGAATGGGCCAAAATTCACCCAATTTAGGAGGAATGGGCCAAAATTCACCCAACTTATTGTGGGAAGCTTGTGGAAGGCTACCCGAAATGTTTGACCCAAGTTATACAATTTAAAGGCATTGCTACCAAATACTAATTGAGTGTATGCAAACTTCTGACCCACTGGGAATGTGATGAAAGAAATAAAAGCTGAAATAAATAATCTCTACTATTATTCTGACATTTCACATTCTTAAAATATAGTGGTGATCCTAACTGACCTAAGACAGGGAATTTTTACTAGGATTAAATGTCAGTAATTGTGAAAAACTGAGTTTAAATGTATTTGGCTAAGGTGTATGTAAACGTCCGACTTCAACTGTATATTAACAATTAAGAATGGGCAACATAATGAGCACAGTAGGAAGAAACAAATGGCACAGTCCACTGTCACTCAAATATTGTCCGTTTAAAGAGCCTAGGAAACAGGTGTGGTGTAGTGTACCTGATCTTGGGTCTGGGGGCGCTCTGGATAGTGCAGGAGAACTGAGCATCCTCACCAACGATTAAAACAGCATTCCTCATCTTGTTCACGAAACGAGGAGGCACTACAACACACACAATTGTTACTCTTGAAAACAGACTTATTTTGTTATAAGATTAACATTCCTCCTTGACAATTTAGATTCTTGGAATTGTAGATTCTTTCCCCAAAGCAAAGTATCAATCACTTTTACTGTTGACATGTACACTGAATGTACAAAACATTAGGAACTCCTTCCTAATATTCAGTTGGACCCCCTTTTGCCCTCAGAAAAGCCTTGATTTATTGGGGCGTGGACTCTACAAGGTATCGAAAGCGTTCCACAGGGATACTGGCCCATGTTGACTCCAATGCTTCTCACAGTCGTGTCAAGTTGGCTGGATGTCCTTTGGGTGGTGGACCATACTTGGTACACACGGAAAACTGCTGAGCATGAAAAACCCAGCATCATTGCATTTCTTGACACAATCAAACCGGTGTGCCTGGCATCTACTACCATAAGCCGTTCAAAGGAACCTAAATCGCCCTCTGAATGGCACACAATCCATGTCTCTATTGTCTCAAGGCTTAAAAATCCTTCTTTATCGTGTCTCCCCCCTCATCTACACTGATTTGATTGAAGTGGATTTTACAAGTGACATCATTAAGGGATCATAGCTTTCACCTGGATTCAACTGGTCAGTCTATGTCATGGAAAGAGCAGGTGTTCCTAATGTTTTGTGTACTCATTGTATGTCAATGATTCTTATGAGTAGGGTCTGGGTGTGTGCTATGTTAACTTTCAAAGTTCAAGCCTAATGTTGGTGTCATTTCACCTCTGTAATGGAGACTGACCTTGGACAGTGATTTTCCCCAGAGTGCTGGCGTTGCCTGCTGTGCTAGTGGCGAAGCACATGTACTGTCCAGAGTCATCAGCTGTCATGTTGTCCAGGATCAGGGTGCAGGAACCGTCAGGGTCCTCAATGATGATGTGGTGAGGGTCGGCCTTCACTGCACGACCGTCTGTCATCAGAGGAGGAAACAGTTTAAACATAGGAGACGTTTCTACCTCAAAAACATTAACAGAGTATGGGCTATGCAGACAAAAACAAACATGCACTGTATGCACAGCTATTGCGTGGTTTTGCACAGTGGTCTCACTGGTGTGTCTCTTACCCTTGTACCAGGTGACCACAGGTTTGGGTACTCCAGTAACCTTGCAGGCCAGTTTCACCGTCTGTCCCAGCTCCGCAGTGCAGTCAGCCAGAAGCTCATCAAAGTCAGGCATACCTGGACAGATAGAAGGATGTATTTACACATCAATCAATCTTGAGTGGAGAGATGACACATTTTCTGCAATTACCGATTAAATTATAGTATGCAATTTCCTAGTATGTAAAAAGTACTTGTTTGATAGTAAAGGTTAGATCACAATATGCTATGTCAAACTATGTCTCTGTTTGTCTACTGTGTTTGTCAGGTAGATCTGAGTGAATGTGTGTGCCTATGTGTGCATGTACTGTGTGTGTCGGGTGGATCTGAGTGAATGTGTGTGTGTCAGACTCACTCCAGGCGGGCATGGTGTAGCGCTGCTGCAGGTCCCTGAGGTCTCGCAGCCAGGAGTTCTTGATGATGACGGTGCGAGCCTGAAGCGTGTACTTCCTGACAGAGTCCTCACGCTCGTGCCAGATCTCAAAGGCCCGGTCGTCACCCTCCACTGTCTCATTCACATCTATGTTGTTCAGCTAGGGAGGAAGACAGCCAGAGAAACAGTAGTTATCCTCAAGACTAATGATTGACTTTATTTATTTATCTGTTAGGAAATTCTTTCTATGTCATAGGAAGTGTGACATTGATGATACATTCTCTCCAGCAGCAATAATCTATTTCTATGCCAACTCTGAACAACAGACTGGAATTGTCTGGTATTTAGAGTTGACTCATTCTCTAGTGACTTGTTTCAGTGGATAGACATGCTGAGGTACATCTGGAGTTTTTAGAAAGAGCAATAAACAGAGTCTTACCTTCATCATGTTCTTAAAGACGTAGCCCTGGGTGTCTGTGTTGGTGTCTCTCTTGGATTTGCAGATGATGACATAGTTTTTGAAGAGGAACGCGTGTCGATGGTGACCTCTGGAGGAGGACCTTACCCCAGGCGCACCCTCCCACACCATGAAGGGTCCCTGTCACAAAACACAACACTGTCACATAGGCTACAGACTCAAACAAAATGAGTTGAAAATCTTCAAGAATATGGTCGTATTCACTCGCCACTAAACGGAAGCCAATGGATTTTGGTTATTCACCTGTCTGATGGGCTCCCCCAATACATCCAGAGTGGCAGGGTAGTTCTCTATCATGGAGACGTGGTGTGTGTTCTCTGAACGCTGAGGCAGTGATGAAACCATGGCATAGGCCTCCTCCAGCAGGCAGCAGTTCTGACCGTTCCTGGCCTTGTTCCTGATCAGCTCCTACAGTCACAGAAAGGGACACAATGATTTAAGACAATAATAATAACAGTAATATTCAAACAAGATTTTATAACATAAAAACATATGACAATTTAGGCTCTGGTGCATTAATTCCTAGTGTGTGAACAAAAACAAAGAATACCCTTTTACAGCATTAATCTCTCACCTTGAGCAAGGCCTTGTACTTCTGGATTCTGTCCAGAGGTTTCTGTAGGTAGGCGTTGATGCTCAGTACAGGACCTTCAGCAGGGTCGGCACTGGCCTGCTCTTTGTCTGTGTATTCCTGTGACAAAGACAACAGGGTTTAGAAATGTGGCCATTACTAGCCTTACATCAGTCAGCCATCATAATCACAAAGATGACAAGACTTACACATTAATGACCATTTGTGCTAACAGTATTTGTGAAGGGTTCACTTACCTTGAAGAAGCGGTGTACGGTCTTGTCACTGATAGCGTCCTCTGCCTTTTGCTGGCCTACGAGGTACTGGAGGTATTTCTCAAAGCCCTCGCCACTCCTCAGGAAGCGCATGGCCACGTCGTCATCAGTGTCGCAGTGGCTCAACTTAGGGAGCATGGACCTGCACATCACACAGTATGGGGTCAATTCATTCAGCAGCTTTGTGAGAAATGTAATTATTACTAGTATATTTAAGCAATAAACCCAGAGGTGGTGTGATATATTTAAGCAATAAGGCCCGAGGGGGTGTGGTATATGGCCAATATACCAAGGCTAAGGACTGTTCATTTCATTCACACAATGCAACACAGAGTGCCTGGACACAGCCCTTAGCTGTGGTATATTGGCAATATACCACAAACCCCTGAGGTGCCTTATTGCTATTATAAACTGGTTACCAATATAATTAGAGCAGTAAAAATAAATGTTTTGTTATACCCGTGGTATACCACGGCTGTCAGCCAATCAGCATTCAGGGCTCGAACCACCCAGTTTATAATGGCCAAAATATCACGGGTAAGGGTTGTTCTTACGCAACCCTTAGGCATGACGCAAACCCCAGAGATGCCTTATTGCTTTTACAAACCGGTTACCAAGATAAATAGAACAGTAAACAAATATACTGAACAAAAATATAAATGCAATATTCAACAATTTCAAAGATTTTACTGAATTACAGTTCACATAAGGAAATCAGTCAATTGAAATAGGCCCTAATCTATGTATTTCTCATAACTGGGAATACAGATGTTCATCTGTTGGTCACTGGTACCTTAAAAAAAGGTACGGGCGTGGATCAGAAAACCAGTCAGTATCTGGTGTGACCACCAATTTTCTCATGCACGCCACACATCTCCTTCGCATAGAGTTGATCAGGTTGTTGATTGTGGCTTGTGGAATGTTGTCCCCCTCCTCTTCAATGGCTCTGCGAAGTTGCTGGATTTTGGCGGAAACTGGAACAATGCCGTCGTACACATTGATCCAGAGTATCCCAAACATGCTCAATAGGTGTCTGGTGAGTATGCAGGCCATGGTAGAACTGGGACATTTTCAGCTTCCAGGAAATATGTACAGATCCTTGTGACATGGGGACATGCATTATTATGCTGAAACATAAAGTGATGGCGGTGGATGAATGGCGCAAAAATGGGCCTCAGGATCTCGTCACGGTATTGATGTGCTTCAAATTGCCATAGATAAAATGCAATTGTGTTTGTTGTCCGTAACTTATGCCTGCCCATACCATAACCCCACCATCCCCATGGGGCACTCTGTTCACAATGTTGACATCAGCAAACCGCTCACCCACACAACGCTATACACGTGATTTGCAGTTGTGAGGCAGGTTGGACATACTGCCAAATTCTCTAAAATGATGTTGGAGGTGGCTTATTGTAGAGAAATTAACATTCAATTCTCTGGCAACAGCTCTGGTGGACATTCCTGCAGTCAGCATGCCAATTGCACACTACCTCAAAACTTGAGACATTTTATTGTGCCCAGCACAATGGTGCACTTGTGTAATTTATTAAGGATCCCCATTAGGTGCTGCCAGCTACTCTTCCTGGGGTCCAGCAAAATTAAGGCAGTCATATACATATTAATATTAAAAATATTACATGACATTACATTACGTTTAATCAGCTTCTTGATATGCCACACTTGTCAGGTAGATGGATTATCTTGGCAAAGGAGAAATTCTCACTAACAGGGATGTAAACAAATTTGTGCGAAATTTGAGAGAAATAATGTTTTTGTGCGTATGAAAAACTTTGGGGATCTTTTATTTCAGCTCATGAAACATGGGACCAACACTTTACATGTTGCGTTTATATTTTTGTTTAGTGTAATTTTATGTCACACCTGTGGTATATTGTCTGATATGCTGAATGCTGTTTCATCTGTTGGGTTCTGACTTTTAAACTTGAAAATATTAAATATCCTTATTCATGGTGGATTCACTTAGTCAGTCTATGTCATGGAAAGAGCAGGTGTTCCTAATGTTTTGTAATGGTATGGTATTATTTAATGACAAAACATCAATGCAATAGAACCAGCTAGGTGATTTCTGAAGCATATATACAAGTTAGGTGATTTCTGAAGCATATACGCAGGCCTTATAAAGGGTTTATGAAAGCTTAATTAAGCCTTAAAAGTTTAAGTTTGTTTAAAGACGGGCCAAAAAAACAGTCAGCGGTACTTACTCGCTATGGAAGGCCTTGATCTCATTGATGTTCCTAAATATGGCCTCCTTCTGGCTGGTGACGTCAGATGGGGTGTCAGGGCTCTCCACTTGCTTGACGTGGTGGGAGGTGAAGAAGTCCATCTCTTTGACAAACTCTGCCTCACTGTTGATCATGTCTTGAATCAGTTGGCTGAGGATGATAGAGCATTGTGGTTATTATGGGGTGTCATTGAGTGTGGTTGTGTTTCTTGCTCGAGCATGCAGAGCCGAATCCTAACTATCTTCTTCTTTTTTTGTACATTCATTCTCGAATCAAATCAAATGTATTTATAAAGCCTTCTAACATCAGCTGATGTCACAAAGTGTTGTACAGAAACCCAGCCTAAAACCCCAAACAGCAAGCATTACAGGTGTATCACGATGATTTGTGTGAAAGTCAGAGTTGCATGACAGTCTGATCTCAGTTTAAGTTTTGGCCCTAATAGAAGAGAGTGTGAGAAGTTCTAGAAGTTCTAGACTCACAGTAGTCTCTTCTTGTACTCTCCTTCTGAGACCTCTTCTCCACCTCCCTCTGGGATGTCACCAGCAACATCAGACAGCTAGAACACAATAGTTTAAAATAACATTAAGAACACAATAACATTGAACTAAAATAGGGTCAAGAGAGTAGAGAGGTCGATGTATAATATTGGTGCTAAAGCAATTACTTGGATCTTCAAACACACCTTGAGTTTTTTATCCAGATAGGCAGGTGAGACCCAGCCTTGGCGGGATGGAGTGGTTTTGGTGGGTTTGGTCCGGACCAGCCATTTGAGTGGATGTGCCGAGTCCAGAACCTCAACATACTGGCCCTCCTTAAGGGAAATGGTATCTTTGTTGGGGATGGTGGGGTTGTAGTCAGCCGTAGCCACATAGATGTCAAACATCTGTAGAAGGAGTCGAACATCAGACACAAAGTCTTGTCTATAAGAGCTTACATTTGTAGAATGACTTGGATGAAAAAAACATAATTTTATTTATAAGAGATTTGCCCAGAACTGGGTTTGCTGGAGATGCAGGCCAGTTGAGGCCCTTTTCTGCACTAGGAGCTGAAAGGAATAAGTCAAGTAAGTAGTCTGCAAATCCAGTCCAAAATATAAGGGAAAAAACTTCAGAGTCATTAGAGAGGACCCAGTATGAGTGATGTGATACTGAGGTGTTCCAAAACAAAGAACCGGAATGACAGATCCTTTAATATAGTTCCATACCTCTCCCCTGGCATCAGGGTCGTCAGACTCAGAGGAGGAGTCAGCGAGAATGGAGCCGGGGCGAGAACGACCGTGGTGTGGTGAGGCGGAGGGTGTCTTGGTTTCGTCGTCACTATCGCCTCCCGGGACACGTAGTGAGGCTGGGGCAGCGAGGGGGACGGGTTCAGAGGGAGACAGCCAGGAGAGCATACAATACACGCACACCTCAACGTATCACAGTATATACAAGGTAACTGCCAAAATAAAGGAAACACCTACATTAAGTGTCAATAGTATCCCTCATTTACGCAAGTGTTTCCTTTATTTTGGCAGTTACCTGCACATAGGCCTAATACTGTACACACATTTACAGAGAGATGGAATTGGCCACTGAAACCTCCACAGACCACCTGGAATGTGTAGCTTTGGCTTCTTGACCCGTAAAATAAACATTATCACTTGCATAACCGTTTCTTTTAAAGTTAGCACAATGAATTATCAGAAGGTTAGCTAAGCTACACATTAGTGCCATCAACAGTTTCTCTGCTACTGCACAAGTTATTTGATTAAATAGTTTTCACTATTACAAACTAGTTAGAACACTAGATGCATGCATAAGAAAGATACTGTACAAATAAGACGTGGGGTCTTAAGTTGTGTCCATACATGTCTGAGTGCAGGCTTGTATTCCAGCTATATGCTATGCTGAGTATCACTTCAAAGCCATTTGAATCATTTGCTCGGGTAACCACTGCTTTGCCAAGACACAACTTCTACTAATGCATCAAATAAATATCATGGAGCACAAAAACAGAAAGGGAGAGATGTTTGACCACGTATATATATTCTTTGTTATACTGAAATGGCAGAAGAATAATGGAACTGTTTTGATGATAGTTTTGTCCCCCACTATACAATGGAATCTTGACCATTTTGTTTCAAAATGTTTAAATGTGTCTTGAACTTTGAATTACTGTATGTTAATGTCAACTCCACAAGTTGTCCCCGCCGGTGATAGCCAAGATATTCTTACTGTTGTGCAACACGAACAGAGGGACATCCTTTTATAACCCCTGTTTCATGCCAAGTAGTACTCCTCTTTTAAATTCAATCAATCCAATCCATGTCAGACAGCTAGAGACAGATGCAGAGAGGAGGACATAGAACATAAGAGGAGACTCACTAACTTGTGTAAAAGATGTGTGGTTTTTAGTGAGAGTAGCTGAGATCTTTATGTACTGTGGATACATACTGGAGGCTATGGGCCATGATTTCATCCACTGGAGCACTTGATGGTTCTGTGTGCTGTCTGAATAACACATTAACGATTGGATGAGAGAATGTGAGTGAATGAATGGATGGATGGAGGGCTGAAGGATGATGAAATGAAGCAATGACAATCCATATCTGTTGGTCGTAGGGGAGGACAAGGTGTAAGAATCCACACATTGCTCGAACACAAGCAAAACAAGTATTAGTGAGTGAGAAGAAAGAGATCAAAGCATAATTAATTATATGAACATAAAGAAAATGGCGAGCAGCAAGAGGCAACGTGCATGACCTTTTCTTTGAGCTGTTCATTCTTAAAGCCTGCATAAAGCTCTATTAGGAACTGACATATCCACAGTCGCAGTGGTGTAGCTGTATCCAACAAACGCTGGTGTGTTAGTTGGCCCTTTGCCTGATGGACTGCATGTTGGATGATAGTAACTTGTCATAACATTACATAAACTGTGAAACTGTGATGAAGTGTTATGACAGATAGCTTATAGTGTTTATGACAGCATTACAAAGGTAATGTAGATATACAATTCGAATTTAGACTTGATCAATGGCAGTATTAGAGACATTATATATATTTGATTATGCTAAAAAAACACTATAAGAACCTTCTCTGCATTACCAGAGACAAACAGATACCAATGTTTTAGCCTGCAATAAAAGCACACAAACTGTACAATACACCAGGATGTATTTGACTGTTATATACCCATTTCTCAAATATTAATATTACATTACTTTAATCTATTCTATAAGTAATTATAAGTAACATGTAAAATCTAAATAAATGTGCATCAAATCACAAAGTGTGTTTACTTGATCTTAAATCCACACAAAGAGTGGAAGAACATTTCTTTAAATCAAAGAAGAAAAAGTTCTAACTGTGCTCTATTTTGGAGCTTTGATGGAACAGCCTATGACACATTTTCACTCACCTTGGCTGATCTTGGCAGATACCATTTCTGTGATCTGGGAGGTGAGCTTCATAAGGAACTCTTCTGTTCCAACTTCACCTAGATACTGCATTTTTCCTCTGCCAACATCTGCTTCTGGAGGGCTGATAGTAATCCCCAGAGGGATTTTGGTCTCTTCCTCTGGCCGTGGTGCTACAACAGAAAGCGGATAATACATTAGGAATGCTTCACATTAGAACTTTCTGTCCGCCACGCATATACTACATGAATCTATATTATGTATGATTAGAAAAGCATGTGTCAGTATGTCTTGCTGTTTCCCTAATATGTATTGTGGACTCAAGAAATGCTAATGGGGATCCAAACAAACAAACAAACCAAGTACAGTATATCATTCAGTTTCTCACCTTCCTCCACCTCAAATTGGGCAGTGCAAATGGACTGTCCGGCCTTGTTGGTGGCGATGCAAGTGTATGTGCCTGCGTGCTTAGAGCCCACATCCATCAGGATGAGACTGTGTTGGCGCCCAGAGCTGGCCACCTTGTAGCCCTTAGTGTCTGGCTTGATCCACAACACGTCCTCAGCAGACTCCTCTTTCAACCACGTCACCATAGGGGTGGGAGAACCTTGGAGAGCAGACATATACAGTGGGGCAAAAAAGTATTTAGTCAGCCACCAATTGTGCAAGTTCTCCAACTTAAAAAGATGAGAGAGGCCTGTAATTTTCATCATAGGTACACTTCAACTATGACAGACGAAATTAGAAAAAGAAATCCAGAAAATCACATTGTAGGATTTTAAATGTATTTATTTGCAAATTATGGTGGAAAATAAGTATTTGGTCAATAACAAAAGTTTATCTCAATACTTTTATTATATACGCTTTGTTGGCAATGACAGAGGTCAAACGTTTTCTGTAAGTCTTCACAAGGTTTTCACACACTGTTGCTGGTATTTTGGCCCATTCCTCCATGCAGATCTCCTCTAGAGCAGTGATGTTTTTGGGCTGTCGCTGGGCAACACAGACTTTCAACTCCCTCCAAAGATTTTCTATGGGGTTGAGATCTGGAGACTGGCTAGGCCACTCCAGGACCTTGAAATGCTTCTTACGAAGCCACTCCTTCGTTGCGGGCGGTGTGTTTGGAATCATTGTCATGCTGAAAGACCCAGCCACGTTTCATCTTCAATGCCCTTGCTGATGGAAGGAGGTTTTCACTCAAAATCTCATGATACATGGCCCCATTCATTCTTTCCTTTACATGGATCAGTCATCCTGGTCCCTTTGCAGAAAAACAGCCCCAAAGCATGATGTTTCCACCCCCATGCTTCACAGTAGGTATGGTGTTCTTTGGATGCAACTCAGCATTCTTTGTCCTCCAAACACAACGAGTTGAGTTTTTACCAAAAAGTTCTATTTTGGTTTCATCTGACCATATGACATTCTCCCAATCCTCATCTGGATCATCCAAATGCTCTCTAGCAAACTTCAGACGGGCCTGAACATGTACTGGCTTAAGCAGGGGGACACGTCTGGCACTGCAGGATTTGAGTCCCTGGCGGCGTAGTGTGTTACTGATGGTAGGCTTTGTTACTTTGGTCCCAGCTCTCTGCAGGTCATTCACTAGGTCCCCGTGTGGTTCTGGGATTTTTGCTCACCGTTCTTGTGATCATTTTGACCCACGGGTGAGATCTTGCGTGGAGCCCCAAATCAAGGAAGATTTTCAGTGGTCTTGTATGTCTTCCATTTCCTAATAATTGCTCCCACAGTTGATTTCTTCAAACCAAGCTGCTTACCTATTGCAGATTCAGTCTTCCCAACCTGGTGCAGGTCTACAATTTTGTTTCTAGTGTCCTTTGACAGCTCTTTGGTCTTGGCCATAGTGGAGTTTGGAGTGTGACTGTTTGAGGTTGTGGACAGGTGTCTTTTATACTGATAACAAGTTCAAACAGGTGCCATTAATACAGGTAACGAGTGGAGGACAGAGGAGCCTCTTAAAGAAGAAGTTACAGGTCTGTGAGAGCCAGAAATCTTGCTTGTTTGTATGTGACCAAATACTTATTTTCCCCCATAATTTGCAAATAAATTCATACATTTTTTGGGGGATTTTTTTCCCTAATTTTGTCTGTCATAGTTGAAGTGTACCTATGATGAAAATTACAGGCCTCTCTCATCTTTTTAAGTGAGAGAACTTGCACAATTGGTGGCTGACTAAATACTTTTTTGCCCCACTGTAGATAGTGGGACTTGGGAATTCACATGGTGTATGATGAATAGTCTTATCAAACAGCAGTCTGTGGACTCGCATGCATGTCTGTATGATGAATGACCATATCCTTTATGGAAGCGTATCTCTCATAGAACGCGTGATTCTGGGTCTGCTCCTCTGACTTGGTCGACTCTCAGCCAAGGTTGAGAGATATACTGTACTGTTACTGCGGCTATAGAACCCAATTACTACATGCCAAAACAATCTGAAGTTGAAGTTGTTGTTTCTCTAGCTAAGCTTCACTCTACAATACAAAAACGTACAAGCATTCTTAGGCATGACACAAATTCCCAAGTTTATAATATGTTTTATAAACCGGGTGGTTCGAGCCCTGAATGAGAATTGGCTGACAGCCGTGGTATACCACGGGTATGACAAAACAATTACTTTTACTGCTCAAATTAAGTTGGTAACCAGTTTATAATAGCAATAAGGCACCTTGGGGGTTTGTGGTATATGGCCAATAAACCACGGCTAAGGGCTGTATCCAGGCACTCCGCATTGTGTTGTGCCTAAGAACAGCCCTTAGTCGTGGTATATTGGCCATATACTGTACCACCCCCCCACGGGCCTTATTAATTAAATATACCATCATTATATATGAGTTCAGTGTACAGTGTTGTTGATAGATACCTTCCACTCTGACAGACATGGTGACGCTGGCTCCCTGTTTCACCTTCCTGTTGCTGAACCTCTCCAGGAAGCGGGGCGGCACCAGAGGCACCTTTGGATCTAGGAAGTAAAACATGGGTGTAGAAAAGCATCATCACATAGCTCACAATTCAGAACAGGGTGACATGCTATAGGCAACAGCGCAAGCAGTAACGAATGAATAAATAAATGTATCAATGAATATTATAAAATCATAATTAAATACCGTGCTTCTCTACAGGCGTGAGCTCTCCTGGACCTGTTGAGAGGGTAACCATGAATTCTTCAGTAAATTCAAGAATGTTATGTTGTGTATACAATAACACACATCTCATAATGCAGACTAAATACATAATCCTAAGTAGAAGACAGGAATCCCTCTCAATATAAACCTTCAGTCATGAGTAGACCTACCCAGAACCAGCAGCCTAGCAGAGGAGTATGCTGTTCCAGCAGCGTTGCTGATGTAGGCAGAGTACTCTCCTGTGTCCTCCCTCTTCACCTCCAGGACTTCCAGGCTGTGGATGTCTCTCTTGTCCAGCAGCAGGATCCTGTCTGAGGAACGCAGCGGGTGGCCGTCCTTGAACCAGTACACCCTTGGACTAGGGAACCCTGGGAAATATCAACAAAGAGTCAGCAACTCACTTAGTTATTGACTCTGGGGGAAGAAATAATCAATTCCCTCCGACTTACCTGCCCTAGGGGCAGTAGTTTTTACACTGCTGCTACTCGCTGTTTATTATCTATGCATAGTCACTTCACAAATTACCTTGACTAACCTGTACATTGACTCGGTACCTGTACCCCCTGTATATAGCCTCGTTATTGTTATCTAATTTCCTTGAGTTACTTTTAAATTTTATTGTCTTTTTCTACTTTATTTCTTGAACTGCATTGTTGGTTAAGGGCTTGTAAGTAAGCATTTTGGCGCATGTGACAAATAAAATTGATTTGATTTTAGTGTTTACTTGGCTTTTTTAGCTGCTCTAGGGGTACTACCAGGTCTAGGTACACATGACTCTAGTTAATTCTTCTTAATGCAGAGGAGGTGGCGAGTAACCCACAGACCAACCTTTGACTTTCAGCTGCATCTTAGCGATGGGTGAGCCTGGGCTGACGTGCACATCATGGAGCTCATCCAGTACTTGTGGCATCTGCTCATCCTCTACCACAGACTCAAAGGCTTCTGTTTCCCTGCGGGGAGAGGATAGGAAGAAAGTAAAGCTGTCAGTAAAGAAGTAACATGACCAGAGAAACGTTTTAGGTACTATTAGGAATCAGGATTTCATTGTAAAGAAGGTTGCATTCAAAGTCAAAGGGCTTGTAAACTCTGGGTTGTCTCACTCACCTAGACATGTAGCCCTTGGCACTGATATAGGAGCCGGTCTCAGTGGCATCAGCTGCAGTTTCGTAGTCTGAGCTGCAAGACACTGAGGAAAGAGAGATGCATTACACAATTACTCTCAAAATAACGTGGATGAGGATATCCTATGCATACAGACAACCAACCAACTAAATACCCAAATAATCAACTAAATAAACAACAAAAGAACCAAAAGAACCAACAACAAAAACAACATAACTAACAAAATAACAAACAAAATAACCAACCTACCAATCAATATTACAGTGAGGGAAAAAAGTATTTGATCCCCGGCTGATTTTGTACGTTTGCCCACTGACAAAGAAATGATCAGTCTATAATTTTTATGGTAGGTTTATTTGAACAGTGAGAGACAGAATAACAACAAAGAAATCCAGAAAAATGCATGTGAAAAATGTTATAAATTGATTTGCATTTTAATGAGGGAAATAAGTATTTGGCCCCTCTGCAAAACATGACTTAGTACTACTTGGTGGCAAAACCCTTGTTGGCAATCACAGAGGTCAGACGTTTCTTGTAGTTGGCCACCAGGTTTGCACACATCTCAGGAGGGATTTTGTCCCACTCCTCTTTGCAGATCTTCTCCAAGTTATTAAGGTTTCGAGGCTGACGTTTGGCAACTCGAACCTTCAGCTCCCTCCACAGATTTGCTATGGGATTAAGGTCTGGAGACTGGCTAGGCCACTCCAGGACCTTAATGTGCTTCTTCTTGAGCCACTCCTTTGTTGCCTTGGCCGTGTGTTTTGGGTCATTGTCATGCTGGAATACCCATCCACGACCCATTTTCAATGCCCTGGCTGAGGGAAGGAGGTTCTCACCCAAGATTTGACAGTACATGGCCCTGTTCATCGTCCTTTTGATGCGGTGAAGTTGTCCTGTCCCCTTAGCAGAAAAACACCCCCAAAGCATAATGTTTATACCTCCATGTTTGACGGTGGGGATGGATTTCTTGGGGTCATAGGCAGCATTTCTCCTCCTCCAAACACGGCTAGTTGAGTTGATGCCAAAGAGCTCCATTTTGGTCTCATCTAACCACAACACTTTCACCCAGTTGTCCTCTGAATCATTCAGATGTTCATTGGCAAACTTCAGACGGGCATGTATATGTGCTTTCTTGAGCAGGGGGACCTTGCGGGCGCTGCAGGATTTCAGTCCTTCACGGCGTAGTGTGTTACCAATTGTTTTCTTGGTGACTATGGTCCCAGCTGCCTTGAGATCATTGACAAGATCCTCCTGTGTAGTTCTGGGCTGATTCCTCACCGTTCTCATGATCATTGCAACTCCACGAGGTGAGATCTTGCATGGAGCCCCAGGCTGAGGGAGATTGACAGTTCTTTTGTGTTTCTTCCATTTGCGAATAATCACACCAACTGTTGTCACTTTCTCACCAAGCTGCTTGGCGATGGTCTTGTAGCCCATTCCAGCCTTGTGTAGGTCTACAATCTTGTCCCTGACATCCTTGGAGAGCTCTTTGGTCTTGGCCATGGTGGAGAGTTTGGAATCTGATTGATTTATTGCTTCTGTGGACAGGTGTCTTTTATACAGGTAACAAACTGAGATTAGGAGCACTCCCTTTAAGAGTGTGCTCCTAATCTCAGCACGTTACCTGTATTAAAGACACCTGGGAGCCAGAAATCTTTCAAATACTTATTTCCCTCATTAAAATGCAAATCAATTTATAGCATTTTTCACATGCGTTTTTCTGGATTTTTTTGTTGTTATTCTGTCTCTCACTGTTCAAATAAACCTACCATTAAAATTATAGACTGATCATTTCTTTGTAAGTGGGCAAATGTAGAAAATCAGCAGGGGATCAAATACTTTTTTCCCTCACTGTATATGTTCTGTACTCACTGTCGACCCTGAGCTCGGCCTTGGTGGCAGCAATGCCGCTGGTGTTCTCGGCCATACATCGGTAGACGCCCATGTCAGAGGGCAGCGCGGTGGTGATGATGAGCTGGTGGCAGCCCTCCTGGTCCTCGTTGATCATGTAGTGGTCGTTCTCCTCCAGGAGCTTACCATCCTTGAACCAACGCACACTGGGTGGAGGCTTCCCGATTACCACGCAGTCAAAGCTGACTGGGTAACCTTCAGGCACGTCCTGGCTCTGCAGTTCAGTCAGGAAGACTGGGGCCGCTGGGGGAGAGACAGGGACAACCAGCTTCACTGGTATTCCATGTGGAATTCTTACTGATCAGGATTATCTATATATTTTATTTTGCAATTTGCTTTTACAGTACAACAATAAAAAGCACAGATATGAAAGGGTGTAAAGGCAGGCAGTACAACATGAGGATTAATGGATGGAAAGGATTGTATCAATACTAGAATGGAGTGGGTCAAAGAGAGCAAAGACACAAACATATTTAAAACTGAGGACTACGGCAGGGCAGCACAACATGAGGAAAAATGGAGGGTAAATATGAATAGAACGATAGAATGGATATATAGTGTCAATACTGGAAAGAAGTGGGTAAAAAGAAATTTAAGCAACCATTAAATTACAGCAAAGACAAACAAACACAAATGTTTGGAACAAAACTGAGGACACATGACACTACATCAAAACAAACATATCAAAGAAGACACACACTGACATGACTGAAATACAAACTGTTTGGACAAGAGAAAATGAACATTAGGTCACACACAAAGACAGTAAAGTTAATTTTGATTACTAAATAGAATGATAGACAAAATGACTTAGTATAACCGATAGAGATACATTAAATAACTATTTAATTCTATGGTATAATCTCAACATAAAACTTAATTGCATCTTATACAAGATGTAAAGAGAAATGTACTCTCTGGTTTTCATACCGGGGGCTCCTGTCATGAACGCAGGCAGCTGTTTCTCCTGTGTGGGTGTTGCAGAGCCATCTTGAGTGTATCCCATCTTCATGATGCGCAGCTCCACTTTGAGAGGTCCAGCCTCCTGGATGGTGGTCTCCACAGGGACCCCCTGGGCCGTGAACATCTCCTTGAAGCGCTGAGACGCCACCTGGGCCTCAGACCGCTTGTCGAAGCGGATGTAGATGTAGCGCTCGTCCTCGCGGTACGATTTGGGGTCGGGGGCCTGCAGCTCAGCATCATCATCACAGCTGACGAACGACTCCTCCTCCGACGTGGCCGGCAGGCGTGTGCGGAGGAGGCGGCGAAGCCGTTTGCTAGCCTGCCTCAGAGACTCGTCCATCTCGCTTTCTGCCGACGAGCTCTCCGCCTCGCTGTCGGCACTATAGCCCATGGTCAGGGGCCTCCTTCCAGATGCCTCCCGCGCCGAGCCCACCGTCACCTTGCCGCTGTGGGTGGTCACCCCGAACTTGTTGGTGACCTCACAGGTGTAGACGCCCGTGTCCTTGGTGGTTACGGCGGTGATGACCAGAGAGCAGGTGCCATCATTGTAGATGTCAATGTGGTGGTGCTTGCCGTCCGCCAGGTGCTCGCCATCCTTCAGCCAGCGCACCTTCTCTGGCTTGCCCTCCGCCACACACTCCAGGTGGATGGTGCCATTGGGTTCCTTGGTCTGATCCTTGAAGACATCCTTGAAGACTGGACGCATGTCCTTACGGGCTTTGTACCCTTTGAAGGCAGCCTGGATCTTTACAGCAGCATCCAGCAGCCCCTTTTCTTCATCCTCCTCATCACCGACCTCTGTGATGTCTGTGGTCTGTGCTGTGATCTGCTGTACTGAAGATGAGGTCTGTTGGACTGAGGTCTGTTGGACTGAGGTCTGTTGGACTGTGGTCTCCTCTTTCACCTTGAACTGTGCGTAGAACTTCTCAGTGGAGATGGACTCGGTCTGGTCACACACAGAGAGGGAGGACTTGCTGCTCTTCTTCAGGTAGGAAACCAGCGTTGGAGGCCTGGACTCGTCCTCAGAGCTGGTGTACAAGTTTGGCTCCAACACCTTCTTCTTAGGGACGATGACATGCTCTACAACCTTTTCCTTTTCTTTCACCTTCTGTTTCTCTGGTGCTTTCACCTCCACCTTCTCCTTCTCCGGGGCTTTCACACCCACCTTCTCCTTCTCCAGGGCTTTCACCTCCACCTTCTCCTTCTCCAGGGCTTTCTTCTCCTTCACTGCTCCCTTGGGTGTCTTGGGCTCCTTGTCCTCCTCATCAGGCAGCTCAGAGATGGAGTCGAGGGTGGGCTCTCGGCTCATGCGTCGTTTCTTTGCCAGGTCCTCCCACAGTGCATGGACGTCACCCTCGGAGGCAGCCTCAGGAGGCAGGCTGGGCTGGGCCCCCTCCTCCGACTGAACCCCATCTCCATCTACAACCAGGACACAATGGAATGTTATATGCAGCAAAGGGACACCTCTACAGTATAGCAGCCCCAACACACACACTACATTTATAAGAACTATGTTGATCAAGTAGTGACAAATACCCATGGGATTATTTTCTGATAGGAGTAGTGTGTTCATGCATACTTTGGAAGAATGAGCTCACCTCACACCATTACTAGCTGCTAGAACTAGAAGATAAACTTACCTTAACTTACTCTCAAATAACAAACACATCTCCACCAAGCTTCCAGTTTGGCTTGAGGAGAATGGCTTACAAGAGTCTCATAATAAATCAATGTGAGCGAATGGAACAGCAAAATAAAATTTACATGGTATAATATTCTGGTTTGCTTGGGCATGTGTACCTTTTGGTAGGTTGAGATTAAGGGAGCTTTCTGCCTCGTCTGAGGCCACACAGGTGTACACACCCTGGTCAGCAGACTCAAAGTCTTTAATCAGCAGCACTTGTGTCTTGCCCTCTGTGGTGACCTGGTATTTGACCCCATACTCCAGCTCCTTGTTGTCTTTGAGCCAGGTGACCGAGCTGCCCTCAGCAGAGAGCTCACACTCCACACGGGCCATCTTACCCTTCTGCAGGTCTGGACAGGCCAACTGCTGGGTCACTGACACTGGAGCCTCTATGGACCAAAACAATTGATTGACTGTTCGTTGATTTATTGATTGGTTGTTGATTTTTTTTTTTTTTTCTCCAATAGATGGGACACTACAGATACAATTCATGCCAATGGGAAATGTATTAGACTCTCCTAGGTTTTAAATGGTGTAACTAACACATACATGATCTAGGACTAGGTTATAATTAGGCTATTCAACATGCTGTGCTTGAGACAGAGACAAATAGAGATATCTATGTTTGGCTCAGGTGTGAGCTCATCATATAGCCAACTCACCCAGCTGAACGCTCTGAGGCAGCTGGACAGGTTCTCCTGTCCCAGCTCTGTTGATGGCTGCCACCCTGAACCTGTAGCCGCTCCCTGGGATGAGTTTATCCACAGAGAACTCTGTGTTACACACAGGCTCTGCATGGCACGGCAGCCAGAGGACACTGTCCGCCAGCCTCATCTCCACCCTGTAGCCCAAAATAGGGCTGCCTCCATCGCTGATGGGTGTGAACCAAGACAGGGTCACCGCCTGCTTACTCTTACTGACCAGCTCTGGGTCCTCCGGGGGGTCAGGCACAGCTATAAAAGGAGAGTGGGTCAGTGGTGGGTTTGAAGAGAGAGGAATTTGTATTTGTAATTATTAGGGATCCCCATTAGCTGCTACTTATATTACACAAACAAAATAGCATATAGCATTAGCACACCGCTACATATCTACAATACAAAATGTATAATAACATCATACAACGTTATTTCAATGTACGCGTGTAGAGTGCTATTGATTGTGTGTGTATGCGTATCTCTGTACCTGTGTGTCTCTTCACAGTCCCCACTGTTCCGTAAAGTGTATTTGTATCTTAAAAATATATCTGATATATATCTGATTCTACAGCTTGCATCAGTTACCTGATGTGGAATAGAGTTCCATGTAGTCATGGCTCTATGTAGTATTGTCCGCCTCCCATAGTCTGTTCTGGACTTCACAATTCTGGGGATTGTGAAGAGACCTCTGGTGGCATGTCTTGTGGAGTACGCATGGGTGACTCAGCTGTGTGCTAGTAGTTTAAATAGACAGCATGGTGCATTCAGAACGTCAACACTTCTTACAAAAACCAGTAGTGATGAAGTCAATCTCTCCTCCACTATGAGCCACGAGAGATGACATGCATATCATGTTAGCGCCCCCGTGCACTTTTAAGGGCCAGCCGTGCTGCCCTGTTCTGAGCCAATTGTAATTTTCCTAAGTCCCTCTTTGTGGAACGTGACAACACGACTGAACAGTGGTCCAGGTGCAAGAGAAACAGGGCCTATAAGACCTGCCTTGTTGATAGTGTTGTTAAGAAGGGTGAGCAGCGCTTTATTATGGACAGACTTCTCCCCATCTTAGCTAATGTTGTATCAACATGTTCTAACCATGACAGTTTACAATCCATGATTACTCCAAGCAGTTTAGTCACTTCAACTTGCTCAATTTCCACATTATTCATTACAAGATTTAGTTGAGGTTTAAGTGAAGGATTTGTCCCAAATACAATGCTTTAAGTTTTAGAAATATTAAGGACTAACTTATTCCTTGCCACCCATTCTGAAAGTAACTGCAGCTCTTTGTTAAGTGTTGCTGTCATTTCAGTCATTGTAGTAGCTTACATGTATAGTGTTGAGACATCCACATACAGTTGAAGTCGGAAGTTTACATACACCTTAGCCAAATACATTTAAACTCAGTTTTTCACAATTCATGACATTTAATCCTAGTACAAATTCTCTGTCTTAGGTCAGTTAGGATCACCACTTTATTTTAAGAATGTGAAATGTTAGAATAATAGTAGAGAAAATTATTTCTTTCAGCTTTTATTTCTTTCATCACATTCCCAGTGGGTCAGAAGTTTACATACACTCAATTAGTATTTGGTAGCATTGTCTTTAAATTGTTTAACTTGGGTCAAACATTTCGGGAAGCCTTCCACAAACTTTCCACAATAAGTTGGGTGAATTTTGGCCCATTCCTCCTGACAGAGCTGGTGTAACTGAGTCAGGTTTGTAACTGAGTCAGGCCTCCTTGCTCGCACATGCTTTTTCCATTCTGCCCACAAATTTTCGATAGGATTGAGGTCAGGGCTTTGTGATGGCCACTCCAATACCTTGAATTTGTTGTCCTTAAGCCATTTTTCCTAACTTTGGAAGTATGCTTGGGGTCATTGTCCATTTGGAAGACCCATTTACGACCAAGCTTTAAACTTCCTGACTGATGTCTTGAGATGTTGCTTCAATATATCCACATAATTTTCCTTCCTCGTGATGACCCTCCTGTAGGAAAGCACCCACACAATATGATGCTGCCACCCCCGTGCCCCACGGTTGGGATGGTGTTCTTCGGCTTGCAAGCCTCCCCCTTTTTCCTCCAAACATAACGATGGTCATTATGGCCAAACAGTTCTATTTTTGTTTCATCAGACCAGAAGACATTCCTCCAAATATTTCTCATCAATTTCTCTCAGCCAATCAGTAATTTGTGTAAGTGCTGCGCTTGTTGACTGTCCTTCCATATAAGCGTGCTTAAAGTCTGTTGTAAATTTGTTTACTGTAAAACAGCATTGTATCTGGTCAACAAAATACATTTCCAAAAGTTTACTAAGGGTTGATAACAGGCTGATTGGTCTACTATTTGAGCCAGTAAAGGGGGCGTTACTATTCTTAGGTAGCAGAATTACTTTTGTTTCCCACCAGGCCTGAGGGCACACACTTTCTAGATGGCTTAAATTGAAGATATGGCAAATAGGAGTGGCAATATTGTCCGCTATTTTCCATCCAGACCCCGGTAGCTTGTCATTGTCAATAAGTTTTTCACCTCTTCCACACTCACTTCTACGGAATTCTAAATTACAATGCTTGTCTTTCATAATTTGGTCAGATATACTTGGATGTGTAGTGTCAGTGTTTATTTCTGGCATGTCATGCCTAAGTTTGCTAATCTTGCCAATGAAAGAAATAATTAAAGTCGCTGGCAATATCAGTGGGTTTTGTGATGAATGAGCCATCTGATTCGATGAATGATGGAGCTGAGTTTGCCTTTTTGCCTAAAATGTCATTTAAGGCGCTCCAAAGCTTTTTTACTATCATTCATCTTTGTTTCATAGTACAATTTCTTCTTCTTTTTATTCAGTTTTTGTCACATAATTTATTAATTTGCAGTACGTTTGCCGTTCAGTTATGCTGACTTATTTGCCATAACTTTTGCCTCATCACTCTCAACCATACAATTCTTAAATTCCTCATCAATCCACAGGGATTTAACAGTTTTTACAGTCATGTTCTTAATGGGTGAATGCTTATTAGTAACTGGAATAAGACATTTCATTAATGTGTCAAGTGCAGCGTCTGGTTGCTCTTTATTACACACCACAGACCAGGAAAAATTCTTTACATAATCAACATGAGAATCACTACAAAACTTATTGTATGACCTCTTATACACTATATTAGGCTCAGCCTTTGGAACGTTGGTTTTCCTAGATATGGCTACTAGATTGTGATCACTACATCCGATGGATTTGGATACTGCTATCAAGCTAATTTCTGCAGCATTACTAAAGATGTGATCAATAAATGTTGATGATTTCAACCCTGTGCTGTTTGTAACTACCCTGGTAGGTTGACTGATAACCTAAACAAGATTTCTGGCACTGGTTACAGTTTGAAGCTTTTTCTTAAGTGGGTAGCTTGATGAAAGCCAGTCAATATATACCCAGAAAATATACCTCTCTGTTGATATCACATACATTATCAAGCATTTCACACATGTTATCCAGATACTGTTAGCACTTGGTGGTCTAAAGCAGCTTCCCACCAGAATGGGCTTTAGGTGAGGCAGATTAACCTGTAGCCATATTACTTCAACAGTATTTAACATGAACAGGAATGTGGTTCTGAATATAGGCCGCAACACCAGAGAATAGGAGAAAGAGAGACGAATGGATCTAACAGAACTGAGAATCACTTCCCTGGAGAAAGCTTATATTATTGATTTCAAAATGGCTGTTCAGACACTTACTGATGATGGTGAGCTTAGCCATGGAGATGGCGTCTCTGGCAGCGAAGGTGATCTCCTGTGGTGGCATGGCTGTGGCCTGTCTAAGCACCAGGTGGTAGGAGCAGCCGTCAGCCCTCATGCCCCAGGTGTCATCAGCCTTTAGCTCGGCTCCGTTAGAGTACCAGGCTACCTCCGCCTCAGGCACAGGCTCAGTCAGCATGCAGCTGAACTCTAGAGTCTCTCCCACCACAGCTACCTTATCCTCCAGACCACTCACCACATCCAGCTGCCAGCCTACTCACACAAAATCCATGTCATATAATGCCTAACATAAACTCAAGACTCACAATACTTGTTACATTTACAGAAACTAATGCTAGTCTCGTTTCCTATAGCAATTGCAGGCATATTCCCCTTATTTTCATCTGTAATATGTTATATTCCACCGATAGACCAGGCCTAAGACTTATGTTTCCAGAAAAAAAACAGAAACTAACAAACAAACTGACAAACAAACATAAGGGGATATTAATTGGGGTGACTAATTGACAAACAATTACTGTAAGTTGGACATTAATACTGTAAGTTGGACATTAATTAGGGTGACACACCTTTGACGTTGAGCATGGCGGAGGTTGTTTCGGTGCCGGCTTGGAAAGTAACTTTGCAGCTGTCTCCAACATGCAGATCCTTGAGCAGCAGGAGGTGGCGGCGTCCACTTTCGAAGGACACGATCTCCTTGGTGGGTGATTCCTTGACCGGCTTTCCCTCGATCAGCCAGCGGCAGTCTTTGATCTCGCAACGAGAGATAGAGCACTCGAACAGGGCCTCCCCGCCGTCAATGGTGTCCATGTTCTCCAAGCCTTGTAGGATTTCAATGGGTTTGGCTGTACGGTAGGAGAGGGGAGCAGGGAGAGGGCAGTTTACTGTAAAATAATAGCTTTGACTGAGAGGTGAGAATGTGCCATAAGACAAGCTGTTGTGAGGTTTTCAGGTTCACGGTGGCCTGTAGGTCAAGTGGATTTTTTATGCTATACACTTGCTGCTATTCAAGCGGAACCTCACAATGAAAACCTGCCAAAACCGCTAGACACACACACACAATGCATGAAAGTATCTGCCAGGGCCGTCAATGCAGTCTTTGGTAAATCTTACAATGCTTTGTTTTCTGATACCCATTTTAACACTAGGGCCATGAGTTTTTCCTGTGCATGTGACCTGACCACGAGAAATAAGGGCCCTATTTGATCAGAGTTTTTCCTGATCAGGTCTCATAGTTTAGAAGTCATGTACATTTATAATTTTGCGTTGCCTGCTAAAGAGGGGTGGGGGAAAAGATGGCATGAATTAGAGAATAAAAAAAAGACCTACTTGAAATCGCTATCTGCTGACCATAATTGAAAACAACATTGAACCTTTTTAAAAGTTCAGGGGAAGGGTAGAATTGCAAGGTGCTCTTTCCAAACGGAGAGAAGCTCACCTTCCACCTCCAGTAAGGCAACCACACAAGTCCCCTCTGCCTCACAGGAGTATGTCCCCCTGTCCTCAGTGGACACATGGCTAATGTACAAGCGAGCCACGGTCCAGTCCTGCTCCACTACCACCCTCCGGCCGTCAGGCTGCAATGGCCGACCGTCTCTCTTCCACTGGGCCTGGACCGGCCGGGAGTACTGGCAGATGAACTCAGCCGGCTGGTCCTCAGCCACCCGCAGGTCCTGCATCTCGCTCACCACCTCTACTGTGGGGTCTGAGAGTGGGGGCAGGGGTCATATGACAAGGTCATCATGACTGACATGCACTCTCTCGACATGCCAAAGAACAATACCTGGGCTTTATAAACACCCCAGTACACCTTGGAGTATTTTGATGTATATTACTTTGAAGTGAGTTAACTTTATTGATCCCCAAGGGGGAAATTTGATAAATGTTTTGAGTTGTTGGTGGTATCAGAGGTGACTTAGTATTTTAGTAAGCGTTGTATGCTGCTGTGGCAAGCCCTTAGAGGTGCCTTAATTAACAGTACATTTTATGGATGCAGCACTCCGTGGCCAAATATGCACTTAGATACAGTATGTGAATGTCTACTTATCTGTGACAGATGTTTTTGTTACTCCAAACTGAAGGGGGAGTGAAAAGCCCAATCATCTCAAGAGACAGGGGGAGATGGACACAACTACTGCCCACTAACCAACCAATGAGAAAGGGGAGATATGCCAGTGGGTGGATAGAGATGCCAGACTGACATGGCAGAGGTAGGAAGGGTTAGAGAGTTTTAGTGCTTGCAGGCTAGGGGCGGTGCAGTGCAGGGTGGAGGTGAAGCGAAGAGTGAGAGTAAGTAAGGGAAAGTGGCCGGCCAGGGTGGATGGGTGGAGCAGCACTGCCCTACACTGAAATTTCCAGCTACTGCTGATTCTATAGGTTGACATACAACAACAGCAAAGCTTGTTTATAGGTAAATTCTGTCCCACTGTACCCATAGAACTACATCAAAACTAAGAAAATACACAATGCACACTTTATTTTTGAATTGCTACCTGTGTCACACATCACTTATTATCAGCAATCATACATCCCACATACTGCCACAAAATAGATTACATAATATGTAATCTATTTCAATATGAATATATTACAGTAGGCAGATATGATTTCTATAATTGTTGGATAAGATACTATACTAGTACTATACTTAAAGCTGCAATATGTAACTTTTTGGGTGACCCCGTGCAAATTCACATATAAATGTGAGTCATAGATATGTCATTCTCATTGAAAACAAGTCTAAGAAGTGGTAGATCTGTTCTATGTGCGCTATTTCTATGCTTACCGTTCTCAAGTTTCGTTTTTGTATCTTTTACTTTCGGTTTTGTAAACCAGCTTCAAACACATTATTTTTGGTTATTGAAAATGCATTTCAAAGCACTTTAGATGGTACAATGATTCTCTACACACAAACTGAAATTAGGCGAACTATTCACATTTTTGCAACCAGGAATGACGGGCGCGATTTCTGCATATTGCACCTTAAATTATCAAAATATGTCCACCAGTCCTACTCTATTACAATTAGATATTCTGTAAACCACAACTGTTAAGTACCATTTGCCATTATTAGCTAAAAGTATAGATACACAATGGAACTATGGGTGTGAATCCTCATTGGATAACATTGCTCTTGTTCCATATTACTAAGAAACTGGTGGAAACATCCTCTAGTGCTGCACCATCTTGTATGTTTTGGTCTTATCAAAAGCATACAGCATTAAAACTCTCATTCTAACTCTATTAGTGAAATGTCTCAAATGTAGGCTCATGCATGGAAGCATGCATGGATGAGGCACAAAAATACCGTAGCTACTGAACTAGTCATTCCCACTACTGAATCAGGGAGCTTTGAACTCTTGAGGACACTGGCATAATACTGTCAAGATTAACATTAGCCTTGGATGGAAAGTGTGCAAATAGTAGTCTACTCTCAATGTGGTGAAAATGCTCTGGTGGTCACTTAGAGATAAATATCACAATTGAATATTATATCTAATCACACATGTGTATGTTGAGTATTATGAGCTTTGACGCTGCAAGGTCTGGAGAACAGCTGGATCTTTAGAAGTCACTCTCCTCCTCCTCTCAATCCCTTTAGTTCCTCCTCCCTGATACCTTTAACTAAGAGCTTGGCGTAGGACACCAGGCTGCAGGCTTTGAACGTGACGGTGCCCGAAGCGTCCGGGGCCAGGTCCTTTAGGGTGAGGGTGTGGACGTGGCCCTGGCTCAGCCCTATCTCGCTGGAGGGGCTGTCCTGGAGAAGGGTCCCGTCCAGCCACCACTGCACCTCCGCGGGCCTCACACCACGGGACAGCTGGCAGGAGAAGGTGGCCCACTCGCCCAAAAAGACATCGGTGCTCTTTAGACCACACACTATGAGGACTTCTGCCTCTGCAGAGTAGTGGAGATACAGTCAGACACTCAGCTACTGCCACTCACAGTCACACAACTCACCCCAAACTCTCACAATGCCAGCCTATGGACCTTGACCTGTCTGATTCCTCATTTAAACTTTGACTTTAAAAGGGAAAGCATCCTTGCTCACTTCATTGGGTTATTTATTACCTATGATACAATATACATTTTGTTCAACTAAATGTTAACCATCTGTTTTCAATCAAGACTGGAAACTGCCTATGTAAACAAATAAATCTTTTTAATTTACAATTACATCCTACAACTGATCATCTTTAACTTTCTGAAAAACATACAATAGCCTTTGTGGTTTCAACAAGTGTATCAGAAACTGTTAGGAATTCATTCCTTGATCCTAGAGAAATGAAGAAACGATACAGAAATGAACCCTTTCAGGGACAGATGGTGTAGTTGTGACATGGTACCTTGCACTGCCACCGACGCCGTGGTGAGCTGGTCTCCAGCGTCGCAGGTGTAGTAGCCATTGTCCTCTGGCTCCAGGTTACGAATGCGGAGCTCCTGAACGCAGCCCTCCTGCCTCATCTCATACTTCTTACCAGCCTGGAGGACCATGCCTCCCTTCCTCCACTCCACTTGAACGCACGCCTTGGAGAGTTCACAGCGCAGAGTGATATCATCGCCTTCCTGTGCTTCCTTGTTCTTCAGCTCCTTCTGGAAGAATGCCGGGGCACCTGGTGGAAGTAGGAGACATGGCATCAGTGTCAGACATGGTGACATGGTGGACAGGGGCGTAAGATGGCTCTGTTGTATGTTGACGGAAGACTGGGTGCCTGAGGGCAAGCAAGTTAAGAACAGTATTGTGGGGGAACTCATCAATCCTGAGTTTATCTTGATCCTGAGCCTTCAATTTTAGGTTGGGTTGGAAACTATTTTCTAGTACCCATTAGATGCAGTGTAGAGGGTCCAAACTTTTCAAAGGGCAGCATCATTCTTTACCTTCCACAGTCAATATGACGGTGCACTGTGCATCCCCGGTATCGCAGCAGTAAGTTCCAGAGTCCTCCATCTCCAGGTTGTGGATACGGAGCTGCATGAGAGCTCCATTCTTCCGCAGGTCGTACTTGAGGCCTGCTTTGATGGCAACATCATTCCTGCTCCAGTTGATAGTGGCCGTGGGGTCGGAGACGGTGCAGGACAGGGTGACTGTCTCACCCTCCAGGGCCACTGTGTCATGAGGCTTCTCTAGGATTAAGACTGTAGATATGGGAAATCCCAAGCTAAGAACATACAGTGTAATGTACTTTGAGTGTCAGATGTCATGCATGTCAAACTTGTATTTCTATGGGCAGTGTTTAAAGTGGCTCTTTTTCCACAGGTCTACAATGCCGCCAATGTTAACCAACCATTAGGCGTGCATCACTCAATTGATATTAAAATTGATACTGAAGTTAGCAAAGTGATATGTTTATATCAATGACAACCATCTTGTTGTCAACTTAATTTTATAGTATCTTTAAAGACAAAGATGCTATAAAAATAAAAGCCAGGATGGCCAACACACGTCTAAAGAAAGGTTATAATGGAATGGATGATGGTGAACAGCAGATGAACAGAGGTTGTTCCAATGCTGTTTGATGGAAGATAGAGATGGAGAGGGGTGAGGACTAGACGGCCATCTTTAACGTCTCCGTTAACATCTCCATTACCTTTGGGTTTCTCTTCCACCAGTAGGCAGGCAACGGTCTTCTCTTCGCCCACCACAAACGCCACGTCCCCTGACTCATCAGTGGTGACCATCTGCAGTGTCAGCCGGTGCACCCGGCCCTGGAAAGTCATCTGGTTCAGGTCGTTGTTCTGGAGGAGGTTATCCCCTAGCCACCACTCTCCATTGGTCACGCCCTCCTGGGATAACTCACACGCAAAGACAGCATCCTGCCCGGTGGTCACTGTGATGTCGTGCAGCTCCCGAGTGATGCGTACAGACTCTGGAGGTGAATGAATGTGACGATGGGGGAGTGAGAGATTTAAAGGTTCCCAGGGTCAAGATTTCCCAGGGGATTCATTAAGGTGAAACACTCAACATTAGAGCACCAACATTGGTATCGCCGATTTAAAAGTGAGTTCTAAAGAGGATGGACACTTGCACTCCAGGAGACACCATGGATATTAGTGAAATTATTTCTGCTAACTCAATGTTGAGGACTTCTCATTGAAAGTGTACAATATTACACAAAACACACTTTCACTTCCTTCGTAATGGCTAACATGTAGGAAGGTACTGTAGACATATGTATATGCAAAAAATTATCTCTGACACAATAGCTTAGTATAGGTCTGAATATGAAAACAGAACCAACCAACATGCAGTAGTCCCCAACACGGCAAACAGACTGTGGTTCAAACGTAAAAACACACATTGATTATGAAACCTACGGTTTCAACATTTTATTGTTACCTCGACAACTATGCTTACTCACAGATTATACTTCTAAAACTGGTTACTATAGAGCCATGACTACATAGAGCCATGACTACATGGAACTCTATTCCACATCAAGTAACTGATGCAAGCAGTAGAATCAGATTAAAAAAACTGATAAAAATACTCCTTGTGGAACAGCGGGGACTGTGAAGAGAAACACAGGCACAGACACATGCATACACACACACGATAACATATGCACTATACAGTGCAGTCGGAAAGTATTCAAACCCCTTGACTTTTTCCACATTTTGTTATGTTACAGCCTTATTCTAAAATGGATAATTATTATATTTGTTTTATATAAATCTGCACATAATACACCATAATGACAAAGTCAAAAGAGATTTTTATACATTTTTGCAAATGTAACAAACATAAACACCATATTTACACAAGTATTCCGACCCTTTGGTAGGAGACTAGAAATTGAGCTCAGGTGCATCCTGTTTCCATTGATCATCCTTGAGATGTTTCTACAACTTGATTGGATTTCACCTGTGGTAAATTCAATTGATTGGACATGATTTGGAAAGGCACACACCTGTCTATATAAGGTCCCACAGTTGACAGTGCATGTCAGAGCAAAAACCAAGCCATGAGGTCTAAGGAATTGTCCGTAGAGCTCTGAGACAGGATTGTGCCGAGGCACAGATCTGGGGAAGTGTACAAAAAAATGTCTGCAGCATTGAAGGTCCCCAAGAACACAGTGGTATCCATCATTCTTAAATGGAAGAAGTTTGGAACCACCAAGACTCTTCCTAGAGCTGGCCGCTGGGCCAAACTGAGCAATCGTGGGAGAAGGGCCTTGGTCAGGGAGGTGACCAAGAACCTGATGGTCACTCTGACAGAGCTCCAGAATTATTCTGTGGAGATGGGAGAACCTTCTAGAATGACAACCATCTCTGCAGCACTCCACCTATCAGCCCTTTATGGTAGAGTGGCCAGACGGAAGCCACTCCTCAGTAAAAGGCACATGACAGCCCACTCTGAGTTTGCCAAAAGGCTCCTAAAGGACTATGACCATAAGAAACAAGATTCTCTGGTCTGATGAAACCAAGACTGAACTCTTTGGCCTGAATGCCAAGCGTCACGTCTGGAGGAAACCTGGCACCATCCCTACAGTGAAGCATGGTGGTGGCAGCATCATACTGTGGAGATGTTTTTCAGCGCTAGGGACTGGGAGACTAGTCAGGATCGAGGGAAAGATAAATTGAGCAAAGTACACAGAGATCCTTGATGAAAACCTGCTCCAGAGCACTCAGGACCTCAGACTGGGGTGAAGGTTCACCTTCCAACAAGACAACGACCCTAACCACACAACCAAGACAACACAGGAGTGGCTTCGGAACAAGTCTCTGAATGTCCTTGAGTGGAAGCCAGAACCCGGACTTGAACCCGATCGAACATCTCTGGAAAGACCTGAAAATAGCTGTGCAGTGACGCAGAGCTTGAGAGGATATGCAGAGAAGAATGGGAGAAACTCCCCAAATACAGTTGTGCAAAGCTTGTAGCGTCATACCCAAGAAGACTCAAGGCTGTTATTGCTGCCAAAGGTGCTTCAACAAAGTACTAAGTAAAAGGACTGAATACCTATGTAAATGTAAAACAAATGTTGTTATAAATTTGAACATTTTCTAAAAATCTGATTGATTTGTCATTCTGTGTTATTGTGTGTAGATTGATGAGGGAAAATGTAATTAAATCCTTTTTAGAATAAGGCTGTAACATAACAAAATGTGGAAAAAGGCAAGGGGTCTGAATACTTTCCAGAATGCACTGTACACTTACATACACATGGATTTTGTGTTGTAGATATGTGGTGGTAGAGTAGTGGCCTGAGGGCACACACTTAATGTGTTGTGAAATCTGTTGTGAATGTATTGTAATGTTTTTACAATTCTATAACTGCCTTCATTTTGTTGGACCCCAGGAAGAGCTAATGGGGATTCATGATAAATACAAATACTATACATTTGTAGTATTTACTGGCTACTACAAAATCCAACTAAAAGGACATTAAGATGGAAGTTCTTAGTCCATTGGCACACTGAATGAAAGCATAGGATAATGTAGTCACAGCAAACGAGAGACAGATGTGAATACAGACGCTTCATTACCTTTGACTGTCAGGGTGGCCGTGCTCTGCTTATCCCCGGTATCGCAGGTGTACTCTCCAGCATCCTCAACCTTCAGCTTGTGAACCATCAGGATGTAGGTAGAACCTGTGTGCTCCATGGAATACTTCTGCCCCTGGGTGAGGAGCACGGAGCCCCTTCTCCATGTCACCTTGCCCTCAGCACTGATCTCACAGGTCAGGGAGACACTGCCCCCCTCAACTGCTTCCTGGCTCTCCAGCTCCTTCTTGAACACCACAGGGGCCCCTGCCGGGACACAGCAAGATAGATAGGTTAAGATTGACGGAGACGTTACCTGGTTTAGGGAGTGGACACGGACAGGACGGACATCCAAGCACATCCAATTTCTTGAAAGGAAACATTCAACACAACATTTAAAAGCATTTGCTGTACAGACATTAACCACTGCAGGTTTCAAATAGCAAAGGACAAAAACGGGAAGGTTTCTTGTTTCTTGCTATGTTGTAAAGTGAGAGAAATTAACAAGTGGCCTACCAATGGCATGCACTGCTATAATAATCGATCTCCACAACAAGATATACATGAATTGAGAGATCCATTACTGATAAGAGAAGATAAAAGACATGAAGAATCTATGAAAGAATGGACAGAATGGCTCCAAGTATTGTGGTACAATGGAAAAGGGTTAGGTCTAGTAAAAGTCAGTGATTAGCGTCATACATATATTATATAACCCCTTACCTCAGACTATACAATATATGTACCCTTTACCCTTGGACGTTCAGCGTATAAAACGGATTTGGAATGAACAGAATGGATCCTGGTATTGGGGTACAATGGGAGAGGGTTGGGGCTGATTACCAGCAGATGTATCTCTTACCTCAGACTATGTACAGTATATGACTATATACTGTATACTCCTAACCTTGGACTATGTATATGCAGCCCTTACCTCGGACGGTCAGGCTGGCGGTGGAGGTATGGTGACCCACGGTGAAAGCGACTGTGGCCGAGTCGGCCTGGGTGACCCCCCTGAGGGTGAGGCTGTGCACCTTGCCTTGGCTGCGGATCAGATTCATCTCATTGTTCTGCAGAGGGACATCCGCAAGCTTCCACTGGACCTCCTTGGCATCCTCGTGGGACAGATGGCACTCAAAGTAAACGTCCTCCCCCTCGCGCACCGAGCAGCTGTTCAAGACTTTCACTATGGTTACCTCCAGCTCTGTTTTAAAAAGCCAGTTATGTGTTACTGCTTAGATGCAAATCTCACTCTAAGGGAGCACTAGTGTCTATATAGGTGTACATGGTTAGATTCCAACATAAATAAGGCACCTAACCATACACACTCAATACAGTTACAATACAGAGACAACTGTCAAGTCATAAGGTTGCTCCTGTCAAGACAGAAGAAGTGGAAGTGTGAGACAGAGCATTGTCCTTAACACTCGGGTGGAATGGTTATGAAGGTAGAAGCGCAGAGGAAGGTGTGTGAAGGATATGAAAGACATAGGAAGCAGTAGGTGAATCAGGAAATGGATGAAGTTCACCAACAAGCTTTGCGGTGGTCGGGATAGAGTGAATTAGAAGGGAGGTGCCATGATTCAAGAGGTGTATAGAGAGAGAGAATGATTGAAAAGAATGTCAGAAGTCAGTAGCAGACTTTCATCTTGTCCCCTACCCTGTACAGTGAGCATGGATGAGGTCTTCTGGTAACCCGTGTCACAGATATACTCCCCAGAATCAGCCCCTTGTAGGTTATAGATGATAAGCTTCACTATGGCACCTTCCTGTTTCAGCTGATACTTGTTGTTAGACTCCAAGACCCTGTCGCCCCGGCTCCAGACAACGCTGGCCCCAGGATTGGTGATCTCACAGCGGAGGATGGCGATCTCACCTGCGTCCCACTCTAGATTCTGTAGTCGGGTTTTGAAGTAAACAGGCAGGGCTGTGGAAAGCAAGAGGGGGGTAGGAACGGTGTAGGTTGGGAGAGGTGAGATAGAGAAACTTTTTGAGGGCAGAATTGTGCCTCCAAACCACAAAATATGTATAATACATGTGGGAAAGTTTGATTTGCTTTCACGACAGCATACACAGCTAAAACCAGGAGTTTTCTCTCAGCCTACCCTTCACAGAAAGGTTTGCTGTGGTTTTCCAGTCACCACTGTCACAAGTATAGCTGCCTGAGTCTTCAGGGTCTAAGCTGTGGATGACTAGTCTGGCGCTGTGCCCTTCCTGGACGATTTCATACTTGGAACAGGGGCAGAGACCCACCTCCCCCTTCGTCCATTCTACAGGGACTCCAGGTTTAGAGAGCTCACAGTGTAGGGTAACACTGCCCCCCTCCTCAGCCTCCTGGCTCAGCAGATCTTTGGTGAATATAACTGGGAGAGCTGACAAATCAAAATCCCAAAATATGAATTATAAGCCGACACTTACATAATACATGGTAGGCATTATTTCAACTGTTTTGTTGCATCACTTATATTTACTAACTATTTATTGCATTTCAGTTAATACATGTGGTGCTTCGGATCAATTTATCATAAATCAAGGTGATATTTTCTGTGCTAGTGAAGAATTGGGCTGCAGTGAAAAGGTCTTCATCATCCTACCATTGACTTTCAGGTATGCTGAGCTCTCTGTGTCTCCAGTGCTGCAGTGGTAGTTTCCTGTGTCTTCAGGTTTCAAATCACAGATTTGTAGTTTCACACTGCAATCTTTCTGCTTCATCTGGTACTTTTCTCCAGACTTCAGCACCTGTGTTCCCTTCCTCCATTCTACAGGGACTCCAGGTTTAGAGAGCTCACAGTGCAGGGCAACACTGCCCCCCTCCTCAACCTCCTGGCTCTCAAGATCGTGTTTGAATATGTCTGGAAGAGCTGAGAAATAAAGGGTAAAAAAATATATTCATCCCCTGTCACAATGCCTCAAAAAGAGACATTGCAAACCCATATGGCGTTAGCATCTAGAAGACGATCCCACTGGGATGGTGTCTCTATGTATGGTAAACACTTTCAATGACCATTAATGTATGCACTTCTGCTTGGTGTCCATCTGTCCAGGCCAGCAGTTAAAAAAAATATTTGTGTGTGTTACCCACCACCACATTGAAAGTGAGATTTTAACTACTCTGGGTTTACACATAGCCAAGGTTATGTACAGGACTGCATGAGCAATGCTGGTCTCTGCCTAAATTCAATATTTTGTACGCAGAATACACCTGGAATATCAAACTACAACAAGAAATCTACAACAAGGAGACTCCAGCATGGTCAACAAAAGACAACCAAGTGAAGACTTATAGTAGATCCCAATTTAAGGTTAAGGAGACTTGTAATACATTACAACTGCAAGCTCCATGGCAGCAGTATACAGGAGTAGACTGCAACAGAAAGCTCCTCCTTTCCCACCATGGGCTTCTACCACTGTCTTCTCCTCCTTTTTTATTTTTTAAATTTTATTTCACCTTTATTTAACCAGGTAGGCAAATTGAGAACAAGTTCTCATTTACTGCGACCTGGCCAAGATAAAGCAAAGCAGTTCGACACATACAACAACACAGAGTTACACATGGAGTAAAACAAACATACAGTCAATAATACAGTAGAAAAAAACTAATCTATATACAAAGAGTGCAAATGAGGTAGGATAAGGAAGGTAAGGCAATAAATAGGCCATGGTGGCAAAGTAATTACAATATAGCATTTAAACACTGGAATGGTAGATGTGCAGTAGATGAATGTGCAATGTAGAAAAACTGGGGTGCAAAGGAACAAGATAAATAAATAAACACGGTAGGGGATGAGGTAGTTGGTTGGGCTATTTACAGATGGGCAATATATAGGTGCAGGGGTGTGTGAACTGTTCTAACAGCTGGTGCTTAAAGCTGGTGAGGGAGATAAGTGTCTCCAGTTTCAGAGATTTTTGTAGTTTGTTCCAGTTATTGGCAGCAGAGAACTGGAAGGAGAGTCGGCCAAAAGAGGAATTGGCTTTGGGGGTGAACAGTGAGATATACCTGCTGGAGCGCATGCTACGGGTTGGTGCTGCTATGGTGACCAGCGAGCTGAGATAAGGCGGGACTTTACCTAGCAGGGACTTGTAGATGACCTGGAGCCAGTGGGTATGGCGACCAGTGTAAAGCGAGGGCCAGCCAACGAGAGCATACAGGTCGCAGTGGTGGGTGGTATATGGGGCTTTGGTAACAAAACGGATGGCACTGTGATAGACTGCATCCAATTTGTTGAGTAGAGTATTGGAGGCTATTTTGTAAATTACATCATCGAAGTCGAGGATCGGTAGGATGGTCAGTTTTACGAGGGTATGTTTTGCAGCATGAGTGAAGGATGCTTTGTTGCGAAATAGGAAGCCAATTCTAGATTTAATTTTAGATTGGAGATGTTTGATGTGAGTCTGGAAGGAGAGTTTACAGTCTAACCAGACACCTAGATATTTGTAGTTGTCCACATAATCTAAGACAGAACCGTCCAGAGTAGTGATGCTGGACGGGCGGACAGGTGCGGGCAGCAAACGGTTGAAGAGCATGCATTTAGTTTTACTAGCGTTTAAGAGCAGTTGAAGGCCACGGAAGGAGGGTTGTATGGCATTGAAGCTCATCTGGAGGGTAGTTAACACAGTGTCCAAAGAGGGGCCAGAAGTATACAGAATGGTGTCGTTTGCGTAGAGGTGGATCAGAGACTCACCTGCAGCAAGAGCGACATCATTGATGTATACAGAGAAGAGAGACTGCCAGAGGCACGGACAACAGGCCCTCCGATTTTACACACTGAACTCTATCGGAGAAGTAGTTGGTGAGCAATGCGAGGCAATCATTTGAGAAACCAAGGCTGTCGAGTCTGCCGATAAGGATGTGGTGATTGACAGTCGAAATCCTTGGCTAGATCAATGAATACGGCTGCACAGTAATGTCTCTTATCGATGGCGGTTATGATGTCATTTAGGACCTTGAGCGTGGCTGAGGTGCACCCATGACCAGCTCTGAAACCAGATTGCATAGCGGAAAAGGTACAGTGGGATTCGAAATGGTCAGTAATCGGTTTGTTAACTTGGCTTTCAAAGACCTTAGAAAGAGAGGTTGAAAGAGAGGTTGAACAGGCTAGTAATAGGGGTTGCAACAATTTCGGCAGATAATTTTAGAAAGAAAGGGTCTAGATTGTCTAACCCGGCTGATTTGTAGGGGTCCAGATTTTGCAGCTCTTTCAGAACATCAGATAACTGGATTTGGGAGAAGGATAAATGGGGGAGGCTTTGGCGAGGAGGCTATAAACAGACTTCCTCCATCTTTGTTAGCCGGTCTGCAGGGCTGTTGACCGGGGTAGGGGTAGCCAGGTGGAAAGCATGCCCAGCCGTAGAAAAATGCTTATTGAAATTCTCAATTATTGTGGGTTTATCGGTGGTGACAGCGTTTCCTATCCTCAGTGCAGTGGGCAGCTGGGAGGAGGTGCTCTTATTCTCCATAGACTTTACAGTGTCCCAGAACTTTTTTGAGTTTGTGTTACAGGAAGCAAATTTCTGCTTGAAAAAGCTAGCCTTGGCTTTCCTAACTGCCAGTGTATATTGGTTCCTGACTTCCCTGAAAAGTTGCATATCACGGGGGCTGTTCGATGCTAATGCAGAACGCCACAGGATGTTTTTGTGCTGGTCAAGGGCAGTCAGGTCTGGAGAGAACCAAGGGCTATATCGGTTCCTGGTTCTAAATTTCTTGAATGGGGCATCCTTATTTAAGATGGTGAGGAAGGCACTTTTAAAGAATAACCAGGCATCCTCTACTGACGGGATGAGGTCAATATCCTTCCAGGATACCCGGGCCAGGTCGATTAGAAAGGCCTGCTCGCTGAAGTGTTTTAGGGAACGTTTAACAGTAATGAGGGGAGATCGTTTGACCGCAAACCCATTACGGATGCAGGCAATGAGGCAGTGATCGCTGAGATTTTGGTTGAAAACAGCAGGGGTGTATTTGAAGGTCAAGTTAATTAGAATGACATCTATGAGGGTGCCCGTGTTTACGGCTTTGGGGTTGTACCTAGTAGGTTCAATTATGATTTGTGTGAGGTTTAGGGCATGAAGCTTAGATTGTAGGATGGCCGGGGTGTTAAGCATGTCCCAGTTTAGGTCACCTAGCAGCATGAACTCTGAAGATAGATGGGGGGCAATCAGTTCACATATGGTGTCCAGAGCACAGCTGGGGGCAGAGGGTGGTCTATAGCAAGCGACAACAGTGAGAGACTTGTTTGTAGAAAGCTGGATTTTTAAAAGTAAAAGTTCAAATTGTTTGGGTACAGACCTGGATAGTAAGACAGAACTCTGCAGGCTATCTCTGCAGTAGATTGCAACACCGCCCCCTTGGCCGTTCTATCTTGTCGGAAAATGTTGTAGTTAGGGATGGAAATTTCAGCGTAATTGGTGGTCTTCCTGAGCCAGGATTCAGACACGGCTAGGACATCCGGGTTGGCAGAGTATGCTAAAGCAGTGAATAAAACAAACTTAGGGAGGAGGCTTCTAATGTTAACATGCATGAAACCAAGGCTTTTACGGTTGCAGAAGTCAACAAATGAGAGCGCCTGGGGAATAGGAGTGGAGCTAGGCACGGCAAGGCCTGTATTAACCTCTATATCACCAGAGGAACAGAGGAGGAGTAGTATAAGGTTACGGCTAAAGGCTATAATGACTGGTCGTCTAGGACGTTCTGAACAGAGAGTAAAAAGAACAGGTTTCAGGGGGCGATAAAATAGATTAAAGGCATAATGTACAGACAAAGGTATGGTAGGACGTAAATACAGTGGAGGTAAACCTAGGCATTGAGTGGTGATGAAAGAGATATTGTCTCTAGAAACAAAACGTTAGCAGGCCGCAGTTAGCTGATGGGCGTTCAGGTGACGTCGCGACGGAGGGCCAGTTGAATAACCCCCTCGGGCAGATAATGTCAGTAGTCCAGTCGTGAAGGCCCGGTTATGCTCCACAACGGCAGTAAAAACGGGTCCGGATAGGTGTTGTAGCCCAGGAGTGGCTGATGGGATTCTTCAGCCAGCCGGAAGATGGGCCAAGCACAGGCTAGCTTCAGGCTAATTGGAGCTTGCTCCGGGACCAACGTTAGCCAATAGTCACACTGATAGCAGCTAGCTAGCTGCAAGATCCAGGTGAAAATATCCAGAGCTTGCGGTAGGAATGCTCTGGTTTGAGTCGCGTTATACGAACGGCGAGAGCTTTTCCGAGCTAAAGGTTAGCTGCTGCTGTCCGTTAGCAATGATAAGCTAAATACTAACGTTATCTAAGTGAGCTAGCTTCTGTTGGGGAATTCCGGATTCGAGGTGGATAATACTTGAAAAAAAACAGATCCGTACCACATTGGGTGAAAAATATATAAAATGATATGCGAAGAAAATATATAAAAAGATATATACACTGGACACGACAGGACGAGGACAAAAGACGTCTGACTGCATCTTGGATTGATGGCCTTTTCAGTCTCTGGTTTTGGCTGGACAGGAGCAACTGGTGTCTCCACAACTACAGCACAAACATGAACAATCTGTTGAATATATCTTCATTATAACATCAACTTTAAAATTGTGCACCTAAGCGAACAAGACGGAAGCGAACAAAGCCCAATGTCCATGGAGCTTCAAATCTTACCCATTCACATGGCAACCATCATTGTAGCCTACTTTCTTTCAACTACCATTTAGAAGCATGGCAAAGTATGCAGACAAAACAATACTTGTAGCAAAATCAACTGAATATATTGTCAATAAAGAATGTACTTCGTCGACTTAAGAATGAAATGAAAAGGAACTATAACAGATAGCCTACAGTAAGAGTTGAATACCTTTTGCATAACAAAATGCACGAGCAAACCAGATGGAAGCAAACAACATCCAAAGTCAACATTTTTATCCATTCATACGAACAATGACCAATATACTGAACTTAAGCATGACAAACTAATCTCCTCTCTCTTTGGTCTCCTGCTTCTGAGGCTCTGGTTCAAAGGTGACTGCAGGACCTGGAGGTTTCTCTACTGTGGCACAGTAATAGATCCTCTACACCTCTTAAGAGAACAGCCTGACAAACCAGCCGAAGCCACAAGATAAGGGAAGCTAGCTGAAGGGCTACAGAAGGACTATGTGACACAACTTGCCTTCAGAAAGAATCTAGCCACACTGTTCACCACATACAACTCGAAGCAAGTGAAAAGATCCAAGCTTTCTGAGTCTACATTGAGAAACACAGTATGATGTGACAGACAATGCACAGGTAGGAGCTCAACAGACAACAGCCAGCTCATATTTTCTTACCAGGGGCTTCTACTACTGTCTTCGTCTCTACTGTCTCCTTCCCGGGTTCCAGTTTGGGGGCGGCAGGAGGCTTCACGGCTATGACAATACATCAAAGCCAGTATATGATTTAACTTCCCAATGTCATACAACAAAAAGTATTTAAACAGACAAACTTCCATTACATCCCTTTGAGTGAAGGACAACCGTCAGACATGACACAGACTAACAGGACCACACAAGATAAAGCAGAGACCCAAAAATGTGCCACACAATGTGAAAGCCACAAATGATGTTCAATTGAACGGATATAGAGCAGTAGTATTTGAATTGATATGACAGACTATGCACAGGTATGAGTTTAACAGGCAAAAGATATCTGATCTTCTCTACTACCGACTTTTCTACTGGGGCTCCAGTTTGAGGGCGGCAGGAGCAGCAGGCTTCTTGGCTATAGCAAAACACCAAAATAACTACCGGTATATAATTTAACTTCATCATCTGTCTAGTAAGCAGAAAGCTCAACCAAAAGCATGAACTCATGAACATGAATTCCCAACGGCATAAAACAGTCTTCAAAGAGAGAAACAGACAGAGACACAGACTGCCATACATAGCCTACACTGCAAGTGAAGGTCAAAGACTAAACAGAAGAAGCTTACAGGACACACTAACAGGACCACAAGGTGAAGCAGAAACCCCAAAATTAGCCATACAATGCTAAAGCCACAAATGACGTTCGCTTGAACAGATTGACCAAAGAGCAGCAGTCCCTATACAAAAAGTACCCACCATGAGCGTCTGCAACGGTCTTATTTTCTACGATCTCCTCTTTCTGGGGCTCCGGTTTGGGGGTGGCAGGGGCAGCAGTCTTAAAGGCTATAACAAAACACCAAAATGACTATATACACCCCCCAAATTTGCAACACAATACTAAAGCCATGAATGATGTTTGCTTGAAGTTGAACAGAGCAGCCGTATTTGAATTGATGTGACCAACTACCCACAGGTATGAGTTGAAAAGACAACAGAGAGACTATGACAAAGCATCAAGATGACTACCAGTACACACTGAGTGGACAAAACATTAGGAACACCTTCCTAATATTGAGTTGGACCCACTTTTGCCCTCAGAACAGCCTCAATTCGTCGGGGCGTGGTACAAGGTATCGAAAGCGTTCCACAAGGATGCTGGCCCATGTTGACTCTAATGCTTCCCACAGTTGTGTCAAGTTGACTGGATGTCCTTTGGGTGGTGGACCATTCTTGATACACAAGAGAAACTGTTGAGAGTGAAAAACCCAGCAGCGTTGTAGTTCTTGAAACACTCAAACCGGTGCGCCTGGTACCTACAACCACAACCCGTTCAAAGGCATTTAAATATTTTGTCTTGCCCATTCACTCTCTGAATGGCACTCATACACAAAACATGCTCAGTTGTCGCAAGGCTTAAAACTTTAACCTGTCTCCTCCGCTTCATCTAGACAGATTGAAGTGGATTAACAGGTGACATAAGGGATCCTAGCTTTCACCTGGATTCATCTGGTCAGTCTATGTCATGGAAATAGCAGGTGTTCCTAATGTTTTGGACACTCAGTGTATAACTGAACTTCATCAGTTGTCTAGAAAGCGGAAAACTCGACAACACGCGTGACAGCATGAACATGAATTCATATTACGTCATTTCACAAAACATCTTTAAAACAGACGCGGATGGCGCTGCCATTCAAACTGAGGGAAAACCAAGCAAAAACATATTATTATTACATTACTACATTATTACATATTTGTGTCAAGTAAGAAAATACTAAGAGGATCACAAGTTGAAACACAGACCCAAAAAATGAGTCACACAGTGCTAAAGCCACAAAGGAACAGATATGAACTGCTGCTTGTTGGCCTATCTGACTGCAATTATAGACCAGATAAAACAACAGAATTACATACAACAACACCAGAATACCATATATTTTTTTATTGCTGTGACAGACAACAAATAGCTCATCTTTCCTACCAGAGGCTTCTACTACGGTCTTCTTCTCTAATGTCTCTTTCTGGGGCTCTGTTTTGGGGGTGGCAGGAGCAATAGGGGTTGCAGGCTCTGAGACTATGACAAAACACCATAATACCTAAACATTCTTTAACTTTACTTCAACAAGTAACCAGAAATGTTAACTACTGTATTCTTTTCTACGGTCTCCTTCTGGGGCTCTGGTTTGGGGCCGGCAGGAACAGCAGGCTTCACAGCTATAGCAGAAATCAGAATACCTAGATATTCTATAACTTCCAGAATGAGCTCAACAGAGAACATATCTTGTCTTTTCCCACCATAGGCTTCTTTTCTACTGTCTCTTTCTGGGCCTCTTTGGTCTCCTGCTGCTTCTGGGTCTCATGTTATTTGTGAGTGACTGGAGGAGCTGGGGGTTTAAACATTTCACTTTAGATCCAACTCTGAGCTGAGTATGCTCACAAAAGCATGCCCTCAAAATAAGAATGGTCAGTGCTAACCAGAATCCTCAGGACATCCCTACCCTAAACCTTAACCCTAACCTTTTTATTTCACCTTTATTTAACCAGGTAGGCAAGTTGAGAACAAGTTCTCATTTACAACTGCGACCTGGCCAAGATAAAGCAAAGCAGTTCAACACATAAAACAACACATAGTTACACATTGGAGTAAACAAACACACAGTTAATAATACAGTAGAAAAAAACAAATCTATATACAATGTGTGCAAATGAGGTAAGATAAGGAACGTAAGGCAATAAATAGGCCATGGTGGCGAAGTAATTACAGTATAGCAATTTAACACTGGAATGGTAAATGTGCAGTAGATGAATGTGTAAAGTAAAAATACTGGGGTGCAAAGGAGCAAGTTAAATAAATGAATACGGTATGGGATGAGGTAGTTGGTTGGGCTATGTACAGGTGCAGTGATCTGTGAGCTGTTCTGACAGCTGGTGCTTAAAGCTGGTGAGGGAGATAAGTGTCTCCAGTTTCAGTGATTTTTGTAGTTCGTTCCAGTCATTGGCAGCAGAGAACTGGAAGGAAAGGCGGGCCAAAGGAGGAATTGGCTTTGGGGGTGACCAGTGAGATATACCTGCTGGAGCGCGTGCTATGGGTGGGTGCTGCTATGGTTACCAGCGAGCTGAGATAAGGCGGGGGCTTTACCAAGCAGGAGCCAGTGGGTCTGGCGACGAGTGTGTAGCGAGGGCCAGCCAACTAGAGCATACAGGTCGCAGTGGTGGGTGGTATAAGGGGCTTTGGTGACAAAGCGGATGGCACTGTGATAGACTGCATCCAGTTTGCTGAGTAGAGTATTGGAAGCTGTTTTGTAGATGGCATCGCCGAAGTCGAGGATCGGCAGGATAGTCAGTTTTACTAGTGCAAATTTGGCAGCATGAGTGAAGGAGGCTTTGTTGCGAAATAGGAACCCGATTCTAGATTTAATTTTGGATTGGAGATGTTTGATGGAAAGTTTCCAGTCTAGCCAGACACCTAGATATTTGTAGTTGTCCACATATTCTAGGTCAGAGCCATCCAGGGTAGTGATGCTAGTCGGGCGGGCGGGTGCAGGCAGCGAACGGTTGAAGAGCATGCATTTGGTTTTACTAGCGTTTAAGAGCAGTTAGAGGCCACGGAAGGAGTGTTGTATGGCATTGAAGCTCGTTTGGAGGTTAGTTAACACAGTGTCCAAAGAAGGGCCAGAAGTATACAGAATGGTGTCGTCTGCATAGAGGTGGATCAGAGAATCACCAGCAGCAAGAGCGACATCATTGATGTATACAGAGAAGAGAGTCGGCCCAAGAATTGAACCCTGTGGCACCCCCATAGAGACTGCCAGAGGCCCGGACAACAGGCCCACCTTAACCCATAACCTTAACCATAACCCTTACCTAACCCTAACCTTAACCCTTGCCTTAACCATTTTCAATTTCAACTTCAATGGTGTAGGGATGTTCCAAAGATCCCAGAGAGCACTGACCTAATAAGAAGCTAGCTACTATATTAGTCCCGCCCTGCACCCTTGATTGACAGAGGAGAAGGTGCACATTCTGTAGAGATGAGGTATCAGAGATAAACTTTGAATGTTCTCCAGTCACTATAAACAAAGTTACACCAGTAAATTAGGTCAATTTGTCATTGAAAATAGCACTAGGAAAAATGTATTTGGTGATACGCATATTGCATAGCCTAGGCACCCGACAGTGGGCGCTAAATATGCACTATCATCTAGGATTGTAGTGCATTCCAGGTAATACACTTGTGTTCCCCGTGGACCGGCTCGTACATAAAACATCCCCCATTCAGGCTGCAAAGTCATAATTTTCCACCTTAACAAGCTTTAATGGCGAGCCGCCATTTGTATATTTGTACTGTCTTAATAAAACACAAATTTACACCACCATTTTCTGATTTTCCAACAATTTAGGATGTTGCACACCGCATTCAGCCAAGACATAGGCACTTATAGACATACCATAAAGACAGAGGACCAAGCAGTAAACCAAACTGTTACTCTCCTTGTCCTTCCCTACCTTCTTCCTTTTTGGCCTTCTCCTTCTGGGGCTCCTCCTGTTTGGGAGTTACTGGAGGAGCTGAATGCTTCAGAGCTGCCAAAAACATGTAACTTAGAATACAAAACCTCAAAACAGAGGGATGTATCATACAAACTGCCAACAAAGGATGTACCACACAAGTCTCAAATAAATACATGATAACTGTGAACAGCAGAAGCAATGAGACAAAGCCTTCAGAACATGTGGACTGACTGCGAACAGAATACAGAGACAAAGATGCCCACTCAATTTCCTTTTTAAGCACAACGAACAGTGGCACAAACAAACCACAAGAAACTTCAAGTACAGTGACATATGCTCTGTAAAAGGACCACGAAGACTATCAACATCATCACTGACATCATCAACAGGACCAAGAAGCAGGACAAACTGCACAGACGACAAGTTAAAGCAGACAGAAAAACTGTTCTCCATGCACGCTCCCCTTCCTACCTTGTTGCAGTTTGGTCTCCTACTTCAGAGGCTCTTGTTAACCTAAACCCTAACAGTAACCTTAGAAAGCAGTTTCTTATCCTCAGATAGTTTGTTGATAGAATGACCATCTGTAGAGCATCTACAGATAGAAAATCCGGACCATCCAAATATAGTTTGACCAAACATATTTAGTGACAAAGGCACATCTAAATGTATTAACTCTCTCCTACCCTTAATCTTGAGACTGGCTGTAGTCTTCTGGTCTCCACACACACAGCTGTAGTCTCCACTGTCCTCTGGTACTACTTTGCTGATCAGGAGTTCACTCACAGATTCTTTCTGCTTCATCTGGTACTTTTCTCCAGACTTCAGCACCTGTGTTCCCTTTGTCCATTCTACAGGGAGCCCAGGTTTAGAGAGCTCACAGTGCAGGGTAACACTGCCCCCTTCTTCAGCCTCCTGGCTCTGCAGTTTATATTTGAAGGTCACAGGTTGGGCTGAAAGTCATTCATGGTTTAGTTACGAATGACGACAGTTAACAACCAAAAACTAAAGTCATCCTCACATAGTCAATGAAACACACTCAAAGCAATACATGGAACAAAGCAGTACTAAAACAACACATACACAATAATATAACACCTTGAATCAAAGCGATATAAACAATGATACACAGACGTAACACTGAAGCAAAATTTCCATAGACAGACACAAAGACAAAACACAGAGAGACAGACATAACATGACATTTCACAAAACATGATGAAGTTAACCAACAAATGGACATCATAATTGACAATTACCGAATACAGATACATTTAAAACCAAAAGTAATCTGCTTGACAATGCACCGAAATTCCATTTGAAATATTACCTACAATTGATCAGAACATCGCAAGAACACAACAATTATACAGTACTGTAAATAGTTTTAAATAGATCTTCCCCCTACCCTTAATCTTGAGACTGGCTGTAGTCTTCTGGTCTCCACACACACAGCTGTAGTCTCCACTGTCCTCTGGTACTACTTTGCTTATCAGGAGTTCACTCACAGCTTCTTTCTGCTTCATCTGGTACTTTTCTCCAGACTTCAGCACCTTTGTTCCCTTCCTCCATTCTACAGGGAGCCCAGGTTTAGAGAGCTCACAGTGCAGGGTAACACTGACCCTGTCCTCAACCTCCTGGCTCTCCAGCTTGTGTTTGAAGGTCACAGGTTGGGCTGGGGATTCAAATGAAACCATATAACCATATACCATATAAAATACACTGAAAAACAATAACTGATATGAGGCAATCAGACATGAGTTCATCCTCTAAAACCATGAGAATGAAACAGTTCAGAAAGCAATCACTTGAATAATGAACCCAAAAACAGAAACATAGACAGGATGATCACCAGCACACAAAGAATACCAACATGATCAAACTGGACAGAGACAGATAAGACACAGAGACAGTTAAGACATAGAGACAGTTAAGACACAGAGATAGATAAGACACAGAGACAGTTAAGACATAGAGACAGTTAAGACACAGAGATAGATAAGACACAGAGACAGATAAGACATAGAGACAGATAAGACACAGAGACAGATAACACAGAGAGACAGTTAAGACACAGAGACAGTTAAGACATAGAGACAGATAAGACACAGAGACAGACAAGACATAGAGACAGATAAGACACAGAGACAGATAAGACACAGATATAGATAAGACACAGAGACAGATAAGACATAGAGACAGATAAGACATAGAGACAGATAAGACACAGAGACAGAAAAGGCACAGAGACAGATAAGACACAGAGACAGATAAGACACAGAGACAGTTAAGACATAGAGACAGATAAGACACAGAGACAGATAAGACACAGACACAGAGACATATGAGACATAGAGACAGATACGACACAGATACAGTTAAAACATAGAGACAGATAAGACACAGAGACAGAAAAGGCACAGAGACAGATAAGACACAGAGACAGATAAGACACAGAGACAGTTAAGACATAGAGACAGATAAGACACAGAGACAGATAAGACACAGACACAGAGACATATGAGACATAGAGACAGATACGACACAGATACAGTTAAAACATAGAGACAGATAAGACACAGAGACAGATAAGACACAGAGACAGAGACAGATGAGACATATAGACAGATAAGACACAGAGACAGTTAAGACATAGAGACAGATACGACACAGAGACAGATACGACACAGAGACAGTTAAGACATAGAGACAGATAAGACACAGAGACAGATACGACACAGAGACAGATAAAACATAGAGACAGATAAGACACAGACAGATAAGACACAGAGACAGTTAAGACATATAGACAGTTAAGACACAGAGACAGATAAGACACAGAGACATATAAGACATAGAGACAAATAAGACACAAAGACAGATAAGACATCGAGACAGATAAGACATAGAGACAGATAAGACACAGAGACAGATAAGACACAGAGACAGTTAAGACATAGAGACAGTTAAGACTCAGTGACAGATAACACACAGAGGCAGTTAAGACACAGAGACAGTTAAGACATAGAGACAGATGAGACATAGAGACAGACAAGACACAGAGAGAGATAAGACATAGAGACAGATAAGACACAGATATAGATAAGACACAGCGACAGATAAGACTCAGAGACAGTTAAGACATTGAGACAGTTAAGACATAGAGACAGATAAGACACAGAGACAGATAAGACACAGAGACAGATAAGACACAGAGACAGTTAAGACATAGAGACAGTTAAGACACAGAGATAGATAAGACACAGAGACAGATAAGACACAGAGACAGATAAAACATAGAGACAGATACGACACAGAGACAGTTAAGACATAGAGACAGTTAAGACATAGAGACAGATAAGACACAGAGACAGATGAGACATAGAGACAGATAAGACACAGAGACAGATAAGACATAGAGACAGATAAGACACAGAGACAGATAAGACATCAAGACAGATAAGACACAGAGACAGATAAGACACAGAGATAGATAAGACACAGAGACAGATAAGACACAGAGATAGATAAGACACAGAGACAGATAAGACACAGAGACATTTAAGACATAGAGACAGATAAGACACAGAGACAGATAAGACACAGAGACAGATAAGACATAAAGAGAGTAATAGTAAAACGGGAACATTTCTCAACTTAAGCACTAGATTTTCAGGCAATTCAGATCTTGCTGCTGACAATTAATCATTAAACTTACAAAATTCATCAAAGCCAAGTTGACAATTACGCCTACTCAACACAAATCAGAGCTGTAATACTAAAACAACTTCTTTAAAATATTCAGCTAAATCACACTTGAAACTTTGATAGCGACAGTGACAAAGACAATACAGTACAACTTCAGTGGAACAACCAATCTGCCCCCTACCCTTAATCTTGAGACTGGCTGTAGTCTTCTGGTCTCCACACACACAGCTGTAGTCTCCACTGTCCTCTGGTACTACTTTGCTGATCAGGAGTTCACTCACAGATTCTTTCTGCTTCATCTGGTACTTTTCTCCAGACTTCAGCACCTGTGTTCCCTTCCTCCATTCTACAGGGAGCCCAGGTTTAGAGAGCTCACAGTGCAGGGTAACACTGCCCCCTTCTTCAGCCTCCTGGCTCTGCAGTTTATATTTGAAGGTCACAGGTTGGGCTGAAAGTCATTCATGGTTTAGTTACAAATGACGACAGTTAACAACCAAAAACTAAAGTCATCCTCACATAGTCAATGAAACACACTCAAAGCAATACATGGAACAAAGCAGTACTAAAACAACACATACACAATAATATAACACCTTGAATCAAAGCGATATAAACAATGATACACAGACGTAACACTGAAGCAAAATTTCCATAGACAGACACAAAGACAAAACACAGAGAGACAGACATAACATGACATTTCACAAAACATGATGAAGTTAACCAACAAATGGACATCATAATTAACAATTACCGAATACAGATACACTTGAAACCAAAAGTAATCTGCTTGACAATGCACCGAAATTCCATTTGAAATATTACCTACAATTGATCAGAACATCGCAAGAACACAACAACTATACAGTGTTTTAAATAGATCTTCCCCCTACCCTTAATCTTGAGACTGGCTGTAGTCTTCTGGTCTCCACACACACAGCTGTAGTCTCCACTGTCCTCTGGTACTACTTTGCTGATCAGGAGTTCACTCACAGATTCGTTCTGCTTCATCTGGTACTTTTCTCCAGACTTCAGCACCTGTGTTCCCTTTGTCCATTCTACAGGGACTCCAGGTTTAGAGAGCTCACAGTGCAGGGTAACACTGCCCCCCCTCCTCATCTTCCTGGCTCTCCAGCTTGTGTTTGAAGGTCACAGGTAACGCTGACAAACCATTGATTTAAATATGAAATTATACTGTATATACAGTCCACTAACTACACAAATTTTTGCTACCAACACATGCACTTACACATATCAATTAAGACTGACTGAGTCCCTGTAAACAAGACCTCCCCAACATTCCCGTTGACCAAGAACATGTACCCATACCGTTGACGTTTATAGTCGCTGTGGTCTTCTGGTCTCCACACTCACAGGAGTACTCTCCACTGTCTTCAACCTTCAGATGTTTTATCTGAAGCTCACAGCAGGCATCTTTTTTGCTTCATCTCATATTTGTTTCCAGCTTTGAGATTCTCAGTGCCTTTCTTCCACTGAACCTTGGCTCCAGGTTTGGCTAACACACAGCAGAGAGTGGCATTCTCTCCTTCCGTGGCTTGCTGGTTCTTCAGCTTCTGTTTAAAGCTGGCAGGCAAGGCTGGAAAAAGACGAACATGCCCAACTTCATTAAAAAGTAGGCTAAATCATTTTCTTTGCAATCTTCAGTTGTAATGGAAGGGCATACGAATCAAAATGGTGGAGAAGAATGGGTAATGGACAATGATTCCGATGCTTTTATTGCTGACCTTTGGAACCTAAATATGATTCCAATGATTGGGTTGTTCAAAGAAACAGATGACTTGTTAACTGAAGATAGTTATCTAACCATTACATGGAATGAACATGGTGTTCACAGATCACCACCACAAAATGAAATCCTTCCAAAGTGCACAAAGGGATCAGCAGAATACAGAGAAATACACTTGTGGAGCTTTTGCATCACTTATGCAGCCTAACTTTGCATTGAGGCACACATCTGTACATGAACAATATTCAGAATAGTTTCAAGATAGGAATAATGTCTTAGTTTATGACCCTGCAGTATTTTCCACGACACAATAGAAACATTGTCAAAACCTTTGACGTAAAACTGAGCCTACACGGTAAAAAAAGCTGTTCTTGCCATAATATGGACTTTTACTAAATATGGCTATCTTCTGTATACTACCCCTACCTTGTCACAACAAAACTGATTGGCTCAAACGCATTAAGAAGGAAAGAAATTCCACAAATTAACTTTTAACAAGGCATACCTGTTAATTGATGCATTCCAGATGACTACCTCATGAAGCTGGTTGAGAGAATGCCAAGAGTGTGCAAAGCTGTCATCAAGGCAAAGAGTGGCTACTTTGAAGAATCTCAAATATAAAATATATTTTGATTTGTTTAACACTTATTTTGGTTACTACATGATTCCATATGTGTTATATTATAGTTTTGATGTCTTCACTATTATTCTACAATGTAGTACAAATAAAGAAAAACATTAAATGAGTATGTGTGTTGAAACTTTTGACTGGTATTGTACTGTATATATATTTTTTTACATAGACATTTGTTAACTGTCTGAGTAGAGTAAGCAAATGAACTGGGCAACTAAGAATTTACGGCTCAGGGATGCCTCTATACATCAAATATGCATCCTTTCAGAATCATATCTTTCTGTCTTTACTCTTTAACCTGCGTCATGGATTCAAATACATCATGCACTTCCCATGTGGATGGGAGACCCAAAGACGAGAGAATGATGAACAAGACCAACGCAGACCGATACAAAATGGTTGGCTGAGATCTGATGGTATGAATGGTGCCACATGCATCGAAGACACCAGCGGTGGTCACTTATGATATTGGATAAATTGTGCATTTCACAATGCACACTGCAACGACGAGTCTAGATGAACGTTAAAAGTCAAGCAAGTATCATTTCAATTTCAGAGAAACTGAAAAAGAGGGCAAACGCAGTGATGCACTTCCATCTCTGGTATCTACTGGATCTGTAGACCTACAATATATATAGATACAGTAAGATGGGGGAGGGGTGGATTGTTATGAAAGTTCTCAGCCCCCTCTAGCTCACATATAATTCGAACCATGGACCCGACCATGGGAGTTACCTTTGACCATTAGCGAAGTGTACACTCTCTTATCCCCAACCACCACAGAGATTGTGCCTGAATCCATAGGGGTCAGCTCCCTCATGGTGAGGGAGTGTAAACCCCCCTGAGGTACCTGGATCTCATTGAGGGGGCTGGGCTGCAGAGGGGTTTGGTCTAGGCACCACTGCACCTGGTGGGTCAGGTCAGGCGGGCTAACAAGGCACCTAAACATGGCAGAGTCCCCCTCAAAACACTCAATGTCCTGGGGTGGCTCCACTATGAGCACTGTCTGAACTGGATGGAACAAATCATAGACCATGACGGGAAGCACAGACGAGGCACAGCACATGCTGCTCTGAGCATAATGTATTTCTTGTCCACCAACCCAGCATGGGAATAGACAGTAAGAAGGAATGATCTCCCAAATGTTTAAAAATGAAGCAAAACAAAGGGACATGAATTATGCTCAGTCAATACTGTTGCATCGTATGAATGTTGTAATAATCGGCATGTCTGCTCAAGAAGACAAGAGGGGAGTCAATCTTACTAGATGTCACAATGTCAGCTCTGATACACCACAACCAAACTATGACTCATATAACCTCTAGTAATGTTGAATTTCTGATCTTTAAACGTTGACAGAGGTAAATCACATCACTCACAAAACATTTTTCAAGAAAGAATCCAAATTCTCAACATGAATTCAAAGCTCTGTGCCCTGCTATGCACAGCCGTCAGCACGTCAGCAAAGCTCTTTCATTTACAGCGACTGTAATTACTAAATAAAAAAAGTTATTAACATATTAATGTGCAAAGACAAATATATAGGCCAAGGTCTTACCTTTGACTGTCACCTTAGCCGTCGTCTTGGCGGTGCCCACGTCACAGGTGTAAGTTCCGCTGTCTTTCTCCTCCAGCTGTTTAATGGTGAGTGTGAGAACGGTCTCCTTCTGGGTCATCTCGCGGTGTCCCCCGGCCTTGAGCTCTATACCTCCCTTGGACCAGGTGGCCTTGGAGGCAGGCTGGGCCGTCTCACACTGCAGGGTCACTGAGCCCTTTTCTTCCGCCTCACTGTCCTTCAGCTCCTTGGTGAACTTGTGGACTGGCTCTGAAGAAAGGGACATTCCAGTAGGAGCACAGCAGAAGGCATTGAGGTAGGAGAGGCAGCACTTATATTTAGTGTTATTTAACATAAAAAAGCAGTCATAGTTGAAAAGTGGTCAATCACGGTCAATGATACCTTGGGGCGGCAGGGTAGACTAGTGGTTAGAGCGTTGGACTAGTAACCGAAAGGTTGCAAGTCCCTGAGCCGACAAGGTACAAATCTGTTGTTCTGCCCCTGAACAGGCAGTTAACCCACTGTTCCTAGGCCGTCATTGAAAATAAGAATTTGTTCTTAACTTACTTGCCTACTAAAATAAGGTACAAATAAATAATAATAAAAAAAAACTGAATATCCAGTAAACAAGAACCATTAAACAACTGAAGATGTCTGTGAAAGGAACTTGTCAGACTTACCTTTGATCACCAGCTTGGCCTTGGTAGTTGCTCCTCCGATGACCTCACAACTATATTCTCCAGAGTCCTGGACAGTGACGCTGTGGACGGTCAACTTCATGACCCTCTCTTCTTTGCTGAGCTCATACTTCTCACTCTTCCTGATATCCTTCCCATCCTTGGCCCACTGGACGGTGGCGCTGGTCTGTGTGACCTCACAGGTGAACACAGCATCCTCTCCTGAGACAACACTGATGCTCTGCAGATCCCGTGACACAGATTGGTCTTTGCCTGAAATAAAGGACATTTATATTTCCTTTGTTTTAATTCTGAAGATGGCTCAGTTTCCTTCCAATTACAGAAACAAAAAAGCTCAGAAATTGGATAATTTTATTAATTGATTAATTTTATTAATTGATACATTTTTTTAATTGATTAATTTTATGAATCTCTCCCAATGGTCTACATATCCAATTTAAAATGATAACCTCAGGGATAAGTTGATCGAAGTTTCAAAACAATGAATGCTAAAAGCCATGAAGATTGATGTTAGAACATCAATTGGTACAGATGTCTGACCTTCAACAGCAAGGGTAGTCTTGGAGTTCATGTTCTTGATGTTGAAAACCACCTCACCAGTATCGGCTGGTGTTACGTCCTTGATAACCAGCATGTGTTTGCGACCTGTACTGGAGACCTGGAAGCGTCCTCCGTTTGCCACAGTCTGGCCATTCAAGGTCCAGGAACACTCGTCAGTGCTTTCCCGTGATAGAATACACTGAAAGCTACATGTCTCTTCCTCCATCGCTTCCACAGACTTCAATTGCTTGGTGATACCTGTGCTCAGGTCTACGTAAAGGGTGGGGAGAGGATTTTTGTTTCAAGGACATGATGACAAAATTGCTGTAGAAGCTTCAGCACACTATACTCATTCGTTCGCAAGTTATGCTGCGTTGTCAAACACACCTCTCACAGTGACCTTTGACTTGGAAAGCTCAGTTCCCAGGTCACAGCTATAATCCCCTGCGTCTTCCTTGGTAACGGCTTTGACGATCAGACCCAGGGACTTGCCTGTGTGCAGTACCTCATACTTAGGCCCAGCGATCAGGACCGTACCATCTTTCCTCCAGGTGGGGGAGACTCTGGGCTTGGATGCCTCACACGTCAGGGTGATCATACCTTTCACTTCTCCCACCACGTCATCCAGAGACTTTAGGAACACTGCACGCTTCTCTGGAGGAATCCAAATGGAGAGCAAGACTTAACCCCACAACCACCAGTCAAAGACGTTTAACATATTCTTTAGTCCCACTTCTACTTTACAGTATTTTCGACTTGGAACCAGACTAGGTCATGAGTCCTTACCTTTGACCTTTAGGGTCACAGCCTCCTTGACCTCCCTGACCTTGAAGGTGATGGTGCCCCCATCCTCAGGTGCCAGGTTCTTGAGTGTGATCGTGTGCACTTTGCCCACCTGAGTGATGATGTTGACTGCGTTGGAGAAGAGTACTTTGTCATTGAGCAGCCAATGCACCTCCTCATCAGCGTAGTTGATCTCACAGGTGAACATCGCATCACTGTCCTCATCCACCTCAGTGTCCACCAGGTGCTTGGTGATCTCCACTTTCCGAACTGCGATAAACCACAGCACACATCATCATTGTACCATGGATTTGGTTTAAATAAAGAGGACGGAATTTCAGTTGAACGATCAATGCTCAGAAAAGCAAATAGCATTGAAGTCCAATCAACACCAAAAAGCAATACAAAACATACCCTCTACAGTGAGAGTGGCTTTGGTCTTGGCAGCAGCCGACTGACAGCGGTACTCCCCAGTGTCTTCCTCAGTCAACTTCTGTATGGTCAGCTTAGCCCACACAGCGTCCTGTTTCAGGCTGTACTTGTCTGATGTCACCAGGAGGGTTTGGCCTTTGAACCAGCTCACCTCTTTGGGTGCGGTGGAGAACTTGCAGCTCAGCGTGGCTGAGCCCTTCTCCTTGGCTGTCACATCTTTGATGGGCTCTACAACCTCAAGAGGGCGCTCTGTAGTCGAGACAATAAGAAGTGCAAACAGCTCTGATCATAGGCAAGTCATGTAACATGCTCCTAACCCAGTTCTGGTTGTAATCTGGTTGTAACGTCATTTCAACCAGTTATACCCACTGGGAATATGATGCTCTGTGTGAGGAGAAGCCTCTGACCTTTGACAGTGAGCTGGGCCACAGACTTGCTCTTGCCAGCAATGAACTGGACAGGTCCCGTCATGGAGGCCTTGGTCTTCTTGAAGGTGAGGCGGTGCATGGAGCCCTCCTTCTCCATCTCCAAGTCAGCGCTCTCCTGCATGGCCACACCATTCAGGGTCCACTTGGGGGTCTTGACTGAGTTGATGTTGATCTCCACCTCGAAGAAGGCGGCGAAGGGCTCGGTCACTTCCACGGCACTTAGCTCCCGTACGATGTTGATGGCCTGCTCTAGAGGGACCATAGATACCGAGCGTATAGGTCAAACTTGAGATAGAAGCACTCTTAATTACAATCATTAGGGATATTATAAGAGTGCTATTTCCATTCATTCACTCACTGACTGGTAATCCTGTGTCCTGAAGTATTGATATGTGCTAAAAGAGATTGAAAGTGTATTTTTATAAAGTCACATTCGTTTACAATAGACAATGTCCTGGTTTTCATCCTGTTACCTTCCATAACAAGTTTACAGGATGTCTTGTCGTCGATGGTGTCGCAGGTGTAATTATCCTCGTTGTCCAAGCCCACGTCATTGATGGTGAGTTTGCGGTATATACTCTCGCTGCTAATCTCGTGCTTCTTGCTGGGCTTGATCTCCTTCTTGTTCTTGTACCACTTGACCTTGGCACTTGCCCGAGACACTTGACATTCCAGGAACCCACAGTGTGTATGCATGTCTAACTTATCTCTGAGCTTCTTCACAAACTGAACAGGGAGCTCTACAGTAACAATAACAACCGTATCAATACAAGGAAGCCATACTTATCAGTACCACAGTAGTATATAAAAACTCTATCTTACATCAAAGCTGTAAGCAGCACTAAAATAATACAGTCTAAAAAGAAAAGAAAGTACTTGACGGCCATGGCAATACCAAATAAGCCTATATGCCTATGCAGAAACCCTTCGTAAGCTTATCTGATCTATTTACTGTACAGTTGCTTCCAGCATACACTACATGACCAAAAGTTTGTGAACACCTGCTAATCAAACATCTCATTCCAAAATCATGGGCATTAATATGGAGTTGGTCCCTCCTTTACTGATTTAACAGCCTTCACTCTTCTGGGAAGGCTTTCCTCTAGATGTTGGAACATTGCTGAGGGCTTGCATCCATTCAGCCACAAGAGCATAAGTGAGGTCGAGCACTGATGTTGGGCGATTAGGCCTGGCTCGCAGTCTGCGTACCAATTCATCCCAAAGGTGTTCGATGGGGTTAAGGTCAGGGCTCTGTGCAGGCCAGTCAAATTCTTCCACCCCATCTCGACAAACCATTTCTGTGTGGACCTCGCTTTGTGCACGGGGGCATTGTCATGTTGAAACAGGAAAGGGCCTTCTCCAAACTGTTGCCACAAAGTTGAAAGCACAGAATTGTCTAGAATGTCATTGTATGCTGTAGCGTTAAGATTTCCCTTCAATGGAACTAAGGGGACTAGCCCAAACCATGAAAAACAGCCCCAGACCAGTATTCTTCCTCCTTTACAGTTGGCACTATATGTTGGGGCAGGTAGCGTTCTCCTGGCATCCGCCAAACCCGGATTCCTCCATTGGACTGCCAGATCGTGAAGCGTGATTCATCACTCCTGAGAAATGTGTTTCCACTGCTCCAGAGTCCAACGGAGGCGAGCTTTACACCACTTCAGCCGACGCTTGGCATTCTGCATGGTGATCTTAGGCTTGTGCGCGCATGCTCGGCCATGGAAACCCATTTCATGAAGCTCCCGATGAACAGTTCTTGCTTCCAGAGGCAGTGTTGCAACCGAGGACAGACACATTTTACGCGTTACGCGCTACAGCACTCTGGGGTTTCTTCCTAGGTTCTGCCCTTTCTAGGGAGTTTTTCCTAGCCACCGTGCTTCTACGCCTGCATTTCTTGCTGTTTGGGGTTTTAGTCTGTGTTTCTGTACAACACTCTGTGACATCAGCTGATGTAAGAAGGGCTTTATAAATCAATTTGATTGAAAATTTGATTGACCATGGATTTCCAGGGAAACAACTCAAACCTCTACAAATTCTTAAGGGTCATCTTGCCCTCTGGCCATGGATACAAAACACCAACATTTCAGAATGAAAAAGGCAATCCCCACAGACATCTGGCTGCTAAACCAAAATAAACCTCAGGAAAATAACTCTGAGGAAACAGAGGACAGACGAACTAGCTGACCGATTGACTGGATCAGTTGTCATCGTCTTTTTAAGATTTTAGTTATGGTTAGAGCACTGCATTCACCATTGGTATGTTTAATAAGTGTTAGTGAATTCTGTGAATTTGTTATGTATATTGTGATGTGCTGACTTGAACATTATTCATTTACAAAGGTATTCTATCATATGGCATATTGTGCCATATATACAGTACCATTCTATGGGGAATGCATGCTGGAAATGGACTTTGTATCTTTACCTTTCACTGTCAGTTTGGCCGTTGAAGAGGCCTTTTCAGCTATGAATTTAATTTCCGCCATGTCTTCTGGTGTCACCGACTTAATCAGTAGCACACAGATTTTACCTTTAATTGACAGAGATCAACTTATAAGAGCAGTACAGAATGTTAAAACACTGAAATAGCAAATTAGACCTAATTGATCAACAATGGCTAAAATTTGAAAAGCTGATAAATGAGTGTCTATTACTAAAATGTATGAGTGTCAATTACTACAATGGATGAGTGTCTATTACTAAAATGGATGAGTGTCTACTACTTAAAAATATGAGTGTCTATTACTAAAATATATGAGTGTCTATTACTAAAATGGATGAGTGTCTATAACTAAAATATATGAGTGTCTATTACTAAAATGGATGAGTGTCTATTACTAGAATGGATGAGTGTATATTACAAAAATATATGAGAGTCTATTTCTCAAATGTATGAGTGTCTATAACTAAAATGTATGAGTGTCTATTACTAAAATGGATGAGTGTCTTTACTAAAATATATGCGAGTCTATTTCTCAAATGTATGAGTGTCTATTACCAAAATGGATGAGTGTCTATTACAAAAATGGATGCGTGTCTATTACTAAAATATATGAGAGTCTATTACTAAAATGGATGAGAGTCTATTACTAATATGTATGAGTGTCTCTTACTAAAATGTATGAGTGTCTTTTACTAAAATGTATGAGTGTCCATTACTAAAATGTATGAGTGTCTATTACTAAAATGGACGCGTGTCTATTACTAAAATGGATGAGTGTCTATTCCTAAAATGGATGAGTGTCTATTACTAAAATGGATGAGTGTCTATTACTAAAATATATGAGAGTCTATTTCTCAAATGTATGAGTGTCTATTACTAAAATATATGAGAGTCTATTTCTCAAATGTATGAGTGTATATTACTAAAATGGATGAGTGTCTATTACTAAAATGGATGAGTGTCTATTACTAAAATGGATGAGTGTCTATTACTAAAATATATGAGAGTCTATTTCTCAAATGTATGAGTGTCTATTACTAAAATATATGAGAGTCTATTTCTCAAATGTATGAGTCTATTACTAAAATGGATGAGTGTATATTACAAAAATATATGAGTCTATTTCTCAAATGTATGAGTGTCTATTACCCAAATGTATGAGTGCCTATTACTAAAATGGATGAGTGTCTATTACTAAAATATATGAGTCTATTTCTCAAACATATGAGTGTCTATTACTAAAATGGTGTGTCTATTATTAAAATATATGAGTCTATTACTAAAATGGATGAGTGTCAATTACTAAAATGCATGAGTGTCTATTACTAAAATGGATGAGTGTCTTTACTAAAATATATGAGTGTCTATTACTAAAATGGATGAATGTCTATTACTAAAATGGATGAGTGTCTTTAACAAAAATGGATGAGTGCCAATTACTAAAATATATGAGAGTCTATTTCTCAAATGCATGAGTGTCTATTGCTAAAATGGATAAGTGTCTTTACTAAAATATATGAGCGTTTATTACTAAAATGTATGAGTGTCCATTACTAAAATGTATGAGTGTCTATTGCTAAAATGGATGAGTGTATATTACAAAAATATATGAGAGTCTATTTCTCAAATGTATGAGTGTCTATTGCTAAAATGGATGAGTGTCTATTACTAAAATATATGAGAGTCTATTACTAAAATGGATGAGTGTCTATTACAAAAATATATGAGAGTCTATTTCTCAAATGTATAAGGGTTTATTACTAGAATGGATGAGTGTCTATTACTAAAATGGATGAGATTCTTTACTAAAATATATGAGTGTCTATTACTAAAATGTATGGGTGTCTATTGCTAAATTGTATGAGTGTCTTTACTAAAATGGACGAGTGTCTATTACTAAAATGGATAAGTGTCTTTACTAAAATATATGAGTGTTTATTACTAAAATGTATGGGTGTCTATTGCTAAATTGTATGAGTGTCTATTGCTAAATTGTATGAGTGTCTATTACTAAAATGGACGAGTGTCTATTACTAAAATGGATAAGTGTCTTTACTAAAATATATGAGTGTCTATTACTAAAATGGATGAGTGTCTATTACTAAAATGTATGAATGTCTATTACTAAAATATATGAGTGTCTATTACTAAAATGTATGAGTGTCTATTACTAAAATGTATGAGTGTCTATTACTAAAATATATGAGTGTCTATTTCTCAAATGTATGAGTGTCTATTACTAAAATGGATGAGTGTCTATTACTAAAATATATGAGAGTCTATTACTAAAATGGATGAGTGTCTATTACTAAAATGTATGAGTGTCTTTTACTAAAATGTATGAGTGTCCATTACTAAAATGGAGGAGTGTATATTACTAAAATATATGAGTCTATTACTAAAATGTATGAGAGTCTATTACTAATATGTATGATTGTCTATTACTAAAATGTATGAGTGTCTATTACTAAAATGTATGAGTGTCCATTACTAAAATGGAGGAGTGTATATTACTAAAATATATGAGAGTCTATTACTAAAATGTATGAGAGTATATTACTAATATGTATGAGTGTCTATTACTAAAATGTATGAGTGTCTTTTACTAAAATGTATGAGTGTCCATTACTAAAATGTATGAGTGTCTATTACTAAAATAGACGCGTGTCTATTACTAACATGGATGAGTGTCTATTACTAAAATGGATGACTGTCTATTACTAAAATGTATGAGTGTCTATTACTAAAATATATGAGAGTCTATTTCTCAAATGTATGAGTGTATATTACTAAAATGGATGAGTGTCTATTACTAAAATGGATGAGTGTCTATTACTAAAATGGATGAGTGTCTATTACTAAAATATATGAGAGTCTATTACTAAAATATATGCGAGTCTATTTCTCAAATGTATGAGTGTCTATTACTAAAATATATGAGAGTCTATTTCTCAAATGTATGAGTGTCTATTACTAAAATGGATGAGTGTCTATTACTAAAATGGATGAGTGTCTATTACTAAAATATATGAGTGTCTATTCCTAAAATATATGAGTGTCTATTCCTAAAATGGATGAGTGTCTATTACTAAAATGGATGAGTGTCTATTACTAAAATGTATGAGAGTCTATTACTAATATGTATGAGTGTCTCTTACTAAAATGTATGAGTGTCTTTTACTAAAATGTATGAGTGTCCATTACTAAAATGTATGAGTGTATATTCCTAAAATGGATGAGTGTCTATTACTAAAATGGATGAGTGTCTATTACTAAAATATATGAGAGTCTATTTCTCAAATGTATGAGTGTCTATTACTAAAATATATGAGAGTCTATTTCTCAAATGTATGAGTGTATATTACTAAAATGGATGAGTGTCTATTACTAAAATGGATGAGTGTCTATTACTAAAATGGATGAGTGTCTATTACTAAAATATATGAGAGTCTATTACTAAAATATATGAGAGTCTATTTCTCAAATGTATGAGTGTCTATTACTAAAATGGATGAGTGTCTATTACTAAAATGGATGAGTGTCTATTACTAAAATATATGAGTGTCTATTCCTAAAATATATGAGTGTCTATTCCTAAAATGGATGAGTGTCTATTACTAAAATGGATGAGTGTCTATTACTAAAATGGATGAGTGTCTATTACTAAAATATATGAGAGTCTATTACTAAAATGGATGAGTGTCTATTACTAAAATGGATGAGTGTCTATTACTAAAATATATGAGTGTCTATTACTAAAATGTATGAGTGTCTATTACTAAAATGTATGAGTGCCTATTACTAAAATATATGAGTGTCTATTTCTCAAATGTATGAGTGTCTATTACTAAAATGGGTGAGTGTCTATTACTAAAATATACGAGAGTCTATTACTAAAATGGATGAGCGTCTATTACTAAAATGGATGAGTGTCTATTACTAAAATATATGAGTGTCTATTACTAAAATGTATGAGTGTCTTTTACTAAAATGTATGAGTGTCTTTTACTAAAATGTATGAGTGTCTTTACTAAAATGTATGAGTGTCTATTACTAAAATGTATGAGTGTCTTTTACTAAAATGGATGAGCGTCTATTACTAAAATGGATGAGTGTCTATTACTAAAATATATGAGTGTCTATTACTAAAATGTATGAGTGTCTTTTACTAAAATGTATGAGTGTCTTTTACTAAAATGTATGAGTGTCTTTACTAAAATGTATGAGTGTCTATTACTAAAATGTATGAGTGTCTTTTACTAAAATGTATGAGTGTCCATTACTAAAATGGAGGAGTGTATATTACTAAAATATATGAGAGTCTATTACTAAAATGTATGAGAGTCTATTACTAATATGTATGATTGTCTATTACTAAAATGTATGAGTGTCTATTACTAAAATGTATGAGTGTCCATTACTAAAATGGAGGAGTGTATATTACTAAAATATATGAGAGTCTATTACTAAAATGTATGAGAGTCTATTACTAATATGTATGAGTGTCTCTTACTAAAATGTATGAGTGTCTTTTACTAAAATGTATGAGTGTCCATTACTAAAATGTATGAGTGTCTATTACTAAAATGGACGCGTGTCTATTACTAAAATGGATGAGTGTCTATTCCTAAAATGGATGAGTGTCTATTACTAAAATGGATGAGTGTCTATTACTAAAATATATGAGAGTCTATTTCTCAAATGTATGAGTGTCTATTACTAAAATATATGAGAGTCTATTTCTCAAATGTATGAGTGTATATAACTAAAATGGATGAGTGTCTATTACTAAAATGGATGAGTGTCTATTACTAAAATGGATGAGTGTCTATTACTAAAATATATGAGAGTCTATTACTAAAATATATGAGAGTCTATTTCTCAAATGTATGAGTGTCTATTACTAAAATGGATGAGTGTCTATTACTAAAATGGATGAGTGTCTATTACTAAAATATATGAGTGTCTATTCCTAAAATGGATGTCTATTACTAAAATATATGAGTGTCTATTCCTAAAATGGATGAGTGTCTATTACTAAAATGGATGAATGTCTATTACTAAAATGGATGAGTGTCTTTTGCTAAATTGGATATCTAAACATATACTTGGAAAGAATGCTAAATGTGTGTATCATCCTCACCCTCTTGTCTCATCTTGATGTTGTCACCGACTTTGAGTTTGGTGTCTCCTTTGAACCACTGGCAGGCCACTTCATCGTGAGAGATCTCACACATGAATGACGCACTCTCCTTCTCCATCACCTCCACATCCTCCAGCTTCTTCACTATCTTAATGTCTCGGGCTTTGGGGAAGAATCACAAGAGTCCATAAAAAGAGACATTAGAGAGCCTTCAACACATCTAGTGCTGAATGGAATATTGACATTCATTTCCATTGATTCATAGCTATATATCTGGTATATATATCTGGATGTCTATTATTTAAAATTGAGACATGCACTATTTTTACCAACCTGTAAGTACATCTATCATTGACAAGCCTATACAATTATCATTGGATTTTATTATATGATCATTATCATTGGATCGCATAATATACCATGTATCATGTTGTATCATATGAATAACATGCAGGGACTCATACCATGTACAGTGAGTTTGGCTGATGTATTGTCGTCAGACGTTCGACAAATGTATGTTCCCTCATCCTCTTTGGAACATTTATGGATGAGGAGGCTACGTGTGCGACCCTGGGAGTGGATGCCAAAGTTTGTTCCTGGTTTTAGTTCCGTATCACCCTAGGGAACAGTGATATTTTATACAAATGATTACTTCACTTTGTATACACAATTATGCAAAGTAAATTGCTGACATTGAACACTTTCTCGTTTTGCATGACTGGATGTTCTATGATTTACCACTAGAATATGTTTCCTCACCTTGAACCACTTGACCTCAGCATTGGTTCTGGACACCTCACACTCAAGCGTTGCTTTCTCCTTCTCTGGAGCTTTGACATCCTCCAATGGCTTAGAGATCATAGCAGTAGGTTCTGTATGAGCCACAATGCAAAAAGGTACAGTAAATAACAAACAAATAACACTCAAGTTGATGAATAGCTTAATATTGGACAAAAATTTAGATAACCTACCTGCAACAATGAGCTTGCCAGAAGACTTGACACCTTCCGCTTGGAAGACAATCGTTCCTGCGTCCTCCATCTTGAGTTGGGACAGTGTAAGAGCATGCTTCTTTCCAAGGGCCGTGATGCGACAGTTGGACCCTGCCTTGAGCTTGGCTCCACTCCTGGTCCAGGACCCCCTCCACGTCAGCTTGACTGAGCTCCACCTCCAGGGTCACTGTCTCCTTCTCATTGGCCTTGACCTCGGCCAGCAGGCCCTTCACCACCTCAATCTTCTGCACTGTGAAATACAGACAGAGGGAATGTTTAGGTGTGTTGGAATATGCTAAATGTTTAGGTTATACAGATTTATCAGTAAGTGTCCTGTGCATCTCTTTTTGGCACTGAAACTGTAGATATAAATAGTCTGGGGCTCCCGAGTGGCGCAGCGGTCTAAGGCACTGCATCTCAGCGCTAGAGGCGTCATTACAGACCTTGGTTCAATTCCAGGCTGTATCACAACTGGCCTACAGCATCTGAAAATGGGACACAATGGGACACCCTCTTACTTGGGCGGCAGGTAGTCTAGTGCTTAAGAGCGTTGGGCCAGTAACCGAAAGGTCGCTGGATCGAATCCCCCGAGCTGACTAGGTGAAAATTCTGTTGATGTGCCCTTGAACAAGACACTTAACCCTGTCGTGGAAAAAATGATCTTCAAATTATGACACTCATACAAGAAACGTGTGAATTCAATAAGCCTTTAATACAGAGTAATTAAAGGGAGCTGACCTAGGAAACAGCTGACTCTGTGTCTCAGAGCACAGCCTTTATAGTATTCTCCCTCTATTCCATACATAGACCCCTCCCCAAGCTTTACAGCTTCCCATATGTCCTGTTTCAATAGGGGTCTTTGTTACATTGTCTTCTGGCATCCTGCTTTTCCTCAGATCTTAATCAGTTCCAAATGGCCTTCCTGCTGGCCTCCTGTTTCTTTCATGTCCATTTGTTCAACTAAGCTTAGCTATTTTCCTATACATTATGTATGTCTTTCTGTCTTACTACTTCAAAGTAATCAATCAGAATACTGAAAATGTAATAATTGTAATGAGTTAATCTCCCACAACTATCTAAGTTAAGCTTGTTTTAGCACTTAAGCCTCATTATCAATACTATCATGTTGTCTGCTATCACATAGTACATTAATTAAATTAATCAATGTGTCTTAGCCATGTTTCTACCACCACAACCACAACTGCTCCTGTAAGTCACTCAGGATGTCTGCTAAATGACTAAAATGTAAATGTACTTACCATCCACAGTGAGTTTGGCCTGGGTCTTGTCATCCAGAGTTTCACAGGAGTAGTAGCCGCGGTCAGCGGTAGTCACACTCTTGAAGACCAGGGTCTGCTTGGCCCCGTCCACCCTGATTTCCATGTTGCCTCCGGGCTGCAGCACCACGCTGTTCTTCATCCACCTGACCTCTTTAGAGGGCTTACTCAGCTCCACCTCCAGCTTCACCCCCTTCTGATCCTCTACCGTCGTCACATTCTGCAGCTTCTTCTTGAACATCACTGGTTCCACTGTCATGGCACAAAGAAAACACAGATACTACAACTCCTTCGTGATAACTGCAGCCCTTCTTAGCTAAATTGCTTAAAAGGCTTATACATTTTTGTAAACAATGGCTATAATTGTGTATAAGGTCAATCAAAACAATCTGATGATAATACAGAACAGAAGCATATCCACTGGAAATTAGCTCAGATATTATATCATACAGTAAGTGTTAAAGCGAATAGAGGTTGGTTCTTACGTTGCACTTTGAGGGTAGCGCTGCAGGTTTTGCCCTCAGCTGCCATGCTGATCTCCCCAGCATTCTCCTGACTGACTGACGTGATGGTGAGGGAGTGGCTGGTGCCCCAGTGTTCAATCTTATACTTGGGCCCAGCAGTGATTGGCACATTGTTGTGGAACCATTTTACTTTGACGTCTGCTGGGGTGACACTACACTTGAAGATGACATCCTTCCCCTCCACTGCAGCAATGCTGCTCAGCTTGGAAGTCAGCTTCACCAGTCTGGGTGCTGAAAAGTACAGAATGGAAAACATTATTTGTAGACACGTAATTAGACTCAGACACACAGAAAACAAGTTAATATTGAAATACATGGGTTAATATCTAGTGTGTTTGACTATATGTCTGTAACTATATTGAAAATGTCTGTAACTATGTTGTATTTGTCTGTAACTATATTGAATATGTCTGTAACTATGTTGTATATGTCTGTAACTATATTGAATATGTCTGTAACTATATTGTATATGACTGCAACTACGTAGTATATGTCTGTAACTATGTTGTATATGTCTGTAACTATGATGTACAGGTCTGTAACTATGTTGTATATGTCTGTAACTATGTTGTATATGTCTGTAACTATGTGCTATATGTCTGTAACTATGTTGTACAGCTCTGTAACTATGTTGTACAGGTCTGTAAATACGTTGTATATGTCTGTACCTATGATGTATATGTCTGTACCTATGCTGTATATGTCTGTAACATTGAATATGTCTGTAACAATGTTGTATATGTCTGCAACTATGTTGTATATGTCTGTAACTATGTTGTAGTGGTCTGTAACTATGTTGTATATGTCTGTAACTATGTTGTATATGTCTGTAACTATGTTGTATATGTCTGTAACTATGTGCTATATGTCTGTAACTATGTTGTACAGGTCTGTAAATATGTTGTATATGTCTGTACCTATGTTGTATATGTCTGTACCTATGTTGTATATGTCTGTAACATTGTCTATGTCTGTAACTATGTTGTATACGTCTGCAACTTTGTTATATTTGTCTGTACCTATGTTGTACTGGTCTGTAACTATGTTGTATATGTCTGTAACTATATTGAATATGTCTGTAACTATATTGTATATGACTGCAACTATGTAGTATATGTCTGTAGCTATGTTGTATATGTCTGTAACATTGTATATGTCTGTAACTATGTTGTATACGTCTGCAACTGTGTTATATTTGTCTGTACCTATGTTGTACTGGTCTGTAACTATGTTGTATATGTTTGTAAGTATGTTGTATATGTTTGTAACTATGTTGTATATGTCTGTAACTATGTTGTACATGTCTGTAACTATGTTGTACAGGTCTGTAACTATACTGTATATGTCTGCAACTGTGTTACATATGTCTGTAGCTATGTTGCATGTCTGTAACTATGTTCTATATGTCTGTAACTATGTTGTATACGCCTGTAACTGTGTTGTACATGTCTGCAACTATGTTGTACAGGTCTGTAACTATGATGTATATGTCTGTAGCTATGTTGTACAGGTATGTAACTATGTTGTATATGTCTGTAACTGTGTTGTATATGTCTGTAACTATGTGCTATATGTCTGTAACTATGTTGTACAGGTATGTAACTATGTTGTATATGTCTGTAACTATATTGAATATTTCTGTAACTATGTTGTATACGTCTGTAACTATATTGAATATGTCTGTAACTATATTGTATATGACTGCAACTATGTAGTATATGTCTGTAACTATGTTGTATATGTCTGTAACTATGTGCTATATGTCTGTAACTATGTTGTACAGGTCTGTAACTGTGTTGTATATGTCTGTAACTATGTTGCACAGGTCTGTAAATACGTTGTATATGTCTGTACCTATGCTGTATATGTCTGTACCTATGCTGTATATGTCTGTAACATTGTATATGTCTGTAACTATGTTGTATATGTCTGCAACTATGTTGTACATGTCTGTAACTATGTTTTAGTGGTCTGTAACTATGTTGTATATGTCTGTAACTATGTTGTATATGTCTGTAACTATGTTGTATATGTCTAACTATGTTGTATATGTCTGTAACTATGTGCTATATGTCTGTAACTATGTTGTACATGTCTGTAACTATGTTGTACAGGTCTGTAAATATGTTGTATATGTCTGTAACTATGTTCTATATGTCTGTAACTATGTAATATACGCCTGTAACTGTGTTGTATATTTCTGTAACTATGTTGTACAGGTCTGTAACTATGATGTATATGTCTGTAGCTATGTTGTACAGGTCTGGAACGATGTTGTATATCTCTGTAACTATGGTGTATATGTCTGTAACTATGTTGTATATGTCTGTAACTGTGCTGTATATGTCTGTAACTGTGTTGTGCAGGTCTGTAACTATTATGTATATGTCTGTAACTATGTTGTACAGCTCTCTAACTGTGTTGTATATGTCTGTAACTATGTTGTATATGTCTGTAACTATGTTATATATGTCTGTAACTGTGTTGTTTATGTCTGTAACTGTGTTGTATATGTCTGTAACTATGTTGTATATGTCTGTATCTGTGTTGTATATGTCTGTAACTGTGTTGTATATGTCTGTAAATATGTGCTATATGTCTGTAACTATGTTGTACAGGTCTGTAACTATGTTGTATATGTCTGTAACTATGTTGTACAGGTCTGTAAATACGTTGTATATGTCTGTACCTATGCTGTATATGTCTGTAACATTGTATATGTGTGTAACTATGTTGTATATGTCTGTAACTATGTTGTAGTGGTCTGTAACTATGTTGTATATGTCTGTAACTATGTTGTATATGTCTGTAACTATGTTGTATATGTCTGTAACTATGTGCTATATGTCTGTAACTATGTGCTACATGTCTGTAACTATGTTGTACATGTCTGTAACTATGTTGTACAGGTCTGTAAATATGTTGTATATGTCTGTAACATTGTATATGTCTGTAACTATGTTGTACTGATCTGTAACTATGTTGTATATGTCTGCAACTATGTTGTATATGTCTGTAACTATGTTTTAGTGGTCTGTAACTATGTTGTATATGTCTGTAACTATGTTGTATATGTCTGTAACTATGTTGTATATGTCTAACTATGTTGTATATGTCTGTAACTATGTGCTATATGTCTGTAACTATGTTGTACATGTCTGTAACTATGTTGTACAGGTCTGTAAATATGTTGTATATGTCTGTAACTATGTTCTATATGTCTGTAACTATGTTGTATATGTCTGCAACTGTGTTACATATGTCTGTAGCTGTGTTGCACATGTCTGTAACTATGTTCTATATGTCTGTAACTATGTTGTATACGCCTGTAACTGTGTTGTATATTTCTGTAACTATGTTGTACAGGTCTGTATCTGTGTTGTATATGTCTGTAACTGTGTTGTATATGTCTGTAACTATGTGCTATATGTCTGTAACTATGTTGTACAGGTATGTAACTATGTTGTATATGTCTGTAACTATATTGAATATTTCTGTAACTATGTTGTATACGTCTGTAACTATATTGAATATGTCTGTAACTATATTGTATATGACTGCAACTATGTAGTATATGTCTGTAACTATGTTGTATATGTCTGTAACTATGTGCTATATGTCTGTAACTATGTTGTACAGGTCTGTAACTGTGTTGTATATGTCTGTAACTATGTTGCACAGGTCTGTAAATACGTTGTATATGTCTGTACCTATGCTGTATATGTCTGTACCTATGCTGTATATGTCTGTAACATTGTATATGTCTGTAACTATGTTGTATATGTCTGCAACTATGTTGTACATGTCTGTAACTATGTTTTAGTGGTCTGTAACTATGTTGTATATGTCTGTAACTATGTTGTATATGTCTGTAACTATGTTGTATATGTCTAACTATGTTGTACATGTCTGTAACTATGTGCTATATGTCTGTAACTATGTTGTACATGTCTGTAACTATGTTGTACAGGTCTGTAAATATGTTGTATATGTCTGTAACTATGTACTATATGTCTGTAACTATGTTGTATATGTCTGCAACTGTGTTACATATGTCTGTAGCTGTGTTGCATATGTCTGTAACTATGTTCTATATGTCTGTAACTATGTTGTATACGCCTGTAACTGTGTTGTATATTTCTGTAACTATGTTGTACAGGTCTGTAACTATGATGTATATGTCTGTAGCTATGTTGTACAGGTCTGGAACGATGTTGTATATCTCTGTAACTATGTTGTATATGTCTGTAACTATGTTGTATATGTCTGTAACTGTGCTGTATATGTCTGTAACTGTGTTGTGCAGGTCTGTAACTATTATGTATATGTCTGTAACTATGTTGTACAGCTCTCTAACTGTGTTGTATATGTCTGTAACTATGTTGTATATGTCTGTAACTATGTTATATATGTCTGTAACTGTGTTGTTTATGTCTGTAACTGTGTTGTATATGTCTGTAACTATGTTGTATATGTCTGTAACTATGTTGTATATTTCTGTAACTATGTTGTATATTTTTGTATCTATTTTGTATATGTCTGTAACTATGTTGTATATGTCTGTATCTGTGTTGTATATGTCTGTAACTGTGTTGTATATGTCTGTAACTATGTGATATATGTCTGTAACTATGTTGTACAGGTCTGTAACTATGTTGTATATGTCTGTAACTATGTTGTACAGGTCTGTAAATACGTTGTATATGTCTGTACCTATGCTGTATATGTCTGTAACATTGTATATGTGTGTAACTATGTTGTATATGTCTGTAACTATGTTGTAGTGGTCTGTAACTATGTTGTATATGTCTGTAACTATGTTGTATATGTCTGTAACTATGTTGTATATGTCTGTAACTATGTGCTATATGTCTGTAACTATGTGCTACATGTCTGTAACTATGTTGTACATGTCTGTAACTATGTTGTACAGGTCTGTAAATATGTTGTATATGTCTGTAACATTGTATATGTCTGTAACTATGTTGTACTGATCTGTAACTATGTTGTATATGTTTGTAACTATGTTGTACTGGTCTGTAACTATGTTGTATATGTTTGTAACTATGTTGTATATGTTTGTAACTATGTTGTATATGTCTGTAACTATGTTCTATATGTCTGTAACTATGTTATATATGTCTGTAACTGTGTTACATATGTCTGTAACTATGTTGTACAGGTCTGTAACTATGATGTATATGTCTGTAGCTATGTTGTACATGTCTGGAACTATGTTGTATATGTCTGTAACTATGTTGTATATGTCTGTAACTATGTTGTATATGTCTGTAACTGTGCTGTACAGGTCTGTAACTATTATGTACATGTCTGTAACTATGTTTTATATGTCTGTAACTATGTTATATACGTCTGTAACTGTGTTGTTTATGTCTGTAACTGTGTTGTATATGTTTGTAACTATGTTGTATATGTCTGTAACTATGTTGAATATGTCTGTATCTATTTTGTATATGTCTGTAACTATGTTGTATATGTCTGTATCTGTGTTGTATATGTCTGTAACTGTGTTGTATATGTCTGTAACTACGTGCTATATGTCTGTAACTATGTTGTATATGTCTGTAACTATGTTGTATATGCTCTCTAACTGTGTTGTATATGTCTGTAACTATGTTTTATATGTCTGTAACTATGTTATATACGTCTGTAACTGTGTTGTTTATGTCTGTAACTGTGTTGTATATGTTTGTAACTATGTTGTATATGTCTGTAACTATGTTGAATATGTCTGTATCTATTTTGTATATGTCTGTAACTATGTTGTATATGTCTGTATCTGTGTTGTATATGTCTGTAACTGTGTTGTATATGTCTGTAACTACGTGCTATATGTCTGTAACTATGTTGTATATGTCTGTAACTATGTTGTATATGTCTGTAATTATGTTGTATATGTCTGTAACTATGTTCTATATGTCTGTAACTATGTTGTTTATGTCTGTAACTATGTTGCATATATCTGTAACTGTGTTCTACAGGTCTGTAACTATGTTGTATATGTCTGTAACTATGTTGTATACGTCTGTAACTATGTTGTATATGTCTGTAACTATGTGCTATATGTCTGTAACTATGTTGTACAGGTCTGTAACTATGTTGTATATGTCTGCAACTATGTTGTATACGTCTGTAACTATGTTGTATATGTTTGTAACTATGTTGTACAGGTCTGTAACTGTGTTGTATATTGTCTGTAACTATGTTGAATATGTCTGTAACTATGTTGTATATGTCTGTAACTATGTTGTATATGTTTGTAACTATGTTGTATAGGACTTTAACTATGTTGTACAGGTCTGTAACTATGTTGTATATGTATGTAACTGTGTTGTATATGTCTGTAACTATGTTGTATATGTCTGTAACTATGTTGTACATGTCTGTAACTGTGTTGTATATGTCTGTAACTTTGTTGTATATGTCTGTAACTATGTTGTATATGTCTGTAACTGTGTTTTATATGTCTGTAACTGTGTTGTACAGGTCTGCAACTATTTTGTATATGTTTTTAACTATGTTGTATATGTCTGTAACTATGTTGTATATGTCTGTAACTATGTTGTACAGGTCTGTAACTATATGCTGTAGTAGTAAGTGACCAAGCCTTAAATCTAATGAAAGTAAAGTCTTAGCTACCATTGGTGGAGACCTTGGCAGAGGTCTTATCATCTTCGCATTCACAGATGTACTCTCCCTCATCCTCTTTGGTCATTCCTGTTACGGTGAGGACCCGCTTGGCACCGTCAGCGCCCACACAGAACCTGCCACCAGGTTTGACCTCACGGCTGTTGTGACGCCAGAGTACGTCCCCTGAGGCTCGGTTCAGTTGACAGGTCAGGGTCAGTGTAACACCCAGCTCTGTGGCTACAGGCTGCAACTGCACCACAAACTTCAGCGGTGTATCTGAGAGGAAACATGGACAGAACTTAATTAACTACATTTTATATGCATGCTCTTATATCAGTATTGACTGTACACTTCAATCAATTGTTCTGATTATTAATTGCTAACTAACGTTTGACTTGAACTTTGAACTCAAGCTTGTCATCATCAGTGTGGCAAGAGTAGGTGCCACTGTCTTTGACTTCGGTGGACTTCACAATCAGGGTACGAGAATGTCCCTCTCTCTTCATCTCATATTTAGTGCCCTCCTTCAACTCTTCTCCATCCCTGAACCACTTAACACTGGCACTCTCCGAAGTCAGCTCAGTGGTCAAAACAATCTTCTCACTTGCTTGAACACTGTATATATCCTTCCCGGCATTCTTTTTAAACTTGGCAGAGGATTCTAGAGACAAAAATAAGACTTGTTAGCATAGTGGTGATAGTGCTGGATACAACAAATACGGTTGAAAGAGTCAATGACATCATACCTGTCACCTGTATCTTAAAGACCAGTTTCTCTGCTCCAACCTCACAGGTGTACTGTCCAGCATCCTTCTTCTCCACCTTCTCTACCACCAGCTGACGAGTCTTGCCCTTTGTCTCCATGGAGACTGTCTTACTGGAAGTCAGCAGCTTGCCATCCTTGTACCATTTCACCTCTGTCTTGGTATCTGACACCTCACAGCTCAGAGTGGCTTTCTGGGAGAGAGTAGCTTTCACCTCCTTCTGTACAGAGTCCTTGTTGGTGAAGGCAGCCTGGACCTCTGAATGGGGATCATTGAAGGGTATCGTAAAACCAGAAACACTTCATTCAGGGTCAAACAATCCCAACACCAAATCAGAAACCCTTTACGTATCTTGCACATGACATACAAAAGGGAAATCGAGCGATATTGTCAGAGTAAGTAAAAGAAAATCTGCATTTCTAAAGCATTATGAGACCGACAAGAACATACAATTCAGACTTCCACACTAACAAAACAATCATAACAAACAACAGTATAACATCTCTTTCCTTGGGAGAAAAAAAGTGTAGACAATGTAGAACACAGACACAGTACATTGACAAACCTTTCAGCCTCCAAAACCTTGAGAGAAACATCAATAGCCAGCATTGAAATCGTCCCATACCTGTCACTTGTATCTTAAATGCCAGCTTCTCTGCTCCAACCTCACAGGTGTACTGTCCAGCATCCTTCTTCTCCACCTTCTCTATCACCAGCTGACGAGTCTTGCCCTTTGTCTCCATGGAGACTGTCTTACTGGAGGTCAGCAGCTTGCCATCCTTGTACCATTTCACCTCTGTCTTGGTATCTGACACCTCACAGCTCAGAGTGGCTTTCTGGGAGAGAGTAGCTTTCACCTCCTTCTGTACAGAGTCCTTATTGGAGAAAGCAGCCTTCATTTCTGAAGGAGGAACAATTGAGGGATATGATGGAAATGAGAAACCTCAATATCACATCAAAACAGGAACCATATCTCTAGACTGGACAAATACGGGAGGTACTGGACATAGAGCAGCCTTGCAAAGTCAACCATCTGAAATTCCAATGTGGCATGGAGACGGACACACAATCCAGAACAACAAACTGGGAAACAGAGCACTCAGATATCCCCATGAGCAACATCAGTGAATCGAGACAAAATATTCAAAGGACAATGCTGTGTGCAATCAAAACAACCAATTAAACCTATATGTTTGTAAGATAGAACTCACAAATGCTAAGGTAACGTTATCAATTACACTTAGAAAATAACTAAATAGCTGTAAGTTCAAAAACAGAACTAAAAATGTAACTGTGTATGTCCCATAACATCTCCTCGGACATAAAAACATCTCTTACGATTATCTTTAAATAAGGAGAATACAATTGGAATTAAAAGGACAGACAAACGGACAACCATTCAAGAAACCAAAACCTAAATCGCATCACAGAGGGCATTTAACTAAAAAATAACTCCTCCATACCTGTCACCTGTATCTTAAAGACCAGTTTCTCTGCTCCAACCTCACAGGTGTACTGTCCAGCATCCTTCTTCTCCACCTTCTCTACCACCAGCTGACGAGTCTTGCCCTTGGTCTCCATGGAGACTGTCTTACTGGAAGTCAGCAGCTTGCCATCCTTGTACCATTTCACCTCTGTCTTGGTATCTGACACCTCACAGCTCAGAGTGGCTTTCTGGGAGAGAGTAGCTCTCACCTCCTTCTGTACAGAGTCCTTGTTGGTGAAGGCAGCCTGATGTGCTTCTGATGGAACAGTCATGGAGGGGCACAATGGCAGAAATATTTCATTTAGGGTCAAACAGTACCAGCACCAAACACAGAACACATCACTTACTGTCCTGTACAGACACGGGGACAATTATCTAAAGAACTACACCGAGAGTCAACTATCAGCAATTCTAACATGGTACGGAGACAAACAAACTACGCAATAAACACGGAAACAGACAATTCAGATGTAATATAAGCTAGAGCAGCAACACAGATTGTAGGAGATGTCAGCTTGGGAAGACAACTCAACAAATGAAACAACTTTTCTCAAAGACAAGTTTTATCAAATAAATATTTGTAGGGCAGGCATATAGACAACCATTCGTCCCACTATATGCCCCAGAGCAGACAATAGACAGACAGTAAATCCAATATATCCTCCATACCTGTCACCTGTATCTCATAGACCAGTTTCTCTGCTCCAACCTCACAGGTGTACTGTCCAGCATCCTTCTTCTCCACCTTCTCTATCACCAGCTGACGAGTCTTGCCCTTTGTCTCCATGGAGACTGTCTTACTGGAAGTCAGCAGCTTGCCATCCTTGTACCATTTCACCTCCATCTTGGAATCTGACACATCACAGCTCAGAGTGGCTTTCTGGGAGAGAGTAGCTTTCACCTCCTTCTGTACAGAGTCCTTATTGGAGAAGGCAGCCTGGGCTTCTGTAAATCAACCATTAGAAGTTCAAATATAGAATGGGAATAGACACACAGCCGCAAAAGGGACAGAGACCAGAGCCAAATCAAGCAAGGAAACAACCTTGAAGCCTCAAACATAGCCCCTTGTCTGATGGAATCAACTAATCCTAAGATCTCAACTTTATCAGTATGACCAAAAACTAGGCATTGGTTTCTTACTGAGACAAAAGCTAAATGTAAATCAACAGTACACTTGCCAAAGCATCCCAGGGGAGAGCTAAATATTTCATAGTTATCTTCTCTTAAGATAAACATGTCCAATGTGTAGAGCAAAAAGCCAGTATGAGGGTTTGCAATCAGGCTACAATGGAAGGCAGCCGGTGTGTAGGAGAAAAAAAAAATGTAGATTTCAAAAGGTACTCGCACTCAAAACCATGAAAAGGAATAATTGAAAAAAGACAATGAGCTGGGCTACATAACAATATCAGAAGCAATAGATATGAAATACTCCAGTAGGCTAAAGAGCTCAGAGTGCGGGGGGGTGGGGTGGGGGACTGCTGGTGCCTGTAACATGCAAGGTCCAATTCCTCATTATTGTGCAGAGCAGAGACAACCATTCAAGCAATCGGCAGAAATCAGACAAGACAGCAAGTCGGTATCCTCCTTACCTGTCGCCTGTATCTCATAGACCAGTTTCTCTGCTCCAACCTCACAGGTGTACTGTCCAGCATCCTTCTTCTCCACCTTCTCTATCACCAGCTGACGAGTCTTGCCCTTTGTCTCCATGGAGACTGTCTTACTGGAAGTCAGCAGCTTGCCATCCTTGTACCATTTCACCTCTGTCTTGGTATCTGACACCTCACAGCTCAGAGTGGCTTTCTGGGAGAGAGTAGCTTTCACCTCTCTCTGTACAGAGTCCTTGTTGGTGAAGACAGCCTGTTGGGCATCTGAGGGAACAATCATGGAGGGGCATAGTAGGGGTCAAATAATGAAAACAGGAATAATTTTTTGACACTGGAAATGGGTAGCATTGACATATAGAACAGCCATAGTCAACCAGCTACAGCACTAATATAGCAGAGACAGACACAGCGCATCATTGAGGTGTCCTCAGAAGCCATGAAAGCAAAACCATCCAATGAAACAACTTTGAAGCCCATATCTACAAACAGTATTTCATCTGATAACCCCACACATTTTTAAGTCTCAATTAGAACACATTGAAACTAACAAAACAACCATACATTTCTAACATAATGAGCAGAGCTGAAGAAATTCAAATGTTGTACATTGTTCAAACCATCTCCAAGGACTAAGGGGGAAAACGTTTCAAATTTGCAAGACTGGCACATGGACAACCACTCCAGCAACCTTGGTCAAAAGTAGACAATAGACAGTAAATCAATATTTGGCTTACCTGACACATGTATTTTAAAGACCAGCTTCTCAGCTCCAGCTTTACAGGTGTACTCTCCAGCATCCCTTTTCTCCATTTTGTCTACTACCAACAGACGACTCTTGCCCTTTGTCTCCATGGAGACTGTTTTACTTGCAATGATCTGTTTGCCATCCTTGTACCATTTCACCTCTGTCTTGGTATCTGACACCTCACAGCTCAGAGTGGCTTTCTGGGAGAGAGTAGCTCTCACCTCCTTCTGTACAGAGTCCTTGTTGGTGAAGACAGCCTGTTGAACTTCTGAGGGAACAGTCATGGAATGGCAAAGTCAAATCAGAAACCTTTCTCTTTGGGTTGAACACTAAAAACAGGAACAATATTTGTATAGGCAGTCTGGGATTCTGAGGGGACATTAGTTTTTCTAGCTTAAACATAAAAAAATATATATATGGCTAGGTTATTATACAAGCTGAATACAATGATAGTGTTTGTCCGGTGTGCTCTACAGACATTCATTCTCTCTCTTACCTTTTATCTTGACCTGGAATGTGACTTTGTCTTCTGCTGTCTCGCAGGAGTAGTGTCCCTCGTCACTCTTCTTGGCGTTCTTGATGACCAGTCTCCTCTGCGTCCCTTTGGAGACAATGGTAGTTCTTTGGTCCTCAATGACCACTGTCTGATCCTTCCTCCACACCACCACCCCGCTGGCAGACGATACCTCACAGTTCAACTCAAGGTGCCCACTGAGGGCAGGTGCCACCCCCATGGGACCCCTGGGCTTGTTCAGGAATTTTGCTTCATCTGGAAGAGAAACATGGATGGATTTGTCATCAAGAACAAAAACATGATTTGTCTGCTTTTTTAATTTATAGAGTTGTGGTAGAAATCCATTAATACCTTAAGGTTATAATTAAATGTTAACAAAGGCCCATGTGGAATTGAATATTACAAGAAAATACGCAATAACAGAATTATCTATGATGATTTAATTCGCTTTACAAATATTTGATTATGCTTTTATAACCAAACAGCTACATTTCATGCACCATCATATGATAGGTGGGTGTCTGCCTGTGCATGGTTGGAGGATTGGGGACAGTACCAGTGACACATTGGACTTTATTACATGATGACAGAGGGCTCTTTCCCATGCTAGACGGCTCACTGCCACCTGGTGTTAGCTGTCACAGCCCAGTTTGTCCCTCTGTGTCACATGGTGTAAGAAGGGCTTTCTGTAGCCAATGTAGGTTAGAGGTTGCACTTCATACGCCGTGTAAGATCCGGGGTCAGACTAACCTACTGGATATCGAGTGTAAAAACATCTGTCATATGTAAAAAATAAATAAATACAAAGCGGGTTTTCAGTGAAGCTGTACAAAATGTAGCTATTTCTGTTATTGTATTACAATTATATGGGAATCTGAGGGACCAGGTTTCCACTTTCCACCAGGTGTCAACAAGTTATTAATATGTTGTAGACATTGGAGTGGTTTCTTATTTCTAGCATGATAGATTACTACAGGAGTTGAGTTTGTATTCTTGATCCTTCGGCTGTCCTGTTGTACCTATAAGAGAAAGCTGCAGGGACATTCTGTCTTCGTTTAGGACACACTCATAGATTCCCGTGTCCTCTTCAGCGACATTGTGTACCATCAGGATCCTCTTGTGGTCAGTGGTTATGCACTCATACTTCTTGCCCATCTTCAGCTCCCGTCCGTTCTTGATCCAGACCACCTACAGAGTTAGAGGAAACATTGAAATGCACAATCCCCAAAAGAGACAGCATTGAACTCTACTCCTAACCCTAACAGACAAATAAAGTATTAATTTGTTCGTTAATTAATTCAGTCATCTAGACTTCTATATAATATATGCCATTATATAATATATGCCATTTAGCAAATGCTTTTATTCAAAGTGATTTACAGTCGTGCATACATTTTATGGGGTAGTGGGAATCAAACCCACTACCCCGGCGTTACAAGCGCCATGCGCTACCAACTGAGCTACAAAAGGACCACTACACACCTGGGCACGGTAATCAGACACCTCTGTGGTCAGCTGGGCGGAGGACTGGGCGCTGCAGGTCACCACCTCAGTGTGAGCAGACTTACTGCTGAACCGGATAGGTGGAGCTGGAAATAGAGGTTTTACATAAGCTACCAGGGCTATGCTTGTTACAGAGTATTGAATTGTAGTTGTTGTATGGGGAAATTCCAATGGAAAGATGGTGACTGTCTACCAACAGAACAGCTAACAGACAAGGTTCCTAACTGCTTGTACAGCACTATAATAATAATAATAATAATAATAATAATAATACTGTGAAATTGTGAAAATGATGATAATGCCCTTTTAGTGTAAAAGCTATTTGTAAAGAAGCTTGGAATTTAAGCCTGATTTGGTGGGATGGAGTTTTGGTCTGCCTGGTAAATTAGTTAATAGACCAATAAGAAAGAGTGGAAAGGGTTGTACATGGAACCCAAAAGGGTTCTATCTGGAACCAAAAGATTTCTACCTACAGTAGTACCAAAAAGGGTTCTACAAAGGCCTCTTCTCCTATGTGGACAGCCAAAGAACCCTTTTAGGTTCTAGATAGTACCTTTTTTGATTCAGCATATATAGCCTTTATACTTATTGTGTTATTGTTACCGTTACCGTCATTGTGTATTTATTATTACGTTTATTATTACATGTTTTACTTTTCTATTATTTCTCTACTTTCTCTCTCTCTGCATTGCTGGGAAGGGCCCGTAAGTAAGCATCTCACTGTTAGTCTACACCTGTTGTTTACAAAGCATGTTTTACTTGATTTGATAATTACAGGCAACTCAAAGCATCATGCTAATGAAGACATGCATATTCAATCCACAGATCTTATTCTTGGCATTGCCCCCTATTCCAGTGCTTACCCTTCACTTTGAGAATACAAGTGCTCTCAGAGCCACCGCCCACAAATTTGACCACGGCTCCATTCATCTCCATCAAGACCGTCCGGATCATCAGCGTGTGTGTGGTCTTTTGGCGGGTGATGAGGTAGTCACCACCACTACGCAGAAGGCGTCCGTTGATAGACCAGAAGCCAGAGCACACGGCAGACAGATCCACGGAGAGTGAGGCCTCCTCACCTGAGATGGCTGTGCTGTTCATCAGGCCTTTTTTCACCTCTGCACTGGGCTCTGTAAGAAAGGGTTGAATCACATCAGTATTACAAAAGTAGCATGCTGTTGTTTTATATATTTTTTCTTATTATGGTTTGATTGTGAGTACAAGTTGAATGCTACACTCTTGGGAAAAAAAGTTCCAAAAGGGTTCTTCTGCTGTCCCAGTATGAGAACCGTTTTATGGTCCTGGTAGAACCCTTTTTGGCTCCAGGTAGAACCCTTTTGGGTTCTATGTAGCCCTCTGTCGAAAGGGTTCTACAAGGAACCTCAAAAACCTCTACCTGGAACCAAAAAGTGTTATTCAAAGGCTTCTCTTATGGGGATAGCGGAAGAATCCTATTAGGTTCTAGATAGCACCTTTTTTTCTAAGTGTACTTAGTTATTTTTACTGTTACGTACAAGTCACCTTCTACCTACAAGCCTTGGTGCAAACCCTCATTCTTCTTGTCTACCTCATACATCTCCAGGAGTATTCCTAGACTGCCATTAGTTTCTTCTTCAATAAAACCAAGTAATAAGGAGTAATAAGATGTATGTCTGTCTCACCAAGGAAGAAGGTCCCGGGCACCTCCAGGTATTGGCTCTGGCCATAGTTGTTGACTGCAGAAATGCGGAACTGGTAGCTGGCCTCCTCTGTGAAGTTCTGGATCGTGATCTCAGTAAAGGGGCTGATCTCCATGCCATTGCACCTCTGCCAGGTCTGGGCACCCACCTTCCTCCTCTCTACCATGTACCCCTTTATGGGCACAGGGCGGTCACTGTCTGGGGGGGACCAGTGGAGGGTGATGGACGAGTCGGTCTTGTTGCGCACCACCACGTCGATGGGGGGATCGGGAGGATGCTTTCTGGCAGCTGGGAGGGAGGGAGGTATAGTTTGAAATGGCTCATGTATGATGATAAATCCTGAGAAAATTCAGTGATATGATGTATCTGCAGATGTATAGAACATATAGTTAACCTTTGTGATCAGATTATTCAAAATGGAATATAAATGTAGGATTTCGGGCTTTAGAGGGCTTTAGAGTCTGTGCTATGCATGTAGGTCTATGTCTGTAGCTCACCTGTGACAGAGAATCTTGTGGAGGTCTTGCAGTCTCCAGCCATGAAGGCCACCTCTCCTGAGTCGTCGGCCTGGCAGTGGCTGATGGTTAAAGTGTACTGCCTGAGGGTGCACGCAATTAATATGCGTGTGTCCGGCTTCAGACGCTCGCCATTGCGTGTCCAGTAGGCTTCAGAACAGGGGTGCTCCAGCTCAACGCAGAAGATCACTGTATCACTCACTGGCACTACAGTCCTCCTAGGCAGCTTCTTAGTGATGTTGCCTGTGAGTGACAAGTACAAGGGTCACCAAATGGCAAGTGTAGTCTACAACGCTGCAGCACTAACACTGTGTAAACTAAATACCAAGGTTATTGCCGCCTGGAAAGGTCAAAAAGGAAATTGGAGACTCCCTTTGCATCATTAAATGTTTTGACACTGTATTTTGACAGTATTTTGACAGTATATTTTGACAGTATTTTGACAGTAATAGGCAGTAATGCCTATTACATGATGAAACTGCACAACATTTCATTGTAAACTTCTGTCTCATATATTTTCCATCAAAGTATAATGTAGGAACAATCTCAATGTTGATAATGTTGCACAATATTTGTTATTGGAGGCATCAGAAGTTTGTCAGAAGACTAGAGACAAGAAAATGGCTCTTGTACCCAGCACAGTGAGCTCGGCCACGGTGCGGCTCCCCTCCTTCATCTCGCAGATGTAGACGGCATCATCATTGGTGGTGACGTTGTGGATGGTGAGGCGCCGCATGGTGCCCTCCTCCTCCATGCGGTACTTGGAGCAGTCCTCCAGTCGCGTCTCCTCCATGAACCAGCTGGCCTGGGTGGCGGAGACGGGCACCTCACACAGCAGCGTGGCCGTCATCTTCTCCTGGACCTCCACATCCTGCAGCTTCCTCCTGAATGGCACCTTGGGCTCTGAGGATCATTGGAAGAACGCAGAATAATTGTCAGAAGGTGAGTGAAATTATGGAAATTGGTAGATGCGTAAATCAACTGCTCAAAAAGTCTACCTCTTTCTGTTTTGCCAATACAATGAATGTATTTCTTTTAACATGCCATACCCTGCCTTGGGCTCTGACACAGGAGGATTGCAGAACATTTTTAAAAATGTGAGTCATTCCAGTAATTCAATGAATGTATCTTACTTTGATCACAGCAGAAAGTAAACAGCATAGTGGGTCAATTTCAGCAACAACTAAGAGCATTGAAGCGCGAGACTCAACTTCTCCACTGTTTTGGTGCCCTGGCTACCACACTGTACACAGCACAAAGCGAACCTGTGCACTTGCGCAGATACTGTGTGTGACTCTCACTCATCTCAATATCTCCGGTGCTGCTCGTAGCAACGTCATTTCACTGAATCTACCTTTAAAGTACTTGTACAGTACTAGAGTTTCAATCACTTATGTATTTCAGCTGTACTCCATCAACAACCTAAGGTTGGACCAGTCCAAGACTGCATTTTGTTATGTGTCCACCTCATGTGTTACTAGGACTGATTTCTATGGGCTCCAATACATCACAGAGTATTTTCATCTCCATTTAGAGAATGCTTTAGTTCTCTACGATTTAACTATCTGTTTACTTTATTATGGAATGGAGATGCTACTTACAAGGCTACTTACAGGGCTATTATGATGTACTGCATTTCCATTTCCAAGCTTAGAACAAGACATCAGCACTCAATTTTTTCATTATTTCAAAATAGGCAGTGCAGTCAAAGGACCTAGTTGCCTCATGGGTGGAATGTTATTCATATTTTTCATAATTTCTTAATTATTATTTCAAAAACACGCCCGAAAATCAGGTATTTCTATGTCAAACTGTTTTGTTATATTTCAGTCTTATGTGATATATATCAAGTGTAATATTGTGAGGCAAACTGAAAATGGAATGCATTTCAACTCTATATCTGACATGGTACACATGTCTTCTTTGTTTTAAGCCCATAACCATTTGTGTGAGGTGTAGACATTTGTTTAAAAGTATATTTGTTTAAGACTACCAAGAAACACTGTGTGACCCTGGTTTAGCCCACTGCAGTAAAAGGTTAAATAGTGGCTTATGCTCTTGAAAACAGTTGAGAAGGAACAGAGGCTTGTCATTTGAATGTGTGTTTTGAATGTTTGGCTGGGACTGGGACTACTGAGTATGTTTCAATTATGACATTTCCCAGAGGTGCTTATTATGCACCAGAGGGTCATCAAATGATCTGGTGTTAATAAAAACACTGGTACATAAAGGGTGGAGGGATACAGTCCCTTTCCTTGGCAAAGCCTCTCAAGTATCCATTATCTGCTGTCAATTACTGTATAACCAGACGCAACCAAACGCACTGCCATGGGCACTGCACTCGCTGTCAAATTGAGACACAGATTAACAACCGCCATTGATAAATCTCCATGCTCCAGGTTTCTAGCAAATCAGGAGTTGCTCATGGAAAATCCCCCTAGCTCTGGCACCTAATGGCCATCATTGCAACTGTGAACTACTCATCACTGGCAGAAAATAGATGAAACATGACACTCCCCCTTCATATCGCTGCCAGCATTCCACCACTTAGTTGAACAGTTTAAGTCTATGTTGGGGCAAAGTAAAACTGTGCTCAGGTGAACGTTTTAGCTCACTTTGGGTAATTCTTGTAGTGTGGATAGACTTGTTGAGACTAATTTCCGAAAGAGCATGTCTGTATGACATTATCCAATATCTCAAGGAAAGCACACCCTCAGTTAACCTCTTCAGATTCCTTGCACTATCATGTTTAAAGGCCCAGTGCAGGCCCATGTAATTTTCCTGTGTTTTATATACACTATATTTCCACACAATGTGGTTGGAATAATACTGTGTATTGTAAAAATTATGATAATGGCCTTTTAGCGTAAAAGCTGTTTGTAAATAAATGTCAGCCTGTTTTGGTGAAATGGAGTGCTGGCCTTGCCATGGAGACCTCAACATGCGGTGAATGAGTTAATAGACCAATAAGAAATAGTTCAAAACCTCTCTGCCAATAACAGCTAGTTTTCCGTTTTTAACCTTCCCACTCAGACCACTCAGACAGTCCTAGTAAAATTCTTGCTGGAGTAATTGCTCTTTGCTAAGAAGCTATTTTTGTTTCTTTATGACCATTTTAATTGAAAACAATCACAATAAGGTACTTAACTGTCACCCAGAAATTATTTGATATTGAGCTCAGTACGGGGAAAAAAGAAAAAAATGTATACACTCACTGCTGTACGTTGCTCTGGATAAGAGCGTCTGATAAATGACTAAAATGTAAAATGTAAAAAATGTTAAAATGGCTGCATTGGACCTTTAAAACACTCTTTGAAATCAATGCTTTCACATACATAAGGGGGACCTCAACATCACAAGAATGACAAACTCCACTGTTATGCAGGCCTGCATTGCATTTGAGCTATATTTAAATACATGTTATATGTATAACTTATATACTAGTCGATTATCAGCAATTCAGATAGAGCAACAAGAGAGAGTTAATCTAAGATCATCTCCCTTAAATAGTCATGAATCCCTTTGCCTTGTTATGGAAACGTTATAGAAAAACTACCCTAACTTTTTCCTCAACTAGACTTGGGAGTATGGTAATGGAAGAATATGGAAAAACTACAATGCTAAACATCTTATTTGTAGAAGACTTAGATGTGATGCACTATCAAATTAAAATTATAAAATTGTAAATGCACTATTCTACATAATTTATATTCCAACCAAACATTGCTCTTGAAATACCAACCATTTGTGAATACAATTATTATTTTTTGCTTACCTTTAACTATCACCAGCACGGCGCTGTAGGTGTGTCCAGCCATATTGGAGGCGTTACAGGTGTACAGGCCATTGTCCCTCTGTTTGCAGTACAGGATCTTGAGGATGAAGTTCTCGGCCTGGTCCTCATACATGATCTGTCTGCGTCCCTCGCCGATGTTCCCCCCATCCTTCCTCCAGATGATGTGAGGCTTGGGGTGGCCAGTCACGAAGCAGCTGAGTTTGGCGTGCTTGCCTTCAGTCACCGTGCAGGTGCGGGTGAAGACGCCTTTGGGCAGATGGCTGACCAGTGCTGTGCTGCTGTGGTCTAGACCCAGAAGGCTCAGCCCGTCTGTGACCATAGTGGTGGCGGTCGAGGAGGTGGTGGTGGAGTTGTAAGTGGAGCTGCTGGTCTCGGAGGTGCAGCAGATGGAGATCCCTTCTTTACGCTTCTGCAGGTGGGAGAGGAGGGAGGTGCTCTTGTCCTGGCCCAGGTGACGGGAGTCCTGGGTGTCTACAACCAAGGTGGCAGCGGAGTTAGAGCGGCCTACCGAATTATGGGCGCGGCAAGTGTATGTGCCGCTGTCCAGGCTGCGCACGCTCTGGATCCTCAGAGAGCTGCTGTCACTGTCCGAGGTCACCTTGATGCGATTCGTCTCGGCCAGGTAACGCCCGTCCTTCTCCCAGTCAAATTTGGGCTCTGGGTAAGCCGCAACCCGGCAGTGGAAGACCACATCGCCCCCCAGGCCTACACGTGCGGAGGTAGGCTTGACCATGAAGACGGGGGCCCTCTCCACCATCTCATGTGGAAGGCCTACGTGAAGGGTTACGCATGCATAAGCTTCCCCAACATTGTTTTTGGCCCGGCACATGTACTGGCCGCTGTCCTCCAGGGTTAGATCATAGATGGTGAGGCGGTAGACGTCACCATCATCCACCATCTTGAAGCGGCCCCCAGAGGTCAGACGTAGCTTCTCCTTTTCCCAGGTAATCAGTGGGATGGGGTTGCCCACGATGGTGCAGCTCAAGGTGGCATCCTTTCCCACGCACACTGCGAAGGCCTTGGGCCGCGTGAGAAACCTGGGGGCCCCTCCAAACAGGTTCTGGTCCATTACTAGTTCCTAGAGTACCAAGGAAATAGTGTCATTTAGAATTGAAACACACCGTTGAGAGAATAGAATAATCAAGAATACTGGGCTATATCAAGAAGTGCATAGGAAAGGCAAACAAAACTTTGAGATATCCTTCTAATCTTGTTGTCAATCATTTAAATCACTTTCCTCTTGAACTAGAATGTGACACTTGCATGACACTACACAGCCTCTAGTGTCTCATCCTTCTCATGCCTGACATACTAATGTAACAACTCTACATCAGCAAGTAATGACTCAAGTTTGGAAAACCTTGTTCACACATAGGGTCACACTGTGTTTGAGTGGGCCATTGTAGAGTTAATTGTTTGCTGTAAATTAAGATTGTTTTCATAGGAACTTGGAGGAATGTGTTAACATGTCTCACTTACAGCTGAGATATTTTTAGGGACGTCTGTCTGCAATGGAAGTCAACAAAACATACTTTTCAAAATGTAAGACATGCATTGAGGACAGATAACAATGATATCTCAGTAGTTAAAACATTTATAGAGCAAATCACTCAGCGTTCTAGAGAGTTGTTTTACATCTATTCACTGTATCTGTTTACATTTACATAAACAATACAGAATACTGACTTAAATATTGTATGTAAAGTCTCTATGTAGGTAATGTAATGTCCCATCCAATGTAACAATCTGCAGTTTTATTGTTTTGTACAGCACATTTGCCTACCCAGGACAGATTTCCAACTAAAATACCGTGATACAACCATAAAATGGATCATATTCTAGCAAAAATAGTCCAACTGATGATAAATAATCATCAGAGCTAATCAAGAGGGAGGCAGATTCTAGAGTGACAGAGGGATGCATAGAAAAACAATCCTCATCATTCTTTCCAAATAATAGCCTACAGTAGGTTTTTGGGTTAGAAGTACATATTTCATAGGTTTCTGCCTATTTGTTACACTTATAACAACACTAGCCTACTGAAGTGGAATATTTATATTAGTTGGTGCCATAGGCCTACTGTTCTTCTATTCTGATCCTGGGAACCCACAGGGGTGCACATTCTTTTCTAGTCCTGCAGTAACAAACCTGCATAAACTAATTTGTAGTCATCAAGCCATTCAAAAAAAGTATACATTATTTGAGTCCGCAGGACCAGACTTGAGGAACACGGTCGCATTGGACATCAACCAGACCCATATCAAGATCAAATAACACCTACACACTTGCTAAAAATCCGTATCCAGAGGGGAGCAGGTGGTTTATTAGGCATGTAGCCTACCAAAACTGACATCAGCGCACCGTCAGATTACGATAAATGCTGTTTTAACTCGGTTAAATAGAGCAAATATTGTCTTTGAAAGGGTGACATTTGCCATCTTTGTCACCTCCCTCCCCCTGTGCTGCCTGTCCCAAAAATAACCTCAGCTGTCAGGCCGCGTCTCTGTCCACTGCCATTTGTAGTAGCAAAGAGAGTTCAGCTGTTTGGTAGGTAAACCCACAAGAGAAGGAAAAACTTCGTTATTCGATATTGCTAGATAAATTTACCAATACAATTATGCAATTGATCATACATGTTTTATGTAGTTGGTTTGATGTACTGTAGATAGTCGGCAAAAAGTTTTTTTTTTTTTTTACATATGGTCTTCTCGGACCTACAAAGTTACTCATTGCAATTCAATATATAAGTTATAAAAATATACGTTTTAGACAGTGTAAAACTGTCACCACAAACATAGAACAGCACACTAATGAAGATGATTTATCTAAAAATAAGAAACTCGACATTTAAAAATGGGCCTATATTAATTACGCTTGATTAAATTACAATTTATGTTGTTCAGTTATTGCAAATAGAATTTACTTTTAGACTATTTCAACTGGGAACTGGGTTAATTCAATTTCAGCAATAACTTTCTCACCTTGAGTCTTCAGACACTCTCTGGTAAAACAAGCGCTGAAACATGTGGACGAAAACTTTAACAAAGTTTTACAGTCCGAAAGATGATCCAATCTTTGCCGTTGCGATTCAACACATTTATGTTTGGTGCGGATCAATATTCCTACAATGATGATTTGTATCCAGGGCAGTGTAACATCCCCCAGTCTCCGTCAGTGGGTGGTTGACTACGCGTGTTTCTTTTTTCTTCATTGGTACCTCATGATGCCAAGTAGCTGACGTTCCTATTATGGCGCAGCCTCCTTCCCAAAATAGACTTGTCATTTACTGTAGATATAGCCTGGGTGCTGGAGCAGGGGGCTGGACAGGCTATCTAACTTGACTAGCCTACCCCATAACAACAAATTCTAAATTGTGCATATGAGGGCCATCAAACTTTTGTATTAGCATTTTTTTGTATTTTATTATGGATCCGCATTAGCTTCTGCCAAGGCAGCAGCGACTCTTCCTGGGGTCCAAACAAATCAAGACACTTACATTACAATTAAACAGTAAATCATATAACATCGCTACACCACTACATATCCACAACACAAAATGCACGATACCACCATACAACAATACCACAATGTACACTACCGGTCAAAAGTTTTAGAACACCTACACATTCAAGGGTTTTTCATTATTTTTAATATTTTCTACATTGTAGAATAATAGTGAAGACATCAACACTATGAAATAACACATATGGAATCATGTAGTAACCCAAAAAGTGTTAAACAAATCAAAATATATTTTATATTTGAGATTCTTCAAATAGCCTCCCTTTGCCTTGATGACAGCTTTGTACGCTCTTGGCATTCTCTCAACCAGCTTCACCTGGAATCCTTTTCCAACAGTCTTGAAGGAGTTCCCACATATGCTGAGCACTTGTTGGCTGCTTTTCCTTCACTCTGCGGTCCAATTCATCCCAAACCACCTCAATTGGGTTGAGGTCAGGTGATTGTGGAGGCCAGGTCAGCACTCCATCACTCTCCTTCTTGGTAAAATAGCCCTTACACAGCCTGGAGGTGTGATGGGTCATTGTCCTGTTGAAAAACAAATGATAGTCCCACTAAGCCCAAACCAGATGGGATGGCGTATCGCTGCAGAATGCTGTGGTAGCTATGCTGGTTAAGTGTGCCTTGAATTCTAAATAAATCACAGACAGTGTCACCAGCAAAGCACCCCCACACCATAACAACCCCTCCTCCATGCCTTACAGTGGGAAATATACATGCAGAGATCATCCGTTCAGCCACACAGCGTCTCATAAAGACACAGTGGATGGAACCAAAAATCTCCAATGTTGACTCCAGACCACAGGACAAATTTCCACCGGTCTAATGTCCATTGCTCATGTTTCTTGGCCCAGGCAAGTCTATTCTTCTCATTGGTGTCCTTTAGTAGTAGTTTCTTTGCAGCAATTTGACTATGAAGGCCTGATTCACAGTCTCCTCTGAGCAGTTGAAGTTGAGATGTGTCTGTTACTTGAACTCCTTGAAGCATTTAGTTTGGGCAGCAATTTCTGAGGCTGGTAACTCTGAACTTACCCTCTGCAGCAGAGGTAACTCTGTCTTCCATTCCTGTGGCGGTCCTCATGAGAGCCAGTTTCATCATAGTGCTTGATGGTTTTTGCTGAATAGCTCAAACGCATTAAGAAATAAATAAATTCCACAACCACAAATTACCTTTTAATAACGCACACCTGTTAATTGAAATGCATTCCAGGTGACTACCTCATGAAGCTGGTTGAGAAAATGCCAAGAGTGTGCAAAGCTGTCATCAAGGCAAAGGGAGGCTATTTGAAGAATCTAAAATATGAAATATATTTAGATTTGTTTAAGACTTTTTTGGTTGCTACATGATTCAATATGTGTTATTTCACAGTTTTGATGTCTTCACTATTATTCTACAATATAGAAAATAGCAAAAATAAAGAAAAACCCTTGAATGAGTAGGTGTTCTAAAACTTTTGACCGGTAGTGTACGTGTGTGTAGAGTGCGTTTGCTAGCGCCCGTGTGCATATTCGTATGTCTGTACCTGTATTTGTGTCTCTTCACAGACCACACTGTTCCATAAGGTATATTTTTATCAGTTATTTCAAAATGATTCTACTGCTTGCATCAGTTACCTGATGTGGAATAGAGTCCAAGGTAGTCATGGCTCTATGTAGTACTGTGCACCTCCCATAGTCTGTATTGGACTTGGTGATTGTGAAGAGACCTCTGGCTGTTACTATCACGTTTAAGGTATGACCCAGATGCAGACAGTGTTGAAGAAATCAAAGTTTATTCCTTAAACAGGGGTAGGAAAATGACAGGTCAAGGCAGGTAGGGGTCAAAACCGGGAATGACTAGAAAACAGGAGCAATAAACAGGCAGGAGCAGGGCTCTATGAGTACATGCGCTCCTAAATGAAAAAAATGTAGGAGCACACAAAGAAATTTAGGAGCACAGTGAAAAATGTAACACAGAGTTTATTAACAAACAATTTATTACATACATATGTATACTGTGTGTGTGAGTGTGTGCGCGTGTACTAAGGGACACACATCTGTGGAACAGCAAATACCACCAAAATCACACATTGACCCATGCCTACTAGACGCAAAGGATATCAGTTGTCCAGCTGCTTTTGTATGTTGGCCGTCTGGCACACTTAGAGGTCAGCCAGCGGTCCACGGCAGGAGTGGGATCGAACTCCTCGACAGAAGGCCCCTCCAGGCTGATCCTCATCAGGTCTTCGGTGGTGGAGACCCCAAGGCAGCTTCTTGTCGAATTCTTAATCCGGTTCCGCGCAGAGAAGCCTCGCTCACACTGGGCGGCTGAAATGGGCAGCACCAGCATAAGCTGCACCAACTCCAGTATGTTCTAGGGAAAATATTGTATCTTTCAATTTCATTCAAACTCTTACCATTAACTTATCAAAACCAACCATAGGATACCATACATAACCACTCAGGACAGTTAGTCTACCTTGTAATCGTGCCTGTAGGGGTCCTTTGTCAACATGGTCTCCCACAGGCCACTGTAGGACTTGTCCTTGAAATTGTGGCTGACCAGGATTTTCAGCCCCTGCCACTCATCCTGGACTGCAGCCATGTTGCACCCCGATCTGCAGGATTGAAATGAGCAAGTGAGTTTGCAAATATGCAAACATAACATTGTCTCATATGGCAATGCAGTGTCAAATAAATTCTTACCTCTCTAGAGGCTCCTTGAAATGCCTCATCAGGTATGCCACACCATCATCGCCAAAGGAGAGAAGGCTGGCCTGGTCTTCTGGCCATGTGTCAGGGTTTAGCACTCTGAAAGACTCCACTGGAGTCTGGACACCCTCATCCTTCAGCAAACCACCAAACCTGGCTTTGAGATCATCCACGCCGATGTTGATGGCTGCCTCCATGTGCTGCTTCAGCTGGGGATTGGTGAGGTCCGTGAAGCCTTTCAGATTCCCCTTCAGTGTTATTCCCTTCAAAAGAAATAACACACACACACACACACACACACACACACACACACACACACACACACACACACACACAATGAACTGTCTGGCTATTTGTCTGTCTCCCATAAAAAAAATTAAAGACTTCTCCACTGCATTTCCCTCCTTATCCTCAAATCGTTCTATTGGGCAACGAATACATTGATTCTCACACTGAGAATCTGTCTTAATCATCGATTTTAATCATTGATTTTAATAATCAATTTATCTTACATCCTAACAAGCTCTCATCCAAAACACACCTGGAATCTCCTCTCATCACCCTGCTGCTGAGCAAGCATGGTCTGGATCTTCTCCAGCATGCCTCCTGCCTTTGCCCTAAGCTTTAGTGCTTCCAGTCTGGTCACTGTCTTCCTCAACTCTGATGTGGCTTGGGGGAGGATCAGGTCATTCCTTTGCAGGGTGAGGCTAAGTGAGGATAGCTCCTCAAACATGTCTGAAAGAAAATGGCAGAATACACAAAAGTGCATTCTCCATTTCCCGCATTATCTGTGAAGTAATGAGTAAATAAACTGTCACCTGTCAATTACTTGATTCTGAAAGTTAATTTGAGTCTTGAACCTATTTTTTAAAACTAGTGTGGTATTACATTTCCTGTGTAAAACTGACCTTCTTTGCCCGCCCTTGAACTTCCGCTGTTGTTGATGCTACGGCCAGGTGCTCCATGTGCTGCAGAACAACGGAGTACTGGCTTTTGACAGTGGCAAGGTCCTTGTCTTGTCCATGCCGTAAGAACACTTTGAGGGCTCTGTGGACATGGGGGATCCAGTGAGTTCCCTTGCCGCTAGACGGTGTGCAAATATCCACACCGAGCTCTTACCCGAGAACATAGAGCTCTCGTTTGGATTTTCCGCTGAAGTGATACGTTTTCCATATCAGATTCAGAAGATCGTACACGACAGACACCTTTGGCTCTTTCTTCTGAATGGTCAGTATTGCCAGCTCTAGTCTGTGAAAGTCAGAACAGAATCTTACAAACAATTCACCGTCTCCTTCCCCCCAGTCTCGTGCCAACAGAAAACAATAATTATGTGGTATTTACCATGGTTTTTACCATTCCAGCACTTAGCGCACGCACACACACACACACACACAGTATTGTTTATCATTCTCTGCTAGCAAATAAAACTAAGTCATAGAGAATTTCTTAGTTACAAATCTGTGGCATACAGTGGATTGGGATTATATGCCCCCCTGCCTCTCTCTGCAGGTGGGCAATCACTCCCCCACGGTGGGAGGCACCATCTGCCCTGAAGGAGATGCACCTCTTCATCCATGACCCTCCATCCTCCTCTGGGCAAACAGCATGAAATGTGGCCTTGGTGGCGTCCAAAACACCTCGAATGACAACACAAAAAAACGATTATACAAAAGTATTTCTGACAAACTAAATTATCTCCATTATGAATAATGATTAAACTTTACACAAGAATAAAGCCTATAAATAGGAACAACTTACCAATGGCATGAGAGTGCTCAAGGGTCTGTTGTCCGACCAGGAGATTGACTGGCTTCCCATCCTCCAACAAGCGTACGTAGACAATCTCGCATTTGGTGTTGGATATATCAGTGTCTCCGTCTATTAGAACGGCGAGATACTTCGTGGCTTTCAGCTTCGCTGACAGGCTCTCCTTCATTATGTCAGCAATTTGACCGATCATCTCCGCACATCTTACATCATTGTCGTATGTGGGATTAATGTCAACTCGACGAAAAGGCAATGAAGTATGCGATGTTTATCTTTATTTTCAGCTGCCTCCTCTTCTCCTCCCCATTTGCCTCCTCAAGGCTGCTGACACCGTACCTGATGGTTTCTCCTGTCTCAACAGGTACAGATCTCTGCACTGGATATGCCGCCGCGAGATGTTATGTTTCGAATGGGCTTCATTTTTAGCGATGTCTGCACGTCATTTTTTAAATTTGTTTTATATACATATTTATTATTATTAATTTTTTTATTACCAATGTAGAGAAGTATGTATACATACAGTAAGTACATAAATAGACAATGATAAGATATGCTAGGGGGTACAACAAATTACAGATTATGCAAAGATCTTAAAAGAAACACATTGATTGTTTTAAAAGCTTTCTTATTAGCAGAATGTAGAATGGTCTTAAGGAAAGCGAGCAGCACATTCTCCCATAACATACAAAAGTCATCAAGAATATTAACAATTATAAAACTGTGAATATCTTTCCATAATTGTTTTACATGTAGACAATGCCAAAATAAATGTGACACTGTTTCTGGATGCTCAACACAAAAAGTACAATCAATGTTAATGTATCTTTTGAGTTTCTTCAGGTAATGATTAGCAGGGTAATACTTATGGATAATTTTGCAAGAGACCTCTTTGACCTAGTTAACAAGCAAGTATTTGTGTGGTAATAACCAGACTTTTTTCCAACAGATATTAGTGACCAATGTATTCCAGTAACTTGTGACATGAGGGATGGACACAATATCCCTTTGAAATAAAGCACGTTTAGATCTGTTGTTCTGAGGGAGCAAGGAGAAACATACAGTATATCACAAAAGTGAGTACACCCCTCACATTTTTGTAAATATTTGAGTATATCTTTTCATGTGACAACACTGAAGAAATGACACTTTGCTACAATGTAAAGTAGTGAGTGTACAGCTTGTATAACAGTGTAAATTTGCTGTCCCCTCAAACTCACACAGCCATTAATGTCTAAACCGCTGGCAACAAAAGTGAGTACACCCCAAAGTGAAAATGTCCAAATTGGGCCCAAAGTGTCAATATTTTGTGTGGCCCCATCATTTTCCAGGACTGCCTTAACCCTCTTGGGCATGGAGTTCACCAGAGCTTCACAGGTTGCCACTGGAGTCCTCTTCCACTCCTCCGTGACAACATCAGGGAGCTGGTGGATGTTAGAGACCTTGCACTCCTCTAGCTTCCGTTTGAGGATGCCCCACAGATGCTCAATAGGGTTTAGGTCTGGAGACATGCTTGGCCAGTCCATCACCTTTACCCTCAGCTTCTTTAGCAAGGCAGTGGTCGTCTTGGAGGTGTGTTTGGGGTCGTTATCATGTTGGAATACTGCCCTGCGGCCCAGTCTCCGAAGGGAGGGGATCACGCTCTGCTTCAGTATGTCACAGTACATGTTGGCATTCATGGTTCCCTCAATGAACTGTAGCTCCCCAGTGCCGGCAGCACTCATGCAGCCCCAGACCATGACACTCCCACCACCATGCTTGACTGTAGGCAAGACACACTTGTCTTTGTACTCCTCACCTGGTTGCCGCCACACACGCTTGACACCATCTGAACCAAATAAGTTTATCTTGGTCTCATCAGACCACAGGACATGGTTCCAGTAATCCATGTCCTTAGTCTGCTTGTCTTCAGCAAACTGTTTGCGGGATTTCTTGTGCATCATCTTTAGAAGAGGCTTCCTTCTGGGACAACAGCCATGCAGACCAATTTGATGCAGTGTACGGCGTATGGTCTGAGCACTGACAGGCTGACCCCCCACCCCTTCAACCTCTGCAGCAATGCTGCCAGCACTCATACGTCTATTTCCCAAAGACAACCTCTGGATATGACACTGAGCACGTGCACTCAACTTCTTTGGTCGACCATGGCGAGGCCTGTTCTGAGTGGAACCTGTCCAGTTAAGCCGCTGTATGGTCTTGGCCACCGTGCTGCAGCTCAGTTTCAGGGTCTTGGCAATCTTCTTATAGCCCAGGCCATCTTTATGTAGAGCAACAATTCTTTTTTTCAGATCCTCAGAGAGTTCTTTGCCATGAGGTGCCATGTTGAACTTCCAGTGACCAGTCAGTATGAGGAAGTGTGAGAGCGATGACACCAAATTTAACACACCTGCTCCCCATTCACACCTGAGACGTTGTAACACTAACGAGTCACATGACACCGGGAAGGGAAAATGGCTAATTGGGCCCAATTTGGACATTTTCACTTAGGGGTGTACTCACTTTTGTTGCCAGCGGTTTAGACATTAATGGCTGTGTGTTGAGTTATTTTGAGGGGACAGCAAATTCACACTGTTATACAAGCTGTACACTCACTACTTTACATTGTAGCAAAGTGTCATTTCTTCAGTGTTGACACATGAAAAGATATACTCAAATATTTACAAAAATGTGAGGGGTGTACTCACTTTTGTGATATATACTGTATTTTCCCTATTGGAGAGTCAACTGGATTAAGCGAGGGTAGGTCAAGAAGGTAAGGTCTGGCTACACCTCTAAATAACATGAGTTCCAGATGGAATAGCATCAAAGACTATGGCGAACTCTCTAGGTGTTACAGGGATATTGTAATGAGATAAAAATTCCTCATAATTGAGTAACAATCCTTCATTAAAAAGTTGACTCAGCAGCAGGATATGGTTATTGAACCAGTTCTTAAAAAATAAATACTTATTTCTATACAAAATGTCCTTATTGTTCCAAATGAAATACCTATGCGGGGAAAATTTATGTTTATATATTAACGACCACGCTATGAATACTTTAGCCCAATTTATCTTAAAAAATTGAGACCACCATATTCATATGAGTTCATAATGACAGATTTCCTAATATAATGTGTATGATTTTTCCAGATGAAGTTGAAAAGCACCTGGGCTGCATAAGTAAGTCTGGAGATACCTTCAGCTTTAGGAAGCAATACTCAACCTTTCAAGGATAAATCCCTCTGCAACCAATGGTTCAACTTCTTGTTTTTTTTTCAATAATAGGTATAAAATTGAATGAGCATCTTTCCTGTTGATCCTTAGATATTGTAATCCCAAGGTATGTTAATTTTTCCTTGACTGGAATATTGCATATAGAGGGTATCACCCAGTCTTTAACAGCAAACAGTTCACACTTAAGGTTTAGGCAAAGACCAGATGCTTAAGAAAATATATTTATCACTGACTGCTCTAGGAATCTAGTCAGCGTCTTTCAAAAAGAGAGTTGTGTCATCTGCAAGTTGACTTATGATAATATCTCTGTCAGCAATAGAGATCCCTTTAATATTGCTGGATTTAACAGAACTTGTAAGAAGTTGGGTTGCAAGCAGGAAGAAGTAAGGTGAAATGGGGCAACCTTGCCTAATTCCTCCTTTCAAATCAAATCTAGGAGAAGTGCCATGCTTTAATTTAATTGAACTGTTCCCATTCATATAGAGAGTTTTAATAGTACTACAAAATAATTCCCCAAAACCAAATTTCTCAAGGGAGAGAAATAGAAACTCATGTTCCACTGTATCGAAGGCTTTATAAAAGTCTACGAAGACAATAAAACTATCTTCAAGGATTAATTCAGAATAGTCAACAAGGTCTAACACCAGTCGGATATTATTAGATATATGTCTATTCCTCATGAAGCCAGATTGCGTCTCTTCTATAATTGAGTCAAATACTGCCTTCATTCTTTTTGCAAATATAGAGGCTAATATTTTGTAGTCATTATTGAGCAGACAGATTGGACGCCAATTATCAAGTAGAAGCAAGTCTTTCTTGGGCTTATGTATTATTGTAATCAGACCTTGAGGCAAACTGGGAGGGAGAGCATTATTTGTAATGCTTTCAGAAAAGACCTCCAACAGAAATGGGGCCAACTGTTGAGAAAAGTAGTTTTAAGGTGTTCAACAGAATAAATTAATTCTTCAACTATAATAGGGTCATCACACTGTTCCCTCTCAGCCTCCCCAATTGATTTCACATCCCCCAGAGAGTCCAAAAAAAAGAGTTGAGGAAACCTCAAAATACTTAGAACTATATACATTCCTGTAGAAGTAGCAACTAAAGTTAGAGATTAATTTGGGATCATCTGTGATGAGACCATTAAAAGATCTAATTGTTGAATTGTATTATTTTTAGAGTGGTATTTTTCTAACCTGAAAAAACAAGATTCATTTTGTTCACCCTCTAGCCACTTCTTCCTAGATCTAACAAAGGCTCTCTCTGCTTTCAGTTTATACATATCATCCAACTTGCTTTGTAGCTCAAACAGAACAGATGTATCATCCTCTGAGAGACTTTCAACAGGCTTTTGAACAAGAGAGGTGATCTTTGTAATTACACTTTCTTCTTCAGCTCTCCTTGTCTTGCCAAGAAAACTCCCATATTTTCTTAAATATTTTCCAACCTCATATTTAAAAAGCTCCCAGTTATTACTGTATGAGTTGTCACATAGCTTTGTTCCAGAAGTGTGTAATTAAATTGTTTATCTCCATCTTGACCAACTCATGTTTTAATATAGAGCTGTTACGCCAGTAGGATGCTCTGCCAATGCCATTATCAGAGATAAACAGTTTAATGTCAATATAAATAGCTCTATGATCAGTAAGGGGAGTGGCAAGGATGTTAACAGAAATACCTTGTTTCTCTAAACATTTAGACACGAGCCCAAAATCTATGCGTGATTGTCTGGAGCATGCCTTACTCTATGTGAAAGACTTGTCATTAAGAAACTTTACTCTCCCAATATCTATAATATCAAACCTTTCCATAAACTGCACCGGAGGCCATCTATCAATTAAATTATTCGTAGAAATATTAATATCCCCACCTACTATAAGTAAAGCATTCGGGAACTTGGTTAGCCAATGGAGAATACGCTTTTCTAAAGATTCAAGTAAGTGATCATTTTCAAGTTTGGAATTGTAACCATAAATGTTGGTAATAATAATGATGTTGTTACAGTTGATAACAAGACAAAGAAAGTGACTGAAAGGGTCACAGTCAGAGTGCACAATACTTCCATTGAAATTATTCTTTAGAGTGTTAACTCCAGCAGAGTTCAGAACCATGAGAGAGCCTTACATCATTAACCCACTGAGATCTCCAGAAGTTGACGTCGGTAGCAACTGAATGAGACTCTTGAAAAAAACATAAATCTGTTTTAAGCTGTTTGGCAAATAAAAAAATAATGCTTTGTGCTTTATACTATTTCTTAACCCCCTAGCATTGAGTGAAACTATAGACAATGACAAAGTGGAGTATAGAACAAAGTACTACGAGCTAAACAATCGCAAATCGAAAAAGAAGAAACCAGCATTGCATACCATATAGATATAAATTGTTGAGTGAGAATAGTTTAGCAAAACAAAGCTAACTGCCAGAACAAGAAACAACAAAGAGCTTGCTCACTGCTTATACTGCAGGTAAAAATATCAGAAGTGAGAACAAATAAAATAGTAAATATCCATTACTCCAGTAGCCCTGTGCAGTTAGAACGAAGGTTAAATCACCTTGGAGACGGGATTGGGATCTGCTCACAGAGGTAGCCTTTGTTGACCACCAGGCAACGTCTATGACATTTCTCAAAGAGGAAGGTTGATTTTGGATCCGTTGATGAAAGCGCGCCCTCCGATGAAGTAAGCCGCTTTCCCTTCTTTTCGTGCTTTTTCCACAGCTGGCCACAGTTTCTCTCTCCTTTCTCTGTCTGCTTTTGAGAGGTCTTCAGCAAACTGCAGATTGTTACCGCGTAGGGATGTAGATGTCTTGGCTGCTTTCCAAATGGCATCCATGTAGATCTGTGATGTGAACTGGAGAATGACACCTCTGGGCTTGGAGTCACCCTGCCTTCTCGTGCCGAGGCGATGTAGTGTCGACAACATCTGGTAGCTTAGCCTTCTCCGCAGGTAGGATAGCTTGGCAGACTGACGATCTCTTGCCGCACGTTCTCCCCATCTGCCTCGGGAACTCCACACAGTCTCAAATTCCACTGTCTGGAGTAGCTTTCGAGTTTCGTGATTCTTCTTTGGCACAAGTCCATCTCCATCTTTCAACCATTTTCTCTAGGGCACCGGACCTTGCATTGATGAGCCTGGAAAGAGTGGCGATAACATCATTATTGGCAGTGGCATCTGGGCCCAGTTCAAACATGGCTTTCTTGGAAGCTAGAGGTTTGCTTGGAGTTATAGGCAAAGAAGGAAAATCCACATCTGACACAACAAGTGTCATAGAGTCTGTCAGACCAGTATAGTTGTGGCAGTTGTCAATCAAAGCATTTGCCTCCTGAGTAATGACATTGGATGATGCCTGAGCATTGCTAACTGAGGAGTTAGCCATAAGATTTCTCTTTCTGTCAGCGCGCTGTGCAATTTTGGAAAATATAATCTTAAATCATTACCCTGGTGTTTTTAGCACGCAAAGTATTAGTTTGGTAGTTCAAAATAACACACTTTTCACTATATTTCAAAAGTTGGTATGCAGAGCTCAGTAGGAAGCGTGCGTTCAAGCTGCCATCTTGGAGCCTCCCTTTTCCAGTGTTGTTCACCTTTCTCTCTGACCGGACTGACATAGGTGAGTGCTTTTGTTGTTCCTTAGGTCTACTCATCGTGTTGGCTGACGAAAAGTAAATGAGGACAGTTCTTCCAATATCTTCAATATGCGCCTTGGAATTGGATAAGGATGCACGCAGTTGCTTGTAGCCTGTGAGAAAGACCCGATCACGTGACAGAGACCCATTTGAGTGAGAGGTGCCTTGGAGCACGGAGCCAGGAGAAAGGAACGCTAATTATATTCAACCCAGGGGCACATGCAACTTTTTTCAAATAATCATTAGAGTCGCATCATACAGCCTTAGAATGTATTAAAAATCAAAACATACAGTCCAACTTTTGTATCACAACTAAAGTTACATAAATAACTAAATTAAGCCTATAGAAGGACCTGTTTCTTTGTAACCACTCAACACAGAATAGCTGCATGTGCACACTCCCTCAAATCATTTGGAGAAAATACCCATTCTATTTTATTCAGCTATGTTCAATTGTATTCTTCATACTATAAAATATACAATAATGCCATGGAATTCTAAGCAAATCTTGTCTGCTAAATTAACTAGTGTAGCCCACAGCCATACAGCATAGCCAGATCAGGGCCTAATAAAGACAACTCAAGAGTATGCTATATTCTGATCTGAAATAGACTACATTTTCTTCATATCATGTTTCTTTAGACCAGTCTAAACTAAATAATGGATTTTTTGTGATGGTGTAGGCTGTTACATGGATTTATTAGATGTTTCAAAGGTCTGCATCAGTGGCTTGTAGGCTATGCATGGAAGACAGGAGATGCTAAATGTGTTTATGTTAATTAACGGTCAATTACCGTGAGACCGGAAGTTATTTGCTTGACAATAACAGCCGACAAAATTTCATGACTGCCACAGCCCTAGCCATAACAGCAGACTACGATCGATAATGTCAAAAGCCGCGCTAAAGTCTAACAAAACAGCCCCTACTGTCACGACCTTCAAAGACGGACCAAGGCACAGCGTGCCGGGTTGAGTAAAACATATTTATTCAGTTAAACTCACCAAAAACAAACAGAAGACCACAACAACCATGACTCAACGTGTGGCAACTAACACACTGAACATAAACAATATCCCACACACAGGTGGGGGACTAAACAACCTAAATAGGATTCCCAATTAGAGACAACGACTAACAGCTGCCTCTAATTGGGAACCCAAACCAAACCCACATAGAAAACCAACATAGAAAATATAACATAGAACAAACACACACCCCTGCTCACGTCCTGACCAAAACCACCATAGAGCAGCCAAAAGGGCTATCTATGGCCAGGACGTGACACCTACAATCTTTTTAGCATCAATTTCTCTCAGCCAATCATTGGTCATTTGTGTAAGTTCTGTGCTTGTTGAATGTCCTTTCCTATAAGCATGCTGAAAGTCTATTGTCAATTTGTTTACTGTAAAATAGCATTGTATCTGGTCAAACACCATTTGTTCCAAGGGTTGGTAACAGGCTATTTGAGCCAGTAAAGGGGGCTTTACTATTCTTAGGTAGCAGAATTACTTTTGCTTCCCTCCAGGCCAGAGGGCACACCCTTTCTCTAATACACTATACTAGGCCTTTGGAGCATTGGTTTTCCTAGATATTGCTATTATATTGTGATCACTACATCTGGATACTGCTTTCAAGCACATTTCTGCAGCATTAGTAAAGATGTGATCAATACATGTTTCATTCCTGAGCTATTTGTAACTACTCTGGTAGGATGAAAATCAGTCAAAATTAAAAAATCACCCAGAAAATATACCTCTCTGTAGATATCATATACATTATTAAGCATTTCACACATGTTATCCAGATACTGACTGTTAACACTTGGTGGTCTATAGCAACATCCCAGAAGAATGGGCTTTAAGTGAGGCAGATGAACCTTTACCCATATTACTTCCACAGTATATAACATGAGATACTCTTTAAGCTTTACAAGAATGTGGTTCTGAATATAAACAGCAACACCTCCAGCATTGACATTTCAGTATTTCCTGTAGATGTTATAACCATGTATTGCTACCACTGTTTCATCAAAGGTATTATCTAAATGAGATTCAGAGATTGTCAGAACATGAATGTCATCTGTTACTACTGTAGCAAGTTCTTAATTTCATGAACCTTGTTTCCTAAGCTACATATGTTAAAGTGGGCTATTTTTAGCACTTTTCTGGGATGTTTGATTGTTTTCGTAGTTTTACTGGGAAGCTTAGCAGCAGTAGACATGCTCATGTTATTTATGTTAGTGCAGGGTGAGCTGCCCACAGTGGACTTCCTACTAGGGCACACCGCCTCAATGCTAACAGTATACCTCTGGTTCATAGGCACATGCTTACTGCATACAATTGCTGTAGGATCAGCAGAGGCATTCAGGGCAGTTAGGGACATCATTTAGGTTCCTTTCATTGTGTCTACCAACGCCCCTGGTATAATGTACATTTGCTGAAGCATTATAAAAACTCAGCAACACAATGGTAGGGATTAGCTGAGCTGGGCTTGGGTCATTGATAAGTCATTGTCTCAACGCAGCCTTATGATGCTGTGAAAGGATCCAGGAACGCAAATGATTTGGGTGGATCCAATCCTCCTTATAAACGTGTTTTGTTTCCAAAAGGTATGGAAATTGTCAACAAAAGCTACACCCATTGAGCTGCAATAAGCATGTAGCCAGTTGTGAAGAGAAAACATCCTGCTAAAGCATTCAATGCCATGATTTAGAGAGGGCATCCGGCCAGATAGGATGGGATAGGACATTGTTTTTGCACCAGGAACAGTCACATTTCTTACAATAAAGTTGCTCGAATTTTCCATTACGGACAGCGTACAGCGTTCAGCGTTCAGTGTTCTTATGTCTCCTTTGGGAGCAGTTTACCAAAGTTCATTAAAATCAATCAACAGAGCAATTAAAAAACAATCAATATAGAAATCAGCCCTCCTATTATGGGACTACAGAGCAAACAGCATCTCATTGGATGGAAGTAGGTTCGTTTTGGACTTATGCCCGACTGAGCATTCTACTCAATGAGTGACAGAGGTGCAACCTATGAATAAGCTATCAAATATCAGGGCTCCCACTCCCACTCCCCAGATAGCATATCATGTCATAAGCCATGATCTATCATTATTTTGAATTACAGGAAATTAGTTCTAACAGCACTATGTTCTCTGAGCCTCATGGAATAATGTGTAAAATAGCATAAGATTAGCTATACAATTTTGCTCTAACATTGCAGGGGGGACCATGAAACTGCACTACGCCACTGGGCAAACAGTTCAAAGCAGAACCAAATGAGCTTATATGGCTCTGGTTTAAAATTATGGTCTACTTCAGCTGAAATCTGAATAAAATACGGTTTATAATAGGAGTAATGTAGAGGAAGTGCAGAGCTGATGCAGCCCCTGACTGACTATTTGCCTTCAAGCCATATCATGGTCCTAGTCCTCTCGCTGGGCTTTCCCCCTCTGCTCTGCTTAGCTTACTGTGTGACTGACAACAGCAGGCCTCCCATGGCTCTTATTTAAACTCTGAAACTCTAGCGGAGGTTAATCCTAACATTACTTGAATTCGGACTACTTGTCTTTACTGAGTTACTGTATGTCCTGGGCTAACTTGAAAATAATTGGAGTCCTAGAGAAGTGATACTCATGTTGAGTAATTAACCAGAGTTAGTCTAATTGTAGACTGACTGTCATGCTTTTGACAAACAATGGAAAGACTAATAACATTATGTTTTGGTGACAAGGCGTATAATTTTTCATGCTTATACTGTACCTGATAGGGGATAGGCGAATTGGATATAGGATCACAAACTAAATACATAGTTGTATTGTATCAGCTTTTAGAATTACAGGCGGTCATCACATGTACAGTAATACATATAGCCATGTTTTGCTATCTATTTATGTTTGTACTATTTTTGATCAATGAGACCGACACTTCAATGTCATGATGGACACAATGTCAAAAAAGAATTTCCATACTTGGTATTGGTATGTCAAGTTCCAATGTTTCCAGCTTTGTGCACAGCTTCATACTGTAATATTCAAACTTAGTGCTCAATGTCATGCATACAATTTACTGTAGTTATGCCAAAAATATAAACATGTTTTTTGGTACATTTTAATTACATTATTTTAACTGAGCATTACACTCATCATATGTGTGTTTTTGTTGTTGTTGTTGTTGTATGTGTTTTACTGTCTATGTGTGTGTGTTTTATAAGTGCATGTGAATTTCCACAGTCCATCTTGAGTTGTTGCGAGTGAGAATATTATCAGAGCATGCATATAAAACCAGCTGGTCTAGAGGCAATCTTTTCCACACCCCTCAGTAAACACCCAAAAGACATTAACAGCAAGCGGTCCCTACTCCTACAGCAACTGAGGTGCCATTTGTCCCTTTACAACGCTGCACATGTACATCTGTGTAAATGAAGAGATTCTTACAGCAGCTGCTATAGACAAGCATAGAGAAGCTACTTAGTGTGACTCATCTCCAGACAGTACTACAACAACACTACAGCAGTACTAAACTCTATTCAAGTTGATTTGTAGTGACACTTCTATATGTGTTCATGTAGATTGAAACAAAATAGGAATGTGTGTGAAAATAAATGTCTGGAAATGTAAATGTATTATGTTTATAGACAAGACCAAAAAAAATATCCAGAGACAAAGCAGTTGAAATGGATCCAACCCTCTTTCGGTCTTTCACGTGACCTCTCTGCCATCTACATGTTTTTGTGAAGATAACAAGAGAAGAGGTTTCACAGCATGTCCAGGAGATGGCGAGAATGAGACAGTATTACTTGGTGAGCTAGCAAAATGTAGTCTATGCAATTAAGAACTAGTTTAAGTGATTTTGAGTCCTTGAAAAGCGCTATATTATTTTTGTTATTATTATAGCTACTGTGTATACTGCAGTGGATCTACAATTGAGAGCAGACTTGATACAGTTACATCATGGGTGACAATAATGTGTAAATCTGAAAACCTTGTGGATCTTGGGACATAATTGCTAATCTATACAGTCAAAGTAAAGCTATCAACATATGCATGCAATATAGGCCTACTGTTATGAACAGTATACTGCATTGTAATAACTGCCCACATACTGATATATAACCGTTTAAAATGCATTCCATTGAAACGGAATATTAAATTCCCCCACATTACCGAAAACATACAGTAGATCAGTAGCCTAATGTTCTTCACCTCTTCAATTCAAAATTATGCAAATCAATAAAATCTAGCATACCGATATGCTAGATATAGAAACTGAACGTTTTATGTAGCCGTAAAGTTTTATGTGTTTATAGTTGACATAGTGGCAGTCAGATTGGGAAATAAAAGCTTCTAAGCGAGTTGCAACACACATTTTGAGTGACGGGGGAACATGAGTCATGAGACGTTTCACAACACTTTTTTTTCCTGGCTGATCTTTCCTACGGATACTTGGCCAGCACCTTCAGAAACATACGTCACTACAGAACACTCACTTCCATATGTCAATGAACTGCTGTATCCTCAATATTGTTCCTATTCTCATCACAGTAACAGGTTAACCCTGAAGAATATTCACAGCGTGATTAACCAGATAAAAATGTCAGTATAAAAGCTATGCTTGCATTTCATTGAAATATATAACAGTGGACAGTAACAGCTGCAAAAGTTGTGTATTTCAAATTATTGTTCATTATGCTGTTTCAATACATATACAGTACCCGTCAAAAGTTTGGATACACCTACTCATTAAAGGGTTTCTCTTTATTTTTACAATTTTCTACATTGTAGAGTAATAGTGAAGACATCATTACTATGATGTATGACAAATGGAATTATGTTGTAACCAAAAAACAGGAGTGCCTTGTTAAAAGTTAGTTTGTGGAATTTCTTTACTTCTTAATGTGTTTGAGCCAATCAGTTGTGTTGTGACAAGGTAGGGTTGGTATACAGAAGATAGCCCTATATGGTAAAATACCAAGTCCATATTATGGCAAGAACAGCTCAAATAAGAAGAGAGAAATGACAGTCCGTCATTACTTTAAGACATGAAGGTCAGTAAATGTCAGTCGCAAAACCAAGCACTATGATGAAACTGGCTCTAATGAGGACCGCCACAGGAAAGGGAGACCCGGGGTTCTCTGCTGCATAGAATAAGTTCATTAGAGTTACCAGCCTCAGAAATCAGCAATTAACTGCACATTAGATTGAGTGCTGCATCAGATGACCTGGCCTCCGCAATCATCCATACGCAACCCATTTGAGATGGTTTGGGATGAGATTGTCAGGACCAGGTCGTGAACTCGGGTCTCCGGTGTGAGAACCAGTCACCTATCAAACTGAGCCACAGGTAGTTGGCAGAACCCAAAAGATGAGGCAGACACAGCCATAGAGATGGTGTATTTTAATAAAGACAAAAATGAAAGTACTTCAGGCAAAAAGTAATCCACAAAGACAAAAGGTAAATCCACAAGGAAAGGAACAGCAAAAATAGTCCCAAAAGAATAATCAAAAAAAAATAAACGACTCCAGGCAAAAAGTAATCCACAAAGACAAAAGGTAAATCCACCAGGGGAGAAGAAAGAGCAAAATTAGTCCCAAAAGAATAATCAAAAAAATAAACGTTACCCAAAACAAAGTTCCACAAGCGAGTCCAAACTGGAGCAACCAAAATATTCACAGCGTCGCTGAGGCAAGGTGCTAACATATAAACACAGAGCAAAGAACTAAGGGAAACTAAGGGTTTAAATACATACAGGAGAAACGAGGCACAGGTGCAATTAATAACTGGAAACAAGGGGAAAAGAAAAGAAAGGATCAGACAAAAAGAACACAATGGGAGCCTCTAGTGGTCAAAACCCAGAAACCACCCGGCCAAAAGTTGACAGAGTTGGACCGAAGAGTGTGCTCAAGGCAAAGGGTGGCTACTTTGAAGAATCTAAAATCTAAAATATATTTTGATTTGTTTAACACATTTTTGGTTACTACATGATTCCATATGTGTTATTTCATAGTTTTGATGTCTTCACTATTATTCTACTATGTAGAAAATAGTAAAAATAAAGAAAACCCCTTGAATGAGTAGGTGTGTCCAAACTTTGGACTGGTACTGTATATATATATATACAGTGAATTCGGAAAATACTCAGACCCCTTCCTTTTTTCGATATTTTGTTACATTACAAACTTATTCTAAAATGGATTAAATAAAATGTTTTCCTCATCAATCTACACACAATACCCCATAATGACGAAGTGAGAACCGGTTAATAAAATGTATTAAAAAAACTAAACAGAAATACCTTATTTACATAATTATTCAGACCCTTTGCTGTTAGACTCGAAAATGAGCTCAGGTACATCCTGTTTCCATTGATCATCCTTGAGATGTTTCTACAATTTGATTGGAGTCCACCTGTGATAAAGTCAACTAATTGGACATGTTTTGTAGGCACAAGTGGGTTGAGTCAGGGACAGGTTGAAAATGTCAGTGAAGACACTTGCCAGTTGGTCAGAACAAATATTGTACAATCCAGGTGTGCAAGTCCCCTAAAGACTTACCCAGAAAAGTGATTCTAACATGTATTGACTCAGGGGTGGAAATCCTTATGTAAATTCAATATTTCATTTTCAATAATTTTGCAAACATTTCTAAAAACATGTTTTCACTTTGTCATTATGGGGTAATTTGTGTAATGATTTAATCCATTTTGAATTCAGGCTGTAACACAACAAAATGTGAAATAAGTCAAAGGGTATGAATACTTTCTGAAGGCACTGTATATAAAAAAAATGTTTACACTATATTTCATATTCAACAAGAAACATATCACACAATACTTTACAAGGACATCTGTGATGATTCTTGCCATCCAATTATGTTTGCTTGTCAACTATCTCTCCTGGTCAATTAAGTTTTGTATGTTTAGGTTTTCAGCACTTAAGTCCACTTTACATGTATACTTAATACACGTTCAAGGTTGACGAGTGCTAATTTCACTCAACAACCTTTTTAAAAGTGTAGTAGACATTACAGATCATCATAGTCTAGCCCATAACAAATGACTGTTTTAGCATGTATAAAGTAGAATACAAAACATACATAATCTTAACAAACACTATTAGAATTAGAATAATTGTTCATTATGCTGTTTAAACTAAAATATATATATCTAATTTAGCAATATACTGCAAAGGGGCCAATGGTCTGATTCATCTGTTTGGCAGACAACATATAGAGACATTTTCTCAGACAGATTAGGCTAAACCTAGTCCTGGAAGAAGCATGACTGCCAGCGGGCAGGGGTTTCCCAAAAGCCTGGATTTCTCAACCCTTGGTTTTCCAATAAGAACAAGACAGACTATAAAACAGAAGTGGATCTCAGAGTATGAATCAGACATGAAGATGAAGGCTCTGGCGAGATCTCTTCTCTTGCTCGCTGTGACTGGCCTGCTGGTCAGAGGTCAGACCCAGACTGAGACCAGGTACGAAGACATCATCACAGCTGCTTCAACTCAGCTGCTTCCTGTGGAAGAGCAGGCTTTCCGTCCGCTTCTGAACCAGCTGGAAGTCGAGACTGTGAGTATTCTGACAGTATGAACGTTTCCCTTCTCTTATTTACACAGTGATGATGGACACAACAACGTTTATGTGTCATGGTTTTATTTCAGTCAAGTCAAGTAATAATTGTCTGTTTAATATGCACCAACATGTACACATTTTCAGACACTTTTTAATGGAAAAGAAATAGACTCAATGGGGGGAAAATGACCATTGAAATAATTTACAATACTGTGTTTTTTCTCTGATCCCAGTTGAATACAGAGGATGTGGACCAGTCTGAGGTGTCTGTAAAGTTGAGCTTTCCCCTGCAGGAGACTCTCTGCAGAAAGGCACAAGGCCAACCATGCCCTCTGAAGAAAAATGGGGTAAGAACAATTGGATTTTACAGTATTGTGTGAAATAATAGTCATGGGAAGCAAAAAATGACCAATAATAAGCTGAGATTGACAAATGGCTAGCTGTCAATGACTCCTTCCTCTATAGAAACGAATGATGTGCAGCATGGAGGTCAGACATCCGATTCTGGATACTGGCAACACCCTCAACACTGACTGGTCTGACATTTCTTGTGAATACATGGAGGCAGAAGATGCTATGCCAGTACTGAGCACTGTAAGTTATTTCTCAACATCTCCCTACCTATATTAGTTAGGACGTAATGCTAATGGTAGCCTAACAGTGTCAGAACAGTTGATCTGCAATAAAAAAAAATGCAGATGTGAAAAGTGCATTAAATGCTTAGCAGCTTATGAATTTCATGGATGTCGAAATTCATGTTTCTTCATGAAGGAAACATGCATCTCTTGAAATAATAACTTTTTCCGATTAGTCTGGTAAAAAATGTTCTGCTTTTTCCTTTTTAAATGTTTCAATTAATATTTTTAATGATTACAGCAGAAGATTCGGACAAGAAGAAGCAAGGCCAGGGGAGGCTCTAGGGGCTCTAAGATGGGTAGAAAAGATTCCAAGGGGGGTAGCAGAGGTCGTCCTGGGAGTGGCTCTCGTCCTGGGGGTGGCTCCTCCATTGCTGGAGCTAGCAGAGGAGACCGTGGTGGAACTCGCAATGCATAGAACAGCACAACACACCCTCTGGATAACTGCAAAATATCTCACCAATCAAAGGAACTTCAAAAGCACTCAAAGTTGAGTTTAACGGATGAACATGCAACCTTAAGCTTCTGGTAACTCTTTTGTCTACATTCTGAATTGGTTTGTATTTTGTAGCTATCGTTGTTTGTAATAATGTACCTATTCTTACATGCCAATCCTTGAATTTTAACTACGGAAAATTGTTTCCAGTTCATGTTTACTGCACTAATAAACTGCTAAATAAGTTTTCAAAAGACACTGTGTGAAAAATATGTAATTTCTTTCATGTTTCATGGCAGTTTAGGACGTGTTTGAGAGCTCTATGCTTTTGTGTTTATTGTTCTTTAAAAAAGATAATTACTCTGTTTGTTCTATTAGGCCGACAGTTTAGGCTTTGCTGAAACATGTCAGGATGGTTTCCTGGACACAGATTGAGTTAAGAGCAGTGGCTACCCATCATTCAGGGCAGGTGGGGCAGAGACCCACATTTTAAGCAAACCATTTGCCTGTTTTGCATGTTATTTTGTTATTAATACATGTCAAATATCAGTTTGCAAACAATGTAAAAAGAATATATATCATTGACTTAATAAAGCCGCATACAAACATGGTGTTTTTTCTGTTTTCTTGAGGAAGGCATCTCCAAAATGCAGGTGTTTCAGCCTAGCTCAGTGCTTTCTGTGGTGGTGGGGCAAGCCAGCAGAAAATACGGAGCGTTGCGTCGTGATTGGCTCAGTGTTCTGTCACTCATTGGAACTTTATGTCACTGCCAAGTGTAAGAGGAGACATTGAAAATGCTAGCCCTTCGGCTGCTGCCATAGAAGTGCCCATCCAAGAAGGCTCAAGGTCATTGTCCACAGATAAAATGATGATGTAAAATAACGTTATATGTACAGTAGCTTTGATTGGACTGATCATGTCAACATCATCATCACAACGGCCCATGTTATGAATTCTGTCGCTGAACAAATAGTTATACTGACTGTTACGTCCGTCCTAATAAAAATTACGGATTGCCTCTCATCCGCTTGTCGTCACCTTATGCCATAGTTTTTAGATCTCAATTGTCATTAGAAACCACATTTGTTTAAGCAAGTCAGACATACAGTATCAGCTATTTTTAAAGGCAGTAAATGAGGCTGAATGAACTGTTTCGCTTCCAGACAAGGCTCCGCTGATAGCCAGGTGTAGCAGTTGTAAGATGTTGGGACCGCTGTTGGGACAGCTTGTAGGCACTGTTTGTCACCGTTATAGTCCAGTTAATGTATTGTTTAGTGTTGTGTTGTGTAGTGGCTTTGTTGACATGCATTCCACTTTCTTTTTTGTTGCCCCACCAAGATTTACAGGCTACAATTGCCACTGGAAATTGGTATGATCCCCGCGTAGCCAGATAGGGGCTGGAAATGTAAGAGACATAATTCATGAAAGAAAATGTTCTTACTTTTAAGTTATTATCCGATTATTTTATGTAAATATTTTGCATATTTGTAATATTAAGAACATACAAGGCGTGTTCCACCAGATAAAATGTGTTGGATAGATTTGTGGACAAAAGTTACGCTTGCATTTCAACAGTGCACAGTAACAGCTGCAAAGGTTTTTTTGGGGGTGATTAGAATCATTGTTTATGATGCTGTTTTAAATAAAAAAGATGTAAATATATACAGTACATTTGAAAAGTATTCAGACCTCTTGACTTTTTCCAAGTTTTGTTACATTGTTACAATTTATTCTAAATTGGATTAAATTGTTTTTTGTCCTCATTAATCTACAAACAATACCCCACCATGACAAAGCAAAAACCAGGTTTTTATTAAAAAAATATATGTATAATACAAAAAACAAAATATCACATTTACATAAGTATTCCAACCCTTTACTTGTACTTTGTTGAAGCACTTTGTTGTGGAAATTCTAACCAATAAGGAGAGATTTTTTTATTTCTTAAAACAATCAAACTTTAATATTGATAAATTATTGCAATAATGGAGCTACCTTGTTTTCTTCTTGTGGCTATGTGTATCAGTTCATAGCGCACAAACAAGTGATAACATTAGTTCCGTTACTCCTCTCTGCACACTGCTGTGCCCTTGAAATATATGAGAAAAACAGGATGGACTGAGACACTGTGGTCTTTCTCAAAGGCTATTTGTCTTATGCCGTGTGACCAAGTTGAACAGAGGCAGAGTGGAAAAATACCAGCTTCTTCTTACAAGACCTTCAAACAGACAGTGTAAATTGACAGGTTTAAGGCTCATACAGCGCATGCGCATAACAAAGTTTAGCATTAAGAACTATTCAAGTAATTCTTCATTACATTGTCTCTGCTATACAAGCTTAAAACGCTTATACAGGATTTTTCCCCTTACAATGTTTGGCAGCGATTACAGCCTCGAGTCTCCTTGGGTATGACGCTACAAGCTTATTTGGAGGGTTTCTCCCATTCTTCACTGCAGATCCTCTCAAGCTCTGTCAGGTTGGATGGGGAATGTTGCTATTTCAGGTTTCTCCAGAGATGTTCGAATGAGTATGTGGCTATGTGTATTGGGTCATAGCGCACAAACAAGTGATAACATTAACTCCTCTCTGTTCAAGCCAGATTCTGTTCACCTCATATTTGAACGTTTACCTCTCTGGCACACATATACATACAGTGGGCTCCAAAATTACTGGCACTCCTGACTGGCAATGCACAAACAATACAAAAAAAATATATAAACAATATAATTGTAGAGATAAACTGAAAATACCAACATGTGGGAAATACTGTACTTTATTAATGTTTCAATGGAACCCACAAAAATAATTTGTTGATTTAATAAAAAATATATGTCCTCCAAATCAAGTGAGAGGCCCCGGTGCACAACTGAGCAAGAGGACAAGTACATTCCAGTGTCTAGTTTGAGAAAGATCCCTCACAAGTCCTCAACTGGCAGCTTCATTAAATAGTACCCGCAAAACACCAGTCTCAACGTCAACAGTGAAGAGGCGACTCCAGGATGCTGGCCTCTAGGCAGAGTTGCAAAGAAAAAGCCATATCTCAGACTGGCCAATAAAAATAAAAGATTTAGATGGGCAAAAGAACAGTCAGCTGGTATTCTGTCTATAATGGAGTGGCCAGCACAGTCACCGGATCTCAACCCTTTTGAGCTGTTGTGGGAGCAGCTGGTACGTAAGAAGTGCCCATCAAGCCAATCCAACTTGAGGGGGGTGCTTCAGGAAGCATGGGGTGAAATCTCTTCAGATTACCTCAACAAATTGACAACTAGAATGCCAAAGGTCTGCAAGGCTGTAATTGCTCTGATTGATCTATTTGGCAGACAATTTTGGCTTTGTTGAAACATGTAAGACCTTTTTTCAGGATACAGATTAAATTTAGTCCTGGACTAAGAATCTTAATACAAAATGCTTTTCAGTCCAGGACTTTATGTGTCTGGTAAACCAGCCTGGCCTATCTCTGATTGGCCAGGCTGGGAAATGAAAACGAGTTGAGAATGCTGACTGAGCCATCACCTTGCTTTGAACGTTTACCTCTCTGGCACAGACAGTAAACAGGGATTACCCCGCAGGCAGTGACAAAAGGGACGTGGTTTCCCAAAATTGCTCAACCCTGGGTTTTCCTATAAAAACAAGACAGACTATAAAACAGAGGTGGATCTCAGGGTAGGAATCAGACATGAAGATGAAGGCTCTGGTGAGATTGCTCACTGTGGCCTGCCTGCAGGTCAGAGGTCAGGTATGAAGACATCATCACAGCTGCTTCAAATCAGCTGCTTCCTGTGGAAGAGCAGGCTTTCCGTCAGCTTCTGAACCAGCTGGAAGTCGAGACAGTATGAACGTTTCCCTCCTCTTATTTACACAGTGCTGATGGGCACAACAACGTTTATGTGTCATGGTTTGTTAAATAGTTTTCTTTCAGTCAAGTCAAGCGATAATTGTCTGTTTAATATGCACCAACATGTACACATTTTCAGATACTTTTTCATGGAAAAGAAATAGACTCAATGGGGGGGATTGACAATACTGTGCTTTCTCTCTGATCCCAGTTGAATACAGAGGATGTGGACCAGTCTGAGGTGTCTGTAAGGTTGAGCTTCCCCCTGCAGGAGTCTCTGCAGTAATGCACAGAGGCAGCAAGGCCAACCATGCCCTCTGAAGAAAAACTACAGTCACAAAAGTTGCACAAGTCATATTTAGAATTCAGTTAAACTCTCTCTCACTTCCCCCTCTCCCCCTCTCTCTTCTCTCTCTCTATTTCTCCCCTCTCTTTCTCCTCCCTGCCCCCTCTCTCTCTCTTCCCTCTCTCTCCATTTCACCAGCCGTTCCTCACTTCACTTCACTTCACCCTTGGTAGGCCAGTGGACTCTCCTAGCTCTGGTTGATTGGTGCTGTCCATCGTCCTGTGCCTGTTGGTGGGCATGGTGAGGAGGGTGTTCTGGATGCTGAAGGCCGGCACGGCGCTGTAGCTCTTCGGCCTGATCATCAGTGATGGGCTTGCCGGCCCCAGATCATTGAAAATGCTTGTAAGAAAGAGGTTTCTCAATTCTTATCCTATTATGTGTTTGTGTCTGTTACATGTAATATCATCTGACATCTGTGAAAGCTGGGGAATACAGAGAGATAAAAAAGGAAGAGTTTGTTAGCAGTTTCAGATGTATATATACAGTATATTCTCTCTCACAAGGCTATGGCACTATTTGAATTAATTCATATCCTGCCTATATTTTTTCTAAATGGTTCACAGACTACGTGAATATAACAGTGCAATACATGACGGCGGGGTAGATTAAACAAAGTTAATCTGCAGTGCATACAAATATTAAAAGGACACTTTCACACTGGTCTGATCAGTGTTAAAGCAACATGACAGGTTGGTCTCTTGGCCTGCCACAGACCATAGAAAGTCCACTCCTCCAAGGGTAGAGTGGTGCATTCTGCTGAGGAAAGAGAAGAGGCTGGAAAGAACAGAATGTTGAGACAGCTGAGTGCTAAACGACATATCAGCATGCACATATAATGCAACAATGTGGGGTCTACAATTGTCCTATTACTATTCCATCAACTGGATCACTTTCACTATGCACATTTTTCTAAATTGTCATTTTGACTCCCTTCATTAAAAACTAGATTAAAAACCTACTTTGTCAAAAGAAGACACCTCAGAAACAACATTTTGAATTCATGTTAAAAACCTACTAGTTTGACCTGTGTTTCCCTGTAGATTCCCCATCAAAATCAGTGAGTTTAAGCTAGAGATATCATTCCCCCATGTGCCTATGTCGGCCTCTGCGTTGAAAGGTGGCAGAGCTAGAGCGGTGTTTCTCAGGCAATGAGACATTCTGAAAACTATTATGACCACTCCATGGAAAGGGGAGACTCTCACGAACACGATGGTGTGTCACGGGACCTGTCTGAAGGTAACCCATACAAATGGAAGTATGGAGGTAGTTTTGTGCCAACAAAAATAAAGGGTTAAATATGTGTCCAAAACAACATTCTTTATTTTTGGACTGTCGTTTTTGCCATTTATGAATGTTATTCAATGTTTCTATGGGCTATAGTAGTAAGGGCCAAATTCAACAACTTAGACTTTTAGAGGCTAACACACATAATAACACAATTAGGGGATATAGAAGGTCCTACAGGTAACTCAGTCTAAATAGAAGGTTTTTGAACAAGGCCAATGCACCATCCCAAAGTGGTTCGGCTGATAGGTAGCCTCTGCCACAGGTTTTCACCTCGAAGTGAGGTCACCGGTCCTCTAGCCATCACCGATCCACTTTTCATTTTCCATTTGTTTTGTCTTGTTTCCCCACACACCAGGTTGTCATTCCCTCATTACTTGTCATGTATTTAACCCTCTGGTTTCCCCCATGTCTGTGTGTGTGATTGTTTATTGTCAGTGGCACGTTCCGGCTGGTTTGCGCTGGATTTGTTTGTTCTTTGTGTTTTGTGCTGCCGCACTTAATTTCTGTAGTCTATTTGTTGTTGTGATGCATTTGCGTTCAGTGACTGTATTCTGTGCCACAGTAAAGTGCTTTTCACTCGCTCATTTCTGCTCTCCTGCGCCTGACTCTCACGCACCAGCTACACACGCTTATGACAGTCCTAGAAGGAGCATTAATGGCAAATCTAATGGCGAATGGTAAAGAACATCTAGCCGCTCGAGAGCACCCTTACCTGCGATCTATAAATGATGTCTCCGTAATCTAGCATGGGTAGGATGGTCATCTGAATCAGGGTTAGACTGGCAGCTGGGGTGAAAGAGGAGCGATTGCGAAATAGGAAACCAAGTCTAGATTTAACCTTAGCCTGCAGCTTTGATATGTGCTGAGAGAAGGACAGTGTACCGTCTAGCCATGTTCCCAAGTACTTGTATGAGGTGACTACCTCAAGCTCTAAACCCTCAAAGGTAGTAATCACACTGGTGGGGAGAGGGGCATTCTTCTTACCAAACCACATGACCTTTGTTTTGGAGGTGTTCAGAACAAGGTTAAGGGCAGAGAAAGCTTGTTGGACACTAAGAAAGCTTTGTTGTAGACATCATGACGTCTTAATGTGATCTGATAATAATAGACCAATAACTGTTCATCTGGGTAAAGTGGTGGGCTCTAGACCATTCTATCAGCCATTCAGTGTGTATGTAAATATTTTCACATTTGTTTCCTAACGCCCACATGATCAGATGGAGCATTTCAAGGGCCAAAGGAGGCTCAGGGACATAAATGATAAAAAATATATTTCTGAATTATTTTCATGAAATAAACACACACAGTGATTTATTAGACATACAGTGATGATTTAAAAATTTACTTACAAAGACTGTATGGTGGCTTTAATATAAAATGTACTGCCTGAATGGGGTATTGTTTGCCTGGATTCTTTGGATTATCAAATGCTTGGAATACATTGTGGTTGTTGACAAGACAGACCTGGTTGTCTTCATTGATGTCAATAAGACATTATTGTTATTGACCCATGTCCTATCTCTGTACATTGTGTATTGAGTATGCTTGTGGTGATAAATCAATTATTGGGATCAATAAACTACTACTACTACTACTAGCAGGGTTGAGGTAAATTCCATTTCCTCAACCCTGTTAGTAAAAGCAATGCAGTATAATTTGAACCCTGCCTATCGTAATCCCAAGATCTAAGGCTGCATTAGTTCATCTTAGACTATTAATAATTCTGTTTTATGAATTTGAGTGGTTATTTCTTTCCAGCTATCCCCCAGTTTGCCAAAATGTGTCAGGGCCAGGCTGCTGCAATGGCAGAATATGGCTAACATTAATGTAGTTGTAACTTTCCCTGTAAATGACTCTGATTGAATTAACTTCCTTTATTTTGTCTGTGTGTGTATCTTTGTGTGCTTGTGTGACAGAGGGAGCCATGTTGAGATATTGCAAATAATTTAATGACACCGTTCTTCAATGTTTCCTAAAGAAATTTGTGAACACTGAGGCTGTACCCGCTTTAAGTTACAGTTTTAACAGTGGCCAAGTAGGCTACTGTGGCTATTTGGCCATAATGTAGGCCTACCAGAGTGGCCTACCTTCTAAAACAATGGAGAAAATGCATTGCATAACATTTTACCATGGAAATAGCTGTACTATCATTCAGCCTACAGTAGCAGCCAATGTATGGTGCTCAATGTAGGCCTACATTCCATGAGACCTTTGGGAAAAAAACATGCAGGGCTTGACTTTAACCTGTTTATCCACTTGTCCTTCAGACAAGGAGGTGATTGAAAATGTTGTTGTTGTTTGATGCAAGAAACCACTCTACAAAATAAAATGCATTATTATTCCCATACCATTATTACAGAGAATCAGACAAATTATGCTACCCTCTGCCTATTGGCTACTTAGCTTATTCAAACCTGCCTCAAAATACAACACTGCCCCTGTAAGACTAAAAAAAGCTCTTTACCTGACTCGCTTTCAAAGATGTCTAGAAATGCAAATGTTTTGTGCTCTTGTAGAAAGCAATCACTCCCCTATTGCTGAGTACAAATTATCTATAACTGGGCTAATAACTCACTAACTAGCAAAGGATATAAACAAAATGTGCACATGTGGCTACATGCAGCTCTTGCTTTGATCTCAAAACACAACCACAACTGTTAACACAGTCCAGTTCAAAGTAAATGGCACAGATACATATTTGGCAATGGTCTATTTGCATTTAGGCCTACTGCAGCTCTGATTGGTTATGCCGCACCGGTCTGTGTAGAGTACAGGCTGAGTCATCAAATCAAATTTTATTGGTCACATACAAGTGTTTAGCAGATGTTACTGCGGGTGTAGCGAGATGCTTGTGTTTCTAGCTCCGACAGTGCAGTAATATCTAACATGTAATATCTAACAATTTCACAACATATACCCAATACACACAAATCTAAGTAAAGGAATGGGTTTAACACTATATGGACCATTTACTAAAGTCGCCAGTGATTTCAAGTCTATGTGTACAGGCAGCAGCCTCTATGTGCTAGTGATGGCTATTTAACAGTCTGATGGCCTTGAGATAGAAGCTGTTTTTCAGTCTCTCGGTCCCAGCTTTGATGCACCTGTACTGACCTCGCCTTCTAGATGATAGCAGGGTGAACAGGCAGTGGCTCGGGAGGTTTTTGTCCTTGATGACCTTCCTGTGACATCCGGTGCTGTAGATGTCCTGGAGGGCAGGTAGTTTGCCCCAGGTGATGCGTTGTGCAGACTGCACCACCTTCTGGAGAGCCTTGCGGTTGAGGGCAGTGCAGTTGCTGTACCAAGCTGTGATAAAGCCCAACGTTATGTTCTCAATTATGCATCTGTAAAAGTTTGTGAAGGTTTTAGGTGCCAAGTCAAATTTCTTCAGCCTCCTGAGGTTGAAGAGGTGCTGTTGCGCCTTCTTCACCACACTGTCTGTGTGGGTGGACCATTTCAGTTTGTCAGTGATGTGTACGTTGAGGAACTTGAAGCTTTCCACCTTCTCCACTGCGGTCGCGTCGATGTGGATAGGGGGGTGTTCCCTTTGCTGTTTCCTGAAGTCCACAATCATCTCCTTTGTTTTGTTGATGTTGAGTGAGAGGTTATTTTCCTGGCACCACACTCCCATGTGCAATAGAATCCTACTCAGATGTTTTCTGCCTACAACAAAATCTCTTGCATAATGCATTTTGTTTCGTTATGTTGCATTGAATGTGGCTAATATTCAATCCCAATTGCCACAGTAACGGGAAACGTTGATAGTGTTAACAGGGAAAACTGTAGAAAGTTAAATGAAGTTCAGTCTTGTGCTTCTCTCTGTGGGTGCAGTCCCGGGGAGCTGTGCCCAGTCTCAGGACTACTGTGCACCCGTACGCAGTTTAGAGGGAACATTGCCTTTCTTAATTCAGCCCAATGGTCTTAATATGCAGATGCTGAAAAGTCATGTAACAATTGGAAGGATTAGATGTTTTGTAGTTGCATGTGGTTTTGTTGCCATGTAGGCATAGTATTTAGCCATTGTTGGGGTCAGCCAATGGGACCGTAATTCCTTAGGTGCTGGTTACTAAAGATGTAGCCTTAGTGGAGTTGCCAACAACCTGGATCTTCTGGTTTTCAGGGATACAGCTATTTTCAACCTAGCATCCAATGAAAACTGGATATGGGAACTCCTCTCTTACGCCTGCTTCTTCAGGTTACTAAAGATGTGTTAGCTCGCAGGTGATAAGGCAGTGAGTGAGAAAGACCCTGGGTGGTCAACAGACAACCTGTCAGAAAAATAAGTACCTATTAAGGGTCTAGCTAGGCCATGTCACATACAGTGGGGCAAAAAAGTATTTAGTCAGCCACCAATTGTGCAAGTTCTCCAACTTAAAAAGATGAGAGGCCTGTAATTTTCATCATAGGTACACTTCAACTATGACAGACGAAATGAGAAAAAGAAATCCAGAAAATCACATTGTAGGATTTTTTATTTATTTATTTGCAAATTATGGTGGAAAATAAGTATTTGGTCAATAACAAAAAGTTTATCTCAATACTTTGTTATATACCCTTTGTTGGCAATGACAGAGGTCAAACGTTTTCTGTAAGTCTTCACAAGGTTTTCACACACTGTTGCTGGTATTTTGGCCCATTCCTCCATGCAGATCTCCTCTAGAGCAGTGATGTTTTGGGGCTGTCGCTGGGCAACACGGACTTTCAACTCCTCGAAAGATTTTCTATGGGGTTGAGATCTGGAGACTGGCTAGGCCACTCCAGGACCTTGAAATGCTTCTTCTGAAGCCACTCCTTCGTTGCCAGGCGGTGTGTTTGGGATCATTGTCATGCTGAAAGACCCAGCCATGTTTCATCTTCAATGCCCTTGCTGATGGAAGGAGGTTTTCACTCAAAATCTCACGATACATGGCCCCATTCATTCTTTCCTTTACACGGATCAGTCAGTCCTGGTCCCTTTGCAGAAAAAACAGCCCCAAAGCATGATGTTTCCACCCCATGCTTCACAGTAGGTATGGTGTTCTTTGGATGCAACTCAGCGTTCTTTGTCCTCCAAACACGACGAGTTGAGTTTTTACCAAAAAGCTCTATTTTGGTTTCGTCTGACCATATGACATTCTCCCAATCCTCATCTGGATCATCCAAATGCTCTCTAGCAAACTTCAGACGGGCCTGAACATGTACTGGCTTAAGCAGGGGACACGCTCTGGCACTGCAGGATTTGAGTCCCTGACGGCGAGTGTGTTACTGATGGTAGGCTTTGTTTTGGTCCCAGCTCTCTGCAGGTCATTCACTAGGTCCCCGTGTGGTTCTGGGATTTTTGCTCACCGTTCTTGTGATCATTTTGACCCCACGGGGTGAGATCTTGCGTGGAGCCCCAGACCGGAGGAAGATTATCAGTGGTCTTGTATGTCTTCCATTTCCTAATAATTGCTCCCACAGTTGATTTCTTCAAACCAAGCTGCTTACCTATTGCAGATTCAGTCTTCCCAACCTGGTGCAGGTCTACAATTTTGTTTCTGGTGTCCTTTGACAGCTCTTTGGTCTTGGCCATAGTGGAGTTTGGAGTGTGACTGTTTGAGGTTGTGGACAGGTGTCTTTTATACTGATAACAAGTTCAAACAGGTGCCATTAATACAGGTAACGAGTGGAGGACAGAGGAGCCTCTTAAAGAAGAAGTTACAGGTCTGTGAGAGCCAGAAATCTTGCTTGTTTGTATGTGACCAAATACTTATTTTCCACCATAATTTGCAAATAAATTCATTAAAAATCCTACAATGTGATTTTCTGGATTTTTTTTCCTCATTTTGTCTGTCATAGTTGAAGTGTACCTGTGATGAAAATTACAGGCCTCTCTAATCTTTTTAAGTGAGAGAACTTGCACAATTGGTGGCTGACTAAATACTTTTTTGCCCCACTGTATAAGCTGTGCTCTGTACTGTTCTGAAATCATCATCATTAAAATACTACAAGTCAACTGTGATTCCAATGTCTATCATGTGCACTAACCAGCAGCCGAGAGTGAGCCAGCACCGAAGAAAGGACAGTCCCCAACAGCTCCCCCCAACAGACTGGGTATGGCATAGGCATATTGCTATCTCTGATGTCCAGATATCTCAACCTTTAGCATTAGAAAATAAGCCACACTTCCTGTTCACATGTCTTTATTTTACTTGCTCTAGAGAGAAAAATGGCCAAATCAGAATGTACAAAACATACAATAAATTCCCAATGGCTGTCTTTATTGTAATTTGCATTGCAAACAATTTGACACATTGAAAGAATTGCCGCCCGGCCATGCATTTCAATAAGTAAAGGGCAACTATCAATTTCCCATCCAGTTAGTGTGTTACTGGGCCAAGCCTAGGAGACACCAACATTTCAAACTGGCACCAGTGGTTTCATTGAATAGTACGAAATGTGTGTCTCTGTACACAATGTACAGAGACAGGATGAGGGCCATTAAGAATAATGTGAATTTAATGTCAACCAGGTCTGTCTTGTCAAAGAGCACAATTTATTCCAAGAGCAGATCACTAGATAATCCAAAGAATCCAGGAACAACGCCCCCCCTTAGGTAGAAAATGTTATATTGAGAACTAGGACTCGTTGTTTCCCTAGCTGCTACTCAAAGATATCTTACTTATTAAGTCATAAAATTCACTGCAATAAACTTGTCTCAAATATATTAGCATAACTACACAGAACCGGAAAATGAGAGACCTACAGTAGGGACACCTTAATATTGAGTTGCACCCCCTTTTGCCCTCAGAACAGCCTCGATTTGTTGGTGCATGGGCTCTACAAGGTGTCGAAAGCGTTCCGGAGATGCTGGCCCATGTTGACTCCAATGCTTCCCACAGTTGTGTCATGTTGGCTGAGTGTACAAAACATTAAGAACACTTTCCTAATATTGAGTTGCAGCCGCTTTTGCCTTCAGAACCACATCAAATTGTTGGAGCATGGGCTCTACAAGGCGTCGAAAGCGTTCCACATTGATGCTGGCCCATGTTGACTCCAATGCTTCTCTCAGTTGTGTTAGGTTGGCTGGATGTCCTTTGGGGGGTGGACCATTCTTGATACACTTGGGAAAGTGTTGCCGTTCTTGAAACACTAAATCCGGTGTGCCTGGCACCTACTACCTGTTCAACCTGTTCAAGGCACGTAAATATTTTGCCATCTGAATGGCAGACATACAGTGCCTTCGGAAAGTATTCAGACCCCTTGACTTTTTCCACATTGTGTTACGTTACAGCCTTTTTCTACACACAATACCCCATAATGATGAATTTAAAACAGGTTTTTTGAAATGTTAGCAAATGTATTAAAAATAAAAAACAGAAATACCTTATTTACATGAGTATTCAGACCCTTTGCTATGAGACTCGAAATTGAGCTCAGGTGCATCCTGTTTCCATTGATTATCCTTGAGCCGTTTCTACAACTTGATTGGAGTCCACCTGTGGTAAATTCAATTGATTGGACATCATTTGGAAAGGTCCCAGAGTTGAGTTGACAGTGCATGTCAGAGCAAAAACCAAGCCATGAGGTCAAAGGAATTGTCTGTAGACAGGATTGTTTCGAGGCCAAAACATTTCTGCAGCATTGAAGGTCCCCAAGAACACAGTGGCCTCCATCATTTATAAATGGAAGAAGTTTGGAACCACCAAGACTCTTCCTAGAGCTGCCCCCCCCGCCAAACTGACCAATCGCGGAGAAGGGCCTTGTCAGGGAGGTGACGAAGTACCCGATGGTCACTCTGACAGAGCTCCTCAGAGTTCCTCTGTGGAGATGTTAGAACCTTCCAGAAGGACAACCATCCCTGCAGCACTCCACCAAATCAGGTCTTTATGGTAGAGTGGCCAGACGGAAGCCACTCCTAAGTAAAAAGGCACATGACAGCCTGCTTGGAGTTTGCTAAAAGGCACCTAAAGGACTCTCAGACCATGAGAAACAAGATTCTCTGGTCTGATGAAACCAAGATTGAACTCTTTGGCTTGAATGCCAAGCGTCACGTCAGGAGGAAACCTGGCACCATCCCTACGGTGAAGCATAGTGGTGGCAGAATCATGCTGTGGGGATGTTTTTCAGCGGCAGTAACTGGGAAACTAGTCAGGATCAAGGCAAAGATGAACGGAGCGAAGTACATCGAAATCCTTAAGCACACAGCCAAGACAACGCAGGAGTGGCTTCAGGACAAGTCTCTGAATGTCCTTGAGTTGCCCAGCCAGAGCCCGGACTTGAACCCGATCGAATATCTCTGGAGAGACCTGAAAATAGCTGCGCAGAAACGCTTCCCATTCAACCTGAAAGAGCTTGAGAGGATCTGCAGAGAAGAATGGGAGAAACTCCACAAATACAGGTGTGCCAAGCTTGTAGCGTAAAATACTGCAATGTAAAATACTCTGAAATCCTGAAAGATAACCCTTTTGGTTAGACTGCCATTTGCAGTCTAACCAAAAGGGTTATCTTTCATTTCAGAGTATTTTACATTTTGATTTCATAATAGATGTTCTGTTTTAATATTTATTTCCCTGAACTGTATTTGACGACACCCAAACAAAACAAATCACACTACCGGTCTAAAGTGTCTGTATATGATATCATGCTATGCAGGTAGCCCATTGGGCACAGATGTAAATTCAATGCCTATTCCACGTTGGTTCAACATAATTTCATTGAAATGACGTGGAAACAACCAGTGTGTGCACAGTGGGAGGCAACTGAGCACTAGAAGTTATAAGACACAATGATGAATAGTGAGTGACAGAACAGTTGCTCTTCTATCAACAAATGCATATGTTAATTATTTGTTTGAACTTCATATTTCTTGATGAAGTGAACATGCACTTCTTGTAATGATCTAATTATATTTTACACACATTTTATTCATATTTTTCATGATTGCAGCAGAAGATTCAGATAAGAAGCAGTAGTGGAGGCTTAAAGGTGGGCAGCAAAGGTTCCAGGGGGGGCAGCAGAGTTCTCCCTAGAAGTGTCTCCATTGCACCTCCATGACTCCTCTGATCTGTCAAAGAAACTTAGGAACTTCAAGTTATGGTGGGTGATACTTAGCTTCTTTTTCTAAAATGCTGCCAAAAGCTTTGTTTTCTTACATTCTGAATTGTTTGCAATTTGTTTGAATTAAAAATTGTTGATACACCTATTCTTATATGTCAATTGTTGAATGTTAACTACTAATAATTATGTCCAGTTTGTTTATCACACTAATAAACTGCAAAATACATTTAAAAAAGATCATGGCTGTGCAATGCATTATTTATTAAATGTTTCATGGCAGTTTAGGAATTCTATTTGAAATGTTTGTGCCAATGCAAACATTGCCAAGGAAACTCAAGAAACACAGAACAGAATGTATATACTTTTTTAAAATTTCAAATCAAGTACATTACATCTTGGGACACACTTCAATGATTAAATACACACAATAAGAATTTCTTTGCCTATTCAGTTACAGAAAACAAATAAAATGTGTACGATAAAGCTTTACTGAAAACAAGTTATTTTGGCATTGTTTATTCTCAGCTAGTGTTTCTTAAATTAACAAAAACCAACAAAAAGAACAAAAGTAACAAAGAATAGATGGCTCAAAATCTATTCAACAGTAGAATATGAAAACGTAGCACCTTGTACCAGTCAAAAAAAAAAAAGTTTTTTGGGGGACTGGTTTGTAGTGGATAAGAAGCGATGATATTGAATGGGGAGCCTCAAGGATGGAATTAAATAATAATTAAACATAAATGAAAAGGGTATAGAACATTTCCCCTCCCCAACTGCTTATTTTGGACTGGGGAGGCAGACAGTACAGAACGAAACACTTTGATCAGATTCATTCTGTCATCAGGTGAAAGTGATTTGACTACTTTGATGTCAAATATCAGTTTGTTGTAGTTAATGTTACACAGGACTCATCAACAATATTAGAATACAATTCCCACTGTATACTTGGTGCCAAAAGATGACCAACCTGCCAAAAGAAATACTGTATGTGCTGCTAAAATACAAAGTAAAATTAGCTCTGACGGTTTCAATGGTTTCTAATAAGAACTAAAGCTAACCCTAAGGCACTGCTCAAAATAAAGCTAAATAATACAATTTAAAAAAGATAGGGAGAGGCAGTGCAATCTAGCAAGACTCATGAACTACCATGTCTCCCCTAAAACGTATTACATCAGTAAAACAAATTGAACACCAACAGCAATACCATGTTACTTAGAACATTGACAGACATTTCCCACTAATGGGTGAACTTTTGCTGACCAGAGGTAACAACAACCAGGTCTGTGATAGGCCCTCGTTATGGATGATAACAATCCTACATATGGTTATTATATATACAGTGAGAGAGGCCATTCAGGATGGGAGTTCCACTCACTGTTCCTTTGAGACCTCGGCTTGATCTATCTAAAATTTAGTTTGATGCAGGTCTCTACCAATATAATTGTTATTTTCAGTCAGTGCAAAACTTTTGAGTCAATGTTAGCTTAGCATAGTTAGGTTGATGTCTACACCCACACCACTTCAAAACACAAATGAACAAAACGAAGGGTAAAAGTCAAACACATATACTCTCTAAAGTCTTACAGTAGTGGTCCTGTTTGGCTCAGTTGGTAGAGCATGGAGCTTGCAATGCCAGGGTTGTGGGTTTGATTCCCACGGGGGACCAGAACGAAAATGTATGCACTCACTACTATAAGTCTCTCTGTATAATGACTAAAATGTTGTGGAGGATACAGAGATATACATATAGGTGTGGACTAGGTTATTGTATCAGTGGGACATGGAGCAGGAAATGGAGATTTTGTGTAATGTTTCAATAAGCAGTCCTAGCTACAGTACCAATGATACATCATGCCACTTATTTCTAGGGATGATGGCTGGGTTACATTCAGCATTTACAAGCAGACAAGTTTGCTCTCCTTTGAGTTGTACTGTACTGATGAAACCAGCAAGGGGTGCTGAACCACACATGAAAGATTGTTTCATTTCAGAGTTGCATATCCAAAAACGTTTTGTCAAAGGCAATTCAACAAAAAGATTCCAAAAATCAGTTTTGTTCAATTTTGTATGAGACATACATTGAGGAAAACAAGTTAGGTTTACATGGGGCGCCTTCAAGATTCCTGTTAAGACATTCAGTTATTAACATTAGATCCCAATCATATTTGGTATGAATGTATTTACTATAAAGATAATTTTTCAACAATAAATACTAAATGAAATATATTAAAGTAACTGTCCAGTTTACAGATTTCTATGAAATATGACATATCATAAATTACAATATGGGTGAAATAGTTGTTTTCCTTCCACATTTTTTAAATAATGCTATTCTGTGTTGGAATGGTGTGGGCATACCCCAACAACAGAATGGTGTGGGCGTATACCGGTCATTAAAAATATTAATGCGAGTAGACCGCTGATTGGCCAGCTCATCCTCCTCAGGATGACATCATCCTCTATGACCCTCAATCTCAACTCTGGACTTCTAAGTTAGTTCCACTGCATTTTTTCATTGTATCCTCTAATCAGGGACTAATTTAGACCGGGGACACCAGGTGAGTGCAATTAACTATCAGGTAGAACAGAAAACCAGCAGGTTCCAGACCTCGTAAGGTAAGAGTTGAGTACCCCGGCTCTATGAGGATATGGCATGCATTTTTGATATACAGGTTTGAGGTGGGGTTTTTGAAGTGATTTTTCTCCAATTTATTCTTCGGCCACAAATAGGAGTATAGGACGAGTCAACATTATTTGGATATGAGTTAAGTGTGATTTTCAATGGACAGTTACTTTAAATACATGAACTACTTAAATATTTGGTACAATAAAGGGCGAATTATCTAATTTAAAAAGACATCTGACGCTGTTCTCTGAGAAAAGGAAAGAATAATACTCACATAGGATTAATTTACAAACAAAGCAAACCCTCAAGATCTGATTGCTGTAATTGCAAAAATAATAATAAAGTTCACTTGTGTGTACATAGGGGAAAGTGTTCCGTAAACAAAATGTTGAGCAGTACATGCAAAATCAATGTATACAACAACACTTCATGATTTACTGTACATAATATGCAACCCTCCATTGCCTATTATCATACCTACCCACAACAATGTTGTTACTGCCTCTGCAAATATGTAATCTTGATTTATGTACCTTTGTCAAGTATAACACCCCTGTTGCCAGTGGAGACTGTACATGGAAGATACTTCAATACAAAATAATCAAGTTATTATATGTTGAATCCTGTCTTAGTCACCCAGGATTTTAAAGAAAGAGAATAATATTAGGCCCATTAAAATCAGACAGCAGCTTTTAATGAGATTTTATCCAGTTTAGAATTGTGGTTAATTAATCTAGCCCACCTGTAGGCTTTTGTCAGATTTTCTTGTGGGGTCCTATCTGTGATCTAAGTAGTAGTAGCAGTAGTATAGTTGCAGCCTACTTCATGTCACTGTTTTCAGTACATTTCATCTTCCCCAAGGATTAAAACTGCCCCAAGGACTAAAAACAACAAAACTTAAATATTCATATAGAGGTAAGACGCTAAAGTGTATTTATAAATGTCAAGCAATAAGTAAGGGCCAAATACGCCAATGTAGAATTTTGCACTTAACTTTCCTCATATAGTGAAAATGGTCAGGCAGCTAGTTTGATACACCTTCACTCCATAGTCTCTTCAGCACCAGGAAAGACACCATTTCCACCATGAGAAAGTGAACCCAGACCCATATTGTAAACCTCCCAAATCAAACTTATATATATATAAAAAACATGAATACGCAACAAAAGTGTGACAGGTTTTGCTGCGTACCATGCTCAAGCCTGCCCTGCAAGTGTCCTAGCTGTGCATGCCACTCTTTCCCAGAGTCCCAAAGCGCGCGCACGCGCACACACACACACACACACACACCTCTATGAGCGATGTATATACATTCTATAACAAAACAATGACATGGAGAGGGACGGAAGACATACAGTTGGTTTCCCTGACGACAACACCTCATGATGTGATAGGAGGAGAGGCATGGAGGAGGGGCAGAGATGGAGACAGTGGTTATCCAATGAGTTCCCCAGCTGCCTGTGCTGTGTGACGTCATAAAGGTCCTATCTATCCTATACTCCAAAAAGATCATCTAAGGCCACAATGTTCATCCAGAAAGGAAAGTGTAAACACTGCAAAAGAAGAGAAAAGACAGTCAGCCACACATCATTTTTTTTAAAGGTCCATAATGTAAATTGTGTATGACCCGACTGTTTTCAGATAGACATTTTAATAATTTAAAGCAAGTCTGATAAGCAGTAGATCCATTCTATGTGCAATATTTGTTTCCACTCCGCAAGTTTAATATTTGCTTATTTTTACTTTCGTTTTTTTACATCAGGTTCAAACAGCTGAAAAATAAGATATTTTTGGTTATAAAGCTATTTCACAGCGGTTTAGATGGTACAACAATTCTCTACATTTGCTTGATGTCACAAACTGAAATCTGGCGAACATCTTAGAATTTTAGAAAACAGGAAAAGGCAGGGCTATTTCTACATATTGCACATTTAAGAAAAGCAAAAACAGTAGTACTAGATATAAGATCATTTTCTGACAATATTAGCCTATAGATTATGGAGGAGTGTCTGTTTGTAGGAAATAGAGATGTGATGGAACAAACCCATTTATTTAAGGCACTTCAATAGCTACTCCTAGAGTCCTGTTTAGGTGTTGACCCGCTGTTGAGGATTTCCTCTTCCTCTGCATCCCCTTCCTCTTCCTCCGTCCAGCCTCCCAGACGCAGCGGGGTGGGCATATTAGACAAGCTGACTGCTGTGTGGACGCTGTGCGTCTGAGAACCTGATTGCGTAGATAGAGGGTCGGAGCATAGACAGTTTTTAGCTTATGACATCCAGTTGAACAACTACCAAACACGCTCCATCTGCCGTTAGCCAAGATCTTACGTAAGAAAAACAGATGAATTACTGTTTCGTACCAGCGTTGCTGCTTAGCTCTCTCATTGGCACTGGGTTCTGCCACTGGCCGAATGTCCTCTGGTGGGGGAGCGAGTTCTGTTGGTGGACCTAGGGACAGAGTGGAACACACGTCACACACTCAGTGTGTGTGTGTGTCTGCGTGTGTACAAAGTTAAATGAAAAGAAGGACCCTGAGGCTATCTCTTCGAGGTTACCTACCTCATGCATGTAAATAGCATGGAGACTCATCTCAGCCGAGGCAAACTCTGAAAGCAATGTAGTGCTCCTCATTCGAGAATCACTGGCTGACATGCTGAGGAAAAAAAAACAAGCCATTATCAGCAAGTCAAAAAAAAAAAGAATCTACATTGTTATTAATCACTTAATTCACAGACTATCAACTAACCTCAATAATGCACCTTCGACAAGCAGGTACTGTATCAAATCAATCAACACTTTTGCGTTATGGATGAACCTAGACCACAGTGTTGTGTTTGCAGAGCATGGTGTCTGTCTACCTACCTGTCGATGATGGTGCGGTCACTGCAGTACATGGTGCTGTCGGGGTGGGTGGAAGGCAGATGGACATGCGAGCGGGAGCGGCTGGCGTGGGGAAGCTGAGAGTGGGAACTGGATAGCGAGGCCAGGACGCTGGCGGCGGCAGAGGCAGCCGTGCTGGGAGGAACGAAGCGGCGGTCTCGGCCTGGTAGGCCTGACGCGGTTAGCACAGGGTGGGCCAGGACACTCGCCAATAGGTTGTCAGGCTGGACAGGAAAACATAACCCAGAGGTCAGTATACAAGCAAATTGACAAGATATGACTCAACATACTGTAATCCAATAACAAACAAATTGCAATACATTGACATCATTGTTGGATGAAACAGTTGAATGATTAGCAGAGTCGGGTTGCCGTTATAGTGTTGAGGCAAATATCTACCTGTGTACTAACTGTGACTGACAATGAATGAGCTGGCTGGGGATGTGGGTGTAGTGGGGAGTTAGTGTAGTTACTCACTCCATTGCCGGACCCGTTGGAGAGCAATGAGGAGCAGAGCGGGGCCTCAGAGAGCAGCAGCTGGGTAGGGGGTCCTCCCTGGGCATCCTGGTGCACCTTCTCCTTCAGATGACTGATGAACACTGAGCTCTCCTGGGGGGGCTGCCAACGGGGGTTCTTGATGGTGAAGTGCATCAGGGACAGCTCAGTCTTGCCGTTCTCAGCTTGCTGGTACACAGACGCCTCCGTCTGGCCCTCAGACATCCACTGAAACAGACAACGTGTGACAATTACTCACTGGAACAATGCAATATTGAAGAAAAAATTAACTATGTGGCCTCCCGAGTGGTGCAGCGGTCTAAGGCACTGCATCGCAGTGTTGTTGCGTCACTATCCATCCCAGGCTGTGTCACAACCGGCCGAGATCAGGACTCCCATAGGGCGGCGCACAACTGGCCCAGCGTCGTCCGGGTTAGGGGAGGGTTTGGCCGGGGGGGCTTTACTTGGCTCATCGCGCTCTAGCGACTCTTTGTGACAAGCCGGGCGCCTGCAGTTTGACTTCAGTCGTCAGTTGAAAGGTGTTTCCTCCGACACATTGGTGCAGCTGGCTTCCGGGCTAAGCGAGCGGGTGTTAAGAAGCGCAGCTTGGCGGGTCATGTTTTGAAGGAAGCATGACTCGACCTTCGCCTCTCCTGAGCCCATTGGGGAGTTGCAGTGATGAGACAAGATAGTAACTGGATCGCAATTGGATATCACGAAATTGGGGAGAAAAAAAGGGGTAAAAAAAACAAACACATATACATATATACATATATAAAATAGCTATGCATAAGTGACTAATATCAGGAGAGGACGCATACACATTAATTTCTGATGCAATAATGATGACCTGGTGATCCCTGACCTAAAAACAGCAGTCAGTCTTCATTTCAACAAAGTAATGACAATACTTTCCGTATCAATGTCCCTTTCCCATTCCATAAATTACAAGCACTAACCAGAGGGTTTCCATGACGACGGATGTCCATCTGTGCGAAGGAGCAGATGTCTCCGACCCCAACTACCTCCACAGTGAAGTTCCTGAAGAAGTCAATGATCTCCAGGGACTTGTTCCTCAGGAGGAAGATGAGGATGAAGGGCGTGACGATGGGGCTCAGCAGCTCCTCCAGGATAAACAGCTAAACAGACAGACAGACACACACAGACACAAAGACAGTCAATACTTGTGGTATTCAGACTTGAGATCTGCACCCTTAACTTGAATTTTCACATAGCCTATGTCATTCACTGATTGTCAATGAGAGAGTTGCGAGAAAAGTTAAGCACTTTGATCTGAAGTCTGAATACCTCCCAAACGAATGGTTAAAGTGGCATAAGATGAATTAGTTCCTGTGTGGGAAGTGACATACAGTATTATGGTGAGGTCATATGAATTGGAGTGTACAAGAATAACTTAATACAAGTAAAGCACTTGATAAGGCATTGAGCAAATCTTGAGCAAACCCTTACATGTGTGTTACAATTAGGGCTGTGGCGGTCACAAAATTTCATCAGCCGGTGATTGTCAAGCAAATAATTGTTGGTCTCACTGTAATTGACCGTTAATTAACATAAACACATTTAGCATCTCCTGGCTTCCACACCATTTTAAAAAGTCTAATAAATGCATGTAATATAGCCTACACCTTCACAATAAAACTAGTATTTATTTTAGACAGGTCTAAAGTAGCATGATATGACGAAAATAAAGTATATTTCAGAAGAAATGAATAGCATACTCTTGAGTTTGTTAGGTCCTGATGTGGCTATGCCAAATGGCTGTGGGCTACACTAGTTCATTTAGCAGACAAGATTTGCTTATAATTCCGTGGCATTATTTTATAGTATGAAGAATACAATTTAACAAAATATAAATATTTTCTCCAAATGATTTGAGGGAGTGCGCACATGCAGCTATTCTGTGTTGAGCGGTTAAAAAAAAGAAATAGGTACTCCTATATGCTTAATTTAGAGTTATTAATGTAACTTCAGTTGTGATACAAACACTGGGCTATATGTTTTGATTTTTAATACATTGTTAGGATGCATGATGAGACTTTAATGATGATTTGAAAAAAGTTGCTTGAAAAGGCATGAGCTGTGCTTAGTTTTTTGTGCAGGCTGTGCACACTCCAATAGTCTATCATTCACATTTTGACAAGCATCCTCTTTGTGACGGTAATGCACCCTAAACAAATTCATGCCTTTTGTGGCCCGGAGTGCTGCATTGTGCCCTTCTCCCTGAATGTGCTGCGCAATCCGAAGTGTCTCTCACTCGCATTGCTCTCCGTCACATGATCGGTTCTTTCTCACAGGCTTCAAGTGAAGACAGACACATCTGCGCGCATCCTTATCCAATTCCGAGGTGCATATTGAATATATTGGAAGAACTTTACTTTTCGTCAACCAACAAGATGAGTAGGCTTAACGAACAGCAAAAGCACTAGCCAGGTGTCAAGCTACTATCCTCCATAGTGCAAAAGTTTACCTATTCTATTCTGTGTGAGAAATAAATATTCCAAGCATAGTCTGGGACAGTTGTGGGATGCGATAGATCCCAAATTAATACAACCACTTTTTTATGCAATGTGGCTGACGCACCAGATCAGAACATTTAGCTTAAAATGTTGATAAATGATTAGGCTATTTCTTCACCTTATAAGCGCAGCAATGCACACATGGTAGTAGGCTATAAGCCAAATGTTCCATTAGCGGAAAACACCATTATCAAAAGTGACCGCAAATGCAATTATGCATGTAATGCTTTTATTATAAAAAGGTGCATTTTTATGGTGAAAATTATCTTCCCCAAACTTGAAACTCACGCGCTGCTTATATATGCCAGTTAGGCTCTACACCCTTGTAAAACTCTGTGCTACCCGGGAGCACGAGTACAGGACATAACAAGAATGCTTCCGACTGTTCTACCACAGATGCCGGGAGCTGACACTGTCGTAGTCCATGTGGGTTCAAACGACATCAGGAGGGCTAGCTCGGAACGTTTGAAAATGGATTTTAAAGAACTGATTTTAGCATTGAAAGACTCCAAAAAAACGGCCAATAACGTCAGGTCCAGTACCATCTTTGGGCCGCGTGTGTGAAAGATTCAGCAGACTGCTGGTATTACACATCTGGCTAAAAGACTACTGTAGCTCTGCTGGAGTCACTTTTATTGATAACTTTGACACCTTCTAGAAACAGAAGATACTCTACAGGAATGACAGAGTCCATCCAAATCCTCTTGGCTCCTGGACTCTGTCCATGCATTTCAAGGCTGCGTTGAAACAATGACTGGTAAATGATCCAAGACCAGCTCAGTTAATCCCTACCACTGTGACAATGAGTCGTCATAATGCTGCATCAAATGTACATGATCTTAGGGGCATTGACAAACAATGTAAGTAATTTAAGTACCCCTAATTGCACTGAATACATCTGTTTATCCTACAGCTATTGTAAACAGTAATCATGAGCCTATAAACCAGAGTTACACTGTTAGCACTGAGGCGGTGTGCAATAGTAGGAAGACCAATTTATACAGCTCACTCTGCACTATCAGCTCCAATGTAAATAATATGAGTAAGTCTACGTCTGATAAGCTTCCCAGTAAAGCATTAAAAGCAATCAAGCAACACAGAAAAGTGCTAAAAATAGCCCATATTAACATATGTAGCCTAAGAAACAAGGTCCATGAAGTCAATAACTTGCTTGTAACAGATGACATTCTGATTCTGAAACTCACTTAGATAATACCTTCGATGATACAGTGGTGGCAATACATGGTTATAACATCTACCGAAAAGACAGAAATGCCAAGGGAGGCGGTGTTGCGGTCTATGTTCAGAACAACATTCCTGTAAAGCTTAGAGCCGATCTCATGTTAAATACTGTTGAAGTAATATGGCTACCAGGTTCATCTGCCTCACCTAAAGCCCATTCTTGTGGGAAGCTGCTATAGACCACCAAGTACTAACAGACAGTATCTGGATAATGTGTGTGAAATGCTTGATAATGTATGTGATATAAACATAGAAGTATATTTTCTGGGTGATTTAAATATTGACTGGCTTTCATCAAGCTGCCCATTTTAGGAAAAAACTGTAACCAGTGCAGAGGTTGTCAGTCAACCTACCAGGGTAGTTACAAACAGCACAGGAATTAAATCATCAACATGTATTGATCACATTTTTACTAACGCTGCAGATATTTTCTTTAAAGCAGTATCCAAATCCATAGGATGTAGTGATCACAATATAATAGCCATATCTAGGAAAACCAAAGTTCCAAAGGCTGGGTCTAATATAGTGTATAAGAGGCCATACAAAAAGTTTTGTAGTGATTCATATGTTGACGATGTAAAGAATATTTGCTAGTCTGTGGTGTGTAATAAGGAGCAACCAGACGCTGCACTTGACGCATTTATGAAACTACTTATTCCAGTTACTAATAAGCACCCTTTAAGAAAATGACTAAAAACTGTTCAATCCCCTTGGATTGATGAGGAATTGAAAAATTGTATGGTTGAGAGGGATGAGGCAAAAGGTATGGCAATTAAGTCTGGCAGCCGAACTGATTGGCAAACGTACTGCAAATTAAGAAACCATGTGACTAAACTAAATAAAAAGAAACTACACTATGAAACAAAGATTAATTATATAAAGAATGATAGTAAAAAGCTTTGGGGCACCTTAAAACTTCTTACGGACCGGTGGGTCACAGGCGACCCACCTACGACAACATCTGGAAAAATGCAGAGCGCCAAATTCAAATTACAAAAATAGTCATATTAAACATTCATGAAAATACAAGTGTTGTACACCCTTCAAAAGCTTAGAATTTTGGTAATCTCACAGCGTTGTCAGATTTCAAAAAGGCTTTACGGCGAAAGCATAGCATTTAATTGTCTGAGGACAGCGCTTCGCATACTTATTCAATTAGCATAATATCATAACCAGCACAGGTGTCACAAAACTCAAAAATAGCGATAAAATAAATTGCTTACCTTTGAAGATCTTCCTCTGATGGCAATCCAAAGGGTCCCAGCTACACAATAAATGGTCTTTTTGTTTGATAAAGTCCCTCTTTATATCCCAAAAACTCAGTTTGGTTGGCGCGTTTTTTCAGGCGTTCATGCAGACAAACGAAATCCCAAAAGTACCGGTAAAGTTTGTCGAAACAATTCAAACAACGTTCTAAATCAATCCTCAGGTACCCTAATATGTAAATAAACAATAATATTTCAGACGGAAAATAACCTGCTCAATAGAAAAGGAAAAAAAACGAAGCGCGCGCACTCAATCACGTGCACCAAACAGTACAGTCCACTCCAGTCCACCAAGCCTGAAACCATGTCTAAAGACTGTTGACATCTAGTGGAAGCCAAAGGAACTGCAATTGGGGAGCTAAATCCCCTCTGTATTGAATAGCATGTCAAAGGGAAAACTGTCACATCACAAAATCCCATTTTCCAGATGGATTTTTCTCAGGTTTTCACTTGCCAAACCAGTTCTGTTATACTCAGACATTATTTTAACAGTTTTAGAAACTTCAGTGTTTTCTATCCAATACTACTAATTATGTGCATATCCTAGTTTCTTGGCCTGAGTAACAGGCATTTTACTTTGGGCACGCCAGACTCTACGAACATCCGAACACTGCCCCCTAGCCCTAACAGGTTTTAAATCAAATTTTGGGGAAAAAAAGACAACTCAGCTCCTTAATTTATTGAATCAGATGGCTCATTCATCACAAAGCCCACTGATATTGCAAACTACTTTAATTACTTTTTCATTGGCAAATAAGCAAACTTAGGGATGACATGCCAGCAACAAATGCTGACACTACACATCCAAGTATATCGGACCAAATTATGAAAGACAAGAATTGTACTATTGAATTCGGTAAAGTCAGTGTGGAAGAGGTGAAAAAATTATTGTTGTCCATCAACAATGACAAGCCACCAGGGTCTGACAATCTAGCAGATGATATTGCCACTCCTATTTGCCACATCTTAAATTTAAGCCTACTATAGAGCGTGTGCCCTCAGGCCTGGAGGGAAGCTAAAGTCATTCCGCTACCCAAGAATAGTAAAGCCCCCTTTACTGGCTCAAATAGCCGACCAATGAGCCTGTTACCAACCCTTAGTAAACTTCTGGGGGAAAAAAATACTTTAGTGCAGCTTTTGACATTATTGATCATAGTCTGCTGCTGGAAAAACATATGTGTTATGGCTTTACACCCCCTGCTATAATGTGGATAAAGAGTTACTGTCTAACAGAACACAGAGGGTGTTCTTTAATGGAAGCCTATCAAATATAATCCAGTTAGAATCAGGAATTCCACAGGGTAACTGTTTAGGCCCCTTGTTTTTAAAATTTTTACTAACGACATGCCACTGACTTTGAGTAAAGCCAGAGTTTCTATGTCTGTGGATGACTCAACGCTATACACGTCAGCTACTACAGCGACTGAAATGACTGCAACACTCAACAAAGAGCTGCAGTTAGTTTCAGAGTGGGTGGCAAGGAATAAGTTAGCCCTAAATATTTATAAAACTAAAAGCATTGTATTTGGAACAAAACTCACCATACCCTAAACCTCAACTAAATCTTGTAATAAATAACGTGGAAATTGAGCAAGTTGAGATTACTAAATTGCTTGGAGTAACACTAGATAGTAAACTGTCATGGTCAAAACATATTGATGCAGTAGTAGCTAAAATGGGGAGAAGTCTGTCTATAATCTTCCTTCTTAACAACACTATCAACAAGGCAGGTCCTACAGGGCCTAGTTTTGTCGCACCTTGACTACTGTTCAGTCGTGTGGTCAGGTGCCACAAAAAAATTAAATTGGCTCAGAACAGGGCAGCACGGCTGGTCCTTGGATGTACACAGAGAGCTAATATTAATAATATGCATGTCAATCTCTCCTGGATGAAAGTGGAGGAGAGATTGACTTCATCACTACTTTTATTTGAGAGGTATTGACATGTTGAATGCACCGAGCTGTCTGTCTAAACTACAGGTACACAGCTTAGACACCCATGCATACCCTACAAGACATGCCACAAGAGGTCTCTTCACAGTCCCCAAGTCCAGAACAGACTACGGGGGGCACACAGTACTACATAGAGCCATGACTTCATGGAACTTTATTCTACATCAAGTAACTGACGCAAGCAGTAACATTTTATTTAAAAAACAGATTAAAAAAACACCTTATGGCACAGCGGGGACTGTGAAGCAACACAAACATAGGCACAGACACATGCATACACACACACAGATTTAGTACTATACATATGTGGTAGTGGTGGAGTAGGGGCCTGGTGGCACACAGTGTGTAAACTGCCTTAATTTTGCTGGACCCCAGGAAGAGTAGCTTCTTTGGCAGCAGCTAATGGAGACCCATAATAAATACAAATACAAATGTGATTAATTTTAAGATGTTATTTGGCCACTTTAGTTGTGATACAAACCTTATTAAAACATATAGGCCTATGGGCTAGGCTACATGAGGTGTGCGACTATGATTCAAAAAGTTGCAAACAAAAAGGCATTGTTTCTTAACAAGTGATATTATATAATTCACTAATATTGTCACCCATCAGACTATTCTTCATTTAATCTTGTCTTTACATACACCACCGGTCATTTTAGAACACCTACTCATTCAAGTATATATATATATATATATATATATATATATATATTTTTTTTTTTTATATTTTTTTATTACTATTTTCTACCTTGTAGAATAATAGTGAAGACATCAAAACTATGAAATAGCACATGGAATCATGTAGTAACTAAAAAAGTGTTAAACAAATCAAAATATATTTTTTATTTGAGATTCTTCAAAGTAGCCACCCTAACAGGTTTGCACGCATTTTCTCAACCAGCTTCATGAGGTAGTCACCTGGAATGCATTTCAATTAACAGGTGTGCCTTGTTAAAAGTAAATTTGTGGAATTTCATTCCTTCTTAATGTGTTTGAGCCAATCAGTTGTGTTGTGACAAGGTAGGGGGGGTAAATTGGTAAAAAAAGTCCATATTATGACAAGAACAGCTCAAATAAGCAAAGAAAAACGACAGTCTATCATTACGTTAAGACATGAAGGTCAGTCAATAGGGAAAATTTCAAGAAAATGTTAAGTTTCCTCAAGTGCAGTCGCAAAAACCATCAAGCGCTATGATGAAACTGGCTCTCATGAAGACTGCCACAGGAATGGAAGACCAAGAGTTACATCTGTTGCAGAGGATAAGCTCAATCGCCTCAGAAATTGCAGCCCAATAAATGCTTCACAGTAACAAATCCAGGCTGTATCACAACCAGCTGTGATTGGGAGTCCCATATGGCAGTGCACAATTGGCCCAGCGTCATCTGGGTTTGGCCGGTGTAGGCCATCATTATAAATAAGAATTTGTTCTTAACTGGACTTGCCTAGTTAAATAAAGGTTAGATAAAAAAATAAAACACAGACATCTCAACATCAACTGTTCAGAGGAGACTGTGTGAATCAGGCCTTCATGGTCAAATTGCTGCAAAGAAACCACTACTAAAGGACTCCAATAATAATAATAAGAGACTTGCTTGCGCCAAGAAACATGAGCAATGGACATTAGACTGGTGGAAATTTGTTCTTTGGTCTAATGTCCAAATTTGAGATTTTAGGTTCCAACCGCCGTGTCTTTGTGAGACGCAGAGAAGGTGAACGGATGATCTCTGCATGTATATTTCCCACTGCAAAGCATGGAGGAGGTGATGTTATGGTGTGGTGGTGCTTTGCTGGTGACATTGTCTGATTTATTTAGCATTCAAGGAACACTTAACCAGCATTGCTACCACAGCATTCTGCAGTGATACGCCATCCCATCTGGTTTGGGCTTAGTGGGACTATAATTTGTTTTTCAACAGCACCATGACCCAACACACCTCCAGGCTGTATAAAGGCTATTTTACCAAGAAGGAGAGTGATGGAGTGCTGCATCAGATGACCCGGCCTCCACAATCCCCCGACCTCAACCAAATTGAAATGATTTGGGATGAGTCGGACTGCAGAGTGAAGGAAAAGCAGCCAAAGTGCTCAGCATATGTGGGAACTCCTTCAAGACTGTTGGAAAAGCATTCCTGGTGAAGCTGGTTGAGAAAATGCCAAGAGTGTGCAAAGCTGTCAAAGGCAAAGGGTGGCTACTTAGAAGAATCTCAAATATGAAATATATTTTGATTTGTTTAAAAAAAAAAATGGTTACTACATGATTCCATGTGTTATTTCAAAGTTGTCTTCACTATTCTACAACATAGAAAATAGTACAAAAAAAAAAAAAACTTGAATGAGTAAGTGTTCTAAAACTTTTGACCAGTAGTGTATACTAAATAATACATGTGTGACATTTGTTTTGATTTAGAATAGACCATTATCATGCACCTGTATCAAAACAGGGGCAGCGGGAAAAAAGACATGTCATCTACGCACTTAAATAGCTAATGGAGGACGCTTTTCCCCATGGTTCATTTTCATGCCAGCCAGGTAGGCTATACTCCATTGTAAAGAGAAGCAATGAGCTTAATATTAGGAAAGTTTAGAAATAAATATAGTAGGCTTAGCCTATAGATCCTCCTCTTTTCATTAGTGGCCATCACTGTTTTCTCCCGCAATTGCATAGTCTATAGAAATGTTGTGCAACATGAGCTCTCATGAAGTGTTTGATTAGATTTTTGATTACATTTGCATTGATGTGACAGTTACCAAGTTTGGTAGACTACTAATGACCAGCAGCAGCATCAGAGCTTGGAGAAGCCTAATTACCGTGACTAAATGGTCATGTTGAATTTGACTGCCTTCATGACTCGTGACTGCCAGTATGCCGGTAATACGGTCACCGCAACAGCCCTAGTTACAAGAGCATTTCCGTTTCAGACTGTATGTCATGAAGTCATACACTGACCAGCTGAATCCAGGTGAAAGCTATGATCCCTTATAGATGCCACTTGTTAAATCCACTTCAAATCAGTGTAGATGAAGGGGAGGAGACAGGTTAAAGAAGGATTTTTAAGCATTGAGACAATTGAGACATGGATTGTGTATTAGTGCCATTCAGAAGGTGAATGGGCAAGGCAAAAGATTTAAGTGCCTTTGAACGGTGTATGGTAATACAGTGGGGCAAAAAAGTATTTAGTCAGCCACCAATTGTGCAAGTTCTCCAACTTAAAAAGATGAGAGAGGCCTGTAATTTTCATCATAGGTACACTTCAACTATGACAGACGAAATGAGAAAAAGAAATCCAGAAAATCACATTGTAGGATTTTTTATTTATTTATTTGCAAATTATGGTGGAAAATAAGTATTTGGTCAATAACAAAAGTTTATCTCAATACTTTGTTATATACCCTTTGTTGGCAATGACAGAGGTCAAACGTTTTCTGTAAGTCTTCACAAGGTTTTCACACACTGTTGCTGGTATTTTGGCCCATTCCTCCATGCAGATCTCCTCTAGAGCAGTGATGTTTTGGGGCTGTCGCTGGGCAACACGGACTTTCAACTCCCTCCAAAGATTTTCTATGGGGTTGAGATCTGGAGACTGGCTAGGCCACTCCAGGACCTTGAAATGCTTCTACAAAGCCACTCCTTCGTTGGTTCGGCGGTGTGTTTGGGATCATTGTCATGCTAAAAGACCCAGCCACGTTTCATCTTCAATGCCCTTGCTGATGGAAGGAGGTTTTCACTCAAAATCTCACGATACATGGCCCCATTCATTCTTTCCTTTACACGGATCAGTCGCCCTGGTCCCTTTGCAGAAAAACAGCCCCAAAGCATGATGTTTCCACCCCATGCTTCACAGTAGGTATGGTGTTCTTTGGATGCAACTCAGCATTCTTTGTCCTCCAAACACGACGAGTTGAATTTTTACCAAAAAGTTCTATTTTGGTTTCATCTGACCATATGACATTCTCCCAATCCTCATCTGGATCATCCAAATGCTCTCTAGCAAACTTCAGACGGGCCTGAACATGTACTGGCTTAAGCAGGGGGACACGTCTGGCACTGCAGGATTTGAGTCCCTGACGGCGTAGTGTGTTACTGATGGTAGGCTTTGTTACTTTGGTCCCAGCTCTCTGCAGGTCATTCACTAGGTCCCCGTGTGGTTCTGGGATTTTTGCTCACCGTTCTTGTGATCATTTTGACCCCACGGGTGAGATCTTGCGTGGAGCCCCAGATCGAGGAAGATTATCAGTGGTCTTGTATGTCTTCCATTTCCTAATAATTGCTCCCACAGTTGATTTCTTCAAACCAAGCTGCTTACCTATTGCAGATTCAGTCTTCCCAACCTGGTGCAGGTCTACAATTTTGTTTCTGGTGTCCTTTGACAGCTCTTTGGTCTTGGCCATAGTGGAGTTTGGAGTGTGACTGTTTGAGGTTGTGGACAGGTGTCTTTTATACTGATAACAAGTTCAAACAGGTGCCATTAATACAGGTAACGAGTGGAGGACAGAGGAGCCTCTTAAAGAAGAAGTTACAGGTCTGTGAGAGCCAGAAATCTTGCTTGTTTGTATGTGACCAAATATTTATTTTCCACCATAATTTGCAAATAAATTCATTAAAAATCCTACAATGTGATTTTCTGGATTTTTTTTCCTCATTTTGTCTGTCATAGGTACACTTCAACTATGATGAAAATTACAGGCCTCTCTCATCTTTTTAAGTGAGAGAACTTGCACAATTGGTGGCTGACTAAATACTTTTTTGCCCCACTGTAGGTGCCAGGCACCTGTTTGTGTCAAGAACTGCAACGCTGCTGGGTTTTTCACGCTCAACAGTTTCTCGTGTGAATCAAGAATGGTCCACCACCCAAAGGACATCCAGCCAACTTGACAACTATGGGAAGCATTGGAGTCAACATGGGCCAGCATCCCTGTGGAATGCTTTCGACATCTTGTAGTCCATGCCTCGACGAATTGAGGATGTTCTGAGGGCAAAAGGGGTGCAACGCAATATTAGGAAGGTGATCCTAATGTTTTGTACACTCTGAATAGTTCAGTAGTTCCATTATATCTAAGCTGCAGCCAATGAGCAGTGTCTATTTACTCTCTGGCCTGTCTCACCCACCGCTTTGTACTGGAACAGCTGTGCCACCTCGTCCCGGGTCTCGCTCTTGTTGGCGTTGCCCCTCCAGTGGTCTGGCATGTAGTGGATGTGAGCCAGCACACACTGCAGCAGCTTCTCCGGGCACCACACCATGTGTTCGTCTGGGATGAAGGACCTAGGAGGAGGGCATATTCACAGAATTCATCTCTCTATTTCACACAACATTTAACACAACATATGATATGGATTATGGACAGACTGGTATGTCTTGGGGTTTAACACAGGCTGAAATGTTTTCTAACAAAGATGTTCCCTTCTGCTCCCTCGCCCATTACTGTCTGTTAAAACTGGTGGGGTGACAACAATATGGTGGAATCTAGGTGGAGCTGTTGCATACCAACTCTGCAATGGGAAGGGGTAAGGAACGACTTTTTCAAATGATACTCAGCCACAAATCCCTACAAGATCATCCCGAGAGGTCACCATTCCCCCTGTCCCATGGCTTACCTGGTGATGGTGATAACAACTCCCAGCACGGTGATGGCGGTCAGGATGTGCTGCACGGTCAAGACATCCTCATCATACACGGTCAGTGCGATGAGCACGGCCAGCACCGAGCCAGAGAAGAACGCCACGTTCTTGGCCAGCACGGTGAGGAGTGGCGAGGTGAACGAGTTCATGTACTTCGAGATGGGCTTGTAGCCGCGGCCTAGCCTGCCGTGTAGCTCGTGGTCCAGCTCGTTGAAGTGGCGCAGGTAGAGACGGCCGAACATGGACCAGCGGCGTGCTCCCAGACTCCCCGGCTCCCTCCTGATGACCTCGGTGTAGCTGAAGAAGGCGTAGAGCACCTGCCACACCAGGATGAAGGGGCAGAGGAGCAGGTTGGCCACACCTAGTAGAAGAATGACCCGGCTCAGCTGCTGGGCCAGCTCCAGACGGTTCCCTGCTCGCTTGTACTTGGGGTGCAGGTTCCATTTGTTCTGGAACAGTGACCCCGGACCCCAGAAGAGAATCAGCTCAAAGTTGTACTTGAGGCCCTGGGTGAGGAACACCAGGTTTCCCAGCAGAGGGAGCTGAAGCTGTACAGGTAACAGGGACTTATTGACCATGGCCACCATGTAGTTCTTGAATCGCAAGATGCGGTGGTAGATGTCCAGCTCAGTTAGCTCCTTCTTGTGGATACACATCTGCTGCTCCCGCTGCAGGCTGATCAGACGGTCCTGGACCTCCTGCCATGTGAAGTTACACAGCTCGTCCTGGAAAGGGGAGGGGTCAAAGGTGTTCAGACTTTGTACCATGATATGAGGGACATCTACTTACAGGTAAGCTGGGTGGGTATGACAAACATTTTTCTTGATATCTTTTGAAACCAATGGATTCCAAGGAAGCTGACCACTACAGTAAGCTAAAATGATTTGAAAACAAATCGGCATGCCACTGTTTTGTGAGACTCTAGGATCAAAAGTAAAATACAATTATGCCCTAATGTGTTATTCCTGGTCACTGAAACCTTTATAAGGGGTTGATATATATCATTTAACCTCCAATGGACATAAAAATACACCTTACCATGCTGATCTTCAGTGCTTTGATGTAGAACTGGCGTATCTCCCAGTAGCTGAGGATGTTGCAGAAGACCTTGATCATCCGGTAGACCCAGAAGATGGTCGCCATGATGAGCAGGAAGATGATCCAACTGTTCTCTTGGATCCTGGGGAAAGAAGGGGTGAAATAATTCATATTTTTTGTCTCTGTTTGACATTAGAGGTTGATTTCAATGAATGGAAAATGCATGTGTATAGAGGGATTAAAACATTAGGAACACCTTCCCAATATTGAGTTGTACCCCTTTTGCCCTCAGAACAGCCTCAATTCGCCGGGGCATGGACTCTACAAGGTGTTGAAAGCGTCCCACAGGGATGCTGGCCCATGTTGACTCCAATGCTTCTCACAGTTGTGTCAAGTTGGCTGGATGTCCTTTGGGTGATGGACCATTCCTGATACACAAGGGAAACTGTTGAGCGTGAAAAACCCAGCAGCGTTGCAGTTCTTGACACACTCAAACAGGTGCACCTGGCACCTACTACTATACCCCTTTGGATGATGATACAGGCCATGCATAGAAGGTCAAAATTATTATCGGTTATGATCTAGCTCAGTAGCTCCTAAACTCTTATTTTTTTTAAAGGAAACTTAGTTCACTTTTCAACTTACTCTTGAAAGATTAAATAGTAGAATGCACGAGGTGCAATAAAAAAATTGGGTAGTGCATCATTAGTGGGGGGGGGTTCCCTAATGCTGGAAGTTTGGGAACCCCTGATCTAGGTAACCACCCTGGTAAACATATTCAGGAGAATAAACAAATGAACATAAACATATATTCAGGAGTTTCATTTGGAAATAAAAAAATTAAAAACAAACAATGTGACAAAGTTAGGCTACTTCCAGATTTGTGTGACATCTTTTTAATTTCCAAACCAACTCAATGGTAAAATAGAGGAGTTGGGGGGAGGATGGGAGAGCAGGCAAAGTCTGTGGTTTTAAATGGTGGGACATGCTGTTCCTCGATTAGAATTCCTAGCAGTGGTGTGTCATCATCTTCCGTCTAAACACCCATTCAGTCATGGAGGGTTCTAATAGAAGAGATTCGGAGGGGGCAGCCTAAGATTGTATTTGTGTGCAGAACCAGATTAATGATATGAAAACAGGAAAGCTTGTTTATCCATCTTGGAAATAAATGTGGCTGTGGTGGGGGTGGAGGGGACTGGGTCTAGCAGCAGAGCTTGGGCGTGTCATGGGGTCCACAGATTGCCTGCCCAGACCTCAAGAGTGACTCCTTTCAGCTACTCAGTGAGCTGGCCCTGTGTGAGACCATGTAGGGGCTATCCATTACATTGTTTTCCCTGGTATTACTCTGAACACAGTGCACTGATACACAAATAACCTGCTCCAGGAACCTGTCATCAACTACAGGCTGACGGTGTTGCAACTTGCCTCGTGTTTCCAAGTGTTCTAGGCTGAGGCTATGCGGATGATTTAGTATTTTGAAATACACTATTCAAATGTAGTTGCAGGGAACTTAAATTATATTTCAGATTTGTCTTTGACAGAGAAGTCATGACTACCAAAGCCTTTGCTCAGTAGGTCTAACTAACTAAGCTCTTCAACACAAGGGTTCACCTAGTTCACAACACACAAGGCTAACTAAAATAACTTTGGATCAAATTTAATTAAAACAGCAGCCCTCTCTCAGTCCATTGAACACAATTAGACGTACATGCCAATAGCACTCGAAATTAATTAAATTAATGTCAACTTCCAATTAGATAACAGGAAATTACAATGATAAGACTTCGCCACTCAAAAGAGCTCATATCGCAATTAGCATCTCTGATACACAAGAAAATGATTTCTTCATCATAATGTTCTGAGTGGAAGTATAACCCACAGGCAATGTGAAAGTAGGCCAGAGCTCTGCGCTCCACAGTGTCTCTATGAATGTGAGCATGTCTTAGAAAAACCTCATCTGACACAATCCAATAAGCAAACATTAGCCTCAGAATTACTGGTCATTACATTTTACTGGAAATCCCCTTTTCAGGCCTGATGAAGTTCTGCAGGCTCTGAGATGTATACCCTGGTATAATTGTGTCGAGTCACAAGAAAATAAAATACCCAATGTCATGAAGAAGGATTTACATTCTGGCATTGGCAGTGATTTTGGGATCCCCATTAGTGACAGCTAGTCTTACTGGGGTCTGACATATACCAAAAAAGGCATTACAGACAAAATACTTTACAATTGACATACATGTATATGAAGTAGTGTGTGTGTGCATCGATCAGTTACACATACAGTACAGTACACATAACAAGTAGGTCACATGGGGGAGAGGCGTTGTAGTGGTAAGACAAGGGGTACGTCAGAAAACCACCCAATTTACCTATACAGTCAAGCACTCAGATTAGTTTCTGCGGGATCATGTACAAAAACAATAAACCTGAACTGGCAACATGGACAACCATTTCTACCTCAACTACACATACTTATAGCCATCCATGTCTATATAGGCTACCAATCCATCTATTAAGCCAATGCTGATTGACCTACCTCTCAGTGCACTGCTGGCTTGGTAGGATGGCATCAGGCAGAGAGACCTTGTTCCTGTCCAGGGGGTTCTGGCCAGGTCCTGTGTGGTTCACTGCCCGGTTGGCAAACAGTATATCATACTCCACACAGTTGAAGAGGAATGTTGTGAAAGTGACCACAAACAGGAACTGACTGCAATAAGGAGTTTGAGATGTTGGGGTTAAACATTAGCCGATATAAACTTTGAATATTGTCTTAAAAGTTGAAACAATCTTACATTAACATGAGGTTTGTAAATAAATGGATATACTTACAAAAGTTCAAAGAACTCTGCTAACATCATACAAGCAAAGCCATTTTTCTGATGAAACTGATAGATGTGGAAATTCGAGTTAAGGAAAACAGAGTCAAGTGTTTTTTTGTCATAGCCTACAAAACAACCACTCTTGAAGTAATCGTTGATGGCTAATCAAATAATAACCATGATGTAGGTTTTTTAAGGAGACTTAATAGATCCATTGCAGAGAAACAAAACCACAACAAAGCAACGTAAAGTGAACCAGTATGGCATCAATATCATTAAAGTACAGAGGATGTTCTGGAAGGACACACATAATTGAAAGTCATTCTCCTGAGGCAAGTCTCTCATTTAAAGTCACTGTGCATCATGAGTTGCATTTATTTACGGCCACATCGTATTGTCAGAATTAGATTAATGTCAAAACGGTGTTCGAAATTGCTCCTTTCTAAATGAGATTGTTAGGTGACAATAATGACAACAGACATGATGAAGCTGCAATTTTAAACATCATACTGAAATTAATGCTTATTTCCAAAACAATAAGCTACAATATACAGTACCAGTCAAAAGTTTGGATACACCTACTCATTCAGGGGTTTTTCTTTATTTGTACAATTTTCTACATTGTAGAATAATAGTGAAGACATCAAAACTACGACATAACACATATGGAATCATGTAGTAACCAAAGAAATCTAAATATATTTTAAATTTGAGATTCTTCAAAGTACCCTTTGCCTTGATGACAGCTTTGCACACTCTTGGCATTCTCTCAACCAGCTTCATGAGGTAGTCACCTGGAATGCGTTTCAATTAACAGGTGTGCCTTGTAGCCTTGCAGCCCAAATAAATGCTGTTCAAGTAACAGACGCATCTCAACATCAACTGTTCAGAGGAGACTGCATGAAACAGGCCTTCACGGTCAAATTGCTGTGAAGAAACCACTACTAAAGGACACCAATAAGAAGAAGAGACTTGCTTGGGCCAAGAAACACGAGCAATGGACATTAGACCGGTGGAAATCTGTCCTTTGGTCTGATGAGTCCAAATTTTAGAATTTTGGTTCCAACCGCCGTGTCTTTGTGAGATGCAGAGTAGGTGAACGGACGATCTCCACATGTGTGGTTACCACCGTGAAGCATGGAGGAGGTGTGATGGTGCTTTGTTGGTGACACTGTCTAACTTATTCACCCGACCTCAACCCAACTGAGATGGTTTGGGATGAGTTGGACCGCAGAGTGAAGGAAAAGCAGCCAACAAGTATGTGGGAACTCCTTCAAGACCGTTGGAAAATCATTCCAGGTGAAGCAGGCTGAGAGAATACCAAGAGTGTGGAAAGATGTCATCAAGGTAAAGGGTGGCTACTTAGAAGAATCTAAACTATATTTTGATTTGTTTAGCCTTTTTTGGTTACTACAGTATTCCATGTGTCAATTCATATTTTTGATCTCTTCGCTATTATTCTACAATGTAAAAAAAAAAATTGAAATAAAGAAAAACCCTTGAATGAGTAAGTGTCCAAACTTTTGACTGGTACTGTATATTGCCAGAAAAAAACAGTATCACAAAAATTGCAAAAATGTCTTAAAAGGATATTCTTGTGAAGAAGTTGTCCAGATTCTTGATATGATGCCATGAGTCTGCAAATTAGGGGTGGGAATAAATGTAACATTGACACTTAATGAAACCATAACTTTTGTTCAACAAAACAGCAATAACAGTAGTAATCAGGTATGATTTGAAGAAAACAACAACTTTAAGTGAATCTAGAGCCTGGGCTTATAGGAAATAGTAGGACTGTGTCATTACAAGGAATCACATTATCACACCAAATCATATTATACCATAACATAGCCTTTATGTCTATTCCTGATTGGACAATATATATTACGTTATAATATAACCAGTACAGTACCACTCAGGCCCTCTGGCACATGCACTAATAGGTCCTCCTCCCCGGGAGGTGAGTCCTCCTCAAAGTCATCAATCCGCTGGTACTCCTGGTAAGCTTCAAAGTTGGCCATTGTCCTTCACATTCTCCCCTGTACCTGATCCAATAGGCAAGTTGGGAACACACAGTGTTATTGTGGTGTGGATTGAAAAGAGCAGCATACATCAATGACGAGTGTCAGACACAGTGAACACACACTACATAGATGATGTCAGCTGTGTGAGACAATTCACAGCAAGATGAGGTGTCAACAACATTCAACTTGAGGGTTAGATAACCAAGTAAGTGTAACGTTAGATTAAAAATATCTGGTCTATTTGTTTTTCTATGCATTCTTGCCTTTCTTGGAATCTAACTTGCTAACGCTAGCAGTCATGTTCACGGCAGTGTGACAGGTAACGTTGGCTAGCTAACAGAAATAGGCATAACGTTACATAGCTAGCGTTAGTTAGATTTACTAAATATTGTGTTATTTTGGTTACTTGTTGTCAACAACCAACCAGTCAATTTGACAGATAACTAACGTTAGCTAGCTAACATTCGCTAAAGCGAAATCAGACAGGTGAGGACAGCTTGCTATTGTAGCTATTATGCTAGTTAACGTTAGTTAGATACGTAGCATTACAATGTGACGTTGAATGGGTAACGTTACCTACCACCAAAGGCAGCAACAAACTACCAAGTAGCTAACTATCTAGCAAGTTAGCTAACTGTTCTTACCTCGATCAGCTTACTTTCTTGCTTGCCAGCCAGTTAACGTTACCCGTTTATCCTTGCCTTGATGTACTGCTATTAACGTTATTGTTCCCTTCTCGGTCCATTCGCTGGATTCTAAATTCAAGTGGCCTGGACTTCAACGTTATTTGTCGAGCTATTCGAATAACCAATATTATATATTTAACTAATAGCTATTAAGAGTTGATAACAACCTCACTAACAGTAGCTGGCCAGCTAACTAGCTAGAGATCATTCGTGGGCTTCCACTGTTTTGTCTTTCACAAACAAATGTCAACAAAACACCATTTGACGTCACTTAATTTTAACGATCGTCACTTCCGCGAGACGAATGTCTTTTTTCTCTTTCCCAATGACAGAGATAATCCTTGCCAATGATTATCAATAAAGATTCATGTTGTAGCCTTTTAACATTGTTTTAGCGATCAAAATGCTTGTTTTGTTATTGAAATTAAACACGATCCAATGTACTTGCCAATGAGATGCATTATGGGATAGTGTCAACATGGCAGCCTGCATGTTGTTCCTTGTACCCTTCTGAGCTAAGCGCTCAGATTCTTTGAATTTTGTTAGATTTCCGTGAAAACGTCTAAATATGTTTCACTTACTTTGTAATAGAGTCAGCACAACTGCACCGTTGCGCCCCCTCTATTCGCATTTGAATAGAACACAAGATTTATGGAGACAGCCACGGTAGGACAACTTTCTAGTTGGCTAATGCCGGTAGTCAGCTGATCAGACAGCTACTATAGCTACATATCTTAGACTTTGCACTAGCTAATATGATTCATTATGAAAACTATATTAGTTCAGCTCTGTCCCAAAGTTGTAAGTAGTGTTGTTCAGTAAAGTGATGTTAATGGAATGGACCATCCAGAAGTGTCATATGCCTTTTGTAACTTTTTTTGTCACCATTTTAACAATAAATTGAGTGAAAAACCCACCACATAGTTATTATTAGTTGTTAAGCTTATGTTGACCATGTCTCTCAAACTTGTATAATACAGATCACACTACAGTACAGCTTGTTATATTGTTTGTTTGTCTTGTTTTCGTTTCAGGTCACGGCTATACACAACACAATTGGCCAATGCAGGCAACTCCTCTGGACAGCCAAGTAATGCTGCTGGGCGTATCTGGGGTCTGGCTCAAGCAGCAGTCCGCCAATCTGCCTGCTGGATGTCAAGACCACCAGGGGGGCCCCTGAAGTTTATCTTGGGGCCAGTGGTTCTCACCATCTCTGCTCGACTACTTGGCGGTGTAGCATATTGCCAGGCAGATGTGAATAACAATGTTCTACTAGAGTTTCAAGGCAAAGAAACTGAGCCTGAGTTCGACTGGCATATCCTGTGGGAGTTTGTCAAACCCCAGCTTTTTGCCCTTCTTGGTGCTGTCGTGGTGAGCAACATAACTTAACACTACTGGACAATCTACTGTTTAGACAGTAACATGTTGGCTAAACTCCAGTGGTGTTTTAATTGCATTAGAATGCTGAGTGATTTCAGACCAATCATGGTTTTTTTTTCAGCTTGCTTTTGGTGCTGCCATCTTGAATATTCAAATTCCCCTGATGTTGGGCGATCTGGTGAACATAGTGGCACGCTACATGAGAGAACATACTGGGAATTACATGAGAGAGATGAGGGGACCTGCTCTGAAGTTGCTAGGATTGTATGGTCTCCAAGTAAGTTGTTTGTAAAAAAAAAAGTCATTGTCCATGATTTAATTTAATTGTAGATTGAAAAATCTATTTCTGAGGAATACATAGCAAAACAATATGGTCATGAAATCTCTTTCCTGGCTTCAGGGTCTGCTCACGACTGGTTACATCATCCTGCTTTCCAGGGTAGGGGAGCGAGTAGCAGCAGACATGAGGAAGACACTTTTCCAATCTTTACTCAGGTATACATCCAGTTGCAGTAATATATATTGAAAGCAACAAGAGGTAGAATTGACCAGTTTCAAGACAGAGAATAGAGTGACTGACTAGATGTCACTAGATCTTCTATCTACTGTCCAACCTTTACTCTTGCTAACACAAGACTTGGCATTTTTGTTTCAGGCAAGATGTAGCCTTCTTTGATGCCAACAAAACTGGCATGCTGGTGAACCGTTTGACTGCTGATATTCAGGAGTTCAAGTCTTCCTTCAAACTGGTCGTCTCTCAGGTATGGCTGTGTACATATTCATTTATTGGATAATTAAAAGTAGTAGGCTGCTCCAGCCGGAGACAACACATTAAAAATGATCTAGGATAAAAACACAATAAAGCTTATTTCCATTGTGGTCCCCCTATGCACTTCCTTATTACATATTGCCATAACTTTTCAGTATAATTTATTTATTAGCTCCCATCTAGAGACAGTTCACAAGATCGAAATCTAATGACATTGCCCCAATTACTCATATCTACAGGGCCTGCGGAGTGTAACACAGACGGTTGGCTGTTTCGTGTCCCTCTATGTCATCTCCCCTAAACTCACTGGTATGACAGTGGTGATACTTCCCTGTCTGGTGGGTGCAGGAGCTCTGATTGGCTCATTCCTTCGCAGGCTGTCCCGATTGGCTCAGGAACAGGTGACATCATCACTCATTCTGACTGACTCATTCACTATCTAAAACACATTAGAGAAATAGATAAAAGTGTCAACTGAGAAAGCATTCTACTACGTTTATCAGAATTACAGCATGGAGACTGATGTGTGCTGAGCATTGGTGTCTGTCTGTCTGTGTCTAGACTGAAATTCAGTATGTGTATTGTTGTGGGTGTGTAGGTGTCGAAAGCAACAGGGGTGGCAGACGAGGCTCTTGGCAATGTGAGGACAGTGAAAGCCTTCGCCATGGAGGAACGAGAGATGCAGTGAGTGACAGTCTATTATAGTCCAGATCAGACAATATTATCAGACCTGCCCTATAATAAAGTCACAATTGTCTTTCAAAGCATTCCTAATTTCACTGCTTATTAGAGGGATTGTGTGAAAGAATGTAACAATTTGTCTGTTTTTTGCAGGTTATATGCCTGGGAAGTGGACAAATCATGCGAGATGAATGAATCTCTAGGCTCAAGGATAGCTGTTTTCCAAGGAATGTCAAATATTGTCCTGAACTGTGAGTTCCTTTTATCATGAATAGTGGATCGAACTTGCTATTTATTTAAGTATGCCATTGCTTATCTGTTACATGGTTCCTTTTCTTGCAGGCATTGTTCTAGGCACCATCTTTGCTGGTGGGTCATTGATGGCAGGTGATGAAATGTCTCCAGGTGACCTCATGTCTTTCCTGGTGGCTTCACAGACAGTGCAGAGGTAAAATACTTGTTGTCAGCAAAGATAACACTTAAGGTAGTCTCTCACACTGTAACGTGCCAAATGCTTGCATGATCAAATGGAAGTGTTCAATGTACATTAGGTGAATAACAAATTGGATTTGACCTTTCTTTACGTAATTTTTCTTAGGTCTTTGGCCAGCATCTCTATCCTGTTTGGCCAAGTGAGTAAAGACTTGACGTATAGAATAAGTCAGAAATACATTGCTATCAATGTAGAGTTTCAGGTTTCACAAGGTGATCAGTTGATATGGCAATAAGAAATTAGAACCTACCATGTTTTCCAGATGGTCAGAGGCCTCAGCTCTGGGGCCCGTGTTTTCGAGTACCTGTCTTTGGAGCCTACCATTCCACTTTCGGGTGGAGGCCGCATTCCTTTCAAATCTCTGACAGGACGGGTGGACTTCATGAACATTACCTTCAGGCAAGACCACATCAGAAAGACAAAATTAACAAAATGACACACAAATGATCTATATCAGTAAGTGGCATTTTTTGTTTATTTTTCACAGTTACCCAACGAGACCTGGCCAACAGATCCTAAAGAACTTCAACCTCATCATCCCCCCCTGTAAGACTGTCGCAATCGTTGGAGAGTCCGGAGGAGGTAATGTTCCATGCGTTCCCATGGATACAAGTTCTCAATTAGTCTGATTACATAAACATAATGAAATATTTATGAAAATGATGTGGCAGTTATGGTTCTCCTACACTGCAGGGAAGTCCACAGTGGCCTCCTTGTTGGAGCGTTTCTATGACCCCAGCAGTGGTGTGATCATGTTGGATGGCCTGGATATCCGGACACTGGACCCATCCTGGCTCAGAGGACAAGTCATTGGATTTATCAATCAGGTACATTTTCTAGAATAATCATTCTGTTTTCTAGTGCATAAGGGTGTTCTAGGATCTTCTTTCAGAACTGCTTCAGATTTGGTTATTGTCCTCAGTAAGAAACGGCCTTCTTGTGTGATTTTTGCCATAATAACAGTGATAGCAATGTTACTTTGTTATTAACAATTCAGAACCCACCCCTGCTTGTAGGAGCCTGTGCTGTTTGGCTCCTCCGTGATGGAGAACATTCGCTTTGGGAAGCCGGAGGCCACTGATGCTGAGGTCATCAATGCTGCCAAGCAGGCCAACGCCCACCGCTTCATCACAGGCTTTCCAGATGGATACAACACTGTGGTTGGTAAGTGACAACACATATTTGAGAAAAAAACATATTTTTTTGTGAATGGCCCAGTTCTAACATCCTCTGATTTATTACTAGTCTATACCACTCTAATAAATCCCAGACACACATATTCAAATCAAATGTATTTAAATACTTTTTCAAATAAGTAGTACTAACTGCATTACAATAAGTGCTTTTACTGAATATTGTACCTCTGTGGACACACAGGTGAGCGAGGAGTGACTATGTCAGGGGGCCAGAAGCAGCGTATTGCCATTGCCCGTGCCCTGATCAAGAACCCCAGCATCCTGGTCCTGGACGAGGCCACCAGTGCACTGGACGCAGAGTCAGAGCGGGTGGTGCAAGAGGCTCTGGACCGGGCCACCACAGGACGCACTGTGCTCATCATCGCCCACAGACTCAGCACCATCCAGAGGGCAGACCTCATCTGTGTCATGAGCAACGGACGTATCGTAGAGGTGAGGGAGAGACTGAAGCACTGAAGGAAGAGAGGGTGTCTATTGTCCTCTGTCCCATTGGTTTTTTTTCTCTCCAGATTTGACACTTTTCCCAATCACGTTTTCTTGTCATTAAAGTAATAATAATCACAGTTTTTTAAAGAGCATCACAACACGTGTAATGATGTATGTCAATTTAACTACAAAAGCTGGGTTGTATAGTTGTATAGTATGTCTAACAGGTATCTTGTCTCTTCCTAGGCTGGAACTCACACGGAATTGCTGAGCAAAGGAGGGCTGTATGCTGACCTGATACGCAGGCAGAGATCAGAGGGCGAGAAGTGAACACTACTTTGATATGGCACAGATCTGTAGGCCTATATCATGAACTAGGGACAGCCTTTGCATAAGAAATGAAAAAGATTCATAGGTATTATCACTTGTTTTATGTTGGTGTAAAGTTGATTTAGTTTAATGGTCCAATGTCAAATTCCATTTTATACAAGCCAAATGTATGGGTGGACCAACTGGATTATATTTTATTGAGGCCCAACTAAGGCTGCTGAAATTGCAAGTGTTTATCATGTGTTGTTTATAGGAAGAGAATACTAACTGTGCAGGATGTGAATGTGGTTTTAGCAGGGTTACTTGGCCCTGTCCTGTATCTGTACATTTTGCAAGACTTTTAATCATTAAATTCTATTAATCCACTAATCTGTTTTCAAAGAGAGTGAGAGAGAGAGAGAATGCTAATTTGGTATAGAGCAGACCTAACCCACTCTATTCAATTAGTCAAAACAGGAACATTATACATCTGTCTAGAAACAGAAAAATTTACTTGTGTGCAACCTACTGTGCATTCGGAAAGTATTCAGACCCCTTTACTTTTTCCACATTTTGTTACCTTACAGCCTATTTCTAAAATGGATCAAATATTTTTTCCCTCATCCACACACAATACCCCATAATGACAAAGTGAAAACAGATTTTTAAATGCGTATGTATTAAAAATAAAAAAACTTTACTCAGTACTTTGTTGAAGCACCTTTGGCAGCGATTACAGCCTCCTTCTTGGGTATGACGCTATAAGCTTGGCACACCTGTATTTGGGGAGTTTCTCCCATTCTTCTCTGCAAATCCTCTCAAGCTCTGTCAGGTTGGATGGGGTGCATCGCTGCACAGCTTTTTTCAGGTCTCCAGAGATGTTCGATCGGGTTCAAGTCCGGGCTCTCGCTGGGCCATTCAAGGACATTCCGAGACTTGTCCTGAAGCCACTCCTGTGTTGTGTTGGCTGTGTGCTTAGGGTCGTTGTCCTGTTGGAAGGTGAACCTTCATCCCAGTCTGAAGTCCTGAGCGCTCTGGAGCAGGTTTTCACCAAGGATCTCTCTGTACTTTGTTCCGTACATCTTTCCAGCGATCCTGACTAATCTCCCAGTCCCTGCCGCTGAAAAACACCCCCGCAGCATAATGCTGCCACCACCATGCTTCACCGTAGGGATGGTGCCAGGTTTCCTCCAGATGTGACCCTTGGCATTCAGGCCAAAGAGTTCAATCTTGGTTTCATTAGACCAGAGAATCTTGTTTCTCATCGTCAGAGTCCTTTAGGTGCCTTTTGGCGAACTCCAAGAGGCCTGTCATGTGCCTTTTACCAAGGAGTGGCTTCTGTCTGGCCACTCTACGATAAAGGCCTGATTGGTAGAATGCTGCAGAGATGGTTCACCCATCTCCACAGAGGAACTCTGGAGCTCTGTCAGGGTGACCACCAGGTTCCTGGTCACCTCACTGAACAAGACCCCCCTCCCCCATTGCTCAGTTTGGCCGGGCGACCAGCTCTAGGAAGAGTCTTGGTGGTTCCAAACGTTTTCCATTTAAGAATGATGGAGGCCACTGTGTTCTTGGGGACCTTCAAAGCTGCAGACATATTTTGGTACCCTTCCCAAGATCTGTGTCTCGACGCATCTGAAAATTCCTTCAACCTCATGGCTTGGTTTTTGCTCTGACATGCACTGTCAACTGTGGGACCTTATATAGACATCTGTGTGCCTTTCCAAATCATATGCAATCAATTGAATTTACCACAGGTGGACGCCAATTAAGTTGTAGAAACATCACAAGGATGATCAGTGGATACAGGATGCACCTGAGCTCAATTTCAAGTCTCCTAGCAAAGGGTCTGAATACTTATGTAAATACATTTATTATTTTTAATACATTTGCAAAAATTTCTAAAAATCTGTTTTCACTTTCTCATTTTTGTGGTATTGTGTGTTGATTGGAGAGGATTATTTTTAAGCCAATATTAAAATTAAGCTGTAACGTAACAAAATGTGGAAAAAGTGAAGGGTTCTGAATACTTTCCAAATGCACTGTATATCCCCCAATAGAATCCCCATACTTTAACGATGACAGCTTCTCCATCCTAGAGGAGGAGATCAACCATTTCCAGGCCCAGGTACTAGTCTGTGGCGACTTACATGCCAGAACTGGACAAGAACCTGACCCTCACAGTGGGACAAACACCTACCTGGAGGTGACAGTATTCCCTCCCAAATATGCCCCCCTAGACACAACCATGACAAAACAACCAATAAAAACATGTCACAACTCCTGCAGCTCTGTCGCACGCTGGGTCTGTACATAGTCAATGGTAGGCTTCGAAGAGACTCTTATGGTAGGTACACCTACAGCTCATCCCTTGGGAGTAGTACTTTAGATTACTTTTTTATAACAAATATAACAAAGAACAAACAGCAAGAACATATACAAATCTTAGAATCAGCTATTAAAGACTACCAGAACCCACTGGATTCTCCAATTACATTGAATAAACTACAGGACAAAATACAAACCCTCCAACCCCAAAAGGCCTGTGGTGTTGATGAAAACAAGCTATATGCACACAACCCAAAAATGAGGTAGAAACTGAGCTGCCCTTCCAAACCTCCTGCCAAATGTATGACCATATGAGACACATATTTCCTTCCGATTACACAGACCCACAAAGAATACCAAAACAAATCAAATTTTGATAAACTCCCATATCTATTGAGTGAAATAGCACAGTGTGCCATAACAGCAGCAAGATGTGTGACCTGATGCCACAAGAAAAAGGCAACCAGTGGAGAACAAACACCATTGTAAATATAACCCATATTTATGTTAGTTTATTTTCCCTTTTGTACTTTAACTATTTGCACATCATTCTAACTATGTACATAGTCATAATATGATCTTTTAAATGTGCCTATTCATTTGAAACTTGTGAGTGTAATGTCTACCGTTCATTTTTGATTGTTTATTTCACTTTTGTTTATTATCTATTTCACTTACTTTGGCAATGTAAACATGTTTCCCATGCCAATAAAGCCCTTTGAATTAAATTGAATTGAGAGATACAGAGTGTGTGTGTGTGTGTGTGTGTGTGTGTGTGTGTGTGTGTGTGTGTGTGTGTGTGTGTGTGTGTGTGTGTGTGTGTGTGTGTGTGTGTGTGTGTGTGTGTGTGTGTGTGTGTGTACAATAATCATTGTCTAAAATAGATTATACTGTGTGAAGATGGTGGTTCTAGCTAAACTATTAACATATTTAACAAGATTGTATGCCTACAGGCGGTCTAATTGGACCTCTGTCTGATGATTTCTTTAGAAAGTAACATTAGAGATGTTACATTTTTTTTATATATATATTTCTAAGATTGACAGTGATTACAGGTTTATTATCCACATGAATGATGTTTCACTGAGGGAATGGGTGGGTGGTGATTCACCCGCATGTTGCAGTTCATAATTTGACCGCTTTAGATGCCGGTGAAGCAGCAACATTGTAGCTGTGAATAACAGCTGGCTAGCGAACGTTCGTTAACAACATTCCCCCTGGGGCTGCATTTCACTACTGTTAGCTAGCCAAAGGCTAGCTTTATTGACAAAATATGCAGAAGTATGAAAAACTTGAGAAGATTGGAGAGGGTCAGTGTGCCTGTTTCTTTCTCAGATAATCTCTAATGTTATCTAATAATGTTGTTTTCTGTTAGCATTGCTAAAGCGCTAACGTTAGCCAGCTAGCGAAGTCATTGACATTGATATTTTACACACGTTAATATTTAGCTAATTTTGACAATGCCTTTACTACCTAGCAGCAAGATTAAGCCACAATGCAATTTTTGTTAGTTAATTTAATTAAAGTTAGCTAGTTAACTTGAAGTAGCTAGCTTTTCATTATTCCAGTCATGGGCAAGTTAGCTTGCTTAGCTACATTGCTAGCTAATACAATCCATTCAGCCAAGCTAGCTAGCCTTGTAGTAAAAGTTGTGATTTCTTTCTGCAGGTACATATGGAACTGTTTTCAAAGCAAAAAATAGAGAAACGCATGAAATCGTGGCTTTAAAAAGAGTGAGATTGGATGACGACGATGAGGTAGGAATTATTGAGACTACAAATATAGCTATGCTACAGCTAGCTTGCTAAAGCTAGTCAACTGGTTAGTTTGCTATGGTTATGGCATATTTGTTGACGGCTCAATTTGGTTGCTGTTTTATTGTAGGGGGTCCCAAGTTCTGCCCTGCGAGAAATTTGCCTCCTGAAAGAACTGAAGCATAAAAACATTGTGAGGTATGTCTGAAAATGCATAAATTAGCTATGTATGCCATGCCATATAATAGTTGGACATCTGCCCGACTCAGAATTTAAATGACTAGTAAATTACTTTTCAACCGTGTAATTTATAGCATTAGATTAAATATCTAGCTATACAAAGAGTTTAATTCACATTTAATGTTGCTTTTCCTAGATTGCATGATGTTCTGCACAGTGACAAGAAGTTAACGTTGGTGTTTGAATTCTGTGATCAGGTGAGTGCTGCTAAATGTAACGTTAGGTGAATGCCATTTTTGTATGAAGAGTTTGTTGCTATAGCTATGACAATTTACCAATACCAATTTAAAGTAGAAGTGCTCACAAGATAATGGTTCACTTGTTTGATTTGATGTCTGATTTTCTTTTTGCTGGGGTGCAGTGATTTAACTTGACTCTTACCACCACAGGATCTAAAAAAATACTTTGACAGCTGCAATGGAGACCTAGATCCAGAAACGGTCAAGGTGAGTCATTGAGATTCAAATAAGGGGCAGAATATGGCTTTGAGAAACATGTTTGTGTGACCACGCCATGATGTCCCATGACTGTAACTAAGTCAAATGCATGTAATGTCACACCAGTGGCGGTCAGTGCTGTTTAAGATTTTCTTTTTTTTAAGAGCATAGCCTTATTTCTATTACAGCATATTGGATGAGACTCATTCATATTCCATTCACCCAGTTTAATGTAACAGCGTTAGGTTTAGGCTACTACATGATTCCCTTCACTTGTGGACTTCAATGCACATATGTGACCAGGCAAAAAAAAAACATTCCAAGCCAAACCACTACACACAGCCTACATCATTGTCACCATATTATGTAATGTCATAGTCAGTGTAGCTAATAGAACTAACGTGTTTGTAAACCCGCTACAATCATGCAGTAACATTAGTGTACAGTCAGTAAGCAGTTACACCGGCACGCCCCGGTGGCAATAAATTAGTAGTACCAAAAGCTAACCTTGACTTGGAAGAGTTCCAGTGTTGTGTTGGAAAGTCATAGCCAGCTAGCTAACATAGCATCCCTCTGTTTGAGCAGGGTGTTTGAATGGCTGGCTAGCTGCATTTGCTAGCTAAGTAAGTGAAACTGAAAGTGAAAACTCTTTCTCTCTTGCTTCTCCTTCATTTTGGAAGAAATGTATTTGTTCAAAGCTGTTCAACTATTGTCTTCCTCTCTCTTTGAGTCAACTACTAACCACATTTTGTACACTGCAGTGCTTGCTAACTGTAGCTTTCAGTACTAGATTAATTATCTGATCCTTTGATTGGGTGGACAACATGTCAGATCATGCTGCAAGAGCTCTAATAGGCTGGAGGACATTGTCCGAAAGTTGTCATAATTACTCTGTCTATGGAAGGGGGTGAGAACCATGAGCTTCCTAGGTTTTGTCAAGTCAATGTACCCAGAGGAGGACGGAAGCTAGCTGTCCTCCGGCTACACCATTGTGCTAACCTACAAAAATAAAAATACAAAAAATAAAACTTGTATTTGTCACATACACATGGTTAGCAGATGTTAATGTGAGTGTAGCGAAATCCTTGTGCTTCTAGTTCTGACCATGCAGTAGTATCTAACAAGTAATCTAACAATTTCACAACAACTACCTTATACACACAAGTGTAAAGGAATGAATATGAGTATGTACATATAAATATATGGATGAGCGATGGCTGACCGGCATAGGCAAGATGCAGTGGATGGTATAGAGTTGAGTAATGTAGGATATGTGAACATTATATAAAAAAATAGTTTAAAGTGGCTAGTGATACATTTGTTACATCCAATTTTCAATTATTTAAAGTGGCTAGAGATTCAGTATGTTGGCAGTAGCCACATGTTAGTGATGGCTGTTTAACAGTGATGGCCTTGAGACGGAAGCATTTTTTTTTTTTTACAGAGTTCTGTTGAAGGATACTATAGACCTTCTTTGCAAAATAGTGTGTTTTAATAAATTATTTGTTGACGTAATTATATTTAGTATAGTTTTATCTAAAAAATTATAACTTTTTAAATGTTTAAACATTTTTATTTTTATGAAATTCATTGAGTATGGTCCTCTCCTTCCTCCTATGAGGAGCCTCCACTTTGTGACAAAAATGATCGTATAACTCCGAAGAGTACCACCAATGTCCTCTCTCATTAATAATGAGAATGAAGTATTACTGCCTTGTTGTCTTTCTGTATCTCTGTGCTTAACTCAGTCTTCCCCTACTTTCTGTATGTGCAGTCGTTCATGTACCAGCTGTTAAAGGGGCTTGCCTTCTGCCACAGTCGGAATGTTCTCCACAGAGACCTGAAGCCACAGAACCTCCTCATCAACAGGGTAAGTCAGTGGAATGTTGGGCTTTGACTGGTTAAGTTCTAGTTCTAGAAAGTGAGAGAACACACTGTGCTGTAAGTGTCTTAACTTAAGCAGAAATGATCTTGCTTAGTTAGTGAGAAAATAATTTACCTTTTCCATAGTCTACAATGTGGTATAATTTGCTCCTTTTAGAATGGGGAATTGAAGCTGGCTGACTTTGGCTTGGCTCGAGCCTTTGGAATCCCAGTGAGATGTTACTCAGCAGAGGTGATATGACATGATGACAATTATTGTATTAATTTGGATACGAGCAAAGACAATTTGTGCGTAAATTACTGGTGACATTGAAGCTTCTCTCGCTCTCTGTAGGTTGTGACGTTGTGGTATAGGCCCCCAGATGTGCTCTTCGGTGCTAAGCTTTATTCTACCTCTATTGACATGTGGTCTGCTGGATGCATATTTGCAGGTATGTATAACCTTAAGGTCAAGATTGCACAGCAAGTTCAAGGGGATGATTGTACACTCTACTTAACTGTGTTATACTGCTCAAATAAGTTACCGTTTGTTGATATTCTATAACGTTTGCTTTTTTTCATTTAGAGTTGGCAAACGCTGGAAGGCCCCTGTTTCCGGGTAATGACGTTGACGACCAGCTGAAGAGGATCTTCCGATATCCTTGCACGTGATGTCTGTGTTGTATGGTATGTAGAAACAAAGACACAGGAACTAAAGTTGGTCCACTTTGTTGAGATTAACTATTGCAATAACTAATCTTGACCAGTCCTATTTCCTGGTGAAAGTCTTTCCTTAATGCTGTGGCACATTGTTGGGTACACCAACTGAAGAACAGTGGCAGACAATGACAAAGCTCCCAGACTACAAGGTAGGCTATTCCACTGATGATGTCAATTACTGATGATCATACAGAAACTCATGTTTTCTACTGCCTTCAGGAAAATAAGAATATTACAAGGTATGAGAGTAATTGACGTTTGTAGATCACAGATTCATCTATAAGAGATGGAACAAATCTTTTCTGCGCTGCTGTCTGTTTACTGTACATCAATTTTCTCTGTCGTTGTTTTTACCTACAGCCGTACCCCATGTATCCAGCTACGACCTCACTGGTGAATGTTGTCCCCAAACTCAGTAGCACAGGACGGGATCTGCTGCAGGTTAGTATTGCCCCCCCACATGACCAATATATTAATCAGTATACAATGTATTATCATGCTATATCATTCATTGATGTTAACATAAACTTACAATGCAATGTCCTTCACTGTAATGCTCTGAATTCACATGTTTCGCAAATACATATGTGCAAGCCCACGCTGTGGAGTTAGAACAAACTAGTTGTGTGTAGTGTACCTAGCAGACAGCTTAGACAGGAATATCATGTTGTCACTAGGTGGAGTCAGTGCAAAGCTTTTCCCAAATGTCACTTGAATACTTGAGAAATGTTGCCTTACAAACAACACACATCTGATTTGCATTCTTTTTTTTTCTCTTTTAGAATCTGTTGAAGTGTAATCCTATCCAGAGGATCTCTGCAGAGGAGGCATTACAGCACCCTTACTTTGCTGATTTCTGCCCACCGTAGATGATGTTCCCAAACACGTCACGCCACTGAACCTCCTCCATCGGAATCAATCCTATTTCACTCCCATCTTCTCAACGGGATCTGTCTATCCCGACTCCCTACAAGGCTCATCCTTCAGCAGCACCTGTTTTAACTAAGACACTTCCCTTCAGTTCATCCTGGTGTGCCTCCTAATGGAATCAAGTCCTTGTGGGCTCTGCAATATTTTAGATTCTGTTTGCAAACCTGTCTGCTTTTTGTCTGTGAAGCGCACTGATATGGAAACATATAGCATGTAGCGATGAACAAATCTGGACTCAGAGAAACTGTGAATCCTTCTGAGCCAATATCTGCGCAGCAGAGTAAGAGGTTTGAAGAATTGAAGTAGCGTGCTGCATAATGTACTGGCAAAAATGTAGGTATTTGGATACATTGTTCAAATAGTTTTAATGTGCTACTGCTGTTAACTTGTCAATATTGCATTAATAGGTCATAATAAGATTAGAGACAGACTTGCATATTTTCCTTGTACTTCATCATAGTCAACAATATTCTACTTACTTTAATAGATTGTAAAATTGAGGGGGAGGCATATTTATCAGTTACTTCTCAGGCTTGCCATTTAGCTTTTTGTGTTTGAGTTTTTTTGTGCACTCTGTAAACGGCAGTTGCTTTTTTAATATTTTAGATCTCATCTGCTCTATCAAGTAAAGTTGAACACTGAAAGTCAGTATTGTCGAAGCTTGGGCCAACTGATGTTTATTATGACAGTGGACCATACGGACTTGAGTCATTTCTTTTATTTTATAGTTACATTTTTCAAACTTTCTACAATCTTTCGTCATTGACCTAATCTCTTATAGCTTAGAGAAAGTGAAGAGAGGAGGAAATCCACTGATACCTGTATTACCACATTATGATTGTTTTGCACCACTCTGACTTTGGCTGTGTTCACTCAGATGGGTAACTTAATTTTGGCAAGGAACTAGCATGTTTTTCAGTGTTATTTTAGTCCAGATAGTTGCTACTTATCCCACGAAAGCCACAATTATAAGTAATCTATCAAAACATTGGTTTGCAATGATAGGGAAAATATGTATTTCAATTTTGATGATGTAAGATGACAAACAGAATGCATGTATTTATTGATAATTGAATGTTTGCTTATGTGTGCATTTAGTCCTTTTTTCTACCAAACAAATCACTTTCAGGAGTTGTATATGCTCTTCTTATTCAAATAATTACATTTGTGACACTTAGACCCATGGCATTTTTACAGCTCTTTATAGTGTGCATTGATGTTTGTATCTGAGTTGAGATACGATTCCATTATCACATGCAGATATGTTGGATCTTAATTTGACCAGTTTCTCACAGCAGGAAATGTAAATTATTGTGTGGATTATAATTAATATACATTTTTGTAGAGTTTGATACATTTTTAGATGGGGCAAATCAAGTCTGACATTTTAAAGTGAACATTACAAACTTTAGAACCCTTTTAAACCTCAATCACTACAAGTTTGCATTTCCTGCCGCGCAGGAAATTTCCTGCAACAGGGTAATTAAATGAAGATCCTACATCTGTAAAGACAAGCAATTCCAGTGCTTATTTTGTAGACAAGACTGCTGTAGATTATTAGTTTAAATATGACTCATCTCTATTTTGAAAGAAGAGTGGACTTTGCACTTTTATCATTATTATCATTGTTTTATTGTAGAACTTGGGTCAAGTATTTAGACAATTGCTGTCAGCAGTGGTCTTTTGTGTACATTTTAAAACACAATGGTTCAGTATTCAATAAAGTGGACTCAGTGTTTTTTTGTTCTGCCTTTGTTGTTGGAAAATTATTTCCTTTTCTGTAAAATCAAGACAAAACTCAGTCTATTTCAGAGCTGGGGCACGGTGGAGAAGATGGCCAACGATCGCCAGAAGTGGAGGGCCTTTGTTCCAACTTTCTGCCCTATGCACCAGCCAGCGTGAGTGAGTTTCTGTTAAGATGTTACCATGACCCAGGATTTTAAAGTCACTTTTTGCACCAAATATTGCCAAATGGAACACCACAGTTACACAAATGGTTCAAATAGTTGAAGGAAGCAATATCATGGAGTGATGTCATATTATAATGTGTTGTATAGGGGTAGATAAAGATAGTGTTATATGATCTACATGTAATTACATGAATGATGATGCATAGAAGACCAAAAAATACTGATTACATTTTTAGATAATTCTGCACGTGATGTTTCACGTAAGATTGAGAATGTTACACTTGGTTAAGAGAGGGTATTCATTATTTAATGGATATTTACGGTCAATCACATGACGGATGTATCATATACATGCAATACATAGTGCCAGTTGAACCTAGTTCAGTTCCACAGCTGTCTGTAGGCCTCCAACAGGGCGAGACATACTATAAACCATACTCTCTGTAAGATCCAGTCTTACAGAAGTATAACATTCCTTGCAAGCCAGTGGCCACATACTGTACGTACAATATTCTTTTTTGTTTTTGTCAGAAAACATATCCCGGCTTCTCAGCCATGTTCAATACTTCTTGGTCATTGAATATTGCACAACCCCAAGCCTAGTTTATCATTAAGATTTTTTCATTCTAAAGATTGAACAGTACCCTACCACACAACATGGATATTAACCATCTGGCTCCCAACAAAATAGTAAAGTAACATGGTGGCTGATTATACACAAGGAGGAGTACACAATGGTCATGCAAGGAGGAAAAGAGGTGAGGTGCAATAACAAAAAACATAATTAAGCTGTAGACTATTAGTTGACATAAATATATAACACTGTCATCTACTTGGCTGTAATTAATTATGCTATAAAATACCCATTAAAAGACTTGAATCAATAAGCACAACCAGTATTGAGGTATTATTCAAATATGACAGGACCATGTCCATATTCCGTTTCAGACTACTGACTATTGTGTTGCTTCTGCTATGCTATTCTTTGATTGGCATTAAGGCAGGGGTAGATAAGGATTCTAGTATGGGACACAGTACGGCACGTAGTATTCATAAAACTTTAACCCCTTAAATTTACCACCTGTTTTACTTTCAATCTGATTTATAATGAATATAATGTAAATTAAATTGATGCGTACAAAGCATAAGCAAATAGTTGCAATGTATTCTGATTTCTGTTAAGTATTTACTGTGGTTTTTTTTAGGAAGGACAGGTGATAAACCCTTGGTGGTGAGTTTTATAACTAACCTCCACATTGTCATGGAAGACCAGACCACAATGGGACACACAGTTAACACCAAGACAATGTCACATCATCAGTTGTGGTAACTCAGTACAACAGAGATTTGACCATTCATTACTTTATGCCAAATCCACAAATTCCATTAGTAGGGGAGCTGTGTGACCAGACTTGAAAATAAACAGTGTTAATAGCATTGATTTGACAATTACATAATTTTTGGGCCAATGCATTTATTGCTCATAACAAAACACTGATTAACCATATCTTAAAGTTTACAACTTCAAAAAAGAGACCCTTACTGAGTGATTCTTGGTTCTTGGTTCTAGTCTCACCCAAGACAAGGCTTATCCCAGGATACATAGTTGGATATAAGACGTGCCAATAAGGTAGCCAGTCTTGATCAGAGAGGGAGGTAATTGGCTCAGGAACCAAGGCTGATCTCAAGGTCTTTGTGCTTCTCATCAACAGTCATCTAATAAACAGACAAAAGCATAGAAATATAACTTCTAGAATTAGACATTTTCTATAGGCAAAAAAATCAAGCTACAGATATCCCTTTGAATGTCCATTTGAAGTGTTCTGGTTTATTTTCTTTGAAATGACCACGTAACAAAGTTGAACATGACTAGAACTAATTTCAAATAGATAAAAAACTGTTGTTAGCTAATTAATGCAATGATCAACATGAGCAGTAGCATGAGAGAAATTAGACACAAAAGATTTACAAAAAAAAGGTATGTACATAGGAAGATGGTTAAATATATAGTTTATTATATTTGATAATTTACACATCACAAACTGACTGGTATTTGAGTCGTATTACATGTACTGGAATTCCAATAACAATAGTATATAACAATGCAATTATACAATGCATTTAAGTGTTTTAAAACAACTGAACTGAGTAAAATAGGGAACCTGGGACATGTATGTTTTTGAAGTACTGTAATAAACTGTCTCTGGCATCTAACAAATTCTGCTCTGTGTCCGGTCCTAAAATTAAATAGAAACTGGAAGACACTTGAGGTCCACTTGGATAACAACACAAATTAATGGACAATTCTTGGGGTAGCCATCGTGTGCTCACATGGCAAGTCTGCAGCTCCCTTGCCCTCCAATTCCCTTATGGCGCCACAGCAGTCATTTTTTTGTCTTTTTTTTTTTTTTTTTACATACAACAAACATATCAACACATGAGCGAGATTGAAATTCTTAATGGCATTTTGATCTGGTATTTACACATTTCAATCAATATTTAGAACACCACCTTGACAATGTTTGTACTCCACTAGTTCCCAATAGAGAATAGATTACTATCACAGGGGACTTGTGCTAATTAGTGTTTTGTAGCAGTTAAAAGCCATGGTCATGGAACAAAACCATTTGAACAACACCCACATACACTAACTTTAAGTTTGGGTGGATCGTCTTGCTTGTTTGTCTATTCTATTGAAACTGGTGATTAAGAGGGGGGGCTGAGTTACAGCAGACTCCTGTGAAGAGTGTCCTTTTCCAGTGACAGTACGGTCAGTACGATAACTCTATTCCCCCAAAATGGGAAACCACGACAGAAGAAAATGTTGTCATTGATGTACATTTTTTCAGAAGTAAACAGATAAAAAGCGTGTGGAGCACTATATATAACAATGGGAAATGTTCCTATTTTCCCCAAAACGTATGGAAAAGTTGTGATTGTTCATATGTGAAAACATAAACACTTTTTTCCCACTTTCCAATATGTAACTTGTAAACAAAGATTTGCATTCAATAATCTTGCTATAGTTTCTCTTCCTGGACCTAACGCAAGAGGCTTTCATTACTTGGTGGTTTCTAGTTTCAAATCAGTGATAGGATCAATCTCTGAACAGAATCATTTGAGTACAAAAGCAACACAATTACTGCCAACTGTATATTACTGGGGGGTTCAAGTTAGGTCTGCTGTTCTCCTTTGAGCATTGTGATCATAGTTGAGTGGGCATCACTGAAATCTTACTCTAAATTAGTTATAAATTAAAGAGTGGTAACATGAATATGTCTTTAAAACCCCTCTTGATTCTACTTATGAATGGACCTGGCTATGCTGATGCTACACATGTTAACCATGGCTAGCCTCTCAATTTTATATTCAGCACACCAGAACTGACTGCTACACTGAACAAAAATATAAATGCATCATGTAAAGTGTTGGTCCCATGTTTCATGAGCTGAAATAAAACGATTCAAGAAATGTTCCATATGCACAAAAAGCTTATTTCCCTCAAATTGTGTGCACAAATTTGTTTATATCCCTGTTAGTGAGCGTTTATCTTTTGCCAAGATAATCCATCCCCCTGACAGGTGTAGCATATCAGTTATCTGACTAAACAGCATGATCATTAAACAGGTGCACCTTCAGCTGGGGACAATAAAAGGCCACTCTAAAATGTGCAGTTTTGTCACACAACATAATGCCACAGATGTCTCAAATTTTGAGGGAGCATGCAATTGGCATGCTGACTGCTGGAATGTTAACCAGAGCTGTTGCCAGAGAACTGAATGTTAATGTCTCTACCATAAGCCGCCTCCAACGTTGTTTTAGAGAATTTGGCTGTAAATCCAACCGGCCTCACAACCGCAGACCATGTGTATGGCGTTGGGGGGGCAAGCTGTTTTCTGATGACAATGTTGTGAACAGAGTGCCCCATGGTGGTGTTGGTGTGGTGGTGTGGTTATGGTATGGGCAGGCATAAGGACAACGAGCACAATGGCAATTTGAATGCACAGAGATACAGTGACAAGATCCTGAGGCCCATTCTAGTGCCATTCATCCGCCGCCATCAACTCATGTTTCAGCATGGTAATGCACGGCCCCATGTCGCAAGGATCTGTACACAGTTCCTGGAAGCGGAACATTCCCCCAGTTCTTCCATGGCATGTATACTCACTAGACATGTTACCCATTAAGTATGTTTGGGATGCTCTGGATTGACTTGTACGACAGCGTGTTCCAGTTCCCACCAACTTCACACAGCCATTAAAGAGGAGTGGGACATCATTCCACAGGCCACAATCAACAGCCTGATCAACTCTACGCGAAGGAAATGTGTAGCGCTGCATGAAGCAAATGGTGGTCACACCAGATACTGACTGGTTTCCTAATCCACACCCCAACCTTTTTTATTAAAGGTATCTGTGACCAACAAGTGCATATCTGTATTCCCAGTCATGTGATATTCATAGTTTAGGGCCTAATTCATTTATTTCAATTGACTGATTTTCTATGAACTGTAACTCAGGAAAATCTTTGAAATTGTTGCATGTTGCGTTTATATTTTTGTTGAGTATATTACAATGGTATAAATAAGTTGACATGGAACTGAGACCACTCTGAAGTCCTTTCCATCTACATTACTAGTCTTATACATTACTAGTCTTATACATTGCTAGTCTTATACATTACTAGGCTGATTAAAACCAATTCAAACACACAAATGTCACCCTGTTTAATAGAATGCAACATGAATGGAACATCAAATAAATAGTGTCGTCGACGCCTTGATATGTCCGTCACCTGAGTTCTGCTTTGGAAATGTTTTTATTCTTATGATAGTGTTCTATTTCTATTCAGGCAATTGCTAGATCCTACTACTCTACACTAACCATGTTTGTAATAATACATAAGTTATTTCACAGTTTTCTGTCAAACCCGAAGATCCCATGTGCCCCCTGCTTTATGTCGTCAACAAGCAAACTCCTCAAAGTTTCCTAGAGTCGGGTGACGAGGTAACATGTTCGGCGTGAATCCGAGACTGTCCGAGTGACTCCGGAGGGTGTCACAGGTGCTCTGTAAGACAAGGGAAGGGAGGGAGGGAAGAGGAGTTCAACCGTATTAAGGGAGGGGTGATGAGGGAGGGAGGAGAAGAGGAGATCGAGAGGCACACAGGTCACAGTAAAAATAGGAGGGGATGTGACAGAAATAGGAAACAAGTGGGACAATTTAACATAACCAGAACCAAGTGGAAACAGAATAGATGTAGATAACATGACGTTAACCATCATTGATACATCAGACAGAGGGAGAGGGTTGAAAGCATAGCGCACACATTGACAAAATAATGCAATACAAATGGGTGAACATTAAATTGGTAGTGTAGGGGACATTTACAGTAGGCCAGTTATGTTTCAGGGTATGGGTAGAGAGAAGAAAGAGAAGAGGGGTATGGTATGGATGAAGAAGGGAAAGAGAAAACAAAACAGATTTTTAGTCCTTGTCTCTATATTAGGATCTTGATTCCTACATGTTCATCGACATCCACATGATGTCTGCATACGTTTAGTGCAACTGCGGTTGTTTCAGTTAATATATTGCTGATATGTGGGTTCAAAAGAAGCATTAGCCGTACTGTAGATGTAGATAGCTATTCCAGCAGACAAAGAACCATTTAATTTGGTGCAAACTGCATTGCATGCAGACCTGTGATAGCATCACAAAGGAATGCATCTAGTGATGTTATTGGACACAGGTTCCAGTAAAATGGTCCCCTTAAATGGACCTTGGTGCTGCAGGGAAGCAATATGTAGATGATCCCCTGCGGATCAGCTTTTGTTGTACCATCTACAACAAATGATGTATGCATACACATTTATATATTTTCTCAGGAAACTGCATTTTATCCTAAGGGAATGAAAGCATCTTATTATTCAGTGAAAATAATAAGAAAGAAGCTAATTTTCTTATAGCCGAGTCCCAAATTGTCTTAACAGATGGAGAATCCAACCAACTCATTGTTTATAATAAACCGATAATAATCTCAGAATGAAATATCCACACAGCAAACCTATTTTACAGCATTAAGAGTCATTGATTTCAGAATGGTCTCTACAGAAAAAACATTATATTGTGTGTAGGAAGATTGACCTAACGCAATGTTGAAAAAACAAATATATAAAGTGATTATTACTAGGATGTTTAACATCTCTGCAAAAACACCTACCAAACCAGCTTCAGGTGAACCAACATCTCTACAAAATCACCCACCAAACCAGCTTTAGGTGAACCAACATCTCTACAAAATCACCCACCAAACCAGCTTTAGGTGAACCAACATCTCTGCAAAATCACCCACCAAACCAGCTTTAGGTGAACCAACATCTCTGCAAAATCACCCACCAAACCAGCTTCAGGTGAACCAACATCTCTGCAAAATCACCCACCAAACCAGCTTTAGGTGAACCAACATCTCTGCAAAATCACCCACCAAACCAGCTTTAGGTGAACCAACATCTCTGCAAAATCACCCACCAAACCAGCTTAAGGTGAACCAACATCTCTGCAAAATCACCCACCAAACCAGCTTTAGGTGAACCAACATCTCATTAACCAGAATGGAAATGATGTATGAAATGGTTCCCAGAATGTCTGAAAAAGAAGGACAGTATGTGTGGGAGGATCTATTATCAATGGGGTTTGCTACCTGGGGGCATGATTAGGCGTGACACCAGGGCTGGTTGGGTTCTCTGGAAACTCCTGGAATAGACATGATGAAAAGAAAGATGAGGGTGACTGAAATGAAATTAAAATACAATGCAGAGCTGATAAGTAAGTTAACAAGTGGCCCCACCAAGCAAGTCTGTCTGTGCACAATGGCTAGGCTACAGCCCTGTGTAATTGATTAGGTACAGAGAAGAAGGCTGCACACCAATACATAAATGTCACAGAGAGCTACCTCCGTTCAGCCATTTGATTTCCATGTCTCAAAATCAGAGACATTTGAGAAAGCAAGAGACCATTCTTAGTCTCGGCCCATGTATGTTTTTTGTAATGTTTCAAAAAATTGTAGACATTACTTGAAATTAATAGAAATGAATAATATACTGTATCTTGATATCAAAAGGGTTGATATTGGCGCCATTCATCTTACATGCCATCTAATGTACTATGTAAAGTCATTAGTCTTAGAACTATCATACCACTATGTTGAACATTCATGTGCATTACTTATTTTACTGTTTTCGTCTAGCACTTGTCTTGATCTCATCTAGATTGATTCACTGGGTGGTTAGAGAGGAGGTGAATGGAGTTGGAAGTAAAGGAGAAGAGGATTGGGGAACATGACAGTAAAAGCTATTAAAGATGGCTTATCATTATGTTTCAATGCAAAGAGAGCCTCCAATAATGAATGATTACATGACATGGGTGGAGAAACAATGTTATAGTAAAACAGCATTACATCCACCTAAAGCTCCATGTCCTTGTTTCATGTTGCAGTATGTGCCTCTAGTCAGGGTATGTTACATAACATTGTTGGTTCCTGCTGATGAAAAGCATCTATAATGTGGAAGCATGAGGAAAAAGTGTTGTGATGCCACAAAGGTCTTTTTTCTACTCTACTCTGTTTTGATTTTACCTGGATCCCCATTAGCTGACACCAGTGGCAACAGCTAGTCTTACTGGGCTCCGACACACACCGAAAAAGACATTACAGACAACATACTTTACAATTTACATATATAAAAAAAACATTTAGTGTGTGTGTGCATCTATCAGTTACACATACATGTCAGTACATACACACAAAAAGTAGGTCACAAGGGGGAGAGGCTTTGTGCCGTGAGGTGTTTCTTTATTTTAATTTGTTAAAACCAGGTTTGTTGTTCACTTGCGCTATAAGAGATGGAAGGGAGAACCATGCAATCATGGCTCTGTATAATACTATATGTTTCCTTGAATTTGTACTGGACCTGAGGACTGTGAAAAGATCCCTGGTGGGATCTGGTGGGGTAAGTGTGTGTATCAGTGCTGTGTGTAAGTTGTCTATGCAAAAAAATTGGAATTTCCAACACATTCATGTTTCTTATTAAAACAAGAAGTGATGTAGTGTATTTCCTTAACTCTTAGCCAAGAGAGACTGGCATGCATAGTATTGTTGATTCACTATGAAACAGTTAAAGCAACAGGCATGAAAACAGGTTTCTCTCCATGTGTCCAGATTTAGCTGTTCAGATATGATGGGTTCTACTAGTATCAAGCTGAGAGAAATAGTGCTGACACAATGTGATACAAAAGACACTATTCGATGCCTGGAGCGTATCTCTCATATGGTACATCCAGTTGTCATGGTTTACTTGTCTCTGCTCTTTGTCACGTAGAATGCTCTGAATAAACCTGTTATTTCCATTTGAACAAACAAATAAAAGTACAGAACCATATCTATGATTTTAATTGTCAAACATCTCTTGCCTTTTCGACTGTTTAAAATGACAATATACCTTTTTGACTGTTTAAATTACAATAGACCTTTTTGACTGTTTAAATTACAATAGACCTTTTCAACTGTTTAAATTACAATAGACCTTTTTGACTGTTTAAATTACAATAGACCTTTTCAACTGTTTAAATTACAATAGACCTTTTCAACTGTTTAAATTACAATATACCTTTTTGACTGCTTTTTTAGGATACTGTAAGTCAAATTGTATCCAAGCGTCAACATGTCCAAATCTGTAGGCTGTACCCAACTGGACTTTCTATTTTACACATAATGCAAAAAGAGCTGGATGCCAAGAAATAACAGAAGTGTATTTTAAATCCTTCCTGTTCATTCAGTCTTAGAGTTTTTTTATGTATTATTTGGTTTATAGGTTTTACAAAAATATCAGTAGGAGAAATACCTCCTTGGCACATGCAGCTGCAGTTATCTCAGTAGTGGAGCCAGGACATCTTTATCTAAAATTTTCCACCACATCAGTTTATGGGCCAAACTCCAAGACTGAAGCAACCGTGCATGCAGATAGCTCATGCAGAAACAGAAACCCAGGGCTTTTTCACTACCTTGGAACCAGACTATGGGCATATACAGTGCCTTCAGAAAGTATTCACACCACTTGAGTTTATTACATTTCGATTTTAGATTTTAGATTTTATTGTCACTGTTCTACACAAAACAATCAATGTCAAAGTAGAATTGTGTTTTTAGACATTTTTACAAATTAAAACCTGAAATGTCTTCAGTCAATAAGTATTCAACCCCTTTGTTATGGTAAGCCCAAATAAGTTCAGGAGTAAAAATTTTGCTTAACAAGTCACATAATAAGTTTTTAAAACCCTCGAATGAGTAGGTGTGCCCAAAATCTTGACTGGTAGTGTACGTAAATGAGATTTTTCTGTATTTTCATTTTCAAATTTCTAAAAACATGTTTTCACTGTCATTATGGGGTATTGTGTGTAGATGGATGAGAAAAATGTATATTTTATAAATTTTTAATTCAGGCTGTAACACAACAAAATGTGGAATAAGTAAAGGGGTATGAATACTGTATCTAACTAAAGAAAAAGTGCTCACTTTGATTTGCTTTCTACATCTGTCATTGATTGGTCATGAAAAAGTCTTGAGATTCTGACACATTACAGTGCATTACTTTGTTTGTAGTGCAGTGCAAACTACAAACCAGTGGGAGACTCAAATTACCAGATTGTCGCTTGGACAACGCTGCGGTCGTTTCTTGCGCATGAAGTAACCCAAAACTTTATCCTTAAATACCTAAATACAAGAGCATCTAGTTAACATCACAACAAACCAGACAATGCAAACAGTTGAAAACACTTAAAACCATATAGACAGACAATATCATTAGGACAAGGGTTTGTCGTATTTTTGATTAAATTTAGATACTTCATCATCATGAATGAATTGTGTATGTTCAACATATAACCCCAACTCCACTACTTGAGAATACTTTTAAGTGATAAAACAAATGTGAATTTCTCCACTTTACCTCATATAAGTAGTCAAATATTTCCAGTATCGTTAAAACACTGGCTCCAATGAACAGACCCATCTGACCACCAATATCACCTGAAAAGAGGATGACAGATGAAAATACATAAACAGGCAATACCACAGTCAGACAGACAATACCACAGTCAGACAGATAATAACACAGTGCACAAAACGATTCCTGAAACATTCACTTTAACTCTGTCTCTCAGCGAGATGAGGAGAGCTGTCAGACTCAGACCAGAAACTGTCCTTCCAGACTTTGCTTTTCATCTGCCTCTCCTGACTGAGTGCTCTTTTCAAGTACATTATAAAAATGCATTTGACCGAGTCTTACATGTTCAAAGACAATAGTCTCAAAAGGAGTTTAGACCAGCAGGCGTGATCACACAATGGGACAACATGTAGTGCTTGCTGAGGATGTGATGTTCAGGCCTAGTGCGTTTCCTTTCAGTCTATAAATACAGATAATGAACCTGATGGGAAAACTTGAAACAATCGCTCACCAAGCAACCCTGCAATTTCATATGCCTTTTTCTGTTCAATCTTCTCATAATTCAATGCCTCAAAGAAGATGTCCAGGACTAGTATGTTTTCTCTAGAGACAAAAACAAATAAATCAACAAGGTGTTACTTTATAATGTACATCTTAGAGATACAATTGATTGATTTGCATTACTTTCATTAAAGGTGAACGGTGGAGACCAATATCATACTTTAATTATGATTTATTTTGATCAAAATGCAAACCTATGATCGTTACGTCACTTACCGTATAACTTCAATGAATAGCCCGGGTGATTATTTGCTTAAATCACTGAACACAACAGGCGCTTAATAGATAAAGACTTCTGTTTCCTTAATGTACACATCTTTTGCTCATTTGCATAGTTCAATTCCACTTCCAGCATTTTAATACATTTCTTAATTTCCTGCACTGATGTGTTATAATTTACACACTGTGCTACATTTCTTTTGACAGAATAATTATTCTCCTCTTTGACTGTGCATTTCCGTCAGTTCTTACTCGTTGCCTTCAACTGAAATGTGTCTTCCGCATTTAACCCAACCCCTCTGAATCAGAGAGGTGCGGGGGGCTGCCTTAATCGACATCCACGTCTTCAGCGCCCGAGGGGAACTGTGGGTTAACTGCCTTGTTCAGGGGCAGAACGACAGATTTTTACCTTGCCAGCTCGGGGTTACAAGTCCAACGCTCTAACCACCAGGCTACCTGCCGCCCTATAGAGCGTGGTCCACCGATTTCTGGGGGTCCGTACTCCCGAAGTTGTTAGCTGTTTTTCTGCTTGCCTTCTAGCTAGCAGTTCTCAGCTGTTAGCAGCCAATGGCTATCAATTTCTTAACGGCGATAAAAACAGATGATTGCCATACTTAATTATTTAATATAACAATCTAAAATTAAACCTAATAAACAATTCATGGTAAAATTGTAAACAATTCATTTAGACCCAGCGTTTCTTTGAAACAGGCATTTATTTGCTGAAATGTGTACCTTTGCTGGCTATTAAAAGGGACAGGCGGCTATTTGAGACTGAATTTAATTGAAGTTGTTAACTCACTGTAACTATCCAGATACTTACCCGATGTATTGTTCAGTTTTGTTGAATTTCTTGGCCAGATATTTGGCAGAGGCTTTACTGGGTATTTTCACCATGGACAGCTCCTTGCCATAGCGTGTCATGCTGCAGGGTGTCTCACACACACAGTAGTCGTTGTCTTTCTCTACCAAGAAGTCTGTGGGGGATGACAATAGAATGGGAGTCCTGGGCCCAATTCACTACAGGCCCCATGACAAAAAGTAGTGCAATTCAAATGCTTTTGTACTCATATCTCAAATTAAAATGTTGTTTGTTGTATCTACTGATCAGTGATAACTGGTTCATACTCCTAATCCTTATATCATTACCATCGTTTCTGCCTTACCTAAAGCTGGGTCTGCACAGTCTTTGTACTGCTCGGGTGTGCATACCGTTGAGGTCCCTATTCAACACGTCAGAGAGAGCGAGAGAGAGAGAGAGAGAGAGAGAGAGAGAGAGAGAGAGAGAGAGAGGACAAAACAAAAATGTTAACATAATTACATATTCCTATGAATAACAACAACAACAACACAGAAAACATTATTAATCATAATCCATTGAGGAGCTATGTGATGGTCAAGCCAAGATGTGTGTGAGTACCAGGCATGTGGACCATCCTGCAGTTACAGTTCTCCACCAGGTAGCGTGTCTCACAGTCGATGCGGCAGGCTGTGATGCTGTACGTGGAGAAGAACTCAGAGTCGATGGGAGTGGACTTGCAGTCTCCCCAGGGGGGAGGGAGGTACTGAAGCTGGGACAGAACAGAGCATAGATTTCCCCTCAGTTCATTGGCCACTGTCAACAACAGCTAGTCAAGCCCAGCAGGAAATCCAAAATAAAAAGTGCACACAAGCAGACAAAAAATCATATGTATTGAACATTTAATAAGGGAACATAATGAAATAAAGACATGTTTCTGGATTCTGTTCACATCTATAAGAATATTCCACTCAGACAACAGTGTAACTGATAAACACAGCTCACAGAAAGAAACAAGCAAACACCATACAGAAAATCAGTGATGCAGGTCAGGTCTACTCCTGAAAGGACAGAGTACCATGGAGGGTATGGAGACATGGAAAATATAATCTGTAAATATATAGCTTCAGACAGGACACCCCAATTAATGGAGAATTCTTGTTTTTAAAACTTCCCAGGGAATGTGCTACTGTTTAGGCCTACACTATGTAATATGTTTATGAAGTTTTTAGATGAATACAATGCCATAAGATAGACTTGATGCAAACCTTGACGTCATACATTTTAGGAATGAATGTAACTAATTATGATGTTTTGAATGGTAACAAAACACAATGTTATTTAAGCTATGTTGGAGGGGGTATTTGTCCCTGATAAACTATTTTCATCACAATACTATACCCTTTACCAGTCCTATCTACCTAATTAAAGTTAATTGTTAAGACTCCCACAAAGAATAGATACTTTTCTGGTCTCATTTTAGCCAAAGTGAAGACCATTATCTTCATCAGTATCTCAGTGACTCGGAGCAGCATCGCATATATGCATAGCCGAAAGAGGACGATTTCCAGACTAGATTAATAGATCATAATTGAATACTTGATTGAGTTCCTAGCCCCAGTGGATTAGTGCTGAAACTCACGTTACTCTTTATTTAAAACTGCTGTTTGAAGCAAAATGGCAAAATAAGTATTTTTAAGTTCTTTAGAAATACCTCTTTCTTTTTTTCTCTTTGGTCTCACTGATATTTTACCACCAACATGCCTTTTAGTCTCTTAATTGTAGACATTGTTTATGACAAACTATATCAACAGACACCTGCTACCAATATCAGAAGAAAAATACAATATTTTCAGAGCAGAATGGAGGGTGGGAGTCAATTTGTGTATTTAGAAAAATACCAACGCCAACAACAAATAACTAACTTACTATGTGAAGTTTTATACTTATTTGTGTATGTACCAACATTCGGAGAAGCACGTAGCCCATTGGACATAACAGATAACTGTTAAAGACCTTGGTGTGACTTAGAGATTTTCCGAACTTCTCAATCACATTCCCCAAATCTACCCCTGACCGTCTCTTGCATCTACATGCATTGGAAGACTGAGTGTGACAGAGTGCCAGTATGTCATGAAGTGACTTGAAGTGGAATACTTGATTAAGTCTTTATGGAACTTTATTGCAAGGCTACAGGCTCTCATAAACATTGTCCATGTAGGAAATAAAAACCCAGAGCAAAAAACAGGCCCTCTAGACATTAAACACTCATTATCCAGTCTTTGTATTCATACAAGCTGTTGAATATGGTTCAACCAATATTATTGTGCAGTTACAGTATGTTTATTTGTTTTGTTGTTTTTGTGCTTGCATTTGAATATCGCATAGTGCTGGGATCCTCTACATCTGGTTAATGTCTCCTAGGACCTTACTCTGGGAGGGTAACACAACCACATTAAACACAACAATTGGCTAACAGGAGACATTAGCCAGATGTAGATAATCCCAGCAATATACAGCATTCAAATGCAAAGCCCAAAAACAACAAAACAAACTAAACATAACTGCACAATAATATTGGTTGCACCATATACAACAGATTTTATTTTTTTATTTTTGGATAATGAGTGTTTAATGTGTTAGCTGAAAAGGATAGCATTATGTGCTGATAATCTATAGTGATGGTAGTTATGAAGAGATATAAGACAGAGATGAACCAGGAAGGGACAGACGTTGAAATGCGGTCACTACAGCCACATGGAGGTGATTGGTCCATTCCATCACAAAGACTTGATCGGTAATGAGGTTGGGAGGTTCGCTATGTACGCTACTGTACATATGGTATGCTACAGTATGCTACGCTAAGCTACAGTACACTACGGTATGCTATGGTACACTACGGTATGCTACGGTACGCTACCCGCTGCTCTTGGGAGGAAACTAACATTTGGAAGCCTGGGGTCACGGTTGGCCGGGGGCTTCAACCCCAAAGCCCAGCTGGTGGGGGAGAGGAGGCTCTGACTAAGAGTGAATCTGGCTCTGACCAGTGAACACGTCACCACCAACAGAGAGCAGCAACAGTGATGCAATGGACAACATCTGTCAAAGCCCTTGGTTTGGCTCTCAGATATACAGTAAGCAGCCAGCAAGCCAACCTATAGGTGTTCATTTTACTGAGCCCCAAAACAGCTCCATGTCTGAGGACTCAAACCCAAAACTGGTTCAAATACGTACGTATTTCTTGTCATTCAGCCATCTCACAATAATTGATCTCGGCCACTTGAAGCTTGATTGTTGGTTAAAATAGTGTTCCAAATTTCCACCCCAAGTTATTATATTTGGTTGCTGCAGAATTAAGGTGTCTATTAAAATCTGGTTTTAGTTCAGAAAATTCTTCCATTGAGATTGGGAGACCTGTTTGTATCATGTGGTTTAAGTGAGGCAGATATGAGTGGTTCTGGTGAATGGAAGTATAATCATATATTGATATATTGATCAATCCCTCCGAAAAGGGTTTCAAAAGCATTAAATAATCAAAAGGATATGGGGTTAAAAAAATGTAGCAATCAATTAGGATTCATTTGAGATGGTGTTACTAGTATGATTATTATAATATTTGTAACCTTTTTTAACCTTTATTTAACTAGGCAAGTCAGTTAAGAACAAATTCTTATTTACAATGACGACCTACCCCGGCCAAACTCTCCCCTAACCCGGACAACGCTGGGTCAATTGTGCGCCGCCCTATGGGACTCTTGATCACAGCTGGTTGTGATACAGCCTGAGATTGAACCAGGGATTGTAGTGACACCTCTAGCACTGAGATGCAGTGCCTTAGACTGCTGTGCCACTCGGGAGCCTATGATAGACGATTCCTATCAGATTTAAATGGCACACTAATAAATTACTATAAATGAATTGCTCTAGTCATAAGAGCAGAGGAATTTACGTATCACCTTTATATATCTACTCATGGCTACTTTACAAGGGAAGTCGATTGAATTCAGAATTCAGAGTTGTTTGGATTGTTGTGTCCAATTGTCTGTTTTAGAGATGCACTGCACCGACACCCCATGTTATTCTGCTGAATGTGGCGAGAGGGATTTTGAATAGACTTGTGACTTAATAATATATAAATAATATATTCTCTGGGATCAAAGGCTTTTTTGAATAACTTGTGGGTCAAGGTGTAATTCTAGGTATTATAATTAATTTCTGATGAGTTTGTAACTCATTCAGTAGGAAAAGTGCTACAAACCCCTACTCAAGAGAAACTGAGTTCTGACACCTAATGAGATTTGTATCTTCAATGGGTGTATAAAACGTGACACTGTGACATCAGTGACACTTTGTTGAGGTCCTTTCCAATAAAGTGGTTGCCAAAGAAAATATCTATCAGAAGATCACAGCTGTATTTCACCGTCCTGTCACTGTTTTCAAACCACAGGATTTCACAAGCTGCAGCCTGAGTGGCATGTTATTGCAATAGATTTTATTTGACTTTATTTTATGGAGAAAAAAACTATGTGCAAGTTTTCTGCAATTCTCTACATTTTGCCATGGGGCAGAAAGAAAACGGCAATATTATAACACATTTCATGCAATTCTACTCATTATGTCATGGGGCAGAGATAATTTTTTTGCAGTTTTAGAGCAAATTTCTTGCAATTCTACTGATTTTGACATGGGTTTGAGAGACATTTTTGCAGTTTTAAAGCACATTTCCTGCAATACTACACTAATTACTACACAATACTACTAATTACTTATGCCATGTTAATATGGTATCTGAGTGAGAATGACCTCAACAACAAAAATCTATGGGGGCCCCTGGAGGTCAGGGCCCCTAGGCACGTGCCCAATTGAGACCGTCTATGTCGCTTATGCCTGGAACTGGCCCTGTTGCAGTGTTTATAATACTATTTTCTATCCTCTTTAAATTATTATTCCTTAGCAGAAAACATATTCTTATGACACATTTTGATTTGTTTGGGTTTTGATGTGAAAACCAATGTGGGTATTATGGACATGCACCTTAAGAGATTTACCAATTAGTTATTTCAAATTCAGGCTTATCAACTTCTTTGAAGTCTGTCCATGATTTTATCACGACACATGAAAAAACAAAACAAAAATTTGGTTGACAAAGTAGCCTTAAAGTTAAGATTTCTTATTAATAAGATCAAGGAAATGTATGTTTGATGTTCACTGATTTAACCCTGGAAATGGTTACAGTTAGTGACAATGACAGGACTGTGAAATAGATTACCTATGGATCTGGCAAACAGGCCATTGTGACTAAGGCACTACATCTCAGTGCAAGAGGCATCACTACAGTCCCTGTTTCAAATCCAGGCTGTATCACATCCGGTTGTGATTGGGAGTCCCATAGGGGGCGGCGCACAATTGGCCCAGTGTCTCCGGGGTAGGCTGTCATTGTAAATAAGAATTTGTTCTTGCCTAGTTAAATAAAGGTTAAATATAAAAAATAAAATCAAAAACATGCCAATTGCACGTTCCCTCAAAACTTTTGAAATCTGTGGCATTGGGTTGTGTGACAAAATTGCACATTTTAGAGTGGCCTTTTATTATCCCCAGTATAAGGTGCACCTACGTAATGATCACGCTGTTTAATTAGCTTCTTGACATGCCTCACCTGTCAGGGGGGGGTTGTACTATCTTGGCAAAGGAAAAATGCTCACTATCAGGGATGTAAAAAAATATTGTGCTAGAAATTTCAGAGAAATAAGCTTTTTGTGCTTATAGAAAATTTGTAGGATCTTTTATTTCAGCTCATGAAACATTGTACCAACACTTTACTTGTGGCGTTTATTTTTTTGTTCAGTGTAGATGTTGCTGCTTCATTTTGACTGGTCACAGTGCCCAACAGATATAGGCTACTGTCACGACTTCCGCCAAAGTCGGTCCCTCTCCTTGTTCGGTCGGCGTTCGGCGGTCGACGTCACCGGTCTACTAGCCATTGCTGATCCATTTTTCATTTTCCATTTGTTTTGTCTTTGTCTTACACACCTGGTTTCAATTCTACAATTACTTGTTCATTATTTAACCCTCTGTTCCCCCATGGTTTTTGTGAGTAATTGTTTGTATGTTGATACGGTCCGTTATTTGTATTTTGTGAAATATATTTGAGTAAATACGTTTGTTACTCATATCTGCTGTCCTGCGCCTGGTTACAAGCACTGTCTGTAGCCTATAGCTTGGTCTTTTTTTTTTTTCATCTGAAATGTATCCATACAAGGTAAATGAAATTCTCAGGCAATATTTTTGATTCAATGTACCAGATGCTCCATCATTCATGATTTGTATTTATTTAGCGCATGGAATTGATTTGAGCGAGAGAGAAAGCATCTGAAGCAATGGAATTTCTGCTGAATTCTGTGCTGATCTTGGGAGGCAATTCTGACTACACTTCAGTCACAGCCGGTAATTCACAAAGCTTAATGATTTTGTTGGTCCTCTCTTTTACTCAAAGTCATGAGCATTGTGATACCATTGCCTTTTTGTTACACTATGTAACTCTATCATTCTTTGTATTTTATGAAAAGCAAACCAAAGTCTCCCGAATTTCATTTTTCTCTCTACATAGTTTAGTTTATTAGGTTTATAATGACGTGGACAGTCACTTTTGATAAAAAGAGCATCTTTAGCCTCTACGGCTAATTTCCAGCTGTAGTCCCCGGCCAGTTGTCAATAGGCATACATCAAATAAAATACATAGTGTTATTATCCATGACTAAATCCAATTTATGTACACATGTAGGATCTTAATTTGAGCCAGTTTGCTACAGCAGGAAAATAATCCTGCATCAACAGGAAATGTGAATTATTGTGTGGATTATAATTAATTTATAAATTTTTCATAAGGGAAAATCAAAAATTACAAACCTCAGAAGCCTTTTTAAACCTCAAATACACTACAAGTTTTACATTTCCTGCATTGCAGGAGCGTCTTCCTGCAACAGGGTGATCAAATTAGGATCTTACATCTGTAGCATACAGAGATATTATGCTATTGTTCTCCCATCCAAGTGGTATCAGCGACAGCAAGATTATATGGAAAATATACTTTTGAGCTGTCAGAGATTGCGTGTGAACTGCCTGGGGTACTGTATCTCTGGCCACCAATAACAGTGTAAATACATTTACAGACAATTTCTGCTTGGTACATCCAATCTGTATTTCCCTCTGTATTCCTTGTTGGATACATACTGGTTAGCAAATATTACATTGTTACTACTTCAGTTCAGAATCATTAGACGGTTTCTGTTCAGATTTAGCGATTGTGCTGGTCGCATGTTATTCCGTGCATTATACAATAAGATAAACAGAATATATTTTTCTCCGGGCTCTGAGACACAGAGGTATAGTCAATGGCCGGAGAAAGAAGATTGGAGGTTTGGATAAAAACACAGACAAAAGCAGAGCAAGAGGAGGATTGAGGTAGAAAAAAAGGAAGGAAGGAAGGAATGGAAAGGTGTTTGTGCAAAAGGCTAAGCAGTAGGTACCAGTTGCTGCTGACATGACACAAAAGTTTGAAAACCAGGGGCCACACCAAATCCCAGCTGGTCAATGAAGGGAGGTTCGTCCTGGCTGTGAATCTGAACCTTGATGCCTGCTTCGTACGAGGTCTCATCTGTGGATACATACAACAGCAGGCCAGAGAATGTAACAACAGAAACCTCTGCTGTGTTCCCTGGTCGGAGACATTGCTTGTTGTGTTGGGAATGAGATATGTGTTTTTACTTGATATGGGACATCTGTTGTTGTAATAAAGCCACGTGTTGAAAATGTAGTGCTAAGAATTAACTTTTTTTCCCAGGACGGAGACAATAAATGTTGTGTCGGATAAGTTGTTGAACTATATGTTGTTGTAATAGTGTACAGGTCAAATTCAGCTCTAGAAAGGAACCTTGAATGAATGCATGTCAGTTGGCTGGTTGATTTGTAAAGTTCATTCTAACAATGTCCCAAAATCCAAAGTCATTATTGTATTTATGGACAGATTAGTTATTGTGGTACTAACTAAGTGGAGTCATACCACTGGGTACTCACCTGTCTCTCCCCAAACAGGTAAGTATTCATCTTGTTGGATATCTAACATGATCTCCAGCCCATTTCCTGTCCCGCCTTTTAACGTTGTCAACATCGGGTTGCCATCCAAACCAGAGTTGAACGTGTAGCATTTTCCGTACCGCGTGTAAATCTGCAAGAAGAGGAAGGTACATGACATTAACTCAATGCAACAACATTGTTTTGACATAGCGACATCACAGACAGTAAACAGCACAGTCACTTTGAGCAATGATTGATCTCTGTGTAGACCAATATAAACTGAGGTTGGGGATAGGGTTGCTGGGCAGGTAAGCTTTCCAGGTAATTATCTGAGAAAACACTGAACCAAACAAGATACTAGAACGATGAATGAATAAATAAATTAACACCTCTACCGTGGCAACTGGCAATCTTTACCCAGACCCATTTTTTTATTTCCCCTGAGTAATTTAGATACTTCTTTAGGATGTATTTTCCATTAAAACTGAACGTTCTAGTTAATCCAAAGCAATATAGCCAAAACCCAACCTCTACCATCCCACAAAACACTAAATTAGATTGTTCAAATACAATTTATATTAGGAAGTGTCTTATAGACCCCTTCAAAAGCATTAACTTGTGCCCACGCAGCTCAATGGTAATCTACAGATGTAGAATCTTAATTGGATCCCCCTGTTGCAGGATAACTTTTCCAGGAAATGTACAACTTGCAGTAGAGTTAAGGTTTGAAAAGGCTTCTGAAGCATTTCATTTCCACTTTGAAATTTCAGACTTGACTTTCCCTTACTTTCCCTTTTTTATTAATTATCATCCACATAATAATTCACATTTCCTGTTGCTGCAGGATTGTTTTCCTGCTGTACAAACTGGCTCAAATAAAGATTCTACATCTGTACATAACTTGGATTCAGTAATGCATAATAACACTATGTAGAGAGAAAAATAACGTTGACTGGTTTGCTTTTCATAAAATACAAAAGAACAATAGCAAGCTGTTGTCAAATTCCTTTTGTATGAAAGTAAATCCATTTCCTTTGAGTGTGAATTTAATATTTTGTGGTGTAAGAAAGGCAATGGTAGCAGAATCTGAGTAAGAGAGAACAAAATAAATCATTAAGCTTTGTGAATTTCCGGCCGTGATTTAGGTGTATTAAGAATTGGCTCCCAAGAGCAGCACAGAATTCAGCAGAAATTCCACTGTTTCAGATTGCTGTAGCAAACTAGCTCAAATTAAGATCCTAAATCTGTAATATTAAGTATTGGTGCACACAACATTTTGCCTACAGCAAATACCCAGCTGGTTTTACTGATTCAGAGATATGCAGTGCTGATATTCCACTCTAGCACCACCATGTTCTTTTAGCACCATCTCTCACAAATTACAAATTGACGTTTCATGCATTTTTTTATTTGACAAATTCTCTCTAAGATGGGCGACTTTGCTTTCATGTGTGCCAGCAGAGCAGAAAGAATCATTAGGAGCCTCTTAGAATGCTGCATCTGATTTTGCATAACTGACACACATGGCTGGTGAGCTATAACTTAAAACTAAAAGTTAAAATAGATAAAGGCGATAATGGCTTTAAATTCTCTATGCATTTTGCTGTGTAAGTGATTTAATTTCACAGAGGTGGAATTGATTGGTCATGCAGTGCTCTAAGTTTTTTTTTTAATCTATACTGTCATACAGTTATCACCTACATGTATATTCTAAACCACAGGACAGGTGATACATCACTAAGGTACAGGCACAGTTATCCATGACAGTGTTCATACACATGGGAATATTGCACATCCAAAATCATGGCACGAGACCTGCTTGCCTCCGACTGCTCTTTCATCTACCATGTAAAAGGTACACCTGTTTGTTGGGAGTATTTTGTCTCGTCAAACTAATAAGGCCTTATGATGGATAAGTCTCCACTATTTAATCCTTTCACACTGCCAACTACCATTTGATTTGAGCTGGGGCATAATATGCCAGTATTTAATAGCCACTAACAGACACTAGCATTGTCAAGACAAGCCCTGTTGCTGAATTAATCAACACCTGGCTTAATACTCTGGTCCCCCAGATATACATTAGAAGAGAAACAGGTAGCCCAGTACTCCGTGGGCTACAGATTTCCCTTTCAATATCCATTGTGGTGAACGTTTTAGGGAGAGGGATGATGGAGAAGAGAGAGATGACTCTGACAGTGTAACAAAGCCTCTCTCTAAATATCAGTCAGGCTTCCATGTCCCGTCTTAGATAGACCCACATCGGCTCAGACACACATGACAGGGCTTCAGTTTCCTCTCTCCTCCTGTCCATAAAGGTCCTCTGAGCAACTGGCCCCTGCACAAAATGGCAGCTGGAATTCCATTTTTTTTTAGGTTTGACCTTTGAAAATGTGCAGGTTTAATATAAGATAATCCCTAGGATGAAGCTTTACAATGCCTCACAATGAAGTACCAAATCTTTGTGGAAAATCTCTTTGTCAAAGCTGTCAAAAGACGGAACCTAAAGAGAAAAGTCCTCCTTTAGATGGAATCTCATTTAATCCGATAAAACTTGAAATGACAGACGATAAAAATCTCTGGATTTGTCAGCTACTTAAACGCAAATCCCAAATTGTCTATTCATATTTTTTCTAAACCTGTACTATTGAGAAATTGGTCATGTCTACTAAGCACTTGAATGTGACTAACAATGACATCCATTTTCTTTTCATGTAAAATTTAGCAGCAATCTGTTTGAAGAGTGCTAATAGCTTTGAGGTGAAATGATTGAGAGTAGCTGACTGTTATAATTATAGACTGGTGCATTCAGGGGGCTTATTTTCACTGATAAGCCTAAAGCAATCCACCTCTCTGAGAAATAAGCTCATGAAATGGATGCACACAGTCAATAAAACTTCCAGATGTTTATTATGAGATGCGGAAACTTTTAACTTTATACATTTATAATGGTTGAATTATTGATGCCTTCATTAGTCTTCCCTGAAGCTGCCACTGTGGTTTGAATAGCAGTTACTAAAATGATCATTTTTGGAGATGGAGGCAATGTGAATATGATAGGATTGACTTTATTATACTGTACCACTGCGGCTCTAAAATCATCTAGCGTGTTAACAATATGTAATGAAATGGATCAATAACCTTCTCTAAACCGTATTTGGATTATTTGGATTCTTAGAATTCACTGAACAACTATGATGTTTTATAGGCTAAAGAAAAGACTGCAACACTTTGTGTGAAGGGTCCGTAATAAACATTTTATAAGGCATTTCTAAAACATTTACAAACAGTTTGCGCACCATTTATTCATCATTACTCCCACATTTGAAAATCTTAGTAAGCTAATTATTCACAAATGTATATATATATATATATATTTCTTTAAATATCCTCCATTGTGTGCCTATTCTTTTACCAGGTACTGCTTGAATGTCTACCAATGGCATGACAATCTTCTTGTGAGAAATAACACTGGACACTCCAAACATTTATAAAGTATTTATAAAGCATAAATAGCGCTCACTTTAGACTAGGGGCTGCAAAAATACTTTACTAATGAACACACGCTTTATAAATGCCTTATAAATGGTTTATTACAGACCCTTCAAATAAAGTATAACCAAAAAGACATGGCATGTTTACCAAAGACCAGACAAATCATCTGACTTGATACCAGCAGCTAGCCTTAAAACTTCAATACCTTCAATCCTACTGCCTAGAGAGTACCTGCTAGAGTGAATATCATTCAAACACACCCTTAAATTAATTATATACCGTGTACACAAAATGCCATCAACAACACCTCTCAAACATCGGTCTCTATGTCTCTAGACTACGTTACTTTACATACAGTGGTGAAGTTCTGGTGGGTGCAGTTCCCCCCCCGGAACCTGCATTCCAGCAACATGTCCTCCAGTTGGTGGCCCAGCCTGCCAATCATCTCAGTTGTGTTGACATGGTAATGTGGAGACGGGGTGTAGCCATTGAAGTCCAGCAGGTTGAGGAGGCTGTACTTGTGGTTGTCCCTCAGAAGAGCCAGGCTCCTCTCCATGACCGTGTGGTTCTGGTGCATCAGGTCCATCCAGTATCCGCTGTGGTACAGGTCAGCCTTGGTCAGACTGGACACCCGGAACAGGTTGTGGTTGCAGAAGGTCACGGCCGGGAAGGACATGTTGTGAGCCCACACCATCTTGATCTTGGTTATGGCCGGGTAGGACATCAGGTAGAGGATGCGGTTCCAGGACCAGGTGAACAGGAGACCCATGCACACGAAGAAGGCCAGGAGCCAGAGGACCCGCTGGGGTAAGGTCTTGTCTGGGGAGAAGACAAACTTAAGCCCATGGACCTTGGTCCTCCTCATGAAGGCTATGGTGATCTCCATCCATGACTGTTTCAGCATGATCTTCCTCCTCCTTCCTGTTTTGTTCTGGATAGTGGTTTCCTGGGCATCGTTAGGTAGAGACCCCGGGCTGTTTAATTCTGATGTGGGGGCAGTTAACATAATGATCTCTGTCCAAAGGCGACCTGTAAGGTTCAAGCCAAAATACAGTCTTCTTAGTCAAGCTTCAGGGTTTTCATTTTGCATACAGTGGCTTCCTGGAAAATCACAATGGGTTTTCTGGTTGAATTGGTGTCATCAATTCCAGGAACAAGTGAAAAAGAATATCCTTTTCGATGCTCCAGATAGACTCAGCTGTCCAGTACTCAGGCTTGAATAAACTTTGCAGTGAAGATCACAACAGAAGGCATGTACTGTACTCTTCAGGGATATACAACTGATAACTTCACGATTTAATAAAAAAGAAAAAAGTGATAACATTTTTCTAAGAGAAGATAACCAACACCAGTCTCTCATCAACAGATGGGTGTGATAATACTATGTTGCAGGTGCAGGCATGTAGTTCAATTCTTGAAGCAATCAGTCACTTAGGAAATCTGTAAAGACGTACCCCTGTTGCTCAGATGTTGTCTCTCTTCTTCCTCATCACCTTCCTCTTCATCTCCACAATGAGACAATAGTTCTCCCAGTTTCCAGTGGTTTGTGCCTTTTGTGCATAAGCTGCCTAGAAAGCTATCAACTCCTCCCTCCTGCTCAGCTGGAAGAGATGCTTTTTGTCTGTGGACTTGCAGCAGGAATATAGAGCTACTTTACCCCCTCACTCTCTTTTCTCTACAGTCGAATGGGAATGAGGTGGAGCCACTGAGTGAAATTGTTTTCCTCCAGTGATAGAATAGGCACAGATGCGAGGAGGGGAAGGGGAACGGTATTTCTACCCCACACATAAATATTAAGAGAACTCAAAAATAGAAGCAAAATAGAGCAAAAGTCCTACCGCAACAGGGAAAGCCTTGGTTCAATTTTCATCTACTGCTACCTACACTCTGCAACAGTAGTGCTGCAACAGTAGCAGCTTGTTTACTGGGATCCATGACAACTGTATTATTGATCAACCAGAGAAGAATAAATCAGATACTAGGCAATAAACATGAACTCAAATTACACCCTCAGAATTCTAGTTGAAAATCAATCAAATCCATTTATAAACTTTGATATATCAGTCACAAAGGGCTTTTACAGTAATCAGGCAGTATCAAATGTCACTTTTACTACTTGTTTGTGATTTTTTGGGTCTTAGACAGTTCTACATTTTAGTTTCACAAATAAAGTGCAATGCGGCCAAGGAGCTCCTACACAATTAACAGATATGAAAGAAGCAGCTTTCTGTTCATTGAATCAGAGCCTCTCAGAACCTCGAGAGCCAGCCAGGCAGAGGAAATTGGACCCAAGAGTATTGAGATGTCATTTTACGACATAATCAGCACAACACTCTTGCATGTGTGGTACAAGTTTTTCCCCACTGGAGTATAATATACATAATATTCTGTTAATTGGGAAAAGTCCTACAGTATTGTAGCAGATATTCATTGAGGGCTCAAAACACTGAGACAGATGTTCAAAGACTGCGGCAAAAACTCTCTTGAACTACCCAGTCACCTGTATCTAAGCGGTTACAAGTTGGGAGCATGTCACGCCTTTGTTACTGCAATGGTGCAAACATATTTCTATCAATTTTAAATCAAGTTTAGGGTAGTGGAGAGTTAGTTGAGGGTTAGTTGAGCCACACCTTGTTTCTAGGAAACAATACACAAAATGAATCATGCAACCAAACGTCATTATATGGAGTCTGTGAAGGAAGAAACCACATGGACAAAGTGGTAAGCAATTTAGTTCCAAAAAACGAATTTTCACAAAGTCAAATTAATGTAGTTTTTTAAAAAGGTTTCATGATGCTTGTATCCAAACCAAATAAATGCACTGTTGTTTTATACATCATTTGGGCTCTCTATAATTCCCCGTATGAGGTCCTAAACCTAGCATGAAAGTGCATCCTTGTAGTTGTGTGGGCTAATATAGTCAAACTGTTTGCCTTAGGGTAATTTGAGCCAATGGCCACCATACCGCCACACAAATGACAAATGGTCAAGAAATGGAAGTGATATTGAACAGAGATATCTATATCTGAATGAAGACATACATTTAAGATATACAGTACAATATACCACACTCCCGTTCTATGAATTAAACTTTGATTTACCAGCACCATCACCTACTGTTGCAGGACACCATACCCCACTTACCACAAGGCGGCTCAACTTACCCTGTCCCTATGCTCAACTTACCCCATACCCAGGGTAAGTGGTGCCAACAAACCAACAAGCTACAGTCTCCGAAAAAATGGTTCCAAAACAGTTATTTGGTTGTCCCCATAGGAGAACCCGTTTGGTTCCATGTAGAAGTATTTTCAGTTCCATGTAGAACCATCTGTGGAAATGGTCCTATGTGGAAACAAGAAGGGTTCTACCTAGAACCATAACAGGATTTTCAAAAGGTTATCCTATGGGGACAGTTGAAGAACCCTTTTTGGTTCTAGATAGCACCTTTCTTTCTAAGAGTGTATATTTTCAAAACTGTTAAATTTACATGAATTCTGATTATTTCCAGAGATACACATTATCCTGAAATATATGTAGATATATCTGTTAGAAAAATACTATATTTCCCTTGATGTAGTGATGCTGAATGTAAAAAAATGGCTCAACATACCCCACTCTCCCCCCACAGCAAATAATCCATAGATATACTTCTGTGACTTTCTTCCTGCCAAATCCTCTTGAACCTAGGTGTCTGTCTGGGTTTGTAATGTTGAGCTGATCATCCCTGTGGTGAGTGTAATACTGAAATAAAGCATCCATTTAATACTAAAAGATACCCATCTCCTATATTCATAAACAGGCATGACTAATTCTTTAAACCATACGTTGTGGTTTCCCCAAATCTCATTAAGCAAAAAGGCTGTGTCAATCCATAGTCCTGAATACTAAACAGGATATGATAAAATCTCTCCCGTTTAGGAGGGGAAGACTGGGTGAAGAGTTGACTGGAGTTTGAGGGCTTACAATAAATATTTGTTAGAGCTATAAAACCATAAGCTTTTTGAAGCACTGCCTAAATTTTTAGCTTCAATTACCTTTTTCTTGCACAGTCCAATAGAGTTCTAAACGAACACAATTTCTTATCTGATCATTAAATGCCTGCCTGTGGTCTTGTCTAACCAGCTTTTTAATTGTGCTTTCCCTCCCCGTTCTTTTTGCTACAAAAAAGCCCAGATAAAAAAAAAACTGATAATTTGGTCTACAAACAATTTGAATAAAAAATGAATATCATGAAAAGATCTGTAGACTGAAGGTTGACTACTGACAAGGGCTGATGCGGTGAACGTATTACCGCCACACTAGTGGTCGCGAGTCATGAAGGCAGTCAAATTCCACATGACCATTTGGTCACAGTTATTTGGCTTCTCCAAGATCTGATGCTGCTGCTGGTCATTAGTAACATACCAAAATTGCTAACTGCCCTTTTTCTCGCCTGAGTAGCCTTGTTTTAGTGCAAAAAATAAAATGAAACCATCTAGTGTTCAGTGAAATAACAACACAATATCAAATACAGGTAGCCTAGTCAAATTATTAACAGCCAATCACATTAACCGTTACTCTCTCAAAGGAATTCCACTAATGGTCCATATGTAGCTGCTGCTCATTCCATTTCCTCGAAAATTGATAAATGTGGAAAAAAGGTAAGGCCGCGTCCATAGAGACACATACCAGCTCTACTGGTAGTACTGCTACTACCAGCAGTACTACACCTGCACCTGTCGATGACACAAGTTGTTCTGCTTCCACGAGCACATCCAATGCTACCATCAGTAATTCTACATTTGTTGCTAGCCCAGCTATCATGGACACTGACAGTTGTGAATCTGATGCAGCTGAAGAGCTACTGCCCACTTACCCGGGAAAGCACCGAACAACAGACAGGGACATTGGACCATTGAAGAGGCGCAAATATGATGAGAACAAAATTGATTTGGGGTGCACTTATATTGGGAGTAGTGCCTTTCCTCAGCCACAGTGTGTTAAATGTGCAAAAGTACTATCTCACAACTCGCTGAAACTTTCACTCTTGCGCAGACATTTAGAAACGAAACATGCCAATTTGAAAAATAAGCCACAGGAGTTTTTTGAGCAAGAATTAAGATGACTTTGGAGTAGTAAGACATTTATAAAAGCAACAGATACCATTAATAAGAAGGGGCTAGAAGCGTCTTATATGGTGAGCTACCGAGTGGCTATGACAGGCAAGCGGATATGGCTGGGACAATGCTGGGGGAATAGGAAAAAAATAAAATATACAGACAATGCCTTCATCAAACAACACTGTTTCACAACGCATCAGGGACATGGCAGGAGATGTTTTGAAACAATTACTGCTTCCCATACAAGCCAGTGAATTCTATGCGTTACAGCTGGATGAGTCAACAGATGGGCGGGCCTGGCATTAACAAGGACAGCAAATCAAATAAAGTTGACAAAAAAGTTTATTTGTCACGTGCGCCGAATACAGGTGTAGACCTTACAGTGAAATGCTTACTTACAGGCTCTAACCAACAGTGCAAAAAAAGGTATTTGGTGAACAATAGGTAAGTAAAGAAATAAAAACAGCTGCCCCTGTTTCGATACAGGTGCATGATTATGCTCTATTCTAAATCAAAACAAATATCACGCATATATTATTTAGTATATACAAGATTAAATCAATAATAGTCTGATGGATGACAACATTAGCCTATCACATGTGAATTATATATTATCACTTGTGAACGATGCCCAGCACAAGATACAATGCCTTTTTTTGCGACTTTTTCTAATCATAGTCGCACACCTCATGTAGCCTAGCCCATAGGCCTATATGTTTTAATGAGGTTTGTATCACAAGTAAAGTGGCCAAATAACTTAGTCACATTAATCTGCTTTACAATGGGTGTAGAGCCTAACTGGCATATATAAGCAGGGCGTGAGTTTCAAGTTAAGGGAAGATAATTTTCACCATAAAAATGCACCTTTATAATAAAAGCATTACATGCATAATTGCATTTGCGGTCACTTGTGATAAAGGTGTTTTCTGCTAATGGAATAGCATAATAGTTTATCAACATTTTAAGCTAAACGTTCTAATCTGTTGCATCAGCCACATTACATGAAACAGGTTTTTTGATGCTAGTGGTTGTATTAATTTGGGATCTATCCCATCCCACAACTGTCCCAGACTGTTTGGAATATTTATTTCTCGCACAGAACAGAATAGGTTGACTTTTGTACTATGGGGGATAGTAGATTGACATAGGCTACAAGTTAAAACAGACACATCGGGACTAGCCTATGAGAAAGACTTGATCACGTGACAGAGAGTGAGCGATGCTTCGGATTGCGCACACTCAGGGAGAAGGACACAATGCAGCACTTCGGCCGCAAAAGGCATGGATTTGTTTAGGGTGCATTACGGCCACAAAGGGGATGCCGCTGTAAAATTCGAGGCATTATCAAGTGCTTGTCAAATGTTTAATGAGCGACTGAGCTATACTGGCCTATATATTTATATTTTTGATACACACTGGAGTGTGTACAGCCTGCGCAAAAAATTAAGCACAGCTCATGCCTTTCAAGCTACTTTTTTCAAATCATCATTAGAGTCTCATCCTGCAGCCTTACAATGTATCAAAAATATAAATATATAGCCCAGTGTTTGTAGAACAGCTAAAATGACATTAATACCTATAAATTAAGCATATAGGAGTACCTATTTCTTTGTTAACCGCTCAACACAGAATAGCTGCATGTGTGCACTCCCTCAAATCATTTGGAGAAAATATTTATATTTTATTTAATTGTTTTCTTCATACTATAAAATAATGCCTCGGAATTATAAGCAAATCTGGTCTGCTAAATGAACTAGTGTAGCCCACAGCCATTTGGCATAGCCACGTCAGGACCAAACATAAGGACAACTCAGAGTATCAGAGTACGCTATTATTTTCTTCTGAAATAGACTACATCTTCTTCATATCAAGCTTATTTTGACCTGTCTAAAATAAATAATGGAGTTATTGTGAAGGTGTAGGCTATATTACATGGATTTATTAGACTTTATAAAATGGCTTGTAGGCTATGTGTGGAAGCCAGGAGATGTTAAATGTGGTTATATTAAAGATAGAACCCTTAAAGATGCACTATACAGACATCTACCTGACATTTCCTGGTTGCCAAAATTCTAATAGTTTGCCTAATTTCTGTATTTGTGACAAAACAAGCAAGCATATTGTAGAGAATCATTGTACCATCTAAACCATTGTGATATATATTTTCCATAACCAAAAATATTGTATTTTCAGCTGTTTGAAGCTGGTGTACAAAGCTGAAAGTAAAAGATGAAGTAAACTTAAGAACGGGAAGCATGTACAAATAGCATACATAGAACAGATCTACTCCTTCTTAGACTTACTTTCAATGAGAATCACAGATCTATAACACACATTTCAATGTGAATTTGGTAGGGTCGCCCAGAAAGTTACATATTTCAACTTTAATTGAAACACTAACGAAGTGGTCACCCCACCTCTATTTTGATAAAAAGCTGAGGGATGTGACTGGAGAAATGTAACCACTCAAATTCATTGACAGAACTATAGATGCAAGGGCTGACTATCCATGATATCAACATTATAGTTGTATTCATGTTCAGAGGCTATACAGTGTTTGTTTTACTTTGTTTACAAACATTGTAGTAAAACAAGCTTAAAATCCAAGCTAGTGCTTCACTATCCAAGTTGATACTCATGGTACCAATACACTTTACAAAGAGAAGGATTAAATCCAGTTCATCTATTCCAACATTCCCACTCATCTACTCATAACTGTATATAATCAGATCTTTCAATAATTTTCTCCACTGATCAAATCAAATACATTTTTATTTGTCACACTCGCCGAATATAACAGGTGTAGACCTTAACGTGAAATGCTTACTTTCAAGCCCTTAACCAAGCCCCAGTTTTAAGAAAGGATTAAGAAAATATTTACTAAATAAACAGAAAGAAAAACAAAAAAAATAACAATAAAATAACAATAATGACGCTGTATACAGGGGGTACCGGTACCGAGTCAATGTGCGGGAGTACAGGTTAGTTGAGGTAGGGGTAAAGTGACTATGCACAGATATTAAATGCAAATAGTCCAGGTGGATGTTTAATTAATTGTTCAGTAGTTTTATGGCTTGGGGGTAGAAGATGTTAAAGAGCCTTTGGACCTAGACTTGGCGCACCGATACCGCTTGCCGTGCGGTAGCAGAGAGAACAGTCTATGACTTGGGTGACTGGAGTCTTTGACCATTTTTTGGGGCCTTCCTCTGACATAGTCTAGTATATAGGTCATTGATGGCAGGAAGCTTGGCCCCAGTGATGTACTAGGCCGTACGCGCTACCCTCTGTAGCGCCTTACGGTCTGATTTGCATTTATTTTTATTTCACCTTTATTTAACCAGGTAGGCCAGTTGAGAACAAGTTCTGGACAAAATAAAGCAAAGCAGTGCGACACAAACAACACAGAGTTACACATGGGATAAACAAACATACAGTCAACAACACATTAGAAAAACCTTTATACAGATGCCGAGCAGTTGCCATACCAGGCGGTGATGCAACCGGTAAGTAAGCTCTCGATGGGGCAGCTGTAGAACTTTTTGAGAATCTGGGGACCCATGCCAAATCTTTTCAGTCTCCTGAGGTGGAAAAGGTCTTGTCGTGCCCTCGTCATGACTTTCTTGGTGTGTTTGGACCATGATAGTTTGTTGGTGATGTGGACACCAAGGAACTTGAAACTCTCGACCCGCTCCACTACAACCCTGTCGATGTGAATGGGGGCCTGTTCGGCCCTCCTTTTCCTGTAGTCTACGATCATCTGCTTTGTCTTACTCACATTGATGGAGAGGTTGTTGTCCTGGTACCACAATGCCAGGTCTCTGACCTCCTCCCTATAGACTGTCTCATCATTGTCTGGGATCAGGCCTACCACCGTTGTGTCATCAGCAAACTTAATAATGGTGTTGGAGTCTTGCTTGGCCACGCAGTCGTGGGTGAACAGGGAGTATAGGAGGGGACTAAGCACGACTGAGACAGACAATTGTTGTGAAATTCCTGCAGCTCAACCCAACACACAAAGCCTAGGCACTTCTTAGTAAGCAAAGTGTCATCTATTTTTTTTTACAGATATTCAAGTGGATTTTAACTTTCCACATCTCAAGCTACAAACTCCCAGCAGCTATTTTTTGGACATTTCCAGAAGTGTCTTTGTTTCCAGTGATATCATTTTATGACACTTGCCTCAGCCTCACTGTGTTCTCCCACCCTGCATAATGCATTTTCTTTTGCAAGTTGCAGTTTTTATGGTGAATCTTTAAAACATGTTTTACAGCAAACAACTGCTTTCATTAATAATCTGCTAAATGTTTATACCTATCTTTTCCCACATGCTTGAAATACCATAAAGATTTCACAACTTCCATTTCTCTATTTTCTCCAGACAACAATTGACTATTGTCTTCATAGCTTAATCGCTCTCTAACTATAAATCATGTGTTAAGAGTTTGTTATCTATAGCTGGCAAGTGGATTGGTCAAAGATTGGTCCAAACACTTACTGTATTCTGTGTTTATGTTTGAAAATATTTTTTACGAATGAGACTGTCATCCAAACTGCGATTTTTCTGTTATGAGATCTTCTCAAAGACAACGTTCAATTTATTCAGGAATATTACCAGCTCAAGGGCAATCGTTAATTACTTTTCTGCTCTTTAAAATTGGAACCGCTACCCCAGCTATTGAAAATACAGTTCTATCGCCTAAACATTTGCATTGTCATTTTTCAAAGTGGGTCTAACAATAAATTACCATTTAATTAAACATTTACACAGTATGCATAATTTGAAGACTATCTTGTAATCCGATTCACCATCATCAATGCATAATCAACTGTCCTGATTGTTGTTAAAAACACAGGCAACAGAAAAGAATCCTTAGAAATTCAACACCATTGCAATGCTAAAGGTAAGGGTGTGTTTAGGGCCATATATAAAGCCAATCAAACCATAGAACCCTTCTTTGTTCTATCTAGCACCATTTCTTCTATAGTAGCAGTATGATTGAAATTCCAGTACTGTGTCCACACCTTGAGAGTAACTCAACCTCAACCATACCTGTGCTGTGTGTCAGACAGAATCCTCCCTGATCATGTACAGTTGGTTTGAAGACCCAGAGGACTCATTAAAAGGCCAGAGGAGCAGAACATGGTTTGCACTGTATGGAGAGGAGAGAGCTAGCTCCTTCAAGGGCCAGTGAGAAGGAATGCTAGTTGCTTCACACATCACATCCTTCCCTAGCTGGCACAAATTAGACACACCTCAGAAATACAGAGAGAGGGGAGGAGGGGGAGAGAGAGGGGATGGAATTAGGAGGGAGGGAGATGGAGGAGGTGAAGTGTGGAGAATACAGTCAAGTTGCTAGACATGGTTTACGACTCAGTCATTCTCGGATGATAGTCTGCCGTCTGAACCTCAGCACAAACATTATTGGAAATTAATCTGCAAACCTAGAAAGAAAAACATCTCACATGTTGTCCTAACTACTGGGATTTATAGAGTTCTAATACATCACATACAATTAAAAAGAGATAACAAAAAAATGTGAAAGTGCATCATGTACCATCAACTCATCAATTCATCCTAGCAGATTGTGACTCTGGCCTCTTCTTTTGTCGAAGAGGGACATCTTGTGGCCTGTTTTTAAATTAACCTAACCTCTGGCCCAGAGAGGGATCAACACTTCCACTCTACATTCTACAGATGGAACGCAGGGAAACCAAGAATAGATTCACATCAAAGACTACTTCCTGCTGTAATGTTATTCATGAAAAATGTAAAGTTGGGGTGAATATTGAACCATCCTACCTCAGAAAAATCAAGTACATTCAAGGAAGAGGACATTACACATTGTTGGGGATTTTATGCAACCGTACAGAACATTTATTTGGAACCGTTGCTATTTGAAAGATTCACTTGAAGCTATCTACAGTGCAGAACATATTTGTTAAAAGCTTCTTGAAGACTTAACAAAAACGGTCATCTTTTAAAAAGCTCCTATTTAGTTATTGAGTGGGGAATGGGGTCTAAATTCAAAATAATTACTATGTTGCTCTCAAGTCTAAAATGATCTCTCTCCCAGACAGAGAGAGTTTTTTTCAGGGAAGAAGAGGCCAGGAGTCAGCAGCCAGCAGCGTTACTTATTTGAAATCAAATTGCCAACATCTCTGCCTGAGTGGGTGTTGTGTGTATTCCCTGGGTGAACTGAGCCTGAGCCCCGAGCAGAGCAGTCAGTCTATATCAATAAATACCAGATGCAGTTGCCTTCACACACCCAGCAGGCAGCATTCATCTTAAGGAAACATAACCCACTGGGCACAGACATCAGTTCAACATCTAGTTTGGATTCACATTTGATTGAGTTGTCAACAAACCTGAATTCAACGTAAAATCAACTAAAACATTGGATTTAGGTTAAAAGTAAAAAAATAAAAATAAGACAGGTTGATTCAACGGCATCACAACATTGATTCAAACAGGGTTTTTTTCACCAGTGGGAAGTGTTCTGTATGTCAAAGACTTCTATTCCTCATTCCTTGAATTCTCTCATCCTCTCCAACAGATCATCTATTACATGGATCAAGCCCCTTCTGGTGTGGTAGTGCTGTAGTGCTTTCATATATCCCCATGCATTGGGTTTGGGTTGTTCACATTCAACTTTTGAGGTTTCTTCTTGAGATCTGACTTTGAAAACTAGTTTGCTCATTCTACACAAAATCAAGTGGACTAAGCACTTGCCTTGTGCATAGTATGCTGTAGCTATTTAAAATCCAATAATATAAAATAAGATTCGACAGGCACTTGTAGCCACAAAACCTGCACATTAACAATATTTCATTGCCTAATCTAAATGTAAAGCATTTGAAGAGCATCAGTTACTATAAGTACCTCATCAGTCAACACGACCAAACTAGGGGAAGTGGGTTCGGAATAATGTGAACTTTCTGGCCATTGTCTCATCTCCCACTTCCCCACAGTACAAGGCCACGGAATGCCAGGGGAATCTCAATTTACAGGGAAGTAGATACACAATACCACGGAAGGTGCTACAAGGCTTTTTTATTGTCTGAGAAGGGTGTGTATGGATCGGAGATTCCATTAGAGGGAAACCAAAGCCAGATATTGACCTGAGGAGATAACAGAGGTAACTCTATATCAAAGGTGATTTGATATCAAATGATGAAGAAGACTCCAGTCTAGTGATTCTTCCCAATGATAATCTGAGGAAAACATTGTGTACAAGGTAGACAGTGGATATTGAGACGACTTTATAAAAACTATAATCTATCTAATATGATAAAATAGCGGTGTGACTACTATTTGTTGTGGATGAATATACCCATGCTTGGGTCTAATGTCTCAACCTTACAACATAATGAGGTTAAATGGTCTGGTCACCTAGCTCTTCCACAGTCTGACCTCTGTTCGATGTCTCTCTCTCCCTCTCTCTGTCATTGCACTTACACTTAGAGTAACCATAGCTCGCTAGTTATATGGCCTTCTCTTCATTCTATCTCTGTTGAGTCCTGTCGGCTTGTACCCATCCCTTCTCCTTCTCGTATGCTGTAGACATCACAGCTTTAAAATCCTTAGACTCCTTCACTCTATTCTGTCCTTCATCTCACTTAATGCCTGTTTCCAATTGTTTGTAGTTTCCTGGACGGCTGGGCTGCTGGCTGAGCTCCCAGCATTGCTAAGTCACTATGTGCCTGTCAGGCCTAAGCCTCCGTCCCACTTCTCTCACTGGGACTACTACTGCATCGCTCTCTCTCTCTAGTAGTCTTACTCAATTCAATTTTCAATTTAAGGACTTTATTGGCATGGGAAACATATGTTTACATTGCCAAAGCAAGTTAAATATATAATAAACAAAAGTGATAAACAAAAAAATGAACAGCAAACATTACATTCGTAAAAGTTCCAAAAGAATAAAGACATTTCAAATGTCAGATTATGTGCAAATAGTTAAAATACAAAAGGCAAAATAAATCTTGCTGCTGTGATGGCACACTGTGGTATTTTACCCAATAGATATGGGAGTTTATCAAAATTGGGTTTGTTTTTGTATTCTTTGTGGGTCTGTGTAATCTGAGGGAAATATGTTTATGTAATATGGTCATACATTTGGCAGGAGGTTGGGAAGTGCAGCTCAGTTTCCACCTCATTTTGTGGGCAGTGTGCACATAGCCTGCCTTCTCTTGAGAGCCAGGTCTGCCTACGGCGGCCTTTCTCAATAGCAAGGCTATGCTCACTGAGTCTGTACATTGTCAAAGCTTTCCTTAAGTTTGGGTCAGTCACAGTGGTAAGGTATTCTGCCACTGTGTACTATCTGGTTAGGGCCAAATAGCTTCTAGTTTGTGCAATTTTGTTGTTGATTCTTTCCAATGTGTCAAGTTATTATCTTTTTGTTATCTCATGATTTGGTTGTGTCTAATTGTGTTGCTGTCCTGGGGCTCTGTGGGGTCTGTTCGTGTTTGTGAACAGAGCCCCAGGACCAGCTTGCTTAGGGGACTCTTCTCCAGGTTCATCTCTCTGTAGGTGATGGCTTTGTTATGGAATGTTTTGGAATTGCTTTCTTTTAGGTGGTTGTAGAATTTAACGGTTAATTTCTGGATTTTGATAATTAGTGGATATTGGCCTATTTCTGCTCTGCATGCATTATTTGGTGTTTTACATTGTACAATTTGGTGTTTGTCCCATTTTGTGAATTCTTAGTTGGTGAGCGGACCCCAGACCTCACAACCATAAAGGGCAATGGGTTATATAACTGATTCAAGTATTTTTTGCCAGATCCTAATTGGTATGTTGAATTTTATGCTCCTTTTGATGGCATAGAAGGCCCTTCTGCCTTGTCTCTCAGATCGTTAACATCTTTGTGGAAGTTACCTGCGGCGCTGATGTTTAGGCCGAGGTACAGGGCCAGTCGAGCTGTGGAAAGAAATGTGTTTTTTGCACATTTTAACCACACACTTGTGTGTGAGGTACTCAGAGCGGTCTTCTAGTCCGACTTAGGAGGTGCGCACACCACCCACCACTTCCGAGTATATTATGTTCAGCCTCTGGATTTGATAGGGAAGCTGAGAGGTCAAATATACTGTTTTCTACTGCCAAGTTTACAGCTTCACCATTACAGTGAAACGGTTTGTCCAGGAAGTTGTCTAAAAGGGGTTGAATTTGTTGTTGCCTAATTGTTTTTTGGTAGGTTTCCACACTACTTTCCTTCCATCTATAGCATTTCTTAATAATATTCAGTTCCTTTGGCTTTCATGCCTCATAATTTAGTATTGCTCTGTTCAAGTAGACTGTGGTTTCTCTCTGTCTGCCACCCTGGTGTCACCCCCTCTCTGACAGACCAGAGGTGGCATTCTCATTCCAAACCCTTTTCTCACCCCAACCCGAGGCCGCCCAACAGTAAATGAAGGTAGCTCGCTATATTGCAAGGAGTGAATGAATAGCATATTTGGAGGTGCTGGGGCACAAGGACTGTCTGGGAGACACAGACTGATAAAAACTGAACGCTGCAAAAAATCCACTCACAGGCATTTTAAAAGTTCTCCTTATCCTCATAAGAGACAACTGGAGCCGTCGACGGTTTGGAAACTTCGATCAGACCACACAATATAATCTATAACAGATAAATGCGTTAGAGTATTTACCCATCGTCTTAGCACATCGTTGGTACGCTGATGCACAAACCCAACGTTTGATAGCGATGACATTATGCAACACCAACTTCAGCCTGAGCACAGCATGTATTCACTGACAGCCAGGCTGATTTATGTGATCCGGGTTCTCGCTCCCTGCTTCAGGTCTGTGAGTCAGGTTGAGCCGAACACAGATGCCTCTGAGTATTAATGAGCATATCCATCAAACTCCACCTCGGAAGACAGCAGATCTGGGTTTAAATACCATTTGAAGTCTTTTAAATACTTTTAGCGTTCGCTTTAGCCTGCCTAGAGGGCCAGATGGGCGAGATGTATTGTGTTGTGATTATTCTATTGGATCCATTGCGCCAGCCAAGCTAAATCAACCCTGATAAAGTATTTGAAATTGCTTCAAATAGTATTTGAACCCAGGTCGGGAAGACAGCCGCTATGTGATACACTGAGTGGGCAGCGTGAGATAGGTTCACTTTGATAATTAAATAAGGTGTTATGAAATTTACTTTGGGCCGATCTACAACCGTCTCTGTTAAAATGTTTGGAGACTCATGCAATATTTTTGCTTAATTTAAGATGGAATACTTTATAAGACCTATCAGAAAGGGCATGTACACACCCGAACGCACACACACACTCACACATGCACACACGTACTGTACAAAACACACACACACACACACACACACACACACACACACACACCTTTGCTGCAGATATAAAATGCCTACTGTGGCATTACAGTAAAATGTACATGACACCAAAAATAAGTCACATATTTACATTTGTAAAACCAGGCAGTAGGATATATTTTAGTTTCTCTAATAATGACTACAACAGCATCCAGGGAGAGACAATATCATTGAAGCGTTTGTACTTAATACGGTAACACATTTATATTTAGCTCTTGGCTGAGATAAATCTCTGCCATCTGCCAGCATCTTTCTACTTGATACTGTTTCTTCTCTAGTGAATTCCAGCACCCAGAAACATTCCTTCACTACTTGCAGAGGGAATAATTATTCCTGGTGCCCTGATATTTCTCTCCCAGACTCCTCAATATTATCGCACCAATATCTAACTCATTAACGGAAACATCTGCCGTTTCCCCAACTGCTGTAGTCATGCTGTGACATGGCTCGTGCCCCCCCCCTCTTTCTCTCACACACACACAAACGCGACTACACACAAATCAAATGTATTTGTCACATGCTCCGGAAACAACAGTGAAATGTTTACTTTTCCAACAATACAGAGTTAAAGCTAAAACATATTTTTTTAAATAATGTGAAAATGTATGCATGCACATTTTATTGGTTGCACAAACATATTTAGCAGATGTTATTGCTGTTGTCGAGAAATGCTTGTGTGCCTAGCTCCAACAGGCCAGTAATATCTAACAATACACACAAATCTAAAAGTAAAAGAATGGAATAAAGAAATATAGCAATATTAGGACAAGCAATGTCGTATTCCCGGAGTGTGTGTGTGTGTATGTATGTATGTATATATATATATATATATATACACACATACACACACACACACACAGCACCAGTCAAAAGTTTGGACACACCTACTCATTCAAGGGTTTTTCTTAATTTGTATTATTTTCTACATTGTAGAATAATAGTGAAGACATCAAAACTATGAAATAACACATATGGAATCATGTAGTAACCAAGAAATAGTTAAACAAATCAAAATATATTTTATATTTTAGGTTCTTCAAGGTAGCCACCCTTTGCCTTGATGACAGCTTTGCACACTCTTGGCATTCTCTGAACCAGCTTCACCTAGAATGCTTTTCCAACAGCCTTGAAGGACTTCCCACATATGCTGAGCACTTGTTGGCTGCTTTTCCTTCAAGCTGCAGTCCAACACATCCCAAACCATCTCAAATGGGTTGAGGTTGGGTGATTGTGGAGGCCAGGTCATCTGATGCAGTACTCCATCACTCTCCTTCAAGGTCAAATAGCCCTTACACAGCCTGGAGGTGTTTTTTGGATCCATAATTGTTCTGTTGAAAAAACATGATAGTCTCACTAAGCGCAAACCAGATGGTTTGGCGTATTGCTGCAGAATGCTGTGGTAGCCATGCTGGTTCTGTGTGCCTTGAATTCTACATAAATCCCAGACAGTGTCACCAACAAAGCACCCCCACACCATCACACCTCCTCCTCCATGCTTCACGGTGGGAACCACACATGCGGAGATCATCCATTCACCTACTTTGCGTCTCACAAAGATACGGCAGTTGGAACAAAAAATCTCAAATTTAGACTCATCAGACCAAAGGACAGATTTCCACTGGTCTAATATCCACTGCTCATGTTTCTTGGCCCAAGCAAGTCTCTTCTTCTTATTGGTGTCCTTTAGTTGTGGTTTCTTTGCAGCAACTTGACCATGAATGCCTGATTCACGTCTCCTCTGAACAGTTGATGTTGAGATGTGTCTGTTACTTGAACTCTGTGAAGCATTTATTTGGGCTCAATTTCTGAGGCTGGTAACTCTAATTAACATCCTCTGCAGCAGGTAATTCTGGGTCTACCTTTCCTGTGGTGGTCCTCATGAGAGCCAGTTTCATCATAGCGCTTGATGGGTTTTGCGACTGCACTTGAAGAAACACTCAAAGTTCTTGAAATGTTCCGTATTGACTGACATTCATGTCTTAAAGAAATGATGGACTGTCGTTTCTCTTTACTTACAGTTGAATTCAGAAGTTTACATACACCTTAGCCAAATACACAATTCCTGACATTTAATCCTAGTAAAAATGCCCTGTCTTAGGTCAGTTAGGATCACCACTTTATAGTAGGAATGTGAAATGTCAAAATACTATTAGAGAGAATGATTTATTTCAGCTTTTAATTCTTTCATCACATTCCCAGTGGGTCAGAAATTTACATACACTCAATTAGTATTTGGTAGCATTGCCTTTAAATTATTTAATCTGGGTCAAACGTTTCTAGTAGCTTTCCACAAGCTTCCCACAATAAGTTGGGTGAATTTTGGCCCATTCCTCCTGACAGAGCTGGTGTAACTGAATCAGGTTTGTAGGCCTCCTTGCTCGCACACGTTTTTTCAGTTCGGCCCACAAGTTTTCTATAGGATTGAGGTCAGGGCTTTGATGGCCACTCCAATACCTTGACTTTGTTGTCCTTAAGTCATTTTGCCACAACATTGTAAGCATGCTTGGGGTCCTTGCCAATTTGGAAGACCCATTTGCGACCAAGTTTTAACATCCTGACTGATGTCTTGAGATGTTGCTTCAATATATCCACATCATTTTTCATCCTCATGATGCCATCTATTTTGTGATGTCTACCAGTTCTTCCTGCATGATGCTGCCACCCCCGTGCTTCCCTGTTGGGATGGTGTTCTTCGACTTGCAAGCCTCCCCCTTTGTCCTCCAAACATAACGATGATCATTATGGCCAAACAGTTCTATTTTTGTTTCATCAGACCAGAGGACATTTCTCCAAAAAGTACGATCTTTGTCCCCATGTGCAGTTGCAAACCGTAGTTTGGCTTTTTTATGGCGGTTTTGGAGCAGTGGCTTCTTCATTGCTGAGCGGCCTTTCAGGTTATGTTGATATAGGACTCAATTTACTGTGGATATAAATAGTTTTGTACCTGTTTCCTCCAGCATCTTCACAAGGTCCTTTGCTATTGTTCTGGTATTGATTTGCACTTTTCGCACCAAAGTATGTTCATCTCTAGGAGACAGAATGTGTCTCCTTCCTGAGCGGTTTGACATCTGCGTGGTCCCATGGTGTTTATACTTGCGTACTATTGTTTGCACAGATGAACGTGGGACCATCAGGCGTTTGGAAATTGCTCCCAAGGATGAACCAGACTTGTGGAGGTCTACAATCTTTTTTCTGAGGTCTTGGATTTCTTTTGATTTTCTCATGATGTCAAGCAAAGGGGCATTGAGTTTGAAGGTCAGCCTTGAAATACATCCACAGATACACCTCCAATTGACTCAAATTATGTCAGTTAGCCTATCAGAAGCTTCTAAAGCCATGACATCATTTTCTGCACAGTCAACTTAATGTATGTAAACTTCTGACCAACTGGAATTGTGATACAGTGAATTATAAGTGAAATAATCTGTCTGTAAACAATTGTCGGAAAAATTACTTGTGTCATGCACAAAGTAGATGTTCTAACCGACCAAAACTATAGTTAACAATGAATTTGTGGTGGTTGAAAAATAAGTTTTAATGACTCCAACCTTCAACTGTATTTGAGCTATCTTCTGTTTACCACCCTGTATACCACCCCTATTCCACAAATGAACTTTTAACAAGGCACACCTTGTTAATTGAAATGCATTCCAGGTGACTACCTCATGAAGCTGGTTGAGAGAATGCCAAGAGTGTGCAAAGCTGTCATCAAGGCAAAGGGTGGCTACTTTGAAGTATTTTTTTTGGTTACTTCATGATTCCAAATGTGTTATTTCATAGCTATGTCTTCACTATTATTCTACAATATAGAAAATAGTAAAAATAAGAAAAACCCTTGAATGAGTAGTTGTGTCCACTCAAACTTTTGACTGGTACTATATACTGTATATATACAGCTTCAATAAGTAGTCCCGGCAAAACACCAGTCTCAACGTCAACAGTGAAGAGGCAACTCCGGGATGCTGGCCTTCTAGGCAGAGTTGCTAAGAAAAAGCCATATCTCAGACTGGCCAATAAAACTAAAAGATTAAGATAGGCAAAAGAACACAGACACTGGACAGAGGAACTCTGCCTAGAAGGCCAGCATCCCAGAGTCGCCTCTTCACTGTTGACGTTGAGACTGGTGTTTTGTGGGTACTATTTAATGAAGTTGCCAGTTGAGGACTTGTGAGGTGTCTGTTTCTCAAACTAGACACTAATGTACTTGTCCTCTTGCTCAGTTGTGCACCAGGGCCTCCCACTCCTCTTTATGTTCTGGTTAGAGCCAGTTTTGTGCTGTTCTGTAAAGGGAAGTACACAGTGTTGTACAAGATCTTCAGTTTCTTGGCAATTTCTCATGTAGAATTGCCTTCATTTCTCAGAACAAGAATAGCCTGATGAGTTTCAGAAGAAAGGCCTTTGTTTCTGGCCATTTTGAGCCTGTAATCAAACCCACAAATGCTGATTCTCCAGATTTATTTAAACTTGCACCTTTATTTAACTTGGCAAGTCAGTTAAGAACACATTTTTATTTTCAATGACAGCCTAGGAACAGTGGGTTAACTGCCTTGTTCAGGGGCAGAACGGCAGCTTTTTACCATGTCACCTCAGTGATTTGATCTTGCAACCTTTCGGTTACTTGTCCAATGGTCTAACCACTAGGCTACCTGCCGCCCCAAGATACTAAACTAGTCTAAAGAATGCTTCTTTAATCAGGACAACGGTTTTCAGCTGTGCTAACATAATTGTAAAAGGGTTTTCTAATGATCACTTAGCCTTTTAAAATGATAAACTTGGATTATCTAACACAATGTGCCATTGGGGCGGCAGGTAGCCTAGTGGTTAGAGCATTGGACTAGTAACCAAAAGGTTGCAGGATCAAATCCTCGAGCTGACAAGGTTAAAATCTGTCATTCTGAACAAGGCAGTTAACCAACTGTTCCTAGGCTGTCATTGAAAGTAAGAATTTGTTCTTAACTGACTTGTCTAGTTAAATAAAGGTAAAAGAATTGGAACACAGGATTGATGGTTGCTGATAATGGGCCTCTGTAGTCCTATGTAGATAGTCCATTAGAAATCAGCCATTTCCAGCTACAATAGTCATTTACAAAATTAACAATGTCTACACTATATTTCTGATCTATTTAATGGACAAAAAAGGTGCTTTTCTTTCAAAAACAAGGACATTTCTAAGTGACCCCAAACTTTTGAACGGTAGTGTATATATGATGGGATGTGTAGATATTATGAACAGTATGTGGATACAGTATGTAGTATATCTGAAGAATACATAGGATAGAACAGTATATGTTCAGCAATAGTTGAATAGGATGGCCTTGACTAGAATACAGTATTATACATAGGAAATGAGTAAAACAGTATGTAAACATTATTAAAGCCTCTAAGGTGCAGGGTTGAATAACCGGGTGGTAGCCGGCTAGTGACTGGGTGGAGGCTAGTGATGTCTAATTAACAGTCTGATGGCATTGATATGAAAGCTGTTTTTCAGTCTTTCAGTCCCAGTTTTGACGCACCTGTACTGACTTTGCCTTCTGGATGATAGCGAACGGACAGGCCATGACTCGGGGGGCCAAGCAGAATTTCTTCAGCCTACTAAGGTTGTGGGTGGCACACACGCACCTCTCTACCCGCTGCCAGCCATAGCAGCCAGGGCGTTCGCTATAGAAATCTAGAGAATGCCAAAGTATTGGATAAAATAGGATGTGTCTAGTTACATTGGTTACCAGTGAAAATGTATGGTTTGCTATAAATATAATCAATATGTATTCTATATTATAGAAAACCAGAAACGTAAGTGGTCCCATAACGTAAACAGTCTCCGATTAATCAAAGTCCCACATTCATACAATATCACACAATCACTAAAACTAGGCCCTGAAAGTCTCCCTCCATGTTCCTCCTGGTTTGACTTAAAGTGGCACTCCAGTCTCCTTTTCAAGTAATTTAACAGCTGATTTCCTTAACAAAAGGCACATCTCAATAGGTGGTCCAGGTAAGTCATGACATGGTACAAGTGGGGGGGTGGTCCTTTCCTCTTTTGTTCTCTATTGCTCCTTGAATTCCCTGCTCCTTGAAGTCTGCAGTTGTCTAAAAACCAAAAAAAATGTACCCTTTAGTGTGTACTTTACTATTTATTTATCCAAATATCGCTGGAGGACATCTTTAACAAAAGGCACATCTCAAAAGGTGCATCAGGTCAGACATGACATATCGGGTGGTGTGTAGTGGTAGCGGGTCAGCTGTTTGTTCACCCACACCCACCCGCAATTGCTAATAACCCATCTGCAACCGTCCGAATATATGTGATAAAGTGAAAATCTGAAGCCCACACCCGATCCTAACCTGGAAATATAGAAAATGCATTGTATGCTACAGTCAGAGAAATATTTAGATGTTTCTGCTTATACTTTCAACCTTTTTGTAGGCTATTTGTAAATCAACTTGTCTATAATTAGATACATGCAGCGTCTCTTCTGTCATTACTTGTTGCACTATAAGACTATAAATATACCCTTGCTCATCCAGAATAATGTCATAAATCGATAGAATGCTTCAATCTAGTTGACATCAGTCAAGTTCTCTGTCATCTCTGCTTCTTTTGTTTAGGGGCAGAGGAAAAAAGTCAATAACAATAAAAAAAAAAATGAAACATTTCTAAAGGACATTAGTTTGACTGGTTCTAAGTAAATAGAAACCTGTGAAAATGACCAAACAAGTTTCTGATAAGATTTTAGTTTGGCTTGGATGCATATTTTATTTAAATACTGTCAGATTTTATGATGCTGATAAAGACAGCACCTCTACAGACCTTTTGCGCATTCACATTCTCTCAAGATGCTGAAAGAAAGAAATAGTATTTCTCCACTCCTGTTCCTGAGTCAAAATGTACATTTGGTGTAGAAAATTACTGCAAGAAATTATTCATTCATTCTGCAGGAGTCCATATTAAGGCTATGTGAGAGGAACTACAATTGGTGTCCAGATTTCATTTCTATTTAACCCATCTGAACAGTAGGCCTAGGCAACAGTTCCCTTGACATGTCAATTTGAAGAGTGTCTTGTGACTGTTGAATTTGTATGGTGCCTCACAATCATCACACACAACATAGCCAGCACTGCTATCATCCTCTTTTACCACTTCACCAAAATATTCCCAAACATGACTTTTCTGGCCCTCCCTTCTCTTTATTTTCAACTCTACATTTTGCAGCTTTTCTCTTATTGAATTAACTCTGACAATGTCCTTTTTGCCTCAGTGGATCGATGTTAACTTTTTCTGCCCGTTCCCAAAAGCATTTGGTGATTGGCGTGTAGGCTATTTGACACACGTACCGTTAGGCCCTAAAGTTGAGGCTTATGCACTAATGCCAGATGGCCTAATTTAATGAAAGAAAAACCTCAAAATAGCCTATAGATATAAATTGAACAAGAATGATACATTCATGGATTGTTTTCTCTCATTCAATTCTTTATTCATTCTCTTTATTCATTACCCTAAACCCGCCCGCCCTGCGGATCACTAGTGGTGTGCCTTTCTTTTTTTGTTCTCTATTGCCCCAATATTGTTCCTCAAGCAAGGGGAAGCTGATGACATCACATTTGACCTGTATTTATACTTGGGATATTGCTTTTCAACAGGATTTTTTTTTTTTTTAATCGCTCAAGGACTTTTTACCGTGGGTGACTCTGGGTATGTTTTGAACGTGTCCTCTATGTCAGTGAGATGTGTTTCACACATAATTGGCCATGATGAATGCGGGTCTGGGCTTCCGGTGCTGAATGGTACACCCGATGACCGCATCCGGTGTATTGACAGGGTGGACAAGATCTGAAAATGAATGTAGTCCTGCTTTTCTGTGTCATTTAGCAAAGCCTCTATGTTATACCGATCACACTATACAGTGCATTCAGAAAGCATTCAGACCCCTTGACTTTTTCCAAATTTTGTTACATTACAGTCTTATTCTAAAATTGATTAAATTGTTATTTTTTCCCTAAACAATCTTCACACAATATACCATAATGACAAAACAAAAACAGGTTGTTAGAAACCATTGCTCATTTATTAAAAATAAAAAAACAGAAACAGTATTTAGACCTTTTACTCAGTACTTTGTTGAAGCACCTTTGGCAGCGATTACAGCCTTGAGTCTTCTTGGGTATGGCACTACAAGCTTTGCACATCTGTATTTGGGGAGTTTCTCCCATTCTTCTCTGCAGTTCCTCTCAAGCTCTGTCAGGTTGGATGGGTGAAGCATGGTGGTGGCAGCATCATGCTGCACAGCTATTTTCAGGTATTTGATTGGGTTCAAGTCTGGGCTCTGGCTGGGCCACTCAAGGACATTCAGAGACTTGTCCCAAGGCCACTCCTGCGTGGTCTTGGCTGTGTGCTTAGGGTCGTTGTCCTGTTGGAAAGTGAACCTTCACCCCAGTCTGAGGTCCTGAGCACTCTGGAGCAGATTTTCATCAAGGATCTCTCGTTCATCATTCCCTCGATCCTGACTAGTCTCCCAGTCCCTGCCGCTGAAAAACATCCCCACAGCATGATGCTGCCACCACCATGCTTCACTGTAGGGATGGTGCCAGGTTTCTTCCAGACGTGACCCTAGGCACGTAGGTCAAAGAGTTCAATCTTGGTTTCATCAGACCAGATAATCTTGTTTCTTATGGTCTGAGAGTCCTTTAGGTGCCTTTTGGAAAACTCCAAGTGGGCTGTCATGTGACTTTTACTGAGGAGTGGCTTCCATCTTGTCACTCTACCATAAAGGCCTGATTGGTGGAGTGCTGCAGAGATTGTTGTCCTTCTGGAAGTGTCTCCCATTTCCACAGAGGACTCTGGTGCTGTCAGAGTTACCATCGGGTTCTTGGTCACCTCCCTGACCAAGACCCTTCTCCCCCGATTGCTCAGTTTGGACGGGCGACCAGCTCTAGGAAGAGTCTTGGTGGTTCCAAATGTCTTCCATTTAAGAATGCTGGAGGCCATTGTGTTTTTAGGGATCTTCAATGTTGCAGAAATGTTTTGGAACCCTTCCTCAGATCTGTGTCTCGACACATTCCTGTCTCAGAACTCTACGGACAATTCCTTCGAACTCATGGCTTGGTTTTTGCTCTGACATGCACTGTCAACTGTGGGACCTTCTATAGACAGGTGTGTGCCTTTCCAAATCATGTCCAATCAATAGAATTTCCACCTCCAATCAAGTTGTAGAAACATCTCAAGGATGGTCAATGGAAACAGGATGCACCTGAACTCAATTCCGAGTCTCATAACAAAGGGTCTCAATATTTAGGGTAATAAGGTATTTACGTTTTTTTATTTGTAATACGTTTGCAAAAAATTCTAAAAACATGTTTTTGCTTTGCCATTACGGGGTATTGTGTGAAGATTGATGAGGAAAGCCATTCATTTGATACATTTTAGAATAAGGCTGTAACATAACAAAATCTGGCAAAAGGGAAGGGGTCTGAATACTTTTGTTTCTTGATCAGTAGAACCATTGGACGTCTTTCAGTGATGTTTTTAATCAGCGGATGCATTGCTAAATATACTGAACAAAAATATAGACGCAACATGCAACAATTTCAAAGATTTTACTGAATTACATCTCTGTCCGGCTCCGACAGAGATGGCCGCCTCGCTTCACGTTCTCAGCAAACTATGCAGTATTATGTTTTTTTTATGTATTACTTCTTACATTGTTACCCCGGGAAATATTAAGTTTTATTACATACAACCGGGAGGAACTATTGGATATAAGAGCAACGTCAACTTACCAACATTACAACCAGGAATACGACTTTCCCGAAGCGGATCCTCTGTTTGGTCCACCAACCAGGACAATAGACTGGATCCCAGCCGGCGACTAAAAACAACGGCGGCGCCGGAGAAGGGGGAAACGCGGCGGTCTTCTGGTCAGGCTACGTAGACGGGCACATCGTGCACCTCTCCCGAGTATTTTACTTGCCAATGTCCAGTCTCTGGAAAACAAAGTGGATGAAATACGAGCAAGAGTTGCCTTCCAGAGAGACATCGGCGACTGCAACGTTCTTTGCTTCACGGAAACATGGCTCACTCAGGACACGTTATCTGAGTCGGTACAGCCACATGGTTTCTCCACGCATCGCGCCGACAGAAACAAACATCTATCTGGTAAGAAGAAGGGCGGGGGTGTGTGTCTTATGATTAACGAGACGTGGTGTGATCATAACAACATACAGGAACTTAAGTCCTTTTGTTCACCTGACATAGAATTCCTTACAATCAAATGCCGACCGCATTATCTACCAAGAGAATTCTCCTCGATTATAATCACAGCCGTGTACATCCCCCCTCAAGCTGACACATCGATGGCACTGAAAGAAATCCATTGGGCTCTACGTAAACTGGAAACCACATATCCTGAGGCTGCATTTATTGTGTCTGGGGATTTTAATAAGGCTAATTTGAAAACAAGGCTCCCTAAATTTTATCAGCATATCGAATGTGCCACCCAGGCTGGTAAAATCCTTGATCATTATTATTCTAACTTCCGTGACACATAAGTCAAAGTCACCATTACTAGTCAGTTGTACAACCAAATGCCTTCAACTGAAATGTGTCTTCCGCATTTAACCCAACCCCTCTGAATCAGAGAGGTGAGGGGGCTGCCTTTAATCGACATCCACGTCTTCGGCGCCCGGGGAACAGTGGGTTAACTGCCTTGTTCAGGGGCAGAACAACAGATTTTTACCTTGTCAGCTCAGGGATGCGAACTTGCAACCCTCCGGTTACAAGTCCAACGCTCTAACCACTAGGCTACCTGCCGCATACAAGGCTATTCTCCGCCCTCCTTTCGGCAAATCTGACCATAACTCCATTTTGTTGCTCCCAGCCTACAGACAGAAACTAAAACAGGAAACGCCCGTGCACAGGTCTGTTCAATGCTGGTCCAACCAATCTGATTCCACGCTGCAAGATTGCTTCGAGCACGTGGACTGGGATATGTTCCGGATAGCATTAGTCAACAACATTGATGTATACGCTGATTCGGTGAGCGAGTTTATTAGCAAGTGCATCGGTGATGTTGTACCCATAGCAACTATTAAAACCTTCCCCAACCAGAAACTGTGGATTGATGGCAGCATTCGCACAAAACTGAAAGCGTAAACCATTGCTTTTAACCCTAGGTCTTGACCCAGCCCTGTGCTACTGGGTCCTGGACTTCCTGATGGGCCGGCCCCAGGTGGTGAGGGTAGGAAACAACATCTCCACCCCGGTGATCCTCAACACTGGGGCCCCACAAGGGTGAGTTCTCAGCCCTCTCCTGTACTCCCTGTTTACCCATGACTGTGTGGCCAAGCACGCATCCAACTCAATCATCAAGTTTGCTGACGACACTACAGTGGTAGGCTTGATTACCAACAACAACGAGACAGCCTACAGGGAGGAGGTGAGGGCCCTGGGAGCGTGGTGTCAGGAAAATAACCTCTCACTCAACGTCAACAAAAGGAGATGATCGTGGACTTCAGGAAACAGGAGAGGGAGCACCCCCCCTATCCACATCGACGGGACAGTAGTGGAGAAGGTGGAAAGTTTTAAGTTCCTCGGCATACACATCACGGACAAACTGAAATGGCCCACCCACACAGACAGCGTGGTGAAGAAGGCGCAACAGCACCTCTTCAACCTCAGGAGGCTGAAGAAATTCGGCTTGTCACCAAAATCACTCACAAACTTCTACAGATGCACAATCGAGAGCATCCTGTCGGGCTGTATCACCGCCTGGTACGGCAACTGCTCCGCCCACAACCGTAAGGCTCTCCAGAGGGTAGTGAGGACTGCACAACGCATCACCGGGGGTAAACTATCTGCCCTCCAGGACACCTACACCACCCGATGTCACAGGAAGGCCAAAAAGATCATCAAGGACATCAACCACCCGAGCCACTGCCTGTTCACCCCTCTATCATCCAGAAGGCGAGGTCAGTACAGGTGCGTCAAAGCTGGGACCGAGAGACTGAAAAACAGCTTCTATCTCAAGGCCATCAGACTGTTAAACAAACCATCACTAACATTGAGTGGCTGCTGCCAACATACTGACTTAAATCTCCAGCCACTTTAAATAATAGGAATTGGATGTAACAAATGTATCACTAGACACTTTAAACAATTTTGTATATAATGTTTACATATCCGACATTATTCATATCAAATGTATACACTGTACTCTATACCATCTACTGAATCTTGCCTATGCCGTTCGGCCATAGACTCAAATCTCTAGCCACTTTAATAATTATAATTGGATGAAATAAATGTATCACTAGCCACTTTAAACGATGCCATTTATATAATGTTTACATATCCTACATTACTCATCTCATATGTATATACTGTACTCCATACCATCTACTGCATCTTGCCTACGCCAATCAGCCATCGCTCATCCATATATTTATATGTACATACTCGTATTCATTCCTTTACTCTTGTATGTATAAGGTAGTTGTTGTGAATTTGTTAGATTACTTGTTAGATACTACTGCATGGTCGGAACTAGAAGCACAAGCATTTCGCTACACTCGCATTAACATCTGCTAACCATGTGTATTACATTTTTTATTAGATTTATAAGGAAATCAGTAAATTGAAGTAAATTCATTAGGCCCTATTCTATGGCTTTCACATGAACTGGGAATACAGATATGCCTCTGTTGGTCACAGATACCTTAAAAAATGTAAGGGCGTGGATCAGAAAACCAGGCAGTATATTGTATGACTACCATTTGTCTTGTGCAGCACAACACTTCTCCATCGCATAGAGATGATCAGGCTGTTGATTGTGGCCTGTGGAATATCGTCCCACTCCGCTTCAGTGGCTGTGCGAAGTTGCTGGATATTGGTGAGTATGCAGGCTATGGAAGAACTGGGACATTTTCAGCTTCCAGGAATTGTGTACAGATCCTTGCGGCATGAGGCTGTATGCATTATCATGCTGAAACATGACGTGATGGAGGTGGATGAATGGATCTTGTCACGGTATCTCTGTGCATTCAAATTGCCATCGATAAAATTGAATTATGTTTGTTTTCCGTAGCTCATGTCTGCCCATACCATCACACCACCGCCACCAAGGAGCACTCTGTTCACAACGTTGACATCAGCAAACTGCTTGCCCACATGACACCACACACATGGTCTGTGGTTGCGAGGCCGGTTGGACGTAGTGCAAAATTAGAAAACAACAGAGGCGGCTTATGGTAGAGAAATGAATATTAAATTCTCTGGCAACAGCTCTGGTGGACAATCCTACAGTCAGCATGCCAATTGCATGCTCCCTCAAAACCTGAAAGATCTGTGGTGTGTGACAAAACGGCACATTTTCGAGTGGCCTTTTATTGTCCCCTGCACGAGGTGCACCTTTGTAATGATTATGCTGTTTAATCAGATACTTGATATGCCACACCTGTCAAGTGGATGGATTATCTTGGCAAAGGAGAAATGCTCACTTACAGAGATGTAAACACAGATGTACACACAATTTGAGAGAAATAAGCTTTTTGTAAATATGCAACATTACTGGGATCTTATATTTCAGCTCTTGAAACATGGGACCAGCACTGCATGTTGCGTTTATATTTTTGTGCAATGTACAGAACCAGTCAAAAGTTTGGATACACTTACTCATTCAAGGGTTTTTCTTTATTTTTACTATTTTCTACATTGTAGAATAGTAGTAAAGACATCACAACTATGAAATAACACATACGGAATCATGTAGTAACCAAAACAGTCTTAAACAAATATAAATGTATTTTACATTTGAGATACTTCAAAGTAGCCTTTGCCTTGATGACAGCTTTGCACACTTGGCATTCTCTCAACCAGCTTCATGAGGTAGTCACCTGGAATGCATTTCAATTAATAGGTATGCCTTGTTAAAAGTTAATTTGTGGAATTTCATTCCTTCTTAATGCCTTTTAGCCAATCGGATGTGTTGTGACAAGGTATGGATGGTATACAGAAGATAGCCCTACTTGGTAAAAGACTAAATCCATATGATGGCAAGAACAGCTCAAATAAGCTAAGAGAAACGACAGTCCATCATTACCTTAAGACATGAAGGTCAGTCAATGCGGAAGATTTCAATAACTTTTAAAGTTTCTTCAAGTGCAGTCGCAAAAACCATCAAGCGATATGATGAAATTGGCTCTTATGAGGACCGCCACAGGAAAGGAAAACCCAGAGTTTCCTCTGCTGCAGAGGATAAGTTCTTTAGAGTTAGCAGCCTCAGAAATTGCAGCCCAAATAAGTGCTTCACAGAGTTCAAGTAACAAACACATCTCAACATCAACTGTTCAGAGGAGACTGTGTCAATCAGGACTTCATGGTCAAATTACATCAGAGAAACCACTACTAAAGGGCAACAATAAGAAGAATAGACTTGCTTAGGCCAATGGACATTAGACTTGTGGAAATATGTCCTTTGGTCTGATGAGTCCAAATTTGAGATTTCTTTGAGAGACGCAGAGTAGGTGAACATGATGATCTCCCCGTGTGTGGTTCCCACCGTGAAGCATGGAGGAGGAGCTGTGATGGTGTGGGGGTGCTTTGTTGGTGACAATGTCTGTGATTTATTTAGAATTCAAGGCACACAGAACCAGCATGTCTACCACAGCATTCTGCAACAATTCGCCATCCAATCTGGTTTGCACTTAGTGGGACAATCATTTGTTTTTCAACAGGACAATTATCCAACACACCTCTCGGCTGTGTAAGGGCTATTTGACCAAGAAGGAGAATGATAGAGTGCTGCATCAGATGACCTGGCCTCCACAATCACCCGACCTCAAACTAATTGAGATGATTTGGGATGAGTTGGACCGCAGAGTGAAAGAAAGAAGCCAACAAGTGTTCAGCATATGTGGGAACTCTTTCAAGACTGTTGGAAAGCATTCTGAGAGAATGCCAAGAGTGTGCAAAGCTGTCATCAAGGCAAAGGGTGGCTACTTTGAAGAATTTCAAATATATTTTGATTTGTTTAGCACTTTAATAGTTTTGATGTCTTCACTATTATTCTACAATGTAGAAAATAGTCAAAATAAAGAAAAACCCTGGAATGAGTAGGTATCCAAACTTTTGACTGGTAATGTATATCAATCAATCAACATCTTTATTGTTCAAATTGGCACATTTGTTGTGCAGTCAGGGTTCAACAATAAAAACAATATTAAAAACAGTGACAATCATACAACAGATATGCACATAAGATAAACAATGAGCTCGGTTTCAGTCTTAAAATCATATTGGCCTAAAAGGTGACATGTGGAGCGATGATTCCTGCTCTGGCCTCGTCGTGCATTATCAATTCACAATGAATGCCGGAACCTTGTGTTACACTATGAGCAGACAAATAAACAGGGAGTTGAAACTTCCTGATTATACCAGTGAAATGTGCTTGTTCTAGGTTGGGTTGAGGAGATGTTTTATGTTCATGACAAAACATAATAATGACTATATACAGTGGCAGAGCTAAGATGAATCGTCCCTTTAACCTTAGCTCCATGATGCACGTTAGATGAGTCATCTGAATTCAATCACCTCTTACTGTATCTCCTCACTACTGTCAGATCAACAGGCAGAGGAGGAGGAAGAGGAGGAGGAGAGGATGAGAAATGAGAAGGAGAGGAGGAAGAGGAGAAGGAGAGGATGAGAAAGGAGTAGGAGAGGATGAGGAGAAGGAGGAGAGGTGAGAGAGGAGAGGAGGAAAAATTTGTAGGAGAGGAGATGGAGGAGAAAGGAGTAGGTGGAGAGAAGAAGGAAGAGAGGAGGAGGAGAGGAGAAGAGAAGGAGGAAGGAGAGGAGAAGAGAAGGAGGAAGGAGAGGAGAAGGAGGAGGAGAGGATTCATTCAGTCAGAACCTGGCTGAGACAGAGAGAGGAGATCTTCATGAATCTTTAATCAGGCTCCTCTATACTTAGGCCTTCTCAGCTTCTCCAATTTCGGACATTTAGATGAAATCTGCTCTTCATATTGTGAGGACGTGATAAGCCAAGGTCAGCACACTGACTAACCACAGACACATCAAAACCAGCTTCTTTTGGCCCCTCTATATGCCTCAGTTAGCTTAGTACTGTAAGTGCTGTATTTATCTCATTTGATTTAGCTCAACAGCAAACAGCATTATAGTTATGTTTTGAGTTCTGGAAGTGAAAAGAATAATGCTCCATTACAATACCTACAAAACCCAATTTTTTTATTGTCTGTCTTAATGGACTTACTATACACGGATTCAAATACTTGCCTATTATCTCTATGTGAATGGTGATAATGCATGGAATGCTATAGGAGTCTGTGTCGGCACGAGTTTAACAGCGGGGCATCATTTTTTCAATTTAGACCTTTGTCTCCCCACATAGAACCTTAATGGCCACGGTGAGGAGTCTATGTAATTATGATAAGTCATTTGCCTCTCAGTTTCACTTCTGATGCTGTACAAAGACACTGCGCTGCATGACAAACTCCTCCTGGTTCTAGGCTTTCATCACTCAAATCAATGGCCCATTTCATCGAAATACAATCCTTCCCCTGTCTCCGCAGCAGGACGATTAAGTTCCATTCAAATTCTGCTGACATGATTTTATCTCCTCTGCAGGGGGTTGTGGGTAAAGAAAATAACGGAATCAGACAGAAATGACAGGTGAAATGTTGGACAAAATAAATGTTCCTCAGCCTACTGTAAATCAAAATGCTGTTTTGTAAAAGACTTGTGAACATAAAATGTACCTGAAATGTTTTAAGTTCCAAAGATACAGTAGTTAAAATATCTGAGTGCTTGTCTTAGTTACTGCTGACAAAGCCTTTGAGATTATAAAAATATTTCCATGGGCTTTTTCAAAAGAATAACAATGATATATTGAAACCTCTACTGTACTGGAAATCAGCATATGTTTGCTTCATAATGCATGATGCATGGGCACAGAAGAGATTTGGTCCGGCCATCTGACACCTTAACAGTTTACATTTCAGAGCAGATACAATTTTAGAAATAGCTATTATTCCCAACTGCTAAGAAAAAATGACCCTCGTTAATAAAATTAGGGGCAAACACTTGTGGCAACTGTTTAAGAAAGTGGTTTGGCATTGCACCATATAGGGATTGGCATCACACCGTAGGAACTGGCATTGCCTACTATATTCACGCCTGAAACAGAAATCTTCACACTTTGTCTCGTACCTGAATTTTAATCACCCCTGAGCTATGTACAATATTCCTTTAATCAACATGCCAGGAATGCTTTCCAACAATGCCAAATGCTTAATCCTAATGAGCAGCTTGTGAATTTTAATCATCTACTCCACAATTTGAAAAGGAAGACATGTTAACATATTTTGAATGTTTAAGTCATATTTACCCCAAAGAGTATTACTGTACTGTAAAATACGTAGTCTGCACCTACTGAGCTCATTTACTTTATTTATTCTCATATTTTCTTATTGTTGTCGCATTATTGAGAGGGAACCCACAAGTAAACATTTTGTTGCAATGTGTATACCATATGTATCCTGTGCGAGAATGAACTTGAACTTAAGGTGTGGTGGGCATCTCTTCTCATGACTGCCTTGGACACAGCTGGAATGACGTAGAACAAAATTAATCTTGGACACAATAAATCTCAGAATTTAAATCTCCTGACATTCATAAACATCATTCATAAACATACGTTAAATTATAATTAAACTCACCATCTGGTATATCTTCAAAACCATCTCATGGAGCAACAACCTACTTGAATTACTACAATTAAACAAAAGACCCCCTACAGACTTTAAAAGTGCCAACACAATTATATTACCTTATTTTCAAATTTATTCATAACTTAAGCAAGAGACAGGATCCTCTTTCAAAAAATTAATTACAATCCATCGCCTGGGTGCTTAGGCTCGGTAAGGCTTTAATTCTTCAACTCATTGACAGCATCTGTCTGGTTTTAGTATATTTCATAACTGAGTGTACCCACTTAGATCCCTGATTTAGATATATTATAACATTGTTGGTAATGTTATGTAGCTCTTTCTATCTGGAATTATGGAGACTCTGAAAGATCAACAGTCCTCCGTGGATCAGTGCTTACTACTTTACTCTGACAGATCCCCTTCAGTTGAATCCGCTGATACCCCTAGACTGCCTCTGAAACTGCCCCATCCATCCATTCTTACCGTTGTAAAGTTCTCCGGACCGCACTCCCTCCCTCTGTATTTGCAGTCGAGCAGCATCTCGTCTATGTTGTGACTCGTCCGCTGCACAAACTCCAGCATGTTGAATGTCTTGCTGGGGAAGAATTTACTGTTGTCTGTGGGCTTCCCCAGTGCAGCCAGGAAGTCATCAAAGTCTCCCTGCTCCACGCCGAGCATCCCGGCCATCCAGAACAGGTCGTTCCTCGTCATCTGGGACTTACGGAAGCTGTTATAGTTACAGAGAGTAATGGCTGGGAAGGGCATGACAGGGCTGTCCATCTCGTCCAGGATGGTGACGTGGGGGTACTGGTAGTACAGCATCACCATTCCCGCCACCTGGTAGAGGAAGGAAGACAGGGAGCTGGTGAACGCGATGGCCCAGAGAAGACGCCGGATGGTCACCCCGCCGGGAAGGAAGATGTGGCTGAGGCCGTGGAGGGTGCAGTTGGCCCCGAACACTGTGATGTCGGAGGGCCCCCGGGGCTGCTCTTCTTCCTCTGTCGGGGAACCCATCCTCCTAAATCAAGTAGCGAATTTGATTTGATTTTTGATTTGAATGTAGGAATTCCTTCACAACCACAATGTCTGCTCTGCTGGCCTGGGAAAGCTCTAAAAGACAGTTCCATTCAACCACAACTTCTGCTACTGTACACAAACTCCTGGTGCTCCTGTGAAGCTCAGAGACACCGTTGGTGGCAGGGAGGTTGTTCAAAAGTAAAAGGGGTGAAGGCAATAGAACCAGGAAGGGTCCAGTTTCCCCAGCACCCAAGGGAGAACAAGGGGTGGGTTATCATCAGAAGCAGGAAGGAGAAATGGATTGCTGAATCAGCCAATCCTTTGCGAGATCTTAGAGGGCACATTGAAGAGCAGGAGATAGAGTTTCATTGGGATATGAGACATAGGGCTGGGTGGGGCGGAGGGTTCAATCAGAGACACAGACACCACAGCAATGACGCACATTGAATTGAATTATAGGAGATACGGGACTAGAAATTCACAGGCAGCACATATAAGAAACTGCTACAGTGGGGCAAAAAAGTATTTAGTCAGCCACCAATTGTGCAAGTTCTCTCACTTAAAAAGATGAGAGAGGCCTGTAATTTTCATCATAGGTACACTTCAACTATGACAGACAAAATGAGGAAAAAAAATCCAGAAAATCACATTGTAGGATTTTTAATGAATTTATTTGCAAATTATGGTGGAAAATAAGTATTTGGTCACATACAAACAAGCAAGATTTCTGGCTCTCACAGACCTGTAACTTCTTCTTTAAGAGGCTCCTCTGTCCTCCACTCGTTACCTGTATTAATGACACCTGTTTGAACTTGTTATCAGTATAAAAGACACCTGTCCACAACCTCAAACAGTCACACTCCAAACTTCACTATGGCCAAGACCAAAGAGCTGTCAAAGGACACCAGAAACAAAATTGTAGACCTGCACCAGGTTGGGAAGACTGAATCTGCAATAGGTAAGCAGCTTGGTTTGAAGAAATCAACTGTGGGAGCAATTATTAGGAAATGGAAGACATACAAGACCACTGATAATCTTCCTCGATCTGGGGCTCCACGCAAGATCTCACCCCGTGGGGTCAAAATGATCACAAGAACGGTGAGCAAAAATCCCAGAACCACACGGGGGGACCTAGTGAATGACCTGCAGAGAGCTGGGACCAAAGTAACAAAGCCTACCATCAGTAACACACTACGCCGCCAGGGACTCAAATCCTGCAGTGCCAGACGTGTCCCCCTGCTTAAGCCAGTACATGTTCAGGCCCGTCTGAAGTTTGCTAGAGAGCATTTGGATGATCCAGATGAGGATTGGGAGAATGTCATATGGTCAGATGAAACCAAAATATAACTTTTTGGTAAAAACTCAACTCGTCGTGTTTGGAGGACAAAGAATGCTGAGTTGCATCCAAAGAACACCATACCTACTGTGAAGCATGGATGAAGCATGGATTTTCCACCATAATTTGCAAATAAATAAATTAAAAATCCTACAATGTGATTTTCTGGATTTCTTTTTCTCATTTTGTCTGTCATAGTTGAAGTGTACCTATGATGAAAATTACAGGCCTCTCTCATCTTTTTAAGTTGGAGAACTTGCACAATTGGTGGCTGACTAAATACTTTTTTGCCCCACTGTATATGCCTAGAAGAAACGTAAAGAAACATCTTGGGATTTCATTGTTCTCTGCATGATGTGGCTACAAGGTCATGATCAGGATGGAGTTATAATGTTATTGAGTAGACAGACACTGGAATTCATATCTTCACAGGCAGCATAACGGTACTATGCTACAGAATACTGTACAGGAGAAGTTAGGTATCAATAAATATATGCATTTATATAAATGTATCATTAAAATATTGCTTCTTCAATGATTTTAACAAGTCATCTTACTGGCCTGACTCATCTAGCAAACCAGTTCCATCCAATGACTTTAAGGCTGTTCCACAATCGAATGAAAAAATAAGTCTGCATCGCCTGTATGCTTCCCCAAAACCAAAATGTCAACTAGAGGGAGCTGGACTCTTAACTTTTCTCAGCAGTTTACAGTGTGTCTTATTCTGCAGTCTCCCTACAACATACATAATGAATGAACCTCTTTCCCTGCTATAGACAAAGGTAAGGTATAATGGGGACTAGGCCAATGTGACGCAAGCCCTAAGTCTGGCTAAGGCCATTATCATAGGCATCTGTTCCCATTCAAAATTTGAATTGGTGCAGACATGCTAAGGCAGATTTTTAGGTTAAAGAAATGTCTAGGTTACTGAGAAGCTCTATCAAATTGTTTATGAGCTTTATGTTTTACCAAACATAACTATATATAGACATGTACAATCGTTATTATTATTGTTATGTTTATAATTGTAATTCAGTGTGATGTAGATCATAGGTGGGCAAGAGAATTTGGTCAAAGAGCTAGGTGAACCGTATCGAATATACTCTTGTATTTGAAGAGCTAATGTTTGAGTTGGTTTTACAGCTACTGTGGTGAAGTGAATTTCCTGTGGAGAATTTCAACAGTGGGAAAGGGCTTAGAATAATCTCTGTTCCCTCTGTCCCAACGCAGGGAACAGACAGGACTGTGCAGGAGGGTGGCTAAGCACACTATCTTTACAACAGTCAGAAAATAAATTCCATTCTACATTGGGCTGGCAGCACAGACCATAGAGTTTGTATGAAAAGTGGTTGTAACTGAATTAAGGTTTAGGTTATCAGGGTTCCTGTTGTGATTGGTTCCAATCACAACGCTGTTGTGAACCCATAAATTATAGTATATGATTTTGGGTGACATGTTTACATTGAGTTGCTCTAATACCTGTGTAATAACGCTGTAATTACTCTAGTAAAAACATAACAGTGAAGATGGCCTATAAAACAGTAAGTACAATGAACAAAAATATAAACGCAACATGTAAAGTGTTGGTCACACGTTTCATTGGTTGAAATAAAAGATCCCAGAAATGTTCAATATGCACAAAAGCTAATTTCTCTCAAATGTTGTGCACAAATCTGTTTACATCCCTTTTAGTGAGCATTTCCATCCACCTGACAGTTGTGGCATATCAAGAAGCTGATTAAACAGCATGATCATTACACAGGTGCACCTTATGCTGGGGACAATAAAAGGCCACTATAAAATGTGCAGTTCTGTCACACAGAACAATGCCACAGAAGTCTCAAGTTATGAGGGTTCGTGCAATTGGCATAATGCCTGCAGGAATGTCCACCAGAGCTGATGCCAGATAATGCAATATTAATTTCTCTACCAATGTTGTTTTAGAGAATTTGGAAGTACATCCAACCGGGCACACAACCGCAGACCATGTGCAACCACGCCAGCCTAGGACCTCCACATCCGGCTTCTTTTTTACCTGCGGGATCACCTGAGACCAGCCACCCGGACAGCTGATGAAACTGTGGGTTTGCACAACCAAATCATTTCTGCACAAACTGTCAGAAACCGTCTCAGGGAAGCTCATCTAAGTGTTCGTTGTCCTCACAAGGGTCTTGATCCGACTGCAGTTTGGCGTCGTAACCAACTTCAGTGGGCTCACCTTTGATGGCCACCTTTGATGGCCACTGGCACGCTGGAGAAGTGTGCCCTTCACGGATGAATCCTGGTTTCAACTGTACCGTGCAGATGGCAGACAGTGTGTATGACGTCATGTGGGAGAGCAGTTTGCTGATGTCAACATTGTGAACAGAGTGACACATGGTGGCGGTGGGGTTATGGTATGGGCAGGCAATGAACACAATTGCATTTTATCGATGGTAATTTGAATGTACAGAGTTACCGTGATGAGATCCTGAGGCCCATTGTCATGCCATTCATCTGCCGCCATCACCTCATGTTTCAGCATGATAATGAACGGCTCCATATCGCAAGGATCTGTACACAATTCCTGGATCCTGAAAATGTCCCAGTTCTTCCATGGCCTGCATACTCACCAGACATGTCACCTATTTAGCATTTTTTGGGATGCTCTGGATCGACATGTACTACAGTGTGTTCCAGATCCTGCAAATTTCCAGCAACTTCCCACAGCCACTGAAGAGGAGTGGGACAACAATGAACAGGCCACAATCAACAGCCTGATCAACTCTATGCGAAGGAGATGTGCCGCGCTGCATGAGGTCAATGGTGGTCACACCAGATACTGTCTGGTTTTCTGATCCACGCCCCTACATTTTTTTGAAAGACCAATAAATGCATATCTGTATTCCCAGTTATGTGACATCCATAGATTAGGGCCTAATTTATTTATTTCAATGGACTGTTTTTCTTATATGAACTGTAACTCAGCAAAATCGTTGAAATTGTTGCATGTTGTGTTTATATTTTTTGTTCAGTGTAGAATCCGTTCAAACAGCAAACACACCACATGCTTATTCCAAGTGGGGCAACACTACTGTGTCTCCAGAATATTATCTTTGCAATTATGAGAGCAAACGTCACCCATGGGAGGCCTAATCCTGAGTTTGTGGTGATGTGAAAGCACATTTCAGTAATTAACCTCTGCACCCTGAGCGGGGTACAAGTCCCTGGGACTCTGTGATCGATAGAGCACCAAGAGTTTTTCACACGCTGGAAGTCAGCTATAGGTGCATGGTTAATACCCTGCCTCCAAACATCATCAGATCAGAAGATTAGGACTTTTTTGCAGCAGGGCTGGACTCTTTATTTTCTTCCCTACAGTGGGGCGAGAGAAGCTGGAGCAGAGCTGCATTCACACGTGTGGAGATTACTGATCTCTTCTGAGACTAAGTGCCCCTTCTCATCATTCACTTTGTATCCCGGCCCGGCCATGCGATGGAAATCTCAGGCAGACCGGGTGTAGTGTATCTATATCTGGCTGAGCACATGCTATAAGCAAATTACAAGGCTGCCATTTTCATAATGCTGAAAGGGCATTTGAATAAGCAGCATTGAGGGAGATGTTCTTTCTCTATTCTTTACATGATAATTACATTCTCACCTGTTTTGTGGAAGACCCCATCATCATCATCTGGAGAAACACCTTAGAAACTGCCTTTCTATTATACACTCTAAAAAATGGTGCTGGAGCAGAAGGCAGACGTTTCACGTGCCCCCAACTGATTGTGTTTTTTTGTTTCGTTTATCTGCGTTGTCAGTTCTGCTCGCAAACATGCAATCTTTGGACAATAAAATGGACAAGTCATTGGGAAGATTTAACTACCAACGGGACATTAAAAACTGTGACATTTTATGCTTCATGGAGTCGTAGCTGAACGACGGCAACATCAACATACAGCTAGCTGGTTATACGATGTACCGGCAGGATAGAACAGAACGTCTGGTAAGACAAGGTGCGGCGGTCTGTATTTTTGTAAACAACAGCTGGTGAACAATATCTAAGGAAGTCTCGAGCCATTGCCCGCCTGAGGTAGAGTTTCTCATGATAAGCTGCAGACGACATTACCTACCAGCTGGTGGTCTATATTCTTTCTTCTATATTCTTTGTAGATGTTTACATACCACCACTGTCAGAGGCTGGCACCAAGATAGCTGTCACGATCTTCATTAGTGATGGACCAAGACGCAGCGATGCTTCCAGTATACATATTTATTAAATCACGTAACTGGGGAAAATAACAAATAAACGAACGAAGATCATAACATAGGACATAAACTAAACTAAACTAAACTAAACTAAACTAAACTAAACTAAACTAAACTAAACTAAACTAAACTAAACTAAACTAAACTAAACTAAACTAAACTAAACTAAACTAAACTAAACTAAACTAAACTAAACTAAACTAAACTAAACTAAACTAAACTAAACTAAACTAAACTAAACTAAACTAAACTAAACTAAACTAAACTAAACTAAACTAAACACTTACGCTATGAACAAACAATAACCCACAAAACCCTAGTGAAAACTACAAACATATATATGGTTCCCAATTAGAGGTAACGACACTCAGCTGCCTCTAATTGGGAACCATTAACCCAACATAGAAATAAACAACCTAGAACAGAAAAAACCCTACACCAAAACTAAACTAAACACGCCAGCCTGTCAACTCAGGCCTGGACGTGACAATAGCATTGAATGAGCTGTATTCTGCCATAAGCAAACAAGAAAACGCTCACCCAGAGGTGGCGTTCCTAGTAGCCGGGGACTTGAATGCAGGGAAGCTTAAATCTGTTTTACCTATTTTCTATCAACATGTTAAATGTGCAACCAGAGGGAAAATAACTCTGGACCATCTATACTCCACACACAAAGATGCATACAAAGCTCTCCCTCACCCTCCATTTGGCAAATATGACAATAATTCTATCCTCCTGATTCCTGCTTACAAGCAAAAATTAAAGCAGGAAGCACCAGTGACTAGATCAATAAAAAAAGTGGTCAGATGAAGAAGATGCTACGCTACAGGACTGTTTTGCTAGCACAGAATGGAATATGTTCTGGGATTCCTCCAATGGCACTGAGGAGTACACCACATCTGTCATTGACTTTATCAATAAGTGCATCGATGACGTCGTCCCCACAGTGACCGTACGTACATACCCCAACCAGGAACCATGGATTAGAGGCAGCAACTGCACTGAGCTAAAGGCTAGAGCTGTCGCTTTCAAGGAGAGGAAATCCTGCTAAGCACTCCGATGAACCATCAAACAGGCAAAGCGTCAAAACAGGACTAAGATTGAGTCGTACTACACTGGCTCTAAGCTCGTCGGATGTGGCAGGGCCTGTAAACCATTACAGACTACAAAGGGCAGCACAGCAGTAACACGAGCCTACTGGACGAGCTAAACTACTTCTATGCTCGCTTTGAGGCAAATAACACTGAAACATTGTTATAGAAATTTTGTTCTCAATGTTCACAAACTGAACATCAATTAAACAAAATCTGTCTGTTACCCAGTAGTTGTAAGATACTGGTTGAAATAAGACAAACAGAAGCCCAGAATACAATGGTCAATTGTAAATGGTTTAATTCAGGAGAGCTCTCCGCTCTAAAAGGTGTACACAGTCTTTTATATGGTACAATGTTGAAACACAAAGATGCAAAATTCCCACCTCTCCCCCCACCCTCTCCAAGAACATAGTCTCTTCCCACAGCCTTATCACAATCTTTGAAGTAAGTCAAACTTGGGAGGTGTTGGGAGGTTCTTCTCAAGGACGGGCCTCTCGCATGTGTCTGGTAGAATCAAAGAATTCTTTGTTCTCACAAATGAAGTCATACTTCTGCACACCAAGTTGATATCTAGGCACACACACACATTAATTGGACTACCATTTGTCTTGTAACCCTATATAAAATTGCATACATTTTCAGAATGGAATATTCTTAGTATTAAGTACAAACATTTAGTCATCAAAACATAAAATCTATAACAAACATGCATGAGAGCACCAGCTGTACTGGAAGACTGTGTGATCATGCTCTCCACAGCCGATGTGAGTAAGACCTTTAGACAGGTCGACATTCACAAGGCCACAGGGCCAGACGGATTACCATGACGTGTACTGCGAGCATGCGCTGACCAACTAGTGTCTTCACTGACATTTTCAACCTCTCCCTGTTCAAGTCTGTAATATCAACATGTTTTAAGCAGACCACCATAGTGCCTGTGCCCAAGAACACTAAGGTAACCTGCATAAATGACTACCGACCTGTAGCACTCACGTCTGTAGCCATGAAGTGCTTTGAAAGGCTGGTCATGCATGGCTCACATCAACACCATCATCCCAGAAACCCTAGACCCACTCCAATTTGCATACCGCCCCAACAGATCCACAGATGATGCAATCTCTATTGCACTTCACACTGCCCTTTCCCACCTGGACAGAAGGAACACCTATGTGAGAATGCTATTCATTGACTACAGCTCAGCGTAGTCACTCAAATCTCATCAATAAGCTAAGGACCCTGGGACTAAACACCTCCCTCTGCAACTGGATCCTGGACTTCCTGAAGGGCCGCCCCCAGGTGGTAAGGTTAGGTAACAACACATCCGCCACGCTGATCCTCAACACAGGGGCCCCTCAGGGGTGCTTGCTCAGCACCCTCCTGTACTCCCTGTTCACTCATGACTGGACAGCCAGGCATGACTCCAACACCATCGTTACATTTGCCGATGACACAACAGTGGTAGGCCTGATCACCGACAACAACGAGACAGCCTATAGGGAGGAGGTCAGAGACCTGGCCGTGTGGTGCCAGGACAACAACCTCTCCCTCAATGTGATCAAGACAAAGGAGATGATTGTGGACTACAGGAAAAAGAGGAACGAGCATGCCCCCATTCTCATCGACGGGGCTGCAGTGGAGCAGGTTGAGAGCTTCCACATCACCAACAAACTAACATGGTCCAAGCACACCATGACAGTTGTGAAGCTGGCACGACAAAACCTATTCCCCCTCAGGAGACAAAAAAGATTTGGCATGGGTCCTCAGATCCTCAAAAGGTTCTACAGCTGCACCATCGAGAGCACCCTGACTGGTTGCATCACTGCCTGGTTGCATCACTGCCTCCGACCGCAAGGCACTACAGAAGGTAGTGCGAACGGCCCTGTACATCACTGGGGCCAAGCTTCCTGCCATCCAGGACCTCTATACCAGGCGGTGTCAGAGGAAGGCCCTGAAAATTGTCAAAGACTCCAGCCACCCTAGTCATAGACTGTTCTCTCTGCTACCACACAGCAAGCGGTACCGGAGCGCCAAGTCTAGGTCCAAGAGGCTTCTAAACATTCCTGAACATCTAGTCAAATGGCTACCCAGACTTTTCACATTGCCCCCCTCCCTCTCCACACCGCTGCCACTCTCTGTTGTCATCTATGCATAGTCACTTTAATTAACTCTACCTACATGTACATACTACCTCAACTAACCAGTGCCCCCACACATTGACTCTGTACCGGCACCCCCCTGTGTATATTGTTATTTTTTACTGCTCTTCTTGTTACTTGTTACTTTTATCTCTTATTCTTATCCGTATTTTTTGAAACTGCACTGTCGGTTAGGGGCTCGTAAGTAAGCATTTCACTGTAAGGTCTACACCTGTTGTGTATGGAGCATGTGACTAATAAAAATTGATTTGATTTGATCTATCTAGAACCTAAAAGGTTTCTCCAGCTGTCCCCATAGGAGAACCATTAAAAAACCCTTTTCGGTTCCAGGTAGAACCCTTTTGGGTTCCATGTAGAGCCGTTTATACAGGGGGTTCTACATGGAACACAAAAGGGTTCTGCCTGGAACCATAAAGGGTTCTACCTTGAACCCCAAAATAATTTCCTATGGGTACACCTGAATAACCCTTTTTTCTAAATAAAAACCTTGAGTATGCATTCTTACAAAACGTATAATCCTAACTTCATGAACTACTCACCTACAGTATAAAAACCCTGTTCTAAGATGTGCTGCTAAAGTCGAAGCAGGGTAAATTAGCTCAGTTAAAAAGTGCTGAAAAAAATGATAATACAGTTTTCACACCCTTGAATCTTATTGAGAAAATGATGAACAAATATGCAAAACAACAAATTCGAAGAAGAGCCTATAAGGCAAGATGTAAATAAAGACAGAGCTCAGCGAGTGTTGGACCCTCACCACTGGATACCTATACGTCAGCAAGCATCTGCTGTTATCTCATTCTCTCATGCTCAGATGACACCTCTACAGAATAAGTTGATGTATTTTCCTTATCTTTTAAAGGTAGCTGGGTTCAAACCACTTCCTGTCAGAACTCTAAATGGCAATTATTTGTGATCACACCATATTGCAGGACCTTTGGGATTTCATTGTAGGAGGATGGAAGATACAGTGCCTTCAGAAAGTATTCACACCCCTTTACTTTTTCCACATTTTATTGTGTTACAAACTGGGATTAAAATGTATTTAATTGTAATTTTTTTGTCAACGATCTACACAAAATACTTTGCAATGTCAAAGTGGAAGAAAAATGTATTACATAGAGTAAGTATTCAACCCCCTGAGTCAATACATGTTAGAATCACCTTTGGCAGCGATTACAGCTGTGAGTCTTTCTGGGTAAGTCTCTAAGAGTTTTCCACACCTGGATTGTGCAATGTTTGCCCATTATTGTTTTCAAAATTCTTCAAGCTCTGTCAAATTGGTTCTTGATCATTGCCATAGATTTTCAAGCAGATTTAAACTGTAACTCGGCCACTCAGGAACATTCAATGTCTTCTTGGTAAGCAACTCCAGTGTAGATTTGGCCTTGTGTTATAGGTTATTGTCCTGCTGGAAGGTGAATTCATCTCCCAGTGTCTTGTAGAATACCACAATACCACATCATGTCAAAATATAATTTGTAAAAATTATATTTTGATGTGATGTGGTATTGTGTGTAGGCCAGTGACAAAATCTCAGTGTATTGTATTTTAAATTCAGGCTGTAACACAACAAAATGTGGAAAAACTCAATGGGTGTGAATACTTTCTGAAGGCACTGTAGCTAGTAGTATCTCTTGAGGTTTGATGGGAAAATAAATGGTGAACACAAATTGACTCATTATACTAATACAGTATGTCCATAGAAGAGACTGAGCTAAGTGCGTGTGTGTGTTTATCTTTATATAGATTTGCTTTACTAGGAGCTACAGTTTCTTGATTCCACCATCCCTCTGTGTTAGTACGTTATAGTAATAAGAGCATTCCTTGCCCAGAATGATGTAATGCTGTAAATCTGCATTGGAAGTCATTCATCAGAGGGCCACAGGAGACTTCATAAAGCTGCTAAAGTACTCAAACAGAAAACAAAGGCAAGCAAAGGCTTCAATGTAGTTACTTCAAAGGTCCCTCTCCAAAATAAATTCCTCCCAGTCGGAGAAACCAATTAGCTAGTACACAGACAGCAAGCGTAATATGAAAATAAAAGGTGGCTTTTCATCCCCACTTAATTAAGGGGATGATACAGTATTTTATTCTGACAAAATTAGAATTGGAACAAGTGCTCATAAACCTTGACTCTTTCCTTTCACTTTACATCACCCTCCCAATCAACGGTATTGAAAACAATGTTTTTATACTGACTGTCCGGGGGACTCTTTTCCAATTACATAGTAAATTGGCTTGGTATAACTGTCATCAGGCTACTGTTACAGACTTCAGTTAACTAATTAGGCCCACTTCATCCTGAAATGGGCATGTTCAAATGCATGAGCCATTCAATTAAAGAGCCCCAGTAAACATTCTCTCAGCTACAATCTGTGACATCCACTCATGGGAACACTGATAGACCTTGCTTCTCTTATTCCCCCTTCCAAAAGCCACTCTATTTAGCTAACTACATTACTTACTGTGGTTCCGGTTGCTCAGTGGTTTAGAGTGTTGGTATCATCAGGATTGTGGGCTTATCTACAGTATATCTAGCAAAACCAACTACAGTACTTTGAAACCATGTAAATATACACAGAACAAAAATATAAATGCAACATGCCACAATTTCAAAGATTTTACTGAGTTACTGTTAGTGTAAGGAAATCAGTCAATTGAAATAAATGAATTAGGCCCTAATCTATGGATTTCACATGACTGGGAATACAGATATGCATCTGTTGGTCACAGACACCTTTTAAAAAAGGTAGGGGTGTGGATTAAAAAAACAGTGTAACCAAGATTTGCCTCATGCAGCGCGACACATCTCCTTCGCATAGAGGTTATCAGACTGTTTATTGTGGCCTGTGGAATGTTGTCCCACTCCTCTTCAATGGCTGTGGGAAGTTTCTGGATATGGGCTGGGAACTGGAACACACTGTCGTACACGTCGATCCCAACAGGTTCAATGGGTGACATGTCTGGTGAATATGCGAAATGGGACAGTTTCAGATTCCAGGAATTGTGTACAGATCCTTGCGACATGAGGCTGCGTATTATCAGGCTGAAACATGAGGTGATGGCGGTGGATGAATGGCACGACAATAGGCCTTAGGATCTTGTCACGGTATCTCTGTGCATTCACATTGCCTACCATAAAATGCAATTGTGTTCGTTGTCCATAGCTTTTGCCTACCTATACCATAACCCCACCGCCATCATGGGGCACTCTGTTCACAACGTTGACATCAGCAAACTGCTCACCCATGACCCCATATACCTTGTTTGCCATCTGCCCTTACAGTTGAAACCGGGATTAATCCGTGAAGAGCACACTCCTCCAGCTTGCCAATAGCCATCGAAGGTGAGCATTTGCCCATTGAAGTTGATTATGACGCCGAACTGCAGTCAGGTGAAGACCCTGGTGAGGATGACGAGCATGCAGATGAGCTTCCCTGAGACGGTTTCTGACAGTTTGTGGAATTATTAGGTTGTGCAAACTCACAGTTTCATAAGCTATCCGGGTCGCTGGTCTCAGACAATCACGTGAAAAAAACGGATGTGGAGATCCTGGGCTGGACTGGTTACACGTGGTCTGTGGGCGTACCGCCAAATTCTCAAAAATTCTCTTATGGTAAATAAATGAACATTAAATTATCTGGAAACAGCAAAGGGGGGACATTCCTGCAGTCAGACATTCCTGTGGCATTGTGTTGTGTGACAAAACTGCACATTTTAGAGTGGCCATTTATTGTTCCCCACCACAAGGTGCACCTGTGTTATGATCATAATGTTTAGTCAGCTTCTTGATATACCACACCTGTCAGGTGGATGGATTATCTTGGCAAAGGAGAAATGCATGGATGTAAACAAATTTGTGCACTAAATTTGAGATAAATAAGCTTTTTTGGGATCTTTTATTTGAGCTCATGAAACATGGGACCTTCACTTGTTGTGTTTATATTAGTACAATAGTAAAACCATAATCTGAAAATGTTGTTCTCTGTTGTGGATTGTAAGAGTTCACTTTTTCTTTTTTCTTTTCAATGACTTCTCCCACACCCACAAAGTGTCTTACAGTGAAGGAAATCTACAGTAATATTATTTTGGAGGAGGTACTATCAGATGTTTCCCTTCTTGTTGCCCCACAACTTTTCTCTCGTCACAGTCCAGGTGCAGTAACGTCACTGAGGACAGTTGCGAACACACAGGCAACTCATTACTTCGGACGTAGTCACACTGTTCAGGAAAACATTTTTGGCGTTGCTTGGTTGGCCTTAGTTCACACCGGTCTTCGTTGTATTGGGTGCATGTGGGCTGATCAGCTGTGTTGTGCTGGACCCCTCAGAAGACAGACAGTGCAGAGAGAGGCATCAACTCGTTCTCCTTCCAAGAGCTGCCTCCTTAACAAGCTCTCTAGTGAGCCTAACAGATATCCTACTTCTTCACTGAACATCGACCAAGTACATACTGACAGTATCTCAATCCAATTCTGTCTTCCACACAAGACCGCACACACACTGACACACACAAACACACACACACGCTCCTTCTCTACTCCCCAGTAAATAGCCTAACATTCTCAACAGCCACTCAAACACATTCAAACACATTACAGTGTAGTGTATTTAGCATGATATGTACAACTCATATGTCCTGGGGCTAAGTTGCTAAATCTTTACCATTCTTTATACACACGTACATTAATAGGATTTACATGAGCATTAGCAGGGTTACTAGCTTGACATTTGTACCCACTGAATAAGCCTGTCGAGTTAATCCATGGATGATGGGAAGAGAGAGGATGGATGTCGTTCACTACATCTCTCTGTAGCAGAATCAAAAAGCTATTATTTTGTGGCCAAACCTGAATTAATAGAGTCTGGCAGCAGGTGGCAATGTTTATTTAGTGAGGGGACGCAGACAGTGGAACTGTCCTTGCTTTGTTTCTGGCTTGATGGACAGACATTGAGACATTCCTGCAAGAGTCGTGCTATGACTAATTGATATAAAAATGTATATAAAAACAGAACATTTAGCATATTTTGTCAGATCAACGTTATCGACATTGGAAACACTGCAGCTGTAGAAGGCTATTCAAGTCAAGATGACAGTGACATTTCCCACACCCACAAGGTGTCCTATAAGTAGTCCATTTTAAATTGTATGCTTATTGATTCGACAGCGGCCGGCCTTTCCATCTTCCATCTAGGCTGGTCTGAATCTCAAGAGTTGCCTTATTTAAGCAATAAGGGGTGTGGTATATGGCCAATATACCACGACTAATGCACACAATGCAGTTCCTGGATACAGCTCTTAGCCATGGTATATAGGCCATATACCACAAACCCCTGAGGTGCCTTATTATTATTGTTGGTTACCAACTGGTTACCAATGTAATTAGAGCAGTATAAAGAAATGTTTTGTCATACCCGTGGTATACCACGGATGTTAGCCAATCAGCATTCAGTGCTCGAACCACCCAGTTTATAATAAGCTTTAAACACTTCACAGGCGGTCTTATCCTTGATTTAGGCGAAGTAGAGGAGAATTGCGTTTATAAAAAGATGGTGTTTTTTCATTCCTAATGGAAATGCACACACCTAAAACATTACACAGGCAATAGATGACAAATACATGGGCTGGGTGGACATGATGCCAGCCCCGACTTTACTCACTAATAAACCGTGGCTCTAGGACAAATACCAAAGTATTCCATCATAGTGCAACTATTGAGCCACAAATCATTCTGTTAGCATTCATAAACAAGCTATCTATCCTCCCAACACAGGATATGCCCATGTCAGAACAAACAAGTGTGTAGATGCTCTATTTTCCCCCAGTCTAACTCGTAATGCCTTTTCCCTGTATGCTAGTATTAAGACAAAGGGTCCAATTTTGAGGTGTAGATGCATAAAAGATGCATTGCATTAGAAGTTCACCTTCGCCATGCATACCCCACCTGCTCTCAAGCCTCCATGACCAATACCAGAAAGGCTGGAAAACAAGCCTGTCCAGCATTGATAAATGCTATCAGGGAAAAACTGTGAATGTGCCTGTCTGTCTTACAGAAAAGCCATTTACTGCCTCCACATAAACACTGCAGGCAATTTGAGGGGCTATCATAATCTTCTCTTATGTCCATGTCACTGTCAAGGAGAGAGAATAGAATTTAATATCAATATCTTGGTCGCTCCCTAGTGTGTGTGCATATATAAGTAGAGCCTTTCATCATATACACACTGTAAATGTCAAAGATGACATACATTTTCAACCATGCCTGTTGAAGTTCATGATCAATTGGTCTTTTGATCTCTTTGTCTTTACACCGATCATGTGTGAGGCTGCAGCTGTTGGTTGTCAGATAGAGAATACGCAGGATACTAGCCCTGTTTTAAAGGCCCAATCTGTGATATTCACAACGTTTTTCCAAACAAGGAGTTTACCTTTAATAAAGATGGACCACTGATGGGCCAGGCGCTGATGGATGGGAGATTGGATGGATTTGGTTTCAGGGCTGAAGCTTTTTAATTTGTGCGAGATCATTAACGGAGAACGCTCTCTTGCATGTGGCTCTGGAGAAGAGAGAGAGATCAAAGTGACGCAACAGAAGTAAAGCCCCTGATCTACCTAGCAGCTATTCATTCCTTGGTTTCAGAACGTTAAACAATTCCAACACACAATATAACAACATTCTATATATTCATATAATATATTCTATGCACATACACAGTTTTTATTTATTATGCTGTACAAATGTGACTGTATACATTGCAGAGGAAGAATACCAACCAACCAACTAGATTTTCTAAGAAGTCCAAGCTGATTTATCCGGTATTTGTCATTGGCTCCCACTCCTACTCTTGCAGCAAGGTGTGTGGGCTTTAAGTGTTGAACCGGGGTCTTCTTTAGTGCTGCAGTCACTATGTCAAGTAGATGCATATACATAAACAGTGGTACACATCTGAGCTGGATTTGCCTGGCGGGGTAAAAATAGATGTGTGGTGCTGTAACCTCCAGTCTCTTTCCTTCCTGTTGCACTCTTTAAATGGTGCGTCATTCAGGGTTGCTCAACACCTAAGGAAATGTGTTAGCATGACTAAATTGAGTTTACCTTACTCTGCATAACTTATCATGGGCATTTCTGAGTCACCCTATCGTCCCCAGTAGGGCAATCATTGGCATAATGGATTTGATTCACACAGCAGCATTTTTTTCATGAATTTGAAGCGCTTTAGTGTAGGCTACATTGTATGAGGGTATCTCACCTCATCCACTATCAATGTGTAGCACCCACCCAAATTATCATAATAACACCTATGGGTATTGTGTGCTGAAGCGCTCTAACTAAAACACACCACCTACTCACATAGAAGTAAGCCATAGCCTGCGGATTAGGATTCAATAGAACTGCCTGCCAGTGGAGACAGGGTGGTTGTTGATTCATTGACAACGTATTCAAATGAATGATAGCTTCCAATCTGAAGTCCTTTTGACAGTTTTAATGATATGAAGGAAACTCCCATACTGGTGATCTTAATGCAGTGTTTCAGTGATAAAATAGGTGTTGGATTTCATCTAAATGGGGACAGACGTCCCATATTCCTATGGGAAACTGATTCTAGCACAATGCTCTTCCCTGGCTAAAGACGGAATCTAGTAGTGGGAAACAGCACCACTGTTCACCTCACGGATGTTGTTATTGTTTTTGTTTTGTTGACAACCAGAGGTGGGGAGCACTGCGCATTCAAGGTATCGCGCGTACAATTATGTTACAGCTTTAAGGAAGTGGTTAAATGAACAGTTTCTGTTTGCTATGTCTGCTAGAAGTGAATACCCCATGAGTCAGTGGGTGTTTCCCTTCCCCTAACCCCAGCCCACCAAATGGATGCCTCTTGATTTCCCCCAAATCAATACAATACAACCAAGTATTGAAAACGTCTCAATTGTGATTGCTCTTGGAGATCAATGTTATCATAGCCAGGCTTTTTTAACTAACTAGGTAGGCTACATGAGAATTAACTACAAAGGTGTTGCATTTAGGTTTGTTACCCTACATTATCCTTTGTTACATTAAAATGTGATAAGAAAGATTAATCTAGCCTCTTCTATTGGCAAGTAGCTAGAAGACCGTTATCGACAATTGTCTTTGAGTGGGTAATCTTCGGAAGTACTCTAATGCCTTCTCCAAACGCAACTGGTTAGAATGAAAAAATGCTGACAAAGCAGTAATGGATGAGTCTGGTACATAAGGTTAGTTTGTTGTTTTGTGGAAGCTTATATCTATGCCATGGTTCCAATGGAATTTCTCTGCTGCGGAGAGGGAGACGGGGAGAGCAGTTCTGCTGCGTCAGTCATATTAGATGTAAATGGAAAGTATGGTGGTGAATAATGTAGGTATTGAGGAGAAGGTATGTGTGAGAGAGTGGTAACTGATGTTGGATGCCGCAATGAATGGAGCGGCAAATCAGTCAGGTATTCTGCTTAGTCGTCATTCACGTTATTATTACCATAATTCAAATGTCTAATAGTTTGTTAAGCTACAGGTTACTACATGTGATAAGAAGACTCTAATCTCCAACATGGGAACGGAGAATAACAAGACAATAAACAGTAAATAGCTCATCCCTAACTTCAGTTCCTTTTCTTATTTTTTTATTTCACTTTTCGAAACTATTCGGTAATTATTCAGTCTATAACCTACTAATCCTCACAATAAAAGCTCAATTAGTTTTACACAGAGAACACCATATTCCCCAACACTTCCCTGCTGCTAATCCTTCCAAAACTTTGCTATTATGCAGAATTTATGATTCATTAAATTGACACTCATCTCAACTAAACAATGTGCATTCATCTTTGCTAACATTGTTTTCATAAACAACCTCTTTCATTTCCACCTTCTCCTATCTGTGATAACTTATCAAGGTGAAACTACCCGGGTTAGCGCCCGTTTAATATGCATCTGATGGCAGTCTCACAGCAGCCAATCTTAATTCCCATGTTACAGTATATTTTGGTGTCTGTTCGTGTGTACGTAGCACTGCAGTGACACTGTAGTATCTGAAAACGATCTGAGCAACAATGAAGCTCATTACATTGAGGTAATAAATAAATGAGGGCCCTCCAAACGCTATTTGAATGGGTGTAGTCAAACATAATGTTCCAGAGATGTTCCGACAAGGTCACAGCAAAACATGACATTGTTTTCAGTTCCTGGAGCTCTGAGAATGTTTTCCTCAAGTGTTTTGGGATAGGATATTACGTGAACTGCACGTAGTTCAATTAGTATTTAAACTACATTTTGCTGTAGCTTGGTGGTAGTTCAAATCTAGGTGGTGTTTTCACTAGTTAATAACCTTTTCCCCATGTAGTGGTGTAGCTAACTACTGAAAGTACTCACAATAAAGTATGAGTAAAGTAGACAAGAATGTGCTTTCTTTTTCGACAGCAGACCTGCCTAATTCTCATTTGAAACATAGTTTGTGTTTAAACTGATGGATTTTGATGGGGATTTTTTTTATTATGTTACGTAGATTGATGCATAGGTGCGTCAATAGACTCTTAAGAATTTTTTACAGAATGTGTAATTTAGCCTATTAAGCCAGAGATATCTGCATGGGCTGCGTCTCAATCTGCCACATCCGCCTATATCGGCGTTCCGCATCTGCGGTGGAAAGTGGCTGAGCTACTGCGGTGTTTGTCAGACCATGAGACATCCCAAAAATCAGTCATCTCACAAACACAATGGTGTTCTCCGTTTTGCGCTACGGCCCTCACAAGTCCCACGAGACTCATCTGACGTAACGCTGATGTGTCACCTTCTGTCTGTAGTGTTCGAACATTTGGGCTACAAACTAATATTATCCCACTGTGGAAAGGGGAGAATCTCTCAAACACGATGGTGTTCTCCATTTTTCTCTATGACCCCAACAATGGTCCAGTGGTGTAAAGTGCTTAAGTAAAACTGCTTTAAAGTACTACTTAAGTAGTTTTTGGGGTTATCTGTACTTTACTATTACAATTTTTTGACAACTTTTGCTTTTACTTCACTACATACCTAAAGAAAATTATGTACTTTTTACTCCATTCATTTTTCCTGACACCCAAAAGTAGTCATTACATTTTGAATGCTTAGCAGGACTGGAAAATGGTCCAATTCACACACTTTTTAAGAGAACATCCCTGGTCATTTCTACTGCTTGTGATCTGGTGGACTCACTGATTCAGTACTTAAGTATATTTTTGCAATTACATTTACTTTTGATACTTAAGTATATTTAAAACCAAATACTTATAGACTTTAACTCAAGTAGTATTTTACTGGGTTACTTTCACTTTTACTTCAGTCATTTTCTATTAATCTTTACTTTTACTCAAGTATGACAATTGGGTACTTTTTCCACCACTGCAATTGTCACGCGACCCGTCTGAAGGTAACCCATACAAATTAATGGAAGTGTGGAGGTAGTTTTGTGCCAACTAAAATAAAGGGTTAAATATGTGTAAAAAAAAATGAAAATATTTCCTGAGCTGTCCTACATCTCCTAAATATAAGACAGACTTCAAAATTGTATTCCTTATGATTTATTTATATTTTTTGCCATTTATGGATGTGTAATTCAATACATTCCGATGGGCTAAAGGGGTCCTACAATTCAAAATAAAATAGCTAAATGATCCATGGTATGACTATGTTAAAACAATTCCATATGTTAAGTCCAACAAACAAACAACAACCAGTCTACTTGATCGCAATGCCGTTAGGGGTACGCCAATCATTTTTTCCTTCACATTTTCAAACAGTCCATTTATATTTTCCAACAGGGCTAAACATTTGGGTGAGGTTTTTTTCTGGCCTGAGTAGCCTCGTTTCACTGCCAAAAATAAAATGAAACCATCTACTGTTCAGCGAAATAACAACACAATGTCATCTACAGGTAGCCTAGTCAAATAATTAACATCCAATCACATTAACCGTTAGTGGAATTCCACTAGTACTGGACAGCTTTGTGATTTCAAATGGACTTTGGTGGTCAAGATGTGTTGGTATCTGTACTGATGGCGCAAAAGCTCTGAATCTAGGATTTCAGGGACTCTCCGGAACTATATTCAATGTGCGGGACAAAATTGAGGCTATGATTAAGAAATTTGAGCTCTTTTCTGTCTGCATTAACAAGGACAACACACAGGTCTTTCCATCATTGTATGATTTTTTGTGTGCAAATTAACTCAAGCTTACAGTCAATTTCAATAGAGATAGCACCTAAGTGAGTTGAGAGAGTGGAGTTGGGTGCGCAATTACGCTGGTACATTCCCGAAACGGATGACACAAACAACTGGATTTGTTATGTCCTGACTCTAGTCCACTTACCAATATCTGAACAAGAGAGCCTCATCGAAATTGCAACAAGCGGTTCTGTGGAAATTTAATTTAATCAGAAGCCACTGACAGATTTCTGGATTTGGCTTCGCTCAGAGTATCCTGCCTTGGCAAATCGTGCTGTTAAGACACTGACGCCCTTTGCAACCACGTACCTATGGGAGAGTGGATTCTCGGCCCCCAATAGCATGAAAACTAAATACAGGCACAGACTGTGTGTGTAAAATGATTTAAGACTGAGAGTCTCTCCAATACAATCCAGCATTGCAGAGTTATGTGCATCCTTTCAAGCACACCCTTCTCATTAACCTGTGGTGAGTTATTCACAATTTCCGATGAACTAATAAGGTTTTATATGTAAGATGGTTAAATAAAGAGCAAAATTATTGATTATTATTATATTATTATTTGTGCCCTGGTCCTATAAGAGTTCTTTATCACTTCCCATGAGCAGGGTTGTGACAAAAACTCACACTCATTCTTATGTTTAATAAATGTTTCGTATAGTGTGTGTGTGGCAGGCTTACAATGATGGCAAAAAACTACATTTGAGAGTGCCTGACCCTGGTGCTAGAGGGGGTACGCAGCTGGAGGTTGAATGTTTGAAGGGGTACAAGACTATAAAGCGTTTGGGAACCATTGACCTAGAGGGAGCCAAATGCCATGCTCATGACTTATTTGTTGATTTCTCTTCAATGTTTAATACAATCCAGCCCTCCACCTTGGCTCAGAGACTTATTGACAAAGCCTTGTGCTGAGGATCCTTAAGTTCCCGAGCAACAGGACACAGCAGGTCAAGGTGGCACAGTGGATTTTGGACAAGCGCACCACTAGCATGATCTCTCCTCAAGACTATGTGCTTTCTCTGCTGTTGTACATATTTTACACCCAGAGCCGTCTCTAGCTGGTGGGCAGCCTCGAAGCAAAACCTTTTAGTGGCCCCCGTCTTGACGGAGGAGGTTAATTTCCTGCAATTTTCCACATTTTGCCATGGGCAATAGAGAAAATGTTGCAGTTTTAAAGCAATTTTTCTGCAATTCTACACATTTTGTAATTACTTTTTCCATGTTAATATATATCATGCTCGGCTATAAAAAGCCAACTGACATTTACTCCTGAGGTGCTGACCTGTTGCACTCTCTACAACCACTGTGAATACTATTTGACCCTACTGGTCATCTATAAACATTTTAACGTCTTGAAGAACAATCTGGCATTAATGGCCATGTACTTTTATAATCTCCACCCGGCACAGCCAGAAAAGAACTGGCCACCCCTCAAAGCTTGCCAAGTTAAATAAAGGTACAAAAAAAGGGCATTCCAGCCGGTGTCTATTCCACAAGTTACCACTGGCTAAATCTATGATGTTAAAATGCCTACTTACTCTGTTCTATCTGACTGCGCAATCCACTGTCTCATCAGCCCAGGCAGGGAAGTTATAAACTTTATCTCCACTATAAAAAGCATCTAGACATTCTCACATTTCTTTTAGACTAACATTTAGTTTTCAACAGCGATTTGTATAAACCTTGCTGTCTGTCTCTCCGACATTTGCAAACATTTTTCAATATTCAAATTCAATCTCCAACTGTCCCATAGTTATGAACGTGTAGGGGTCGGGAGTTGGGACGAGAGAGGCAGCAGGCAGCATTTATCAGCCAGTCGAAGTCATGAATCAGCTGGCATCATTTGTATGGATATATACAAAGAAATGTCAATTGAAAAAAGGTCAACCAAAGCGAAGTGCAGCTAGTTTTCCGTCTTTCTAGCTTCAGTTTGAAGTTATTGCGTTAGCTGCGTTGTTGGCTAGCTCCTCTGAACAGTGTCCTTACGAGAGAGCACATTTTCTATGCCAGGCGAAATCATGCCTCATTAGCACTTTGTTATGGATGTATCCAAATAAATGTCACTAGAAAACAGCTTAAACAAATGCAGCTACTGTCTGCACTGTCTGCACTGTTTGGCAATGGAACATTTAGAACGAACGACTGGGTTGCATACGTAGATGCAGAACAAAAAGACTGAAAGACTGGGTCGCGTCTCTGGCAACCGAAAGAATAGAACGAACGACCAACTGTCTTGGGTAGCAACCCTAGATTTGTTTCGCGACTACACTGTATCTTGTGGAAGGATGAAATAGTATGAATAAATTAATAAAAATATTTTTTTTAACCAAAATATGTCAATCATTATTTGAATATGTTGGTAAGCCATTGTATAAAAGTTATAATGAGCGCAAAGCCGGTGTTTGTAGGATATATTGGCATGGTTTGCCGGCCCTCGACGAACAACACCCGTGCCAATATATCCTCCAAACACCGGTTTCTCTGGCATTATCACTGATTACTACACATTTAGATAGCTGGCTAGATTAATTACCAATCTAAAAATTGTTAGCTGACATGGCTAATTGAGTGACTGTCAGTGACTGATATAACAAGAGAAAAACTGCTGATGCACAACCACATTTCTAAATTACGCCTGGTGTATCTACTATTCTTGCTCTCAATAGTAAATTGAGACCCGGATTGAGTTCCCCCTAACGGCCAGGGGCCCTAAGCGACCGCTTATGTTGCTTATGCCTGGAACCGGCTCTGTGTACACCAATGGCTGTAAAAGCTTCTACCCTGGAAGACACCTGGTAAAGTTTGCAGACTACACAACGCTAGCCAGTCTACTCTAGGATGAGGAGGATGAGCATGGGACAGTCTTTTTGAAGTGGTGCGAATACTCTGACTTAGTGATCAACACAAAGACCAAAAAGATGCACATTGACTTTCGGAAAAATGTAACAGCCCCCCACTGACTGTTGTTAAGAGACATAGAGGTAGTGAAAGAGTATACATAGACTATATGACCAAAAGTATGTTGACACCTGCTCGTCAAAAATCTCATTACAAAATCATGACCATTAATATGGAGTTGGTCCCCCTTTTGCTGCTATTTTTTATTTTTTTATTTTTTTATTTCACCTTTATTTAACCAGGTAGGCCAGTTGAGAACAAGTTCTCATTTACAACTGCGACCTGACCAAGATTAAGCAAAGCAGTGCGACACAAACAACAATACAGTGTTACACATGGAATAAACGTTCAGGTTTGGCAACAAATATGAAGTGAGGGCCAGCCAACGAGAGCATACAGGTCGCAGTGGTGGGTAGTATATGGGCTTTGGTGACAAAACGGATGGCACTCTGATAGACTGCATCCAATTTGCTGAGTAGAGTGTTGGAGGCTATTTTGTAAATGACATCGCCGAAGTCAAGGATCGGTAGGATAGTCCGTTTTATGAGGGTATGTTTAGCAGCATGAGTGAATGATGCTTTGTTGCGAAATAGGAAGCTGATTCTAGATGTAATTTTGGATTGGAGATGCTTAATGTGAGTCTGGAAGGATAGTTTACAGTCTAACCAGACACCTAGGTATTTGTCCACATATAATTGTCTACATATTCTAAGTCAGAACCGTCCAGAGTAGTGATGCTGGACGGGCGGGCAGGTGCGGGCAGCGATCAGTTGAAGAGCATGCATTTAGTTTTACTTGCATTTAAGAGCAGTATTAAAAGCCTCCACTCTTCTAGGAAGGCATCCCACTAGATGTTGGAATATTGCTGCAGGGACTTGCTTCCATTCAGCCACAAGAGCATAACTGAGGTTGGGAACTGATAATGGGTGATGTTGGTGTTCCAATTCATGTCGGTGTTCCAATTCATCCCAAAGGTGTTTGATGGGGTTGAGGTCAGGGCTCTGTGCAGCCCAGTCAAGTTCTTTCACGCCAATCTCGACAAACCATTTCTGTATTGACCTCGCTTTGTCATGCGAAACAGGAAAGGGACTTCCCCAACTGTTGCCTCAAAGTTGGAAGCACAAAATTGTCTAGAATGTCATTGTATGCTGTAGTGTTACAATTTCCCTTCACTGGAACTAGCCCGAACCATGAAAAACAGCCCCAGACCATTATTCCTCCTCCACCAAACTTTACAGTTGGCACTATGCATTTGGGCAGGTAGCGTTCTCCTGGGATTCGCCAAACCCAGATTTGTCTGTCGGACTGCCAGATGGTCAAGTGTGATTCATCACTCCAGAGAAAGCATTTCAACTGCTACATGGTCCAATGACGGCGAGCTGTACACCACTCCAGCCGATGTTTGTCATTGAGCATGGTGATCTTAGGATTGTGTGTGGCTGCTCGGCCATGGAAACCCATTCCATGAAGCTCCTGACTAATAGTTATTGTGCTGACGTTGCTTTCAGAAGCAGTTTGGAAGTCAGTAGTGAGTGCTGGAACCAAGAACAGACCATTTTTACGTGCTACGTGCTTCAGCACTTGGCGGTGCCGTTCTGTGAGGTTGTGTGGCCTACCACTTTACGGCTGAGCCGTTGTTGCTCCTAGACATTTCCACTTCACAATAACAGCACTTACAGTTGACCGGGGCAGCTCTAGCAGAGCAGAAATTTGACGAACTGACTTGTTGGAAAGGTGGCATCCTATGACGATGCCACGTTGAAAGTCACTGAACTCTTCAGCAAGGCCATTCTACTGCCAATGTTTGTCTATGGAGATTCCATTGGCTGTGTGCTCGATTTTATGTACTGGTCGGCAGCAGGTATGGCTGAAATAGTCAAATCCACAAATTTTAAGTGGTGTCCACATATTTTTGTAGATATAGTGTACTTGGCTGTCATACTTGACCACAAGCTACAATTGGAAAAGTGTTCAGAGCGGATGTATAACAAAGGACAGCAAAGGCTCTACTTTTTATGGAAGCTAAGCTCTTTTAATGTTGATCATGTTTTATTATCGCTGTTCTACAAGTCATTAATTGAAAGTGTCTTAACATATCATCTGCTGGTAGCCTGGTGGTTAAGAGCGTTGGCCCAGTAACCAAAAGGTTGCTGGTTTGAATCTCCAGACTGACTAGGTGAACAATCTGTTGATGTGCCCTTGATCAAGGCACTTAACCCCAATTGCTCTGGATAAGAATGTCTGTTAAATGACTAAAATGTAAAATGTCTTAAGAAAAATTGCTAGCTCTGCAAGTAAGGTGCTGGGGGTCAAGCAGATGAGTCTGGAGTTATGATTAAAGAGCCCTCACTAAAGCCCACAAAGTACTGATGGATACCAGAAACGTTCTTTACCTGGAGTTTGAGATATTCCCCTTGGTTGTTACCAGGGCAACAGGGCATAAATGGAATAGAACCAAACAATAATTTGTCCCAGTGGCAGTAAGGCTCCTGAATATTGACAACCACTAGTCGGACCAGCAGGCTGGCCTACAGTTGACATTGTAGATGACAGAATGTTATGTTGTGTATAGTGTATGTAGTGTCCAGACGATCATTGATCACTCATGAACTGCTTTTTCTACCTGTATTGTCTGTACATGTCCTTGTCTATGTTTTTGTATGCACAGAGCCGCAACCAAACTTTCCCCACGGGGATAATAAAGTAATATTATCTCATCTAGCAATAGTCGATTTGTTAAAAACACACGCACACACACACACACACACAAAGAGTCACAAGGTGACTATCATTTTAAGGCATAGCCCGAATGCCAAATTGATCTGAAACACTTTCTCTATGTAATCTAGCAGTAATCGTTAATCTCTCTAGTCTAATACAATCATGATTACTGTACTGCATCTGTATAAAATTATGCTTATACACAATGATCAGAGCTGAGCTACTTTACTTTTAATTTTGTCAATAGTCTAATAATAGAACTGAATAGACAAAAAAACTAATCTAGGAAGAAAAAACATTCAAAGCTTTCTTTCTACAATCAAAGGCAACAATCAATAGAATGAATGAAGTGTATGCCCTAGGACCCTTTGGGTGAATTAAATATCTGGGACTTCTCTATCATCAACAAAACCATCTAAGAAATAATTTGATAAAAGCTGAGAGCTAAAGCAAGCACTGTGACCAAAGGCATGATCTACACAGAATTGTAATAACTTGGGCCTCTACATTCTGCAGCTATTACAGTTTTTTTCAATTGTTTACACACAATTTTGAAAACCGGGTTCTTCTTTTCAAATTATAATCACAATTATCCAAACACCACACTCAATTTGCATTATTCCTAGATTGTTTGCAAAATGACACACTTCAGTCAAAACATACACACTTCAGTCAAAACATACACACTTCAGTCAAAACATACACACATATTTGTGAAAATGCTATTAGTTTTCATTTAACCAACACAGTCCTCAATGATCAGACACTATTGCAGCCAGTTTCACACTGCTGTGATAAATAAAAAACACAATTGTAAAAAAACTAATTTTAGGAAATAGCATGTGCTAGATTTTTGGCCAGACATTGTTATGTAAGGGATAATTTAGATGAAAAAAAATAGTGACAAACCCACAACATTCTTCATGATTAGTTTGAGATATAGGGAGAATGTACACAAATAGGCCTACTATAAACTTACCAAGCACTGCACAACACTGATGCTGCAGACTGAATATTTCAAGTATTTATTTCAATACTTACAGCATTTCTTACCATAATCAGTTACAGTAATCAACCAACAATGAAATCAATGAAACAAATAAAATCTGTAGACAAATAAAAATTACTGCATGAAGTACATACACTTTGACTCTGAAGAAAAACTACTGTAAAAGCAACAAGAATACTGTAACTATTCATCATCTCTCTGTCTGGCTGGATCAGGCCATAAGATTTCATCCACATCACAGGCTATGTCTTCATTGGCAAGGCACCGTTGGAAGAATCGCCTCGTGTGACGAATCCACCCCTGCACAGAAGCTGCTTCGATATGATCACAGGCCTGCTCCATGGCCTGAATGAGGGGCAAACGGTCATAGGGCCGCAGGTTGTATACCTTCCACCGCCATGCTGAAAAAACTCTTCTATTGGATTCAGGAAGGGGAGTATGGGGAAGGTATAAGACTTCAAATTCAGGGTGCTCATGGAACCAATTCTGGACCAGAGCAGCCCGATGGAATGAGACATTGTCCCAAACGACAATGTACCGCATCTGGTCCACTTGGTTTAATGCTGTGACAATCTCGTGCAATCTGTCAAGAAATGCAAGTATTAGATTTGCATTATAGGGTCCCAGATTTGCATGGTGGTGGAGGACCCCATTTTGTGTAATAGCAGCGCAAAGGGTGATGTTACCCCTCGCTGCCCTGGCACATTGGTGATTGCCCTGTGTCCAATTACATTTCTCCCTCTTCTTCTTGTTTTCGCAAGGTTAAATCCAGCCTCATCCACATATATAAATTCATGTTGAATTTCTGCAGCATCCATTTGCAAGACTCTCTGAAACACAGTAAAGACAATAGGATGCTATTCAATATCTATTGCACAGTATTTTTTGTGCCAGAACGTTATGAGCAGTGCACAATACCACACCATAGTAAGATGAACAATACATACCTCCACATACTCATTGCGCAGATGTTTCGCTCTCTCTGAATTTCTGTCAAATGGTACCCGATACAGTTGCTTCATGTATATTTGATTTTCTTGAGGATTCGACCTAATGTTGACAGAGAGACTCGTTGGATGTTATTGAAAATATGGTCATCATTGATGATATTGGCTTGGATTTCTCGCAGCCTGATACAATTATTGGTCAAAACCATGGCGGCCTCTTGTGCACGAGTGAACATAGGGCCCCTTCCACCTTGGTGTCCTCGACCCTCAATCCTATGTAAAACAAATATATAAAAAAATACACATGCAGCCTACTGTCAAATGTCACAGTAAACAATATTGATGATAAGTACAGCAAGCTTCAGTTTCAATGTACTGTGTGGTTAGCTTACCTGTTTTCTCGATGAAATGTCCGAATTACTGACGCAACAGTATTTCTGCTGAGATTTGGTTGAACTCTTTGTCCAGCTTCCATCAGTGTCAGTCCATGGTTGATAACATGGTCAATAAGTGTTGCACGGATTTCTTGAGTCAAATTTGGTCCTCGTCTTCTTTGTTCAGGTTCTATCAACTCTTCAAGTCCTTCTCTACCTCTTCCTCTACCTAGGCCTCTTCCTCTATCTTCTTCTTCTCCTCTTCCTCTACCTGGGCCTCCTCCTCTACCTCCTTCTCCTCTTCCTCTACCTCCTACTCTTCCTCTACCTCCTTCTCCTCTTCCTCTACCTAGGCCTCTTCCTCTACCTCCTTCTCCTCTTCCTCTACCTCCTTCTCCTCTTCCTCTACCTAGGCCTCTTCCTCTACCTCCTTCTCCTCTTCCTCTACCTAGGCCTCTTCCTCTACCTCCTTCTCCTCTTCCTCTACCTCCTTCTCCTCTTCCTCTACCTAGGCCTCTTCCTCTACCTCCTTTTCCTCTTCCTCTACCTAGGCCTCTTCCTCTATCTCCTTCTCCTCTTCCTCTACCTCCTTCATCTCCTCTTTGAGCTCCCCCTCTCATTCTCACTCTTCTTCTTCTTCTAGCTCCTTCCATTTTTGTTTAAGACAGGTGAACTCACCTACTGCCTTTTATAGCACACCTGAGTGCTGCGTTTTCAAATTAGCACATGTGTGCTTCCACACCTGGTGGATGTGATTATCCAATTAATTCATTAGTGTGGTCATTGGCAATCCGGGGCTTTGTAATGACAAGGAAGTAACCTCAAAATCCTTATCTGTGTCTAAGGTGTGAAAATGTGTGTAGAGTTTTACAAATCACTGTGTGTAATGTTTTGCAAAAAGGGTGAAGCAGACATTGTGTGTAATGTTGTGCAAATCTGTGGAGGTGTTTTGGTCATTGGAGTAGAATTTTGCAAATTGTGTGGACATTTTTATTTTAGTGTGTAAACAATCGTAAAAAACTGTAATGATTTTTTCATTGGCAAGATTAGCAAACATAGGCATAACATGCCAGCAACAGATGATGACACTACACATCCAATTATATCTGACCAAATTATGAAAGACAAGCATTATAATTTAGTGTGGAGGAGGTGAAAAAATTATTGTTGTCTATCAACAATGACAAGCCACCAGGGTCTGACAACTTGGATGGAAAATTACTGAGGATATTTGCCACATCTTCAATTTAAGCCTACTAGAACGTGTGTCATTCCGCTACTTAAGAATAGTAATGCTCAGCCTCTTACCAACCCATAGTAAACTTTTGGAAAGAATTGTGTTTGACCAGGTACAATGATATTTTACAGTGAACAAATTGACAACAAACTTTCACAATAGTTATAGAGAAGGACATTCAACAAGCACAGCACTTACACAAAACTGATGATTGGCTGATAGAAATTGAGGATAAAAATATTGTGGGGGCTGTTTTGTTAGACTTCAGTGCAGCTTTTGACATTATCGATCATAGTCTGCTGCTGGCAAAACGTATGTGTTATGGCTTTATACCCCCTGCTATATTGTGGATAAAGAGTTACATGTCTAACAGAACACAGAGGGGGTTCTTTAATGGAAGCCTCTCCAACATAATCCAGGTAGAATCAGGAATTCCCCAAGGCAGCTGTCTAAGCCCATTACTTTTTTTAAACTTTTTTTCTTTACTAATGAATTGCCACTGGCTTTGAGGAAAGCCAGAGTGTTTATGTATGCGGATGACTCAACACTATACATGTCAGCTACTACAGCTACTGAAATGACTGCAACACTTAACAAAGAGTTGCAGTTAGTTTCAGAGTGGGTGGCAAGAAATAAGTTAGTCCTAAGTATTTCTAAAACTAAAAGCATTGTATTTGGGAAAAAATTATTCACTAAACGTTAAACCTCAACTAAATCTTGTAATAAATAATGTGGAAATTGAGCAAGTTGAGGTGACTAAACTGCTTGGAGTTACCCTGGATTGTAAACCGTCATGGTCAAAACAACAGTAGCTAAGATGGGGAGAAGTTTGTCCATGATAAGGCGCTGCTCACCCTTCTTGACAGCACTGTCAACAAGGCAGGTCCTACAGGCCCTAGTTTTGTCACACCTGGACTACTGTTCAGTCATGTGGTCAGGTGCCACAAAAAAATTAGGAAAATTGCAATTGGTTCAGAACAGGGAGAGAGGAGAGATTGACTTCATCACTACTTGTATTTATGAGAGGTATTGACATGTTGACATACCCCACAAGACGTGCCACAAGAGGTCTCTTCACAGTCCCGAAGTCCAGAACAGACTATGGAAGGCGCACAGTACTAAATAGTGCCATGACTGCATGAAACTCTATTCCACACTGATGCAAGCAGTAGGATCAGATTTATAAAACAGATAGAAATACACCTGATGGAACAGCAGGGACTGTGAAGCAACACAAACATAGGCACAGACATAGGCACAGACACACACACACACACACACACACACACACACACACACACACACACAATAGCATACGCTCTATACAGACACGTACACATGGATTTTGTACAGTATATATGTGGTGGTGGTGGAGCAGGGGCCTGAGGGCACACAGTCTGTGAATGTATTGTAATGTTTTTTTTAAATGTTCTTAATTTTGTTGGAACCCAGGAAGAGTAGCTACTGCCTTGGCAGCAGCTAATGGGGATCCATAATAAATACAAAATATAAATTGCATTAGCTACAGTTATTGAATGCACAAGGTATGAAATTGAGCACTCAACCACCGCTAACCAAACACAGGTTGACTCACTTAGAGAAGGGAGGATTATGCCTTGTCTTCTTTGTAGAATGGTGGTCAGGCTCAGACCGAGGGCTAGGGTTTTGACAAGAATGAAATTAAACAGTCAAATTCAATCATACTCCACCATAGCATCACTGGAAAGTTAGTTCGTTTCCCTCAGAAAACTTTCACAGTGCAAGAGGTTAACTAATTCATTTTTTTGACACAAGATGTTAGATGCAAGGCAGATCACTCAAGGGAGCATAAGAGACAAGCTGAGAGAGTTGATCAGCGTCAGAACTTTCATCTGTTTGAAGCTGGGGACTAAAATATGTGGAAAGGTCACACTCCAGACTCTCTGAGAGTAGACCTGTGAGACCCCCACACACACACACACACGCACACACACCGCAACCGTAACCACATTGTGTTAAATGTTAAAAGCGTTTATGTTAAAAGCCAACCTGTCTTTCAAGACTGCATCAGAGGCTCTTTGAAGCATTTGCTCTGTTCCCTCCATAGAGTTTAAAGAAAGCAGCTGGTCTCACACAATGAAAGAGAGAAAAATAGAAGTTTTGTGCCTATACTGTATTTTGATTTAGCAGCTACAGTATGCAGTGACTTGATTTAGGTACAGTAGTGTGGTATCATTTCAAGTTGCATACAAATAGATTTTTGTTCAACCCAAGGCTGATGTCATCTGTCTTGTCAACACTGCACCTGCTATTATTACTTAATTTTGCAATTGATGTTCAAATGTTATGTTGTTAATTGATGTTATTTATGTGGTTTAGATGTGGTTTAAATGTCTCACATTTGTTGGAACGTGTCTTACTTCACAAGGGACTGATGGGCATCAATTTCTGGCATTAGATGGCCTAAAAAAAGAAATCAAATTTAAATGTGATTCTCTAATTCAGTTGAGTCATCAATAATGATAACTTAAACCTGGTAATTTGACAGAGTAATAACAGCTTTCCAGTAATCATCTGCACACATAAATGAGATTTGCGTCTTGGGGGTCTGGTTTCATGTTGGTGTGTTATGTTCGCTATATCATATTCTGGTAGTTAAGGTTGTTTGTTCCTCTTCACTCACCAACTTTGAGTTATCTTAAACATCCTGAGCCACCATACTATCTTTGACTTTGACTAAAGGAATGATAGGTGTCTTTGTGATGCTAAAGTTAACTCACAAATGTGTGGATGTTTGAGTTGGATAAAACCCCAGTCTCGTTCTTTCAACATAATATTGGCGATGATGTATTGTATCTATGTCTCGTTCGTGGTCTCATGTCAGTTAAACAAGTCAAGAGGTGTTGTGTGCTAATGACTCAATTTGGTTGTTCTGCTGTCTCTAAAGAAATGGGTGGGCTTTAGGTTGATTCTGCTCCTACGATTGGATAGCGTGCAGCTGTGCAGCATGCTCAGATGATTTGGGTCCCGTGGGCATGTGCGCATGATTGAAATCTAAACCCAAACCTAAATGATTCTATGAAATTGGTGACATCCTCGATTCCATCTCACAAAACACAGTTACTGACTTTATGACCAAAGATTTCCTTACTTACACTTTTTAGTCAAATTTGGAACTATATTTTATGTTAATGACTGTTATTGATGCCACATAGTCCCTGTTCAACAAGAGAAGTCTTATTTTGTGGGTTCAGCTTCTCTTTAAGATATTTGTCACAAACATGCATCACAAAACCTGTTAATTCTCTCTATTTATTTTGGTCATGGCCACATAAATGGTCTTCAGTACAAAGGCACCAACTGACTCTCCTTCTACTCTACTGTTGCTGATATGAAACTGATGGGCCTCTCAATCTGATTGGCCAATGATTTATCCTTTGTCTATACAATCGGTTTGTTATTTGTGTTCTGATTTGACAGCATAGGTTCAGAGCCTCAGATTACTCTCTTCCCATTCGCTAAAGCCCTGTGTCGTCCCAGCTCAACTCGTTTTTGTGGCTGAGGAGAACACAGAACAGCGCAGCTTCTCGATCTGTTATCTCTGTTTAGCAGGAATGTCTCCTAATCAAGCGGTGTGTAGCCGGGACAGGTCCACATAAATCATCTTAATTCAACTGCTCCACTGAAGCCTGCTGGAACCAGAGCTGAGCAGAGCAGATCAGGGCTCCACTGTTGCGTTGAGATGTGTTATGCATACTCTCCTCTTCCTTCATTTCCAAAAATGGATTGCTATCTTTTTTACAGTTAATATTCCACAGCACCATTCATATTGTTCTCTGGCGCAGTTCGGCTGCCACAAAGTTAAGAGAAGTTGTATTGTGTTGAATCCTCTCATTTCCTTTCCTTCATTTAAAAAAAGATCATTTTTCTACATTTCATATTGCACAGCACCATTAATATTGTCAATTCTATGTTAGCCTGTAACAGTTGTAAAGAAACAACAAAAAGTTTACATGAATCCTTATCAGCAGTTTTTTATTTCACGCCAGATTTCTGTTTCTAACTCAAACAGCTGCAATCCATGACTCATGTGTTGATATTTTGTCACGTTTGTTTCACACCGACTGTCTTCAAAGTTCTCCCTTAGGGGGTGCAAAGCTAGATATCTGTGGTTCTTCATGGTTCTGGTTTGATTGATGAAGCTACCCTCCTGCTGTGACTCCATGCTTCTCTCTGTGTGTGTGTGTGTGTGTGTGTGTGTGTGTGTGTGTGTGTGTGTGTGTGTGTGTGTGTGTGTGTGTGTGTGTGTGTGTGTGTGTGTGTGTGTGTGTGTGTGTGTGTGTGTGTGTGTGTGATGTGTTCACAGTGGTGATGGAGTGAAGGGACACCCCTGTGCAGGTTCCTGTTGAAAGCTGATCACAGTGACTTTCCTGCAGTTGTTCCTCCTCACCCCCTTTTCCTATCCTCCTTTTCCTTCCCCATGAGTACTCTCTGGTGTTGTATGGGTGGTTTGTTGATATAAAGGGCCAAATGGTGGGGTCGCTTTAATCAATCTCCATGTATCATATTTCTCTCTGTGTTTCCCCTAAGACATAGAAGCATACATCCAGGACATAAAGACAGATGCACAGTCATGTCCAGAATTATTGGCACTGTACAGACTGTATGCAATATTGTACACTAATAGATTTGCTCAGAGAAAGACATTTTGTTTTTGATAGGATAACGACACTGAGCCTTTTTCTAAAATCTTTTGAGAATGGAGAACAGATTTGGAGAGATCTTAGACCATTCCTTCACGTCTTTCCAGATCCTTGATATCATTTGTCTGCTCTTATGGACTGCCCTCAAATTCCAACCACAGGTTTTTAATGGGGTTCAAGTCCAAACACTGAGATGGCCATTTAAAAATGTTGATTTTGTGGTCAATTAACAATTTCTTTGTGGATTTTGATGTGTGCTTGTAGTTATTGCCTTGCTGGAAGATTCACTTGCAGCCAAGTTTCAGCCCACTGGCTGAAGCAACCAGGTTGGTGTGCGTGGCCAAAGAGCTCTATTTTCATGTCATCTGACCATAGCACCGCCTGGAGTTTGCTAAATGACATTGGTACTTGGATTGGAACTGGTGATTTATTTTATACAGTCGTTGCTCATCTTTATCAAGGGTGTCAATTGTTTTGGCCCCCACTGTAAATGGGGAAATATCCATAGAACATTCTACAAATGTCAATCTCCTGTAGATTAATGTGAATGAATAGGGGTGGCAATTATTACCATTGGACAGATATAATGAACACCACACGGTTTACTGTCCCAGGTGGATATGATCTGGGCTTGTGGGTTAATGTAGACCAGCTGTACCTGTACGTAGTCTCCTCTGAGCCACTAACAAGCTGGTGGATGTTATGTCTCCTGTCTATAGCACTGAAGCACAGGAATACCTGCTGTAGGCTACAGCTGTAAGAGCTATGCCCTTACAGTGAGGGGTAAGGGGATGCCACAGTGTCATTTGGTACACACGGAAGAGCCTACACAGATGGATCAAAGGCAGGGCCAACATGAAGTACATTGCATACAGTGTGAATGACTATTGTACAATATGCCACCTGTTGTGACACAGTAGGGCTGCTTGGATTTCACCCTGGCCATTCATCATTCTGACATTCTGTATTTCTGATTCCAAAAAAAGCGTTCACACTGTGCAACTACTGCTATTGCCCAATTCGGGGATGTCATGAAGTCTCAGGGTTCCATGGTTGTGAAGTTAACTGACTGAAAAAGAACATGTGTTGTTTTTCATCCTTCATTTACTGTCTCTAGCTGGCGGAACATTGCAATGTGAGGAATGGGAGATAGAACTCACAGACCTAATAGAACAGGATAAAGGACTTCCGAGCGATTCCCGAGAAATGGTAGAACATTCAGTGAAAAACAAACTCTATTATGGAACTTCAAATTCAGATTCATGGTGAAATACACAATGTTCTCTCTCCTTATTTGCATGTGTAATATATTCCTCCTAGGTATTGTCTAGACCTGTATACCCGTATTGGGATGCATCATAAAAAAAAACAAGAAAATGGTGCCATCTGGTTTGCTTAATATAAAGGACTTTGAAATTATGTCTACTTTTACTTTTGATACTTATGTATATTTTAGCGATTACATTTACTTTTGATACTTAAGTATATTTTAAACCAAATACTTTTAGACTTTTACTCAAGTAGAATGTTACTGGGTGACTTTTACTTTTACTTGAGTCATTTTCTATTAAGGTTTTACTCAAGTATGACAGTTGGGTACTTTCTCCACCACTGAGCACTGGGTTTTCATAATGTTTTGTACACTCGGTGTATATGATATTTTCCTAGCTGATTCTAACTCGTAAAAACAGACTCAAATGTCTTACAACTTTAGAGATACAGATAGCTATGTTAGCATATGACAAATCAAATGGCCAATGTAAAAACACAGTTAACAACAGCTAGGTCTATGTGATAAATGAATACACTTTCATGTGACTATATGTTAATCTGAGCTGTTTGTAGAATTGTTCTCTTTTAATACAGTCGTAGGCCTATCAGCCTTCTGCCTGTAGCAGCCTGGTCCTGAAAGCAGTGTATGAACGCTTGTCATGGTCAATCTGGAATGTTTTGAACTCTTTATTTTTTCCCCTCATGAGAAATGTGCACACCATCCATTCTTATTGACTTGTGGTTGTACATTAAATCACTTTGCGGAGAGCTTTGCATTTAATTAAGAGAGAGGGAAGGCGGTGGGAAAAAATCCATATGTTTATCTCTGCACCAAGCTTGAAGGCAAAGGAATTTCCTGGTTTAAGATTTCTGCTCCATTGAAGCACACCTTTTTCCCCTTTTCTCACTATATACACACCTTAAATACATGTTAGTATCCGACACAGCTACAAAAGAAATATGTTCCTTACTTTGACTGCGACTGTAAAATGTTTTATTCAAACATTTAATTACTATAAAGCGATTAAGCCAGTGCTCTCCCAAATTGTCAGGGAGTAAATGGGGGCGCCATATTAGGTTGTATCAGAAAATGAGCTTCTTTTCATTCCCCCACCTTCAGTCATGAATGTTGGGTGAACCGTCGTGTCGAGACCTGTGTGTATATTTAGGAGCAGCTCAAGAAACCATAATGGTGACATCATTATTCAAAAAAATACCTAAATAACAATGATGTCACGCTTATTATTTTTTGATGAATATGGCCTACATAAGCCTGCTACAAATAAAAATGTATATATATTCTAATCTGGGTGTATACTTTTACAGTTTTTTACGATTGTTTACACACTAAAATAAAAATGTCCAAACAATTTGCAAAATTCTACTCCAATGACCAAAACACCTCCACAGATTTGCACAACATTACACACAATGTCTGCTTCACCCGTTTTGCAAAACATTACACACAGTGATTTGTAAAACTCTACACACATTTTCACACCTTAGACACAGATAAGGATTTTGAGGTTACTTCCTTGTCATTACAAAGCCCGGATTGCCAATGACCACACTAATGAACAGATTGGATAATCACATCCACCAGGTGTGGAAGCACACATGTGCTAATTTGAAAACGCAGCACTCAGGTGTGCTATAAAAGGCAGCAGGTGAGTTCACCTGTCTTCAACAAAAATGGAAGGAGCTAGAAGAAGAAGAAGAAGAAGAGTGAGAATGAGAGGGGGAGCTCAAAGAGGGGATGAAGGAGGTAGAGGAAGAGGAGAAGGAGATAGAGGCCTAGGAAGAGGAGAAGGAGGTAGAGGAAGAGGAGAAGGAGGTAGAGGAAGAGGCCTAGGTAGAGGAAGAGAAGGAGGTAGAGGAGGAGGCCCAGGTAGAGGAAGAGGAGAAGAAGGAGATAGAGGAAGAGGCCTAGGTAGAGGAAGAGGTAGAGAAGGACTTGAAGAGTTGATAGAACTTGAACAAAGAAGACGAGGACCAAATTTGACTCAAGAAATCCGTGCAACACTTATTGACCATGTTATCAACCATGGACTGACACTGATGGAAGCTGGACAAAGAGTTCAACCAAATCTCAGCAGAAATACTGTTGCGTCAGTAATTCGGACATTTCATCGAGAAAACAGGTAAGCTAACCACACAGTACATTGAAACTGAAGCTTGCTGTACTTATCATCAATATTGTTTACTGTGACATTTGACAGTAGGCTGCATGTGTATTTTTTTATATATTTGTTTTACATAGGATTGAGGGTCGAGGACACCAAGGTGGAAGGGGCCCTATGTTCACTCGTGCACAAGAGGCCGCCATGGTTTTGACCAATAATTGTATCAGGCTGCAAGAAATCCAAGCCAATATCATCAATGATGACCATATTTTCAATAACATCCAACGAGTCTCTCTGTCAACATTAGGTCGAATCCTCAAGAAAAATCAAATATACATGAAGCAACTGTATCGGGTACCATTTGACAGAAATTCAGAGAGAGCGAAACATCTGCGCAATGAGTATGTGGAGGTATGTATTGTTCATCTTACTATGGTGTGGTATTGTGCACTGCTGATAATGTTCTGGCACAAAAAATACTGTGCAATAGATATTGAATAGCATCCTATTGTCTTTTACTGTGTTTCAGAGAGTCTTGCAAATGGATGCTGCAGAAATTCAACATGAATTTATATATGTGGATGAGGCTGGATTTAACCTTGCGAAAACAAGAAGAAGAGGGAGAAATGTAATTGGACACAGGGCAATCACCAATGTGCCAGGGCAGCGAGGGGTAACATCACCCTTTGCGCTGCTATTACACAAAATGGGGTCCTCCACCACCATGCAAATCTGGGACCCTATAATGCAAATCTAATACTTGCATTTCTTGACAGATTGCACGAGATTGTCACAGCATTAAACCAAGTGGACCAGATGCGGTACATTGTCGTTTGGGACAATGTCTCATTCCATCGGGCTGCTCTGGTCCAGAATTGGTTCCATGAGCACCCTGAATTTGAAGTCTTATACCTTCCCCATACTCCCCTTCCTGAATCCAATAGAAGAGTTTTTTCAGCATGGCGGTGGAAGGTATACGACCTGCGGCCCTATGACCGTTTGCCCTCATTCAGGCCATGGAGCAGGCCTGTGATCATATCGAAGCAGCTTCTGTGCAGTGGTGGATTTGTCACACGCAGGCGATTCTTCCAACGGTGCCTTGCCAATGAAGACATAGCCTGTGATGTGGATGAAATCTTATGGCCTGATCCAGCCAGACGGAGAGATGATGAATAGTTACAGTATTCTTGTTGCTTTTACAGTAGTTTTTCTTCAGAGTCAAAGTGTATGTACTTCATGCAGTAATTTTTATTTGTCTACAGATTTTATTTGTTTCATTGATTTCATTGTTGGTTGATTACTGTAACTGATATGGTAAGAAATACTGTAAGTATTGAAATAAATACTTGAAATATTCAGTCTGCAGCATCAGTGTTGTGCAGTGCTTGGTAAGTTTATAGTAGGCCTATTTGTGTACATTCTCCCTATATCTCAAACTAATCATGAAGAATGTTATGGGTTTGTCACTATTTTTTTTTTCATCTAAATGATCCCTTACATAATAATGTCTGGCCAAAAATCTAGCACATGCTATTTCCTAAAATTAGTTTTTTTACAATTGTGTTTTTTATTTATCACAGCAGTGTGAAACTGGCTGCAATAGTGTCTGATCATTGAGGACTGTGTTGGTTAAATGAAAACTAATAGCATTTTCACAAATATGTGTATATGTTTTGACTGAAGTGTGTCATTTTGCAAACAATCTAGGAATTATGCAATTTGAGTGTGGTGTTTGGATAATTGTGATTATATTTTGAAAAAAAGAACCCGGTTTTCAAAATTGCGTGTAAACAATTGAAAAAAACTAAAGTAATTGGCAATATCATTTGGTTTTGTGATGAATGAGCCATCTGCTTCAATGAATGATAGAGCTGAGTTTGCCTTTTTCCCCAGAATTTCATTTAAGGTGCTCCATAGCTTTTTACTATAATTCTTTATTTAATTTATCTTTGTTTCATAGTGTAGTTTCTTCTTCTTTTTATTCAATTTATTCACACGTTTGCCAGTCGTTTGTGCAGCTAGACTTATTTGCCATTCCTTTTGCCTCATCTCTCTCAACCATACAAATTTTCAATTCCTCATCAATCCACGGTAATTTAACTGTTTTTACAGTAATTTTCTTAATGGGCGCATGCTTATTAGCAACTGGAATAAGAAATTTCATAAATGTGTCAAGTGCAGTGTCTGTTTGCTGCTCATTACACACCACAGACCAACAGATATTCTTTACATCAATAACATAGGAATCACTACAAAAGTTCTTAAATGACCTCTTATACACCATATTAGGCCCAGCCTTTGGAACTTTGGTTTTCCTAGATATGGCTACTATTTTGTGATAACTACATCCGAAGGATCTGGTTACTGCTTTCAAGCAAATTTCTGCAGCATTAGTAAAGACGTGATCAATACATGTTGATGATTTAATTCCTGTGCTGTTTGTAACTACCCTGGTAGGTTGACTGATAACGTGAACCAGGTTGCAGGTGCTGGTTACAGTTTGAAGCTTTTTCTTGAGTGGGCAGCTTGATGAAAGCCAGTCAATATTTAAATCACCCAGAAAATATACTGTTGATCACATACCTTATCAAGCATTTCACACATGTCATCCAGATACTGATGTTAGCGCTTGGTGGTCTATAGCAGCTTCCCACCAGAATGGGCTTTAGGTGAGGCAGATAAACTTGTAGCCATATTACTTCAGCAGTATTTGACATGAGATCCTCTATAATCTTTACAGGAATGTGGTTCTGAATATCAACAGCAACACCTCCACCATAGGCATTTCTATGTTTTCTGTAAATGTTATAACCTTGTGTTGCTACCATTGTATCGTCAAAGGTAATATCTAAGTGAGTTTCAGAGTCAGAATATGAATGTCATCTGTTACTAGCAAATTATTGATTTCATTAACCTTGTTTCATAAGCTACATATATTAACGTGGGCTATTTTGAGCACGTTTCTTCTGGGATGCTTACTTGCTTAACAGCAGTAGATGTGCTCATGTTCTTTATGTTAGTGCAGGGTGAGCTGCACACAGTTGACTTCCTCCTAGGGCACACTGGCTTAGTGCTAACAGTATAACTCTGGTTAATAGGCACATGATTACTGCATACAATAGCTGTAGGATCAGTAGAGGCATTCAGGGCAGTTAAAGGGACATAAATTAGGTTACTTATTGACGCCCCTGGTATAATGTACAATTGCTGAAGCATTATGACAACTATGCGTCACAATGGTAGCGATTAGCTGTGCTGGGCTTGAGTCATTGATAAGACATTGTCTCAACGCATCCTTATAGTGCTGTGAAAGGATCCAGGATCCCAAATGATTTGGGTGGATCCCATCCTCCTTATAAAACTTGTTTTGTTTCCAAAAGGTATGGAAATTGTCAAAAAACGTTACACCCATTGAGCTGCAATAATCACGTAGCCAGTTGTGAAGAGAAAGAATCCTGCTAAAGCTTTCAGAGATGGCAGAGGGCCAGATATGATGGGTCTTTTGTTAGTGTTTAGCAGAGAGTCAATCAACTCTTTAAAATCCAGGTTCAACTTTTCAGAACTGACCCTTCATGATGTCATTATAACCCACATGGACTATAAAATTTGATTTGATTTGATAGAATCGATTTCCATGTCCTGGTGTAGTACATTCGGGAGCAGCTTAGTAATGTAATTTACTCGAGCTCCTGGATAAGATATTGTTTTTGCACTAGGAACGGTAAAATTTGTTACCATGGAACTGCCCAGAATTACGGCTGGCGAGAAGGATGAGGAAATCCGCCCACTCCCACCCTTCTCAGGATTCTGAGAATCCTTTATGGATGGGCGAGAGGCAGGATAACTTGAGTCCCTTGCAATTAGGGAAGTTAGGGTGCACTGACCTATAAAAATCCAAACATTATTACTAAACATGAGCTGGTCAAGGCCCACATCAATGCCAGCACACTGGACCCATTCCAATTTGCCTACCGCACCAACAGATCCATGGAAGATGCCATTTCCATTCCTATTCACATGGCCGTAAACCATTTGGACAAGTAAAACACCTATGTGAGAATGTTGTTCATTGACTACAGTTCAGCATTCAACACTGTTGTTCCCTCTGTGACGACCCTCCCACTCTGTCTGCCGTATTCTTTCTCTTGGCTCTTGTTTTCCTTATTAGGATGCCGGTGGGCGGAGCCGGGAGGGTCGTCAGCGACATGGGACACACCTGGGTCCGGGTGTGTCCCAGAATAAATACACCATTTCCCCATTTGTCATGGATCGCACCTCTGTGGCTCTCTCCGATCACCGAAAGACACCATCACCAGAGTATTGACTACATTTCCCATCAGCCCCGTACCTATGTCTAATTAGCTGCACAGCTGTATCCACTTCTCTCCCTATATATACTATCTCCAGGCCCCAATGCTTTGCGAAGTCTTGCACTGCTCCGGCTAGTCATTTCTGAGCACTCTTTTGATCTATTGACTGATTCCCTGTTATCTGACCTCGGACTGTGTTTTGATTCCTGTTTACCCGCCTGCCCCGACCTACGCCTGGTACTGGTTCTGTTTCTGGATCCCCTTTGACACCCTCTACGCTGTTCTCTGAGTTTTGCCTGTCTGACCTACCTTCATTAAAGTAACTGCATATGGATCCGAACGTCTCTGGCTCTGTGTTACACCATTCATTGAGGAGACTCTCCATGCAGACACACTTACAGATTTTGGTTGTGGCATTTTTGTGTCTGTTTTGTTTGTTTGCGTTGGCACCTTTCAACACCCCTCTTTATCACATTAATGCACGCAACCACTCACTTACACTACTGATTACTGACTACACACACCATTGTTAATTGTATTCAGTTTACTTAAGTTAATAAATATATTTTGTTATTCCTCATCTCCACGTTGTCTCCCTTTTGTTACGGTTCGACACCAAGCTCAGAGCCCTGGGTCTGGACACCACCCTCTGCAACTGGTTCCTGGACTTCCCGACGGACAGACCACAGGCTTTGAGGATTGGCAACAACACTTACTCCATACTGACACTTCACACAGGGGCCCCCCATGCGTGTGTCCTCAGACCTCTGCTGTACTCCCTGTTCATTATACTTATGCTAAAATGTTTATCTTCTACTGAGCCATTTCGTTTATGTTCGTACTCTTATTTATTTATATTTCTTGTTGTTGCATTGTCGAGAAGGAACCTGCAAGTAAGCATTTAGTTGGATGATGTATACCATGCGTATCCCGTACATATGACTAGTTCAACTTCACACTTGAAACACCATCCGTTAAGCCTAATGTATATATATTTTGAAATGCATTTTGCCCATGTATTCCATTTGCACACAGACACATCTCAGCAACAGTGTAAATTGACTGTGAATGTAACCCAGGATCCTGTACGCATTCATGATGACAGGCCTACACACTGCTCCATTCTCTTTCATTCTACACTGGGAGGTTGTTGTTGTTGTTGTTTATTCTAGTTGCCAGGGTAAACAAACTACGGTCAGACAAGTCGGCCGAGCCAACCACCAACTGCTTCTCATAGAACCGACTGGTTCTATTTAGGGTTCAAACGTAACACCACCCTGCATGGCAGAAGAGACATTAAGGAGACATTAGAGTGGACAAGTGTATTTTAATACCTGTGGTGTTTGAGGAGGCCTCAGTCAATATTCCACTTGGCTTTATCTTAACTTTGCTGAATGGAGTGTCTGATTTATGGTGCAGTTTTATCGACTGAATGCAATTCCCAACCACTCGGGGTTGCACCAAAATCACATTCAACGACGGCTGGCAACAGGCCCTGAGAGATGAAATTACTGCAAATATTCCTTCCATGTCTGGGTTGGTGTTTGGCTCTCTACATTCTGCCTTGGTAGCAGCTCTGTCTACCGACCTCACACACTAAGAAGGTGATGTATATTCAGTGTTTCCCCTATCATTGTATATACCGGAAGTGCCTCACCGCCTGTAGCTCTGTTTCCCCCAACCTCCCCCAACTTTTACTTTACTGACTTTATTGTCCCAGTGGGGAAAATGTTTTATACACATATAGAATGGTGTTAAAACAAAAAGGAACAATACATACTGCACATTGAACAACAAATTCACAACACAAATTGATAACAGTGACACACAGAATAAGCAGTATGAGAAGACCAACCCCAGTTGTTAAGGAGGGATATTGCTCATGGTACAAATGATTGTCCTGTTTTTTCTGCAAGCAAATGCCCTGTACAGTACTTGGGCCCAGAGGGCAGTAGTTCAAAGTCTTGCTGCCTGTCTGACTTTGAGTACCTTGCTTGCTGTTGGCTTTGATTGGTTACAGTTGAAAATGCCTGGATAATTATTCTTAGTCTTCAACCATTACAGTAAGTAGATGAAGACAACATATTATAGGTATTACTTTGTTGTCATTGTAACCCCCTGAGATTTAACAACACCAAGTTTCAAGGTTAAAGAAAGTCTTAAAATGTATTATCCTCATATGTTCATTAATGTCTAGCTGTCAGAGGAAAACAAATTATCTTCCTTTAGTATTTTACAAAGAACATGTTGAAATGCTACTGTAGCCTGTTTTTGCTGAAATAAAGAGGTATACACTGAGTGTACAAAACATTACACTGAGTGTACAAAACATATTTCCATGAGATATACTGACCAGGTGAATCCAGGTGAAAGCTATGATTCCTTATTGATGTCACCAGTTAAATCAATTTCTATCAGAGTAGATGAAGGGGAGGAGACAGATTAATGAAGGATTGAGACAATTGAGATTGTGTATGTGTGCGATATCAGACGGTGAATGGGCAAGACAGAATAATAAAGTGCCTTTGAACGGGGTATGGTAGTAGGTACCAGGTGCACCGGTTTGTGTCAAGAACTACAACGCTGCTGGGATTTTCACGCCCCAACAGTTTCTCCTCTGTATTAAGAATGGTTCACCACCCAAAGGACATCCAGACAACTTGGCACATCTGTGGGCCAACAAGGGCCAGCATCCCTGTGGAACGCTTTCAACACCTTATAGTCCATGCCCCAACGAATTTAGGCTGTTCTGAGGGAAAACTGGGGTGCAACTCAATATTAAGAAGGTGTTCCTGATGTTTTGTACACTCAATGTATACAACGCTGGGGGAGATGAAAACGTTTCCAATTCAATACACATGCCACCTAGTGAGCTTACTTCAAATTGGAACAAACAATTAGACCGAATGAAAAAAAAAAAAAACTCATAAATCTCCACTGCATACAGTATCTGTTAAATTTGGGCTAGAATCCCAAACCAAATGTAAAGCTGCTTGCTCAGCAGTTTCATCTGTGAGGAAGAGTCAGTCAGCCTACAGAGTGGAATAACAACCAGATACATGAGGCAGCACATCTGGTTGCCAACAGACAAAAGTACATTTCCTGATATCTTCCAAACCACTGCCTACAACAGTATAAAAAAAATCTATGCATTTCAAAAATATATTTAGTACGACAGAGTGCACGGCGGCATGTGCCCCTTCAGATTTGTCCTGTAAAATCTATCTTAACTGGTATGCCTGCTGGCAAGGTTGGTAGACATTCGAAAAGCAGTCAATGACTGAATGTACTGAATCATTATTTTACTCAGATTTTAGCAGATGTAACAGAGTTATTATTGGTGATTCCTACTCAACATGGAATCTTACTGCCTGGTTTGAGTGGCTTGCTTACGAGGGGCGGTGTTTGAGTTAGAATCGTCCCAGTCAACAAGTGCCAAGCCAGCTGTAAGTTAAAGGGATTTTTATACTCCTACGTGCAGAATGGAATGTACAGGTTATATTAATTTGTTCGTAAACATTGCTATAATATTGTACATAAGATGTGGTGTTTCCATTGTAAATATTTGTGGTGCATTTTGTCCAATATAATTTCAGCTAATACTAATTGGTTATTCACTGTGTCTGGCGGTGTTTTATGTATTTTGTAAAGCGCGTTCAGAGAGTAGAATTATCTGTGGTGGCTGCATTGCATGACGTACTATCCATGCTGTTTCCCTATCAAGTACATTTGTGCAATTATTAGTATATTGTATTCTGTAATTTTCATGTATTCCTGTTGTGATAAACTTGTATTATTTTTAGTAGCTATGGTCACCCCAGTCAACAAGCGACAAACCAGGGCGCGTGTATGGAGAGTAGAATGATCTGTGATGGCTGCATTGCATGTTGTGCTATCTGTGCAGTTTCCCTATCAGATAATAAACCCATGACTGGTGCTACATGTTGGAGTCCTTGTTGATGATTGTTCATAACACAACGCAAGAAGAGTACTGTTACACAGAGAAGTTGCAGAGAAGCATATTTTGTTTATTTAAAAAGAACCACCAGTCAGGAGGATACAGACAGCTCAAGAGCTGTGCTTAGATATTCAGAAAAAGAGACATAGAATTAAGAATAATGATTATAGCTCTAGATTGCAGGAAAAAAGCTGTTTCAGGTGTTTGAAAAATGCTAAATTCTCCCGCAGCCATCCTCACATACTTGGTACCTCTTCAGATTTTTGGGGTGCATGATGACCCTGCTGTACGTTGAAAGGAATAGTGTGTGCAGGTGATTTTAGAAAGCCTAGAATACTGTAATGCTACAAAGGCTTATGGTGCTGTGAAAATGTTTTTGCCTTTCAAATGTTCTCTTACTTGTGCATATTTTTTATACTGAATGTTATTGGATGATTATGTCTGGCAAAAACCAAATACTGCATTCCACAGTAAGAACCTAATACCAACGGTCAAGCATGGTGATGGTAGTGTGATGGTTTGGGAATGCTTTGCTGCCTCAGGACCTGTATCAGAGAATTCCACAGGAGAATGTAAGGTCATCCATTTGTGAGATGAAGCTAAAGCAGCTGGGTAATGCAGCAAGACAATGATCCAAACACACAATCAAGTCTACATAAAAATGGTTAAAAAGAAACACATTTTTCGTTTTTGAATGGCCTAGTCAAAGTCCAGACCTAATCGAAATTGAGATGCTGTGGCAGGACTTGAAACGAGCAGTTCATGCTTGAAACCCACAAATGTCGCTGAGTTAAAAAAGTTCTGCATGCAAGAGTGGGACAAAAGTACTCCACAGCAATGTGAGAGACTGATCAACTACAGGAAGCATTTGGTCGCAGTCATTGCAGCTAAAGGTGGAACAACCAGTCATTGAGTGTAAGGGGGCATAACTTTGTTAATTAAATACATAAATGAAGAATATTTTGGGGGGTTATATGTAAACTCATGTTCCCTTTATCTATTAGTAGGTTTTGGTTGAAGATCTGATAACATTCAGTATCAAAAATATGATAAAATACAGAATATCCGAAAGGGGGCAAATACTCTTTCACGGCACTGTACATGTTTATTCCTTCAATTTCATCCTACAAATCATGATCATTTCATCACATCTTGAAACGACCAGACCACTTATTACAAGTACCCTACAATCTCCCCTAACAAAAGATAATTGTATAGATTTTTTCTATTAATAATGTAAAATTAACAGCTGTACAGAAAGACTCATGTGAAGGCCATATAACAGAGGAGGAACTTCTTGATGCAATTAAAGCCTTTAAGTCTGGGAAAACTCCAGGGTTGGATGGCATACCAATGGAGGTATACCATAGCTTTTTTGAAATACTCAGAGGACCGTTATTAGCCTGTTTTAACCACTCCTACAAAAATATTAGATTATCAGATACTCAACAAGAAAGTCTGATTTCATTATTACTGAAACAGGATCCAAGTGGTTGTCAAAAGTCTGGGTGTAGCTGGTGCTGAGGAGTCAGGCGCAGGACAGCAGAGATGAGTACCACAAGTAATTTTACTCAACAACGTACTCATTACAACAAGAAACACCAAGCCCACAATACGGACCGAGAAACACAAAACAATCACGCACATGGGGAAAACAGAGGGTTAAATAATGAACATATAATTGGGGAATTGAAACCAGATCTGTAAAACAAGACAAAACAAACGGAACATGAAAAGTGGATCGGCGATGGCTAGAAGACCAGTGACGTCGACCGCCAAACGGTGGTAAATATAAAGATCCGGTCCTTTAAAAAAATTGGAGGCCCCTTACACTTCAGTGTTCTAGCAAAATGCATAGCGCATTTTTTTAAAAAGGTATTGTCGGATGTTATTCATCCTAATCAGACAGGTTTTTTACATGGATGATACATTGGAGATAATATTAGACAAGTACTGGAAACAATAGAACCCTATGAAACATCTGGGAAACCAGGCCTGGTTTTCATAGCTGACTTTGAAAAGTTTTGACTGGATTTATATACAGTACCAGTCAAATGTTTGGACACCTACTCATTAAAGGGTTTTTATTTATTTTCACTCTTTTCTACATTGTAGAATGATAGTGAACACATCAAAACTATGAAATAACACATATGGAATCACAGAGTAACTAAAAGTGTTGAACAAATCTAAATATATTTTAGATTTTAGATTCTTCAAAGTAGCCACCCAGTGCCTTGATGACAGCTTTGCACACTCTTGGCATTCTCTCAACCAGCTTCACCTTGAATTATTTTCCATTATTTTCCAACAGTCTTGAAGGAGTTCACACATATGCTGAGCACTTGTTAATGCTTTTCCTTCACTCTGAGGTCCAACTCATCCCAAACCATCTCAATTGGGTTGAGGTCGCTTGATTGTGGATGTCAGGTAATCTGTTGCAGCACTCCATCACTCTCCTTCTTAGTCAAATAGCCTTTACACATGCTGGAGGTTGAAAAACAAATGATAGTCCCACTAAGCACAAACCAGATGGGATGGCATATCACTGCAGAATGCTGTGGTAGCCATGCTGGTTAAGTGTGCCTTGATTTCTAAATAAATCACTGACAGTGCCACAAGCAAAGCACCCCCACACATTTGTGTCATGAACAGTGCTTGTGCCCATATAAATATACTTGATGTGTGCGGAGGGAGGGGGGGAATTCCCCAATGCTGGAAGGGGGCCCCGAGTGAAAAGGTTTGGGAACCCCTGTGCTAAGCTAGCGCTAACACCAGTTAGCATTGGCTCGCAAAACAACCTCTTAACTTTTTTTTTTTTTTTAATATCCGAAACATACAATATACTTGCAGTGAAGCCGCTCAACAACAACATCATACCAGTCATCCACCAGACTCCTATTCAGAGCGACACACAGAAGCATCCAGGGTCAATGGCCTACTCAAGGGCACGTTGACAGATTTCCCACCAGGCCAAAAATCGTGAACCTGAACCCTCCAAGATCCCCCCACAGTTCCCCAATAGCTGTCCCTCAACCATTTGAGACCCCTCCCACAGTCCATTCCCCACCCCCAAGAACCCCCACTGCACCAACAACCAAGATAATGAACTAAATAGAAAAAAGAAAAAGACTGGCACTATTAGTGTCTGGCACTATTACATATATGTGTGCGGTCTTGTATGTGTTTATTTGAATGAGAGTGTGTGTATATGCATGTGTACAAACACCTGCATGGCATCAGCCTCAGGCAAACCGACACCAGTTGTAAAAACACTGCCCCTCAAACATACTTTTTGTTATGTTTTATTTTGACATTTTATTTTTACTTACAGTTTACATACACTTAGGTTGGAGTCATTAAAACACGTTTTTCAACCACTCCACAAATTTCTTGTTAACAAACTATAGTTTTGGCAAGCCGGTTAGGACATCCTTCAATTTCATCCTACAAATCATGATCATTTCATCACATCTTGAAACGACCAGACCACTTATTACAAGTACCCTACAATCTCCCCTAACAAAAGATAATTGTATAGATTTTTTCTATTAATAATGTAAAATTAACAGCTGTACAGAAAGACTCATGTGAAGGCCATATAACAGAGGAGGAACTTCTTGATGCAATTAAAGCCTTTAAGTCTGGGAAAACTCCAGGGTTGGATGGCATACCAATGGAGGTATACCATAGCTTTTTTGAAATACTCAGAGGACCGTTATTAGCCTGTTTTAACCACTCCTACAAAAATATTAGATTATCAGATACTCAACAAGAAAGTCTGATTTCATTATTACTGAAACAGGATCCAAGTGGTTGTCAAAAGTCTGGGTGTAGCTGGTGCTGAGGAGTCAGGCGCAGGACAGCAGAGATGAGTACCACAAGTAATTTTACTCAACAACGTACTCATTACAACAAGAAACACCAAGCCCACAATACGGACCGAAAAACACAAAACAATCACGCACATGGGGAAAACAGAGGGTTAAATAATGAACATATAATTGGGGAATTGAAACCAGATCTGTAAAACAAGACAAAACAAACGGAACATGAAAAGTGGATCGGCGATGGCTAGAAGACCAGTGACGTCGACCGTAAGCGGTGGTAAATATAAAGATCCGGTCCTTTAAAAAAATTGGAGGCCCCTTACACTTCAGTGTTCTAGCAAAATGCATAGCGCATTTTTTTAAAAAGGTATTGTCGGATGTTATTCATCCTAATCAGACAGGTTTTTTACATGGATGATACATTGGAGATAATATTAGACAAGTACTGGAAACAATAGAACCCTATGAAACATCTGGGAAACCAGGCCTGGTTTTCATAGCTGACTTTGAAAAGTTTTGACTGGATTTATATACAGTACCAGTCAAATGTTTGGACACCTACTCATTAAAGGGTTTTTATTTATTTTCACTCTTTTCTACATTGTAGAATGATAGTGAACACATCAAAACTATGAAATAACACATATGGAATCACAGAGTAACTAAAAAAGTGTTGAACAAATCTAAATATATTTTAGATTTTAGATTCTTCAAAGTAGCCACCCTTTGCCTTGATGACAGCTTTGCACACTCTTGGCATTCTCTCAACCAGCTTCACCTTGAATTATTTTCCATTATTTTCCAACAGTCTTGAAGGAGTTCACACATATGCTGAGCACTTGTTAATGCTTTTCCTTCACTCTGAGGTCCAACTCATCCCAAACCATCTCAATTGGGTTGAGGTCGCTTGATTGTGGATGTCAGGTAATCTGTTGCAGCACTCCATCACTCTCCTTCTTAGTCAAATAGCCTTTACACATGCTGGAGGTTGAAAAACAAATGATAGTCCCACTAAGCACAAACCAGATGGGATGGCATATCACTGCAGAATGCTGTGGTAGCCATGCTGGTTAAGTGTGCCTTGATTTCTAAATAAATCACTGACAGTGCCACAAGCAAAGCACCCCCACACATTTGTGTCATGAACAGTGCTTGTGCCCATATAAATATACTTGATGTGTGCGGAGGGAGGGGGGGAATTCCCCAATGCTGGAAGGGGGCCCCGAGTGAAAAGGTTTGGGAACCCCTGTGCTAAGCTAGCGCTAACACCAGTTAGCATTGGCTCGCAAAACGACCTCTTAACTTTTTTTTTTTTTATATCCGAAACATACAATATACTTGCAGTGAAGCCGCTCAACAACAACATCATACCAGTCATCCACCAGACTCCTATTCAGAGCGACACACAGAAGCATCCAGGGTCAATGGCCTACTCAAGGGCACGTTGACAGATTTCCCACCGGGCCAAAAATCGTGAACCTGAACCCTCCAAGATCCCCCCACAGTTCCCCAATAGCTGTCCCTCAACCATTTGAGACCCTCCCACAGTCCATTCCCCACCCCCAAGAACCCCCACTGCACCAACAACCAAGATAATGAACTAAATAGAAAAAAGAAAAAGACTGGCACTATTAGTGTCTGGCACTATTACATATATGTGTGCGGTCTTGTATGTGTTTATTTGAATGAGAGTGTGTGTATATGCATGTGTACAAACACCTGCATGGCATCAGCCTCAGGCAAACCGACACCAGTTGTAAAAACACTGCCCCTCAAACATACTTTTTGTTATGTTTTATTTTGACATTTTATTTTTACTTACAGTTTACATACACTTAGGTTGGAGTCATTAAAACACGTTTTTCAACCACTCCACAAATTTCTTGTTAACAAACTATAGTTTTGGCAAGCCGGTTAGGACATCTACTTTGTGCATGACACAAGTCATTTTTCCAACAATTGTTTACAGACAGATTACTTCACTTATAATTCACTGTATCACAATTCCAGTGGGTCAGAGGTTTACATACACTAAGTTGACTGTGCCTTTAAACAACTTCCAGAAAATTATGTCACGATTTTAGAAGATTCTGATAGGCTAATTGACATAATTTGAGTCAATTGGAGGACCTTAAATTCAGTGCCTCCTTTGCTTGACATCATGGGGAAATCAAAAGAAATCAGCCAAGACCTCAGAAAAAAATTGTAGACCTCCACAAGTCTGGTTCATCCTTGGGAGCATTTTCCAAACGCCTGAAGGTACCACGTTCATCTGTACAAACAATAGTACGCAAGTATAAACACCATGGGACCACGCAGCCGTCATACCGCTCAGGAAGGAGACACGTTCTGTCTCCTAGAGATGAACGTACTTTAGTGCAAAAAGTGCAAATCAATCCCAGAACAACAGCAAAGGCCCCTGTGAAGATGCTGGAGGAAACAGGTACAAAGGTATTTATATCCACAGTAAAACGAGTCCTATATTGATATATATCGACAAGGAGAAGCCACTGTTCCAAAACCGCCATAGAAAAGCCAGACTACGGTTTGCAACTGCACATGGGGACAAAGATCGTACTTTTTGGAGAAATGTCCTCTGGTCTGATGAAACAAAAATAGAACTGTTTGGCCATAATGACCATTGTTATGTTTGGAGGAAAAAGGGGGAGGCTTGCAAGCCGAAGAACACCATCCCAACCGTGAAGCACGGGGGTGGCAGCATCATGTTGTGTGGGTGCTTTGCTGCAGGAGGGACTGATGCACTTCACAAAATAGATGGCATCATAAGGGAGGACAATTATGTGCATATATTGAAGCAACATCTCAAGACATCAGTCAGGAAGTTAAAACTTGGTCGCAAATGGGTCTTCCGAATTGGCAATGACCCCAAGCATACTTACAAAGTTGTGGCAAAATGGCTTAAGTACAACAAAGTCAAGGTATTGGAGTGGTCATCACAAAGCCCTGACCTCAATCCTATAGAAAACTAGTGGGCAGAACTGAAAAGGCGTGTGCAAGCAAGGAGGCCTACAAACCTGATTCAGTTACACCAGCTCTGTCAGGAATGGGCCAAAATTCACCCAACTTATTGTGGGAAGCTTGTCGCTACCCGAAACATTTGAACCAAGGTCAACAATTTGAAGACAATGCTACCAAATTCTAATTGAGTGTATGTAAACTTCTGACCCACTGGGAATGTGATGAAAGAAATAAAAGCTGAAATAAATCATTCTCTCCACTATTATTCTGACATTTCACATTCTTAAAATAAAGTGGTGATCCAAACTGACCTAAGACAGGGAATGTTTACTAGGATGAAATGTCAGGAATTGTAAAATGTATTTTAAATGTATTTGGCTAAGGTGTACGTAAACTTCGATATCCAGGTTGGCTCTTTACTGCAACCAGTTGTTTTACAAAAAGATAACAATGAGTCTTTCCCACAACGTCTGTAGTACAGCCAGCTAGCACCTGCGGAATCCACATTAAAAAATGGAACACAAACTTGCAGTCCCAGCCGTAAAGGCTAACCGCATCGTGGAATCCTTAGCAACAAAACTTTAGTTCTGATTAAAATCGATTTTATTAAAATGTTTTAATATAAACAACAAACAGAGTGTAGAGAGTACAATGTTCTGTTGCGCGCTCTGATGCTTATTTGAGCTTTTCTTGCCAGAATATGCATTTGGTATTTTACCAAATAGGGCTATCTTCTGTATACCAACCCTACCTTGTCACAACACAACTAATTGGCTCAAACACATTAAGAAGGAAAGATATTTCTCAAATTAACTTTTAACAAGGCACACCTGTTCATTGAAATGCATTCCAGATGACTACCTCATGAAGCTGGTTGAGAGAATGCCAAGCGTGTGCAAAACTGTCAAGGCAAAGGTTGGATACTTTGAATAATCTCAAATATAAATTATATTTTGATTTGTTTAACACTTTTTTGGTTACTATATTACTACATATTTCTTAGTTTTGATGTCTTCACTATTATTATACAATGTAGAAAATAGTAAAAATAAAGAAAAACCCTTGAAATAGTAGGTGTCCAAGCATTTGACTGGTACATGTGTGTATATTTACAAAAAAAGCTACAATCTCCACTATAAAGGTTTTTTTTTTAAAGGAACCTACACTCTTCCACCCCTTCCTCATGACTTGAACTGATAGCAACATGCAGGTGTTTGCCAACTTCATCCCAAAAAAATCTGATGTTTTATTGCTTTACACATACAGCCACAAATCCCCCAGTCACAAGGGAGATGGGGAAGTGAGGATGCGAGGGATCCTTGAGGCAAAACAAGCCATAATCCCTTGCCACTTGGCGGTACATGCCACCAAAATGAAAACCGGCAAAGCACTAGTCATTCATGTTTAGTAGATAACAGTAATGTATAAAAAAAGATAATCATTTGAGTCTGGAACAGAGCAATAAAAGCTTAATATGCAGTGAAATTTAAAATAAAAGTTAAAGACAGAGCTTTTGGAGTTTAAAAAAAAGTTATGTTGAGGGTATTGAGGAGCCAGGGAGTGTGTGTGTATTTCAGAAATTGACTCCTATTCCTGAAATTGAATTTGCCACACAACATAGAACTTGAATTTGAATGACAGGAAGTAGAATTTAATTCACTGCAATTCAATAGAACATGAGTTTAATTGAATCTAACAGTTTACACTTCCAGATACCAAAGAATATATAACTTTTCTCTGGAAACAATGTTCACACACTCTTAACCTTTGTGCTTAGAATAGGCAATTATATTTCAAACAATTATATTTGTTTGCTTCTTTTTAAAAGGCGTTAGGGTTAACTTGAGGGTTAAAACCTATGCATTCTGGGAAATTTAGTATTTTCCACATGTTGAACAACATTTCAAAAGGTGCACTATGCAGAAATAACACCACCATTTCCTGGTTGCTAAAATTCTAATTATCAGGTATGAAGGGAAGACCCAGATGCAGACCATGTCGAATAAACAATAGTTTAATGTTCCAAAACAGGGGCAGGGAATAGACAGGCAGGGGTCAGAAAACCAGAGGTGGGGCAATGGTACCGGACGGCAGGCAGGGATCAGTAAATCCAGAGCGGGCAGAGGTACCAGTCGACAGGCAGGCTCAGGGACAGATAGAGTTGTCAGGCAGGTGGGCTCAGAGTCAGGACAGGCAAGGGTCAAAACCAGGAGGGCAAGAACTGTGAGACTGGCCAACACAGGCGCTGCGACAAAAACCACTGGTTGACTTGAACAAACAAGACGAACTGGCACAGACAGACAGAAACACAGGTATAAATACATAGGGGATAATGGGGAAGATGGGCGACACCTGGAGGGGGGTGGAGACAATCACAAAGACAGGTGAAACAGATCAGGGTGTGACACTAATAGTTTGCCTAATTTGGGATCCTGAGTGGCACAGCGGTCTAAGGCACTGCATCGCAGTGCTAGAGGAGTCACTACAGACCTGGGTTTGATCCCGGGCTGTATCACAACCACCCATGATCGGGAGACCCATAGGGCGGTGCACAATTGGCCCTGCATCATCCGGGTTAGGGGAGGGTTTGGCCGGGGTAGGCCCCCATTGTAAATAAGAATTTGTTCTTAACTGACTTGCCTAGTTAAATAAAGGTTAAATAAATGAAAATACATTTACATTTAATTTCAGTTTGTGTCGAAACAAGCAAGTATAGTTTAGAGAATCATTGTACCTAATCCGTTGTGAAATATCTTTTCCATAACCCAAAATTTTGTTTGAAGCTGGTAAACAAAACCAAAAGTAAAAGACGCAAAAACTAAACTTAAGAATGGGAAGCATAAAAATAGCGCACATAGAACAGATCTAATGCCTCAGACTTGCTTTCAATTAATGACATATCTATAACTATATCTATCATTTCTATGTGAATTTGGTCTGGTCGCCCAAAAAGTGACATATTGCAGCTTTAAGTGATTCATGAAGTTTCAGGTTTTATTGTCACGTGCACAAGTACTCTTTCCCAGCAATGCAGTAATCAATGTCAGTCACAGGAGGCTGCTGAGGGGAGAACGACTCATAATAATGGCCGGAACGGAGAAAATGGACTGGCATCACACACCTGGAGACCATGTGTTTGATACCATTCCACTAATTCCTCTTCAGTCACTACCACAAGCCTGTTCTCCCCACCAACCCTCATGTGATGTCAGTAGTACTATAAAATAAAGTAAAGTAGAACAGAAACAGAAATAAGAAGAACAAGTACGTAAGTTATATACAGGGTCAGTGCCAATACCAAATTTACAATGTGCAGGGATACTGGAGTGATAGAGGTAGATATGGATGGTGGTAAGGTGACTAGGCATTAGGATATATGATAAACAGAGTAGCAGCAGCGTACAGTGCATTTGGAAAGTATTCAGACCCCTTGACTTTCCTCATCAATCTAAACACATTACATCATAATGACAAAGCAAATACTTTTTTTTTTTTTTTTTTTACATTTTTGCACATTTTGTTGTTTTTGTCGAAAGCGTGCATAAAATGCACGTCTGATAGAGAGGCATCGTTGGGCAGATCATGGCTGGGTCTTCCTTTGTAATGGACTATAGCAGCTTCACACGTGGTGGCCGTCGGAGCCTGTGTTATAGGATTCCACCTTGTTTCCTATATTGGGCTTTTGCTTGTTTGATGGCTCTGCTGATGTTGTAGCAGGACTTCATGTCCTCAGCCGTAGCCTCGGGATTGGCTGCGATAGCCCTATGTGCAGTAACACTGTCCTTTAGCTAAACGCCAACCTCAGTATTAATACAGGGTTTTGATCGGGGAAAAACAAACCTTCACTGTAGGGACAACGTCGGCGATACTTTTCCTAATGAAGCCGTGGACGGAGGAGGTTAGCTTGTCAATGCTATCGGCTGAGTCCCGGAACATTTCCAGTCAGCGCTAGCAAAGCAGTCCTGTAGCATAGCCTCCGATTCGAAGGACCATATCTCTACGGAGCGTGTCAGGGGTACTTCCTGGTTGGACTTCTGCTTGTAGACAGGAAGCAGGGGTATAGAGTCATGGTCTGATTGCCGAAAGGGGGACGGAGAAGGGCCTTGTATAGTTGATTGTGGGTAAAGTAACAGTGGTCAAGAACATTATCACCCCTAGTAACTAAGGAGACGTGTTGATGGAAGTTGGGCATCACATGTCTTAATGACGCAGAATTAAAATCACTGGCAACAAGAAGAGCAGCCTCCGGGTGCATGATTTCCTGCTTGTATATAGCCTCGTACAGTTCGTTAAGTGGCAGCTTGTTGTTTTTCTTGTCCTGAGGTGGAATATATACAGCAGTCATGATAACAGCTGAAAACTCGAGAGGTAGAAGGGTCGGCATTTAAACAAAGAATTCCAAGGCGGGTGAACAATGGATCGAGACTTCCACTGCGCGTGAGAGTCAGCACACCATTTGCTGTTGATGAAGAGGCATACCCCTCCCTCTCTTGATTTCTCTAATTCCAATGTCCTGTACACTCAGTGAATGGAGAATCCATCGAGATGGATAGCCATGGGGGGTATCTTGTCCGAAAGCCGTGTTTCAGAAAAGCAGAGACTGTTGCAGTTATGAGAGTCCCGTTGATAGCAAAGCGATCGAAGGTCATCCATTTTATTATCAAGTAACTTGGCCAATAGAATGAAAGGAAGATGGTTGTTATTATTTTAAAAAATGTAATAAAAAAATTGCAGAACGCAAGGAAAAGGTGTCAGGTTCTCCCTTCGCCTTAATCTCACCAGGACTCCTCCTCTCCTGACTTTAATGCCGGCGGTTCCTCTTGGGAAGCCTGAAAATTGTTTCGGGATTACACAAAGAGTCCAGGGCGTCGAAGTTGAAGCCGGAATTAACGCTGATGTTCAAAAGTTATAAAGGATACATTTTCTTTAGCTCAAATGTCACAAAATAGCATTTGAATTTAATTGAATTTCACTGAATTAAATAATATTTCCCTTAAATAAAATTTGAATTCCAATTCTGTATCTTGTTTACTATATAAATTCAAATTCAATTAAAATTGAATACATTTATTGGAATTTCTGAGGCGTTCCCTGGTGTGTGAGCATGTGCCTGTGTGTGTATATGCATGCATGTATTTGTGTGTGTGTGTGCATGCCTGCGCATTTGTATTTTCTTCTGTGTAACCAAACCTTTATAAAAGGCAGGTGTCCTCTTTGATTGTCAAGTAGCTGTGATTTGCATGACATGTCAAGGCTCTCCACTGTATTACTCAGTCATTTTCAATTTGGCAAAATCGCAGCAATCATGAAATGGTGCATAAAACATTGTCTCAATGTCTATGGTGGCTAGAGTAACTTAGGAATGCTGCTATGGCAACCACTTCCTAGCCCCAACGAGTTGTCTGTTTATAATCATCATCGAATCATCAGTTTATAACCCCATTTTACCCTGATATGATCTTTGCTGTCCATGACAACAGAGCTATGGAAACACTGACTTGTGCATTTCAATACTCGTGCATCCCCCTCCTCATCTCCTCTCTTTCATCTACACTAATGTGATCACATAGGCATTATTAAAGCAACATGATGAATACCTACCAGGAATTTACCAGATTTTTTTACTTTAAAATCAGTGAAGATGGAGGAAAGGAGGTGAGGAGAGGAAACCACTTTAGAGAACTGAGATGCATCCAAGCTTCAGATGGGTCAGACACATTTCTTTCTCCTAACATCAAAACAACAGTGGTCTGATGACAACATGGGGTTGGTCAATGGGAGTGTTGAAGACGAGAGTGGCGGTGGGTCTGTGATTGAAATAGCCTCATAGGACCTCTGTAAACACAGCTGACACTAAAGACAGTTTGGCTTTACAGACCAGTGGCCATCAGAGCCACAGCCACAGCCCGCCTGCAATCCATCTCAAACACAGCACCACAATGCATCAACAGCCAGACAGAGTGTATTGAAAAACATATAGCCAGTAGTGACAGAGAGAGAAATTCTGCCCTCACATTTCTACTCGTCATCACACGCAGGCACACAAGCACACACACTCCGGAGGCACTGTCTGCATTCAGCATATAACTCCAAATGTAAACAGCCATGCTTAGGTTGTGTGTGTCTGAGTATACAGTATGTCTGAGTATACAGTGTGTGTGTCTGAGTATACAGTATATATTCTACTCGGTTCCCCTTCTGCCGTCGCTGTGCTATTTTTACCCTCTCATAATTCCAGAGACAGGAGCACCAGATAATTACTGATGTTTCAGAGCCTGTGGACCAACGCTGCAATAACAGAACCGTTCGCTGCTAGAGCACTAACCAGCCAACCAGGCACTCAGAGAGAAACCGGCAGCGGCACTCTATTCTCTCTCTGTCTGTGTCTATATACACTACTCCTGTACTGGAACAAAATGAAAAGACTAGTCTGCTACAGTACTGGCTCTGAATCACCTCACCCCATGCTCCCCTCTGTTCCCTCTCTGTTCCTCTCTGCTCACCCCGTTTTCCCCCGCTATGTTCCCCTCTGCTCACCCCAATGGTTTCCTCCCTGTTCCCCTCCCTGTTTCCCTCCCTTTTTCCCTCTCTGTTCCACTCTGCTCACCCCATTTCCCCCTGTCTGTTCCACTCTCTCTTCCCCTCTCTGTTACCTTCTGCTCGCCCCATGCCTCCCTGTTCTCCTCTCTGTTCCCCTCTCGGTTCTGACAATGCTAAAATACCAAAGACATAACAGTGATCCCTTCCTGAGGATTAGGTGACCTGGGATGGACCACCATGCATCACTCTACAGAGACGTGATGTATGGTGCTTTGTTCTCTGTATGAAAATATAGCCATGGTTTTAGGAACATTGTTTTGATGTAGTCAGCTATTGATTTCTGTGAAAATGCCATTTCCAGTTAGTGTGGTCTGTTTCCCATTGGAGCACATTGGCTGGATGTAAAAATAAATCTCAAAGGGTTCCAGGAGCACCGAGGAGGTATGCCTGCAAATTGCTATCTTGATCACTCTGTTGTCGCACAGAATTGTCCTGCACAGCAGAAAATGCAGTCTTGTAGTGTATTCAAGTTTTTAAAAGTCTTCTAAAATTTGCAATTTCTACTTAAAAATGTCAGACTTGATTTGCCCTAACGAAAATTTCCTGTTGCTGCAGGATTATTTTCCTGCTGTGAGAAACTAATCAAATGAAGATAGGACACCTGTTTAGATGAACAACATTCACCTCTACAAGAGATTATACAAGGACATAAAATGCAGGAATAAGACACTTGCAGCGGATGTCACACTGCTTGCTTAACAGTATAGCTTCCTTCCTAACTCACAAGTCCTTAATCTTGGATCCTGGTTCTTGCCAACACATGTGACCACCCTCTTGACAACATGTTAGCCAGCTGTGCTACTGAAAAGCTAGCAATTCGATGGCACTGGTGGAGACATTTCAGGTTGAGTAGTGAGGTTACCAATCCTACTTTAGTCCAACTTCATTCCATCCCATTTGGTTTCATTGACTGTACTTGGTTGAAAGTGTAACTTTCTAAAATCAATCTAAAATGTGTTTTAACTGCTTAGATCCAGCTGTAAAGGAACGATAGTACCTATAGCTCTCTGATGTAGTCTGTCTGTCTGTCTGTTTGTGTGCTGAGCGAGAGGAGAAGGTCCCGGGTACAGCTGGCCTCCATGGCACACAGCCGACAGGAAATTAGCTGAGTGTGTCCCACATTTCTCTCCTCCACTGACGTGAGTCTGCACCCACCCACCGTCCGCCACACATACACACCCTAAACGCAACGCGGAGCAGTGCAACTCATCAGACCTGATAACGAGGCTTGGCACTTTTACTGTACAGAGAGCACTAATACTGTACCGCCATCACTTCCCGCTGCTGCTCCCAGACTGAGGGGATAATGACAGACATCAGGCACTCTAGTCCAGACATACTCTATCAAATGCCATTTTTAAGAAAACAAATCCTATTTCAACTCAGGTCTGATCAAATATATAGCTAAGCTGACTAAAAAACATATGTTACCATATTTTACAGTGAACGGCATTGCACTGAGACCAATGAATAAATAAACCATCTCCAATAATGGTGGAGGTTTAAAATTACTTCATTTCAAAATCGGTAGTTCTGGTATCGATCCTGATTCGAAAGCAATCAGAATTATAGCTGGTATTTTTTTTATCTCATCGTTTTAGTCTGTAGTGGAGCATCTCAAACCAAATCAAATTTGATTTGTCACATGCTCCGAATACAACCTTACTTACAAGCCCTTAACTAACAATACAGTTAAAGTAAAATAAAATTAAGAAAATATTTACAAAATAAACTAAAGTGAAATAAATTATTGCAAATAAAAAAAATTGAAAAGTAACAAGAAAATCTGCAACATTTCCAGACATTGTTGACTCATCAAACAGGCATAGCTGCGGGAAGTAGTTTGGCAGCGGGGACACTGCAATTTCTTTGTCGAAGTAGTACTTATGTTCATTTCCTGAGAGCTTAGCTTGATGATGATGAGATGCTGGGGGAGTGGAGAAAAATGTTTTGCCAGTGCTGTAAAAGCCCAGTGCACTACTTTTGTGATATTTTTTTAACTAAATGTAATTGAGTGTTTACCAACATTTGTAAATAGAGTGTGATAATCATCTGTACAAAACAGTTCATCTGATAATACTTGCTTGATTTATGTTTTCCAGTTTCTTGAAATTCTTCATTTTTATGTGAAAGCTGAAATGGTCTATTCATTCCTTTTCCATTTTAGCAGACTTACAGTAGTGAGTGTATACATTTTTGTACTAGTCCCCTGTGGGAATCAAACCCACAACCGTAGCATTGCAAGCACCATGCTCTACCAACTGAGCCACATCATCACATCACATGATAACAAACCACTTGATGTTTCAATGTACTCAATTATTGTATTGTTTTTCTTCATGAAGATGGAAAGTCTACAGGTACAAACCTAGATGACCAGTCTATGTACAATACAGTAATGTACATTTACATTAAGTGGTGTGTAAGGATAGTCAATTAATACTGCACAAAGTGGTTGTTTTCCATGGTATTTGATCAATATATATTTTTATTTGCTGTGGATGTTTTGTGTCTTTTCCCATAACTTTGCACCTTTTGATGTAAATATTTGAGGGCAAGGTTTTGTTCTTTCTGGATTCCATTAGAATGACAATCTCAGAGAAAGGGGCAGGGCAACAACTCTTACAATTCCAGCAAGTGAATCCTGCAAGATACTGTTCTTAATTATACAATTACCTTTTTTGCCAAAGCTGCTATGCTGAACATTTTGGGGGCCTGCTCTACAGACATCTATATAGGTCCGCTAATACTAGTAAAGGTCCAGTGCACTACTTTTGTGAGAATTTTTTTTTTATTCAGATTTTTAAGGGGGTGCTGCAGCACCCTCAGCACCCATTCTTCTTGCGGCTTTGCAAACGGGGGATTTCTGGGAGTGAGTAGTTTATAATCAGAAACAGTTGGCTATATATTTTTAGGCTGGGTTGTGCAGGGGGGCCCTGGCAGCAGGCTTGGTACATCGTAACATAAGGCTAATGTGTTTTAGTCGCCTAACAGACAGCAGGGCAAATCACAAACACTAATATTCTATCTGCATGTTTTTGACATGCTGTGGGGAGATGAACCGACCGACCTGCTCTGGGACAATGACTGTTTGACTAAGGGAAATGTTACAGCCGTTTAAATACAAATACCACTCATCAGTAGTATTCTGCATCCATGAGAGTCTGGGAAGTGGCATGGTGGGGACTGCAACTTTCAAGGGGAATTTGCTTGCGAGGTCCTGGTGCTTGAAGTTTACTGAATCAATGAGACGAACAGAAGGGCTCTGAATGTCAGAGTTTACATTAACAAGATGAAGACGTTAAATTTGATCACTGGCAATTAGGGGAAATTCCATCTACAAAGGTCAGCATCCACATCAACACTCCTCATACTGAATGAGGAAATACCGTAACTGTTCCTTTGCTGCTTTAGGCTCCAGTATTAAATGCTTTTAATCAACTGAAATCTCCTTAAATTCTCCAACTTTTATAAGTAATACTGCTAAGTGCTAACATTTTTGGCTAAAAAGAAGGTAGTGCAAGAGAAATCTAAATCCAAAGCTATTATCTGGGATTTTCACTACCAAATTGAACAGAAGATATTGATAGAATGTTGACAGGCGTAAAGACCAGCTATTGCTTCCAGTCAACGAAACCCTTTAATGAATACTCAGTGGAATGTCTAGTAAACACCTGTTCAATCATTTTCTCACTCATTACTTCAATTTGCTTTCACAGTGTACCAGAAAAAGCAGGGAAGGGCACACCATAGCAAAACAGTTCGCAACAGAAAATGCAAATCTGTGTTCTAAGTGGACAAGTTAAGGTAGTACCTCCCCCACTGTTTAAAATATGTTTTCTCACTATCCTAGCTTAGCCCAGCACTGCATTGCTGTGAAGTCATGCCATGGCATATGAGGTCTTGTCAGGGTCAGTTTTTGCACCTTTGAGGCCTAGTGGTGGGAGTCCTACTAAGACCACCAGGCTCCCATATGGATGGGAGGTGGGTCCTTACAGCTGATGGACGGGTGGTGTATCTATAGCTTCCTGATGGACGGGTGGTGTATCTACAGCTCCCTGATGGACGGGTGGTGTATCTATAGCTTCCTGATGGACGTGTGGTGTATCTACAGCTCCCTGATGGATGGGTGGTGTATCTACAGCTCCCTGATGGATGGATGGGTGGTGTATCTACAGCTCCCTGATGGATGGGTGGTATATCTACAGCTCCCTGATGGACGGGTGGTATATCTACAGCTCCCTGATGGACGGGTGGTGTATCTACAGCTCCCTGATGGACGGGTGGTGTATCTACAGCACCCTGATGGATGGGTGGTATATCTACAGCTCCCTGATGGACGGGTGGTGTATCTACAGCTCCCTGATGGATGGGTGGTGTATCTACAGCACCCTGATGGACGGGTGGTGTATCTACAGCACCCTGATGGACGGGTGGTGTATCTACAGCTCTCCCTGATGGATGAGTGGTGTATCCACAGCACCCTGATGGATGGGTGGTGGTGGGTGGGACTGGGCCCTCTACAAAGAACCAGGTGGCCGTACAGCAGGGGGCTCTTGGATGGGAGGGTGTAACACAGCGAGACTGGAGGGGAGGAGGACATTGAGAAGCTGGCTGAGGAAGCCGAGCAGAGCGCTTCTCACCCCCTGGTACAAGCTGAGGCCCTTCATCCTGCCAAGCACAGGCCTTAGGCAACGTGGGCCTTTCTCCAAGTCTGGGAGGGACGAGAGCGACTTTGCTTGTTATGAAACTCGGTCTTGGGGCATTTTAAAGGCCCTGTACTTTACAGTACTTATGTTCATGTCCTGAGAGCCTGATGATGAGATGCTGGTCGGAAACTATTTATAGCCTCTCAGTCCAAAGTTTCTGTCCAACTTAATAGATTGGGCCTATAGGTTATGCATTCAAATGACAAGAAATTGACTTTCACATACATGGCGGGGACAAGACGTTAAACATTTCACACTTTCCAGACAAGTGGAGGAAATTGGTGTGGTAAATGAGATGAGGGTTGGCGGGGGGTCAAGGAGCTTTGAGTGAAAATCCTCTTTAAAGGGTCTGGAGCAGCGATCTTCAGTGACAAGCCCGAATGAGGCCAGCCTTAACCTAGCCAATTAAGAGAGACCTGTCTGTATCAGCCAAAGAGACCCACCCTCACCCCCACCCCACACACACATGCACTACATCAGAAAGCAGATCAGGCACTGCCGCTTCCGTGGCAACACACAGCAGCACGTTGGGAGTCTGACAGACAGATGATGAGAACAGTACCCCATATTATATTACAACTGGCACTCTGCATCCATGGCTCAGGGCCCAAATTGATGTGCAGCTGTTTGGTAGACTATGTGCAGCTAGATGGAACTTCAAATTACAGCACTGAATAAAGTGTAAATATTATGGAAACAGTATGGTAACAAGTTCCAGTTACTCACAATCACATCTATGTATTGGTTTATGCCCTATGTTTATGCCATTGTCAACATTACTCTGACAAAAAAATAATGATACTGATAAAAATCTATTATTACTATGTGTTTATTATCTTAGTTATTGAAATATAGCAAACAATTAAGGAACCTCATTGCACTAATCACAGAAAAATTCACACACACATTTTCCAATAATTTTGACCAAAGGAAGACAATTATCAGCCCTATAATGACTCAATTAAGATAGAGAATACATCACTATTGGCTATTTCACTATCTTAAAGTCCTGTATAAGTTTAGACTCAAGCAATTTAGATTAGCAAGACCCCAACAGTCTGGGAAATGGTTTGAGCAGATAACACTAAACACATCGGCCCAGAGAAGACATGGCATTGAAGAATACTGATACCAGCCAGTTACTGGGAGAACGGAAGTGCAGGATCTTGTAAACAACATGTATCACCCTAGTATTGTAGATAGCTGCCATTGAAAAGCATGTTAGAGCTCTGAAAACGGGGAACATCTAGCCTGAGTAATGACTGATCTTTTCAAAAGTCAATTGATTATTATTATTATTATTATTATTAAAAGAAAATCTTTAGAAATTGTTAATGACAGGTGTGGGCTGCAAAGAATCAAGTCGTTTACTTTTGGAAAGAAGACATTCTGTACTGTACATGTGCAGAATATTCCAAGTGTCAACAACACAAGATTGTTTATGAAAAAATGAAACAAGTCTGTCCAACGTGTAATCCTAATGAATCACCAGCAGTCGTGTCACCTACTGCAACACCGCCCAACAAAACAGATGCTGTCTTCACATTGTCATTACTCATCCCCTGCTCTGCACGACACATGTGAATGAGTTCAAATCTTCCATCATTAGCCCCTGAAACGAGCGTTGGCACATCACCGTGAGAAGTTTTGAAATGGCACTCAGCAGAGCTAGCAGATAATAAAGCAACAAGACAATTATCTCCTTTAATTTATATACAGTGGAGTGATCTCTCTCCGGCGTGTTGGACCTGACTCAGTATGGAGAGAGAAAAGGGGAGAGAGGAAGAGGAAGAGAGAGAGAGAGTGGTGAGAAGGATTGAGAGAGGGGGATAGAGAGATGTAGAGAGAGGGAATGGGAGAGAGACATTGACTTGTCAGCACTGCAGCGAACCTTCCCACGACCATGATCGATGTGGGTTGGAGGGGAGATGAGAGCAGCACCTCTTCCATTCTGGACATTCTTTAGTTAGCTGATGAAGGAGCTCATACTGTAGTCTGTGGTAAATAAGAGGACATTTTTATCTTCTAAATTGACTTACAGTTCATAGTGACACATTTATTCACTATAGGTGGCAAATGTAAGATTCAAACGGACAACCCTGGTGCTGCTAGCACTGGCACCAATATGTAGGTCTCCCACAAATTGGGTAAGAATAGCCTTGAATTCACTTTATTATGGCCAACTGAGAACTGCTTGTAACAGAGAATTGGGTATGATAAGGGTAAATATAAAGAGTAACGTTATGTGATTATACAGTGTCTGGAGGAGCATGATGCATACCCATTCCTTCAGAGACGATCCCTTCTGAACAGAACACTACAAACTGTTTGTTCCTCAATAACTGTTCAGCGGTGTTAAAGTGTCTTAAAAAAGCAGTGCAACCCTGTGGTTGTGAAACGTAGAGTCTCTAATAGGCTATAACTATTGGAAGATATGACAGAGAGAGGAGCGTGTAGAGCAGCCTTTACTGAGGAGAGAGATTCCATGGGGTTGCCTTGAACATTCCTAAGGTACAATCATTATATGAACCGCTGCGTTGGTTCAACTTTCAAGGCAAAGAGGATAAGTGCTGCACTACATTATCGTAGTAATCACTATATTCTCAGGCAGCCCAAATGTCATTGTAATAGCGATTCAATTGAGTGTTTTATTGAAAAATGAAGGTGGTGCACAGTAGTCTAATTGGGCCTAATGTGGTTATACATGTAGTTCTGAAGACTATGATTTGGTAAACATGCCTTTTTTTTCTCTCTGTTAGACTCATTTTGCATTCAGTAAACTGAGTGACTGATTCAGAGAGAACAGTTTGCACACAAAAAAGGAAACACAATTCATTTAGCCCACATCCATAATAATTAATAACTAATTGTTATTCAAGTGATTATATTCCGAGAACATTTACATTCTCTGGTGAAAACAGAGAGGGAGCAAGCCAAGTGGAGTCTCTATGGTTGTGTTTGTAAATTCAATCTGGAGTGCCAGAGTGTGCTTGCGCTCAGAGTGCGAGAGTGCGCTCTGGGCATTTGTAAATTCAGAGCATTGTCAGATTGTCTGTTGAATTCAGAGGTTTCGCTCTCTGAACATTCAGAGCGCTCACTGGACGCTCTGGCCAAGGAGAAGGGTTGATCTGAGCGATCTGACCTCACAACGGCAGTCAAGCACCCAAGCTAACAGGCTAACATTGGCTAGCTTGCTAGCTACTTCCAGAAACAAATGAGAGAACACCTCACTCTGACCATTTTACTCACCCTAGCAGAGCTGGTTAGGCTGTTTTCATGTTATCCAGAGCGTTCGTGACTGTAACTGTGCTGCTGGCATCAATTCAATTACACTTTTTTGCAGAAGTTTACCGACACCGGACATATTCAACAGTGTTTCCTGTTTGTAAATTCAACAGTTATTTGGCACTCAGAGAGAGTGCTCAGACACTTGGAGATAAGTGGCAGCACAGAACCCAAAAACTCAAATGAAAACAGATGAGTCACCACACTATCTCCTTCTTCACAGTTAAAAACAACATATTCCAGTTTAAGGATATTATAATAGCAGATAACGGCACTGTTGACCAGCCTGTACTTTCTGTGCGTAACAAAAACACTGAGTTCTATTTAATTTATGGGGAGACAACACCAGTCTTCAGGTCTCAGACAAGCAAGGTGAGTCATAATGCGAGCGTGGTTCTGTACACTTACACCATACACTAGTCCATCTCTGGTAATAACCTGAGGCCTGATCATGATTCTACACACACACACACACACACACACACACACACACACACACACACACACACACACACACACACACACACACACACACACACACACACACACACACACACACACACACACACACACACACACACACACTGACTGAACCACTGACATCCTGAAGGGGGATTCTCATTAGTATTCATTCTGATGTACAAACCAACCGACGGACAATACATACCGTAACCATATGTAACATAATGCAGTGGCTGCCTGTAAAGTGTTATGGCTTTGACCATGCATACAGATATGCCTATCAAGTTTCCACACTGTGATAGCAGATCTAGAAAGAGCACCTTGATAGGGACGGCAGACGCAAACTGCTTACCATACTCTCTTAATTCAAAGACGTGCTGTGGTATGAGGGGCTCAAAGTCTCCTGTGAAGCCATTATTTCATATCCTCCAGTTTCAGTCATAATGAGTCTCGGGGGAGGGCTGGCTAATAAGAGGCATCGTCTTCCACCAAACACAAAGGGAGACCGGTAGGTTTCAATAATAAAACGGAACTTGTTGCAGTTGTCCTGCTGTGAATCGATCACATAGAGGATGATAGAAAGGCCTAACATTTTTATAAGGTTGGCATTTCCATACATGACATGACAAGGCACATATCTGAGGTAGCTTTAGCCTACATGTCAGTCATGAAATGCACATGATTGAGTATACTGTAAATAAGGCAATCTATTTTGCCTTAGCACAGTCTAGAGCAGTTAATTTAATTTACACTCGACAATTATGTTCATTACCGTGACTCTTGTACCAAAAATGAAGAAGCTTGAATGGTTTAAATTCAGGGACGTACCAGGCATTCTGATGGATGGAACTTTATTGAATTGAAATCCAAGTTGCTTGAGTTTGCCACTGGAATTCAGTGAATACATTTAGATGCAGTTTAATTGTGGGGATAGATGCCATAACCAATCATATTACATTCATCATATCAAATCTAATTTTATTGGTCACATACACATGGTTAGCAGATAATACGAGTGTAGCGAAATGCTTGTGCTTCTAGTTCCGACAGTGCAGTAATATCTAACAAGTAATCTAACAATTCCACAACAACTCCCTAATACACAGAAATCTAAAGGGATGGAATAAGAATATCTACAAATAAATATATGGATGAGCGATGGCCGAGCGGCATAGGAAAGATGCAATAAATGGTGTAAGATACAGTGTGAGATGAGTAATGTAAACATTGTTAAAGTGGAGTTTTTTAAAGGGACTAGTGATCCATTTATTAAAGTGGTCAATGATTTGAGTCTGTATGTAGGCAGCAGCCTCTGAGTTAATGATTGCTGTTTAACAGTCTGATGGCCTTGAGATAGAAGCTGTTTTTCAGTCTCTCGGTCCCAGTTTTGATGCACCTGTACTGACCTCGCCTTCTGGATGGTAGTGGGGTGAAAAGTCAGTGGCTCGGGTGGTTGTTGATCTGTTTGGCCTCCCTATGGCATCGGGTGCTGTAGGTGTCCTGGAGGGCAGGTAGTTTGCCCCAGGTGATGCGTTGTGCTGACCGCACCACCCTCTGGAGAGCCTTGCGGTTGAGGGCAGTGCAGTTGCCATACCAGGCGATGATACAGCCCGACAGGATGCTCTCAATTGTGCATCTGTATAGGTTTGTCAGGTTTTTAGGTGACAAGACACATTTCTTCAGCCTCTGAGGTTGAAGAGGCACTGTTGTGACTTTTTCACCACACTTTCTGTGTGGGTGGACAATTTCAGTTTGTCTGTGATGTGTATGCAGAGGAACTTAAAACTTTCCACCTTCTCCACTACTGTCCCGTCGATGTGGATAGGGGGGTGCTCCCTCTGCTGAGAGGTTGTTTTCCTGACACCACACTCTGAGTGCCCTCACCTCTTCCCTGTAGGCTGTCTCGTCTTTGTTGGTAATCAAGCCCACTACTGTTGTGTTGTCTGCAAACTTGATGATTGAGTTGGAGGTGCCATGAGTGAACAGGGAGTACAGGAGGGGACTGAGCACGCATCCTTGTGGAGACACAGTGTTGAGGATTAGCGAAATGGAGATGTTGTTTCCTACCTTCATCACCTGGGAACGGCCCGTCAGAAAGTCCAGGACCCAGTTGCACAGGGCGGCGTTGAGACCCAAGGCCTCAAGCTTAATGATGAGCTTGGAGGGTACTATGGTGTTGAATGCTGAGCTGTATTCAATGAACAGCATTCTTACATAGGTATTCCTCTTGTCCAGATGGGATAGGGCAGTGTGCAGTGTGATGACGATTGCATCGTATGTTTACCTGTTAGGGCGGTATGCAAACTGAAGTGGGTCTAGGGTGGCAGGTAAGGTGGTGGTGATATGATCCTTGACTAGTCTCTCAAAGCACTTCATTATGACAGAAGTGAGTGCTACGGGGCGATAGTCATTTAGTTCAGTTATCTTTGCCTTCTTGGGTACAAGAACAATGGTGGCCATCTTGAAGCATGTAGGGACAGCAGACTGGGATATGGAGCGATTGAATTTGTCCGTAAACACACCAGCCAGCTGGTCTGCGCATGCTTTGAGAACGGGGGAGTGGGAGGGCCTTGTATGCATCGTGGAAGTTAGAGTTGCAGTCGTCCAGTGTATTGTCCGCATGAGTGCTGCAATCATTATGTTGATAGAATTTAGGTAGCCTTGTTCTCAAATTTGCTTTGTAAAAATCCTCAGCTACAATACATTCAGCCTCAGGATATATGGTTTCCAGTTTACATAGAGTCCAGTGAAGTTCCTTGAGGGCCGTCGTGGTATCTGCTTGAGGGGGGATATACACAGCTGTGACAATAACGAGAATTCTCTTGGGAGATAATATAGTTGGCATTTGATTGTAAGGAATTCTAGGTCAGGTGAACAGAAGGACTTGAGTTTATGTATGTTGTTTTGATTACACCATGAGTCGTTAATCATGAAGCATGTACCCCCGCCCATCTTCTTCCCAGAGAGATGTTTATTTCTGTCGCCGCGACGCATGAAGAAACCCGGTGGCTGTACCGACTCCGACAACATATCCCGAGAGAGATGTTTCCGTGAAACAGACAATGTTACAATCTCTCTAATACAATCTCTGTCTCTCTGGAAGGCAACCCTTGCCATCATTTTGTCCACATTGTTGTCTAGAGACTGGACATTGGCAAGTAATATACTCGGAAGCGGGTGGTGGTGTGCACGCATTCGAAGTCTGACCAGCAGGCCACTCCGTCTACCTCTTCTGCGGCAAAGTTGTTTTGGGTCGGCCTCTCGGATTAGATCCAATGTCTTGGGTGGTGGTCCGAACAAAGGATCCGCTTTGTGAAAGTCGTATATTCCTGGTCGTAATGTTGATAAGTTGACGTTGCTCTTATATCCAATAGTTCTTCCCAGCAGTATGTAATAACATTTAAAATTTTCTGGGCTAACAATGTAAGAAATAATATATAAAAAAACAAGGACTCGAATGACTTGAAGCAAGGCGACCGTCTCTGTCGGCGCCATCTTGGTAACCTGACAGCATCGGTTACTACTGCTTTTGGAGTATGTTGAGGCTGACATAATGCTGTACTCTGTTGGACTCAAGATCTCTTATCAATGTGCCTCATGCACCATTTATACACTATGGATTTAATTCAAATGCATACGAAATAACAGAGTGAAATGTTGAGGGACCATGAACCAAAACAATGGATGCCTCTTTGTCCTTTCACTGGTCTCTCTGGAGGATAGAATGAACAACGAAACCAGTGGAAAAAAATCCAAGTATTCCACTAGTCCAATGCCTTAGGCCTAGAGAATTGAATCACATTTTCAAAGTACAAAATATGGTCCGATTTCAGGCCCAACATACTCAAAAAGTGGTTCCTTCGTATTTTTAAATGTTCTTTAAACCTGCATGTCTGTCAATAGTGAATGGACCAAGCCTCATTGTGCTGTGAAACATTTATGAAAAAATAGACTACAGCTGTCTCGTAAATGTCACTTGAGGACAATGTGAATTGAAAGGAACATGTACAGTTCAGTATGGCCTTAGAATCTACACAATAAAGGAAAGTTGTCAGACAATATAAGAGGGAACCTATTGAATATACCTAGAAATCTTACAGGCTGTGAAAAAAAGAGTGGCAATTTAAGTATTCCCCAATTGCTGCTTTTGATAATACCAGAAGGGCCATGCAATCACAGATGAGACACTGTTACTGCCATGGCAACAGAACAGACTGGCCCGCGGTAGCATGGGAAGATACTGCAAATCAGATGTGAGAAGAAAACACCCTGAACAAATCTGAATTCATGAAAATCCAACATGCCAATATCAGGCTGCTAGAGTAGATAGAATGCACGGCTACACTGATCCAACATTCCACTTTACGTTGTGCTAAATACCTTGAATATTTACATATACAATGGCTATGAAGGGGTTCGAGGTACAACAGCAGCACATGAAGGTACATGTATAGCCTACATACTGTATGCTCTGCAGTACATTGTGACTTATACAGGTTATACTTTCTTTAGCTTTGACATTATTGTTTGATTAGAAGATTTCAGAATTATACTCTCAACTGATGATGCCAGCATGTTTTCCCAGGTGATTTGTTTAGTTAAAGTTTAATAAGAATGTGGTCAATAGCTGATGGATTAAATGATGGATTACATGCTTTGCTGTTCACTGAATGATGATCATTTTGTCTCAGCTGATTGGAGGTCATAATGAATTATTCTCTGGGAGCAAATCTATTTTATATTTTCTGTGATAAGCGTGTACACATTTTAGACTCCACTAATGATGTCAGTCAAGTTCTTTGTTTCATTGGTATTTCAGTAATTTGTTTCTTGATGCCCAGAAATGAAATCTATGAGAATAAACACAATCTTAATCCCCAAAAATAAATAAAAATCTCTCTCCATTTTCCAACCTACTTCTATCACGTTTTAAAGCTGTCGTAGGAGACCCAAACTAAATATTTAAATGCAGTTGATAATAAAAGGAGTTTCCTTTGTATAGTTTGGTTGCCTCTCCCATAAGTTGTTGCTGCAATGTGGTTTCAGTAGAAAAAGCCTGCTGTCAGTAGGCCATAAGGTTATCTAAGGGGACAAAAACACTCACATAGAAACATTGTGATGGTCTGTTAACCTCGTGCACACAAACATTGACTGGATATACAGTGTATGACCTCATGCTCTCGTCACAGGCTAGTGCGTCTCGCTTCATCTAACAGCTCTAGTGTCTGTCACTCAACAGTGTGCTCTTTGACTGCATGGTGGCTGCTGTTGCTGCGAATGCATTTGTAATTCAGTTTGAAAGCATTCTCAGTTACAGTTGCTGTACAAACCTCGACTCCACTGAGTTCCATTGGTGTAACAGAATCATAGGATGAAAAAAATTATGCAGAGGGTTCAAGGGCTCTATTGATGGAACAATCAGAATACAGTAAGCTTGCTGACGTTACAAAACAGCACTGCAAGTTATACAATGTGCCATGCGTATCACCCCAGGGCATGATACAAAGAGCAGGGAAGGTCTGGAACAAATATTCAATTATTACCAAATTAATTATCATTTAAAAACCGCAATAGTACTGAGCAGGGATTCTTGTGGGAGAAATCAGAGGCAAGAATGCATGACAGAGCACGTTTAACAAAGCTGCTCATGGCATTCTAATAGTCAGCATAAACAGTCAGCTAGTCAAGTGGGACAACAGAACTGGATCACATATGAACATTGACAGAATGACAGCTGGCTTTTTAAAAGATGACGAAGAAGAAAAACCCATTACCTTTATTGGAAACTCTGGGGTCTTTCTGAACCACAGTGGTGACCTAAGAGCACCCTGGTGAAAGGCCAAAATTGAATCACAGCAATTCCTAGTAGGAGGCTGGAAGGCCTACTTATACAGGACGAAACAACCTTTTAACGACATCATTCAGCTTCTCATTGCATGAAAATGGACCTCAGATTAGGTTAATTTCTTTCATGAATAGGACATGTGCGGTAGAACATGTTGTACGGTTATTCAACCTCAGTTATCCACCGTTGTAGCCATTCATAAAGACAAACCTAACTGCAGCCAATTAATTTAAATGAGTCGGGAACCGCAGCACCCCTTTTGACTACGCAAGACCGACTGCAATCAAGTCAGTGGCAGGTAAAAATACTTTCACTCATTTAGTTTCACCATGCGTGTGTTGGTCATGATGTGTGAGGGTGCACTGACATAATGTATTTTGAGGACTGGCCTAAGTTGCTGCTCTTAAGAGCTTCTTGCGCCAATGAGTTATTTGTTTTTCTGGGACAAATTTAAGGGGATTAATAAACATTCAGAACATGTAGGAATGAGGCAGAATAGATTTTTAGAGTGACATTAATTTAAGCTCCACTTGTTTTGTTGCTGTAGTTTAATAGGAAAAAGCATTCATGCAAATAGGGGCATACTTGGGCCGGCAGGTAGACTAGTGGTTAGAGTGTTGGGCCAGAAACCGAAAGGTTGCTGGATTGAATCCCCGAGCTGACTAGGTAAAAATCTGTCATTCTGCCCCTGAACAAGGCAGTTAACCCACTGTTCCCTGGTAGGCTGTCACTGTAAATAAGAAATTGTTCTTAACTGACTTGCCTAGTTTTACATAAACAAATGTACAGTCAATAACACAATAGAAATGAAAAATAAAAAAATCTACATAAAGTGTGTGCAAATGTAGAAGAGTAAGGAGGTAGGCAATAAATAGGCCATAGAGGTGAAATAATTACAATTTAGCATTAACATTGGAGGATGATGTGCAAGTAAAGATATTGTGGTGCAAAAGAGCAAGAGGGAAAGTAATAATATGGGGATGAGGTAGTTGGGTGTGCTATTTACAGATTGGCTGTGTACAGGTACAGTGATCGGTGAGCTGCTCTGACAGCGGATGCTTAAAGTTAGAGAGGGAGATATAAGACTCCAGCTTCAGAGATTTTTGCAATTCGTTCCAATCATTGGCAGGAGAGAACCTGAAGGAAAGGCGGCCAAAGGAAGTATTGGCTTTGGGGATGAACAGTGCAATATACCTGCTGGTGCGCGTGCTACGGGTGGGTGTTACCTAGCAAAGACTTATAGATGACCTTGGAGCCAGTGGGTTTGGCAACGGATATGTAGTGAGGGCCAGCCAACGAGAGCAAACAGGTCGCAGTGGTGGGTAGTATATGGGGCTTTGGTGACAAAACGGATGGCACTGTGATAGACTACGTCCAGTTTACTGAGTAGAGTGTTGGGGGCTACTTGGTAAATGACATCGCCGAAGTCAAGGATCGGTTAGGATAGTCAGTTTTACGAGGGTATGTTTGGCAGCATGAGGGAAGGAGGCTTTGTTGCGTTATAGGAAGCTGATTCTAGATTTAATTTTGGATTGGAGATGCTTAATGTGAGTCTGGAAGGAGAGTTTACAGTCTAACCAGACACCTAGGTATTTGTAGTTGTCCATATATTCTAAGTCAGAACGGTCCAGAGTAGCGATGCTAGTCGGGCTTCATTTTTATTTAAATAAAGGTTTATTGGTTTCCCACCGACCGACTACGCCAGAGCAAGGACTAGGTGCTTGTTTTACAAAAACAGAATCATCCGTTCTTATTCTATGTATCAATTGCTCTCTGGAGTTAAATAATCCTATAGTAGTGCTGCACGCTATGTGCAAAAAAATGTAATGTCGATTTTTGAACCAAATCTTGCGATTGCGATATTACTTGCAATTATAGACCAAAACACTTGAGTAGGCTGTTGGAATCATATAAATAAAATAATAATTCAAATTTTATGGTTGTAATACAGTGGGCACTTGCAATGCAACTTTGTTTGGCATGGCAACGAATTAAAAAGTACAGTGGCACAGTATACAATACAGTATATACATATGAGATGGGTGATGCAATATTTACACACAATTAAAGTGACTTCGATACCACAGAATAGTATAGAGTACAGTTTATACATATGAGATGAGTAATGCAAGTTATGGAGACATTATTAAAGTGGCTAGTGTTTCATTTCTTTGAAGTGGCCAGTGATTCCTAATCTATGTCTATAGTCAGCAGCCTCTGATGGGCTGGAAATGGCTGTTTAACAGTCAGTGGTGTAGTATAGAATGCAATACAGTATATACAGTGGGGAAAAAAAGTATTTAGTCAGCCACCAATTGTGCAAGTTCTCTCACTTAAAAAGATGAGAGAGGCCTGTAATTTTCATCATAGGTACACTTCAACTATGACAGACAAAATGAGGAAAAAAAATCCAGAAAATCACATTGTAGGATTTTTTATGAATTTATTTGCAAATTATGGTGGAAAATAAGTATTTGGTCAATAACAAAAGTTTATCTCAATACTTTGTTATATACCCTTTGTTGGCAATGACAGAGGTCAAATGTTTTCTGTAAGTCTTCACAAGGTTTTCACACACTGTTGCTGGTATTTTGGCCCATTCCTCCATGCAGATCTCCTCTAGAGCAGTGATGTTTTGGGACTGTCGCTGGGCAACACGGACTTTCAACTCCCTCCAAAGATTTTCTATGGGGTTGAGATCTGGAGACTGGCTAGGCCACTCCAGGACCTTGAAATGCTTCTTACTGAAGCCACTCCTTCGTTGCCCAGGGCGGTGTGTTTGGGATCATTGTCATGCTGAAAGACCCAGCCACGTTTCATCTTCAATGCCCTTGCTGATGGAAAGAGGTTTTCACTCAAAATCTCACGATACATGGCCCCATTCATTCTTTCCTTTACACGGATCAGTCATCCTGGTCCCTTTGCAGAAAAACAGCCCCAAAGCATGATGTTTCCACCCCATGCTTCACAGTAGGTATGGTGTTCTTTGGATGCAACTCAGCATTCTTTGTCCTCCAAACACGACGAGTTGAGTTTTTACCAAAAAGTTCTATTTTGGTTTCATCTGACATTCTCCCAATCCTCATCTGGATCATCCAAATGCTCTCTAGCAAACTTTAGACGGGCCTGAACATGTACTGGCTTAAGCAGGGGGACACGTCTGGCACTGCAGGATTTGAGTCCCTGGCGGCGTAGTGTGTTACTGATGGTAGGCTTTGTTACTTTGGTCCCAGCTCTCTGCAGGTCATTCACTAGGTCCCCGTGTGGTTCTGGGATTTTTGCTCACCGTTCTTGTGATCATTTTGACCCCACGGGTGAGATCTTGCGTGGAGCCCCAGATCGAGGAAGATTATCAGTGGTCTTGTATGTCTTCCATTTCCTAATGATTGCTCCCACAGTTGATTTCTTCAAACCAAGCTGCTTACCTATTGCAGATTCAGTCTTCCCAACCTGGTGCAGGTCTACAATTTTGTTTCTGGTGTCCTTTGACAGCTCTTTGGTCTTGGCCATAGTGGAGTTTGGAGTGTGACTGTTTGAGGTTGTGGACAGGTGTCTTTTATACTGATAACAAGTTCAAACAGGTGCCATTAATACAGGTAACGAGTGGAGGACAGAGGAGCCTCTTAAAGAAGAAGTTACAGGTCTGTGAGAGCCAGAAATCTTGCTTGTTTGTATGTGACCAAATACTTATTTTCCACCATAATTTGCAAATAAATTCATTAAAAATCCTACAATGTGATTTTCTGGATTGTTTTTCCTCATTTTGTCTGTCATAGTTGAAGTGTACCTATGATGAAAATTACAGGCCTCTCTCATCTTTTTAAGTGAGAGAACTTGCACAATTGGTGGCTGACTAAATACTTTTTTTCCCCACTGTACATACTGTATGAGATGGGTGTGGCAATATGTAAACACAATTTAAAAGTGACTAAGATACCGTAGAATAGTGTGGAGTCCAGTTTATACATATGAGATGAGTAATGATAGATACGGAAACATTATTAAAGTGGCAATTGATTTCTAATCTATTTCTATGGCTGTTTAGCAGTCTGATGGCCTTGAGATAGAAGCTGTTTTTCAGTCTCTCGGTCCCAGCTTTGATGCACCTGTACTGACCTCGTCTTCTGGATGATAACGGGGTGAACAGGCAGTGTCTCGGGTGGTTGATGTCCTTGATGATATTTTTGCCCTTCCTATGGCATCGGGTGCTGTATATGTCCATGAGAGCAGGTAGTTTGCCCCCGGTAATGCAGACCGCACCACCCTCTGGAGATCTTTGCGGTTGTGGCCGGTGCAGTTGCCGTACCAGGCGATGATACAGCCCGATAGGATGCTCTCAATTGTGCATCTGTAACGGTTTGTGAGGGTTTTGGCTGTTGCGCCTTCTTTACCACACTGTCTGTGTGGGTGGACCATTTCAGTTTGTCAGTGATGTGTACGCCGAGGAACTTGAAGCTTTCCACCTTCTCCACTGTGGAACCATCGATGTGGATAGGGGGGTGCTCCCTCTGCTGTTTCCTGAAGTCCACGATCATCTCCTTAGTTTTGTTGAAGTTGTGTGAGAGGTTATTTTCCTGGCACCACACTCCCAGAGCCCTCACCTCCTCCTTGTTGGCTGTCTCATCGTTGTCGGTAATCAAGCCTACTACTGTTGTGTCGTCTGCAAACTTGATGATTGAGTTGGAGGCGTGCTTGGCCACGCAAGCTTGATGATGAGCTTGATTATGAGTGTTGAATGCTGAGCAATTGTCAATGAACAGCATTCTTACATAGGTATGCCTCTTGTCCAGATGGGATAGGGCAGTGTGCAGGGTGGTGCCGATTGCATTGTCTGTTGATCTATTGGGGCGGTAAGCAAATTGAAGTGGGTCTTGGGTGGCAGGTAAGGTGGAGGTGATATGATCGTTGACTCTCAAAGCACTTCATGATGACAGAGGTGAGTGCTACGGGGTGATAGTCATTTAGTTCAATTACCTTTGCTTTCTTAGGTACAGGGATCTTGAAGCATGTGGGGACAACAGACGGAGATAGGGAGAGATTGAATATATCTGTAAACACACCAGCTAGCTGGTCTGCACATGCTCTGAGGACGCGGCTAGGGATACCATCTGGGCCGGCAGCCTTGCGAGGGTTAACACGCTTAAATGTCTTACTCATATTGGCCACGGAGAAGGAGATCCCACAGTCCTTGATAGTCGGCCGCGTCGGTGTCACTGTATTATCCTCAAATCGAGCAAAGAAGGTGTTCAGCATGTCCGGAAGCAAGACATTTGTGTCCGCGACGTGGCTGGTTTTCCTTTTGTAATCCGTGATTGTCTGTAGACCCTGCCACATACAGAGAGGGAAAAAAGTATTTGATCCCCTGCTGATTTTGTATGTTTGCCCACTGACAAAGAAATGATCAGTCTATAATTTTTATGGTAGGTTTATTTGAACAGTGAGAGACAGAATAACAACAAAAAAATCCAGAAAAACTTATGTGAACATTTTTATAAATTGATTTGCATTTTAATGAGGGAAATAAGTATTTGACCCCTCTGCAAAACATGACTTAGTACTTGGTGGCAAAACCCTTGTTGGCAATCACAGAGGTCAGACGCTTCTTGTAGTTGGCCACCAGGTTTGCACATATCTCAGGAGGGATTTTGTCCCACTCCTCTTTGCAGATCTTCTCCAAGTCATTAAGGTTTCGAGGCTGACGTTTGGCAACTCGAACCTTCAGCTCCCTCCACAGATTTTCTATGGGATTAAAGTCTGGAGACTGGCAAGGCCACTCCAGGACCTTAATGTGCTTCTTCTTGAGCCACACCTTTGTTGCCTTGGCCGTGTGTTTTGGGTCATTGTCATGCTGGAATACCCATCCACGACCCATTTTCAATGCCCTGGCTGAGGGAAGGAGGTTCTCACCCAAGATTTGACGGTACATGGCCCCGTCCATCGTCCCTTTGATGCGGTGAAGTTGTCCTGTCCCCTTAGCAGAAAAACACCCCCAAAGCATAATGTTTCCACTTCCATGTTTGACGGTGGGGATGGTGTTCTTGGGGTCATAGGCAGCATTCCTCCTCCTCCAAACACGGCGAGTTCAGTTGATGCCAAAGAGCTCCATTTTGGTCTCATCTGACCACAACACTTTCACCCAGTTGTCCTCTGAATCATTCAGATGTTCATTGGCAAACTTCAGACGGGCATGTATATGTGCTTTCTTGAGCAGGGGGACCTTGCGGGCGCTGCAGGATTTCAGTCCTTCACGGCGTAGTGTGTTACCAATTGTTTTCTCATTGACAAGATCCTCCCGTGTAGTTCTGTGCTGATTCCTCACCGTTCTCATGATCAATGCAACTCCACGAGGTGAGATCTTGCATGGAGCCCCAGGCCGAGGGAGATGACAGTTCTTTTGTGTTTCTTCCATTTGCAAATAATCACTTTTTGTCACCTTCTCACCAAGCTGCTTGGCGATGGTCTTGTAGCCCATTCCAGCCTTGTGTAGGTCTACAATCTTGTCCCTGACATCCTTGGAGAGCTCTTTGGTCTTGGCCATGGTGGAGAGTTTGAAATCTGATTGATTGATTGCTTCTGTGGACAGGTGTCTTTTATATAGGTAACAAGCTGAGATAAGGAGCACTCCATTTAAGAGTGTGCTCCTAATCTCAGCTCGTTACCTGTATAAAAGACACCTGGGAGCCAGAAATCTTTCTGATTGAGAGGGGTTCAAATACTTATTTCTCTCATTAAAATGCAAATCATTTTATAAAATGTTTCACATGCGTTTTTCTGGATTTTTTTGTCGTTATTTTGTCTCTCACTGTTCAAAGAAACCTACCATTAAAATTATCTACTGATCATTTCTTTGTCAGTGGGCAAACGTACAAAATCAGCAGAGGATCAAATACTTTTTTCCCTTACTGTACGTCTCGTGTCTGAGCCATTGAACTGGGACTCAACTTTGTCCCTATACCGACGTTTATCCTGCTTGATTGCTTTGCGGAGGGAATGACTACACAGGTTTGTATTCTTCCATATTCCCAGTCTTCTTTCCCTGGTTAAATGCGGTGGTTTGCGCTTTCAGTTTTGCGCGAATTCTCCCATCTATCCACGGTTTCAGGTTAGGGTAGGTGTTAATAGTCACAGTGGGTACAACTTCTTCTATGCACTTCCTGATAAACTCATTCACCGTATTGGTATATGTGTCTATATTATTTTCTGAAGCTACTCTGAACATATCCCAGTCCGCGTAATCAAAACAATCTTGAAGTGTGGATTCCGATTGATCAGACCAGCTTTGAATAGTCCTTACCACGGGTGCTTCCTGTTTGGGTTTAGGAGGGGAGGAGCAAGAAGGAATTGTGGTCAGATTTTCCGAATGGACTGCGGGGGAGGGCCTTAAATGCATTCTGGAAAGTAGTATAACAATGGTCGAGAGTTTTAGCAGTGCGAGTACAACAATCAATTTGTTGATAGAATTTCAGGAGCCTTTTCCTCAAATTTGCTTTGTTTAAATCCCCAGCTACAATAAATGCAGCCTCAGGATATGTGGTTTCCAGTTTGCATAAAGTTCAGTGAAGTTCTTTGAGGGCCGTCGTGGTATCGGCTTGAAGGGGGATATAGACCGCTGTGGCTATTATTGTCGAAAATTCTCTCTGGAGTAGGGTCGGCATTTGATTGTGAGATATTCTAGGTCGGGTGAACAGAAGGACTTGAGTTCCTGTATGTTATCACAGGTACACCATAAGTCGTTAATCATAAAACGTATACCTCCACCCTTCTGCTTCCCGGAGAAATGTTTGTTACTGTCGGCGTGATGTACTGAGAACCCAACTGTCTTTACAGAGTCAGACAGTATATCTCGAGAGAGCCATGTTTCCGTGAAGCAGAGTATGTTACAATCCCTGGTATCTCTCTGAAAAGCAACTCTCGCCTTGAGCTCATCAACTTTCGTATCCAGAGATTGGACATTAGCTGGTAAAATACTCAGGAGCGATGGGTGGTGTGCACGCTTCCTAAGTCGGACCAGAAGACCGCCCCGAGTACCTCTTCTCCACCAGGATTGTTTTGGGTCAGCCTCTGGAATAAGTTCAATTGCTCTGGGGAGATTAAACAAAGGTTCTGCTCCAGGGAAGTCGTAGTCGTAATGCTGTAAGTTCTGGTGAGTTACCGCCGCTCTAATATCCAATAGTTATTCCCGGCTGTATGTAATGACACAAAACAATTCCTGAGCTAATAGTGTAAAAATAGTACATAAACAAACAAAATACTGCAGAGTTTCCTAAGAGATAGTCGCGATGCAGCCATCTCTGTCGGCGCCATCATAGACCTAAAGGTTTTTTTTTGCAGCTTGCTAAGACCAACAAACTAGTGTTTTGCAGAAAGCAAGTTACACAGAAAAATAGTATAATATGGAAAACATGTGGATTGATATTAAGAAGCAAAGTGGAAAGCTGCGTCATTCTTGTTTGGAAAAATCTGTTGACTGCATGCTGTTTGGTCATTGTGAGTGAATCTCGAGCACGAGGAACTGGTCTGCTTGAGTGACAGGGAGCTGGGCTTGGTGTGTGTGGGATTGGGAAGCGGCCAAAGAGGAGCAACAGAGAGAACTTGAGCAATAAATCAAAAGTTTAAAAAAAGTGGCATTTTAAAATATCGCAGCCTCTTGCAAAAATGGATAACATTTGATTAATCGTGCAGCCCTATCCTATAGGACATTGTTTCTTATCCAGGTCCTGGGGATCCAAAGGGGTGCACATTTTTGATTTTGCCCTAGACTAGCACTAACACACCGGATTCAACTAATAATCTCACCATCAAGCCTTTGACGAATAGAATCCGATGTGTGAGCGCAAGGGAAAAAACTAAAATGTGCACCCCTTTGTGTCCTTAGGACCGAGAAGGAGAAACATTGCTATAAGATATCATGGTTGCCTCCAAAATGGAACCCTATTCACACTACCTTTGACCAGGTAAGTATTGTAACTATATAGGGAATAGGGTGCTAAAGAGTACTTGTTAGGAGTTTTTAGATGTACATGCTCAGTGGGTGCCGTGGTAATAGCTAAATCCATTAGACATAGCATTATGTCAATCAGCCCCAGTAATACCAGCTAGTGACCTATCACAGATATGTCTCTCACCCCCTCGACACCTGCTGTCATGGAGAACACTCAAGATGAAAGGCGATTTCAAGTCCTAAAGAAGAACACTGAGCTTCAGCAAAATGCAGTGATGAATACTGATTCTGTTTATTCGCAGTCAGATCTGTGTGTGAGAAAATGCCAGGGTAAGGCGTACCCTAGAGGGACTTGTCATGACCTGTCAAGAATAAAGACTCAAGTATTACCTCAGTGCTATCAGATTATGATAATCAACTTCTTGCTCACTATAGCTGATAAGTCCATCAAAGAGTGAGAAACAATTTACATGCTCTGCTGGGCATAGACTCTTGAATGTGGCTAGCCAACAGATACATATTGATAACAGCCTCATCTTTGGCAGGAAAACATGATAATTTCCGCATACTCTTTAAACCACAGCAGGACAATTGTCCTTGAAATAGTTAGCATAGGCCTATAATCTAATAAAGATAACAGTCATAGGGCATATTCAAGCAAAACTTGTGTACAGAGGTTTCCAGGATATGGCAAAACAACATTTCTCTCCAACTGTTGAATTTAAATCCAATTGTAGCCAAACAACCATTCTCAAAGCATTTAGAAAAAGTTTGGTCGGAACTTCTAAATAAGTATTATGAAATAGGCCACTTTTTCTACTGAGTAAAAAATTGGTAAGCCTTGCAATAAAATTCTATTAAAATAAAATCCTACTGTGTAGCTCTCCCACTGATCTTGAAAAGAAAATGTCTTAGCGGGCATTTCAGGATTACAAGGAAACATTATGAAGGGGTTTGCAAGTGGAAAGCTTTATGCAATAAATATTTCAATTGCAAAGCATTCTTAAGTACTTGATAGATGTGCGAATTAGGCCTGGCTCCTATTTGTTAAATTACTCAATGGGCTCAGTACTATTAAACCACTGCCCCAATGTGGACATGACAATTATGATCCAAATCAAAACTCATTTTGATTTTGTATTGAGAGACCTCTTCAGAGAAATGTCACATCCACAGCCAATGGGATTTTGTACTTTGAAAGTATAGCGGATGGCTAAGTTAGCAGCGCTACTGCCTTCTTGAGTCCTGAAGTACTGTAGCCCCCAGCCCAAGAAATGCCCTGGCTTTACCACTACCACTGAGTCAGTGGTATTGACAGTGCTCCTGGAGGATGTTGTGGCGTGTGTTCAAATCCAAAGACCACCATTGCAGGAATAGACCACACTATAAGCACTCATACATTGCTGAGCATTTCCAAGTGAACCTGGAAGATAGGCCCTCATAATGTAGTCTTTAGCTGAAATCTATTCAACAACAGCTCTTGGACACACTTAAATTCAACTCAGAAATAACATTGTAGCGAAATGAGGAAGGTCACAAAAAGCCAAAGCCGAAACCAAATCGATGTGTGAACAGCATCCTTCACCTGTGAACTGATGAGGCTCTCTTCTCCAGACTAGCACTGCAGAGCAGCACAGCTTTGATTTCCCTTCTTTTATTAGCTTAACCATATGGGGATAGATGAAGGAACTAGTACCGTAAGACTGATGTCTGGGCATCTCTAATGTGTGTTTATTTTCTGTGTCATATCAAATATACAGCAGGTTTGTATGATGGGTGGAGGGGGTTACAAATGAATTTGTTGAATGACATTGAAAATGTAAATTGTGATCTTTTTTTATTTATTTTTTACTTTAAGGTGAATTTTAATGCTTTCCAAGCTCCATTGTGTCACACTCCAGACTTAATGGAATTCCTTCCTCGTTTACTCAAGGTCAAAGCTCATCCCTCCCACAATCCTTTGCATTGTAAATCTCTCTCATAAGACCTCTCTAGGGGCATTTGAATAATTGAATGTTTCCTGTGGCATTTCTCTAAATATTGGTCTATAAGCCTACTGCTTTTTTTTACAAAAAAGAAATTCACATTATCACAATGAAAAGAAATGCATCAAATAACGTAAGGGTGGAATCTAATTCAATCATCTCATAATTAATCTTGACTGATTCCCATGTGTTATGCACAGTTCTGAGCATAATCACAGTGTGCCATGTAGCAGGTTATCAACAGAGCGGTTACCCCCATAGAGGGTTAATGGGATAGATGTAGTGTAGCACTGAGCTCCTTGCTGGATCAGTAGTACGTAGTCCTTCTGGCATCCAGCCCAACAGTGACAAATGCTTTTCTGCATGGGGGTGCATGATGTAGTATATTGTGGCGATGCTTCATTCACTCCATAAAAACACAGCAATACCTGATTGCTGGTGTGTGATGGATATTGTTGGTTTGACTGGTGTTTAGTGCTTCAACACAATCATTTAATTATCTGATATGGTGTATGACAATGAATGTGTAAGACCACATGTGCATTCAACCACCAGCACCAATGGAATGTGCATTCACAAATATGGGCTCAAGTGGGCACTACCTTAACCAGGGCTTTGACCTGGCAAGTGTTTTCAATCAAGCATTACAATGTAAATTACTGATGAAAGATTTGCTGTTCCAAGGCAAAGACTGTCGCTTGGCAACAAACATGGAAATTAAGATAATTCCATTTCATACAAAAAAGGAACATGCAATTGAAATGACAGTTGTGACTACTTCACAAGCAATGTGGGATTTCAGTTTAAATTTCCCATTGCTTAGACAAGAGTTCACCAGAATACCACAGTCATAGTCTAATCATATAAGCCCACACTGGATATGCCAAGCCATGTGCCAAGTTCCTATTTCAAGGTCTAAAGAGAGCACAGCGTTAACACTCTTAAGACACAAAATGACTTCTGAATGACCACAAGCAGTTGGTTCACATAATCTCACTTGTCAATGGCCAAATATTACTCTTCCCAAAACCTGTAAAAGCGAGGTTACATGATTCTATTGCTGTGAATATGAAAGTCTGTGATAGAAACAGAACCCTGCACATTGGTGTACCTGCTTATTCTTCTTCTGATAAGCTAGCCACTGGTTTGGTGGTAAAGTAAACCTTAAGAAACAATAAGTCTACTCCGTCTCTACTGAGAGTCAAATCCCAAATTGACTTTTTGTCACACCCTGATCTGTTTCACCTGTCTTTGTGCTTGTCTCCACCCCCCTCCGGGTGTCGCCCATCTTACCCATTATCCCCAGTGTATTTATACCTGTGTTCTCTGTTTGTCTGTTGCCAGTTCAGGCTTGTCTCGTCAAGCCCACCAGCAGTTTTCCCATACTCCTGTTTTTCTCTACTCCCTGTTTTCTAGTATTCCCGCTTTTGACCATTCTGCCTGACCTGATCCTGTGCCTGCCTGCTGTTCTGTACCATATGACACTGCCCTGGTTTACTGACCTCTGCTTGCCCTGACCCTGAGCCTGCCTGCCATTCTGTACCTTTCGGACTCTGCTATGGATCACTGACCTCTGCCTGCCCTTGACCTGTCATTTGCCTGCCCCCTGTTTTTGTAATACACTTGTGTTACTTCGAACTGTCTGCATCTGGGTCTTCTCCTGAGTCGTGATACTTTTGTCCATTAGCATGCACATGGCTTAGAGGGATACAACAAAGAACGGACAACGTTATGGACCAGGTTACTTTGAAACAGAGAGCGAATTCCGTTTACTTCATATACCAATCTATTGCCGTCAAGCACTCACAATAGGAGGAGAAATGCTATGAGTGAATCAGTGTTCCAATAAACCTTCTAAAATGTGTTTTTGTTGCTCCACAATCAAATAACTCCAAAACTATTTGACTAACTTCCTTATCTGCTACATTTTGCAGCATAACTTGAAATGAATAAAGAGTTGGAATTTTACCAGTAGTACTATAAACTAATCCTAAACCAGTACTAAGCACTAAATAGCTATTTCAGGTGCATATGATGCCATGTTCGTCAGAAGAATGTTGCAAAGCAATCGAATAAAGAGGGCCTTGCCTGGGGAAAATCAGTTGAATCATTGAATCATTCTAATAAAATAAATGGCATTAAAACCATTTCACCAGATCAAATTTAAGGTTGCGACTGGCTTCGAAGCGTTTCTAGTTCCACCTGAGAGGGCACAGGGGAATGACATACATGATGTGAGAGAACTAATGAGCTCTCTCGGAATGTAGCCTACAGTACTTTCTGCAGAGTCACATTGAGGGGTTGAGAAGGAATAAAGAGGAAGAAAGACATTTCTGCTTGTTGCTACAGTACTGCCAGAAATACTGTATGGGCCCAATATAAAGCTTTTCTAGTTAGAGTACTGTACTGTATTGTGTCAGATTGATTGGGATATTGATATCAGTGTGTCCAAAGGATTTGTCCAGTGCAAATAATACCTGTTTAGTTCTTCGTTTGGAAGAATATTAATTTGACCATTAATATGAGAGCTGAGATTTTTAAGATGATGAGTAGGCACAATATCAAATTCGAACCAGTCAAGATTCAAACTTTTTTAAAGTTTATTGTAGCCTACCAGTGTACTGTAGACCAGTGTACTGTAGGGTGAGAAAATTAGAATTTCCCTGAACCAATATTGCCACCATATTCATATTATCTTGAAGTTTAAAGCAGAACCTATGACTCTGTCAACTGTATCTACAGGTACTGGGTCTAGAGCTCTGTCAAATCATCTGGACTGACAACTCATCACTTCATTATCCCTCAGGTGCACAGGGGAGGGGCAGCACTCACACATAACTTGAAACAGAAATCATTAGGCAAAGGAATCATATTACATTTCTGTAGCAATATGATTAGCCTATGTCACGTCCAGGCCAGAGTTTTAGGCTGGTGTGTTAAGTCTATGTTTCGTTACGATCTTCGTTAGTTTTGTTTGTTGTTTTGCCCAGTATCGTTGTTTAATAAAAGATGTATACTGGATGCCTCGCTGCGTCTTGGTCTGTCATTTCCGAAGATCGTGACAGAATAACCCACCACAAAAAGACCAAGCAGAGAGAGACCCGGGAGCTTAGGTCTTGGGAGGTGGAACTATTCAATGGAGGTGCTTGGACCCAGCCTGGAGAGTATCGCCGTCCTAGAGAGGAGCTGGAAGCAGCGGCGGCGGAGCGGCGATACTACGAGGATATATATGGAGCGTGGAACCTGGAGAGATATGTTGGGACTCGCCTGGCGCAGAAACCCGAGAGGCAGCCCACAATTTTTTTTTGGGGGGGGCACACGGGGAGTTTGGCCGGTTCAGGAGGGACTCCTGAGCCAACTCCTCGTGCTTTGTGGAGAGAGCGTTGGGGAGAGCGTCGCACTGGTAAGACGCCGTGCTATGCAGTTTTGTGCACGGTGTTCCCAGTGCGCGTTCACAGCCCGGTGCGAGAGATTCCAGCGCCACTCGTCTGTCAGGCTACGGTGAGTGTGCAGCCCGGTAGAGTGGTGCCGGCTCAGCGCTCCTGGTCTCCGGTGCGCCAGTGTGCTTCCCCTGTCCAGGTCCGCCAGTGTGCTTCCCCTGTCCGGGTCCGCCAGTGTGCTTCCCCTGTCCGGGTCCGCCAGTGTGCTTCCCCTGTCCGGGTCCGCCAGTGTGCTTCCCCTGTCCGGGTCCGCCAGTGTGCTTCCCCTGTCCGGGTCCGCCAGTGAGGGTCCCCAGTCCGGGGCCGCCAGTGAGGGTCCCCAGTCCAGCAAATGGCCCAGGGCCTCCGGTGCGTGACTTCGGACCAGCACGGCCAGCACCGGAGCCGCCACCTGGGATCAAAAGACCCACCCGAAGACCCCCCCCCCATGGACTTTTGGGTGGCGGTCGGAGTCCACGCCTTTGGGGGTACTGTCACGTCCAGGCCAGAATTTTAGGCTGGCGTGTTTAGGTTTCGTTTTGGTGTAGGGTTTTTTGAGTTCTAGATGTTCTATTTCTATGTTGGGGTAATGGTTCCCAATTAGAATCAGCTGTGTGTCGTTGTCTCTAATTGGGAACCATATATATGTTTGGGGTTTTCATTTAGGTTTTGTGGGTTATTGTTTATGCATAGCGTTGTTCATGTGTTAAGTCTATGTTTCGTTACGATCTTCGTTAGTTTTGTTTGTTGTTTTGCCCAGTATCGTTGTTTAATAAAAGATGTATACTGGATGCCTCGCTGCGTCTTGGTCTGTCATTTCCGAAGATCGTGACAGCCTAGCCTAAATCCTGGTAATGCACACATGCAGTCTTTATATGAAACCTCCAAATTGTAAGCTAAGCTGTTTCCATTTAATTTCCTTTTCAATTGCACACACAGCATCATCACGCGCTGTCTCCATTTCCTGACCATAATTGTAACATCATAGGCGTAGGTGACATTTAACCAGAATACTAAAAGTCTCATCTGGTGAGATGTCAGTTTTATTTGACCAAAGTATAAGATTTAGGACACTACCTAATGATCTCACTGATTTGGGGGGATATTTTGTTTCTCATTCACACAGGATCAAAATAAATTCCTTTGAGAACTGTGAGATCAACAGAAGAACTTGGTCCATCATTTAAAAAATACTAATCAGTAGTTGGTTTCCATCCAATTGGCGACAGATTTTCAGGCACATTTTTCCCACCATTGGTGTTTCCACCAAACTGACTTGTTGCAGATAACAATCTGTGCATTATGACGTAGTGCAGTGTTTCCCAACCATGGTCCTCGAGTTCCCCCAAAAGTATACAGTTTTGTTGTAGCCCTTGACAAACACACCTCATTCAACTCATTAAGGGCTTGATGATTAGTTCGACAAGTTGAATCAGGTGTGCTTGTCCACGGCTACAATAAAAATGTGTACTGTTGGGGGTACTGGAGGACCAGGGTTGGGAAACACTGGCGTAGTGCACACAAAATGTACTTTTCTTGCTTAAGTTTTCATGTAAACATCACAAAAACTGTTGCGTTAAATAGCAAATGTGCCTACTCTGGTCTTGGCACTTGCTCGCAGATACAGTGCTGTAAACTAGTCTACATAATGAGATTAATACGGATAGGAGCGAGAGTATTTGTCAAACGGCAGGCACTATCCATCAACATATCACCAGAATCAGACCCTCTATATTTATTGGAAAGGAGCATAAAGATCACTGTGCACTTTCACCACCATGTGAAGTTCATCATAAGTTCCTGTATTTCATCTGTAGCCTAATAAACTGCATGGTTTCCAGAGTGGTAGTAGAAGGACCACATACCATATCATGCATGACTCCAAGTTTACCTTGATATGGTGATTTTTATATCAATATTTGCACATAAAGGCATTTCCACCGCCATTTCGAATTACTATTTTACCGACACAAAAATATCCCAGCATAAGGCGCTCGTTGATTCAGGCGTGGCTGGGAATTTTATAGATAGATCATTCTCCCATAGTTTATGGGTCCCCATTGTTCCCGTGGATGTGCCTTTCCACGTTCACGCCTTAGATAGTCAACCATTAGGGTCAGGGTTGATTAGGGAGGTCACCGCTCCTCTGGGTATGGTGACGCAGGGGGGTCACAAGGAGAGAATTAGTCTCTTCCTCATTGACTCTCCTGCGTTTGCCGTGGTGCTAGGCCTACCCTGGTTAGCTTGTCATGACCCCACTGTTTCTTGTCAACGGAGGGCTCTCACGGGGTGGTCGCGAGAGTGCTCGGGGAGGTGTTTAGGGGTTTCCGTTGGTGCTACCACGGTGAAAAGTCCAGACCAGGTCTCCACCGTGCGCATTCCCCCTGAATATGCCGATTTGGCTCTCGCCTTCTGTAAGAAGAAGGCGACTCAACTATCACCCCATCGACAGGAGGATTGTGCTATAAATCTCCTGGTAGACACCGCACTTCCCAGGAGTCACGTGTAATCCTCTGTCACAAGCGAAGACGGTGGCTATGGAAACATATGTCTCTGAATCCCTGTGTCAAGGGTACATTCGGTCCTCCACATCACCCGCCTCCTCGAGTTTCTTTTTTGTGAAGAAGAAGGATGGAGGTCTGCGCCCGTGTATTGACTATAGAGGTCTAAATCAGATCCCGGTGAGGAACAGTTACCCGCTACCTCTCATCGCCACGGCGATTGAGTCAATGCACGGGGCGCACTTTTTCACCCGCTCCCGTCCAGTGTCACGCTGGGCGTCTGTTTGTCCCGTCTGCTGTCCGTGACCGGTTGATCTATTGGGCCCACACGTCACCCTCCTCTGGTCATCCTGGGATCGGTCAGACAGTGCGCTGTTTGAGCGGGAGGTACTGGTGGCCTACCTTTGCTAAGGACGTGAGGGTTTGTTTCCTCCTGCTCGGTGTGCGCCCAGTGTAAGGCTCCTAGGCACCTGCCCAGAGGGAAATTACACCCCTTACCTGTTCCACAACGGCCTTGGTCGCACCTCACAGGGTAACACCGCAGTTCTGGTCGTGGTGGATTGGTTCTCTAAGTCCTGTCGTCTCCTCCCTTTGCCTGGTCTCCCTACGGCCCTACAGACTGCGGAGGCCTTGTTTACATACGTCTTCCGGCACTACGGGGTGCCTGAAGATATAATGTCTGATCGAGGTCCCCAGTTCACGTCTAGGGTTTGGAAGGCATTCATGGAACATCTGGGGGTCTCGATCAGCCTTACTTCGGGGTTTCACCCCGAGAGTAATGGGCAGGTGGAGAGAGTAAACCAGGATGTGGGCAGGTTTTTGCGGTCTTATTGCCAGGACCGGCCGGGGGAGTGGGCGGCGTTCGTGCCCTGGGCCGAGATGGCACAGCACTCGTTTCGCCACTCCTCCACTAACCTCTCTCCCTTCCAGTGTGTACTGGGGTACCAACCAGTTCTGGCGCCTTGGCATCAGAGCCAGACCGAGGCTCCTGCGGTGGACGACAGGTTCAGGCGCGCGGAGGAGACATGGGAAGCTACCCGTGTTCACCTTCAGCGGGCCGTGCTGCGGCAAAAAGAGAACGCAGACCGTCACCGCAGTGAGGCGGTTTGGCTCTCAACCCAAAACCTGCCCCTCCGCCTGCCCTGCCGGAAGCTGGGTCCGCGGTTTGTATGGCCATTTAAAGTTCTGAGGAGAGTGAACGAGGTTTGTTATAGGTTACAGCTTCCCCTCGATTACCGTATTAACCCCTCGTTCCATGTGTCTCTCTTCAGACCGGTGGTGGCTGGCCCGCTCCAGGAGTCTGAGGTGCGGGAGGTTACTCTGCCCCCTCTGGACATCGAGGGGGCCCCGGCGTACTCCGTTCGCTCCATACTGGGTTCGAGGCGTCGGGCGAGGGGCCTTCAGTATCTCGTGGAGTGGGAGGGGTACGGTCCGGAGGAGAGATGCTGGCTTCCGGTCAAGGACGTGTTGGACCCTTCAATGCTGCAGGAGTTCCACCGTCTTCGTCCGGGTCGTCCCCGAGGCCGGTGTCAGCGCGCTGCTGGAGCCGCGCGTCAAGGGGTACTGTCACGACTTCCGCCGAAGTTGGTTCCTCTCCTTGTTCGGGCGGCGCTCGGCGGTCGGCGTCGCCGGTCTTCTAGCCATTATCGATCTATTTTTCATTTTCCATTTGTTTTGTCTTGTCTTCCCACACACCTGGTTTCAATTCCATCATTACATGTGTATTTAACCCTCTGTTTCCCAAATGCCCTTGTCCGGAATTGTTAATTGTAAATGCTAGTGCACTATATTTTGGTGTGTAACGGGGTTTCTACCCAAATTGATTGTTTGTTCTGTGTCCGGTGGGTTTTCGTTAATAAACCTCACCATTGCGTAACACAGTTTTGCTCTCCTGCGCCTGACTTCTCATCCGCCAGTATGCACGCAGTACAGATTCTTATGATTCTCACGATTCTATATGCATTGCGATTTGATACTGCAATTTTATTGCGATTTGATGTTCCAAACAAATTGCTCACTATACAGTATGTCTGAAGATGTCTGCTGAAGAGGGACAAGAGAGAGCATGATAAAATAATTGTTTTATTATATACAGCACCAGTCAAAAGTTTGGACACACCTACTCATTAAAGGGTTTTTCTTAATTTTTACTGTTTTCTACATTGTAGAATAATAGTGAAGACATCAAAACTATGAAATAACACATATGGAATCATGTAGCAACCAAAAAAATTTTAAACAAATCAAAATATATTTTAGTTTTGAGATTCTTCAAAGTAGCCACCCTTTGCCTTGATGACAGGTTTGCACACTTTTGGCATTCTCTCAACCAGTTCCTCTGTCCAGTGTCTGTGCTCTTTTGCCCATCTTAATCTTTTATTTTTATTGGCCTGTCTGAGATATGGCTTTTTCTTTGCAACTCTGCATAGAAGGCCAGCATCCCGGAGTTGCCTCTTCACTGAGACTGGTGTTATGCGGGTACTATTTAATGAAGCTGCCAGTTGAGTTTCTCAAACTAGACACTCTAATGTACCTGTCCTCTTGCTCAGTTGTGTACCGGGCCCTCCCACTCCTCTTTCTATTCTGGTTAGAGACAGTTTGCGCTATTCTGTGAAGGGAGTAGTACACAGCGTTGTACCAGATCTTCAGTTTCTTGGCAATTTCTTGCATGGAATAGCCTTCATTTCTCAGAACAAGAATAGACTGACGAGTTTCAGAAGAAAGGCCTTTATTTCTGGCCATTTTGAGCCTGTAATCGAACCCACAAATGCTGATGCTCCAGATACTCAACCACTCTAAAGAAGGCCAGTTTTATTGCCTCTTTACTTAGCACAACAGTTTTCAGCTGTGCAAACATATTTGCAAAAGGGTTTTCTAATGATCATTTAGCCTTTTAAAATTATAAACTTGAATTAGCTAACACAAAATGCCGTTGGAACACAGGAGGGATGATTGCTGATAATGGGCCTCTGTACGCCTATGTAGATATTCCATAAAAAATCGTCCGTTTCCAGCTACAATAGTCATTTACAATTTTAACAATGTCTACTCTGTATTTCTGATAAATTTTATGTTATTTTAATGGACAATTTTTTTTTAAATTTTCTTTCAAAAACAAGGAAATGTCTAAGTGACCCCAAACTTTTGAACGGTAGTGTACATGTAGGTAGGTGTAAAGTGACTTTGTTACTGCATGATTGACTCTATACCAAAACCAGATTGTATACCCAATAACAACATGCCCTTCACAATGTATGAACAATACTGTGCTTTTGTTCATTAAGGTCTAGATTAGATCATAATTTGACCTCCTGAGATGTCAGTGTTCAATGCAACTAAAATGTATGGATTTAATCATGGATCATTACTTCTCTTCACGAAAACAACAGCTTAGAGAAATGAAGGACATGTGTCTGTAATTGTGCATCCTGAATTTCTCATCACTCACCTCGTCTTTTACCAAGGCCACTAGAGTAGCCTGAACAACTAATGCTTTACTTACAGTAGACTACCATCTACAAAAAATTGAATTACACCTAGCCATTGACAGTGTTCAATGGCTAGGCTACATTGACAGTGTAGAATATTATTGATGTGACCGTCATGTCCAATTCTAGATTTCCCTTTAGGCTATGGATCACCTTTAAACATGCACAACTTTCACCACAGCAGGTCTCAGGTCAGTAACTGTACCTTGTCTGTAACAACACAAGCATGAAAGCTTTTGGTTTTAATCCAAAGTTACTGTAACAATCAATTTCTACACTCAGCAGTAGCCTTATGTGAATCTTGAGGGAGCATTAGGACTATACAAAAACCAACATGTCCACTTCTGCCTCTATGAGGACATTGGGGACAGTGAATTAGTTTCAAGTTCTCTGAATCAAGATATTGGCGTTCCTCTCAAGCCTCAATTACTATAGAAACTACTTAACTAAAACTGTTGAAATCCAAACTTTGTTTAGTCTGGGAAAGAGCACAACACAAACCCAGAGACAGAAATGATTTTAAGAGACTCACGGTAGTGAAGTTCCATGGGTAACACTCCAATCCCCGGAAGGTGCAATGCAGCAGCATGTCATTGATATCGTGGCCCGTGCGGTTGTAGAAGTCTGTCATGTTGAACTGCTTGGGCTTGAAGTTGAGGAAGTTGGCCTTATCCTTGAGGGCATCCAGCACCTCGGGCTCAGCCAGGTGAGTGTTGGCTATCTGATAGTTGGAGTTCAGGAGGGCCAAGAGCTCCCCCACATGATACAGGTCGTTCCTGGTGATCTGGGAGAAGCGGAACTCATTGAGGTTGCAGAAGGTCACAGCAGGGAAGGTGAGGTTAGGCGCCGCCACCTCATCCAGTTTAGTGACGTGAGGATACTCAAAGTAGTAGGACACGCGGTCCATGCACACCAGCATCAGCAAGACCAGCGAGCCCAGGAACGAGACCGTCCAGAGGAAGCGTCGAAACGTCATGTGCCCGTAGGCAAATATGTGGCTCATGCCATGTAGAGTGGACATGTTGGAGAATGCTTGCAGGTTGGAGGGCCGGATACTCTCGATGCTTTCCTCTGAGTCCCCCTTCATGGTTGCAGGTTGGGTGAGTGATCCTCAAGACACTAGTATTTCCTCAACAAGAACTTCAGGTTAGAGAGACTTGCTTAGCAACAGAACGTAGCATAAACCAACCAGTCGCCAGTGTTTTGGCGCGGCAACCTAAGCCTTTTATTTCTACAATAATCTGCAAGTGGCAAATTCTAACCGCTATCTTAAAATGGTTGTCAGACGCTTTTACAATTTCTCATTTATAACAATTCACCTTTCAGAGGGTCTTAGTTATTCCATGTAGTCCCAGGTCCCCCCTTTTCTTTGAAGCTCCTCTTCTATTCTCTTTCTCTCTAGCGCTCTCTCTGTCTCTCTCTCCCGCTCTGCTGTCTTTTGTAGCAGAACCAAAACACAATGACAGCTCCAGAAACACCCACTTCTACCAAAAAGGGAATGCCTTCTGTACCCTGGGCAGTGTGAAAAGGATAATGAAAAGAACAAACAGGAAAAAATAACGGTCGGAAGTGAGAGAGAGGAGAGGGAGAGATGGGGACTAGTAATGAAAGGGCTGCGGAGGGCTGAAGAGAGGGGTTCAGCCTCAACAGTCAATGGGACCCTTCCTCCTCCAATCGGCATGAACGCCACTACATTTCGGTGATAAAGGGATGCAATGGATTTTTGAATGGGGGGAAGGAATAAAGAGAGAGATGGCTCACTATCCCTCGCTGCCACCTTAATTTACTTAATTTTCTCTCTCTGTCACTCTATTCTCTCTTTTCTCCAGATGAAAATGATGAGGGGGGTCATAGACCTCCCACTAACCCACCTCTCCTGTGTGGTTGACAGACAAGCCCAGTGTTGGTAGGTAGCCTCCACGGTATGTACTTCCTTGTTTCGCTCTCATCCACAATTAGCAAGGAAGCCCATGCACATCTTGATGCTTTACGGCCACCTTCGCCATCCGAGCCACTAAAGCCTGTTCAGCACCATTAGCGTTTCTCCTGATCTCAACATACAGATTTCTATTCTTCCCTCTCTTTCGCTCCCTCGCTTGCTCGCTTGCTGCTCTTGCTCCCTCCCACCACCACTCTTTCTCGCCCCCCCTCTCTTTCCCTACCTCTTTAGTAGTCAGGATCCATCCTACTGCCGAATGGCTGCTTTGTTTGTATGTCTGTGCTCACAGGCGGAGTCTCTCATTCTGTGCTGCCGGTAACTTCACTATTGTTATGGTTTTCTAATATGCTCTAACAGTCAGCGTCTGTCATCTGCAATCCAGTGATAGCTCCTACTGTGTATGGGAATGCCACAGGTTGCATGTAGATATGGATGTAAAATTCATAGCCACAAAGAGTATGATTTATCTGTAACAGGGGATGTGGTTGCAAGAGCCTACATCTTCACATAGCTGAGAGCACGTGTCTCCATTTGATGTTCACAGACACAAGTCAAATAAATGATCCAAACATTGCAGAACTGAATCCATCGATCTTCTCATGGTGAAAATAGTATTTTTCTCAGGAGTATTTTCTCTCTTCTAATAGGATAGTGAAGTGAGCACATTGGCTGCCATTTCATTTCTGTTAGACTTCGGTTAGTATTAACGGGCCTACATCCCCAGAGCTCATTGTCGCCGCCTTGGGCCAGGGGACCAACCAACCCCCGGAGGGTCTTTCCCTGATAATTATTGCTCCAAATATGGTCCAGGGTTTCAAGGCTTGACCAATAATAATTGGCTTGGGCTTTTCATTGCAGTTAAAAGTTAATCTCATCCTAAAGAGAAACCCCTTTCATTATTCTTAAGAGCAAACAAGATGATCACTCATTGGCTCACCCTGAGAAGCCTCATTATCATAACAATAGATGAATTACCAAGGATATGACCACAACCCTGGAGGATTAAATCAATATATGTGTCCTGGTAACCAAGAGCTCACACTCACAGCATAGCAACCAACCATTACCCATCCGTGATACTAACTTCATCAGTCGTGCTATTGAGATAATACAAAAAATACCCGGTCATGCATCAACTTGTCAAATGGATATTGGCATAATAGAAGTAGCAATTTGAAAAACACTCTGAGGGAGACACAACATGATGCCTGGAGTGATAAGACAATTTTAGTTTTATGTCCACATTCCACATTTCTCTGTTTATTCTGCTTTAGTTTTTTTCTTACAAGTTAAGACATTTTCTATGGCAATAAAATCTCTAATGTTTTGCGGTTGAAAATAGATGAGGAAAAAACAACCATCACCCTGCTGCGGGTGTAAGGGTATAAAGCATGAAGACATACTTAATTAAATCTTGGTTAGTCATTCATATAATTTTGGACTCCAAAAATCCTCCCCACAGTGATAGCCAATGTTCTGTTAGTGTTGTGTTCTGACACAAAATAGCTGTCACCCATCACTTAGGTGGGTGCTATTCCTTGGAGGTGCATGAAGAGACCCCCTTACTGCCCCTTTTGATGTAAAGGGCTTTGAGACCTAGTGAAAAGCTTTAAATAAGCAATCTATGATCATTATGACAATCCATGTCATCCCATTTGTACCACATGAACATGTCCATACAATAGGTGCCATATTTGCATACATTTTCATCTAAATAATTTAAACTCCACAAACATATTCAAGAAATGCAAATAACTAACAAACTTACAGCCTATGCACTTATTTGCATTTTACTTGTACTACTGTAGTACATTATATGTAGAAAAACAGATTATACAAAATCAAACTGGTTAAAGTTGTTGCATTTACGCTTTTACAGATTGCAGAGGGGAAAACGGTGGACTTTCCCTTAGTAATTGGCTTTCAAGTGGCTGGTGATTTGCGAGGCATAATGCAGTGAATATTAATAGGAAGAGAAACATTTGAAGCACTCACTCCTAAGCGATATATAAATGGTTCTCTTTATGTGGGTCTTTTTGAATGTGTGTGCCTGTCACTAACTACAGCAAATACAGACACAGTTATGTCTCTCTGACTGCTAAACAGCTCAATCTAAATGTAACAAAAGTCTGCTCCTACACACAATGCACCAAATAACATGTCTTCATACTGCACAATGCACCAAAGATAGGCTTTATATTGTGATGCACGTGATGCACAATGCATCACATAAATGTCTTCATATTTTTCTACTAGTTCAGAGAAATGCTTGTAAATGCAAAGGATCATCCTCATATTGACTCGGTCAATTCAGTATTCAAGGAAACTGGAAGGGAAGCAGCTAAAATGATACAGCTTATAATTTATGTCCAGTACTCTGCATAGCTGCAGGGCCTAGTGGGATAAATTAAATCATGATTTATTTGACTTTATACTGATGGAGTGGTGAAGGTTTGTTGGCTAGTTAACCTAGATAGTCCTACAACAGGAAGAAATTGTAGCTTGTGACATATTCAATATAAGATATGTGCTGAAATTTGAATCACACATGAGTACCTCAAGTCAGGATGCAGCAGGTGATGTCTTTGTTCTATGGTGTAATGAATAGAAGGAAACGTTTCCTGCAGTCAATTGACCAAATCGCACTCTAGTGGCCTCATGGGTGGAATGTTATTAATATTTTTCATAATTTCATAATTAATCAACATTATTTAAAAATAAAATCTGGTGTTTCTATGTCAAACGGTATTGTTATATTTCAGTCTTCTGTGATGTATAAATATTGGGATGCAAACTCAAAATTTAATACATTTCAACTCTATATCAGATATGGTACGGGTGTCTTCTTTTTTACCGTGTGCGAGGTGTATAGAGTTGAAGGCCATCATTGTAAATAAGAATTTGTTCTTAACTGACTTGCCTAGGGAAATAAACTGTTTAACTTTTTTTATATATGCGTATATACACACACACTGTCATTCAAAAGTTTGTGGTCACTTAGAAATGTCCTTGTTTTTGAAAGAAAAGCAATTTTTTTGTCCATTAAAATAACATCAAATTCATCAGAAAAACAGTGTAGACATTGTTAATGTTGTAAATGACTATTGTAGCTGGAAACGGCAGATTTTTTATGAAATATCTACATAGGCGTGCAGAGGTCCATTATCAGCAACCATCACCCAGGTGTTCCAATGGCACGTTGTGTTAGCTAATCCAAGTTTATCATTTTAAAAGGCTAATTGATCATTAGAAAACCCTTTTGCAATTATGTTAGCACAGCTGAAAACTGTTGTCCTGATTAAAGAAGCAATAAAACTGGCCTTCTTTAGACTAGTTGAGTATCTGGAGCATCAGCATTTGTGGGTTAAATTACCGGCTCAAAATGGCCAGAAACAAATACCTTTCTTCTGAAACTCGTTAGTCTATTCTTGTTCTGCGAAATGAAGGCTATTCCATGCAAGAAATTGCCAAGAAACTAAAGATCTCGTACAATGCTGTGTACTACTCCCTTCACAGAACAGCGCAAACTGTCTCTAACCAGAATAGAAAGAGGAGTGGGAGGGCCCGGTGCACAACTGAGCAAGAGGACAGGTACATTAGAGTATCTAGTTTGAGAAACAGATGCCTCACAAGTCCTCAACTGACAGCTTCATTAAATAGTACTCGCAAAACACCAGTCTCAATGTCAACAGTGAAGAGGCAACTCTGGGATGCTGGCCTTCTACTTGTAATTTATAACATACAACAGGGAAGGGAAACTCCAGTCCTCCGGGACCGAAGTGGTGTCACACTTTTTCCCCCATCCCTAGCTGATTAAACTAATCACATTCTAAACTGACGATCATGGTTGATTATTGAAGTCAGGTGTGTTAGCTGGGGCTGTGCCAAAAGTGTGACACCAATCCCCTCATGCCTGTCTACATGAATGAATCCTGGTCTACATCTCTAAAGTACTCATCTGGTGTATTACATATTGTTCTACTACAATCCTTTAGGCTTGCTGTTGTACTAATCTAAGCTCTCCAGCCAAGAAATGTTCTAAAGATTCCTCTTGCTCTTTTCAAATGCCGGCTCTGTTGGTATCTGCAATTGTAAAGTCATCCTCTCAATCACAAACCTAACCAAAGGAACACCATCTGTGCTATCCATAACAGCCAAGCATGGCCAGGAAATGATTGGGTTCCTAATTTCTATTGAATACTTCTAGAAAGAAATCAAATCTTAGGCACCAGAACATTTGATGGTCCAATAACTACTCCATTCCTCCTCATGTAATTAAATAAAATGCCATTGCCTCTTTTACATTTCCATAAACACATCCAGACGATTCAGTCATTTCCACAGTGCCTTGCAAAAGTATTCATCCCCCCTAGGCATTTTTCCTATTTTGTTGCATTACAACCTGTAATTTAAATTGATTTTTATTTGGATTTCATGCAATGGACATACACAAAATAGTCCAAATTGCTGAAGTGAAATGAATTTTTTTTTTTTTTTAAATCCCAAAAATTAAATAACGGAAATGTGTATGTATTCACCCCTTTTGCTATGAAGCACCTAAATAAGATCTTGTGCAACCAATTACCTTCAGAAGTCACATAATTAGTTAAATAACATCCACCTGTGTGCAATCTAAGTGTCACATGATCTGTCACGTGATCTCAATATATACACCTGTTCTGAAAGGCCCCAGAGTCTGCAACACCACTAAGCAAGGGGGTACCACCAAGCAAGACCAAGGAGCTCTTCAAACAGGTCAGGGACAAAGTTGTGGAGAAGTACACATCAGGGTTGGGTTATAAAACAATATCAGAAACTTTGAACATCCCACGGAGCACCATTAAATCCGTTATTAAAAAATGGAAAGAATATGGCACCACAACAAACCTGCCAAGAGAGGGCCGCCCACCAAAACTCACGGACCAGGCAAGGAGGGCATTAATCAGAGAGGCAACAAAGAGACCAAAAATAACCCTGAAGGAGCTGCAAAGCTCCACAGTGAAGATTGGAGTATCTGTACATAGGACCACTTTAAGCCGTGCACTCCACAGAGCTGGGCTTTACGGAAGAGTGGCCATAAAAAATACATTTCTTAAAGAAAATAATGAGCAAACACGTTTGGTGTCCACCAAAAGGCATGTGGGAGACTCCCCAAACATATGGAAGAAGGTACTCTGGTCTTTTTGGCCATCAAGGAGAACACTATATCTGGTGCAAACACCAACACCTCTCATCACCCGAGAACACCATCCCCACAGTGAAGCATGGTGGTGGCAGCGTCATGCTGTGGGGATGTTTATCATCGGCAGGGGCTGGGAAACTGGTCAGAATTGAAGGAATGATGGATGGCACTAAATATAGGGAAATTCTGAGGGAAACCTGTTTCAGTTTTCCAGAGATTTGAGACTGGGACGGAGGTTCACCTGCCAACAGGACAATGACCCTAAGCATACTGCTAAAGCAACACTCAAGTCGTTTAAGGAGAAACATTTAAATGTCTTGGAATGGCCTAGTCAAAGCCCAGACCTCAGTCCAATTGAGAATCTGTGGTATGACTTAAAGATTGCTGTACACCAGCGGAACCCATCCAACTTGAAGGAGCTGGAGCAGTTTTGACTTGAAGAATGGGCAAAATCCCAGTGGCTAGATGTGCCAAGCTTAAAGAGACATACCCCAAGAGACTTGCAGCTGCAATTGCTGCAAAAGGTGGGGTAAATAGTTATGCACACTCAAGTTCTGTTTTTTTGTCTTGTTTCTTGTTTGTTTCACAATAAAAAAATATTTTGCACCTTCAAAATGGTAGTCATGTAGTGTAAATCAAATGATACAAGCCCCCACAAATTCCATTTTAATTCCAGGTTGTAAGGCAACAAAATAGGAAAAATGCCAAAGGGGGTGAATACTTTCGCAAAGCAAATGTATTTAATTCTGACCTTCTGACCTCTGTATATACTTGTATTAAACTCATGAACCTGATGTAGATTGCTTGTGTCTGTTGTTGTTATGGCTCTGTCTCCTGTTTTCAGAAGCTCCTGTCCACAATGATTGTGTTCCCCTAATTTTTGGGCTAGTCATGCTACTCTTATTGAAACTGATGAATTTTAGTCATCTCATTTGTACGTTTTTTTTCTTGTCAGGGCATGTGGTCAGTAATATACACAGTGCTCTAACCATGAGTAGCAGGTGTTCTTGTTGGCAATGTAAGCCTATCAATCAATCAATCAGTATTCATCATCATACACAGATATCTCTCTCAAAAACAGACTCCCTATAATGACTTATGCACTGACACTTCCACTTGAACACAGCCTTCGAGATCAGCTAAGCAACACACTTTGTGCCCCACCAAACCAAACTGCAGAGAGAGCTGGCCCAGGCCCCAAGCCTCAGAGGATGCATTAGACCCCATTCCAATGGGGCCCAGTGGGTGTCTTTGTAAAAGGGTCAACTATCTGACATTTGAGAGCAGCATGGGCATCAGACAGTGATAGAGGGACTGGGATGGTCCTCTATGCCCAGAATGATGCAGTGCCACTGTACCAGAATGGAGGAGCCAGAAACAGAGTGCATTAGGATTACAGGAAGACAGATGCTTAGACTGAGAACTGCACTGCACACCTTCACCTTGACAAACCTGATCACCAGCCCTTTTGCAAGACTAACACTAGGGTACATGTAGTAACAGAATAGTACCTTGTCCATTTTCATCCAGAATACAGAATATTTTATAGAATACCGAAAGGGGCACTAATGTGCATTGAATACACAATTGTGCTATAAGATGAAAGCAAGACATACATAAGATAAAAGTAAAATGGTACAATGAGTATATCAGAATCATAGCCATCAACTGCAAGAGACTACTGACACAATTTAGACATGGACATCTAGTAGACAAATGCTTCTATATTAATCCTTAGCAACAGTAGTCAGGGAATGCAATGTCTGGTGTTATGTTTGATATGACACCAACTGCCTTACAGCAGAATGTTTTATACAGTACCAGTTATCTCTAAGATGTATTGACATGTTAATTAGCTATTTAGGGGTTTGTTTCAGCACTCATTTGGGGGAAGAGCAATTTGCAGGAGGGCGTTCTCAAATCGATAGTGAGGGGAAACAGTGTCATTAATCTCATTACATAGTACATGTACTAAAACTATCATGTTTCAAGGTAAGACCCAGATGCAGACATTGTTGAAATAACAACAGTTTATTAATCCAACAGGGGCAGGCAAAAGACAGGTCAAGGAAAGCCAGGGGTCAGTAATCCAGAAAGGTACAGGACAGCAGGGCTGTGAGACATGGGTTTAACTCTGGACACATGAAAAGTGGGATGTACACGAAGGGTACGGGGCAACAGAAGACGAACAGCAGAGGGGCTAATCATTTTGGAGATGGGAAAACGGGCCACTAAACTGGGGGGAGAGTTTGCGGGATTCCACCCGGGGAGGGCAGATCCTGCCCAAGATGATACTGGGGAGCCGGGGTCCAATGGCGATCCGCTTGTCGTCGATACCTGGAGGTGCTCTTGAGGAGGGCCGACCGGGCTCTCCTCCAGGTACGACGACAGCGGTGGACAAACATCTGGGCAGAAGGTATGCCGACTTCTTCTTCCTGCTCGGGGAAGAGCAGGGGCTGATACCCCAGGGAACACTCAAATATGGCAGTGGCAGAGCAGGGAAGGGTGTTGCGGGCGTATTCCACCCACACAAGCTGCTGGCTCCAGGTGTTGGGGTGGACGGAGACCATGCAGCGCAGGGTGGGCTTGAGGTCCTGGTTGGCTCGCTCCGACTGGCCATTGGACTGGGGGTGGAACCCAGAGGACAGGCTGGCCGACAACCGAATGAGGGTGCAGAACGCCTTCCAGAACCGGGACGAGAACTGAAGACTGCGGTCGGAGACCAAGTCCACGAGCAGTCCATGAATCCGGAAGACGTGCTGCACCATGAGCTGGGCCGTTTCCTTGGCCGAGGGTAGTTTGGGGAGAGGAATGAAGTGGGCGGCTTTGGAACCGGTTGACCACAGTCAGGATGGCAGTGTTGCCCTCAGACGGGGGGAGACCCGTGACGAAATCCACGAAATCTGTGGGACCAGGGACAGTGAGGGACAGGCAGTGGTTGCAGAAGACCAGCCGGAGCTTGCCAAGGAGTCTTGTTCTGAGCACAGACCGTGCAGGCGGCTACAAACGTGGCGACATCCGGAACCCTAGTATGCCACCAAAAGCATTGTCGCACGAAGGCCAGGGTCCGACGGGAGCCCTGGTGGCAGGCAAGCCTGGAGGAATGGGCCCACTTCAGGACCGCGGAGCGGACACCGTCAGGCACAAACAACAGGTTATCTGCCCCCCCCAGGGTTCGGCTGGGACCGCTGCGCCTCCAGGACCTGTTTCCCTATACCACAGCTGAGTTCCGTCACCAGGCACGAGGTGGGAAGGATGGTCTCGGGCTCCGGAGTGGTAACCGTGGGGCTATAGCGGTGAGACAGGGCATCCGGCTTGACGTTCTTGGACCCCGGCCAGTAAGAGAGGGAAAAGAGGGGGGGGGGACAGGGTGCTGTAAGAGAGGGGGGAGACAGGGTGCTGTAACCCAGGATAAAGCTGCGATAAAAGTTGGCAAACCCCAGGAAACGTGGTAGCTGCACCCTGGACGTAGGCTGAGGCCAATCCATCACTGCTGTTACCTTCCCGGGATCCATCTGGACACTCCCAGAAAGGGGATGGTGGAGTGATGGAAATCGCACTTCTCCGCCTTCACAAACAGAGGCGTTGAAGAACCTGCCGGACGTGGAGCCTTGGTTCTTGGGGGGAGCGGGAGAAGATGAGGATGTCATCAATGTAGACAAAGACAAACCGGTTCAACATGTCGCGGAGAACATCATTTACCAGAGCCTGGAACACAGCAGGGGCGTTAGTGAGGCCAAAAGGCATGACCAGATACTCATAGTGGCCGCTGGCCGTGTTGAAGGTGGTCTTCCACTCATCCCCCTTTCGTATCCGCACCAGGTGGTAGGCATTCCGTAGATCCAGCTTGGAAAACACAGTGGCTCCCTGGAGAGGCTCGAAGGCCGAGGAAATGAGTGGTAGCGGGTAACGGTTCTTAACAGTAATGTCACTGAGTCCCCGGAAGTCAATGCACGGGCGCAGGGTCTTGTCCTTTTTCTCCACGAAGAAGAACCCTGCGCCGGCAGGAGAGGAAGAGGGACGGATAAATCCTGCAGCTAGGGAGTCCCCAATGTTGGTCTCCATAGCCTTGGTCTCCGGTCCCGACAGAGAGTACAGACATCCCCGGGGCGGCGTGGTGCAATGGAGAAGGTCAATCCCTCAGTCATGGGGTCGGTGCGGCCTTGCTGAACACCTGCCGGAGGTCCTAGTACACCGCAGGGATGGCGGAGAGGTCCGGGGCACATTCCGAGCCCCCAGGAAGACGTCCCGGGGGCAGGTTACACTGACTTCAGACAATGGGCGTGGCAGAACGGACTCCAGCCCGTGATGGCACCCTTAGACCAGTTGATGAGGGGATCATGTCACTGGAGCCAGGAGAATCCCGAAATCATAGGAATCTGAGGAGACCTGAGCAGAAACGGAACTGTCTCGCTGTGATTCCCTGAGACCCATAGGTTGATGGGAGTGGTATTATGAGTGACCTGGCCTATAGAGCCCCTGTCTGCCACACTGCGTGAGTCCTGCTGAAGCTGGATCAGCTTCTCTCCCGGAGAATGGACATCAAATACCCTCTTCACCTCTCCCACGAACCTCTCCTCTCCCACGAACCTCTCCAGACTACCTCCCCCGAAACTATCTAGGCTATCTTGGAGCGATCCGAGGGGAAGGAGGAGGGCTGAAACTCGAAGACGAGGGCACACTGAGCTAGAAACGCCCGACAGGTGCTCGGCTCTCCATTGAAGCGTTTCGGGGGAAGTAAGCGGGGCTCCCAAAATGGTGGATTAACCGATGAGACGGCGCTGCTAACAGCTGAGTTACTGAGGGACTGTGGGGTTACCACCATGGTAGGCTGCATCCCAGACAACCCGCAAAATTACTCCAGAAAAATGTCCAACACCCGGTCATGGCGTTCAGCCAACGTTTGGACCCCCTCCATAAGGCCACGAAGCAATTCCTTGTGCCTACTGATGGTGGATCCTTGGGAGGAGATGGTGTTTTGCTCAGCTGGCCCGGGTCTGCTTGGTCAGTCATGGCCAGTTCGTACTATCACGTTTCAAGGTAAGACTCAGATGCAGACAATGTGTTGGGCTAAGGTACAGGACGGCAGGGAGGCTCAGGGTCAGGGTAGGCAGAGGTCAGTAATCCAGATAGGTGGGGCAAAGGTACAGGACGGCAGGCAGGCTCAGGGTCAGGGCAGGCGGAGAAGGTCAAAACCGGGAAAACTAGAAAACAGGAACAATTGAGAGATAGGAACAGAGGGGAAAACGTTGGTAGGCTTGACGAAACAAAACAAACAGAGAACACAGGTATAAATACACAGGGGATAAAGGGGGAGGTGGGCGACACCTGGAGGGGGGTGGAGACAATCACAAAGAAAGGTGAAACAGATCAGGGTGTGAGAAAAATTTGGCAAACTATCAACAGCTCTTTGAATGAAGACAACAGCCACACAGCTAGTACAATACATTACAATACAGCCTAAAGAAGACATTTTCTAGGGGTTACTAAAGGCAAAATCAATTTCTGTGTTCCTCTATGTGCGGTCTGAACATGTGTTTGCTCGATTGTACTTACTGTTACCCTGATTGGCGTGTGTGTGTGTGTGTGTGTTGTTTCAGATGTTTCACTGGTGATTGTGTATCTCATGTTGTGTTTCTCGTGTGCATTTCTCAGCACCAGTATATCTTACAAGTCTCTTTACAACATTAATAGAAAGACCAAGGTATTTGGCTGAAATACGGACCCTTTTTATCCTCATAACAGGAAGTTATAAGCCATCAAACACACTCAGTCCACTTGTGACAAGTAGCCCCATCATGGGGTTGGTTGTCACACAGTATGGGGTTGGTTGTCACAATGTTTGCTGGTAGCTTATTTATTCTACCTAATATCAACTATAAATCACTTAGATTATGTATTTTCATGTAGAGATACATCACGAAGCAACTGCTTTCTATCCTTCTCGATCACGTGTTCTTTCTTCTTTCCATCTCCGTGTCTGCTCCACACAGACAGGATAAGTCGGCAGGCAATTACCACATTTTCTGGGGTAAACTATGTAGAATATTGTCCTGTTGGAAACTACAACTCCCTACTACATCGCACAGTTCTGGCTTGATCTGATTTATGTCTAGAGAAACTGCACATCGAGCTCACAGAAAAAAAAAAAATACTAATGGAATTCAAATAATTGAACCGACCTCGTCAATTAGTTGTTTAAAAAATGTAAAACAACCAACATTTTGGTTAATTGCTCAGCACTATATGTCGGCCTAAGGTGTTTGTGTTTACTGGGAAGGAAGAAAGGAGCTTGGGATTTATTGTATAGTGGCACTGGCAATCTCCCCGTACAATAACCAACCCAGCATTCTAGGTTTGGAATGTAGATCTCCCTTTCCTCTTTTCAACAAACATAATTGTTCATGTATACTCCCAAAGCTAAACATTTATCAAGAAAATACCAAGACATCTGGTTTTTATTTTCACATATGAAAAACACATTAATTCCCCTCACATCAATGTTTTGTCAGGTTGATATGAATTGACCAGGTGGATGAGTTCTTTCAAAGAATTCACACATTTTAATTGTTTTATTATTACACAGCATACTTTAGATTGGGAGTAATAAGCATCCATGAGACAACCAACCCATGAGACAACCAATCCCGGTCTCCCCTATGTAATGCACCCTGGTTCCACAGGACAAAAGCAACAGAGTGTATGTATTTATTCACCTAAGACATATATAACTCATTACAGCACTGAAACAAGAGAGGGACAAAGACGGTTTTATCCACAGCGGCTTACATTATACACAAATTCATAGAAATATGGTCCATGAGGGAATTTAACCCCCAACTCTGATGTTTACAAGCACCACTCTCAAACCAAGAGCACTACCGCACTGGGACCATAACGTGTCTCTGATTATGTTACAATGCTCTAAGTAAATAATTTCTGATTATCCCTAAAGAGTGAATGGAAACACACTCAAATACTGTTAACGCAATTTGTGTTGACACGTATCGACCAGCAATGGGAGTACAGGTTACATCTGCTACAGGTTAAATCTGCTACAGGTTACATCTGCTACAGGTTACAACACACTCCAGGTTACATCTGCTACTGCTGTTGATAGTTAGGAATCTGGCTAGCGGATGTACCCACTCAAACCTTTATTTTCATACACACAAAGAAAGCAGTCGCCTGGGAGATTGGTTTTTCATGCTGATACTGAACATCTTTATGCCGGCATCTCTTTTCAAATCAAATCAAATTCTATTTGTCACATGCACCGAATACAACAGGTGTAGACCTTACAGTGAAATGCTTACTTACAAGCCCTTAACCAACAATGGAGTTAAGAAAAATAAGTGTCAAGTAAAAAATAGATCATAAAAATAAATAATTAAAGAGCAGCAGTAAAATAACAGTAGCGAGGCTATATACAAGGGGTACCGGTACAGAGTCAATGTGCGGGGGCACAGGTTAGTCGAGGTAATTGAGGTAATATGTACATGTAGGTGGAGTTAAAGTGACTAGGCTGGGTAGCCATTTGATTAGCTTGAAACATGTTGGTATTACAGACTCAGTCAGGGACAGGTTGAAAATGTCAGTTAAGACACTTACCAGTTGGTCAGCGCATGCTCGCAGTACACATCCTGGTAATCCGTCTGGCCCTGTGGCCTTGTGAATGTTGACCTGTTTAAAAGTCTTACTCACATCAGCTACGGAGAGCGTGATCACACAGTCGTCCGGAACAGCTGATGCTCTCATGCATGCTTCAGTGTTGCTTGCCTCGAAGCGAGCATAGAAGTAATTTAGTTTGTCTTGTAGGCTCGTGTCACTGGGCATCTCGCGGCTGTGCTTCCCTTTGTAGCATGTAATGGTTTGCAAGCCCTGCCACATCCAGCGAGCTTCATAGCCAGTGTATTACAATTCAATATTAGTCCTGTATTGACGCTTTGCCTGTTTGATGATTCGTTGGAGGGCATAGCGTGATTTCTTATAAGCATCCGAGTTAGAGTCCCACTCCTTGAAAGCGGCAGTTCTACGCTTTAGCTCAGTTGTTGCCTCTAATCCATGGCTTCTGGTTGGGGTATGTACGTACAGTCACTGTGGGGATGAAGTCATCGATGCACTTATTGATGAAGCCAGTGACTGATGTGGTGTACTCCTCAATGCCATCGGAAGAATCCCAGAACATATTCCAGTCTGTGCTAGCAAAACAGTCCTGTAGCTTAGCATCTGCTTCATCTGACCACTTCTTTATGGACCGAGTCACTGGTGCTTCCTGCTTTAGTTTTTGCTTGTAAGCAGGAATCAGGAGGATAGAATTATGGTCAGATTTGCCAAATGGAGGGCGAGGAAGAGCTTTGTATGTACCTCTGTGTGTGTAGTAAAGGTGGTCCACTGTTTCTTTCCCTCTGGTTGCACATTTAACATGCTGGTAAAACTGATTTAAGTGTCCCTGCATTAAAGTCCCCAGCCACTAGGAGCACCGCCTCTAGATAAGCATTTTCCTGTTTGCATATGGCCTTATACAGCTCATTGATTGTGGTCTCAGTGCCAGCATCTGGTTTGTGGTGGTAAATAGACAGCTACGAAAAATAAATAGTCTTGTCTACAGCTTATCATTAGATACTCTACCTCAGGCGAGCAAAACCTTGAGACTTCCTTAATATTAGATTTCGTGCACCAGCTGATGTTTAGAAATATACACAGACACCAACACTTGTCTTACCGGAGGCAGCTGTTCTATCTTGCCAATGCAGCGTAAAACCCGCCAGCTGTATTTTATCCATGTCATTGTTAACCTCCTACTCGGTGAAACATAAGATATTACAGTTTTTAATGTCCCGTTGTAGGATATTCGTGATCGTAGTTTGTCTATTTTGTTATCCAATAATTGTATGTTGGCTTATAGGACTGATGGTAGAGGCAGATTACCCACTCGCCGTCGGATCCTTACAAGGCACCCCGACCTACGTCCCCGATATCTCTGTCTCTTTCTCATGCGAATGACAGGGATTAGGGCCTTGTCGGTGTCTGAAGTGAATCCTTCACGTCCGACACGTTAAAGTTATACTTGGATACGTATAACAACACAAAGAACATGGCCTTCAGTGGAGGGTCTAGTTCAGTACAAACCAGGGTCGTCATTGATAATGGCTGACCCTGGCCGTGACCCCACTCTCTGAGGGTGTCTCAGGGAGAGTTGGGATATGCAAAAAACAAACAAATTTCCAATTGACTCATGTATAATATGTGGGTGGCAGGTAGCCTAGTGTTTAGAGCGTTGGACTTGAAACCGAAAGGTTGCAAAATCGAATCCCTGAGCTGACAAAGTAAAAATCTGTTGGTCTGCCCCTGAACAAGGCAGTTAACCCACTGTTCCTAGGCCGTCAATGAAAATAAGAATTTGTTCTTAACTGACTTGCCTAGTAAAAAAATACACACTTGTACATGTGTGAAATAAGACAAATATAAGAACCCTCCAAATTATTTCAATGGCAGCTTTATTGTGTGTAGGGGAGACCGCGGTTGGTTGTCTCATGGGTTAGTTGTCAAAATGCTTATTACTGCCAATCTAAAGGGTGCTGTGTAATAATTTGTGAATTCTTTGGAAGAACTCATCCACCTGGTCAATTCATATCAGCTCGATAAAACATTGAGCTGAGGGTAATTCATGTGTTTTTCATATGTGAAAGTAAAAAACAGATGGGAGTATACATGAACTTTGGGAGTATACATGAACAATTATGTTTGTTGAAAAGAGGAAAGGGAGATCTATATTCCAAACCGACAGTACCAGTCAAAAGTTTGGATACACCTACTCATTCAAGGGTTTTTCTTTATTTTTACTGTTTTCTACATTGTAGAATAATAGTGAAGACATCAACACTATGAAATAACACATATGGAATCATGTAGTAACCAAACAAGTGTTAAACAAATCAAAATATATTTTAGATTTGAGATTCTTCCAAGTAGCCACCATTTGCCTTGATGACAGCTTTGCACTATCTTGGCATTCTCTCAACCAGCTTCCTCAGGTAGTCACCAGGAATGCATTTCAATTAACAGATGTGCATTGTTAAAAGTTAATTTGTGGAATTTCTTTCTTTCTTAATGTGTTTGAGCCAGTCAGTTGTGTTGTGACAAGGTAGGGGTGGTATACAGAAGATAGCCCTATTTGGTAAAAGACCAAGAAACAATAGTCCATCATTACTTTAAGACATGAAGGTCAGTCAATACGGAAAATGTCAAGAAGTTTTTTCAAGTGCAGTCTCAAAAACCAGTAAGCGCTAAGATGAAACTGGCTCTCATGAGGACCGCCACAGGAAAGGAAGACCCAGAGTTACCTCTGCTGCAGAGGGTAAGTTCATTCGAGTTAACTGCACATCAGATTGCAGCCCAAATAAATGATTCACAGAGTTCAAGTAACAGACACATCTCAACATCAACTGTTCAGAGTAAACTGAGTGAATCAGGCCTTCATGGTCGAATTGCTACATAAAAACGACTACTAAAGGACTCTAATAATAAGAAGAGACTTGCTTGTGACAAGGAACATGAGCAGAGGACATTAGAGGTCATTTCCTGTGGAAATCTATCCTTTGGTCTGATGAGTCCATATTTTAGATTTTTGTGTCTTTGTGAGACGCAGAGTAGGTGAATGGATTATCTCCGCATATGTGGTTCCCACCAAGAAGCATGGAGGAGGAGGTGGGATGGTGTGGGGGTGCTGTCAGTTATTTATTTAGAATTCAAGGCACACTTAACGAGCATGGCTACCACAGCATTCTGCAGCGATACGCCATCCCATCTGGTTTGCGCTTAGTGGGACTATCATTTGTTTTTCAACAGGACAATGACCCAACACACTTCCAAGCTGCGTAAGGGCTATTTGACCAAGGAGAGTGATGAAGTGGACAGCAGGGTGAAGGAAAAGCAGCCAACAAGTGCTCAGCATATGTGGGAACTCCTTCAAGACTGTTGGAAAAGCATTCATCATGAAAAGAGTGGCTACTTTGAAGAATCTAAAATGTAAAATATATAACACTTTTTTGGTTACTACAAGATTCCATGTGTCGTTTCATAGTTTTGATATCTTCACTATTATTCTACAATGTTTTTTGACTGGTACTGTATTTGAGTATTTTTCCATTTCTGAGTTGCTAGATCAAGCCATGTGGCAACTAGCATGTTAATTAGCATGGGGGGTTGGGGACAGTTGTCACATAGAATGCGGGGTTGGTTGTCACTATCCACTCCATTATAACCATATTGTACAGGGAGATTGCCAGTGCCACTACATTCCAAACACAGGAGGTTGGTGGCACCTTACTGCCATCATGGGACTTTTATTAGTTGTTTTATTCTGTGTTGTTACAGCATTCAACCCACATAACGCATGGTGCATTTAATGTCTACAAAAATATAATTGAAACCAAAACTGAACCAACCTCAAAAAGCACTAATCGCTCAACACTACCGACATATCAAAATGTGTTAGGAATATGTAGTGTGGAGAGCGTTTGCCGAGGGATCAATATAGAATGTTGATGCATGGCCAATTTATAAACGTAGAACTGTCTTTCCACTTAGCAAACAATGTCTAAACTGCATCTTCCCGATGCGTCATGTATACATCTGTTGGACAGAGGTATCTGTGATATCTGGATTTGTTCCCTCTCTCTCACACACATGTTTTCTGTCAAACACCCACGCATTTACACGTGTGCAAACACACACATACACACACAAATGTACTCAAAATGTCATATGTTGTTCTTAAAACATAAAATGCTGAATTTTGTTAGGAATGTGGTTCAATCAAAGAAAAGCTTTTTAAGACACTGTATACTATATTGCCTCACTTCCTGTTACAAAAGGAATAAGCTACCAGCAAACATTGTGACAACCAACCCCATACTATGTGACAACCAACCCCATGATTGGGCTGCTTGTCACAAGTGGACAGAGTGTGTTTAATGGCTTATAACTTCATGTTGGAATAAGATATGAGGATAAAAAAGGTCTGTATTTCAACCCAAATCCGTGGTCTTTCTATTAATGTTGTAAAGAGTCTTGTAAGATATACTGGTGCTGAGAAATATACAAGAGTAAAAAGCATACAGCTACAACCAGAAGTTACTTTTTCCGCAGCAGGTTAGGAGAATTAACATAGCAGGTTAGGAGAATTAGGTTAAAGTTAGGAATAGGGTAAGCTCTCCTAACATGATACAACAAGCAACTTCCAGTCGTAGCTGTACTCCATCTAGTCACAACCCTGTTTGCGCTGGCACTAGCAGAGCCCCAGTGGATCCTGGAAAAGCTCTGGTGTGAAACAGATCCTCTCCCCTACTCCCTGTGCTCTTATTGGTTGATTAGCTTGGTTATCAATTTTACTACAGGAAGCTCACCACACATAAGCTTCGACTAGTAATGTCCTGGTAAGGTGGTGATACCGAAATAATTTGCTCCTTTTTCACCATTCGTTATATGATGAAATATCAATCTCCTTAGTCCAGTCTAGTTCATGAAATCATGGGAGTCTGGTTAAGACAGATATGTCACAAAACAGGACATCCTAACATGATGAAACATTCATAGCAAAAACACACACAAAAAGAAAAGGGGGATACCTAGTCAGTTGTACAACTGACTGCATCTTCCACATTTAACCCAACCCCTCTGAATCAGAGAGGTGCAGAGGGCTGCCTTAATCAACATCCTTGTCAGCTCTGGGATTCAATCCAGCAAACTTTAAGTTACTGGCCAAACTCTCCTACCCGCCAGGCTAGAAAGTCTTACCTTCAAACTATAAAAATGTCAGCTGCATATGATGAAACTGTACAATTCCTGCAATGACAGACACATGGACTTTCATTAACAGACAAGCTCTGGAATTCTGTGATAGGATCAGGGAGATATGACAAGGCCACATATGGACATCACGCATATGTTATTCGTCACAAAGACCTTGTCAGAGACTCACAAAATACAAGACAGGTGGTTTGCCATCTGAAGTGTCAAATGGATTTAATTCTGACTAACTGCAAAGACCCTCTTTAGATAGTGGTGAATTAAACACGGAATGGTACGTGAAGGTTATGATCAATCCTTCTGTGGTTGTAAGATCATTTCCTTGACTGTATTGAAACAGTTTTGAACAGACACAGATGTTACTGTGATGCTAGTTCATGTATCTTTTTTTAATGAACACCTAGTGTCTTGTTTTAGGTCTAATCAAACCACAGACGTTATCACAACAGTTGTTTTCAGTTACCTTGATGATTCCTTGCTAAACACTTTTCTGAAATAAAAGATCCCAGAAATGTATTTATCTCAAATTTTGTGCACAAATTTGTTTACATCCCTTTTAGTGAGCATTTCTCATTTGCCAAGATAATTCATCCACCTTACAGGTGTGGCATATCAAGAAGCTGATTAAACAGCATGATCATTACACAGGTACACCTTGTGCTGGGGACAATAAAAGGCCACTCTAAAATGTGCAGTTTTGTCACACAAAACAATGCCACAGATGCCTCAAGTTTTGAGGGAGCGTGCAATTGGCATGCTGACTGCAGGAAAGTCCACCAGAGCTGTTGAATGGTAATTCCTCTACCTTAAGCTGCCTCCAACATCGTTTTAGAGAATTATACAGTACGTCCAACCGGCCTCGCAGCCGCAGACTACGTGTAACCACACTAGACCAGGACCTCCACATCCGTCTTCTTCACGTGCGTGATCATCTGAGACCAGCCACCCAGACAGCTGATGAAACTGTGGGTTTGCACAACCGAAGAATTTCTGCACAAACTGTCAAAAACCGTCTCAGGGAAGCTCATCTGCATGCTCGTCATCCTCAACAGTTCGGCGTTGTAACCAACTTCAGGGGGCAAATGCTCACCTTCGTTGGCCACTGGCACTCTGGAGAAATGTGCTCTTCACAGCTGAATTCCGGTTTCAACTGTACTGTGAAGATGGCAGACAGAGTGTATGGCGTCATGTGGGCAAGAAGTTTGCTGATGTCAACGTTGTGAACAGAGTGCCCCATGGTGTCTGTGGGGTTATGGTATGGGCAAGCATAAGCTACGGACAACGAACACAATTGCATTTTATCAATGGCAATTTGAATGCACAGAGATACTGTGATGTGTCATTCATCCACCGCCATCACCTCATGTTTCAGCATGATAATGCATGGCCCCATGTCAAAAGGATCTGTACACAATTCCTGGTAGCTGAAAATTTCCCAGTTCTTCCATGTCACCCATTGAGCATGTTTGGGATGCTCTGGGTTGACGTGTATGGCAGCGTGTTCCAGTTCCCGCCAATATCCAGCAACTTCGCACAACCATTGAAGAGGAGTGGGACAACATTCCACAGGCCACAATCAACAGCCTGATCAACTATATGCGAAGGAGATGTGTCGCACTGCATGAGGCAAATGGTGGTCACAGCAGATTCTGACTGGTTTTCTGATCCATGACCCTACCTTTTTTTGTACCTGTGACCATCAGATGCATATTTGTATTCCCAGTCATGTGAAATCCATAGATTAGGGCCTAATTAATTTATTTCAATTGACTGAGTAAAATCTTATAACTGTGACATACATTATTTGCATGTTGAGAGTAAGTAAGTTTGCCGCCCTACGGGACTCCCGATCATGGCTGGTTGTGATACAGCCTGAGATCAAATCAGAGTCTGTAGTGACGCCTCTAGCACTGAGATGAGGTGCCTTAGTCCGCTGCGCAACTCGGGAGCCTAATGTAGGCTACCTTGTGTGATTACATGCTGCATTTGGTGTCTCCTGAAAATACAGAATACAGGAGTCTTTCAAATGATAACAAAAATATTCAGCCAATTTGCAAGGCTGAAAGTAAAATGTCATAACCAGTTATACACACAGGCAAGGACCATTAGGCACTGTGTAAATTGATGAGGAAAGTGTGACCACTTTCGTCATTCTACAAGAAAATTAATTTACTTGTACTCCGAAATCTGAATCACTTGAGGTGATGATGACGGTTGTTGATGCAATGCTTATTGACGCGTACAATGCTGGTGCACGCACGACCCCCAGTGGACTGTACATGAATGACAGGCAGATTTTTCAATACACTGAACGTGCATGGACACCACGTGAGCTGTCCATTAATTAATGGCCATTTAAAAACAGGTTGTGACAGCTTGATGAGACGGAAATTACAGGTGAGTAGACCACAACAGTGCCGTCAGCATTATACATATAATCACGGTTGCGCTGTATCTAGAGGTAAGTGTTATACATAAACAAACGTGGACCTTATTAGGCCAATTTAGTGTTTAAATCGTGACTTATCACTTAAATTACTGTTGTATGCCCAGTTTCTGAAATGAGTAACGATGTAACCAAGAAGAAGGGAAAGGCAGTCGGGGAGAAAAAGACTAAAAGAAAAGCCAAGAGGAGAGAGACGTATGCAGTGTATATCTATAAAGTTTTGAAGCAGGTAAGTGTCGGAAAATGTGCTTTCATGTATTTTTGCTTAGTCTCGTTTTAAAGACCTTAGTTTCGCCCATGCGCAATTAGCCTGGCGGCGAGGTGATTTTTGCATATTTATCCTATCAATATGATATATTTTAACCCTGTAGTCTATTGAGGCACCGCTGCCTCTAACAAATACAATCTCCATCCAAATCCATCAGTTTAACATGGACATCTGTTTTTGCATGGGCTGCGTCTCAATCCACAGCATTCTTTTTAATGTCACCCTTCCACATGTGGTGGAATGTGGCAGAGCTACAGGCTGTTTCTCAGCCCAGGAGACATCCCGAAAATCTGTCTTCTCACGAACATGTTGAGATGCTAGACATTTGAGCCACAAACTAATGTGAAGACCATATAGTGAAGACCGTATAGAAAGGGGAGACTCATGAACATGGTGTTTTGCTATAAAGTCAACCCATACAAATTAATGGATGTTTGTGCCAACAAATAAGGTGTTAAATGTGTTTAAAGTGTCTCTTGAGTTCTCAGATTTATAGGACACACTTCAACCTTATTTGAGATTTCTTTGAGGTTATTGAATGTATTTCTGTAGTCTTAGTAAAGGCCCGGGGGGGGTGGAATACCTAAGTGGTCTTAAAATTCCAAAGCTATCTATCTAAATGATCCATGGTATGACTTTAAAACAATCCAATATGTATGTCAGCTTAGGACCTTTAATTCTTTAAAGTTTACAAACTACTTGCTCTAGTTCTTTTCAACTTGATGACATGTGTTCTTTGTCTCTAGGTCCATCCTGACACTGGCATCTCCAGCAGAGCAATGAGCATCATGAATTCCTTTGTCAACGATGTGTTTGAGCGCATTGCAACTGAGGCATCTCGTCTGACCCAGTACAACAAACGCTCAACCATCACCAGCCGAGAGGTACAGACCGCAGTCCGACTCCTGCTACCCGGAGAGCTGGCCAAGCACGCCGTGTCAGAGGGCACCAAAGCTGTCACCAAATACACCAGTTCAAAGTAGAAAATGAGTGCATCAAATGCTGCCGGAATGCAAATAAGGCTATGGATGCACCACTAAGTTTAGCTTAACTCATTATTTTTGGAAATAAATGCACTAAATTTATATTGTTTTTTGGGGGGTACCCATGATTAAATGTTTCTGCAATTTTTATTTTTCACCACTAGATGGGACCATTGCTTTAGTCATATTTTGCTGTTAATTTCAGTCGGAACATTCATGTCAAATACCCTCATCGCAACCTCTACCCAGACCCCATGCAGGTAGCTCAATTTATGTAACTGCACATCTGATACATGGGCTATATGGTAATGTAAATAAGGTATAATTACAGGTGGCTGTTTTGCTCTATTAATTATAAATGGTTTGCAAGTTACTGCTATACTGTTTTACAAAAAAAATGATATAGTATGTGCTGATGTTTTGGTAGAAGATAATCTAGAGCAGGGTTTCTCCTCCCATTTAGATTTTTGCCCTAGTGCTACACCAGTCCTTTTTTCCCCCAATATAAAGGGCAATTTAATAGAAAGCTTTAGCAGGGGTATTCAACTCATACCCTATGAGGTCTGGACCCTGCTGGTTTCAGTTCAACCTGAATTAATTACACACACCTGGTGTCCCAGGTCTAAATCAGTGCTTGATTAGAGTGGAACGGTAGGGGTGGGGAATCAATAGATTAGGCATGTGTTTACACAGGCATCCCATGGCTGTGTTTACACAGGCATCCCAATTCTGATCTTAAACCCAATTATTGGCAAAAGATCTGATTGTTCAAAAGGCTAATTAGTGAATAAAAGATCAGAATTGGTTTACCTGTCTAAACCCAGCCCAAGTAGACCTTTTCTGAGCTGCTGACGTTGAAAGTGGAAGACCATCCAAAGGAAATGCAAGTGATACAGCCTCATGCTTACATTTTCAAATTAAACATTACAAATCTAGCCTATAATCATAAGATGTGAATTTGCTGAATAGTCTTTGATTACTGCATAATAACACTAATGAAGTCTAATTAGGAGAAAATTAAATGGAAGTCTTTACAATTAGGATAATGTTTACATCCTGTCATATATTTATATAAATAAACCCCTAGAAGTATAACTATTACCCTTATCAACAGCCCAGAAAGTCAAGCAGCACTCAGTGTTAATGGGCTTGTATATCAGACAGTTCCTTCTCCCCTCTGTCACACTCATGGTATCCATTTCAGATGTTTCATCCTGATATGTTGCTAATGACATCAAATCTATGGACATATTACCACGGGTGTGATCTCATGCTATCATTAATAGCTAACATGGCCAGTAGTGTTTTTGTAAATTATTATCATTATGGCCATTTGTGCGACTGCCCCCCCGCCCCCCAACCCCTAAGATCCCTACTCCAGGCCCAGACTTTGCCTCCTCACTCTCCTAGCTCTTCGTACCCATTGCTGTCTCCAATAGGGAGGGTTATAAACACATTATGGATGGATACATTAGTGACTGATGCAGAAGCACCGGGCTCGCCTGCCTTGTTTTGGTGCGAGAGAGAGAGAGCTGCATCATTATAAAATGTTCCACTTGGCGGGGAAGCGCGTATTAACTGCACTTGCAATGAAATGAGGTTGTGATATATGGTTAAAGTTATAGAGGGACTATTAGGTTGAAATATGAACCTCTCAATTGTCATAATGAAGCAGGGGGCTATTTACGTGCATGGCGATCAGGTCGTTATAGGAGGAGACAATTGGAATCCGTAACGACACACAATACATTACAAGGCCTAGGCTAGGTAGTGGGTTTAGGGTTTAGAAGGGGGTGAAAGTAATCATGCCTTCACAGAATGGTACAGAGCTTCCATCAACCAACAATTCAAATTCATTTTTGTTCCCCCTAACATTTCTAGCAGCAAAGTGATGAGATGGGGACCGAGGTTGTTTGGACTGGCATCCGGCATGTCTCAGTTTAGGCTCTTCTTTAAGGACTTTGATGGGCATCAAATGCTGGTATGAGTCATTCCTGCCTTTGTTGCTATCCCATAAAGGCCCCTCAAAGAAGAGCTTACGAGGAGGGAGACATACAGAGTGTGTCACATAGTGACCAAAATGCATTATAGGCCTAGGCTACAATGGCACAATAGGAACTCTATAAGGAAGTACAAGTGCACATGGGAAGTGCCAGGTTAATGGTAATTGAATATAGGAATAGAAATGTCTAACTCCACTATAATAACCTGTTAAAGGGCCCAATTAGCCCCTCATCCCCCGCCCTGTTTCCATGGTCACCACTTATGACTAAATAGGTCTTTAGATGAGTGATCTGACTGTACCGTCACAAGCCACAGGTTCACAATGAGTCGTTCCATGTAATTTCAGCAAGCCATGACACCCACCATCTCAGATTGTTCTGAAATTGTTTCTGTAGTTAGAAACGGGCAAGATTGGCATTCCTGAAACATTATTTTCTTGAAATTGTGTTTAAATCGTGACTTATCACTTAAATTACTGTTGTTGTATGCATAGTTTCTGAAATGAGTAACGATGTAACCAAGAAGAAGGGAAAGGCAGTCGGGGAGAAAAAGACTAAAAGAAAAGCCAAGAGGAGAGAGACGTATGCAGTGTATATCTATAAAGTCTTGAAGCAGGTAAGTGTCGGAAAATGTGCTTTCATGTATTGTTTTTGCTTAGTCTCGTTTTAAAGACCTTAGTTTCGCCCATGCGCAATTAGCCTGGCGACAAGGTGATTTTTGCATATTTATCCTATCAATATGATATATTTTACCCCTGTAGTCTATTGAGGCACCTCTGAAATTTTATCTCTGAGAAATTAAGCTAATTGATTGCACCCAAATCGGCCATTTTAATTGATAGGATTCAGATAATATTCAATTAATATGGAACCCCAAATCTGATTTGGACCAAAGTTATTCCTACCATTGAGTAAGACACGAGGAATATATATTATATTTTTTTTTACAAAAAGCCACCAACAGACCACCCCCCATACCAATCCAACCCCAACAACCAGTATACAGTTATCAAGTATCTATGTTTGACAAGTAGTAGTTGTGGCTTGTAGGATTGCTTTTCCACACTATGTAATGTATTCCCTGTGAATTTTATGATGTCGTTTTTTCCCTGTTTAGAAAATTACATGATTAAAGTCGCTTGCATTATTTACCATAATGTAGTGTGAAAGTACCAGGTTTTGCCCACTAGATGCCGCTGTTCCTGCTATACCGCCACACTATTTTATCCATTTTGCTGGTCTCTTGTGTTCATTTAATAGATCACAACATTTCCTTTGAAACTTTGGGTAGAAAAACTATAGCTTTGGCTCATGATTCAAATAAATTGTGTGGTCATCCTCACAATTCAAGCCAGTCCTCCATGAAAGCAATTCAGTTTGTTCTTCTTTTACTCTTAATCTGTGTCCAGGAAACAGACTGCTTGTGTGTGGTTTATTCCCTTTAAAAAAGGTATGGGTTAGTTAGACCATTCCTGGTGAACAAGCAAACCATTAGGTTCCAGCAGTTCTAATGGTTTCAATATTATGGTCTCTAATGGTAAAAGTCCCAAAGTCCCAAACAGACACTGTATAGCAATTGTAGTGGTATTGGGTTGGGTGTTTCCTAATGACTATTGAAAAACATGACTGCCATGCAATTAATTATTTTATTAGGGTTGTCACAACATTTTAGTCCCTAGCCAACTTCTCCATCACAGTTTTGGGCTTGTAAGAAAAGTCTTCATATGCAGATTGCATCATAGGGATAGCCCTCTCAGAGTGGCCACTTGTTGGGTATAAGCATTAGGTTGCTAAGAAGGACAGACTGAATTGCTTTCATGGAGTACTGGCTTGAATTGTGAGGATTACCATACAATTTATTTTATTAATAAGCCAAATCTATTGGTTTTCTACCCAAATTTGCAAAGGAGATGTTGTGATCTATTGACAAAAACATACGAGACTGCCAAAATGTTTAAGTGTAGCGGTATAGCAGGAACAGTGGCATCTAGTGGTCAATCTGGTACACACTACTTCATGGTAAATAATGCAAGCGACTTCAATTACTAATTACCAGATTCACAGGGAATACATGACATAGTATGGAGAAGCAATACTACAAGCCACAGCTTCATACTCAAACATAGAGAACTAATACTGTATACTGGTTGTTGGGGTGGGATTAGCATGGGGTGTGGGGGTCCGTGGGTGGCTTTTGACAACAACAACAAAAATATTCCTCAAGTCTTACTCATTGGTAGGAAGAAGTTTAATCCAAATTGGATGTTTGTTGGGTAATATATTTATTGAATATTATTTGAATCCTATTAAATAAAAATGACAATTTCGGTGAAATCAATTTGATCTGAGAAATTAAGCTAATTATATTTCAACAAAATAATGTTTCAGGAATGCTAATCATACAGTTGAAGTCGGAAGTTTACATACACCTTAGCCAAATACATTTAAACTCAGTTTTTCACAATTCCTGACATTTTATCCTAGTAAACATCAAATCAAATCAAATGTATTTATAAAGCCCTTCTTATATCAGCTGATGTCACAGAGTGCTGTACAGAAACCCAGCCTAAAACCCCAAACAGCAAGCAATGCAGGTGTAAAAGCACCTAGGAAGGAAGAAACCTAGAGAGGAACAAGGCTGTCCTCTTCTGGCTGTGCCGGGTGCAGATTATAACAGAACATGGACAAGATCATAGAACAGGCAGAACAGTTGAAACTGGAGAAGCAGCACGGCCAGGTGGACTGGGGACATCAAGGAGTCACCAGGCCAGGTAGGCCTTTAGGAATGGTCCTAATGCTCAGGTCCACCAAGAGAGAGAGAGAGAGAGAGAAAGAAAGAAAGAGAGATAATTAGAGAGAGCATACTTCAATTCACACAGGACACCGGATAAGAGAGGAGAAATACTCCAGATATAACAGACGGACCCTAGCCCCCCGACACATAAACTACTGCAGCATAAATACTGGAGGCTGAGACAGGAGGGGTCGGGAGACACTGTGGCCCCGTCCGACGATACCCCCGGACAGGGCCAATCAGGCAGGATATAACCCCACCCACTCTGCCAAGCACAGCCCCACACCACTAGAGGGATATCTCCAACCACCAACTTACCATCCTGAGACAAGGCAGAGTATAGCCCACAAAGATTTCCACCACGGCACAACCCAAGGGGGCAACCGGACAGGAAGATCACGTCAGTGACTCAACCCACTCAAACATTCCCTGTCTTAGGTCAGTTAGGATCACCAATTTATTTTAAGAATGTGAAATGTCAGAATAATAGTAGAGAGAATGATTTATTTCAGCTTTTATTTCTTTCATCACATTCCCAGTGGGTCAGAAGTTTACATACAGTCAATTAGTAGTTGGTAGCATTGCCTTTAAATTGTTTATCTTGGTTCAAACGTTTTGGGTAGCCTTCCACAAGCTTACGACAATAAGTTTGGTGAATTTTGGACCATTCCTCCTGACAGAGCTGGTGTAACTGAGAGGTTTGTAGGCCTCCTTGCTCCCACACGCTTTTTTAGTTCTGCCCACACATTTTCTATAGGATTGAGGTCAGGGCTTTGTGATGGCCACTCCAATACCTTGACTTTGTTGTCCTTGAGCCATTTTGCCACAACTTTGTAAGTATGCTTGGGGTCATTGTCCATTTGGAAGACCCATTTGCGACCAAGCTTTAACTTCCTGACTGATGTCTTGAGATGTTGCAGCAAAGCACCCCCACAACATGATACTGCCACCCCCGTGCTTCACGGTTGGGATGTTGTTCTTTGGCTTGCAAGCCTCCCCCCTTTCCTCCAAACATAACGATGGTCATTATGGCCAAACAGTTCTATTTTTGTTTCATCAGACCAGAGGACATTTCTACAAAAAGTACAATCTTTGTCCCCATGTGCAGTTGCAAATCGTAGTCTGGCTTTTTAATGGCGGTTTTGGAACAGTGGCTTCTATCTTGCTGAGCGGCCTATCAGGTTATGTTGATATAGAACTAGTTTTACTGTGGATATAGATACTTTTGTACCTGAGGCCTTGACTGATTTATTTTGATTTTCCCATGATGTCAAGCAAAGAGGCACTGAGTTTGAAGGTAGGCCTTAAAAATAATCCACAGGTACACCTCCTATTGACTCAAATTATGTCAATTAGCCTATCAGAAGCTTCTAAAGCCATGACACAATTTTCTGGAATTTTCCAAGCTGTTTAAAGGCACAGTCAACTTAGTGTATGTAAACTTCTGACCCGCTGGAATTGTGATACAGTGAATTATAAATGAAATAATCTGTCTGTAAACAATTGTTGGAAAAATTACTTGTGTCATGCACAAAGATGATGTCCTAACCGACTTGCCAAAACTATAGTTTGTTGACAAGAAATTTGTGGAGTGGTTGAAAAACATGTTTTAATGACTCCAACCTAAGTGTATGTAAACTTCTGACTTCAACTGTATCTATACTGAACAAAAATATAAACGCAACATGTGAAGTGTTGGTCCCATGTTTCATAAGCTAAAATTAAAGATCCCAGAAATGTTCCATACACACAAAAATATTATTTCTCTCACATTTTGTTCACAAATTTGTTTACATCCCTATTAGTGAGCATTTCTCCTTTGCCAAGATAATCCATCCACTTGACAGGTGCAGCATATCAAGAAGCTGATTAAACAGCATGATCATTACACAGGTGCACCATGTGCTGGGGACAATAAAAGGACACTCTAAAATGTGCAGTTATCCATGTAGACCTTCAAACAACATAAAATACTAACCATAACTCTGTTTCTATATATTGTGCCATCTTTGGACTTTTTGTCCATTCATGTTCCATAAATCAGCAGTGTTTCTGCTGTTATTATCTGGTGGGCTGTGGCCTGTTGTTACAAGATAAGTTAGTCTCCAAAAAGGTTTGGATACATGCTTTTTATTTAAGTAATTATTTTGGGAAGAAGTTGGATATCAAGTGGTGGGCAAGTTGGTTAATGGATTGCTATAGGGAAGAGCAGTTCCATGATTGAACTGCATTCCATAATTATATGGTTCAAGGGTTCCTTTGCTTTACTTTTTTTTTTAAAGATGCTACTACAAGAAAGGTAAACCACTAGTAACACCTTCATTTTTAACTACATAGTAACCAACCATGACTTATTTTCCTTTCACAGTGGTAATGTCTTTTGATCCACTTTCATTACTAATGACTTTCCTTACTAAGGGAATTATTACAGACACAAATACTCCTCAGTTTCATCAGCTGTCCGGGTGGCTGGTCTCAGACGATCCAGCAGGTGAAGAAGCCGGATGTGGAGGTCCTGGGCTGGTGTGGTTACACATGGTCTGCGGTTGTGAGGCCGGTTGGACGCACTGCCAAATTCCCTAAAACGACGTTGGAGGTGGCTTATGGTAGAGAAATGAACATTCAATTATCTGGCAACAGCTCTGGTGGACATTGCTGCAGTCAGTACACCAATTGCACGCTCCCTCAACTTGAGATATCTGTGGCATTGTGTTGTGATAAAACTGCACATTTTAGAGTGGCCTTTTTATTGTCCCCAGCACAAGGTGCACCAGTGTAATGATCATGCTGTTTATGTGGATGGATTATCTTGGCAAAGAAAAAATGCTCACTAACAAGGATGTAAACAAATGTGTGCACAACATTTGAGAGAAATAAGCTTTTTCTGCGTATGGAACATTTCTGGGATCTTTTATTTCAGCTCATGGGACCAACACTTCCCATGTTGCGTTTATATTTTTGTTCAGTATAATATTTCTGTAACTACTGTGTACTTTCCATTATGTTCTCATGAACATGCTGTCGGGAGGCAGGGAGGGCTACAGCTAGTTTAATTCCCTCCACTGTGTAACGGCATGATTCCATAGTTAGTAGTACTCAAAACAGCATTAAGAGCCTGGTAATCAGAGGGAACTTATTGCATAAATGAAGCGAGCCAGAGACACATTAGGTCATTAGCTGTTTTCAATATGTCCAGTCTCTAACTGTCGTTTTGAGGAGGTTGACCACAATGCAGAAGCCCCTTACAGATAGCTACTCATATAAAGAGTGAGGAAGTAAAAATATTTAGAATGTCCACAGGGGGGCTATAAGGGCAGGGAGGGTTACCACATAGATGTGTTTCTGTCGTCCCCCACTTCAGTAAAAAAATGAGAAAAAAAGAATGCCCACCATTTGAGAAATGAATTTATCGAAGTCACTGTCTTTTTCCCCATTAGTAAGTGTTTAGTTCAGCGTTTTAAATAATTGCGTTACCAGGAATGATATTTAAAATACATTTGGGAGTCAATGAGGCGGGAAAGTGCCTACATGTTTTGCTGATGACACCCGGGCCATTTGGAAGACATCAAAGTAGAGAGGAGGTAGCCCAGATGCATATTATAAACTCATTATGGGTATCATTTAAAAGGATGTACTCCACTCCAGCAGCAGAAAACAATATTCCCAGTCTCTCTCTAGTAATGTGTGTTTGCAAAGTCAAAACTCTTAGAGACGCCTTCAGTTTAATGTGCCATCTATTACCCCCAAACTGTAACATGAAACAAATGGCATTGATTTCCATATACCAGAATAGTCGTTAAGGTATAGTATAAGATGCGAATGTGAGTCAATGTTTTCTGATAGAAAAGAGAATGAGAAGAAAAGGCACTCCAAAATACCATCATGAGTTCTTCCACAAGTACTAGTGCAATTCAGATTAGTATAAATCTATTTTTCTCTCTAAGAACACACAAGCAGGCAGCAATTGTAGAGAACCCAACAAACCACTATAAGCTATACACAGACATAATGTAAACTGCCAAACAAACCAGAGGCTGCTAGAACAATTAAATGCTAATTATTTTAAATATAATTTAAGAATTCCTGTGGTAGTTAAAAATTATCTTTAGATTTCACTCCACGAAGATGCGCCTGCCACTCAAATAAACCCATCTTTACTATTAAAAACCTCAAGGTACAGTAAGTAGCCCTACGTGTTGACGATGGGAAAGCACAGTGTATTCCAGTCTGGAAAATTTAAGGTTTATGATGGAAATGTGTGTCAGATGCAGTACTGAGTAGACTTTAAGAGGCTTAATTGTGTGCTGTCCCTCCACCATCATAACACTACTACCTCTGGGGTTGAGTGAACCAGCGGTGTCCAAGCCACTCGTTCAGCCTAATGTTCTTTAAATGTAGAAGCCATGTGGATACATGGCCACAAATATACTGGGCTAAAATACACATTTTTACAAACCTTTCACCAACTATGCCACTATAGAGTTAGTGATTGTATCTTGTCATTTTGCTTTGGGGTGAATGGATGGATAAATTCCTCATAAAATACAAAGATGAAGAAGAGAGTCACTGAGTATTTCAACATGATCTTATTAGTCATACAGTAAATGTCAAAATAGTGCCATTTAACCATTGTAGTTATATCACCAAAGCTGACATATTATATGTCTGTTGCATGTCACTTGTTGTGACATTACTTATGTTATTAGAAAAAACTGTTAGATACAGTATAGCACTGGAGTAAGGTTTTGTGTTTGCAGTGGATTCACTACAGTGAACTAGAAGACCCTACTGGTTGCTATGGGGATGAGTTCACCATCCATTGAGTCCCATGTAGAAAGAAGGTACTTGACCTTGTGAGTTATATTCACCTTATCTGTTATTGTAGTGTGTGGTGTAAGCCCAGCCACTGGGTCAAAACACAAAGGGGCATTCCCCTGCAACAGGAATACTAGCCAATGAAAATACACAAATGTGATTTTATTATCTCTAAAATCTTTATTGATATTGTGGCTCAAATCGTAGATGTTTCCAATAATACACTGATTCAAACAGTTTCTTCTTTTGAGAGTATTTTGACACAGAATAGTAGTGGTTGACACTTTGGCTGGTGTCTACCAGGGGAAGCAAAGTGGCCATGCGAGGGACTGGTAAAAATAACCCTTCTGCTCATGCTGCAGGGAGGCTCTCTTATAAAATATCAAAACAACTCAACTGAACAGCTGGGAGGCAGAAAGTAGGCACGAGACCATAACATAAAGGGAGCGAGAAACAGAAAGAGTGGTGAAGAAGGAAAAGAGAGAGACCAAAACGAGAGTCTACCAGACCTGAGAAACGACCCTTACTCAGTTTCCTACACACCACAGTCCTATCCTGAGCGATAAAGCCAAACAGTCATTCATTCATTCAACATGTAGGGAAGAGGCAGTTTTGTCTTCACCCCCATGGCCTTGTGTTCCCTCCAGCTGGATGAGGACATACTGGACTTATACAAGTACAAGAAGCAGCTGGCCAGCCACCAACTCAACGGTTACATGCTGAAAAAAAAAGTCCAGGGACAGGATAGATCCTGCACCTACGTTAGACCCCCAGCTGTGTGCCATGACTTGGTCATACAGAATGCTCTCTACCTGTGGGATGGGGACGCTGTGCAGCCCTTCTTCCCCTGGGGCATTACGTCAAATCTGATCATTGAGCCTCAGGGAGGGGACATGCACGGGCTGGCCAGAGGAGAAGGTAAGCAACATGGTCTTATTCAAATATTGCAAAAATAATTACATTGAATCTTGTAGTTAACTCACCAAAGCTAATATAAAGCTAATATAAGTTATGTCACACAGTGCCATATTAGTTCAACTGTATGTCATAATAATGACGTATGTCTGAGGTAATTGCAGAGATTGACATCTATAATCAGCAGTAATGGAACTGGCATCATGATAATTGGTCTCCATGCTCTAGACTTGAGACAGTGATTGTTGATGAGGGGTCTTCTTTGTATATATCACAATGAATACAAAACCTTTTTGTGTGTGAAATAATTAGAGTGCATTTGTTCAATGAGCTTAACTAGGTAATTGCATTGTAGTCTGAACATTGCACCAATACCAACTGATGTATTTTTTACTGATCAACACTTTCAAAAGCCCATTTGCCATGGATGTAGCTGTTATGGAACAGAGACTCAAGACAAAAGGTTCCAAAAGAGAAACAGGTTTATTGAAACAATGACGGTGAGTCCCAGTGGTAAATATTAGTAGAGAAAGTCTCTGTTAGGTTACGATGGGAAATCCTGACAGGTTATAGTTTTCTTGTAGATGATGAAGGAGGTAGCCGGATGATGATGACTGGAACCAGGAAGACGAAGGAGACACTGGAAGACAGATGAATAATGCTGACATCAACGGTTTAGGTAAGAGGAACCGGGAGTGAGTCCTTACTCAAACGAGACCAGACAAAGTGACTGTGTGAAGAGAGTGCCTTTATGCTGACTGTGCTGATGATCAAATGACGTGCGGGTGATTAGAACTCAGGTGACAGTGATCTCTGTGATTGTGTGGTGGTGGAGCCTGGCTGATCCCTGACAGTAGCCCTTGGCCTGTTTGTATTGCTTATAAGCCCATGATCAAATGCAACTCATCATGGCAGTTTCAAATTACAATTTATAGGCATTATTTATATACTGAACAAAAATATAAATGCAACATGTAAAGTGTTGTAAAGCTCATTTCTCTCAAAGTTGGTGCACAAATTTGTTTAAATCTCTGTTAGTGAGCAAATGTGCAGTTTTGTCACACAACCCAATGCCACAGATGTCTCAAGTTTTGAGGGAGAGCGCAATTGGCATGCTGACTGCAGGAATGTCCACCAGCGCTGTTGCCAGAGAATTGAATGTTAATTTCTCTACCATAAATCGCCTCCAACGTCATTTTAGAGAATTTGGCAGCACGTCCAACCGCAGACCATGTGTAACCACGCCACCCCAGGACCTCCACATCCGGCTTCTTCACCTGCGGGATCATCTGGGGGGGAGTGCTGAGGAGTATTTCTGTCTGTAATAAATCCCTTTTGTGGGGAAAAAACTCATTCTGATTGGCTGGGCCTGGCTCCCCAGTGGGTGGGCCTGGCTCCCAAGTTGGTAGGCCTATCCCAGGCCCACCCATGGCTGTGCCCTTGCCCAGTCATGTGAAATCCATAGATTAGGGCCTAATTAATTAATTTATATTGACTGATTTCCTTACATGAACTGTAAACTCAGTAAAATCTTAGAAATTATTGTATATTGCATTATACCAAGGGAGTACCCCTAGGCTCGATCCTAGGCCCCACGCTCTTCTCAAATTACATCAACAACATAGCTCAGGGAGTAGGAAGCTCTCTCATCCATTTATATGCAGATGATGCAGTCTTATACTCAGCTGGCCCCTACCCGGATTTTGTGTTAAATGCTCTACAACAAAGCTTTCTTAGTGTCCAACAAGCTTTCTCTGCCCTTAACCTTAAATAGTGATTTCCTTCAAAACAGGCCATGTGGTTTGGTAAGAAGAATGCCCCTCTCCCCACAGGTGTGATTACTACCTCTGACGGTTTAGAGCTTGAGGTAGTCACCTCATGCAAGTACTTGAAAGTATGGCTAGACGGTACACTGTCCTTCTCTCAGCACATTTCAAAGCTGCAGGCTAAAGTTAAATTTAGACTAAGTGTGCTCTCGAGCGGCTAGATCTTCTTCACCATTCGGCCATTAGATTTGCCACCAATGCTCCTTATAGGACACATCACTGCATTCTATACTCCTCTGTAAACTGTATACCCATCGCAAGACCCACTAGTTGATGCTTATTTATAAAGTTTTTATACAGTTTTATCTCAATCTCTTCATTCAAAGACTCAATCATGGACACTCTTACTGACAGTTGTAGCTGCTTTTGCGTGATGTATTGTTGTCTCTACCTTCTTGCCCTTTGTGCTGTTGTCTGTGCCCAATAATGTTTGTACCATGTTTTGTGCTGCTACCATGTTGTGCTGCTGCCATGTTGTGTTGCTACCATGTTGTTGTCATGTTGTGTTGCTACCATGCTGTGTTGTCATGTGTTGATGCCTTGCTATGTTGTTGTCTTAGGTCTCTCTTTATGTAGTGTTGTGTTCTTAACTGACTTGCCTAGTTAAATAAAGTTTTTTTTTTGTTCAGTGTAGATACAATCCACCACTTGGTTCAGAAACATTCCAGCAGGAAGCCAATTTATTTGTCGTTTTAGGTTTTCCAGTCAAACACCTGTCTAATGTTAATCTCTTATGGCTAGGTTGTCAGTCAAGTTTTCTTGTCTGTAAGCAGTCCAATTATCCAGTCCAGGGGTTTTGGTAACATAAAAGTGAGTGAGTGTGTTACATGTGACCAGTGGTGATTTTAGCATGTAAATCTTGGTGTGGCAAACTCCCCAACAATGTTTTTTGATGCATGCCAGCAAAGCAAGTACACAACACAACACTGAACAATACATTAATTGCACTGTAACGGTGACAAACGGTGCCCACAAACTGTTAGGGCCTACATAAAGCTGTCCCAACAGCAGAGCTTTCTTTTCAGCACCATGGAGTGAATCCTTACCACTGCTACACCTGGCTATCAGCGGAGACTTGTCTGGCAGTGAAACAATTCATTCAGCATCAATTAATGGAAAAACAAAGCTGATATGGCTGACTTGCTTAAATAAATGTGGTTTCTACTGACAATTGAGATGTACAAACTATGGCATAAAGGGACGGCGAGCGGAGAAGAGGCAATACGTAATTTGGATTAAGACAATGAGCGAGCTAGGACAAACGTAGTCAATATAACTATTTGTTCAGCACTTTTGAAACATACAGCGACAGAATTCAGAACATGGGCTGTTCTTACAGTATTCTCCCTGTACACCACGTTAGAACCGTAGGATAAATAAAGGGGGCATATAAGCAGACAATGAAAGCTCTTACAATGTTCAATGATGACATTTCTCTAAAACAGGCTATAGGTTACGTGTGCACCACCAACAGTTAACAGCTTACTACACAACACATACAATTAGTATTACTTTCTTAGCTACAGTATACATATCTCCCTGGCATATTTCATTATTTATGCAGCAGCATACAATACATTTTTGGACTCACCTTGTTGTGCTGTGCTCACTTGAACAGGAAGGTGGCACGGCGGTCCTTCTTGGGCAAATTTGGTCATCAAACTTTGTCATCAAAGTCTGTCATTCTCTGGATTTATGGTGCTTTCAAGACAACTGGGAACTCAGAAAAAAAACAAGGTTGAATCATGATGATCAGTGATCTTCAGGTCGGAGCTCTAGAAAGAGGCCCAAGTTCCTGACTTGCAATTCTGAGTTGGATGACCGTTCAAAACGTATTTTCCTTGTCGGAGCTCGTTCTTTTCCCAGTTGTCTTGAACTCACTGAAGTCTGAGATTTCCCAGTTCTGAGTTTCCAGTTGTTTTGAGCGTGGCAGAAGTCATGCTGGATTGACAGCATGGCCAATGTTGAATGTTTATCCTTTTAAGGTTGGAAAAGAGACCTTGAAATCCAGACTTGGGACCAAACACCCGCTTCACTGAATAGCAGGCTAGTGATTGCTTTGCAATGCTTGCAGTTAGCCAGTGATTCCTTCCAAACCACTCATTGTTGAAATAGTGATTTCCAACTTATTGTGTAATGTTTATGTCCAATGGCCGATGAGCACCGATACCTTTTATCTATAATTTCTCTTCATTATTTCTCTTCATATGACAAGGATTGAAAAGGATTTGTCAGCAGATTGTTGACTTGATTCATGATGCTGACTGCTAGCTTGCTAGCTAAGATTTTGAAAGTATGATTTTGACATGATCAGTCCAATTAAAGCTACTGTAGATATAGCGTGATTTGACGTAATTTTATCTGTGGCCAATGACCTTGAGCCTTCTTAGATAGACATTTCTAATGTAACTCTATGGCAGCACACAAGAGCTTGAACTTTCAAGTTCTACCCTTAGATTTTGCAGTTGTTAGGGTTTGTTCCTTGTTTCCTCATCAATCACTGGCTCATTGGTGAAATTAGCATTATGACAATATCTTTAATTAAATCATTCAAAAACCTTTATTAATGCAATTGCAGACAGAAGTTGACTAACAGGAACATAGCATGCATGTTTCCGAGTAAGTTCTGCACTTTAGGGAAAGTCTAAGTTGCTTTTATCATGCTTGTAGCCAACCCTCTGTGATGTCACTGCATTTGTTTATTACTATCTACTTATCAGACCAAGCTCATGCATCCACAGCTGCACAAACATATAGTTCGGTGTTATCTAAACACTAGGCAATAAATGTCCACTCCCCAAAGTTGATATATTGTGGAATGTCTTGACTTGTCTCTTATCTCCCCCACTCCCCTTGCAGAGCTCTGTCTCAGTCACACATTTCCCATAGGGCTTCTTTATAAGAAGCAGAGAGAGAGAGAACTAAAACAATTGTGGAACAATACTAAAACCTCTACAATGAATATATATTGTTAATCTGTAGTCTAGGAACCTATAAATGTGAGGAGGGAGGGGTCTTATAACCCATTCCCTTCTATTAATATAACATAAGCATAATCAATTATTATAATACATCAAACATTTAGTACAGCCTTATCATGACCCCTAGGTGATCTTCTAACACGGTGACGTATGGTCCCCATGAGTGACAGAACACTGAGCCAATCACGGCGCAACTAGAGAACATTACCAACCCCTACTCTCCGTTTTTTTCCGCTGGCTGCCCCTCTACCACAGAAAGCACTGAGCTAGGCTAAAACATCTGCATTTTGGAGCTGCCTTACTCAAGAAAGAAAAAAGAGACAGAGTTTGTATGCGGCTTTATTAACTCAAATTATTATTATTTTATTTTTCTTACATTGTTTGCAAACTGATATGTCACACGTACTAATGCCAAAATAACATGCAAAATGGGCAAAAAAAACAGGTGAGGCTCAAAACACCTGCCCAGAATGATGGGTCGCCACTGTATACAGTGCCTTCGGAAAGTATTCAGACCCCTTGACTTTTTCCACATTTTGTTAGGTTACAGCCTTATTCTAAAATTGATTCATTTGTTGTTGTTTTTTCCTCATCAATCTACACACAATACCCCATTATGACAAAGCAAAAACTGATTTTTATAGACATTTTTGATAATTTATTCAAAATAAAAAACGGAAATATCACATTTACATAAATATTCAGACCCTTTACTCAGTTCTTTGTTGAAGCACCTTTGGCAGCGATTACAGCCTCAAGTCTTCTTGAGTTTGACACTACAAGCTTTCTCGAGTTTCTCCCATTCTTCTCTGCAGATCCTCTCAAGCTCTGTCAGGTTGGATGGGGAGTGTTGCTGCAAAGCTATTTTCAGGTCTCTCCAGAGATGTTCTATCAGGTTCAAGTCCAGGCTCTGGCTGGGCCACTCAAAGACATTCAGAGACTTGTCTCGAAGCCACTCCTGGGTTATCTTGGCTGTGTGCTTAGGGTCGTTGTCCTGTTGGAAGGTCCTGAGCGCTCTGGAGCAAGTTTTCATCAAGGAACTCGCTGTACTTTGCTCTGTTCATCTTTCCATAAATCCTGACTAGTCTCCCAGTCCCTGGCACTGAAAAAAATCCACACAGCATGATGCTGTCGCCACCATGCTTCACCGTAGGTGTGGTGCCAGGTTTCCTCCAGACGTCAGGCCAAAGAGTTCGATCTTGGTTTCATCAAACCAGATAATCTTGTTTCTCATGGTCAGAGTCCTTTAGGTGCCTTTTGGCAAACTCCAAGCAGGCTGTCATGTGCCTTTTACTGAAGAGTGGCTTCTGCCTGGTGGAGTGCTGTAGAGATGGTTGTCCTTCTGGAAGGTTCTCCCATCTTGGCAGGGTAGCCTAGTGGTTAGAGTGTTGGACTAGTAACCGAAAGGCTGCAAGTCCAAATCCCCGAGCTGACAAGGTACAAATCTGTCGTTCTGCCCCTGAACAGGCAGTTAACCCACTGTTCCTAGGCCGTCATTGAAAATAAGAATTTGTTCTTAACTGACTTGCCTAGTAAAATAAAGGTAAAATAAAAATAAAAAAACTTCTGGAGCTCTGTCAGAGTGACCATTGGCTTCTTGGTCACCGCCAAGGCCCTTCTCCCCTGATTGCTCAGTTTGGCAACAGTGGAAATGGAAACAGGATGATGAAATCGCAATGATGAAACTGGCTCTCATGCGGACCGCCACAGGAAAGGAAGACCCAGAGCTACCAGAGGATAAATTCATTAGAGTTAACTGCACCTCAGATTACATGTGACACAGAAGTAATTTGGCTGCTGTGCCAGGCTTTGCTGGGCCATACAAAATATTGTCACTGTTGTGCCTCCCTGAAATAGCCTCCTGTGAACAAACAGGCTTCAGAACAGCACAGCATTTACCTCAGGAGAAAGAAACCACCATTACTGCTACATAGAAACAACAAACAAAACCCAAAATGAACCAGTCAGTTGTTACTCTTCTTACAACTTGAGTTACCGCAACGATGTGCTCACCACAGCCCAGGCTACTTCTGTGTCACATGTAATCTGAGGTGCAGTTAACTCTAATGAATTTATCCTCTGCAGCAGAGGTAACTCTGGGTCTTCCTTTCCTGTGGCGGTCCTCATGAAAACCAGTTTCATCATAGCAATTTCATCATCCTGTTTCCATTTCCACTGTTGCCAAACTGAGCAATTCATCTAGTTAAATATAATCCAAAATGTAATCTATGTAATCCCCAAAAGTAATTATTTATCATGAGAGAGCCATAAACAATAACTAGTAATGCTACATTCTCAAAGAAAGGTTGAAATCCCTCCTTTCTGGTAAATTTTGTTATAAATTGCTGAGGTGTAGTTACTTTTAAGCACACAAGCTCACGTACACAGTACAAATATCATAACAATATAAAATATTTTCATGTTTCCTATTCACAAAACTATGAATAAGGCTTCAAATGACTTATGCTTTCTAAATATAGCATAATCAAATTATAAAACGACTAACTATAAGATTTCACCTTTCTTATAACTGTAAAATACATATTTGCATGTTTAGTGCTAGAGAACATTTGCATATTTTCTGAAGGTCTCTCTTGATCACAACGTTTGCCTCCATTGCTGTGAATGTTTCACAGAGCTCTAACATGGTTTCCTGAACTCGTTAGGAACTCTCCTTTCGTCTCATATTAATGTGTTTTTTGTTTAACATCTATGAATTATTTAAGATCAATGGCTATCAATCGATCTCTGAATGTACGGTAATGAAACCCCTCTCCTGCTGCGCTACTATGTAACGATTGCAGGCACGAGCTTTGTCCGTGGCTGTGATGTAGGGTTCAGTCGGACGAGCGAATGAAGTGGTAGGAGGGACATCCCAGCTTCAAATCATATCAGATTGCACATCCTACGTCACAAAGGCAAAAATACATGTGTCCTTGGCAACCAGGGCTATCGCTCAATGCAAGCCATTTCGATCTACGACGTCCACACGTCGATTTATACGTGAAAATGTCGGTCGAGACCGACATCTAAGAGGTTATGTTCTTCAGTTCTGGAACTGTCTGCTTGTGGGGGTAGCCGATTAAACTCAACTCCACGATTTACGATGGAGTTGAGCGGCGACTAGTGAGCGGATTTGAGCTCTGACGTCACATTAAATTACGTTTTTATTTGTTATTTATTTTATTTTATTTCACCTTTATTTAACCAGGTAGGCAAGTTGAGAACAAGTTCTCATTTACAACTGGGACCTGGCCAAGATAAAGCAAAGCAGTTCGACACATACAACAACACAGAGTTACACATGGAGTAAAACAAACATGCAGTACAACAAAGAGTGCAAATGAGGTAGAATAAGGAAGGTAAGGCAATAAATAGGCCATGGTGGCAAAATAATTACAATATAGCATTTAAACACTGGAATGGTACATGTGCAAAAATGACTATACTATTCTTTTGAGTTTAGTCGGATACTTATGGGCTGACCCTTATTAACATAATAGACAAGGCAGAGTGTGTAGACACCAGCAACATCCAGGAGTGGAAGAACTTCAGGCACCAATATAGAACCATGAGTAGGTTGATGCCTTTGTTTGAAATGACCTGTTCACAGGGGTCCTGTTCATTAGTCACCAAAAGGAACAAAACAGACAGAAACAGGGAGGGTCTCCCTGGACTTTTCCAATAAACGCTTGTTTTCCTTTTCCATTACAATACCTTTTTAAAACGTTTTCAGTTGCATTGGGTGGCAGGTAGCCAAGTGGTTAGAGTGTTGGGCCAGGAACTGAAAGGTTGCTGGATTGAATCCCCAATCTGACAAGGAAAAAATAGGTTGTTCTGCCCCTGAACAAGGCAGTTAACCTGCTGTTCCCCGGTAGGCTGTCATTGTAAATAAGAATTTGTCGTTAACTGACTTGCCTAGTTAAATAAAAGACATGACCCTGTTGCTCCCCTGCAGGGCTGTGGTCTATGAGCAGCAGCTGACCACCCCACATCACAGCAGGCTGGGTCTTCTTCATTGACTGCCTGATGAACCTGCTTCAGTGTGGGGCCATTGTAGACCTGGCTCCCAGGGGCACCACCGCCCTCCATGAGGCCTGCCAGAGCTGCCAACCCCAGTGTGTAAAGCTACTGCTGTCCCCATGGTGCCAACTCAAACGCGGTCAGTAAAGACTCACCCCTGCACGTGTGCACCAGTCCTGAGCCCCTAGAGTGAGTACATTACCAACCAATATATTTTTGCTCTGAGACTTGGCAGTAGACTCCACCATAGGAAGGTTAGGGTTTAGGCTAGGGTTAGGGTTGAACCGTGATTTGGACATGAAGTTAGTGTTGTGGTTGTAATCGAGGCTAGGGTTAGGGATGAACCGGGATGAAGCAAGGGTTAGGAATCCAGTATTGCAGGACATTCTATTTCCCTTTGGCCCCCCTCTAATTGGATCAGCAGGTGTGCCAAACACTTGCTCCAGTTTGGCGCTGCAATCAACGGGCAGAGCCTCGATGAGGACGACACACCATTACACGTGGCGGCAAGGAACGGGCTCCCGGGTGTCACAGAGCTGTACCTGCACTAAGGCGCCGCCGTGGAGACGAAAATGTATATTGTGTCATGCCGCTCAACGCCACATTTACAGGAGAAGGACGATCTGGAACGCTACACCAAGGTGTGTGTGATCTACTTAATTAATGTCATTATTGTTTTGGTTCTTTATCATTTGGAGTTAATAACCCTCAGCTGGTTTGGCTCGGGGTGGTTTGGCTTATTAGTGTGAAAAGTCCCTTCTGTGTCCCGTCCTCCAGTTGTGTGAATTGCTGCTGGGGGCAGGGGAGGGTGCCGACACCACCACAGGAGACTAGAACAAACCATCTCCACTCCACATGGCCTATAAGAACATCAGCCCAGACGTGGTGGATCTTCTCCTGGCCCACGGAGCCTGCGTCAACATCATGTGCTACAGCGGAGACACCCCCATGCACAACGTCTTCAAGGTGTTTTATCATTTTATTTATGACATACAGTACCAGTCAAAAGTTTGGACACACCTACTCATTACAGGGTTTTTCTCTATTTTCTACATTGTAGAATAGTGAAGACATCAAAACTATGAAATAACACATATGAAATCATGCAGTAACCAAAAACGTGTTAAACAAATCAAAATATATTTTATATTTGAGATTCTCCATCATTACTTTAAGACATGAAGGTCAGTCAATCTGGAAAATGTCAAGAACTTTGAAAGTTTCTTCAAGTGCAGTCTCATGAGGACCGCCACAGGAAAGGAAGATCCAGAGTTACCTCTGCTGCAGAGGATAAGTTTAGTAGAGTTACCTGCACCAGATTGCAGCCCAAATAAATTATTCACAGAGTTCAAGTAATAGACGTATCTCAACATCAACTGTTCAGAGGAGTCTGCATGAATCAGGCCTTCATGGTCGGATTTCTGCAAAGAAACCAATACTAAAGAACACCAATAAAAGAAGAGACTTGCTTGGGCCAAGAAACACGAGCAATGGACATTAGATCGGTGGAAATATGTCATTTGGTCTGATGAGTCCAAATTTGAGATTTCTGGTTCCAACCGCCGTGTCTTTGTGAGACGCAGAGTAGGTGAACGGATGATCTCCGCATGTGTGGTTCCCACCGTGAAGCATGGAGAAGGAGGTGTAATGATGTGGGGGTGCTTTGCTGATGACACTGTCTGTGATTTATTTAGAATTTAAGGCACACTTAACCAGCATGGCTATCACAGCATTATGCAGCGATACGCCATCCCATCTGGTTTGCGCTTAGTGGGACTATAATTTGTTTTTCAACAGGACAATGACGCAAAACACACCTCCAGGTTGTGTAAGGGCTATTTGACCAAGAAGGAGAGTGATAGAGTGCTGCATCAGATGACCTGGCCTCCACAATCACCTGACCTCAACCCAATTGAGATGGTTTGGACGAGGGAAGGAAAAGCAGCCAACAAGTTCTCAGCATATGTGTGAACTCCTTCAAGACTGTTGGGGAAGCATTCCTCATGAAGCTGGTTGAGAGAATGCCAAGAGTGTGCTAAGTTGTCATCAAGGCAAAGGGTGGCTACTTTGAAGAATCTAAAATATGGGTTGCTACATGATTCCATATGTGTTATTTCATAGTTTTGATGTCTTCACTATTATTCTACAGTGTAGAAAATACAAAAAATAAAGAAAAGCACTTGAATGAGTAGGTGTGTCCAATTTTTTACTGGTACTGTATAAAAACACAATTCAACCACACACGTGGATAGATTGTATTTAACATACTGTAATCGAAGATATAACACAAAAAGGTTTTACAACTTATTTTCATTGTGGTCCTCTGAAGGTGGTGGCCTAAAAGACGGAGCACAAGCCAGAGAGTTTTCTCTGCTCTCTGCTCAACCACGGCTCCATCAGGGTGTGGCGTGGAGCACTGCCCAAGGTAAGAGCCAGAAGCGGCCCCTGCTATAAGCGGAAAAAGCAACTGCTTAGGGCCTCCTCACAATCATCTCTGATTAATTCTATGAATATTATCTAGTTAAGAGCACAGGCGCTAGAGAAGGAATAGTGTTTGATGGTAGGACTAGGAGTAAAAAATGTGTAAAGAACATGCCAAAACATCTTGAACATATACTGTATTGTTTAATCTTGCTGTGCATTCAATCAGTCATTCAAGTGTTCATAATAGTGTAGACATTTATGTAGAAATCACCTGACGTTGAACAGATTGGTTCATGTTTCATAAAAGTGTAATTAAATCAAATCATCAGCTTGTAATTGTTCTTGATGTACCCAATGGTATAACTGTAACAGAATGTACAGTTGAGAATAAACAGATGAAGTAGTATGAACACTAAAACAGTTCAATTAATAATTCATTTCTCTCCTTAACATGAATTATGTTCTCACTGTGGGAAACGGAAACTACTACTATTCACGGAACCAAACCTAGGTTCAAATGCTATTTGAAATAAATAATTGTAATGCTTTAGCTGTGCTTGATTGTGCTTTCCTGTTGCAATGGAACCAATAGAAAAGTCCTGTGCTAACCCAGCGCACCTGGCACCCCAGCCAGGCTAAAGCAAACACTCAAGTATTTGAAACATTTCAAATAGTAATTGAACCCAGGTCTGCTACTATTCACTGAACCCACCACATGCTCCGGAACAAAATGCCTGACTCCTAATTAGGGAGCGTTAATAGGAGATTAATTAGCACTAATTGCATAATTTCCAGTTAAACCTCCAGAGGGTAGACCAATCTGTTCATCTCACCAAGTGTTTAATTACTTTAGTTTATTTCTTATATTCTATCGATGAGTCACAAGTCATAACTTCCTAACTCCAACATGAAGTGAGGACATCTTATGACTTGTTTCTTAGGAGATCAGAAAAAGAGAATTGGATCAAATTTAGAAAAATGTATGCAGGTAGTATGTGTTATTTACGTTGTGCCCTTCACAGTTATAAAATGTGAGAATATTTCATTTGTATTTGGACTCATAAGATTTAAAAAAATAAGTAAGGCTAGAAAAATTGTAGGCTATAGTTTAATTCCTCAACACGACCAGGTATCTATAAACATGTGGTTTTTAGTTTTAAGTTTTAAGTAATGTGTTATTCATTATGCAATGATGTATCTTTCAGGTTCTGAAGTACTGCCGTCTCCTCGTGCACAATCAAGGTTTTTCTGAATGCAAATGATCGCCTCAGACAACAGGGTGGAGGATGTTTCACCAGAGATGTTTAAGGTCAGTTCCTAAGATCATAGTGATTCTGTTCTGTTCTATTCTGTTCTCATAGAGTATGACTCTGTCTAACTGACTGTCCTGTGTGTATATCTCTCCAGAAACAATGGGTTCTATGAGTCCCTGTTCTCCCTGCAGCAGACCCCTTGTTCCCTACAGCACCTGGCTCGCTGAATGCTACAGAACTACCTAGATGGACATGTGCACAAGGTGGTGCCACACTTAGACCTGCCCACCTTCATCAAGAACAACCTGCTGCTGGAGTTCAGAGACTATGTTCACTGAGTCAGAGATAGAGCCAGGATATATATAAGCCCTAAACATACATGGTATACATGGTATGATATGATGAGAGCTTCCAGCACTATAGAGCTCTGTAATGTACTGTAGATTACAGAACAAACACTAGGAAACACTAGGAATTCAGTCTGTCTGTGACAATATTTGTTTTGCAGAGTGACACAGAAGGAGGGTCATCGTCACAGACCTACTGATTGTGGTACTAAGTAGACTACCACTCCTGGGTCCAGAATCCTTGAGATTGCAGAGTGTGAATAAATGGATATTATGTACTGTGCAATATATGGCAAAGCAATCTATGTCAAAATGTATGTCTTTACAATTGATTGTATTCATTGTATTTCTATTTTGGTTCAAAAGTTTAAACGTAATTTGTTTTACAAGTAGAACCGTGTTACTCCGCGTCACCACAAGGGGGTGTTGTGGTCTTTAAATGACAAATTAATGAGATGTACTGTATTAGAGGGCTGGCTTTGTGTTTTTTTTCTAGGTTATTTTTCAACGAAAGGTGTAATTTTTGTATTTATAGTGCTGTCATGGAACTGAAGTGTACGTGCGTAATGTAGTCTAAAATAAAGGAGTAAAGGAAATAGATTTACATATTGAGCTTTATCCCCCAAAGTATTCGTGACATCAGATATAAATAAATGTTTTATTTGGCTTAGCACCTTGTCATATATGGTAAGTTTGTGAGATCAGTCAGTACATGAAAAAAAATGTGCGCACTGCTTTATCACAAAAATTATCCAATTATGGATGTAGCTATAGCCTAGTATTTGATAGAGAAAGAATTTGTACTTTTTCGAAGAAAATAAATCCTAAATGAACAAAAAAGTGTGCTGTATAACACAGTCACTCTTTGTCAGAATATTTCTTATTAAGCTATATTATTACATTTAAGCTCCAAAGCGATTTACAGGAACAATTAGGGTTAAAGTGCCTTGCTCAAGTCGGTTCGGGGATTCGAACGAGCGACTTTTCGGTTACTGGCCCCACGCTCTTAAATGCTAGGCTACCTGCCACCCCAGATTAGAACGTTATGTGATGTCACTGGCTTTACGGAAGTGAAGGTAGGCTATGACTTTAGTCATTTTGGAAATAATTCAACATTAACTGAAAAATGTATTTATAAAGACTTCATGAGTCTAAATATGAGAGACTTATATCTTATATAATCTTATATTACAAAAAGTGTCAGACAAATTCAACACGTCAGTGATGGACGGAAGTCATGAATAGACTATTGAATAAGCAGTGAGTTTTTATGTGATGCTTTTCAATCTAGCAAATAGTGGCAAATAGTGGGATCGACAACAATTGAATGGATAACAAAAGAAAATATATATATTTTAAACATTGACCAAACATAATGCAATATATAGCCTAGTAGTTCTACAATATTTGTAATTGAACAGAAATGTCGTTGTAAAACCACTTAGGTGACATGGGCGTTTCCAGTTGATAATTATGTGGCGAAGTCCAGATGTATGATTATATGGGATGGGAAAGAAGTAGCATGCTTTTGAATACCAACCACCCGGTTTGGGGAGAATGGTGAACCTGTGTGACAGAGGGTGGTGACACGGAGACAATATGCTGACTTGGGTAATGAACCTGTCACAGTGAGGCTCTTGAACTAGGCTACGCTATGTGCCTAGCACATGAGGAGCTAAAGACTTATCAAAGAAACTAAACCTGCAATGAAAAATAATACGATTGTAAAATAAAAGATCTATTAGCAATATATTACAACTTGGATACAAATGACAATAATGTAGGTTATATTAAGGCTCCAAGGAAAGTTGATCATCCCGTTGTTAGTGACATATACCAGTTGAAACTAATAATAATAATTTCTGATAATTAGGTGACATAATTGTAATGTAACTGATCAAATAAACTATAGATTCCTGTCTCATGAAAGAAAACAAGAATAAATCCAATCCTAGACATGAATGCAGAATCCATCACACATCTGAGAGAAAAGTTGAGGAGGTATGAGGAGGTTCTGGTTGCAGACTATATAATCAGAACTGAGTCCACTCCACTCTTTAAAAAAAAGAGGAGGAGAGGAGAGGAGCGCGCTGGAGAGGAAAGCTATCTGGTTTCAATAGTTCAAAGCAAGGTGGTGCTGAATGGAGTCATTTGCAATTATAAGAATAATTAGCATCCCTTGGCACTCCATTGCTAATCAGACTCGGTTGGTGATATGTTTATGTCTTCACGCAATCAGACGGCCAGTTGGAGTGCCCGCACGCCCCAAGGACTCAATAGGGGCTAATCATCATCAAGAATGGGCATATAAACGGTAAAATGATATCCGATTAAATCAACACTTATAAGAAAATAGAAACGTGATTTTTCATTATTGCACATTTTGATTTTAATATAAACTTATAAGCATATAGAAAATGAGTGGCCAAAACCCTGAAAGCGTCGATGCGTAATTTTAACTATTCAACATTTAATTGGCAATTAGTTTAGGATGCATGCTCATTACATTTTACATTTTAGTGATTTAGCAGACGCTCTTATCCAGAGCGACTTAAAGTTAGTGAAATCATCTTAAGATAGCTAGGAGGGACAACCATATATCAGTCATAGTAAGTAAATTTCTTCGCAATAAAGTAGCTTTCAGCAAAGTCCGAGCTAGTAAGGGGGGAGTTAAGTGCGAGTGTTAGTTTTATGTTAGGCCTATCTTAAAAATGCACAATTATTTAGTCTACATATACCACTAACTTAATGGTAGCCCTACAGATACAAGCACGTTGGTACCCTATTGTATTTTGAATCGAATAAAGTTTAGTCTCCAAAATGCCACTTTTCAAAACTGCGCAGACTCGTTTTATAATTGCCGTTGACCTCACATGTCCTTTATCAGAATCAAATGTTGTACAGGACAACTCACTCCAGGGAATAATTGTTACCGCACTTTTCTAAGGCCAAACGCATTGTTTTAGCCCGAGAGAATAGAAAAGCTTTACACTTTCAAGAGAGGAAAAACATCTGCCTCTCCTCCCGGCCCACTCCGATGCCATCCATCCCGATGCCATCCATCCCAACATTTCAACAAAAGCACCGTTGTTTAATGTCATCCCTTGAATCCAAAGTAATTACTTATCATCAATCAAAATTAATAATAGCTGATTGGGTTGGTGTGGTCAACGATTATAGAAGGGTATGGGCTGAAGCAGTCTCTCACATCGCTTCCAGTCAATGTGGACCGGGCAAATGGGGTGGAGGGCTGGGGGGGAGGGAGGGAGGGGTGGGGCAGGGGGACCCGTCTATTCGGTTTCCACTGGGAAACCACCGCCTCTCGAGGCGGCCAAAAAGTCCGACACTGAAAAAGGAAATGAAGCGTAATTTGAGGAAGATGGATGAGTCCCCAGGGTACACCCCCTTTCATTCCTCTTGTATTGCAGATGATAAGCTAGGGCTCTCGCTCTCTCGCTCTCTCTCTCTGTGTGTGTGCGTGTGCGTGTGGGAGAGAGCCCATTGAATTGAAGTGAGAAAGAAGTGGGGGAGAGGTAGAGGTAGAGGGGGAGAGCGTGTGTTTATGTCTCAGTGTGTGACAAATAGAGGGACAGGGAGTGGGCACAAAACAAGAAAGCGTCAGGTTTCAGTAATCTTGAGGAGGTTTCGAGGAGCAGGTTAGTCCACGGGATAATATCACAGCGAAGGGACATAATAACTTCACTCGACCTTTGAATCTAAGGTTTTGGCGATTTGTTGAGGGAAGGAAGAGGCGCCTGAGTTTTCGAAAAAATAAGCCACAATTTTCTTCAAAATGCAGAGACCGGGCGGCCAAGGGACGGCGTTTTCGATCGACTCCTTGATTGGAACTCCGCAGCCTCGGCCGGGACACCTGCTCTACACTGGCTACCCGATGTTTATGCCGTACAGACCCTTGATGATTCCTCAATCTTTATCTCATTCACATTTACCGTCTGGCATACCTCCTTTGGCACCGTTGGCATCTTTCGCTGGACGTCTTACCAACACATTCTGTGCGAGTTTGGGACAGGGGATGCCGTCCATGGTGGCTCTCACGACAACACTGCCGAGTTTCTCGGATCCGCCGGATAGTTTCTATCCTCCCCAAGAGCTCCCCGGACCTCGGTTAAGTGCCGACCCCGGAACGAGGAGACAAGAGAGCCCCCACTCAGATGATCTGCATGTAAGAGACAAGGGCTCGGACTTACTCAACTTCTCGGAAACTTTTCAAGCTATGCCAGGTAAGATCCAGTCCCAGTGTCCATACGTTTCCGTTAGATTGGCACATTGAGACCTAAATGTGTAAAACGCGCAAACGTCATCCAAATTAGAGTTTGGACTGGACTGCATAGACATTTAGCAATAGAAAAAAGACACCCTGAGTGCTGAGCATAAAGTTAAACGCAGTTTATACAAGGCAAATATGATGCTGAAATTGAAGACACCATCCACACTTTTTAGAAGGCTGAAATTGTCATCATCACATACTATTCCACAAATACATTGTTTCATGACAAACGACACTTTCAAATGTGCAATAAGTCGAATTGTATAGCCTAACTCCATTTTGTGAAACACTGTCTTCAATCTATTTGTTACATTAGGCTTAATTTTATTCATTTTTTTTTTTGACTTAACGTGACATTGGCCAATGTTACGTTAATTAATAGAGGTGTTATGATTGGCACTATAGGCCTACTCATTTCCTTTTTTAGAAAATACAGCAGAATACGAACTCTCCAACATGCCTATTCCATTTTCATTTTAGAGGCCTATGTGGCCAAGACAATGATTTCTAAAGAGATAAATGGCTAATTTGCATTTGAGAGGTAAACGTGTAGGCTGAACATAATTGGTTGTAATATATGTTTTCTTTCTTCATTGTCACTTTTTAGGTGAGACTAAATTGTACAGCTCTGACGATGAGAAGTTTGACCTGAAATCAGCAGACGCAGCTTGCAGTGACAGAGATGACAGCTCTGCCGTCGACAGCGAGAACGAAAGCTTCTCAGATGGGAACAACTGTGGTTCTTTATCCCAAAAGAGTAAACTAAAACCCGGGTCACAGGAAGCGTTACCACCAGGAAGCTCAGCAGGAAAGAGCAGAAGGAGACGGACAGCTTTTACAAGCGAGCAGCTACTTGAACTTGAGAAGGAATTTCATTGTAAAAAGTACCTTTCGCTCACCGAACGCTCTCAAATAGCACACGCACTTAAATTGAGCGAGGTGCAGGTCAAAATTTGGTTCCAGAATCGTAGGGCCAAATGGAAAAGAATCAAAGCGGGAAACGTCAATAACAGGTCGGGAGAGCCTGTTAGAAACCCCAAAATTGTGGTCCCCATTCCAGTGCATGTCAACAGGTTTGCCGTGAGGAGTCAACACCAACAGATAGAGCAAACAAGGCCATGATGAACTATCCTGGCCTAAACTTTAAAAAAAAGCAACGGACATTAATTCTGACAAAAGAAAGTTATGGGTTGTTAAATGCATGAAGCACAAAAAGGGATGACATTTTTTGGTCAGCAAGATTACTTTTTACATCACAAGAGACATAATGTCCGATCAGCTTGACAACATAGGATATGTTATCATGTTATCGCTTGGCAGATTCATTAATTTGTCAAATATGATCTCATGTTTTATTTATTGTTTGTAAATTTGTAAATATTATATGTGTCGGGTGACACAGACAGCCACTATGAAATGAGATTGTAAACATTATTTTCTAAAATATTTATATCTAGGGCCTATAAATGTTCTGTTTATTATCTGCATGTGCTTCATTCGGTGAAGCTATTTCAAATTTGTCGTATTTGGTATCGTTTCGTTGATCACATTTTGCATGTACCTTACAAAGTTTTCATTTTTGGTAGGCTACTGTAAGAACTGTATTCGCCAGCTGTTTGTGAGAGAGAAAAGTATGTGAAGAAAAAATAAATGGCCAAACAAGGAAAACTGTAAAGTATATTGACTTAATAAATCAATTTATATTAAAGGTATGTATCTAAATGCATTATTATTGCTGTTTTAGCTATAGCTTTAGATATCGTGATTTGTTCTTTATATATAGCCTCTGTCTGCTCTCAGAAAATTAACAGTGATCTCTCTTTCTATACAATATATTTTCCTCGCATTCATTAAGTAAAAATACCACTAGGCTATTACATGACACTGTATTTTAATAGCCCACTAAATCTTGAAGTGAACTATAACAATAAACAAATAATACAACAATTTGGAATACTATAATTGATAATTGATTATAATACGCATATTCCTAATTGTTATGGAAATTGTCATTTATTATCTCAATCTCAAAGTTTTTTTGCTTTGTAAAATAGGCATTAATAATCTGATATTATTGATTTCAGATAGTAAGTAAATAAAAAGTCTGTATTGTATACCTATATTTTGCATGAATATGAGTACATTTTTGCACACTGTAGGCCTGGATGAGTTTGCAATGTATTGTAGGTCTTGAAAAAATACAAACGTGTCTCCTATCGTGAGAGTGGATTAGCTACATAATTGGACGACTGATACTAATGAATACTAAATCATATCCACTTCACCTACTGTATGCAAAGTCCAGCAGTTCGCCCTATCTAGGCGTTTATGATATACATTCAATGAAGGTTCTCATTAAGCAGACAGAGAATAAAAGGAGAGAACAGACGAGGGTTTTGTGACTGGAAGCAGCAGTTATCTTTTGGGGGGCATGTTGTCTCGAGATGGAGTGACGGAGCCCCATTAGAACGGTCAAAATATAAATCCTTATAGGATTTGAGGAGACCAGACCAGGAAGGGTGAACACTGAACAGTGTGTGTGTATGTGTGTGTGTTTTATGTATATAAGCAAGTCTCAACTCAGAAATACAGAATACATTTTCACAGCTGCAACTTCATTTGGTCGCTACAGATACATGATAAACGTATTTTGATGTGGATGTAATTCATTTGGTATTCAAGTATAGGTCCATTTCCATCCATTTCAAACCTAAGAGCAAGTCTTAAAAATAACAAATCGAATGTGAAAAAGCTGGCAAATATTTGTTACTAATGCACCTGTAAAACCAATTTATTTTAGGCTATATATAGGCTAGTGTCGTCGTTACCACAGGTGCGCAAAACGTTATAAAATATTTCCCCCCAGATGTTATCTCAGCAGATGTTATCTCAGCAGATGTTATCTCAGGTAGACCTACTCCCTGTTTGAATAACTGATCCCACACATGTCCACGAAATTATCAAGCGCGATATTTGAGTCATTTAATTAAGCTAATTAAGCGACACCTGCTTTTGCATTATGCTGTTGAAGTCAATTATGACGATAAAGATTAGGTATAAGGGAAATAATTGAATAGATAAGATGACAATATTTAAACGAAATATAATACAATATTAGCCTACTGTAAATTAAAAACAATTGCTTTGCCTAATTAATTTCCGACTTCAAATAGACAATGCCAAGGCTGACAGTTGTGGGTCGAGGTTGAATGATTTTAGAGTCTCGACCTCCGATGACACCAGAATGTTTGGTGTGTCTTCTAGTGCTTAGGTGCTAATTGAGGGAACAGAACAGATTTGGCGTGGGGATGCATGGACACACCCAAGACGTTACAGTGAGCTAAGCCTATTCAAACACTATTCAAACAAAGTGGATGTCATCATGCATCATCATATGACAGAAATATAATTTACTCTGTCAAATCACTCCTTGAAATATTATGTGTCACTTAAGGACACAAAAACAAAACCCTATAGGTGTATTGTTATTTATTATTTATTTTTTTATCTTTATTTAACCAGGTAGGCCGGTCTCATTTACAACTGCAACCTGGCATGTGTATCCAGCTAGCACATTTGGTTCCTTGGAAGTTGTGGGACGTTTTTGGTTTCCCATTTGGTCTGGGAACGAAGCCATAATTGTCCTGACTGTTAAAACTGAACATTTATTAAACATTCTGAGAACGTTTGACTATGGTTCCCTGAAAGTTTTCCTGGGAGGTCTTATTAACGTTCTGAGAACAGAAAATATAGGTTATTGGAAAGTAATGAATTAAAATTCTGAGCACATGTTTCAATAAGACTTTTAATAACACTGCTAGCTTAATTAACTGTGTTAAACTCCAAGCACAGTTTGGACACATGGACATTTATTTGCTTAGGCATTAATCATGCAAACACATTTTTTATTGTGGTATGGCATCAGTGAGATTCCAACCTATGATCTTTTGTTCTCTATCTGCGCCACCAGGATGGAGCTAGCATACCATGTTTTTTTAATTCATACCAAGTTGTTCATGTTAGTCTATTTAAACAGACCCCATGTAAAAAAAAAACACACACGCCAACACACCTGAGCACACTTAATAAGGTAGAGTTTTGTTGCCACTGAGAAAGGAATGTATATGTTTTTAAATAACATTCTTAGAAATTGGCTCGGGTGGTTGTTGTCCTTGATAATCTTTTTGGCCTTCCTGTGACATCGGGTGCTGTAGGTGTCCTGGCAGGCAGGCAGTTTGCCCCAGGTGATGAGTTGTGCAGACCGCACCACCCTCTGGAGAGCCCTGCGGTTATGGGCGGTGCAGTTGCCTTACCAGGCGGTGATGCAACCCGACAGGATGCTCTCAATTGTGCATCTGTAAAAGTTGGTGAGTGTTTTAGGTGACAAGCCACATTTCATCAGCCTCCTGAGGTTGAAGAGATGCTGTTGCGCCTTCTTCACGACAATGTCTGTGTGGGTGGACCATTTCAGTTTGTGATGTGTACGCTGAGGAACTTAAAACTTTCCACCTTCTCCACTGTTGTCCTGTCGACGTGGGGGGTGCTCCTTCTGCTGTTTCCACGATTATCTCCTTTGTTTTGTTGACGTTGAGTGAGTGGTTGTTTTCCTGACACCGCACTCCTAGTGCCCTCACCTCCTCCCTATAGGCTGTCTCGTTGTTGTTGGTAATCAAACCTACCACTGTTGTGTCGTCTGTTTCTTAACATTCTCTGAATGTTCTGAGAACATACCTTTAAATTGAACCATCAGGAAACCTGCAGAAAACTTATGCTGATGTACAACAATTCCAACAGAAGAACGTTGTTTCTTAACCTCTTACAGCTACGGGGCAGAATCCCTAGTTTCCGCCTGTCTGACGTGCCCAAAGTAAACGGGCTGTCACTCAGGCCCAGAAGCTAGGATATGCATATAATTAGTAGCTTTGGATAGAAAAGACTCTGAAGTTATGTATGTGGCTATAACAGAACTGATTTGGCAGGCGAAAACCCGAAGGAAATCCGACCAGAAAAAAATATATATATCTGCTCCCATGCTCTTATTTTGAAAAGCTATTTAAAAGCATTGAATCCGTCCACCATTTTCCTATTCCTATGGCTTCCCCTATATGGTAACAGTCTACTATTGATGGCTTTGGGCTTATATTTTGAAAAATGAATACGTTTTTCACTTGGAGGAAAGAGTGCGCCGGAAGAAAAACAGTGTTTGGGCGCATTCTGGGGAGAGCACTCGCGTGGGAATTTGCCTTGTCTATTGAACATAGTTGTTTCCGCGTGAAGTTTTATTGTTTATTAACATTTTAGACAACCTAAGGATTATATAGAGTCTTTGTTTGACAAAAATAGACTAAGTTTACTGGGAGCAGTTTGGACTTTTCTGTCGTTGTTTTGACGGAGGTGTTTCCTGTGGATTTCTGAATTCAATTGCACCGTCTAAACGGTGTTTTTCGGATATAAATATGTACTTTATCGAACAAAACGAACAGCGGTTTTGTAGCTGGGACCCTCCTGGTTGAAAACATCAGAAGATCTTAAAAAGTAAGTGAGTTTTTATATCTTTAATTTGTGATTTTGTGTCGCCAGCTATTTTTGTGAAGGTGCTGAGCTCAGATAATGAAATGTTTTGCTTTCGCCGTAAAGCCTTTTTGAAATCTGACAACAGATTTAGATTACCAAGACTCTAAGCTTTGTAACCATGTGCAACACTTGTATTTGCATGAATGTTAAATATTACGAATTCTTATTTAGAATTTGGCGCGCTTTGTTTTTTTCGAAAATGATCCCGCTCACGGGATCCGTGTGGCAAGAAGTTAATGTTCTCAGAACATTCTGAGAACACAACTTTAAATAGAGCCATGAGGAAACCTGTAGGAAACGTTACGCTGAAGTACTGAAATTCCCACCTAAGAAACATATGGCTCTCAGAACAGTATGTGCTAGCTGGATATCCTGCACCATTCCCATAGAGTTGTGGGAAGATTGTATGCACAATAACCATAGGACAACCACACCCACACCAAGTTCTAAGAAACATATGGTTCTCAGAACGTTATATGCTAGCTGGGTAGGCTCACCCAATTCCGCAGATATCCTTCATCATCTTTTTCTAGTTTTCTCTCTCTCTCAACCCAGAGGAGTTTTTACATGGCAATTTAAGGCTTGAGTCTATGGTCCATCTAATGTGTGGTTGCCAAATTTCTAAAGGGGAGGGGGAACCTGCGGGGTAGGCTGTACAAAATATCAAGCTCTGCTGGCCTTAGTAGCCGGATGTGAGTTTGGACATGGTAGGTCTCTTTGAACTTTTTCCAAATTGGGCTCTTATGATCATGTAGCTATATTATAATATATTACTGTAGCTTAATTAATCAGCTCGCAGCAGTTCTAATCCAATACATTGCTCAAGATGGAAGAGATAGCCCAGTTAGCACATAAGGTTCTGAGAACCATATGTGTTTTAGTGCTTTGTGAGAGCGTGGTGTTCTATGGTTATTTTGCATGCAACCTTCCCACAAAGTTCTGGGAATGGAGCAGGATACCCAGCTTTCACAAAACGTTCTAAAAACCATATGTTTCTCAGGTGAGAATTTTAGTACTTAAATATAATGTTTCCTACAGGTTTCCTCAAGGTTGTATTTAAAGTCATGTTCTCAGAACGTTCAGAGAACATTCCATAGAAACCCACAAGAAAACATTAGTACAGTTCAAAAAACGTTCAAAGAATGTTATTTAAAAACATATACATTCCGTTCTCAGCGTCAACACAACTCTCGCTATCCTCTATTTTGTTAAGTGTGATTTTAATGAGTGCTTGTATCCTTTGAAATGGGGTCTGTTTGAATAGACAAAATTGTACGGCTTTGTATGAGTAAAAAAAAAAACTAGCTGCATCCTGCTAGCTCCATCCTGGTGCTGCAGTGGATTAATTCCTTGGATAGAGAACAGAATATCATAGGTTTAAATATCACTTATGCCATGCCACAATAAAAAAGAAACATGTTTGCATGATTGATGCCCAAGCAAATTAATATCTATGTTCCCTATCTGTTCTTCGAGTTCAAAACAGTTTTAACCTTTTATTTAACTAGGCAAGTCAGTTAAGAACAAATTCTTATTTACCATGACGGCCTACCCCAGCCAAACCCGGACAACGCTAGGCCAATTGTGTACCGCCCTATGGGACATCCAATCACAGCCGGATTTGAACCAGGGACTGCAGTGACACCTCTTGCACTGAGATGCAGTGCCTTAGACCACATTAAATGATGTCATTCCAACCACTTTACAACCAGATTGTAATATGGTTATACTGATGTAATTCCAACCAGTTATGCCCGCTGGGAATCAAGAAAACCATGTAGATAAAGTACCAGGGTTAATTTGAAGAGCCGTTGCCCTGTAAACATAAACATCGCCATATAAAAACTAAAGACCAGAAAACAGGATTTTCATTTCAATCCTTAAAACAGCGGAAGAGTGAGGAAAAATACATGTCTCTATAGACTTTATGCCAATATCACCTTAGACCACTGTGCAACTCGGTTGTTAACCCAAACTAAACCAGCAGTGTTATTACAATTCTTATTGAAACATTTTCTCAGAACATTATTTAATTACATTCAAATAATCTATAATTTCCATTCTCAGAAAGTTAATAAAACCTTCCAGGAAAACTTTAAGGTAACCATACTAAAACGCTCTCAGAACCTCCCTGCAACCAAAACATGTACTTCCCAGAACAGGCAAAATCTTCACTTTAGTTCTCAGAACGGTTAAAAAAAGTTCAGTTTTACAGGTCAGGAAACTTATGGCTTCATTCCCAGAACCAATGGGAAACCTAATGTGCTAGCTGGGAGGTCTCCACATGTACATGAAGTCTATATAATAAACTGAACTTGAGACATACCTTGACTTATAGGATAAATATTGTTTATATTAAACATTAACCAAGTAACAAGTGGTGCAACTGTTGACATGGGCCTCAAAGCCATGGGGGGAAAGTTAATCTCTTCCTTATGTCATTTTAGGGAATAACAATCTAGATTGTAGGCTGCCATTGAACTTCCATAACTGAACTTCAATGATGTGGTATAATACAGTATCTAAGAACCTATATCAAACTATAAGGCTAAGGTAAAGAAATTGCACGGCTTAAGCCTGCTGTTGGTTTTGGCAATGATATTTGTATCAAAAGCCCAACTGCATAGCTTGGCTATCGAATGGCATGAGTAGCATTGCCATCTGACCAACCATGACAATGTGAAGTCATTTGTTATTGTCCACTTCATGCATCAAGATTGTGACACTGGGATGGTGATATAAGGATGATGTTGTCGTGAGCAAGTGATGGAGGTTTTATTATGGTCTTAAGAGAGCTGACAAATGCTGGATGTCAAGTAGATTACTTAGTACCAGAGTGTTATGGCTATTTCAGACTAGGTGAACTTATACACAATTAAAGTACAATGACATATTCCCAGCTGTAATACTGCAGTTGTTGCAAGAGAAACTGTAATTGTCCATGAGAATAAATAAGGAGAACATAGCCAAATGGCTTACACCATTCATTGTAGTATTGTACTGAGTATAATACAATTATTTTTACATTGATGCCATAGTACGCATGCCTAAACACAGCCCCCTAACTGAGACACATTATACATTTTCTTGAGATCTAAATTTAGTTAAGATACTTTCCTTGCTAGAAAGCTGTGTGGCGAGACAGAGAGACCATCCCATCCCTCACAGTGAGTGTAGAAACAGTATTATACACGGACCTGAGGCCTGTCTGACCTCTTGGGAGGGTCTGCATGCTGGAAGCCCCCTTCACATCGTCAACATTGATCTATGAAATGTATGAAATCTGCACCTATATTTTCCTAGATAGCCACGCATACCTGTGCCCAGTCGAAAGCCCTGACTTCCTGGGAGGGTCTGCAAACCGGACGCCCCCCTCTCCATCTCCAAGCGTGATGTATGGGCAGATGCATCAAATCGCACAAGATAAACAACCGCTGAGTTTCATCAGGGCCATCATAGCTTTAATTTGGCTGCCTAATGAGTCAGATCTAGTGGCGGAGATAAGAGTTGTCAGAGGCCTGGCTCTAATGAATTTCTTGCCACTTGTAATCAAGGTTGCCTGTCTGAGGGGGGGATGATTAATGGAACCCTGGAGGATTCCCTCGGCCCTCAGCCTTCATTACAGCTAATGCATTCTCAGGCAAATTAACAGCGGAGAAACTAAATGCATGAACACGAGCCAAGGGGGGCAAAGAGAGAGAGAGATGGAATGAGGGGGTAAAGAGAAGGAAGAAGAGGGAAGGGGAAAAGAATGGGAGAGGGAGGGATGGGGGAGAGAGTTGTAGAAGGAAAGAGCCAAGAACGGGGGAGAGAGAGATGTGGAGAAGAGAAGGCGAGAAGGAGATGAAGAGAAGGGGAAAGGTACGGAGGGGAGAGATAGAGGGAGGGAGGGAGGGATGCTGAGATACTCTGGTTAGCGACAGGTAAAGATATGGAGATGAGTGTGGAGAAATAGTTATGAGGGGTCAGGTCCGAAGGGCCATGTAATATATGGATATCACTGCTGGTCACATATGATGGAGGGGGAAATCATGAATGGTTATTCAAGAGGTTGTCAGGAAGGACAGAGTAGGGGAGAATGGGGTAAGGAGAGACATGTTCACATTCAGCATCATCCCGTCCAGGAAAATATAGTATTCTTTCTAACAAAGATATCTACATATATTTCAGGATGTTGTGTATCCCTGGAAATGATCAGAATTAGTGTAAACATTACCGTTTTGAAAACATAGCATTTCCAAAAAAGTGGTCTCCTGACACAACTTACCCCAGGTGTGGGGTAGTTGGGCCATGTGACAGGGTCAGTTAAGCCACCAACACATTTCTGTACTGAATGAAATATTACCACTACCTTTTAGAAAACCATGTCCATCTTTATTTCCCAAATACAAGTAAACACAATCACAAATGCTTTTTTATCTTTTAGTAATTTTAAGCATCTTTTAACACAGGCTTAACACCTAACAAACACTGTACTTTTTATTAACACTTGCCATTTTGTACCTCATAGCCCAGTGATAATGGCTTGCATTACTCCTGGAAAGAAAACATTTCAATTTGTTCAACCATTGGCTCAACTTACCCCAAGGAAACAATTTTGACAATTAGCCCACAAAGGACGCACATATTGAAGCATATAGAGACCCCAACTGATGTATAGAACAATCTTAAAATGATCTACTAGATACAAGCATCATAAAACCTTATAACACAATACATTAATTTGACTTGATGAAAATCAGTTTTTTGGACCTAACCTGCTTATCACTTTGTCTATGTGGTTTCTTCCTTCACAGACTCCATGAAATGACCTCTTCCTAAATATTTGGTCAAATTATACATTTTGTGTATGGTTTCCTAGAAACAAGGTTGGCTCAACTTACCCCACTCTCCCCTATAAATAACCATGACAAGTGGTCAGGAGGATAGACATAATTACTGGTCAAAGTGGAAATTGTTTAGCCTGGTTTGTGCTATCTAGCCAACTCCCATGCTCATTGGCAAAAACAGCCTAGTCGGCTCAGGGATTCAAACCAGGGACCTTTTGGTTACTGGCCAAACGCTCTTAACCGCCAGGCTACCTGCTGCCCTAGATGAATGAAAATGTACAGTGCATTCGGAAAGTATTTCAGACACCTTGACTTTTTTCACATTTTGTTACGTTACAGCCAATTTCTAAAATTGATTAAATCGTTTTTTCCGGCTAGGAAATGACAAAGCAAAAAGGAATTATTTTTGAAAATCTATTAAAAATAAAAACTGAAAGGTGTTGAAGTACTTTTGGCAGCAATTACAGCCTTGAGTCTTCTTGGGTATGATGCTACAAGCTTGGCACACCTGCAGATCCTCTCAAGCTCTGTCAGATTGGATAGGGAGCGTCGCTGCACAGCTATTTTCAGCACTCTCCAGAGATGTTCATTCGGGTTCAAGTCCGGCCTCTGGCTGGGTCACTCAAGGACATTAAGAAACTTGTCTCAAAGCCACTCCTGTGTTGTCTTGGCTGGGTTCTTAGGGTTGTTGTCCTGTTGGAAGATGAACTGAGCGCTCTGGAAGGTCCTGAGCACTCTGGAGCAGGTTTTCATCAAAGATCCCGCTGTACTTTGCTCCGTTCATCTTTCCCTCGATCCTGACTAGTCTCCCAGTCCCTGCCGCTGAAAAACATACCCACAGCATGATTCTGCCACTACCATGCTTCAGCGTAGGGATTTTATTGGCCAGGTGATGACTGGTGCCTGGTTTCCTCCAGACATGACGCTTGGCATTTAGGCCAAAGGGTTCAATCTTGGTTTCATCAGACCAGAGAATCTTGTTTATCATGGTCTGAGAGTCCTTTAGTTGCATTTGGCAAACTCCAAGTGGGCTGTCCTGCCTTTTACTGAGGAGTGGCTTCCGATGGCCACTCTACCATAAAGGCCTGATTAGTGGAGTGCTGCAGAGATGGTTGTCCTTCTGGATGGTTCTCCCATCTCCACAGTGAAACTCTGGAGCTCTGTCAGAGTGACCATCTGGTTCTTGGTCACCTCCCTAAACAAGGCCCTTCTCCCCTGATTGCTCAGTTTGGCCAGGCAGCCAGATCTAGGAAGAGTCTTGGTGGTTCCAAACTTCTTCCATTTAAGAATGATGGAGGCCACTGTTTTCTTGGGGACCTTCAATGCTGCAGACATTTTTTGGTACCCTTCCCCAGATCTGTGCTTCAACACAATCCTGTCTCGGTGCTCTATGATCAATTCCGTCGACCTCATGTCTTGGTTTTTGCTCAGACATGCACTGTCAACTGTGGGACTTATATAGACAGGTGTGTGCCTTTCCAAATCATGTGCAATCAATTGAATTCACCACAGGTGGACTCCAATCAAGTAGAACATCTCAAGGATAATACATGGAAACAGGATGCACCTGAGCTTAATTTTGAGTCTCATAGCAAAGGCTTGGGATACTTGTGTAAATAAGGCATTTCTGTTTATTATTTTTAATACATTTGCAAAAATGTCTAAAAACCTGTTTTCGTTTTGTCATTATGGGGTATTGTGTGTTGATTGATGAGGAAAACATTTATTTAATCAATTTTAGAATAAGGTTGTAACATAACAAAATGTGGAAATAGGAATACTGAATATTTTCCAAATGCACTGTATAGGTGAAAAGGGACAGGTGATGAAACAGACATGAAGATGTCAAGGATCAGAGAGGACTACTGCCTAAAGCACTATCATGTAGGAACTATCTTCCTTTATGTGCAATCAGTGAAAGTATTACCCTGTTTATCTCTCAATACCACAAGGATGACGGAAGTTAAGTTAAGTCTAGTGCTGTAGGTTGGTACCTTGGTCAACTTTGAATGCAGCAACTAATCAAATTCTTTAGAGGCTAATTCATTGAGTCAATCTGATTAATGGTTCATGACAAGAATATTTTAAAAGTATTTTTAGCATTATCCTGTGCTAAGGTGCATTGATAAGAACAGTGCGGGCATATTTGAATGCAGCAACGATTATTTCTCAAACATTAAAGACTGATGTAATGAGTCTAAATACAAAATGTGGAGCGAATCTGACATATGGTTGACGTATGGTTCATGAGGAGAAGATGATTGTGGATGAAGATGATTGCGGATAAAGATGAATGCGGATGATTTTGAGCGTTAGTGTTACATATGCATCGATACATGCAAAGAATGAGTTGCTAATAGTTTCCTTGTTTTTTTAGATATCAATACCACATTCAGTGTGGTTCATCTTAGGGACGTCCATGATAGAGACGTCCATGTTGATAGGCCATTGTGAAATGGATTTACAGTGGTTAAAGTAAAATCAGATTTTTTTATTTGTCAATAACTCTGCCATCTTCTTACTTTTAAATACTTTTTTTTTCATTTAGCAGACACTCTTATCCAGTGCTACTTACAGTAGTGAGTGCATACATTTTTATATTTGTTGGTACTGGTCCCAATTCCCTGGCACTGCAAGTGCCATGCTCTATCAACTGAGCCACACAGTATAAGTCCTAATACGCATCTACTGGTATAGTGAGGCCATCTTTTAATGCATCAACATTATTTTCTCAAACTATTGTGAGTCCAAAGCCAAAATTTTGAATAAATCAGATTTTTATTCCATGAGATTTTTTATGATTATTTTAAGCATTAGTGTTACACAGTTAAAAAAGTTAATTTTTAAACATTTATTTGTTAAGATATCAATGCCAAACCTAACATGGTTCATCATGGTAATATATGTACGTTTCAAGTTGATAGGCACATGTGAAGTGGATTTGCGAAGGATTTGAATGGACATGCAAAATCAGATTCCCTGATTTATCAATAACTCAGCCATCACTTAACCATGAGCTTTTCTCAAACTAAGTTAAGAGATGAACTATGGACCTACATACCAAATTTGGTGTTATTCGAACTTATGGTTAATGAGAAGACATTTTTCAAAGGTTATTCAAAGGTTTTCCAAAACTCAGAAGATAGAGGAAAATCTATCCTGACGGACTTTATGGGTCCTTGGGGCAAATTTGTTCAGCATGAGGAAAGTAACATACATACAAAGTCTATATGTCAAACGGGGCGGCAGATATGGTGGTTTAAGTGAGACTGCTTATAACAGCGCCACCTATAGGCCAATCATTGCCAGTATCTTTGAACAAGTTACTCATGGCATTTAGTTTCTGTGTGCCAAATTAGAAATAATACTTACTAATCTATGCATGAGTTACATGACCATGTCAAGGAAAAATAAAATCTAAGAATAACAATATACGTTTCACAGCTTTGCTGCGAACCCCTAATTACCTTGGGGCCGATTCCAACCTGAGGTATGCGTTTGCAAATGGAATGCCATTCCCTTTTTATGCACATTTCTCTCTATGGATATTCTGACCTTGAACTTAAGCATGAGAAGATCATGCGATTCACCTGCTAATCGTTTGGGTGGAGATCTAAGAAAAAAAGGTGTGGCGGAGGTGTTTACAGATTCTGACAGTTGCAGTATTCTGACCTTGACTTAATTCCCCTCATAACCACGACTAACCATGACTAAGGTCGAGCGAACCACCTTCCAAGTGGAAAAAGCATCACCTTTCTTTTTCCTATAGAAATAACAGCATTCAAGTTTGTTTTATTCACTGCTTTAGCATGTGGATGTCCTAGCCGTGGATGTGAATGTCCTAGCATGTGGATGTCCTAGCCGTGTCTGAATCCTGGTTTAGGAATGCCACCAAAACCCCTGAAAGTTCCATCCCTAACTATAACATTTTCCGACAAGATAGAACTGCCAAAGGGGGGCGGAGTTGCAATCTACTGCAGAGATAGCCTGCAGAGTTCTGTCATACTATCCAGGTCTGTGCCCAAACAATTTGAGCTTCTACTTTTAAAAATCCACCTTTCCAGCAACAAGTCTCTCACCATTGCCGCTTGCTATAGAACACCTGCACCCAGCTGTGCCCTGGACACCAAATATGAATTGATTGCCCCCCATCTATCGTCAGAGCTCGTACTGTTAGGTGACCTAAACTGGGACATGCTTAACACCCCCGGCCGTCCTACAATCTAAGCTAGATGCCCTCAATCTCACACAAGTTATCAATGAACCTACCAGGTACAACCCCAAATCCGTAAACACGGGCACCCTCATAGATATCATCCTAACCAACCTGCCCTCCAAATATACCCTGCTGTCTTCAACCAGGATCTCTGCGATCACTGCCTCATTGCCTGCGTCCGTAATGGGTCTGCGGTCAAACGACCACCCCTCATCACTGTAAAACGCTCCCTAAAACACTTCAGCGAGCAACCTTTCTAATAGACCTGGCCTGGAAGGATATTGACCTCATTCCGTCAGTGGAGGACGCCTGGTTATTCTTTAAAAGTGCTTTCCTCACCATCTTAAATAAGCATACCCCATTCAAAAAATGTAGAACCAGGAACAGATATAGCCCTTGGTTCTCTCCAGACCTGACTGCCCTTGACCAGCACAAAAACATCCTGTGGCATACTGCATTAGCATCGAATAGCCCCCGTGATATGCAACATTTCAGGGAAGTTAGGAACCAATATACACAGGCAGTTAGGAAAGCAAAGGCTAGCTTTTTCAAACAGAAATTTGCATCCAGCAGCACAAACTCCAAAAAGTTCTGTGACACTGTAAAGTCCATGGAGAATAACAGCACCTCCTCCCAGCTGCCCACTGCACTGAGGCTAGGAAACACTGTCACCACTGATAAATCCACTATAATTGAGAATTTCAATAAGCATTTTTCTACGGCTGGCCATGCTTTCCACCTGGCTACCCCTACCCCAGTCAACAGCCCTGCACCCCTCACAGCAACTTGCCCTAGCCTCCCCCATTTCTCCCTCACCCAAATCCAAATAGCCGATGTTCTGAAAGAGCTGCAAAATCTGGACCCCTACAAATCAGCCGGACCAGACAATCTGGACCCTCACCCTCACTGATCCGCCGCAATTGTTGCAACCCCTATTACTAGCCTGTTCAACCTCTCTTTCGTATCATCTGAGATCCCCAAAGATTGGAAAGCTGCTGCGGTCATCCACCTCTTCAAAGGGGGAGACACTCTAGACCCAAACTGTTACAGACAGTTTGGGTCCACCCCAGCATCTCTATCTATCCTACCCTGTCTTTCTAAGGTCTTCGAAAGCCAAGTTAACAAACAGATCACAGACCATTTTGAATCCCACTGTACCTTCTCCGCTATGCAATCTGGTTTCCGAGCTGGTCGTGGGTGCACCTCAGCCACGCTTAAGGTCCTAAACGATATCATAACCGCCATCAATAAGAGACAATGCTGTGCAGCTGTATTCATCGACCTGGCAAAGGCTTTCGACTCAGTCAATCACCATATTCTTATTGGCAGACTCAACAGCCTTGGTTTCTCAAATGACTGCCTCACCTGGTTCACCAACAACTTCTCAGACAGAGTTCAGTGTGTCAAATCGGAGGGCCTGTTGTCCGGACCTCTGGCAGTCTGTATGGGGGTGCCACAGGGTTCAATTCTCGGGCCGACTCTTTGCTCTGTTTACATCAATGATGTCGCTCTTACTGCTGATAATTCTCTGGCCCTCGCTTCATATTCGTTGCCAAACCCACTTGCTCCAGGTCATCTATAAGTCTTTGCTAGGTAAAGCCCCGCCTTATCTCAGCTCACTGGTCACCATAGCAGGACCCACCCGTAGCACGCGCTCCAGCAGGTAAATCTCACTGGTCACCCCAAAGCCAAATCCTGCTTTGGCCGCCTTTCCTTCCAGTTCTCTGCTGCCAATGACTGCAAAAATAACTGAAGCTGGAGACTCATATCTCCCTCTCTAACTTTAAGAACAAGCTGTCAGAGCAGTTCACAGATCACTGCACCTGTACATAGTCCATCTGTAAATAGCCCATCCAACTACCTCATCCCCATACTGTTTTTTTTCCCTCCTTTCCACCCCAGCATCTCTACTTGCACATTCATCTTCTGCACATCTATCACTCCAGTGTTTAATTGCTAAATTGTAATTATTTCGCCACTATGGCCTATTTATTGCCTTACCTCCCTTATCTTACCTGACTTTTTTATTGTGTAATTGACTGTATGTTTGTTTATTCCATGTGTAACTCTGAGTTGTTTTTTGTTTCGCACTGCTTTGCTTTATCTTGGCCAGGTTGCAGTTGTAAATGAGAACTTGTTCTCAACTGGCCTACCTGGTTAAATAAAGATGAAATAAAAAATACAAATAATAATATATCGATAAGAGCTATTGATTAGAGTTAGGTAAATTAGTAATCCGTTTGGAGAAGGGGATTGTAAATAAACTTCCTTATGATCCTTCGAGACAAATGCAGAACCATTCATATGGAAGCAAACTCAAAAATCATATCAACATGACATGTATTGCGACCCCTATTCCACAGTGAAGTAGGCTATAAATAGCTGTGCCCTCAATTTGCATGGATGAAATTTGGAGACCCAAGTTATAGGTTTCTGTAGGGCTGAACCTGCCGAGTTGATGTATGCGCTTTACAATGTTTTAATTATATGCCCAGGCTTTTCTCAGTTTTATTTTACAATTTGTATCATGTTAAATATTAGCCACTAACGGGAGCCACCCTCTGTAATACCTACATACATTTATAACTGTCACTTTAGTGTTAGTTCGTAGCTTAGATTTTGCATCATTCCATTCCGTCTACCTTTCTTTCCTCTGTCACATCTGTGTAAATTGTTCCTGAGGGTCGCTAGCAGTAGTGGATCATATTAGGCTAACGTTGTGCAATAATTTGGTACATGGAGCCTATTTGAATCATTATGGAACTTTCCACTTTACTTTCCTAACCCTAAAATGTACCTAAATAATCTACAAAATCAGAGTATTTTTACATCTTCCAGTTGGTGCTGAAACGGTGACGAATATGCATATATTTAGATGGATTTCTTTCATTGATTCCTATTTTCATAACCCGTTCTAATCTGTCGACAGAATTAAAGGTACACCGTATTTAAAGGGATGGCTTAAGATAAATGTACTATTGAAAGAAAATCCTACAGTGAAAATGTGTTGACCAGAAAGTGGGCGATTTAATTACATGTACAGTATTCAGCATGCAAGGGAACTACGCCTGCAAAGCCCCGTCGCACACCGGCATAAGGTAAATCTGAATACCAACTACTGAGAAGTGCATAGGAAAGTTGTGCATAGGAAAGGCGTTCATTTCCTAAGTCGGAATCGGCCCCCGAGTGAGTAGGTAGTGCCACACTTCATGGAGATTTTGAATTAATGTTTGCAAATATGTTCTTGTCAGATGTTTGTGTAGACATCCATCAGAGGAAAACCCTCCTCTGCAATCTGGGAGGTGATTTGTCTGAGCCAAGGTGGGCGGCACAGAACACTCCTCAGTGTTTAGCTACCTCCTATGCAATAAAAAAAACAGGGTTCTGTTCAGTAGGGAGAAAACGTTTTGAAGTGAAGTGAAACGAGGAGGTACTTACCTGAAATTATCCAATTTTCGTTTTCAATTGTCTTTCCTTAGCAAGTCACAGTACTGACTCATCAACTAAGTGTGTGTGTGTGTCCGCGGGCACGCTTGAGCGTGTGCACGTGTGGCTGTATCACCATCTCAGTCTGCAAACGGGAAGGAAGAAGAAAAGACAAGCATGTAATAAGAGACAACAGAAGAGAAAACAGAGTTGGGAGAAGCGCAGAGTCGCCTGTATTTGTTGAGAGCAGATTAGCTGAAAATAAGGAATTGATTAGTGGTGTGCTTTGACTCCTCTTGACACAGACCTTTCACTTTCTCCCTCCGCGTCGTGATGCCTGACACTAAGCCTGGCTCTTTCTCTTAATTCTCCTTACCCGGAGGCTATTAGGACTGTTAATGGGGGGGGGCGTCTGGTTTGCCTAATATGAGGAATTTGAAATGATTTATGATTTTACTTTTGAAACTTAAGTGTATTTTAGTAATTAGATTTACTTTTGACTTTTACTGAAATAGTATTTTACTGGGTGACTTTCACTTTTACTTGAGTAATTTTCTATTACGGTATCTTTACTTTTACTCAAGTATGACAACTGGGAACTTGTTCAACCACTGGGTACACACAATACACACCAATGGGCCATCCTCAGTGTCCCAACACTAATGCTCATTTGAAACACCCCAACACAAGGTGGTTGTCTTCACTGTCTAACTTCAATGGATCTGACTGATTGAGGCTGGCTAATGATCCTATATCCATGACTTATATACTGTAGAATAATACTTTTAAATGTATTAAACCTGGATATTGAGACAGAATGTCATATATTGGCACATCACAGTATATCACACAGACGGTTAGATAGGAAGTGCCGTGTTTGGAGGAGGAGGAATGCTGCCTATGACCCCAAGAACACCATCCCCACCGTCAAACATGGAGGTGGAAACATTATGCTTTGGGGGTGTTTTTCTGCTAAGGGGACAGGACAACTTCACCGCATCAAAGGGACGATGGACGGGGCCATGTTTTTGGTATTCCAGCATGACAATGACCCAAAACACACGGCCAAGGCAACAAAGGAGTGGCTCAAGAAGAAGCACATTAAGGTCCTGGAGTGACCTAGCCAGTCTCCAGACCTTAATCCCATAAAAAATCTGTGGAGGGAGCTGAAGGTTCGAGTTGCCAAACGTCAGCCTCGAAACCTTAATGACTTGGAGAAGATCTGCAAAGAGGAGTGGGACAAAATCCCTCCTGAGATATGTGCAAACCTGGTGGCCAACTACAAGAAACGTCTGACCTCTGTGATTGCCAACAAGGGTTTTGCCACCAAGTACTAAGTCATGTTTTGCAGATGGGTCAAATACTTATTTCCCTCATTAAAATGCAAATCAATTTATAACATTTTTCACATGCGTTTTTCTGGATTTTTTGTTGTTATTCTGTCTCTCACTGTTCAAATAAACCTACCATTAAAATTATAGACTGATCATTTCTTTGTCAGTGGGCAAACGTACAAAATCAGCAGGGGATCAAATACTTTTTTCCCCTCACTGTACATACATACATACATACATACATACATACATACACACACAAGTACATCACTTACAAGTCATTTAAAGAAGATACAACGAGAGATGCAAAGAGAGAGACACATTTCGTCTTTTTGGTTTTTTCCCAAATCCAGGAAAGGCTACATTGTTTTATTGGAGTGTTTGAATAGTTCAACAGTCAGCCAAGCGTCCAAGCACACAGCAGGTAACTCTTTAGCTTTAACTTTTGTTTCACGTTCTGAACGTAAACAGAGAAAAAAAATCACGGGAAAATTAAACAAAAAAACAAACAATATTTACATACTGCATTATAAATATTTCAAATGTACATCATTATACACAGAGTACCTCAAATTGTCAGATAATGTAGATACATTGAGACCAAAGTACCTAAAAATATGCTTAAAAACAACGAGGAAAACATTTAACAAGATATAAAAATAGGGTTGACAAGTCAAAAAGAGTGACCGGAAACTCAAATATTTTCAATTGTTTGTCTGGAAGCTTGTCTGGTCATGGAGGATCGTGGATCCATTTCTACAGTACATCCTGGGTGTGTCCGAAATATAAATCTTCTCCCTTATAGAGCACAACTTTTGACCAGGTCCTGCATTGAGCTCTGATCAAAAATAGTGCACTATTAGGGAATATGGTGCCATGTCAAAACAGCCTGTCTTTGGGGGAAAACACTTTGCTTAGAATAATGGTTATAGTCAGGCAACATTAAGAGCAGTGGGAAGGAAATATTACAAGGGTGAAAAAGGTACTATGGCATCAGGTAAGTATATACCGTAAACTCCTATAAGAAATAATCTACTACCGTATATCAGACATACTTGGAAATTTACTCAATAATTAATTTAAATAAGTTGGTGCCATAGTGGTTTGTACACGTACTGTACACCTAAGGAAAAGAACAACTTGTCAATGTACCGTTATAACTTAAGGCTGTCAACAAGCTCTGTTGACCATCAGTCTAAATGTAATTTGGTTGAATCTGAGGGCCAATTCAGGACAACAGTGATGAAAGTGTATCCTGTATTTTACAGGTTATTCCTGATTGACCACATCTTTATTTTTTTATTTATTTAACTAGGCTAGTCAGTTAAGAACAAATTCTTATTTACAATGTTGGCCTACCCCGGCCAAACCCGGACGCTGGCCCAATTGTGCGCCGCCCTATGGGACTCCCAACCACGGTCCGATGTGATACAGCCTGGAATCGAACCAGGGACTGTAGTAACGCATCTTGCACTGAGATGTAGTACCTTAGACCACTGCGCTACTCGGGAGCCCCATTAATATTCTGTGAGCTTCAATAAACTACAAATACGGAGGGAATACACCGAGCCAAGCTGGTTTAAATGATGTAATTCCAACCACTTTACAACCAGAATGTAATATGGTTATACTGATGTAATTCCAACCAGTTATGCCCGCTGGGAATCAACAAAACCATGTAGATAAAGCCCTGTAAACATAAACACCGCCATAGACAAACTAAACACCAGAAAACAGGGTTTTAATTTCAATCCTTAAAACAGTGGAAGAGCAAGGAAAAATACATGTCTCTATAGACTTTATGCCAATATCACTTGAATATTCCTGTGGTCAATGCCCTTCCTCCTATCTCTTGTCTTGTCCCAGTACTGATATATACATATGATATTATCATGAAGAATTACCATAGTGTCTCATGTCATCGCAGCTTTTCTCTTCATCCCTTCTTGACCAGTTCAGTCGCCATCTCAACAGTTTGACACTTGAATGTACTTGGTTAGGTCCATTGAGTAAGGATGGTTGGTTAAAGTCACGTCAGTTGGAGAGGAAATTACGACTCCAGAAGTCAAAGTTAATCCACAATGTTTCAGGATAAATCTTATAGGAGGAAGAGCTACTTTAGGTCTGTACACTTGAAAACATATTTTAGTCAAACAACTATAAATGTTAACCTTTTCTCCCAATGGTGTCCTTACACAGATTTACTCAGTCGCTTGCTCTCTCTCTCCTTCACTCACACACTCATACATAAGCACGCACATGCACGCACGCACACACACGCACACACACACGTACCACATAGTTCACAGCAACAACAGAAGAAATAGTATCATGAGTACCAATATACAGGGCCTTCGGCCACAAGAGGTGAACAGATATTCCATTACGCCTGTAATAGTTAGAAAATTGGGCTAGGATATGTGATGTGTCAAGTAATTATCAACACTCTTCAACCCGTTCAGAAATTACTCCAACAAAGATGTCTTAATGATGCAATTTCCTGCCTTCAATCATCCCTGTGAAAGATTTCTGATTGAAGAGGAATCTTTACAAAAAACATTCGGCCCGGTGCTCATAAAACAGACCCATCAATTCCCTTAGAATAATGCAAGATTTGCAAGAGCAACAAATGAAATACTACTTTACTGTGTCCCAAAATTCTCCCATTGTGCAATAATTTCTTCAATCTCAAATGGTCATTTAAACCTTTTTCCCCTAAGTAAAGTATTTGAATCATTTTCGACCTTCCATCTAGACATGCTTTTGTACATGAATGGCATGTCAAGAGTTTGATAGCTTAATAGTACCAATAATAACTGGGTCAAATAGAACCTTAATAATTGTAATATTGGTGGGACATGGATTATGGAGGACCTTACTTGTCGTAAACTCTATTACATTATCGATAGTAATAGTTTCTTTCCTGTATGACTATGCATGGTATCACTTACCATGCGCTGTGCATCCAACATAGAAGTTCCTTTTGAGTATCTAATGCAAAATGTTATGAAGATGTTTATCTTTCTCCATGTAGGCATTAAAGCATGAATGGATGGAATTAGTCCTTTCCTATAACAGTAGAATAAAAACCCAGTCTGGCTCCAACAGATGAAGACCTGAAAGGAAATGTTTCAGTGCAGAGTGGGGAGAGGAGGGGTGAATGACAAAAACACAAAGAAATCTCGAGCCATTCATTTGGTTGATGCTTAATAACAAGCTTTAAAGCTGATCATGATAGTTTCTAACAGAGATGCACCTCTGTGGTGATGATATGAGAAAAACAACAATAAAACAATTATAATATACAATGTCCACCAGGTAAGCACCTCTCTCAGTGTTGTGGAATATCTCTAGCCTGTCCGTTTGCGCCAACAACAAAAAAACTTCACTGTCAGTTACTCAGTCTAGGTTACACTATATGAAGTAGAGTAAGAGGAGAATGAGGACTGGGCACTGGGAAAGTAGTACGATCACTGGGTAGTCTATGGGGACACAGTATGTGTATGTTCAGGGGCCTTGGTGATCTGTGAGTCCAGTCCGCTCCGGTAAGGTTCACTCCTGGTCCTACATGATACTGACACTGCGGTTGAGTTCACTGAGGGCGTTGTTATTGTTGACGTTAGGGTTAGGGTTAACATCGGGGTTTCTGCGGCTCATGTTGGGTGTGGTCAGGCTGCTGACGGGGTCATTGGGGCAGCCGTGCTGGAGCAGGATGTCAGAACACTCCTGGCTTCCTGCCCGCTGGGCGCAGGACAGCGGCGTCTGGCCACGCGCGTCCCGACTCTTCACATCCACACCATACTGAGGGAACAGATGAGAAGTGTCAGGAGGAGGAGGAGGAGGAGTGGACTGGACAGAGAGAGGTGGTCTAGCTAGTTCAGTATATTGTTTGATTCTCACAAAGCATTCCATTTTCATCCACAGCCAAGTTTTTCCTGGTCATGTCACATGCTCAGAACACACTCCTGGCCCTTACTATAACATTTTCCCTATCTATTTAACTCTTTAACCATCTTATCTTATTCATAATCATTCAACCTTTATTCAACCAAGAAGATAATTCATCTTTAATCAAGGTTGAAAACAATCCCCTCTCGAAGCCCAACCTACTCACCCAGATGAGAAGCTGGGTGATGACCACGTTTGCCATGGCGCAGGACAGGTGCAGGGCAGTGCGTTCGTCCCCGTCCCCGTACGTCTCGTTGACCTCCTCCTTGGTGCCGTGGGCCAGCAGCAGCACCACCAGCCTCAGGTCGTCCTCCACCACAGCCCGAAGCAGCTGCTGCCCCAGGGGCACGTCTGACTGGGGGACATCCATAAGGAACAGCTTCTGTTCATACTTTGCCCGGATCCAACGCTCCCTCTCCTCCCTGGGGTAAGACACAGAGAGATGACATTGAGGGTTAAAGAGGGTCAGTAAGGTTACAGAGGATCGAAAAACAAGGAACAATAATAAAAATGTGTCCAGATTTCTCTACTGAGGCTTATATCAAATTTAAGTGATTTGCTTATTTATTTATTTTTTACATTTTATGAAAGTACAGACGTAGTCTTCAAAGTGGTATATCATACACTGTAGTTGGAGGAAAGTTATGCTGCTTTAAAAGTTGATAAACTTGTATTCTTGTACACTTAAGAGACAAGTAGGGGAAAATGCCCTTTGAAAGTTTTGATGAGATTTTCACACCTCCTAGAGAGCTCTTCTTTGTTTAAGCCCATTCTGCATCGTTCACACCATCTTGAACTTTAGCCTCACCCACCCACACATGTAAACGCATGTGAGTCAGCATGGCATTGTCCTTCAGAAACCAGTCTCTCTACTTAAACCCAGCTAAATTCAGGGCAACAATATTTTTGAGAGCTGTAGCAAGACTTTTGCAGTGCATATTTCCAAAAATGTGCGGTAGAAAAGATTATTTATATTCTGACCATGGAAGCCTCCATTCTGTTATAGACATAATTCTGTGACGTGACAAACCAATCAGGACTCATCTTTCGGCATGTCCAACCACTCTATTATCTCAGCCAATCATGACTAGCCAGGAAGGATCCTTTCTTTCTCCCTGTATAGCTCAGTACTCTCTCCTTGACGAAACTAGGCTCATCATTTCACATTTTTATTCCTATTTACGGATGCCATACGAGTATGTAATTAAGGCACATGAATGTTCACATGTTCAAGAACGCATTTCTGATTGAAAAAAAATATAATATTTCAAAATGGGATTTTCAATTAAATAACTAGATGTTTGTAATATAAAGCCCTGATAATCCTTCATAAAAGGACCTTCTTTGATCGTGTGGGTTGGGGTCGAAGGATATGCTGGCACTGCATTTCGCAGCACTCATAGGGCCTAGACCACATCCGACCACATCCAACCACTGCAGTGTGATGTCTTAAGATCAATCCTAACCCTCACTCCATTGTCTCAAGCATGTATTTTCTCTAATATGAAGCCTAGTGTAGCCTCTGAGTGTCAGGACACTGACGATGAAAGGGCTCAGTGGAGGGGTCAGATGCTGAAACTGTATCCCACCTCCACTGATAATCGTCTGCAGCAGGAGGGTTACAGTCTAGCCAGCTATCTAAAGGTTACACATTGTGAACAGCATGTCTGCTGTGGACAATACAGGACAGGAGGAGAGGGGGACATGTTTTTATCAGCGCTGTCAGCCGTCAGTCTGAACTGGATAACTGGTGGAACCCCCACAAAGGAGGCAACCAGCGCCTGGGCCCCGGCCTTCCCTGGGGTGCCCGGGATGGGAGGCCGATCGATGGGCCTGAATGGCAGTCAGAGAGGGGGACTGGAGCTGGGGTTGGGGCTCCTTCAGTTATAGAGCCAGAGAATGGAGAAGAGAAGAGGAGGAGGGCTACATCTCCCTCCATTCACTGCCAGTCAGACTTCTATCTCTCTATCACTCTACATCTTCAATCTCAACCCCCCCAGTTCTCTTTTCTCCCTCCCACACACAAACCGTCAAATCATCCCCAAAATTAAAATCAATACAGTGAATAGCTGGGCATGCTCAGTGTGGCTATGACCCTGCGACCCCGTCGGGCAGAATGATAAGGGAAGTAGAAAGGGGCTGTTGTTTGGGCGTCTGGGTGAGTGACAGAGAGAAGAGGCTCACACTGATAGGGGCAAACGACTCTGTCGCTGGTTGGAGTGACAAGGATCCCCCCAGGACACGGACTGTCTGTTAACCAGTCTGCATGGACACTAACGCCACATCACTCAGCACAAAGTCAGTCAGTAGGCCTAGATAGCAGTCTAATTCACCTCAATCACAAATAGCTTGTGGCAATGCGCCGTGATAGAATGACGCCATCTGTCGAAAGACAATGTTTAATTGCTAAATTGTAATTATTTTGCCACTATGGCCTATTTATTGCCTTACCTCCCTAATCTTACTACATTTGCACACACTGTATATAGACTTTTCTATTGTGTTATTGACTGTACGTTTGTTTATCCCATGTGTAACTGTGTTGTTTGTGTCGGACTGCTTTGCTTTATCTTGGCTAGGTCGCAGTTGTAAATGAGAACTTGTTCTCAACTGGCCTACCTGGTTAAGGCTGAAGCTGCTGAAATAGAGTGCTGTGTATAGTGGGCCTGGAAGATTTTTAAAAACATTTTTATTTTTATTTAACCTTTATTTAACTAGGCAAGCTAGTTAAGAACAAATTCTTATTTACAATGACGGCCTACCCGGACGACGCTGGGCAGATGACATACTGTAGAAGCTCTGCTCCAATATCCACACATTTCTGATGATTATGCTGGTGTAGACTTTGGAACATAGCCACGAGTCTGAGCATTGTTTATTTATTTTATTTCACCTTTATTTAACTACAGGGGTGAATTAGCCTCTATACTCTACTGATGGGCCTGGCCCACCATACAGCTGCCTTTGTCAGCATCAGCTAAGAATTTGATGAACTGGTAAAGCCACTTAGCCTGGCAGATAAAACAGTCACCCCAAACTCTCTCACTGTCCTTTACTCATTAAAGGATTGCTAATTGCACTGACAGAACAAAAATTGTTTTATGTTGAGTGCAGGGTCCATTAACACTTCACTTAAAGCCTGCATACATGCTTAGGCTATAACAAGTTATAAAGCATTATACCTCAACGGTTTAAGTGAAGTGTTACTAGAAATTCTTACGCAATTCTTCAAATTAGCTCAGTGCTACAGGAATAGCACTAAACTTGCCTTATGAAAAAGGATATTTTCTTAAGGATGGGGGTGCTATGAAAGCAACAATGTAACCCTAATGGCAGGAGATTGGAGCGATGTAAGCCCTCCATCAAACCCTAGTCTGTCATTATATATGGACAAGGCTGTTAGAAGATCAATGGGAACACAGAACCAGTGGATTGCTCTGGGTAGGAGGCTGACAGCCCATCCCACCCCCCTGGTTTCCACTTTCCACCACATGAACCAAGGCCGAAGATCAAGTATGTGTGAAAACTTCATGAATATCTGATCGATTTTGGGTAATCATCTGAACAAATATACTACCAGATTTTGTTTGGGTAAATTAGGAATTTGTGATGAAGTCAAACAGGGTGGTTGGTCAAAGTTTTCTTCTGAGAGCTAACCCACTGAATGAATGCCAGATCGGGGGAGGAGAACACAGTGAATTGACATGAGCTAAATGAGGCAGAAAGTTAGCGCCAGGACATGAAGCAAAAAGGCTGAGAACCATTAACAAGATGTCAACGTATTCACAAAGCAGTCTCAAAGTACAAGGGCTGATCTGGAATCAGGTCCTCCCCTGTAGAATCGTGTTCATTATGATCTAAAAGGAAAAACTGATCCTATAGTCTCTTTGTGAATACAGGCCTTGAAGCCACAAAGTCAGCCTAACATATTTCCAAAAAGACCTCAATCCCAGTACTTCAGGTCCAAATGCAACCACACTAATACTTTAAAGAGTTCTGTTCAAGAAAATGGAAAGCAGCCAGCCAGGCAGTGGTTGGGACTCAAATTCCTTAGCTGCTACACCACTTGAAAGGTGAAAGGAAGTGAAATGGTAATCCCGCCTCCGTCTTTTGTTTGAAATAGAACAACAATCCAAACAGAGGTAGGGTTTAGTCAGTCAGGGGGAAAGCCGAGACCCTTGAAAAGGACACTTCCTCTCCGCAGGAAGAAGAAAAATAACATCAGCAGATTTAGCATGTCAAAGAGGGAGGAGAAAATAGAGGGAGAAAGAGAGGAGATAGAGAGAAGATAGAGAGTGAACTTTCTCAGCAGGGCAAGATATTCAGGAAATCAAGCCGATGGTTACCTTTGACACACACACACACACACACACCCCACCCTTGCGCAAATACAGTACTTGCACGAAATTCCTCTGTTGCTTAGGGGACAGAGGAGACTTGCAGAAAAGAGAGTGAGAGCAAAGACCTCAATGAAAACCTCTGATTTTGTCTCTATAAATGATAAAGCATTAGTGCTTGGTGCAGCATGAATTTCCTCAGTCATTAAGTGTTATATCTGTGTGCAGTGATGATAATTTATTTACCTTATAGCTGACCTTTGTTTCAAAAGTTTAGTCTAAATTCACAGAGGGTCTCTCATAAGACCAAAGGAAACGGTAAAATAGGGTGTTAGATTCTGCTTGTTAGTTCCTGAGCAGAGCAAAGGATTCTGACCTCCACTTAATTAAGTGGCAAATGGCGGAATGATTCTCCTCAACCCAGCTCACGGAGTCAACAACACATGACTGGATCCACATAAAGGGGAACAAACAAGAATAATTAGTCAAGCTCCAAAGACAAAGCCAAACAGGGATTTATTGGGGGAAAGAGACTGAGACAGATGGGGTGGGACCATGGTAGCATTGAGTAAAGTGTCAGTGAATAGGCAAGACCAGAGAATGACCAATCCAGGCCTCCTCTAATAAAGGTACCATTGATTGGTCCACACATTAAGGGAGGAATCAGGATGCCCCCTAAACAATCAGGGTAACTCCCCACACCCCTCCTCCCTGCTCCTCAATTTTCACATCAAATAGATGCACAGAGAGAGAAGGAGTGGTGGAGGGGGGGGACTAGGCAATCTAAACACCTCTCACAGTGGGAGGGGGCGGCCTGTATAGGAGCGATTCCCATGCAACAGCCGGCAGTTTCACTATCACATATTGAGAGAGAGAGCAAGAGAGAGGAATGCTATTTGGCCCTAAAAAAAGAGTACACAGTGGCAGAATACCTAACCACTGTGACCCAAAATTAAGGAAAGCTTTAACTATGAACAGACTCTGTGAACATAACCTTGCTATTGAGAGAGGCCGCTGTAGGCAGACCTGGCTCTTGAGAGAAGATGTGCATGGGTGCACACTGCCGACAAAATTAGGTGGAAACTGAGCTGCACTTCATAATCTTCTGCCAAATGTACGACCATATTAGAGACACATATTTCCCTCAGATTACATAGACCCACAAAGAATTCGAAAAACAAGTCAAAATGTGATAAATTCCCATATATATTAGGTGAAATAGCACAGTGTGCTTGTTGACACAAGAAAAGGGCAAACAGTGAACAACAGACACCAATGTAAATACATACTATATGGGGGCCAGTAACCTTTCGGTTACTGGCCCAACGCTCTAACCACTAGGCTACCTGCCACCCCCAATGCATTGTACATTTACATTTTAGTCATTTAGCAGACGCTCTTATCCAGAGTGATTTACAGTAGTGAGTGCATACATTTTTCATACTTTATACTGGTCCCTCGTGGGGAATCCCCACGAGGGACCCTGGCATTGCAACCCTGGCATTGCAAGCGCCATACTCTACCAACCGCCACACGGACCATAGTGTCATTTTAGAGTCACTTTTATTGTAAATAAGAATATATGTTTCTTAACACTTGTACATGAATGTGGATGCTACCATGATTACAGATAATCCTTAATGAATCGTGAATAATGACGAGTGAGAAAGTTACAGACGCACAAATATTACGTTAACCTCCCCTGTTATTGTAATGGTGAGAGGTTAGCATGTCTTGGGGGTATGATATTTGTACATCTGTAACTTTCTCACTCATCATTATTATTATTATTATTCACGATTCATTCAGGATTATCTGTAATAATGGTAGCATCCACATTCATGTACAAGTGTTTAGAAACATATTCTTATTTACAATAAAAGTGACTCCAAAACGACACAATACATTACTTACCATTAATTTCTATTGGGCACAAAATAATCTGAAACACAACCAAATCAAACAGCAAATGCACTCAACAAATTTGTAGAGGCATACGCTTGATGTAGTCATTGCGTGCTTCGAATATGGGACCAAATATGTAACTTTTAACTACTTCAATACACATAATATCTGCGTTTAGTTTTTTTGCCTGTAATTTGTGGAACAGTCTGCAGAGTTCACTGCAGTTACATGTGCTGGTGCCACTCAGGCAGTTTAAATTATTGATTGAGGACCTCTATGTAGTTGAATGTGCTTGTTTTTTAAAATATGTTTATTTTGTTATTGTGTGCTAAATTATATTGTTTTATACACATATGTATATTTTATTATTCTGTTTTTATTGTAATGTATACAGGGCTTTCTTGTAAAATAGATTTTTGATCTCAATGTGACTCCCTGTTTAAATAAAGTTTAAATAAAATTTAAATAAAAAAAATAAGTGAATTTGTCCCAATACTTTTGCTCCCTTAAAATTTTTGATTTCAAATCCAAACTAGAGCCAAAAGCAGAAAAAATGCCTCACTGTCCCAATAACTATGGAGGGCACTGTATTGGCACTGTATTTGCACATTGCTACAACACTGTCTGTACACAGTAAAAACTGGAGAGTGCTTTTTCCGGAGTTACATTTTTTTCCCTCTCAAGTAGTCAAATTAAATCATTTTAGAGTGTAATTTTTACCAGCGGCCGCTAGAGTGGGAGCAAAACTACAGATTAAATTATATTGGAGTAAAACAGCATGACCACGCCCACTAGTGTTGGTTAATTTTAGATTTTGCCGCCATTGTACATTTGCAAGTGTCTCGCGAATGGAAAGAGTGGACAGATCGAGAGCGATTATCCGACGAACATCAGAAGTCCTTCACAGAGCCACATAATTTCTTCATTTCTAAACCTAATTAGAATTCCAGGTAAGTTCCCTGTTATTGGTAAACTTTGCATGCAAATTAAAACTGTTGAGCAACATTACAGCTAGCTAGCATTATAGTGTAGGCTTACTGTTACTGCACGATTTGCATAGTCAGATGCTAATGTGAGCATCTAGCTATAGCTAATTAGCTGGCCAGCTACAGTAACATTAAGTTACACCACTTTTAGTGGTTTATGGACAGTATGTACGCCCGGTGGATCGCGGATCGGTGCATCACCTGTTTAAAACTTTTAACAGAGCGGTATTAGCTACTATCAGTAGCTAGTGGAATTTACTGACTACTGCCAGCAGGTAGTCAGTAACACATGTGTTTAACTCTGAAAAGTGAGCTGTTAGCAGACAGTTAGCTGCAGTTTGGTCGGTGCGACACGTGCATTTTATTCTGAACAGAGCTGATGGACAGTTTTAGAGCAGTTTGGTCAGTGCGACACGTGCGTTTTACTCTGAACAGAGCTGATGGACAGTTTTAGAGCAGTTTGGTCGGTGAGACACGTGCATTTTACTCTGAACAGAGCTGATGGACAGTTTTAGAGCAGTTTGGTCTGTGCGACACGTCCATTTTACTCTGAACAGAGCTGATGGACAGTTTTAGAGCAGTTTGGTCAGTGAGACATGTGCATTTTACTCTGAACAGAGCTGATGGACAGTTTTAGAGCAGTTTGGTCGGTGAGACACGTGCATTTTACTCTGAACAGAGCTGATGGACAGTTTTAGAGCAGTTTGGTCGGTGAGACACGTGCATTTTACTCTGAACAGAGCTGATGGACAGTTTTAGAGCAGTTTGGTCGGTGCGACACGTCCATTTTACTCTGAACAGAGCTGATGGACAGTTTTAGAGCAGTTTGGTCAGTGCGACACGTGCGTTTTACTCTGAACAGAGCTGATGGACAGTTTTAAATGAGTTTGGTTGGTGCGACACGTCCATTTTACTCTGAACAGAGCTGTTGGACAGTTCTAGAGCAGTTTGGTCAGTGCGACACGTGCATTTTACTCTGAACACAGCTGATGGACAGTTTTAGAGCAGTTTGGTCAGTGCGACACGTGCATTTTACTCTGAACAGAGCGGATGGACAGTTTTAAAGCAGTTTGGTCGGTGCGACACGTGCATTTTACTCTGAACAGAGCTGATGGACAGTTTTAGAGCAGTTTGGTCGGTGCGACACGTGCATTTTACTCTGAACAGAGCTGTTGGACAGTTTTAGAGCAGTTTGGTCAGTGCGACACGTGCGTTTTACTCTGAACAGAGCTGATGGACAGTTTTAAATCAGTTTGGTCGGTGCGACAGGTGCATTTTACTCTGAACAGAGCTGATGGACAGTTTTAGAGCAGTTTGGTCGGTGCGACACGTGCATTTTACTCTGAACAGAGCTGATGGACCGTTTTAGAGCAGTTTGGTCGGTGCGACACGTGCATTTTACTCTGAACACAGCTGATGGACAGTTTTAGAGCAGTTTGGTCGGTGCGACACGTGCGTTTTACTCTGAACAGAGCTGATGGACAGTTTTAGAGCAGTTTGGTCGGTGCGACACGTGCATTTTACTCTGAACAGAGCTGATGGACAGTTTTAAATCAGTTTGGTCGGTGCGACACGTGCATTTTACTCTGAACAGAGCTGATGGACAGTTTTAAATCAGTTTGGTCGGTGCGACACATGCATTTTACTCTGAACACAGCTGATGGACAGTTTTAGAGCAGTTTGGTCGGTGCGACACGTGCATTTTACTCTGAACAGAGCTGATGGACAGTTTTAGAGCAGTTTGGTCCGTGCAACACGTGCATTTTACTCTGAACACAGCTGATGGACAGTTTTAAAGCAGTTTGGTTGGTGCAACACGTGCGTTTTACTCTGAACACAGCTGATGGACAGTTTTAAAGCAGTTTGGTCGGTGCAACACGTGCATTTTACTCTGAACAGAGCTGATGGACAGTTTTAAAGCAGTTTGGTCAGTGCGACACGTGCATTTTACTCTGAACACAGCTGATGGACAGTTTTAAAGCAGTTTGGTCGGTGCGACACATGCATTTTACTCTGAACAGAGCTGATGGACAGTTTTAGAGCAGTTTGGTCGGTGTAACACGTGCATTTTACTCTGAACAGAGCTGATGGACAGTTTTAGAGCAGTTTGGTCGGTGCAACACGTGCATTTTACTCTGAACAGAGCTGATGGACAGTTTTGAAGCAGTTTGGTCGGTGCAACACGTGCGTTTTACTCTGAACTTCGGAGCTGTTACCGGTTTTTAGCTACAGTTTGGTCGGTGCGACACATGCATTTTACTCTGAACAGAGCTGTTGGACAGTTTTAGAGCAGTTTGGTCGGTGCAACTTTAGAGCTGTTACCGGTTGACGGTTTTTAGCTGCAGTTTGGTCGGTCCAACACCTGCGTTTTACTCTGAACTTTAGAGCTAGACAATCTTTAGCTGTTGTTTGGTCGGTAAGACACGTGCGTTTTACTCTGAAAAGAGAGCTGTTAGTAGATAGTATTTAGCGGCTGGCAGGTCGATGCAACACGTGTGTTTTACTCTAAACAGAGCACTGCTTTCTTGTAATTTGTGCATATTTGTGTTAATGCAATTCAAATGAACTTTTTCTTGTCATCAAGGATGCAGGCTGTATGCGTGAAGTATAGGGATTGTCAGAAGTGCATTTGTTATGGGGGGGCAACTGACCTTCAAATCCTTTTTGGATTGTGGTGAGTGAAAAGTTTCAAATTTCACACAAAATCCTATGGGACAACATACTTATACTGACACACTTTAAATATACTTACTTCATATTTACTGTCAAATTGATTGCCGATTTCCTTGCTGATAATGAATACAAAGCAAACTTGCGCCTCCCCAAATCACAGATCAGTCAAAGATTGGTTTATGCTATGAAAGTAGTCTAATTATGCTACTCTATAGCTGTGCTCATTGTCTTTGCCGGTCATTAATGGTTTTAAAGAATAAGTGATACTAACATTTGTATGCCGCTACAATCTCAGTGTTGATAGCTATCTGTGTTGTATTGCTATAATACTCAGACTGCTGTTATAATAATTCAGTATGTGGCAGTAGTAGACAGGCTGTAGACTGCATATAATTGGAATTGATGTGGAAAGGAGCACTAAGTCAGTTTTGGGGTTATGATGTTCACGTAAAGATGACCTCTTGATTTCTGTCTTCTGTTCTGTTTTTTCTCAAAAACTACACAACATATTTAATCAATAAGGTTGTGCAATCTTATTTTGTCTTCACAGTTGCCAATAAATTTGACATTCCAACCTTGGACTTAAAAGTCTATGATGAATCGAAGACTGAATTCATTGAGGAGGTGTTTGAGTTTCTTCTAAAGAAACAAGACCTTGGTGTGCTGGAGATTTGTTTACCCCAAGACCCAAATCCGTAGGATGAGTTGCTTATTAGCTTAGAGCTTCACATTCATCTATACAGTCCTAGCTAGCCAAACACATGCTCTGAATATGTGAGACAAGCAGATATATCTGCTGATTTCACTTTCTCATTTTGTGCTCACCTCTACCACCCCTTTTAGAACACTAGTGGGCCTAATCAATTCAAAATGTAACATTTTTGCATTCCGCTTGTCATTTAACAAAAGTCCTCTAATCATAATAATGGATGTTTCCACCTAAATTGTGTTATAATTACAGTGTTAATCACACCAGTTAAATGTTAACATGATGCTAGATTCGTTAAGCTCCTCTGCAAGCAGTTCCTTATCACAATACATTGGAGACAATGAGGGGGACTCCGATGACACCATTATATTGCAGAGTCCTGCTACAAGAAAGACAGCTGAGGATAATAGTCTATCTCATGTGAGTACTGAACATTTTCAGTTTAAACAAATGCCAAACTTGAAGATTGAGTGATAAATGACATCAATGAAAGTTGTGAAAGGAGGATCATGGTGTGTTTTATTATACTTGCTATTTCATTGCTGTTTTAAAAGTGTTAGTGTGTTCCTTTTTTACATTACTCAAACTTAGAAGATTGAAGACATTCTGAAGAAGAAACCTGGAGGAGAGAGGATTGTGAATGTGTATGCTCAGACAAAAAGCCTAACAGATAGCCGAAGACGCGATACGGTCAAGATATTGGTTGCACAAATGGCAAGTGAACATGGGTATATGTCATATACTCATTACATATCATACCACCTAACACAATTTTTAGCAGAAGTTGTGATTTACACATCAATACTTTTGTTTGGATCTCAAACAGTAAAGTATGTGTGTGTCTAGGACAAGGCGTGTTAAAGAGGACTACGCAAAGGGTACCATTGCCTTGTTCCCATACCTGGCCGATCCTAGGAGCAAGTTTGGTTATGTAAGTACATTAGAAACGAAGTCTAACCTTTTTAACTCTCTGGGACTCTTACACCTTACAATTTTTTTCAGAATGTCAATATTTAAATAGTTGTTTTACTGTTGGGTGATGTTTTTATGTAAACTAAAGATCTGTTATCGTGTCTGTATGCCCACCATCTCTCCTAAGCTCAACTCTGGTGGTATAAAAGCCCAGTTAAGTTCTGCACTGCGAGGGTCAGACCTGTTGAATGAGCAATTCTTTATCTATGGGCGCATCTATAGTTTTAAGGATAAAAATGAATATGAAGATATTTTAACCTGCTCACTCAAACTGAATTAAACTTTACTTTAAGAGCATTATTACAATGCAGAAGATGGGAGTGGATATCTCTGAAATTTGTTCAGAGGGATGACAGAAGACCATGTGTCAGTCACTGACGTGTAAGTGATTTTGATTGTAGTTAGTCTCATTCATGATACATGACCAGAGAATAATTGTATGTAAACATCTGTATTAGCAAGTGTTTCTTAGCCTCTCTTTTAGTATTTCTTAGTATTAATTCTGTTTCTGAGTCAAATAAATCCTACTTTTCATCTGGGGACATAACTGCATGCATGGCCATCCTTGCAAAGCTTCCGAGCCTTGTTTTTTATATCTTATGACACAATATTGTATACTTGTATAGAGCAGACAAACCCAGTAATCTGTAAAAGTTTCACTATGTTACAGGTGGTCCAAAAGCTGCTAGAGACCCCTTCAGAGAGGAAAACTGTCCAATAACAGAAAGCCTGTGTTGTGAGGCCATTGCACTGATGAAGCATAAATCTGATGAAGCAATTGTAAAGGAGAAGATGAAGCAGACCTTCTACCTATCGCCAAAAGATGGTTCATGACCCAGTGAAATAGTCACAGCGTTTACAAGATTCCAAGACATAGCAGGAATGGTATGTGGATCTGGTCTACACGGACAAGTTCTGGCCTGGGTTAGATCTTATCTGTCGGAAAGATATCAGTTTGTCTCTGTGGATGGTTTGTCCTCTGACAAATCAACTGTACATTTTGGTGTTCCTCAAGGCTCTGCTTTAGGACCACTATTGTTTTCACTATATATTTTACACCTTGGTGATGTCATTCGGAAACATAATGTTAACATTCACTGCTATGCGGATGACACACAGCTGTACATTTCGATGAAACATGGTAAAGCCCCAAAATTGCCCTCCCTGGAAGCCTATGTTTCAGACACAAGGAAGTGGATGGAGGCAAATGTTCTACTTTTAAACTCGGACAAAACAGAGATGCTTGTTCTAGGTCCCAAGAAACAAAGAGATATTCTGTTGAATCTGACAATTAATCTTGATGGTTGTACAGTGGTCTCAAATAAAACTGTGAAGGCTTATGGAACCCTGACCTGTCCCAGACCTGCTGTTTTCAACTCTCTAGAGACAGCAGGAGCAGTAGAGATACTCTGAATGATCGGCTATGAAAAGCCAACTGACATTTACTCCTGAGGTGCTGACCTGTTGCACCCTCGACAACCACTGTGATTACTTTTATTTAACCCTGCTGGTCATCTATGAACATTTGAACATCTTGGCCATGTTCTGTTATAATATCCACCCTGCACAGCCAGAAGAGGACTGGCCACCCCTCATAGCCTGGTTCCTCTCTAGGTTTCTTCCTAGGTTCTGGCCTTTCTAGGGAGTTTTTCCTAGCCACTGTGCTTCTACACCTGCATTGCTTGCTGTTTGGGGTTTTAGGCTGGGTTTCTGTACAGCACTCTGTGACATCAGCTGATGTAAGAAGGGTTTCATGAATAAATTTGATTTGATTTGATCTTCGACTGCCTTGCCTTGAAACTGTCAGGACAATTGTTTTCTGTTCTACAACAGTCTGATTAGGACTGTGATATATTACATGACGATAGTGCCACACCATAATGTTTACTGTTCTGTCTTGAGTTATTCCATCTTGTCTGCAGATTGAGCAAGATTTTAGTCTGATGTTTGGTGATGCAACCTATGCAAAGTTCCTGGAGAAGTGGCCTACTCTCTACAAGCAGAAAGTAATTGACCAAAGCCGTGGTCTCACACAGACAGGCGACCTGCAAGACCTGGTTCAAAATGCTGAATCCACAACAGAAGTGTGAAATGGTATGCTGGAATAAAATGATTATACTAATGGAAGGGAGCATTGTTTTTGAAAGCAAATTGGAATTATGTAACTTTCAGTGAAAATGTGTACTTTCAGGATGGGACAGTGACATGTCATTCATTTTGGTCCTTGTCTACCTTCTGCCACCGTCACCTCATGGCCGCAAGAGACCAGGAAAAATCTCAGCCAGACACGCCAGTGACCACATTGTGAAGTTTGTCTAGGTGAGGTTACAGTTGACTGTTCTGTCCCCATTCCTATTCCTAATAACTACTTTTAAGATTATGGACAAATCATGGTAAGATCATGTGTAGCTGTAATTTACATTTTCACAAACTGTTTGCAAACCGTGTCTTATTTTCATAGCACACTAATGAAGTTCTTGTGTCACAGACTGGGACCAGCATCCAGGGGCATCTGGAGAGCGTCATGGAAAGCCTTCAACCCTATCTGCTTGCTGTGTGGACCCAGAGGAGTGGGATTCACAAGTACTTCATTGTGATTGACAAACATGCAATACCTTGTCACCAGACTCTCTTGCCTGTTTTGATTAGCTTTTCAAAGCTAATTTTGTCTTTGGTACCTCGTACAACCAGGATCTGGTAAATGTGGACAACTTCTTGCAAACCACAATTTATGAAATTGATGTTGATACCACTAAGGTTAATCCTAGGGTTTCAGTGTTGAGGTCTCGGATGCTGCACTGAGTTACTAAAAGTGTTGAAGTTGCAAACGGTTAAAACGCAGCATGTGGAATAACCTTTTTTAATTTCACACAGAAACTTTTTTATATCATTCATCTAAAATGTTGTGTTTTGCTGCAAAAGCCCCCAGGGAAATGCTAATTCCTTGACAAAACACTTGAAGTTGGTCCACGGACTTTGTCCAGGAAAGACACTTAGTCTTAAATGCAGTCAGGCTGGTTGTTCGCAAGTTTATGGCACTTTTTCTGGGTTCAGAAAGCATCTTTATAAAGCACATGAACCTTGTTCTGATCATGGTGAAGGCCCCTCTACAGCTGAATATGTAGCAGTAAGTCATTTTGATGACTTGCCATCAACAAGTTCCCTATTCTGACTCAGTCCTTGTCAATAAGAGTCTTGTAGACAGCTGCGCTGCAACCATAGCTGAACTTAAAGTGGCAGGTGTAGGTGAAACATCCATTAACTCTTTTGTCATTTCCATGGAAGAGATAGTTGATGATATTCATATTCAAGCTAAAGAATCTGTGAAGTGTCTGTCTATACAGGAGCCTATTAAAAGTGACATTGAGTGTAAAATTGATCAGTGTTATGAAATAATTGAAAATCCTTTTGGTGTATTACATTCTGAAAGTAAAATAAGGTAGTATTTTACAGAAAAGTGGGGAAGGGTAGACCCAGTTGAATACGTTCTTGGTACAAGATTTGATACACAACGCAATCGGACTACTGGAGGCTATGATCAAATTGTTGTTACTGATACATTTGTTTACATCCCAATTTTGAAAACATTATAGTTTATTTACAAACACCCTAATATAAAGGAGATGATGCAGACTGATTCCAGTTCAAGAAAACTTTATGACTTATGTGATGGAGATCTGTTCAAGAGCCATGCTCTATTTTCAAAAAAGAAGCATGCAATACAGATACAGCTTTTCTATGATGATTTTGAAACTGCAAATCCTCTTGGATCAAAATGGGGAATACATAAATTAGGAGCAATCTATTTCACCTTACGGAATCTTTCTCCAAAGTTCAACTCATTTCTGCTTAATATTCATTTGGTTGCTTTATTTCATACCCAATACATTAAAACATATGGCTTTTCTAAAATATTTCATCTAGTTGTGCAGGATATTAAAGTACTTGAGAGGGATGGAATTATGGTCCCCTTGTATAATCAACCAGTGTATGGAACTATTGTCCAAGTTACAGGTGACAACCTTGGTCTTCACTGTTTATTTGGTTTTGTTAAATCATTCAGTGCCAGATATTGTTGCCGCTTTTGCCTTGCTGAGAAAGAGGACTTTCAGACTGAATTTGATGAAGATTCACCCAAGATAGTTATGCGAACCCGAGCACTTCATGCAGAACACTGCCAAAAAAAGGAGACAAATCCCAGTCTTCCCTATGCGATGGGTGTTAAACAACATTTTTGGCATCTGTCCCCCCTTTATTAAAAGTAAATTAAAAAGCCAATATTGCAATACAATACATCATGGTTTTTAAGAGCTTACTGTGCAGATTTTAGAATCACAGGAAACAGTATGGGACAATAAACAAACTTGAATCATCACAACTGTAAGACGTCTGTATATCAAATGCTTTGTGACAGAAAAGCTCTTTAACATAAACTACATAAGGCCCCTCTGTTGTACACCCATTTCATATGTATATACTGAATTGTATTCTGTACTACACCACTGACTGTTAAACAGCCATCTCCAGCACATCAGAGGCTGCTGACTATAGACATAGATTAGGAATCACTGGCCACTTCAAGGAAATGAAACACTAACCACTTGAATAATGTCTCATCTCATATGTGTAAACTGTACTCTATACTATTCTACGGTATCTTAGTCACTTTAATTGTTTGTAAATATTGCATCACCCATCTCATATGTATATACTGTACTCTTTACTATCCACTGTATCTTATTCCAATGCCGCTCTGACATATATGCATATTCTTAATCCATTCCTCACGATTTACATGTATTTTGGGTATATTTGTGAAACTGTTAAGATATTACTTGTTAGATATTACTGCACTGTCGGAACTAGAAGCACAAGCATTTCGCTACACTCGCAATAACATCTGCTAAGCATGTGTATGTGACCAAAAACATTTTATTTGATTTTGACTTGGGCAGGAGCTCACCCGAGCGGAGTACCAGCACCTCAAATGTTCTACAGCTTGAGTTCCTATTCCTCTTATAGAATGTAAGCTCAAAAGTATTGCTCCTAAATCTAAATCTAAACAGTAGCGGCACCGAAATGAGTACCGACACATATTTCACTCTAAGTCAAACACTGTTCTCAACCAAGAATAACAACTACATAAGAACCATGATCTAGAATCTAACTCTCTAGGATAAAACCCATACTTCTTCACTCATGCATATATAATGTTGGCTCAGAGATTATGGTTCTATAGTGTGGCTCTAGAATGAAACTGTTGTTTTGTTGGGGTTGAAAGTCTGGTTGAGTGGTTTGGCCAGTCGTTCTTTTGAGAGGCCAGTAGAGGAGCATCTGTTAGCCCTGGGCTAGCGGCAGGCAGGGCAGGATGAGTTGAATATATTGTGACATTAATGAGGTTGACACCGTCCCTGTGATGGAGTGGCTGTGTTTTTGTGCCAGCGAAGACTAACACCCTTAAACGCTCTCGCTGTTAACCCCTACTGCCCCTGTCCTCTCCAACAAAACTCTGGGACAACAACACGTACACCACACATGCACCCATTCTCTTACCACACATGCACCCATTCTCTTACAACAAACACCATTGCTTGGCAAAATTATTCTCATTCAATCCAGTCCAGCTCACACAAATGATTCTTCCTTGAAGCATACGGATTGAGACGAAATGCCAAAGTGTATATCTGTTGTAGAAATAATACTTTATTATTTTCTTTCATTTATATGGCATTTTGTAAGAGATAATTTCAATTATATAAATCGCTTGCTACAGCAATCTGCTTCAGTTGGCCCTATATTAGTTAATTTCCTCCATCTACCTTGCTGGTGGTGAAACACAGTGGCATGTTGGGTAATTAGTGGTGAATCGTCTCCCCGGCGGGCGGGGCTAATCAGTGACCTGTGGGTTTTATTTGGAGAGACAGCCGTGGCACCGTGCTGGACTGGACAGGAGACCCCCGCTCCGCTCATTCATTTGTCTAAATTAATTACCCAACCTCCACCAGAGCTCCTGGCAAGGCCAGCTATTCTAAAGCCTCTTTGGAGAGTGGCCGCTTGCCGGTTGATGGTCCCGCACCCCTAACCTGTGAGTATCCGGACAGGCTCTGCGGTCTGTGGTTTGGGAACTTTGGGGTTCCGGGGGGAAAGAGGCTCATTATGGCTTAGCTTGATCCAAGAGAAGGCTAAACAACAGCCTCTCTGCAATCCACACTGGGGTCGTAATTCTAAAAACAGCTGAGAACAAGGGATGAGAAAGAGGGATGCTGCATCCATTCTCCCAGACACTGTGTCCGTTCGAGAAGAAGGGAGTTAAAATGAGTGCGCAGGTTTGGAGGGGTTAGTGGTGTGATTCATTTGTTTTACCACGCAGCCGCTGCAGGCAGCATGTGGGAGCGGCAAATTATTTCTGAACCAAAGTGAAGGAGGAGGAGGGCTCGTCTCCTCTCTCTCCTCTCCTCTGGTTGTCAGAGCAGAGCTATTACCTGGCCATGGCCAACGGCCCCGCATGGCGCTCCAACCTACAGAGGGTTGACAGTAAAGTGGACAGCGCCGGTGAGGGATAGCTTTCCACATCCGTGCACGCTCCCGGACATCTTCCTCCCCAAATGAGACACAGGGGAGGAGAGGCGAGGTGAGGGAGGTGTGTGTATGGTGGATTCCCCCTCTTCCTTCCCCGTCAAAATAGTCAGTAGTGTTTTCTCTCATGAGTGTGTGTGTGTGTGTGTGTGTGTGTCTGTCTGTAGTGTTTTCTCTCACGTGCATGCCAGACAATTAGAGGTGGCGTGGAGATCATGCCGACCGGCAGACACTAATTAAAGGAACAACTCCCCTCCTATATGCCGACTGGAGAAAGATCCCAGTGCTGCATTCCTTGAGATTTATGGCCCAGGAGAAATGTATGTCATCATGATCTATTGATGTACACACACACCATTTGTGGCATACCAATAAATAAATATATTTCATATTTTATTCATTAAATTATTGGATGATACATTTAAACTACCTCTGAAAGCCGTTGATGGCACTGGAGAAGTCTGATACAAAGTACAACATTTATTAGTCCTTCCAAAGATACAAACCAATACAAAAACCACCACAAAACTAGCCTACATGATGATGAGTACTGACAAGTGTTGATATCTACATAAGCCTGACTATAATGCAAATCTGTACATTCTTCTTTCACATTTGAATTTCTAAAAAGCTAAACCAATCTTGTGGATGAACGGCTTTTAAGTTAACATTTTAAAAAGCTGAGGAGCGAGTCGGCAGAACTAGTGTTGCAGGAGACATTCAATCAGATGTGAGGCTCATCTTCAGGTAGCCTAGTTACTGAGTCGTTTAAATTACGTGTCACTAATGTTTAGTAGGAGGTGGGGTGGGAACGCTACACCAGCTGCCTGGGTTCCATCACAAAGCTGCTTCTTGTCACCACCGGTGACACAGTTAACATCAGAACCGCTTCAAGTCCAAGGGAAGATGATGATGATGAGACCATAGAGATAGAACAATCTTGAAGTTTAATCTTAATGTTCAATCTCTCTAGACGAGACAACAAAGTAAGATTTATATGTTGGGGATCAGAATGGAGATAATATATTCATTCACCGTTTTGTCTCCTGTATTTGCACAATAGATGCTTTGTGGTGATAGAGGAGCAGGGCTAGGGCATCCTCCTTCTTCATGGGATTTCTGAGAAAACAATTATTCCTCTTTTGTCCAGATCTCTGCCAACAAATATATATCGGCATTTTAATAATCATCAATCAACGATTACCTATGAGATATTAAGAAATGCTGTTTTCTGCTGAAAATCTGTTGTTTAAGTGACTTCAGTGACTTCAATCTCAGTGACTCCAATACAATAAATGGTAACAATGAGACCAACAGATGAAAAACCAAGCCATTTAGCACTTGAGTAGTATATCTTTACATCTTCTCTTAATGTAGGTCAGAAACAGTACAGACACCACAGACCCTTCTTCTACAGTGGGACAGAGAGAATGATGGCAGCCGGGCCCTGTGTGATGGATATGTGACAGGGCCCTGATGGGTCCTGGGGCTCGGCCCCTGGGGTGGGCTCTAACACCATAATGGGCTCCTTAATTACCTGCTCATCCACACACAGGGTCATTAGTCAGAAAGACACGCTGGGCCTCAACTGTCACCCAGAGACCAACAACCCTCATTGGGGAGAGAGAAGAGGGGATCAGACCTTGGTTTACTTGGTGCTGGTCAGAGGCATTTAGCAGGTATGTGTAAAGTGATGTCACACACGCACACTTACCATTATTAATGTAGACAGACAGACATATGAGGGGTACTGACCAGTAAACCAAAAGACAGATGAATAGACCTTTAGACCGGTAGACAGACAGACAGTACAGACACACAAAGAAACCCACACCAAACAGACAGATGTGGGGTACTGACCTTGTGCTGTCAGCGCCCACCTTGGTGTACCCCTCCAGGGCCCCCTCCCAGACACTGTTGGCCATGGTGTTGCCTATGGCCATCAGCACCATGCTGAGCTCCACAGGCCAGTCATCCAGGTCCAGAGACCTCACCCTCGACAGGTGGGTCCCCAGGTTCCTGTGGATCCCTGAACACTCTATACAGATCAGAGCCCCCAGGTTCAGACTGGCCCAGTCAGGGTCTGGGAGAGGAGGAGGAGAAAAAGAGAGGATTACAGCATTGTAAAACATCCAAGTCTGCTTATCATCTGTGCTCTCTTTGTCATGTAGTGTACAGTGCCTGGCACTTAACGTCTTGGGAATCATTGACATATAGCTCTGATGATGTTGACAAGGTACTGTACTCACTGGCTGTATCACAGTCCACACAGAAGCTGTTCCCTCTCACGTTCCTTATGGACTGAATGGACGCCGCGTCACTTTGGCTGCCTAACCGGGACTGTAGGAGAGCAGAGGAGAGAGAGGTGAGAGAGAGGTGAGAAACAGGTAAGCAAGAGGGACTCTGTGAGAGGCATCATGACTTTACAGTGAGAGAATAGAGGAGACAGGATTTCAGCTGGATACACATCACAAACAACAGAAGGGAAGAGAGGAGGGAGAACTGGAGGCTTTGAAGGACATGTGATCACTGAAAGAGGGGGAGGCAAAGAGAGAGAGAGAGAGAGAGAGAGAGAGAGAGAGAGAGAGAGAGAGAGAGAGAGAGAGAGAGAGAGAGCACAGACAAAGTATTATATGAAAATGAGTCAGTGTTGCGTTGCGTCTCCTCCCCTGTGTTCTGACACAGGCCGTGTTCCCATCTCTGAAGTCTGTCAGCTGTAATAAGAGCTCCCCCACACTGCACTGCACCTGTCTGACACACAGCCCAACACATGGCAGCTCAGAGAGAGGGAGGGGGGTGACGGGGGAGAGAGAGGAGAAGAGCCAAGAGAGAATTTTGCATTCACACATCCTGATTAGCAACCAGAGTCTTTCCTGGTCAAGTAGCGTGGTCATGGAAAACCCTTGGGTCTAAAATAATCATAACCCACTGTCTCCTTCCTCACTGTCTCTCATGCCCACCTTGTTCTTCATGCTCTCACAGGACTGCAGGCTGGCAAAAATCTGGCTCTCAATGGCTGTGACCCACAGCTCTCTCTCCTCAAACGTAGACGCTCCGAAGTGCCACATCTGGCAAGTCAGAGACACTATGGTGAACTCAAACGACTCCTCCGACTCTGGAAAACAGGTGAAATATGGCCATTTAAAATCAATGACAGAGGAAACTTGTATTTCATTTTCGAAACAGCTTGGCTATTGTTGGACAAAGGTATAATATTTATTCTGTAATTGATTAATAAATACAATAAATGCCATTTAGCATACACTTTATCCAAGCAACTTATTGTAGTGATACTCACTGGAACCAGTATCAGGGTGCGCTTACAGTAGCTACTCGACACTGATTGTGTACACTTGAAAATAATAGCCATCACTATGAATTCAAAACAACAGACTCCAACACAGTTTACTCAAAATACCCCTTTGTATTTATTCTACTGGTCTCTTTCTATTCCCGATTTCCCTCCATCTATATCCCTCCATATTTTCTGTTGTTTAAATTCTCAATAAGAAACCGCTTCTTCTTTACTCTGATTAGGCCTTACACATTGTAAAATGGCTGCAGGTATTGTAATTCATTTGTAATACATTGTTCATCAGGCTTTATGGAAATGTCACCTGTCATCTGCCTGGGCAAGGGCTTTGACACAACATATGCTATAACACATGTCATAATGCCTCCTCCGTTCACAAGTAATTCATTAAGACGATGATAATACAGTAGAAGCTGACTGATGTAAATCTTTTAGTCCTCGGCACATGCTTGATCTCATAGACAAATGATTTGTAATTACCTAATTAGGGCCAAGCAAATATAGCGGGCTCATTTGCATAAAGCATGCTTCCCTGTCTCCAGCCGGAGACTGGAGAGGAGACTAGTCACAATCGGAATGGGCTCCTCCAACACATCTCTCATCAGCCAACTCTTTTGCACACCCAGATTTGATGTACTAAACAGAGACAAACCAGTCTAGTATAAACAGGTCAGAATTTAGGAACATGGGATTCCAAGCCTGGTAAAAGCAGAGGTTGTGTGTGCTGGGGTTGGGAGGGACACAATACTGAGCTTTTATTTTGGAGACACTGGACATTTAGAGGTTGGGGGGCGTGTACTCATTGGTCCCTCTGTCTATAAAGAACCTGATTTAGCTGTGTGTGTGGAGATTATATCAATCCCAATTCTCTAGTGGAGGATCTCCTCTTCAGGAGGAAAGCTATAATCCAACTAGCTCGACACCAACTTTAATTACCTGATTTTTGAGACATCAACTACATGTCACAAAATCAATAAATACCTCAGAGTGTCTTATTTAAACGTAGAGTCAGGGAATGTTTATGTTTGGAAGTCTGGGTTGGGTTATGTTAAAAAGACACTCACCGGTGTAGATTAACATCATAGGAGGTGTATAGTTGTTTTATTGAAATATTTTTTGTGTTAAAAGGTCCAATTATCCTATCAAGAATAACTTGTTTTGAAAACAGAACAAATGGCAAAAAGTATATAATTATATAAAGAAATTCAGTCATGTTTGATACATGAAGCCTTTATATAATGAAAGTGTCCTTTCTCCTCAAAGAAAAAAAAGCATGGCATTTAGATATGCAGCCTAGTTTTCCTCAGAGTCCAATGACGTTACACTTCTGCATTCAGCTTCTAAAAACCTGAACAAAGCTAATTATTTCGTTGACTGGCCAGGCAATAAATTGGAGGCATTAAAACACTTTCATTATGGAGATTAAAAAAGCAATGAATGGCTGATTTTTTAAACTGATGGGGATACTTGGGAAAACAAATCTAGCTCTTCATGCGTGGAACAGACCGGTACAGGCAAGACATGAGCACTTAAAAGGCCAAACAAGCTGACAAAAACATTGACCAAACCAGATACTAGAATTACCCATTGACGTGAACGGGAATATCCATTCTAATAATTCTATTTCTATGGTAGCATCATAGTATCAGAGTGGCAACAGTAGTATCATAATATGCTGATTAAGATTAAGGTCAAAATGTCCTCCTCCAAAACGATATATACCAGGAGTGAACAATACAATAAAGTATTACTGTTGCTATTTCAAAAGGCATCTGCTACCATGATGATGACTAAGACAGCTAGTGCTCCTGATGTTACCCAATGGGTACAGTTAGCACACAGCTAACAGAGGAACGCATGTGCGGATTCAAGCACACATTAACACCAGCAATTAGCATTAACCCCGTGATCTGATCATATAATTGATCCAGCAGCTACACAATCAACAAGTAATTCCCAAATATATGTGTTCAGAGACAGGGCAGTGGGTAGACATGGAGCAACATAAGCTAAACCCAATAGGAGGGAACAACTGTTACTGTGGAGAATCAGGAGGCAGATATGATGATTACCTTAATTAACATATAACACAAAAAATAAACAAGAGCCTAATGGCTGTGGTGTGGTGGAGTGAAGCGAGATGAGATAAGGCATCTTCTTCTACAATTTCTGTCCTCCTGTCCACAATTTACCATGCATCATAAAACTGTTAGTTAGAGGGCTTTTAAGTTCATGGTTCATCAGCCTGGATGCCTTTAAACAACAACAATGACATAAAATGTATAAATAACATAAACTGCAGATTTGGTCAATTAAGATAGACACTAATTGGTATCGTTGGATATTTTGAAACAATGAGATCAGGCCTCTGAGCATAGATATTTAGAGATCATTGGTCCACGTTTGATGCTGAGCTGTCTCTACTCCTAATGATTGTCCCTCCACTCCACAGCGGATGGTCCACTGGGATAAGTGGGGAACGGTGGACCAGATTAGCACCACTGGGGTTTGGGCTGAGTCCAGCTGAGCTGTCTACGGGAGTCAGGGCCAGGGAGGGACACATCTATTTTGCCTCACACTACCTCTCTTGAAAGATTGATTCATCGACCGCCTCAGCAAGGCCTAAAGGTGTGAGTGTGTATGGTGTGTGTGTGTGCATCATTATGGACATCGATGGACAGCTAAGAGTACTTGGACAATACAGTATATTGTAGACGGAGTGTGGTTGGTGCGGCATGACATCCAAGGTATTTTTTTGTATGTATGATGGTATGTACAGTATGATGTGTTGTGTGGGTCGCATGCAAAAGGCGGGCAGTTAAAGAAGTGCTCTCCGTTCCTGTGAATTAACCAGCAGTTTGGAAGTGCAGGTCAAGGCGGTGCCATCTGTAAATGTCACAGGCACTGCTTGCTCATTTTACACATCATTAAAGCCATTATTCCTAACCTGTATCAGAGCAATCAGGAGCAGGGCATTACTGAGACCCACACGGGCCCCGGGGGAACCGCACCACACCAAAACTCAGAGAGGGAGAGAAGAGGAGAGAATACACTCTCTCCATCTCTCTGACACAAACACACACACAGGCGCGCATAGATAGACAGACATGCACGCACAAGAACAACAGGGGCACGCACCCACACACGCGCACACAACACCCACACCCCCACCCACCTACAAACTACAACAACCTAACAAACAAACACTCAAAAAACCAACACTCGAGCCACAACCTAATAGCAAAACTACACTTAGCAATACGGCAAGTGAAAAAACTGTCAATTACACAATGTATCTGTGGACAGCGTGTAGTGTATAGACCTGCCCGTATGACAATCTTGTAATTCCTTTTTATCCAACGTGCGGTGGATGGTGTTTGGAAAGCTGAGGAGCGGAGGAGCCATTACCGTAGCTCCTCTGGGCTCCAGGGACAGCTTTGGGAAATGAGACACGGTACAGACCAGGGAGGGAGTCAGTGACAAAACAAAGTATTTAGATAAACATCCACCATTAGCATAGGGTTGTTAAACCTCCATTTCCTAATCCTCTGCTGGACTCCAGAGGATATTAACCCTTAACACACTGAGGTGGAGGTAGAAATCCGGGAAACGCTCCATTTAGTATGATACACTATAAACTCAGCAAAAAAAGAAACGTCCTCTCACTGTCAACTGCGTTTATTTCAGCAAACTGAACATAACAAGATTCAACAACTGAGACATAAACTGAACAAGTTCCACAGACATGTGACTAACAGAAATTGAATAATGTGTTCCTGAACAAATGGGGGGTCAAAATAGTCATTATCTGGTGTGGCCACCAGCTGCATTAAGTACTGCAGTGCATCTCCTCCTCATGGACTGCACCAGATTTGCCAGCTCTTCCACCAAGGCACCTGCAAGTTCCCGGACACCCTCGGATCCAACAGGTCCCAGACGTGGTCAATGGGATTGAGATCCGGGCTCTTCACTGGCCATGGCAGAACACTGACATTCCTGTCTTGCAGGAAATCACGCACAGAACGAGTGGTATGGCTGGTGGCATTGACATGTCAGGATGAGCCTGCAGGAAGGGTACCACATGAGGGAGGATTTCTTCACCTGTAACGCACAGCGTTGAGATTGCCTGCAATGACAACAAGCTCAATCCGATGATACTGTGACACACCACCCCAGACGGACCCTCCACCGCCAAATCGATCCCGCTCCAGAGTACAGGCCTCGGCATAACGCTCATTCCTTTGACGATAAACACGAATCCGACCATCACCCCTGGTGACAAAACCGCGACTAGTCAGCGAAGATAACTTTTTGCCAGTCCTGTCTGGTCCAGCGACGGTGGGTTTGTGCCCATAGACGACGTTGTTGATGGTGATGTCTGGTGAGGACCTACAACAGGCCTACAAGCCCTCAGTCCAGCCTCTCTCAGCCTATTGCACACTGATGGCGCAATATGGAGGGATTGCATGTTCCTGGTGTTACTCGGGCAATTGTTGTTGCCATCCTGTACTTGTCCCGCAGGTGTGATGTTCGGATGTACCGATCCTGTGCAGGTGTTGTTACACGTGGTCTGCCACTGCGACGACGATCAGCTGTCCGTCATGTCTCCCTGTAGTGCTGTCTTAGGCGTCTCACAGTACGGACATTGCAATTCATTGCCCTGGCCACATCTGCAGTCCACATGCCTACTTGCAGCATGCCTAAGGCACATTCACGCAGATGAGCAGGCACCCTGGGCATATTTCTTTTGGTGTTTTTCAGAGTCAGTAGAAAGGCCTCTTTAGTGTCCTATGTTTTCATAACTGTGACCTTAATTGCCTACCGTCTGTAAGCTGTTAGTGTCTTAATGACCGTTCAACAGGTTCATGTTCATTAATTGTTTATGGTTCATTGAACAAGCATGGGAAACAGTGTTTAAACCCTTTACAATGAAGATCTGTGAAGTTATTTGAATTTTTATGAATTATCTTTGAAAGACAGGGTCCTGAAAAATGGATGTTTCTTTTTTTGCTGAGTTTATATACAAAAGTATGTGCACACCCCTTCAGAGTGGATTCGGCCATTTCAGCCACATCCGTTGCTGACAGGTGTATATAATCGAGCACACAGCCATGCAATCTCCATAAACAAACATTGGCAGTAGAATCAAATCAGATTTTATTAGTCACATCCACCGAAAACAACAGGTGTAGACCTTGCAGTGAAATGCTTACTTACGAGCCCCTAACCAACAATGCAGATAAAAAAAATACGGATAAGAATAAGAAATTAAAGTAACAAGTAATTAAAGAGCAGCAGTAAAATAACAATAGCGAGACTATATACAGAGGGGTACCGGTACAGAGTCAATGTGCTGGGGCACCGGAAAGTTGAGGAAATATGTACATGTAGGTAGAGTTATTAAAGTGACTATGCATATATGATAACAACAGAGAGTAGCACCGGTGTAAGCCCATCATCAGCCCGTCATCAGCCCGTCATCAGCCCGTCATCAGCCCGTCATCAGCCCGTCATCAGCCCATCATCAGCTCATCATCAGCCCATCATCAGCCCATCAGCCCATCATCAAATGTCACAGTAGATCAATACATTGCCGTCAATGGGAAAAGATGAGAGTGGGGGCAATGCAAATAGTCTGGGTAGCCATTTGATTAGGTGTTTAGAAGTCTTATGGCTTGGGGGTAGAAGCTGTTTAGAAGCATCTTGGACTTAGACTTGGCACTCCGGTACCGCTTGTCGTGCGGTAGCAGAAAAGAACATTCTATGACTAGGGTGGCTGGAGTCTTTGACAATTTTTAGGGCTTTCCTCTGACACTGCCTGATATAGAGGTCCTGGATGGCAGGAAGTTTGGCTGGGCCGTTCGCATTACGCTCTTTAGTGCCTTGCAGTCGGAGCCGAGCAGCTTCCATACCAGGTAGTGATGCAACCAGTCAGGATGCTCTCGATGGTGCAGCGGAAGAACCTTTTGAGGATCTGAGGACCCATGCCAAATCTTTTCAGTCTCCTGACGGGGAATGGGTTTTGTCGTGCCCTCTTCACGACTGTCTTGGTGTGCTTGGACCATGTTAGTTTGTTCGGTGATGTGGACACCAAGGAACTTGAATCTCTCAACCTGCTCCATTGCAGCCCCGTCGATGAGAATGGGGGTGTGCACGGTCCTCTTTTTCCTGTAGTCCACAATCATCTCCTTTGTCTTGATCACGTTGAGGGAGAGGTTGTTGTCCTGGGACCACACGGCCAGGTCTCTGACCTCCTCCCTATAGGCTGTCTCAATGTTGTCTGTGATCAGGCCTACCACTGTTGTGTCATCGGCAAACTTAATGATAAGTGAACAGGGAGTACAGGAGGGGACTAAGGACGCACCCCCTGAGGGGCCCCTGTGTTGAGGATCAGCGTGGCAGATGTGTTGTTACCTACCCTTACCATCTGTAGGCGGCCCGTCAAGAAGTCCAGGATCCATTTGCAGAGGGAGGTGTTTAGTCCCAGGGTCCTTAGCTTATTGATGAGCTTTGAGGGTACTATGGTGTTGAATGCTGAGCTGTAGTCAATGAATAGCATTCTCACATAGCTGTTCTTTTTGTCCAGGTGGGAAAAAGCAGTGTGAAGTGCAATAGAGATTGCATCCTCTGTGGATCTGGTGGGGTGGTATGCAAATTGGAGTGGGTCTAGGGTTTCTGGGATAATGGTGTTGATGTGAGCCATGACCAGCCTTTCAAAGCACTTCATGGCTACAGATGTTAGTTCTACGGGTCGATAGTCATTTAGGCAGGTTACCATAGTGTTCTTGGGCACAGGCTCTATGGTTGTCTACTTAAAACATGTTGGTATTACAGGCTCGGACAGGGAGAGGTTGAAAATGTCAGAGAAGACACTTGCCAGTTGGTCAACACATGCTCAGAGTACAAGTCCTGGTAATCCGTCTGGCCCTGCGGCTTTGTGAATGTTGACCTGTTTAAAGGTCTTACTCACATCGGCTGCGGAGAGCGTGATCACACAGTCTTCCGGAATAGCTGGTGCTCTCATGCATGTTTCAGTATTATTTGCCTCAAAGCGAGCACAGAAGTGGTTTAGCTCGTCTGGTATGCTTCTGTCACTTGGCAGCTCTCCGCTGTGCTTCCCTTTGTAGTCTGTAATGGTTTGCAAGCCCTGCCACATCCGACGAGCGTCAGAGCCGGTGTAGTACGATTCGATCTTGGTCCTGTTATGACGCTTTGCCTGTTTGATGGTTCGTCGGAGGGCATAGCGCGATTTCTTATAAGCTTCCGGGTTAGAGTCCTGCTCCTTGAAAGCGGCAGCTCTAGCCTTTAGCTCAGTACGGATGTTGCCTGTAATCCATGGCTTCTGGTTGGGGTATGTACGTACGGTCACTGTGGGGATGACGTCATCGATGCAATTATTGATGAAGCCAATGACTGATGTGGTTTCCTCCTCAATGCCATCGGAGGAATCCCGGAACATATTCCAGTCTGTGCTAGTAAAACAGTCCTGTAGCTTAGCATCTGCTTTTTTATTGATCTAGTCACGGGTGCTTCCTGCTTTAATTTCTGCTTGTAAGCAGGAATCAGGAGGATAGAATTATGGTCAGATTTGCCAAATGGAGGGCGAGGGAGAGCTTTGTATGCGTCTCTGTGTGTGGAGTAAAGGTGGTCCAGATGTTTTTCCTCTAATTGCACATTTAACATGCTGATAGAAATTTGGTAAAACGGATTTAAGTTTCCCTGCATTAAAGTACTCGGCTACTAGGAGCGCCGCCTCTAGGTGGGCGTTTTCTTGTTTGCTTATGGCGGAATACAGCTCATTCAATGCTGTCTTAGTGCCAGCCTCTGACTGTGGTGGTGTGTAAACAGCTACGAAAAATACAGATGAAAACTCTCTAGGTAGATAGTGTGGTCTACAGCTTATCATGAGATACTCTACCTCAAGCGAGCAATAGCTGGAGACTTCCTTAGATATCGTGCACCAGCTGTTATTTACAAAAATACATAGTCCGCCGCCCCTTGTCTTACCAGACGCCGCTGTTCTATCCTGCCGGTACAGCGTATGACCAGCCAGCTGTATGTTGATAGTGTTGTCGCTCAGCCACAACTCCGTGAAGCATAAGATATATTACAGTTTTTAATGCCCCGTTGGTAGTTTAATCTTGCGCGTAGGTCATCGATTATATTCTCCAAAGATTGCACGTTTGCTAGCAGAATGGAAAGAAGTGGGGGTTTATTCGGTCGCCTACGAATTCCCCCGAAGGCAGCCCGCCCTCTGGCACCTTTTTCTCTGCCTCCTCTTCACGCAAATCACGGGGATCTGGGCCTGTTCCCAAGAAAGCAGTATATCGTTCGGGTCGAGCTCGTCAGACTCTTTAAAGGAAAAATTGGATTCTGACAGTCCGTGGTGAGTAATTGCAGTCCTGATGTCCAGAAGTTATTTTCGGTCATAAGAGACGGTAGCAGCAACATTATGTACAAAACATGTAAACAAATAAGTTACAAACAATGCAAATAATCTAACAAAAAAACACAATGGGTTGGGGACACGCAAAACGTTTCCATGGCTGAGCAGTCGCATACAAGCCTAAGATCACCATGCCCATTGCCAAGCGTTGGCTGAAGTGGTGTAAAGCTCACCCCCATTGGATTCTGGAGCAGTGGAAACGCGCTCTCTGGAGTGATGAATCACGCTTCACCATCTGGCAGTCCGGCGGACGAATCTGGGTTTTGCAGATGCCAGAAGAACGCTATGCCCGAATGCATAGTGCCAATGGCCCGTACTGAAGAGTTCTGTGAATTTCAATGTGGCACTGTCATAGGATGCTACCTGTCCAACAAGTTAGTTTGTCAAATTTATGCCCTGCTAGACCTGCCCCGGTAAACTGTAAGTGCTGTTATTGTGAAGTGGAAACGTCTAGGAGCAACAACAGTTCAGACACAGAGTGGTAGGCCACACAAACTCACAGAACGGTCGCCGAGTGCTGAAGCGCGTAGCATGTAAAGATCGTCTGTTCTCGGTTGCAACACTCACTACAGAGTTCCAAACTGCCTCTGGAAGCAACGTCAGCACAAGAACTGTTCATCGGGAGCTTCATGAAATGAGTTTCCATGGCTGAGCAGCCGCACAAAAGCCTAAGATCACCATGCCAAATGCCAAGCGTCGGCTGGTGTGGTGTAAAGCTCACCACCATTGGACTCTGGAGTAGTGGAAACTTCTCTGGAGTGATTAATCATGCTTCACCATCTGGCGGATGAATCTGGGTTTGTAGGATGCCAGAAGAACGCTACCTGCCCAAATGCATAGTGCCAACTGTAAAGTTCGGTGGATAAGGAATAATGGTCTGTAGCTGTTTTTCATGGTTTGGGCTAAGCCCGTTAGTTTCAGTAAAGCTACAGCATACAATTACATTCTAGACAATTCTGTGCTTCCAACTTTGTGGCAACAGTTTGAGGAAGGCTCTTTCCTGTTTCAGAATTACAATGTCCCTGTGCACAAAGCGAGGTCCATACAGAAATGGTTTGTTGAGATCGGTGTGGAACAACTTGACTGGCCTGCACAAAGCCCTGACCTCAACCCCTTTGAACACCTTTGGGGTGAATTGGACTAATCGCCCAACATCAGTGCCCAACTTCACTAATGCTAAGTCCCCGCAGCAATGTTCCAACATCTAGTGGAAAGCCTTCCCAGAAGAGTGGAGGCTGTTATAGCAGTAAAGGGGGGACCAACACCATATTAATGCCCATGCTTTTGGAATGAGATGTTCAATAAAGTTAGCTAGGGGAAGTTTAGGAATTAGGTTAAAGGGTTAAGGTTAACCAAATCAAATTTGATTTGTCACGTGCTGAAATTCTTACTTACAATGCAGTTTTAAGAAAATATTTACTGAATAACTTAAGCAAAAAAAGTAACCCAATAAAATAACAATAACGAGGCTATATACAAGGGGTACCAGTACTGAGTCAATGTGCAGGGGTAAAGGTTAGTCGAGGTATTTGAGTTAATATGTACATGTAGGCAGGGGTGACTATGCATAGACAATAAACAGCAAGTAACCGCAGCGTTTAAAAAAAGGGGGTCAATGCTGGTTAAGGTCAGGTGAAGGGTTAGTTAAAATGGTTAGGGTTAGGGGAAGGGTTAAGGTTAGGGTTAGGTGAAGGGTTAGCTAAAAGGGTTAAGGTTAGGGTTAGGTGAAGGGTTAGCTAAAAGGGTTGAGGGTTAGCTAACATGCTAAGTAGTTGCAAAGTAGTTAAAAAGTAGTAAGTAGTTGAAAAGTTTCTAATTAGGTAAAATGTTAAAGTTGTCTGAGATGAGAATTGAACTCTGGGTTGCTAAACATTTGCGTTATTAGCCCACATCGACTAACCACCCTATTTTGTGGTATATACCTTTATACTATATAACTCTTACAGCACCAGTGGCGACCCATCATTCAGCCTCACCTGTTTAGCTAAAAAAAAAATCTACTTTATTTTCTTTTGCATGTTATTTTGGCATTAATACGTGTCACATATCAGTTTGAAAACAATGTAAAAAAAAACAACAACATTGAGATAATAAAGCTGCATACAAACATGGCCTCTTTTTTGCTTTCTTGAGTAAGGAAGCTCCAAAATGCACACCTAGCTCAGTGCTTTCTGTAGTGGTGGGGCGGCCATAGGAAAATACGAAGCGAAGCGGTTGGTAATGTTCTCTAGTTGTGCCGTGATTGGCTCAGTGTTCTGCCCCTCATGGGGACACTACGTCACCACAAAATATATTGGGGAGAGCTCGAAAATTCAAGCCCCTTGGGTGCTGCCATAGAAAGGGACATACCTAGTCAGTTGTACAACTGAATGCCTTCAACTGAAATGTGTCTTCTGCATTTAACCCAACCCCTCTGTATCAGAGAGGCACGGGGGGGGCTGCCTTAATCGACATCCACGTCTTCAGTGCTCAGGGAACAGAGGGTTAACTGCCTTGGTCAGGAGCAGAACAACAGATTTTTACCTTGTCAGGTCGGGATTCGATCCAGCAACCTTTCAGTTACCGGCCCAACACTCTAACCACTAGGCTACCTGCTACATTAGAAGTGCCCATCCAAGAATGCTCAAGGTCATTGGCCACAGATAAAATGATGTCAAATCACGTTATATCTGCATTAGCTTTGATTGGACTGATCATGTCAACATCATACTTTCAAAATCTTAGTTAGCAAGCTTGCAGTCATCATCGGGCTACCGAGTGGCGCAGCGGTCATCTCAGTGCAAGAGGTGTCACTATAGTACCTGGTTCAAATCCTGGCTGTGATTGGGAGTCCCATAGGGCGGTGCACAATTGGCCCAACGCCGACCAGTTTAGCCTGGAGTAGGCCGTCACTGTAAATAAGAATTTGTTCTTAACTGATGTGACTAGTTAATTGAAATCATGAATCAAGTTGACAATCTACTGGCAAATCCTTTTCAAATGAAGAGAAATTATAGATGAAATGTATCGGTGCTCATCGGCCATTGGACATAAACATTACACAACCAGTTGGAAATCGCAAATTCAACAATGAGTGGTTTGGATGGAATCCTGCTATTCAGTGGAGTGGATGTGTGGTTCAAGTCTGGGTTTAAGGGTCTCTTTTCCAAGCTTAAAAGAATAAACATTCAACATTGGCCATGCTGTCAATCTAGCATGACTTCTGCCGCGCTCAAAACAACTGGAAACTCAGAACTGGGAAATCTCAGAGTTCAAGACAACTGGGAACACAGAAAAAAACGAGCTCCGACGGGTAAAATATGTTTTGAACGATCATCCAACTGGGAATTCCAAGTTGGGAACTCTGGCCTCTTTTTTTTTTCCAGAGTTCCCAGTTGTTTTGAAAGCACCATAAATGCAGAGAATGCCAGACTTTGATGACAAAATTTGCCCACGAATGACCGCCACGCCACCTTCCTGTTCAAGTGAGCACAGCACAACAAGGTGAGTCCGAAAATGTATTGTAAGTTGCTGCAGAAATTATGTAATATGCCAGGGAGATATGTATACTGTAGCTAAGAAAGTAATACTAAGTGTAGGTTGTTTAGTAAGCTGTTAACTCTTTAGGCATCATCAGCAGTGGTGACGGTTTTGGAGAGTCTGGCGTGCCCAAAGTAAAATGCCTGCCACTCAGGCCCAGAAACTAGGATTTGCACATAATTAGTACTATTGGATAGGAAACACTCTGTTTCACTCAGTTTCTAAAACTGTTAAAATAATGTCTGTGAGTATAAAAGAACTGATATAGCAGGCGAAAACCCGAGGAATTTCTGTCCAGATTTTTTTATTTTTGTGACATTTTCTCAGTTTGATAGACTTCCTATTGAAATCCATGTAAAATAGCTCCCAGATTGCAGTACCTATGGCTTCCACTAGATTTCAACAGTCTTTAGACGGCTTTATCATTGAAGGCTTTATCATTGAACTGAACCGAAAGGAAGAAGAAATAGTGAAGGGACCACGGATGTCAATAACCTTTCCTGGGCACGAGACCGTGAGCGGGAAAAGTGCACAATGCTACGTGTGGAGGAAAAAGGGCACTGCACACCAAAACCTCATCCCAACTGTGAAGCATGGTGGAGGGAGCATCATGGTTTGTGGCTGCTTTGATGCCTTGATGGAAAAATTAATTCAAAAGTGTATCAATACATTTTACAGGAGAATGTCAGGGCAGCAGTCCATGACCTCAAGTTTAAGAGAGGTTGGGTGATGCAACAAGACAATTACCCCAAACACACAAGTAAATCAACTAAAGAATGGCTGAAAAGGAAGAAGATTTGTGTTTTGGAATGGAGTCCTGACCTTAACCCAATTGAGATGCTGTGGCATGACCTGAAGAGGGCTGTGCAATCAAGACAACCCAGAAATATTGTTGAACTGAAACAAATTTTTTAGGGAGGAATGGTTCAAAATTCCTCCTCAACGTCTTATAAGCAGCTACAGGAAACGTTTGGTGGAGGTTGCTGCTGCTAAAGGAGGATCTACAAGTTACTAAATTCAAGGGTTCACTTACTTTTTCCAGCCTGCACTAAGAATGATTACTCAAAGTCTTAAATAAAAATGTGAAAAGTACACCTGTTTGTGTGTTATTAGTTTAGTCAGATTGTGTTTGTCTATTATTGTGCCTTAGAAGAAGATCAGACCACATTTTATGAGTGATCAATTATGAAATCCAGGTAATTCCAAAGGGTTCACAAACGATTTATTGCAACTGTAAATGCCCAACCTGGCCACATTCCATCATGGCCACCTAATCATCCCCCTCATTTCTGATTGGCATATACAGTTGAAGTAAGAAGTTTACATACACCTTAGCCAAATACATTTAAACTCAGTTTTTCACAATTCCTGACATTTCATCCTAGTAAAAATTCCCTGTCTTAGGTCAGGTAGGATCACCACTTTATTTAAAAAATTTGAAATGTCAGAATATTAGCAGAGAGAGTGATTAATTTCAGTTTTTTTTCCCATTCCCAGTGGGTCAGAAGTTTACATACACTCAATTAGTATTTGGTAGCATTGCCCTTAAATTGTTTAACTTGGGTCAAACGTTTTGGGTAGCTTTCCACAAGCTTCCCACAATAAGTTGGGTGAATTTAGGCCCATTCCTCCTGACAGAGCTAGTGTAACTGAGTCAGGTTTGTAGGCCTCCTTGCTCGCACACGCTTTGTCAGTTCTGCCCACAAATTGTCTATAAGATTGAGGTCAGGGCTTTGTGATGGCCACTCCAATACCTTGACATTGTTGCCATTTTTCCACAACTTTGGAAGTATGCTTGGGGTCATTGTTCATTTGGAAGACCCATTTGCAACCAAGCTTTAACTTCCTGACTGATGTCTTGAGATGTTGTATCAATATATCCACATAATTTCCCTTCCTCATGATGCCATCTATTTTGTGAAGTGCACCAGTCCCTCCTGCAGCAAAGCACCCCCACAACATGATGCTGCCACCCCCGTGCTTCACGATTGGGATGGTGTTCTTACTAACGTCGGCTACGGAGAGAGTGATCACACAGTCGTCAGGAACAGCTGATGCTCTCATGCATCCCTCAGTGTTGCTTGCCTCAAAGCGAGCATAGAAGTGATTTAGCTCGTCTGGTAGGCTTGTGTCGCTGGGCAGCTCGCGGCTGTGCTTCCCTTTGTAGTCTGTAATAGTTTGCAAGCTCTGCCACATCCGATGAGTGTCGGAGATTACATTTTAGCCCTGTATTGACGTTTTGCCTGTTTGATGGTTCGTCGCAGGGCATAGCGGGATTTCTTGTAAGCTTCCGGGTTAGAGTCCTGCACGCGGCAGCTCTACCCTTTAGCTCAGTGCGAATGTTGCCTGTAATCCATGGCTTCTGGTTGGGGTATGTACGTACAGTCAATGTGGGGACAACGTCCTCGATGCACTTATTGATAAAGCCAGTGACTGATGTGGTGTACTCCTCAATGCCATCTGAGGAATCCCGGAACATGTTCCAGTCTGTGATAGCAAAACAGTCCGGTAGTTTAGCATCTGCTTCATCTGACCACTTTTTTTATAGACCGAGTCACTGGTGCTTCCTGCTTTAATATTTTATTGTAAGCAGGAATCAGGAAGATAGAGTTGTGGTCGGATTTACCAAATGGAGGGTGAGGGAGAGCTTTGTACGCATTTCTGTGTGTGGAGTACAGGTGATCTAGAATTTCTTTCCCTCTGGTTGCACATTTAACATGTTGATAGAGATTTGGTAGAACTGATTTAAGTTTCCCTGCATTAAAGTCTCCGGCCACTAGGAGCGCCGCCTCTGTGTGAGTGGTTTCCTGTTTGCTTATTTCCTTATACAGCTGAATGAGTGCGGTCTTAGTGTCTAGGATAAGCAGTAAAAGGGCTAGGATAAGCAGTAAAAGGTGTTACTGGGTTACCATCAGTTGAAGGTGGATGATTATTCTCAGTGGAATGATACAATAATTCTATCTACACATCAAGGTAGCTTCTGAACACCAACTCGAAGATGAGTAGTCCTTTGGTTTCAAGCCAACTCATTTTCAACCGACTCACATCTAGCTGCAGTTTTTAACTTCTTAGGGAGCAGCTCCCGAGGTGACGGTTTTGGAGTGCCTGGCGTGTCCAAAGTAAAATGCCTCCCACTCAGGCCCAGAAAATAGGATATGCATAATTAGTACCATTGGATTGGAAACACTCTGAAGTTTCTAAGAGTGTTAAAATATTGTCTGTGAGTATAACAGAACGGATATGGCAGGCGAAAACCCGAGGAATTTCTGTCCTGGAAAAAGTGATTTTGAAACATTGCCTCATTTTGAACCCCTCCCTTATGAAAATGCCCATATAAGGGAGTAAGATTTCAGTACCTATTGCTTCCACTGGATGTCAACAGTCTCTAGACAGTGTTTTGATTCTGTTTAGTTGCTCTAGATGGTAATAGAAGAAGAATTAGGAAGTGGTCACAGAGAAGTAAACAGAAGAGAATGCGCGTTCACCGGCTTGGCGCGCTGTGGTTTTTTCTTTTCCTATCGCCCAGTTTATATTCCGGTTGAAATATTATACTAAATATACATAAAAGTGTTCCTAAGGATACATTATCAATGATGTTTGATTGTTCTTGGACAAGTTTATAGGTATAGTTTGAACGAGTTCTCTTCACGGTTCAATGGTCGAGTGGACGCTGTATTTTCTCATCATAACGCACCAAACAAACTGAGATTTATGGATATAATACATGACTTTTTCTAACAAAAGAACCATGGATTGTCTTCGTTGGACACTTGGGAAGCCCTCAGCAGAAGTTTTTCAAAAGGTAATTGATTTGTTTTCGCTGTGAAATGTGTTTTGTGTGAACCGCATGGTTTATGAATTTATGGTAATGGAAAAAATATTGGAGGTGCTACCCTCAAACAATCAAATGTAGTGCTTTCGCCGTAAATCCTTTTTGAAATCTGACAACGCTATGATATTGCCAAGAAGCAGAGCTTTTGATGACTATGCAACACTTGTATATTGATGAATGTTTAATAATTCAACTTTTGGATTTTGAATTTGGCGCGTTGTATTTCACCGGGTAGTGTCGCTAGCGCCCCACCACTCCCTAAGTAGTTTTTTAACAAGGCTACCTGTGAATACAAATCTGCCATAAATGCAACTGACAGAACATGGCAAGACATATTATTTTTTTCATGTTTACCAGTTACACTTATTATACAAAATAATTTGTGTCTAATAATTTTTGTCTACCACTTAAAACTTCACTGCTGTCCCCCTGACAAGATAAAATGTCCTCATCTATAAAACTGTGAAGGATCTGAACCACCTCTCTTCTTCTCTCCTCATTTCTTCCCCCTCTTTCGCTCTCCATCCCTCCATTACTGCCCGTCTGTTGCCTCTTCCCACTGAATACGCTAAACCCCACATATCAAACAATGAACATTTGATACACTTTCCTTCTTTTAAAAGAGAAATTCATTAATGAAGCTCCCCTTCCTGACAGTCTGTAGTAATCAGAAGGGCCTCCCCCAGAACACAACACTTTATCGCCCATCGATTTTCCAGTGGGTTTTAAAGGCGGGCGGCATGCGGGTGGTGTTCGAGAGGCTCGTACCAAGAGCCCTGACGCCGGGCGGCTGCTGAGAAACACATTAAGAGGCTGTCAGTTGTGTCACCATGCATCCTGCATCATTCTTTAAGCACATGAGAAGTTCATTACACTGCACACGGCTCTGGTAGTGCAATGGGATATTAGGGGCTGTATCTGTTGTGCACTTCCTCTGAGGAAAACGTATAGTGGAGAAGCAGTCGACATGGTGGAAAGAATTCACTCTGCTGCCTCTGCATGTCCTGCCTCTACTACATGCCACTGGAACTGTTCTCGGGGCTAACAAAGGAAGTTAAAGTGACTTTCAATCAATAGTCAGACTGCTAAATTGACTTCCCTGACTAAAATGGCCCAAAGTAAACATTTGACATTTTAGTAATTTAGCAGAGCGACTTACAGTAGTGAGTGCATATATTTTCATATTTGTTCATAAAACCACACCTTTTTTGTGCAAATTCTATGTTAACATTGCCAGCCTGTCTCTTTTCTCTTCAACCAAAGATTTCTATAAATCCCCCTTGTCTTTTGACGCACCGGTGCGTCAATCTATGTAACCTAATAAAAAAATCCCCATCAAAAGCAACCACATCCGCCTATGCCACCCTTCCTCATCTGCGGTGGAAAGTGGCCGAGCTACAGCGGGCTTCAGCGAGCTTCAGACGATGAGACATCCCGAAAATCGGTCTTTATACAAAAACATCTGTAGCGTCCGAATGAACACGATGGTGGTGTCCGTTTTTCTCTACGTCCCCCCACAAGTGTCACGGGACTCGTCTGAAGGTAACTGGCACCGGTTAAAACATTTTATGGAAGTATGGATGTAGTTTTGTGCCTACCCCCAAAAAAGGATTAAATAAGTGTACAAAAAAAGATTTACCTGAGCTTTCTTATATCTCCTAGATATAGGACAATCACTTAAAAAACTTATATGGGCTATAGTAGTAAAGGCCAAATTCAATATTTTATCATACCATTTTTATGTATTTTTTTGATACCTAAAGTGGTCCTACAATTCAAAATCAAATATCTAAATGATCTATGACCATCTTAAAACAATGCCATATGTCAGCTTAGACATAAGCGGCTTAGACTCTTAAGAAATAAGCAATAAGGAATGTCATTAGGACACATGGTATGTAGGGAGCACAGGTTTTTCCTGACCACATGACCTGCCCAGGAAAAACTCCTGACCCAAGTTGAAGTCTATAACTAGGATCCAGAGGTTTTCCTGGGCAGGTTATATGGTCAGGAATACTTCCCTGGCCCTACTAATTTATAAACATAACTGCCTGGCTATGATATCTCCTTGGCTACAGACAGTAGCAACAGTTTCTCGAGGCCCCCTACACAACCTGTTCTTCCCATATTGACTAAAACGATTGATCACCTTAAAAAGCTCACACTCCTTTGATTTATGATGCTTCACAACAACTAAAACTCAATTTTGGCCTGCATTCCAGGGCTCTGATTGCCCAGTAAATGAGATAAACCGATAGCAATTTATTCAAGGATACAACCTCTCCCTCCTTCCCTCTCCCCTTTTTTCAAGAGACACAACCTGCACCCTACACTTGAGTGATTCTGATATTTAAGCAATACGTCTGTATTCCGGAAGCGTTCAGTAGAACAGACAATCTGAAGCTAATAGAAAATCTCAGAGGAGAGGTAAAAAAATATATATATACACACTACCGTTCAAAAGTTCGGGGTAACTTAGAAATGCCCTTGTTTTTGAAAGAAAAGCATATTTTTTGTCCATCAAAATAGCATCAAATTGATCAGAAATACAGTGTAGACATTGTTAATGTTGTAAATGACTATTGTAGCTGGAAACGGCAGATTTTTTATGGAATATCTACATAGGTGTACAGAGGCCCATTATCAGCAACCATCACTCCTGTGTTCCGATGGCACGTTGTGTTAGCTAATCCAAGTTTATCATTTTAAAAGGCTACTTGATCATTAGAAAACCCTTTTGCAATTATGTTAGCACAGCTGAAAACTGTCGTTCTGATTAAAGAAGCAATAAAACTGGCCTTCTTTAGAGTAGTTGAGTATCTGGAGCGTCAGCATTTGTGGGTTCGACTACGGGCTCAAAATGTTCAGAAACAAATAACTTTATTGTGAAACTCATCAGTCTATTCTTGTTCTGAGAAATGAAGGCTATTCCATGTGAGAAATTTCCAAGAAATTGAAGATCTCGTACAACACAGCTTCATTAAATAGTACACGCAAAACACCAGTCTCAATGTCAACAGCGAAGAAGCGATTCCGGGATGCTGGCCTTCTCGGCAGAGTTGCAAATAAAAAAGCCATACCTCAGACTGGCCAATAAAAAGAAAAGATTAAGATGGGCCAAAGAACACAGACACTGGACTAAGGAACTCTGCCTAGAAGGCCAGCAACCCGGAGTCGCCTCTTCACTGTTGACATTGAGACTGGTGTTTTGTGGGTACTATTTAATGAAGCTGCCAGTTGAGGACTTGTGAGGCGTCTGTTTCTCAAACTAGACACTCTAATGTACTTGTCCTCTTGCTCAGTTGTGCACCAGGGCCTCCCACTCCTCGTTCTGTTCTGGTTAGAGCCAGTTTGCGCTGTTCTGTGAAGGGAGTAGTACACAGCGCTGAGATCTTTAGTTTCTTGGCAATTTCTCGCATGGAATAGCCTTCATTTCTCAGAACAAGAATAGACTGAAAAGTTATTTGTTTCTGGCCATTTTGAGCCTGTAATCGAACCCACAAATGCTGATGCTCCAGATACTCAACTAGTCTAAAGAAGGCCAGTTTTATTGCTTCTTTAATCAGAACAACAGTTTTCAGCTATGCATTCTAATGATCAATTAGCCTTTTAAAATGATAAACTTGGATTAGCTAACACAACGTGCCATTGGAACACAGGATTGATGGTTGCTGATAATGGGTCTCTGTAAGCCTATGTAGATATTCCATAAAAAATCAGCCGTTTCCAGCTACAATAGTCATTTACAACATTAACAATGTCTACACTGTATTTCTGATCAATTTTATGTTATTTTAATGGACAAAAAGTGTTATTTTCTGCAAAAATAAGGACATTTCTAAGTGACCCCAAACTTTTGAACGATAGTGTATATAAAACAAAGAGTAAAACTTTCTAAATCCACACTTTTCCATTGACACCACATGCTGACTTCCATTCCCTTCCATTGACACCACCACATGCTGACTTCCATTCCATTCCATTGACACCACATGCTGACTTCCATTCACACACCCACATGCTGACTTCCATTCACTTCCATTGACACCACATGCTGACTTCCATTGGCACCACCACATGCTGACTTCCATTCACATCCATTGACACCACCACATGCTGACTTCCATTCCCTTCCATTGACACCACCACATGCTGACTTCCATTCACATCCATTAGCACCACATGCTGACTTCCATTCACTTCCATTGACACCACCACATGCTGACTTCCATTCACATCCACTGACACCACATGCTGACTTCCATTCCCTTCCATTGACACCATCACATGCTGACTTCCATTCACATCCATTGACACAACATGCTGACTTCCATTCACTTCCACTTCCATTGACACCACACGATCACTTATCCAAAACTAGAGCAGAAAGTTAGTCATTTTAATGTGGACATGTGGACTAATTATTGATTTCAAGCAATAAGGGACAGAACAAAAGGTTGGGAGTGACATTGAGATGGGCTAACGTCCACTCATATTTCCCTCAATGCAATGTGGCGAAGGGAATCCACCCAGCCCCCTAATGTTAGCCATCACTCATTCAAGCCCCTAAGACTGTTATTGGAGTGATTGACAGTGCTGGTCCATTAAGGTCTAAATTATTTATTGGAATGCAAGACAGAATTAGATTCAGTATAGGGCATTATGGGCAAGCTAACTTAGGAACAAATTCGGGCAAAATCATGGTCATGTGAATACGGCTTACATGTTATATACTGTCAAATCAATACTCGGAAAATACGGAAAACAGGGGTAAGAATTATCTAAATTGGCCGAAAGAGACCAGATAGAGAAACACAATGAACACACTCACCTACCTTTGACATTGAAACTACTGTACCAAGATACAGTGAGGGAAAAAAGTATTTGATCCCCTGCTGATTTTGTACGTTTGCCCACTGACAAAGAAATGATCAGTCTATAATTTTAATGGTAGGTTCATTTTAACAGTGAGAGACAGAATAACAACCAAAGAAATCCAGAAAAACGCATGTGAAATTTTTTATAAATTGAATAGCATTTTAATGAGGGAAATAAGTATTTGACCCCCTCTCAATCAGAAAGATTTCTGGCTCCCAGGCGTCTTTTATTTAGGTAACGAGCTGAGATTAGGAGCACACTCTTAAAGGGAGTGCTCCTAATCTCAGTTTGTTACCTGTATAAAAGACACCTGTCCACAGAAGCAATCAATCAATCCGATTCCAAACTCTCCACCATGGCCAAGACCAAAGAGCTCTCCAAGGATGTCAGGGACAAGATTGTAGACCTACACAAGGCTGGAATGGGCTACAAGACCATCAGCAGGCAGCTTGGTGAGAAAGTGACAACAGTTGGTGCGATTATTCGCAAATGGAAGAAACACAAAAGAACTCCCTCGGCCTGGTGCTAAATGCAAGATCTCACCTCGTGGAGTTGCAATGATCATGAGAATGGTGAGGAATCAGCCCAGAACTACACGGGAGGATCTTGTCAATGATCTCAAGGCAGCTGGGACCATAGTCACCAAGAAAGCAATTGGTAACACACTACGCCGTGAAGGACTGAAATCCTGCAGCGCCCGCAAGGTCCCCCTGCTCAACAAAGCACATATACATGCCCATCTGAAGTTTGCCAATGAACATCTGAATGATTCAGAGGACAACTGGGTGAAAGTGTTGTGGTCAGATGAGACCAAAATGGAGCTCTTTGGCATCAACTCAAATCGCCGTGTTTGGAGGAGGAGGAATGCTGCCTATGACCCCAAGAACACCATCCCCACCGTCAAACATGGAGGTGGAAACATTATGCTTTGGGGGTGTTTTTCTGCTAAGGGGACAGGACAACTTCACCGCATCAAAGGGACGATGGACGGGGCTATGTACCGTCAAATCCTGGGTGAGAACCTCCTTCCCTCAGCCAGGGCATTGAAAATGGGTCGTGGATGGGTATTCCAGCATGACAATGACCCAAAACACACGGCCAAGGCAACAAAGGAGTGGCTCAAGAAGAAGCACATTAAGGTCCTGGAGTGACCTAGCCAGTCTCCAGACCTTAATCCCATAGAAAATCTGTGGAGGGAGCTGAAGGTTCGAGTTGCCAAACGTCAGCCTCAAAACCTTAACGACTTGGAGAAGATCTGCAAAGAGGAGTGGGACAAAATCCCTCCTGAGATGTGTGCAAACCTGGTGGCCAACTACAAGAAACGTCTGACCTCTGATTGCCAACAAGGGTTTTGCCACTAAGTCATGTTTTGCAGAGGGGTCAAATATTTATTTCCCTCATTAAAATGCAAATCAATTTATAACATTTTTTGTTGTTATTCTGTCTCTCACTGTTCAAATAAACCTACCATAAAAATTATAGACTGATCATTTCTTTGTCAGTGGGCAAACGTACAAATACTTTCTTCCCTCACTGTATCAACAACAACACTTATCACCGGTGCATGTGATCTGTGCTTGAAACGATGTGGTCAGTGGTCTCATTCAAACTAGAAGGCAGTCTCATTCAAACTAGGAGGTCTGTCAGCGACACCATGATAAAAGTGTAATGATTATAAATACTAAGCGTCATTAAGGAGGTGTCGGTGCCAATGCTGTCGATATGCAGCGTATCAATCATGTTGATTGATCATCTCTGGCTCCAGTGACATCAGTTTTATGGCCTTAGAGACAGGAGTCTGTGTTTCACAATGCCATCCAATTAGAGCTGTCCATTCATCATCAGGCTGGAGAATCATTATTAATTGAGCAGAGGGTTGGCTGCCACTCTATTGCTGAGTGGAGAAGAGGAGATTCACAGCTTCTGGAGCTTAGGGCGGTTGGTTCTTCACACTATGGCTAGACGGGGAGAATAGGGGAGACTATACATGGACTTGCACTGGACTCCAGTATGCTAACCAGATTTACTACGTTTGCACTTGTTTTTTGTTGGTGTTGCAGTTTCAGAATACATTGCCGTTTCAAATGTTAATGTATTGCTGCAGACTGTTTTGACAAGTTTGCAAAAGGAGCGTCTTCTATAACTCCTGTGCTAACTCCTGGCTTACCTTCGTTGCCTGTAGACGGTCCGTCTGGCTTGGTGATGCCTGTGCTCTTTTTCCGTCTGTGTCTCTTGCGGTTGGCGTGAGGCGAGGGGGGAGGCTCCTGCTTGGGACTGGTGGCACTGCCCACCCCAGAGCTGCAGGTCAGGGGCTCGGCCATCCCGTTGGCTAGAGAAAGAGAGAAACACTGATCAGTAAAAGACATCACGATCAACTGTACTTTTTGACATGTTATGTACAAGATGTTTAATACTGTGTAAACACACACAGAAACATACTACATTTGCAAGTTTAGAAGGGAAAGACAGAAGGATATGAATCATGAGATATTGACTAGTGATGATGTACCATATTATAAAAAATACCAATTCATACCCTGATACCAACAAAATGAATGCAAAGTAATAGCAATGAAAAAGATGACAACCCAAAACTGAGATACTAGCGGTCCAAAAGTATCTGTACTGCTGTGGCTTTAGAGCGGATGAAGGAAGAACAGACAGGTATTGGGGCAGCTCAGCTAACAAATGGTTAGTTAGGTTAGCTCCAGGCGAAGCTCTCTAGATGACTGTCAGTGACTGACAGGGGGCTAAGAGCCGGCTTGGTTTCTGGTTGCCTAAGTGATTTTATAAATGTGATATTTAACCTGCACCACTGTTGGGCAAAGAGGAGATAGAGGGCTGAAAAGATGGAGGAGTGGGTGCGGGTGGGGAGGGGGTGTCAGGTTGCCATCTTTCTGGTTTCCTGACATTTGACATCACTTTTTCTCTCCTTCTCCCCCCTCAGGATGCCATTATGAACCTGGGGAGAGGGGAGATGGGGGCCAGGAGCCTTGGGGGCCGGGGAGAGGCAGCGAGGGCCTCATATTGCTCTCCTTCTGCCACCCCGTGTGGAGAGCAGGCAGCCTCCTCCATTGTCTCCCATCAAAAGTTCATTGTAGTGTGGCAAACTCAATTCATTTTCCTCTCCCTCCGCACCGTCCCAGCCCCAGGCACCAGGAGCGGTAGGACAAGAAGGAAGGGGGCTCGTATCAGGGATTATTGCCGTTGTCGTTGCACATACTCTAATGCCGCCACAGTCGCTGGCTGTGCCATTAGCCACTAGTGTACAACATCAGTTGTTAGGCCTAATTTGGTCATTACCTTACGGGAGATGGGGCTATGTTGGAGGGAGGAGTGGGATGTGGGATGGGCTCAGCAGGAGGTGGAGGATGCTTAAGTGGAGGAGACTGGAGCTCTTTAAAGGCCCCAGGCAGCCTGGTTGGAGCGTGGGCATAAAAATATAGGAGCCAACACACTATAGGCATACATTCGTTGGGATTCTTTGTGGTGTCACTGAGTAAGATATGTCAAGAGTCTCACTCAATACAGCCAGTACATCTGTTAATGCGGTATGTATAAATTCTGTTGGATTTATCATTTTAATTTAGAACCATACATATTTTGTACACTCATAGTGGAATCTTATTTCACATGAATAACCAGGTTTTCATCCAACCATTTCATGTGGATGAATTACCTGACGCATAAAAAAACTCACGACAGGCCTAATTGAAACCGCAAATTTGTCAGTAAAATGTCCTAATGTCTATAAAACGTGTGGATAATTTTTTGGTCTGTAAAATAGATTGTGACAATTCCGGTGGAAATGCATTTATGCATAAATATTGAAATAATAACCATCATGTCAAAGTAAACTTGGAGTCACGCGATGATATGTTACGTTCTACTACCACCACGACGTGTAAAAACATGCTGAGTTTATAGGCAGATTGACTTAATTTATGGTGGTTAAGGTCATGGTGATGAGCTTCAAGCAAATTTCCCCAAAATATCCAGGTGACATGGTGATTGGTGATTGGGGCTTGGCTTGCTCTTATCCATATGTCATCATATTATCTACCCTGTCCACTTTTTCAGTGAACGGTTGTCTAGAGAGCATGCACCAAGATGAGATTGGGCAAGTACGCTATTTATTGCAACAGTTTTTGTGACAAAATTATCGGTAGAGTTGAAAATACGATGGAAACACATTAGATAGTTTTTTTATTCAATACATGGAAACCTAAGCGTAAAAGTGCTTTATGTGCACTACGTCATCACACACAGCCTTTATCAGCAACAAGTCAGTTTGAAGGAAACACACCTCCGGTGGTAAAAATGTGCATATGTTTTTTTATTCTGATTTTTGAATATTTTCGCATGCAAATCGTCGTCAAAATGGATGCAAACCTAGCTATTAACAGTCAAATGTGGACAAATTTATATAGGAGATACAAAAAAGGTTATTGATTATAGAAACTTAATGCACGCCGCTAGATCAATAAGCATATAGTGAATTTGTGATGCTTAGTACTGGCCTAGCCTACCAGATCCCCAGGTCCCTCCCTCCCTCCTTCTTCTCTCCTCTCCGGGTGGTTTTGAATGGCAGCACAGAGGCAGAACCACACATGTAGCCGTGGCGTGGCGTGTCGGGGCGTCTGTTTCAATTTCCCTGCTTCTCCCACAAAAGCCCCCGAGACCAGTCATTAGCTAGGTGCAGACAGCTGGGGGCACAGTGGTCCACAGAGTACCTTCTCCCCTCCTCCACCCCCTCCCTCTCTACCTCTACCCTAGTGTCTGTCCCGCCAGCACAGCTCCGTATGGCAGCTCGGAGCGGAGGAGAAGGGAACGGAAAGGGGTCCCGAACCCTCCAGCCTTGTCCCCCTCTCGACAATGATAGGCAGCATTTGTTTAATGTGGCTTGAGGTGAGAGTGGAGGGCTCCCCTTTGGGGGCCCGTCGTGTCATAAACACTTCTAATTATCAATTTCCTGCCCCTAATGTTGTGGAACACGACCCATGATCCTCTGCTCCGCCTGCACCTAAAACATGGGTCATATACATTAGGGCACACCGTAGGAAGATGTTTTGCAACAGAAAATGAATATGAAGGTTTCTTGTTGGACATGTTAAGCTAGTCCCTCCATGTTTCTACCAGTTTGCTTCCGCTTGGTGGCTAATTAATAAGACTAGGGTGAAGAGAAGACATACTGTACCTTCTTTGTTCTTTTTCTGTGGCTCAGACTTGTCATTGCTATTTCATTTTCTAACACTGACTATTTCCTTTTCTAACAACCCCTCTGATTGGGTTAACTGCGGAAGACACATTTCAGTTGAAGGCATTCAGTTGTACAACTGACTAGGTACCCCCCCTTTCCCTGACTTAGGTCAAAGATGGTAACTCCCAAAGTCTACGTGGAATGGACATTGTGAATAGATCAGACTATATCTGTTAAGCTACTGTACATCAAGTTCTTCCACACCGATCTTGACAAACCATTTCTGTATGGACCTCGCTACCTTACTGGAACTAAGGGGCCTAGCCCGAATCATGAAAAACAGCCCCAGACCATTATTCCTCCACCGCCAAACTTTACAATTGGCACTATGTATTGGGGCAGGTAGCATTTTCCTGGCATTCACCAAACCCAGATTAGTCCGTCGGACTGCCAGATGGTGAAGCGTGATTCATCACTCCAGAGAACGCGTTTCCACTACTCAAGAGTCCAATGGTGGTGAGCTTTACACCACTCCAGCCGACACTTGGCATTGCGCATGGTGATCTTAAGCTTGTGTGCGACTGCTTGGCCATGGAAACCCATTTCATGAAGCTCCCGACAAACAGTTCTTGTGACGACGTTGCTTCCAGAGGCAGTTTGGAACTGAGTAGTGAGTGCTGCAACCGAGGACAGTCAATTTTTACACTCTTCAGCACTCGGTGGTCCCGTTCTGTGAGCTTATGTGGCCTACCACTTTGCGGCTGAGCCGTTGTTGCTACTAGACATTTCCAGTTGACCAGGGCAGCTCTGGCAGGGCATAAATTTGACAAACTTACTTGTTGGAAAGGTGTTATCCTATGGCGGTGCCACACTGAAAGTCACTGAGCTCTTCAATAAGGCCATTCTACTGCCAATGTTGGCTATGGAGATTGCATGGCTGTGTGCTCGATTTTAAACACCTGTCAGCAACGGGTGTGGCTGAAATAGCCGGATCCACTAATTTAAAGGGTCCACATACTTTTGTATATATAGTGTATACACTGAGTGTATAAAACATTAGGAACATCTTCCTAACATTGTGTTGCACCCCCATTTGCCCTCAGAACAGCCTCAATTTGCCGGAGGGATGCTGACCCATGTTGACTCCAATGCTTCCCACTGTTGTGTCAAGTTGGCTGGATGTCCTTTGGGTGGTGGACCATTCTTGATATACACAGAAACTGTTGAGTGTGAAAGAAATCCAGCAGTGTTACAGTTCTTGACACACTCAAACTGGTTTACCTGGCACCTACTACCATCTTTTGTCTTGCTCATTCACCCTCTGAATGGCACACATACACAATCCATGCCTCAAATAAATCCTTCTTTAACCGGTCTCCTCCCCTCATCTACACTGATTGAAGTGGATTTAACAAGTGACATCAATAAGGGATCCTATCTTTCACCTGGACAAAAGGAACACTTATGTGAGAATGCTGTTCAATGACTACAGCTCAGCGTTCAACACCATAGTGCCCACAAAGTTCATCCCTAAGCTAAGGACCCTGGGACTAAACACCTCCCTCTGCAACTGGGTCCTGGACTTCCTGACGAGCCACCCCCAAGTGGTAAGGGTAGGCAACAACACTGCCATACTGATCCTCAACACGGGGGCCCCTCAGGGGTGTGTGCTTAGTTTCCTCCTGTACTCCCTGTTCACCCACGACTGCGTGGCCAAGCACAACTCCAACAGCATAATTAAGTTTGGTGATGACACAACAGTGGTAGGCTTGATCACTGACAATGATTAGACAGCCTATAGGGAAGAGGTCAGAAACCAAGCAGTGTGGTGCCAGGACAACAACCTCTCCCTCAACGTGAGCAAGATAAAGGAGCTGATTGTGGACTACAGAAAAAAGAGGTCCGAACACGCCCCCATTCACATCGACGGGGCTGTAGTGGAGCGGGTTGAGAGATTCAAGTTCCTTGGTGTCCACATCACCAACAAAATATGATGGTCCAAACTCGCCAAGACAGTTGTGAAGAGGGCACGACAACGCCTTTTCCACCTCAGGAGACTTGAAAAGATTTGAAAAGATTTGGCATGGGTACCCAGATTAATCAAAAGGTTCTACAGCTCCACCATCGAGAGCATCCTGACCCGTTGCATCACCACCAGGTATGGCAACTGCTCGGAATCCGACCGTAAGGCGCTACAGAGGGTAGTGCGTACGGCCCAGTACATCACTGGGGCCAAGCTTCCTGCCATCCAGGACCTACAGTTGAAGTTGGAAGTTTACATACACCTTTGCCAAATACATTTAAACTCAGTTTTTCACAATTCCTGACATTTAATCCTAGTAAAAATTCCCTGCCTTGGGCCAGTTAGGATCACCACTTTATTTTAAGAATGTGAAATGTCAGAATAATAGTAGAGAGAATTATTTATTTCAGCTTTTATTTCTTTCATCACATTCCCAGTGGGTCAGAAGTTTACATACACTTAATTAGTATTTGGTAGCATTGCTTTTAAATTGTTTAACTTGAGTCAAACTTTCTAGCTTTCCACAAGCTTCCCACAATAAGTTGGGGGCATTTTGGCCCATTCCTCCTGACAGAGCTGGTGTAACGGAGTCAGGTTTGTAGGCCTCCTTGCTCGCACACGCTTTGTCAGTTCTGCCCACAAATTTTCTATAGGATTGAGGTCAGGGCTTTGTGATGGCCACTCCAATACCTTGACTTTGTTGTCCTTAAGCCATTTTTCCACAACTTTGGAAGTATACTTGGGGTCATTGTCCATTTAGAAGACCCATTTGCGACCAAGCTTTAACTTCCTGACTGATGTTTTGAGATGTTGCTTCAATATATCCACATAATTGTCCAACCTCATGATGCCATCTATTTTGTGAAGTGCACCAGTCCCTCCTGCAGCAAAGCACCCCCACAACATGATGCTGCCACCCCCGTGCTTCACAGTTGGGATGGTGTTCTTCGGCTTGCAAGCCTCCCCCTTTTTCCTACAAACAGTTCGATTTTTATTTCATCAGACCAGAGGACATTTCTCCAAAAAGTACGATCTTTGTCCCCATCTAAGTCCAAAAGGCTCCTTAACAGCTTCTACCCCCAAGCCATAAGACTGCTGAACAATTCATCAAATGGCCACCCAGACTATTTACATTGACACCCCCCCAACCTTTGTTTTTACACTGCTGCTACTCGCTGTTTATTATCTATGCATAGTCACTTTACCCCTACCTACATGTACAAATTACCTCGACTAACCTGTACTCCGCACATTGACTCGGTGCCGGTACCCCTGTCTATAGCCTTATTATTGTTATTTTATTGTGTTACTTTTTATTTTATTTTTTACTTTAGTTTATTTAGTAAATATTTTCTTAACTCTATTTCTTGAACTGCATTGTTGGTTAAAGGCTTGTAAGTTCTGCCCCTGAACAAGGCAGTTAACCCACTGTTCCTAGGCCGTCATTGAAAATAAGAATTTGTTCTTAACTGACTTGCCTAGTTAAATAAAGGTAAAATAAAAAATATATAAAAAGTTTTACACCTGTTGTATTCAGCGCCTGTGACAAATACAATTTGATTTGATTTATCATGGAAAGAGCAAGTGTTCCTAATGTTTTGTACACTCAATGTATATCTATTACTCACTGATAAGAGTCTCTTAAACCACGCATACACATCATTGAGCAACAATATCAGAGAGTCCCTGGCAGAGCACTAGTCATCCAACATAAATCTAGTGTTGACTCATCTGAAGTGCACCTCAATTCAAAGCTATCCATATCTGATGGATCAGATCAGATTTCTCATAATAAAACTTAGGAGTAGATGCCACCAACTGGCTCTCTGTTTAAAATGGAGGCACTGTAGCTTACTGTTGTGAGCCACTCAGAGAGTTCACTTTGGCATTATTAGCTAGTGGTTATGAGGGACTGTCGAGAGCGAGAGAGCGAGAGCGAGGTAGCGAGCGGCGGGAATGAAGCATGTTGAGGATCAGGAGTCTCTCTCTCCTCTCAGCTGAGTGCCATATAGCCTCTCCCAGCCTCTCCTCCTGGGCAGGCAGGTACTGTGGAATAGGTATCAGGGCTAACCTGTGATTACAGTGTATTACACTCCCACTGGGGAAATTACCATTTAAACATGCTGCATGATGAAGACTGTGGGCGAGACAAAGAGGGGGCTAATAGCTTGCTATCCACCGCAGCACCGAACGGCTAACAGCTTTCTGGCCCTGCCGCAAACCGGCAGCCTTCTCACAATGAGAATGAATGAGAACGAGAGAGAGAGAGAGACACAGACAGAATGAGAGAGAGAGTTTTCATTTAATTTATAAATGCGTAATTCAAGAGGCTCTGGGTATGGGAGCACTGTGATTTCGCCGGCTAGGCTCCTTGACACGGCAGCAGCTCACTGCCTGTCCTCAATCAACGGCATCGGCTGCAATTAATGGCAAAAATTAGAAACAATCACCGTCTCCCCCTTATTATCCTCAATTAGAGTGCACTAATCAAGGCCTGATCGAGCTCTGCTGCTCTCTCCAAACTAAATGTCAAACTTCATTACGGACCTGGCGTGGAAATCAAACTCCCCATGCACCACGCTCTCCAGTACACGACGGGAGGGCAGAGCAGAGCAGAGTTCCAGCAATACAGCAGAACACCCTGAGGTACAGAACAGGCTGGTCCTGCCTTCACTCACTGCCTCTGTGATGAAATACCATCACTGGAGAAACATACTATGATGGTGTATATACCTACAGGTAACTGCCAAAATAATGGAAACACTTGAGTAAATGAGGGACACAGTATATTGAAAGCAGTTGCTTCCACACAGGTGTGGTTCCTGAGTTAATTAAGCAATCATGCTTAGGGTCATGTATAAAAATGCTGGCCATTATTTTGGTTACGCCCCCATAGGATGACAATGCCCCCATCGACAAGTGGTCACTGAATTGTTTGATGAGCATGAAAATTATGTAAACCATGGCCGTCTCAGTCACCAGATCTCAACCCAATTGAACACTTATGGGAGATTCTGGAGCAGGTTGGAGTTTTTCGTCAAGAATCTTGTTCTGGAGGCAGCTCTGCAGTGGTCACTAGCTGGCACAGCCACAAAGTCAACCTAACCTTAACCACACTGCTAACCCTAAAGCCTAACCCTAAGCAAATGTTTGTTTTCATGAATTTTTACAATATAACAGTTGCAGCTGGCCTATCTAAGGGGAAATCACTCAGTTCTTCTCCAGGAGAAGACTTATGACAATAAACGTCAACCTGCGATTCTGGAGCGGCGTTTGAGAGAGCATTTTCCACCACTATCAACAAAACACCAAATGATTACATTTCTCATGGAAGAATGGTTTTGCATCCCACCAATAGAGTTCCAGACACTTGTAGAATCTATGCCAAGGTGCATTGAAGCTGTTCAGGCATGTGGTGGCTCAACGCCGTATTAAGACACTATGTTGGTATTTCCTTTATTTTGGCAGTGACCTATATACAATTAAAAAAAAAAAATCCTCAGACTTGGTCAAAATTTTTGTCTGCTCCTCAGTTAGCAGGATACTGCATACTACAACAAAACTTTGACTGGGGTTACTCACTTTGGCATTGACGTAGATATATTGCCATTTGTAAAAATGTCACAGTGCTCAGGTGCCTGTCAAGTCTGTTTTTCATTCAGGTGTAAAGGATGAAGTATATAAAGGAATGACAACTTTTAAACAAAGCTTCTTGTGTGGGCCCAGATTCAGAGTGGTCTGTGAAGCAATAGACAAAATGGGTCTGAGAACTAATCAAAAGACTACGTTCAATATTCAAGAGATGTAGCTAGCTCCCCCTGCATCTCCCTCAATAGGTTTACAAATGAGGACATTCTTTAAATAATATGGAAATGAGGACATTCTTTAAATAATATGGAAATGGTTACCTGGACTAAGATGCATTTTATTCTTCAGCCTATCATCAATCTGATATTTTTTATTTTGCTTCTAAGAAGAACCATGTTTTATGTTAACCTGCAACCTTGACGAAGGATAATGGAGTGATTGGGGATGGGTTGACGTCTATTCAAATGGTAAAACATTCTGAATGAACGGTGGACCTTCCTCCTATTGATTATTGAAGGTTCCATTAGAATGAAAGATAAAGAGGTCACAATTCAATCAACTGTTATGTTGTTACCTTCAAACACTGCAGTCACATATCACATTGAATTCTGCTGTACGTTTTAATTCAGATTCACTATTTGTAGGGCAGGGAGGCATATCAATGAACGCAATACTCAAAGAACACATTGAAGTCTACTTGTTTTCAAATGATAAAGCCCTTCTGAATCGCCCAACTGTAGTGTCAGTATACAATATTGGTAATGCAAGAATGGAACAAAGTAACATATTTACCATTTGACATGACTTCTCGAATATCTATCATTCTCAGCTCATTTGGCTCATTCGTGGTTACCTTAAAGAGAACCATGGATATAATTGAAGAAAACGGAGGGATGGAGGGAGTAATGGAGGGAATTGTAAATCTGGTCTAGGAGAAGAAAGGATGGTGGCTAATGAGCTATGCTAATATGAAGTCAAGTCTTCTCAGTTTACCAAACAAGGAAATAGATTTTAGCTCGCTGTTTAGTAAGTAGCGTATCGGTAGAGTGGGATGACAGCACAGTGTTATGGAATACACACACACATACATTGACCACACACGCATGGTTCTCTCCTAAACAACATATACAAGACATGTAGCCTAGAGTACACACAAACGTGAAAACACAAACACACAAGCATGTATACAGGTACACACGTGAACACACACACAATTATTTGAGAGGACCCCACCACACTCTCTCCTCTAAGTGATTCTGCTTTGGGCGTGCTGCTGATGGGAGAGTAGAGGGGTAGGGGGTTATGATAGAAGTGTCTGCCTGCGTCCAGGCAGAATTGATCGTTTGGCAGTTGCAAATGAGAGACGGGGCTTGTCTGTGGAAACATGAGGCCGTGCGTACGGCACAGCGTTGGACTCCAGCAGTGCTCGAAAAGAGCGCTCTTTAAACTGCCGGGGCCCCTGGGAGCCCGTGGGGAGGGGGCCGTCGCCGCCACCGCGCTAATGAGAACTAGCAGAGTGCAAACATGCATGGAAATGACTGTTATTCTGTTGATGTGCATTTAAGTGCTTTTTTACTGCCAACCACAAAGAGAGGGGAAATAACTGGTGATGAATGGTACCCCCGAAAAGCATTAATTTTCCTATTGCGGAGAGAGTGAGGGGGGGAGAGGAGCCAACACGCAAATTTATTATTTTACTTCACTCAAGTGCACTGGCAAGGCTCTGTGATGGGGTGGGAGGGAAGCGGAGTTAGGGTGCTGGGATGGCAAATAACCTTCACTCACTTCCTCTCTTCCACCATCATCTTTCGCTTCTGTAAGATAACAGTAGGCGAAAAGGTCTCGGCGATCAAAGGCCTGATTACCTCATTATGAAAATGAGCTTTGTTCTATTCCACCTCTTCACCAATACCAGGGTCCTATTCATTAGGCACCAAATGGAAGAAAACGGACTGAAACAAGGAGGGACTACCTGAACTTTTCCAATAAGAAACACTTGTTTTCCGCTGAAAAACGTTTCGCTACGGTGTGCCCTAATGAATACGAACGGCTATTGCACCCTCACTGATATGACTGTAGCAGATCTGTTCTGGATGTTTTCTATTGTTCATTGCGTGTCATGTGTCACCATCTTGCTACATATATTTCAATGACATCGAGTGGCTGAGACTTCATTGAGTAAATAGTGGGAGTGGAGTTGTGGAAGAAGGAGCAGGGAAGATGGAGTAAACAAGGAGGAGGAAGAAAAGGAGGAGGGATGAGGAAGAGGACATGGGAGGGGTGGTCGTCAGTCTCACCGGTCCCGGTGCTTGCACTGGTGTTGATGACGGCCTCGTTCCATTGGTCAGCACTGGACACAGAGAAGGAGCGTTGGTGCATGCCGTCTTTACTGCCCCCGAAGCCCACCAGATTTCCCCCGCCGACCGAATGCTCTGACTGGAGGGATGTACTACTGTTAGAGTGGGGTGCACCTGGAGAGAAAGAGAGGGAGAGAAAGAAAGGGAGAGAGGGGGGGGACTTTTAGATAATGTCATGCATCATCATCTCATGTACCTGTACAAAGAGGTGCATTTCCCTGAGGTTACAATCTCTTTTGCATCAAACAAGCCATATTTGTTAATAACAAGTTTAGCAGTTCTCTTTCTGTTTTTCTTTTTTTTTTATCTGTACGAGAACAGACATAGTAAAGTTGCACAATGCTGCCGCAACCTTTCTTGTGTTCATCTCTCTGTGTTACATGTGTAAACCCTCCACCCCTTCTCTGCCTTCCCCCATCTCCCCCTCTCCCTCCGCCTGTCTCTAATTAGCCCTTAATTAACAAGATACACTCTGATCGCTAATTATCTCGCCTCATCCTTTTGACTGCCACATCCATCTCTCCCGCCGTCGGCAGGCGGCAGGCCCCCTCTATCTCCCCGACTTCCAATCAGGCAAACCACGGACGTCTCTTTGCCTGTCTGCCTGCCTCCATTTACTAATTCATGAGCTCGGCAGCACCGTGTGGGGTCCTTCCCTCCTGTTCCTGTCTGGACAGCCACACTACACAACAGATATTGACTTGACTTCTTCTAGCACAGTGTGCTAATATACGAATATATATGTATTTTCATCCAATGAAATTAGCCTATGATAATTATTTTATTTTTAACCAAAACTTTATTTATCCACCATTCCCTGTACGAAATCACAATCAAATTGATCTAAATAAGTCATTTATGGTTGATTCTGAGTCAAATGATATACATGGTATTTATCAGTAAATCAACAGACATATAAGATCAAGTATGGGTTTTTATTGTCAGAGCTGCAATAAAGAATACATACCTACTATAAAGTTACCCATGATCATTTGTTACCGCACATTAAGCCCAACTAGAGATAATAGAGTGGATGAGTCATCTCTGAAGTGTAACAAGATGCTCCTTAGGTTGTAGTAAAAACAAAAGGGAGTTATCAACTATATTATAATTTCTGCTGGGTATTCTCCAAGATATGATAGACTAGACTAGAAGCAATAATTGAGCATCAGTTTAATATAACTTAATCTACTGACAGCAGAGACTGCTCTGAAAGGGTAGCAGTCAAACATGGTTTTGGTAAAAGTCATATAATATGTATTGTGTTACTTGTAACACATCAAATACTTTTTTGTTTACAATTACAATTACGAATTATATATATAATTCAGATTGAAGTTTAACAACAATAACAGTAGCTAGATATAATATACTGTGTGCTGTGTGTAAAGTAAACCAAGCACCGTGGCGCTCTTGTTAGGATAAGACGTCCTTCTCATTAGCGGGAGTAATAAGTGTATCAAATTCACATAATCATGTCTAATTGGTATCAGTAATTATCTTGTTGGGCCCGGGAATATTAATCTTCAGGTCCCAGAGGGGAAGGAGCGGGATCGCAGAGAGAGAGGAGAAGGAAAGAGAGAGAGAACCATGCAGGGGAGTGCTAGCTGAATTAGCATCCCCAAACCACGGTATTGGAGAGAGGGGAGAGATGATCTGATGAAGAATCATAGTAGAAAGATGCAGTAAATTTGAACAAAATCCCTCACGTGTGTTTAATTATTGTTGATGGGGGAGGGAGACAATTTTGGGGTCATTTTGAGTGAGTTACTGACTGATGGTGTGAGCTGGCATATTTGAAAATCACAAAATTAAGTGAGTTTATTTGTAAATAATATATATATATATATATTATATATATATATATATATATATATATAGAGAGATAGAGATAGAGATAGAGATAGATAGATAGATAGATAGATAGATAGATAGATAGATAGATAGATAGATAGATAGATAGATAGATAGATATATGGATGATCTATATGGATGATTCATCAAATTGAAAAATAAAAAAATATCACTTCTCTAAGATAAGTGGTAGTACTGGGGAATACAATATAACTGCTTCGCATTATTTAATGTATTTCAATGCGATGATTACATTCAATATTTCAATATCTCATCTAATTAAAACAACTTGCTCAACATAAAATCACTGCTACTAAAGTTCTAATAATAACTAAACTGAGCCTCAACGCCAACTTTAAAACAGAAGTGAAACATTTTCTGACCAAAATGCATCAAATACACCAGCGACACATTCTGACTCGGTTTCTGCCTTTCACACTGCACACTAGCATCCAAGATATAACTTGATGGATCATTGTACTATCTAAAGTTAAAGCAGAAGAGAAAGACAACATTTACAAGCTTCGATATTTTGACAAGATACTCTCGTCTAATATTCAAATACCATTTCTATGAGGCAGATAGAGAACATTCTCCCCTGACGCGACAAGCTGATTATAGTTCCGGTGTAATTACATTATACGCTGTTTTATGCAGAAGTGGTCTAGGTCTGCTCTGTGGGGACTAATTGATGGATCCATGTTTAATTCATTAATCATTAGCATCACATCTGACAATTAGACATGATTGTTACTTAAAATTTTAAATATGAATCCATACAGGGTTTGTGTATTCATTTAGATATTCATTTTTCCCCTTTCGGAAGGCCAAGAGTCAAACTACTTGTTGGGATATGTTGGTGGGCCTTGTACCATCAGGTACATATACCATCAGTGAACACTAAAGCAAAGCAACAGCCAAAAGATCTCCTGAAAATATCAACATCTTAGCAAAGTTACAGCGCCTTCAGAAAGTATTCACACCCCTTGACTTTTTCGACATTTTGTTGTGTTACAAAGTTGGATTAAAATGATTTTAATTGTAATATTTTTGTCAACGATCTACAAATAATACTGTAATGTCAAGGTGGAAGAAAAATTCTAACATTTGTAAAACAAATTTGAAAAATAAAACCCTAATGTATCTTGATAAGATAAGTATTAAACCCCCTGAGTCAATACATGTTAGATTCCCCTTTGGCAGTGATTACAGTTGTGAGTCTTTCTGGGTATGTCTCTAAGAGCTTTGCACACCTGGATTGTACAATATTTGCACATTATTCTTTAAAAAATTCATAAAACTCTGGCAAGTTGGTTGTTGATCATTGCTTGACAGCCATTTTCAAGTCTTGTCATAGATTTTCAAGCAGATTTAAGTCAAACCTGTAATTAGGGCACTCAGGAACATTCAATGTCATCTTGGTAAGCAACTCCAGTGTATATTTAAGCAATACGGCACAAAGGGGTGTGGTATATGTCCAATATACCATGGCTAAGTGTATATTTGGTGTATATTTGGCCTTGTGTTTTAGGTTATTGTCCAGTTGTAAGGTGAATTTGTCTCCCAGTGTCTGTTGGAAAGCAGACAGAAACAGGTTTTCCTCTAGGATTTTGCCTGTGCTTAGCTCTACTCCGTTTATTTTTATCCTGCAAAAGCTCCCTAGTACTTGCCAATGACAAGCATGCCCATAACATTATGCAACCACCACCATGCTTGAAAATATGAAGAGTGGTACTCAGTGATGTGCTGTGTTGGATTTTCCCCAAACATAACTATTGTATTCAGGACATAAAGTTCATTTCTTCACCACATTTTTTGCAGTTTTATTTTAGTGCCTTATTATAAATAGGACGCATGATTTTGAATATTTTTGTCTGTACAGGCTTCCTTCTTTTCACTCTATCAATTACTCTGTTGATCCATCCTCAGTTTTATCCTATCACAGCCATTCAACTCTGTAACTGTTTTAAAGTCACCATTGGCCTCAAGAAACCTGAGCAGTTTCCTTCCACTCCAGCAACTGAGTTAGGAAGAACGCCTGTATCTTTGTAATGACTGGGTGTATTGATACACCATCCAAAGTGTAATTAATAACTTCACCATGCTCAAAGGGATATTCAATGTCTGCTTTTTACATTTGTACCCATCTACCAATAGGTGCCCTTCTTTGTGAGGCATTGGATAACCTCCCTGGTCTCTGTGGTTGAATCTGTGTTTGAAATTCATTGTTCTACTGAGAAAGCTTACAGATAATTGTATGTTTGGGATACAGAGATGAGGTAGTCATTCAAAAATCATGCTAAATATTATATTATCCATGCTACTTATTACGTGACTTGTTAAGCAAATGTTTACTCCTGAACTTATTTAGGCTTGCCATAACAAAGGGGTTGAATAATTATTGACTCAAGACATTTCACCTTTTCATTTTTAAATCATTTGTAAACATTTCTAAAAATATAATTCCACTTTGACATTATGGGGTATTGTGTGTAGGTCAGTGACCAAACATCTCAATTTAATCAATTTAATTTCAAATTAAGGCTGTAACAAAATGTGGAATAAGTCAAGGGATGTGAATACTTTCTGAAGGCACTGTATATGGAGCTGTTTAACGGTCTGTTATTCTTGTGAATGAATAAAACGTGTTCCCTTTGTCTACGTAACACAATTCTATTTTCAAACACCATACACATTTCCTGACTGGCATTGCGGTCTTCCACCTCAGACACAATACACCACATCACCATAAACCTTAATTTTGTCATTCTGTCTCAAACATGTAGAACATTGGGGGTCCACCAAACCATTATTACCCAGGACCCTATTCCCAGCCATCCATTCTCCTTTAGTAAATGTCTGGAGGTAAATGTTTGTAGTGATGAACTACAGCCCAATCCTTAGACAAACAATCACACACCAATGACCTGTCATATCTATTCAACTGGCTAGTCATTTAGGCTGAATTTAGACGAGGTACTGTAGACATACTGTCATTACAAAAACAAACTACTGTAAAAAGAAAAAGCTTGGAGTCAAAATAAAACCATAATTTAACTTTCCGTGATAATTTGGGGATTCAGATTGGCAGTTCCACCTGCATGTTAATAGAAATGTCCAAAAGCTCTACCGCAATCATGTAAGCCGATATCAGCATTTAAAAATGTATATAATTATGTTCATTTGACAAATATAATCGTAAGTGTGTAGGAGAGAGACTAAAGGAGTATTTTCCATGCTAAGGAGCAGCAGCGGGGCTGGCTCTGGCTGGGGCTGTAATCTAAGTAGAAGGGATGGATTAGCGGGTAGCTACAGAACGGCGGTAGCGGTAACATCATCTTGACTCTCATTTCTCTTTGGGCCGGCGCGGCCAGGCGTACCGTCAGAGGACTGATGAGCCGTGAAGCAGAGGCCTGACCCCACTGTGGAGTTGTTGCCATTATGTACAAGTATCAGGATAATGAGGCATTAATGCTAATGTGGGGGATGGAAGGAGGGAAGGGGGAAAGGAGGAAGGAGGGAAGTAGGAAAGGAGGGAAGGGGGAAAGGAGCACATCATCTGTGTCTGGAGCCATGTAATCCACCACCACTATTATCACTACCACTACTGCCTAATGCCGCTCGCCACCCCTGAAAGCGTCCCCCCACACTCCCCTCTGTGGCTCAGCCATGTCATCTAATCCTCCCCCCTCATCCAGCCACCTCATCGTCAGGAGCCATTAGACAGTCACCACACCCACACATCAGGCCCCGACACTGGGTTGTTGGCCACTGAGACAGAGGCATAACCTGATGGTGGTCAGTGAGTCAGTGCCCAGTGGTTGGACTGTATGTATGCAGCCCAGAGCAAGACGAAGACTCACTGGTTTACAATGTAAGAGGGAAGACCTGTACAGCACACTCAACCCCCTCCGCTTTCCACATACATCTCTGCCGCCCATATGATTGATTAAAACTGATGGGCCACATTAATACTTTGATACAATGTATCTGTCGTGGGTAAAACGGTTCCGCTGAACACTCAGACAGAGGAGAAGGAATTAGGCCTGCACACGCTTTCACTCATGGACACATGCGTTTATTAATTTAGTCTTTGTCTCCATCTCTCTCGCTTCTCCTCTCCCACTTCTCCCCCTCTCTCTCTCTTCCTCCTGTGATTCTAAAGGTCTTTAGATCCAGGGAGTGAATGAATTACCAAAGGCAAAGACAGGGTTGTGATTCAGACACCATGAATGACAAATTGCTCCTTTGTTCCCTTCATCAATTGCATGCCTAATGAAATCAAACTCACTCCGATTGCATCATCAGCAGAGGGTGCTCCAATGGGAGAAGACCTGCCCTGATTTGTAACCTTTCTCTCCTAATTGGAGATGAACTAAAATCGCCCTCGTATTGTTCCCCTCCCAGACGCAAAGAAATAGTGAGAATCTGTAGTATGAGTTGTCTCAACAGCATCCTTTACTAGCTCTGTATTTACAACAGAGTTAAACAATATACCCATGCAAACAAGTTAATGAGTCAGAGTTAAACAATATACCCATGCAAACAAGTTAATGAGTCAGAGTAAAAAAAGGAATAAAGGACACATTTTAATTTCTTTTTTTTCTTAAAAGAAAACAACAGCATTTGGCCTCTTTTTCAGGGCCCCATAACCACTCCTCTCCCCATCTCCCCTCTCTTTCCTACCTCCTACAGATTCGGACACCTATGCTCTCTTCTCCATCCTCCTGAAGGTTAATTGTTTATGAGTTGGAAGTTGGAACGTGACCTCCACCCCCTGTCCTTCACTCTGTAAACTCCTAAATCTTCTCTAGCATTTGACTAATTAACCTCTTGAGTGGGGTCCTGATGGTCAAATCTTGGCCAGGATCAACAAAATAAGTAAGGGCTGGGCCACAAGTGGTCCCTGGCCAGTCTGTCTATTCCACTACTGCACAATCCAATTAGCTACAGCCATGGCAGGAGGTAACACAGACACTGCTCCTCGGCCAATGGAGGACGCCCTCATTACCCCCCTCCCCTCTATCCCTCTCCCCACATCACCCCCCTCTGGGGACCACTCTGCTAATTAGTAATAATTACTCTTAGTAATAATTAATCCTAACCCCTAAATTTAATCACTGGTTTCTCCTCGCCTCTCTTGGCCTAGCTGCCAGTTCCTGCTAAAGCTCCCTCCAGCCTCCAGTGGCACAGCCAGCCAGTCAGCTCTGTCTATTTATAGGCCTGTGTGGACTGAAGGAAGGAAGGCATTGGTACTGGCTGGACACAGGACAAGCAAGGCAAGCCCCCTGGATGGAATTTCGGTCAGAGCTAAAATTCAACATCTGGACAAAATAAAAATGTCCTTCGATGGAAAATTCTTATTTTTTATTTTATAATGATTATTATGAACAAATTAATAATATTTTGTTTATTTAAAGGGGCAATCTGTCAATGAATTTGAGAGTGGTTAGATCCCTATCCCCTCAGCTTTTTACTGAAACGGTGGCGGGGATAACGCTATGTAATTGTTTCTACCATAGACATTAAAACCAGTAGATGGTGATAGCGCTGACGTCATCCATGTATTCCTATGGAAAACTCCCGATGGCGCATGAAGCCGGAAATATTTGAATCGTGTTGTATTGCTGAATGGCACCAAAAAAAAAATCGCTAAGAATCATGGTGAAAGTGGGCGTAACTAGCAAAGGATCATGGTCGATGTAGTCATTTTCATTCAACCTTAATGTCTATGGCAAGAGGGCGCAAGCCCGTGATTTGTCTTTGTCAGCACGTGGTCCTGTGTGACAACAAATGTAGTCAGAATGAATCACTATTTAATTTAATATCTCAATTTGTAGCAAACTTTAAAATATTTCACAGTGGGGATGAAACTTGATCATAATAAAATACTTTTAGAGGCCAAAGAATGGTTTGGCTGTTCTGGCGATCGTAATTTACATAGGCTTTCTAGGGTAGACCAGGGCTTTAGGCACCACTAAGTTTCTAGGCAGTAGCAGAGCTTGTGACTTCACAAGCTGATTGGCCCTTTAAGGTAGAATTTAATAGCCTTATAAGCACTCCTTCAGTAATCATACCATTGTGTTAGCTCATCTGCATCTGTATAATGACATCGTACCATAATCTAAAGAGTTTTCACATAAATACAGCAAAAAATACATATTACATGATCATTACATATTTCACCTATTAAAATGTACTTTATTGTATCCTCTGGGCAGTGAATGGTATTAGTGTCTCTGAAAAACCTCTATTGATTTTCTGCTGGACCGGACATGAAGTCGATAGAGATTTACATACAGTTGAACTGGGCATCAGGTTGCTTAGCTTAAGTTATTCAGTTACTAGCTTTTTGCACATACTTCGGTCTGTGGTTGTTGAAAGTGTTTGGTTGGGTTCTTGCGCAAGGTAGAAGTTGTTCCTACAGCCGCAGATCTAAAATCAGATTATTTTACTCCCAAACCTGACCATAACTGTTAAGAGGAGGAATACATATCTGACCCTGTATCAGTGGTTAGTAGGCAACTTCTACCTGCTCTGTTTGTCTGTATTATAACAGATGTGGATTCCTCAAAACTGAAGAGCAGACTCGAGTCAAATACTTTTGAAATATATGCAAGTATTTGAGGTGTGCTTAATTTAGCTTAATTAGCTTTTGGGGGACTATTCTATTTGTTCCACTGTAACATGGAAATTAATAAAGGGTAGCTTTTCATTTTATTTGAAATAATTTGACATATGTTTTGACCCAGGTCTGGTACAGAGGTCTGGCAAGGACCCAGAGTGGTGACTAGGCTGGCCCTCTTACCTGTAGTGCCCACTCCTAGCTGCAGGGTGCTACGGTCCTTTGTCAGCCCGTTGGTCTTGGGGCTGGCGGTGGGGGCGATGGTGGTGACCGCTCTGGGTGGTCGCTTCCCTGGCACCTTGACCGTGGTCCTCAACAGGTCAATCTCTTTACCGTGCACATTCTGCATGTAGTCCTGGAACACACATCACAAAACACAGTCAATCTCATTAGTCTAGACGTGGGTAATCATGAAAAACCTTTAAAAACTACACACTGCCCTTATGATACAACTTCCATCCTGACATACAGTACCAAAAGTGACTGACATATAGCCATTTCAGAACATTAGGCATTACCTGTGCCCACGCTGCCTCACAAACTAGCTCAGTTATAGACTTAATGAGTAGACCAGGACCCACCAACCCTGTTCCTGCAGAGCTACCACCCTGTAGGTTTTCACGACAACCCTAATCTAGCGCACGTGATTCTAATAATTACCTGGTTGATAAGCTGAATCAGGTTAGTTACATCTGGGGTTGGAGCAAAAACCTACAGGAGGTTAGCTGTCCAGGAATAGGGTTGGAGAACCATGGAGTAGACTAATGAATGCAAACAGTCTCATTCTCTCTCATTTTATTTGGATTTAAAATAACATCAACACCCCAAATGGACGAGGAAGGGAAGCCAAGGTGAAAATCATTGAGCTCAGCAGAAAAAGCCAGAGAAGTCTCTGCTCTGCCTTTTGCCTGGTATGCCCCCCATCTCTTCCTTTCCTTTATCTCTCCCTCAATCTTTCTCCTTCCTTTATCAGGGTTCCATAAAGCACTCATCTCTTCCCCTGCCTCCTCTCTAATTACCCAGCCAGCTAGCGCTCCTCGCTCTCATTTCATTTTATTGCCGGAATTAACAGCCAGATCGGAAGCGTGCAAAGCTATTAAGATGTGTGATTAAGCCACATTCAATTAGTTTCTACAAACAATTTAATTGATGTAGCAGATAGAATTAACAGAAGGTGATTGTGTGGATGGCTTGGCTGACTGTGAAATTAAAGGGATCCTCGCACTCTTGTTCCGTATCTCGCTCTCCCCCTCTCTCCTTCTCACTCTCTCTTTCCCGCTCTCTCCCTCCCACCTTCTCTTCCGCTCTCTCTCCCTCCCACCGCTCTCCCCCGCTCTCTCTCCCCCTCCCACCTTGTCTCCCGCTCTCTCTCTCCCTGCTCCCACCTACTCTATCCCGCTCTCTCTCTACCACCTTCTCTCCCTTTCTACCACTTTCTCTTCCTCCCTCCCACGTTCTCTCCCTCCCTCCCTCTCTCTCTCTGCTTAGTAACTCAGAATGGTAGTAAACACGTGTCTGCTAATGTAACAGTGGTTCCTGTTCTGCCTCAACTCTGGTCAGTAAGTTAGCAGACAGACACTCAAGACAGAGTTTGTAGATATGCTCCTGATAAACTACGACAGCTATAATGACCAGCTAGCTAGTAAGTTACATACATCACTGTAACACTACACTGCTCTGCTAATAATGGCTACTAAATTATGCCATTACCACCCTGTCAATAAAATAATATAATCAAAACAACTGTAATCAATTCATGTTGCATGCAAATGACAATTTTTCTAGTATACAGTACATTCGGAAAGTATTCAGACCCCTTCCATTTTTCCACATTTTGTTAAGATACAGACTTACTCCAAAATTTATCAAATAAAACAAATCCTCATCAATCCACACACAATACCCTGTAATGACAAAGCAAAAATATGTTTTTACTAATTTTTGCAAATAGAAAACAGAAATACCTTATTTACATAAGTATTCAGACCTTTTGCTATGAGACTCGAATTGAGCTCAGGTATTTGTATTTGTATTTATTATGGATCCCCATTAGCTGCTGCCAAGGCATCAGCTACTCTTCCTGGGGTCCAGCAAAATTAAGGCAGTTTATACAATTTTAAAAACATTACAATACATTCAGACTGTGTGCCCTTAGGCCCCTACTCCACCACTAACACATACAGTTGAAGTCTGAAGTTTACATACACTTAGGTTGGAGTCATTAAAACTAGTTTTTCAACCACACCACAAATTTCTTGTTAACAAACTATAGTTTTTTCAAGTCGGCTAGGATATTTACTTTGTGCATGACATAAGTAATTTTTCCAACAATTGTTTACAGACAGATTATTTCACTTATAATTCACTGTGTCACAATTCCAGTGGGTCAGAAGTGTACATACACTAAGTTGACTGTGCCTTTAAACAGATTGGAAAATTCCAGATAATGATGTCATGGCTTTAGAAGCTTCTGATAGGCTAATTGACATAATTTGAGTCAATTGGAGGTGTACCTGTGGATGTATTTCAAGGCCTACCTTCAAACTCAGTGCCTCTTTGCTTGAAATCATGGGAAAATCTAAAGAAATCAGCCAAGACCTCAGAAGAAAAATTGTAGACCTCCACAAGTCTGGTTCATCCTTGGAAGCAATTTCCAAACGCCTGAAGGTACCACGTTCATCTGTACAAACAATAGTATGCAAGTATAAACACCATGGGACCACGCAGCCGTCATAACGCTCAGGAAGGAGACACGTTCTGTCTCCTGGAGATGAACGTACTTTGGTGCGAAAAGTGCAAATCAATCCCAGAACAACAGCAAAGGACCTTGGGAAGATGCTGGAGGAAACAGGTACAGAATTATCTATATCCACAGTAAAACGAGTCCTATATCGACATAACCTGAAAGGCTGCTCAGCAAGGAAGAAGCCACTGCTCCAAAACCGGCATAAAAAATCCAGACTACGGTTTGCAACTGCACAAAGATCGTACTCTGTTTGGCCATAATGACCATAATGACCATCATTATGTTTGGAGGAAAAAGGGGGAGGCTTGCAAGCCAAAGAATACCATTCCAACCGTGAAGCACGGGGGGTGGCAGCATCATGTTGTGGGGGTGCTTGCTGCAGGAGGGGCTTCAAAAAATAGATGGCATCATGAGGTAGGAAAATGATGTGGATATATTGAAGCAACATCTCAAAACATCAGTCAGGAAGTTAAAGCTTGGTCGCAAATGGGTCTTCCAAATGAACAATGACCCCAAGCATACTACCTAAGTTGTGGCAAAATGGCTTAAGGACAACAAGTCAAGGTATTGGAGTGGCCATCACAAAGCCCTGACCTCAATCCTATAGAACATTTGTGGGCAGAACTGAAGAAGTGTGTGCGAGCAAGGAGGCCAACAAACCTGACTCAGTTACACCAGCTCTGTCAGGAGGAATGGGCCACAATTCACCCAACTTATTGTGGGAAGCTTGTGGAAGGCTACCCGAAACCTTTGACCTAAGTTAAACAATTTAAAGGCAATACTATCAAATACTAATTGAGTGTATGTAAACGTCTGACCCACTGGGAATGTGATGAAAGAAATAAAAGCTGAAATAAATCATTCTCTCTACTATTATTCTGACATTTCACATTCTAGAAATAAAGTGGTGATCCTAACTGACCTAAGACAGGGAATTCTTACTAGGATTAAATGTCAGGAATTGTGAAAAACTGAGTTTAAATGTATTTGGCTAAGGTGTATGTAAACTTCTGACTTCAACTGTACGTGTGTGTATAGTGCGTATGCTATCGTGTGTGTGTGGGTATGTGCCTATGTTTGTGTTGCTTCACAGTCCCCGCTGTTCCATAAGATGCTTTTTTATCTGTTTTATCTAATGTTACTGCTTACATGAGTTACTTGATGTGGAATAGAGTTCCACTTAGTCATGGCTCTATTTAGTACTGTGCGCCTTCCATAGTCTGTTCAATTCTACCTTGTGGCATGTCTTGTGCGGTATGCATGGGTGTCCGAGCTGTGCGCCAGTAGTTCAGCATGTCAATACCTCTAATAAATACAAGCAGTGATGAAGTCAATCTCTCCTCCACTTTGGGCCAGGAGAGATTGACATGCATATTATTCATGTTAGCTCTTTGTGTACATCCAAGGGCCAGCCGTGCTGCCCTGTCCTGAACCAATTGCAATTTTCCTAAGTCCTTTTTTTGTGGCACCTGACCACACAATTGAACAGTAGTCCAGGTGCAACAAAACTAGGGCCTGTAGGACCTGCCTGGTTGACAGTGCTGCCAAGAAGGTAGAGCAAAGCCTTATCATAGACATACTTCTCCCCATCTTAGCTACTGTTGTATCAATATGTTTTGACCATGACAGTTTACAATCCAGGGTAAACTCCAAGCAGTTTAGTCACCTCAACTTGCTCAATTTCCACATGATTTATTACAAGATTTAGTTGAGGTTTAGGGTTTAGTGAATGATTTGTCCCAAATACAATGCTTTTAGTTTTAGAAATATTTAGGACTAACTTATTCCTTGTCACCCGGTCTGAAACTAACTGCAGCTCTTTGTTAATTTTTGCAGTCATTTCAGTCACTGTAGTAGCTGACATGTATAGTGTTGAGTCATCCACATACATAGACACTTTGGCTTTCCTCAAAGCCAGTGGCAATTCATTAGTAAAGATTTTTAAAAGTAATGGACCTTGACAGCTGCCTTGGGGAATTCCTGATTCTACCTGGATTATGTTGGAGAGGCTTCCATTAAGAACACCCTCTGTGTTCTGTTAGACATTAACTCATTATCCACAATATAGCAGATAATGTTAAATGCCGCAGTGAAGTCTAACAAAACAGCCCCCACAATCTTTTTATCATAAATTTCTTTCAGCCAATCATCAGTCATTTGTGTAAGTGCTGTGCTTGAATGTCCTTCTCTATAAGCCTGCTGAAAGTTTGTAAATTTGTTTACTGTAAAATAGAATTGTATCTGGTCAAACACCATTTTTTCCAAAAGTTTACTAAGGGTTGGTAACAGGCTGATTGGTTGGCTATTTGAGCCAGTAAAGGGGGCTTTACTATTCTTAGGTAGAATAATTGCTTTTGCTTCCCTCCAAGCCTGAGGGCAAAAACTTTCCAGTAGGCTTAAATTGAAGATGTGGCAAATAGGCGTGGCAATATCGTCCGCTATTATCCTCAGTAATTTTCCATCCTGGTGGCTTGTCATTGTTGATAGACAACAATAATTTTTTCACCTCTTCCACACTAACTTTACGGAAATTAAAAAGACAATGCTTGTCTTTCATAATTTGGTCAGATATACTTGGATGTGCAGGATAACTTTAACACGTTGCTCCCGGCGCCTTCCTCCGACAGATGGAGAACAGAGCAGGGACAGAAGGTTGTTGAAGTCGACTTCGTAGTTGTAGGCACTGCGGTCGCAGACACAGGCACCCCCAGTGACGAAGGTGCAGACACTATTTGCTGTTTGTATCCTCTCCGAGCCTCTCGTTGGGAGTGTAGACTGCTTTGCGGGAAGTCGCTGTCTTCGGCTTCCACGGCTCGTGATACCCGACCATCGTTGATTGTCTTGCTCCTCTTGCTGAGCTCCTTCTACTCCGCTATCAGATGGGGGAGCTCCGGGCAACACCGGCCAGTCGGATATCGGCAAACGACAAGGCAGAATGCATCCAACAAGTGCGAACGCCGTCCAGCCACCGGTGTAGAAAATGTAAACACTCTGCGTTTTCCCCAGTTTCTTACATAGGCTGGTGACCGGCGTGATCAATGATGCTACCTCAAGCCTATAATCCTCGGCAAGTAAAAATTTGCCGCATTGGAACTCTGAGTAGTCCGGTTTGTCCCAAAACAGTGCATAATAGATACAGCTCCTACAGCGCTGGAACCGTTAATTTATTTCTCCAGACAAAGAGGGCTTCATTCCAAAACTAATCTGGTACCAACTTCGTTAGCTTGATGGCTAGCAGCTTAGCGTCTCTGTCAAGCAGGCTTAAACCTGTCTGTTAAGCGGGATTCCATGACAAGAAATAGCGGTCCTTGCTGTTAAAAGCTAACCGCATTGCGGAATCCATTTAATGAATATTGGTTTTGTTTCAATCAAAAGTAACAAACCGAGAGTACAATGTTCAGCTGTGCACTCTGATGATGTGTGACGACGTCATCAGAGCATTCAGGACCTCATCCTGTTTCCATTGATCATCTTTGAGATTTTTCTACAACTTGATTGGAGTCCACCTGTGGTACATTCAATTGATAGGACATGATTTGGTAAGGCACACATCTGTCTATATAAAGGTCCCACAGTTGACAGTGCATGTCAGAGCAAAAACCAAGCCATGGTCGAAGGAATTGTCCGTAGAGCTTCCGAGACAGCATTGTGTCGAGGCACAGATCTGGGGAAGGGTACCAAAACATTTCTGCAACATTGAAGGTCCCCAAGAACACAGTGGCCTCCATCATTCTTAAATTGAAGAAGTTTGGAACCACCAAGACTCTTCCTAGAGCTGGCCATCCCGCCAAACTGAGCAATCGGGGGAGAAGGGCCTTAGTCAGGGAGGTGCCAGAGCTCTGTGGCAATTGGAGAACCTACCAGAAGGACAACCTTCTCTGCAGGACTCCACCAATCAGGCCTTTATGGTAGAGTTGCCAGATGGAAGCCACTCCTCAGTAAAAGGCACATGACAGCCCGCTTGGGGTTTGCCAAAAGGCCCCTAAAGGTCTCTCAGACCATGAGAAACCAAGATTGAACTATTTGGCCTGAATGTCAAGCGTCATGTCTGGAGGAAACTTGGCACCATCCCTAGGTGAAGCATGGTGGTGGCAGCATCACGCTGTGGGGATATTTTTCAGCGGCAGGGACTGGGAGACTAGTCAGGATCGAGAGAAAGATGAAAGGAGCAAAGTACTGAGAGATCCTTGATGAAAACCTGCTCCAGAGCACTCAGGACCTCAGACTGCGGCAAGGTTTCCAACAGGACAACGATCCTAAACACAGAGCCAAGACAATGCAGGAGTGGCTTCAGGACAAGTCTCTGAATGTCCTTGAGTGGCCCAGCCAGAGCCCGGACATGAACCCGATCGAACATCTCTGGAGAAACCTGGAAATAGCTGTGAATTGACGCTCCCCATCCAACCTGAGCGTGAGAGGATCTGCAGAGAAGAGTGTGAGAAACTCCCCAAATACAGGTGTGCCAAGCTTGTAGCATCATACCCAAGATGATTCGAGGCTGTAATCGCTGCCAAAGGTGCTTCAACAAAGTACTGAGTAAAGGGTCTGAATACTTATGTAAATGTGATATTTAGTTTATTTAAATAAAAAATATATAAAATTGCAAACATTTCTAAAAACCTGGTTTTGCTTTGAAATTATGGGGTATTGTGTGTAGATTGATTGAAACAATTTAATACATTTTAGAATAAGGCTGTAACGTAACAAAATGTGGAAAAAGTCAAAGGGTCTGAATACAAAACAATTCTCTGACTCTAGGGGCAAGAATTTGGAGTGGACACGTACAAATGCTCATCTCTAACTTTCACCAAATCTTCCTTTGAAAACCAAGCCATTTGTTGTATTTAGACAGACATTACCACCATAGACTAGAGGTGAGACCGGGTGAGGAAGGGTGTGGGGCAGCAATGTCGTGCTGTTGGGTTCTGACAGAGCTGTCTGCCGGCTGGCTGCAGCGGAGTGTTTAAGAGGTATCAGCGGCCCAGCGGGACTCTGACAGAGACGGATGTTGCTGGCCGCTCAGCCTCCGCCAGGCGCCACGCACAGCGGCGAGCGCCATTATAAATACAAGCCAGCATGGTGGCCGGGCGTGGCAGGCACACAGCAGCAACAGCTAGCGCCATGCATGTCTCCATTACCCGGCCACCACAGGGGTGGGGGGGTAGAGATGACCACCACCTCCGCCTCCCCCCACACAGTTTATAATCAGAATCACACTAATCTAAGATAGGGTACTCATAATCAGAGGCTAACCTTTTTATCTCTCAGAAACCTTGTTGATAAATGTATCAATATGTGTACATAACAGTTAAATCATTAATTTCCACCTTTTGTGAGGGACAAGCTTGCATGTTTCGCTGATGAATGTAACGCATATTCTACAAATATCCCTTAAACAGTCCACTACAACCGGAGCTATAGTAAATGTAGGGATACTCACATGTAAACTGGGGTGGTAGGTGAGAAGGCCGTTGTCACACAGTGTGACGTATTTCTTCTTCCACTCCTTATTCAGGGACTTCCCACTTCTCTTCAGAAGGATGCCCTGGAGGAGATAGAAGAGAAGAGAGGGTCAGAAGATGTCTTCCTCCAGCTAAACGCAATGGACTAGAACATATAATGTAACATTTCTGGGATGACAATAAGAACATATATCCTTAGATCAGGCCAGAGTGGATACAACAGTCATTTTACAGGAGCAGGTTGCTTGTATGTGAGTGTGTGAGTACAAACTTTTTCAACCTTCCAACTTTTGATTGTCATTGGTCACTGTAACCCCATGGTCAATGCAATATAACAGCGGTCAACGGTGTAATCAATGTTCAACGTCTATAGATGATATTTAACGGTGACCACTTAAACCTTCAGAATTGGTGCTGTCCTACTGTAACCTACTGTTTCACATTCAAAGTGAGCAGAGACAATCCAATTTGCCCCTGTATTCATTCATCCCCATGTCCTGACCAGTTGAACTCTGGAGGACCCCTCCATCAAGGGATTAGGTGTGTGATCTCCCCCTCTTCAAAGCCTTGACTCTGCCCCTCCCCTCTATTCCACCATTATCTTCTGGAGCCTTAACTCCTCAGATGGTTGACTTTATCTGCTTAGTCAATCCAGGGTAAACAATGGCAGTTCCTGGGCCTGTGAGGGGGGCTTTGTGGCTGGGGGGCGGTGACGGTCCTCTGGGGGTAAGGACCAGGGAGGACCAAGGGAGGGGCACGCTTAATTAGGGGATTAGCAGCGTGTTGTGCTTTTACAGCCAGGGTTCTGTGTGTGTGTTTTGCCTCTGTGTGTGTGCCTTTTTCCTCTGTGTGTGTGTGTGTGTGTATATATATGTGTGTGTTAAATAGGGTATCCTCACCCTCCGATGTTGTCCTAGGCTGGGTCATCCTGCAGGGCTGTACAATCCTGATTAACACATCAGGAAGGGCCTGACCCTTAGTGACCCAGGGACCAGGCTGGGGGCCGACTATCATCCTAATCCTGGCCCCAGTCTCCCCTGCCTTGATCTGAACCTGGCTCCAGCTTCCTCATGCTGGGGCCCCAGGACAGCCTCTGTATGCCCAGAGAGAGGAGCTTTATACCCTGCTGAGGCCGCATTTCTAGTAGCTGGGGACTTATAAATAAAGGAATTTTGAGGAAAATGCTACTGAAATTCTAATCAACACATCTCCTGTGCTACACGTGCATCGAGGACTCTGGATCATTGCTACTCTCCCTTCCGGGATGGTTACAAGGCCCTCCCCCACCCTCCCTTCAACAAATCAGATTACGCCTCCATTCTGCTCCTCCCCATCTATAGGCAGAAACTTAAGCAGGAAGCACCCCGTCGTAAGGACTGTGCAACATTGGTCTGACCAATCGGAATCTATGCTTCAAGATGGTTTTGGTCACGAGGACTGGGAAATATTCTGGGTCGCTTCTGAGAAAAGCATTGACGTATACACTGACTCTGTGAATGGGTTCATTAGGAAGTGCATAGAGGATGTTGTTCCCACTGTGACGATGGGAACTTATCCAAAACAAAAATGTCAAAACTGAAAGCGCGAACCATTGCATTTAACCATGGCAAGGTGACTGGGAACATGGACGTCTACAAACAGACCAGCCATGACCTCCCTAAGGCAATCAAAGAGCAAAACGACAGTACAGGGACAAAGTGGATTCACAATTCAATGGCTTAGACATGAGACGTACTGTATGTGCCAGGGACTCAAGACAATCACAGATTATAAAGGGAAAGCCAGCCACGTCGCGGACACCGACGACTCACTCCCGGACAAGCTAAACACCTTCACGCGCTTCGAGGAAAACAACATCAAGCAGCTGACACGGGCCCCGGCCGCTCACAAGGACTGTATTCTCCGTGGCCGACGTGAGTAAGTCATTTACACGTTTTAACCCTCACAAGGCTACCTGCCCAGAAGGCAACCCAAGCCGCGTTCTCACAGCATGTACAGACCAGCTGGTTGGAGTGTGAATGGACATATTCAAACTCTCCATATCCCAGTCTGTTGTCCCCACTTGCTTCAAGATGTCAACCATTGTTCCTATACCCAAGAAAGCAAAGGTAACTGAACTAAATGACTATAGCCCCGTAGCACACACTTCTGTCATCATGAAGTGCTTTGAGAGGCTACCTTACCTGACACCCTGAACCCCTCCCTGTACAACTGGGTCCTGGACTTCCTGAGGGGTCGACCCCATGTGGTGAAGGTAGGCAACAGAACCTCCTCCACACGGGGTCGACCCCATGTGGTGAAGGTAGGCAACAGAACCTCCTCCACACAGGGGCCCCATAAGGGTGGTGCTCAGCCCCCTTGTACTACCTGTTCACCCATGACTACGTGGCCATGCAAGTCTCCAACTCAATCATCAAGTTTGCTTTCGATACAACAGTGGTAGGCATGATTAGCAACAACGACGAGACAGCCTACTGGGAGGAAGTGAGCGCCCTGGTGGAGTTGTGCCAGGAAAATAACCTCTCCCTCAACGTCAACAAAATGAAGGAGCTGATCGTGGACTACAGGAGACAGAAGAGAGAGCACGCCCCCATCCACATCGACAGGGCCTCAATGGAGAGGGTCAAAAGCTTCAAGTTCCTTGGCGTGCACATCACTGAGGACCTGAAATGGTCCCTCCACACAGACAGCATGGTGAAGAAGGTGCAACAGCGCCTCTTCAACCTCAGGAGGCTGAACCAATTCAGCTTGGCCTCTAAGACCCTCACAAATTTCTACAGATGCACCATCAAGAGAATTCTGTCAGACTGTATCACCGCCTTCTATGGTAACTGCACCGCCCACAACCGCAGGGCTCTCCAGAGGGTGGTGTGGTCAGCCCAACACAGCACCAGGGAAATACTGCCTTCCCTCCAGGACATCTACAGCACACAGTGTCACAGGAAGGCCAAGAAGATCATCAAAGACCTCAGCCACCCGAGCCACGGCCTGTTCACCCCGCAACCATCTAGAATGTGGAGACAGTACAGGTGCATCAAAGCTGGAACCGAGAGACTGATGAACAGCTTCTATCTCCAGGCCATCAGACTGTTAAAATGTTACCACTAGCCGGCCTCAGCCCAGTATCCTGCCCTCCGCCCAGTATCCTGCCCTAAACCTTTGTCACTGTTAATAGCTGGCTACCACCCGGTACTCTACCCTGCACCTTAGAGACTGCTGCCCATTGAACACTGGCCACTTTAATAATGTTTACATAACTGTTTAACCCACTTTATATGTATATACTGTATTCTAGTCATGCCTCATCCTATATAACTACTGCCATACACACCTTTTCTATTATTATTTATCTTGCTCCTTTGCACCCCAGTATCTCTACTTGCACATTCAACTTCTGCACATCTACCATTCCAGTGTTTAATTGCTATATTGTAATTACCTCGCCACCATGGCCTATTTATTGCCCTACCTCCCTTATCTTACCTCATTTGCACTCACTGTATATAGACTTATTTTTTATTTTTCTACTGTATTATTGACTGTATGTTTGTTTATTCCATGTGTAACTGTTTGTTGTTGTATGTGTCGAACTGCTGTGCTTTATCTTGGCCAGGTCGCAGTTGTAAATGAGAACTTGTTCTCAACTAGCCTACCTGGTTAAATAAAGGTTAAATAAAAATAAAAAAGGACTGATGGTTTGGTTAGTTAAACTAGCAAGTCTGTTTGGTTACAATGGCAACTACTGTAGCTATCTAGTAAACTTGCTAGCTACTTATGTTGATGTTGAACACAATTCTACCAACAAATGAACACATTTTTAGCAGCAAACGTGTTCAATTATAGCCATGGTATAAAAGGGATAATCAACTCAGGGCTTTATCGGTTCTCTGGAAAATAATGCAACTCTGTGGAAGGTCTGATCCACGCCGCGCTAGTGGAAGGTCAGTTCCACTCCGCTAGCGCGCCGTGGAACACGCCTTCCACAGCGTTCATTATTTTCCATAGAACGCATAGCCCCTCATTGATTATCCCTTACATATTCCGGACTCTGACATGGCTCGTTCTGATAACTTTTTGGAATATGTGTGTATTGTCTTGTATTGCTAGGTATTACTGCACTGTTGAGCTAGAAACACAAGCATTTCGCTGCACATGCAATAACATCTGCAAATCTGTGTATGCGACCAATAAACTTCGATTTGATTGTGCTTTGCTAAACACATCCATAACCACCCTATTAGAGGGCCCTAGCAGGCCTCTAATCATCCCTATCAAGAGGTTTTTGTGATGGTCTTGTCTTGAAGTTTGATAACCACTACCCAATACATACAATTACATACAGCTGTTATTAGTGACATTTCAAAGATGGATTTTGTAAACATCTTTATATTAGTTTGTGCGAAACCTGCTCTTTCACAACCATACTCTTCATGATTTTGTCTTTGTGACTGAAAGCTTGGCCTATTAAATGACTAAGACTGGCATTGATCTAAGTGTGCACAAACTATTTTCTCCACGATTTAGTCAATAAAATAACTTTAAACACATTTTAATGGCTTTATGATCTTATGAAGTAAATGGTGCTGTCACAAGGCCTCTGGCGACAGTGTAATGCATGTTTTACACACAAATAATGTTACACATCTCCTGTCCTTATTGAACCAGCCAGAAATCTATACATGTAATCAGTGGACCAACACAAATTCATCACTGGTTTGAAAAGATCGATAATAATACGGAGAGGATTAATATTAGTCCGTATTAGTCCAATATAGGATCTTTTTACACAACCACTTCATTTTAACTAATTGACCTGTCAGAAACGATATCAAAATAACATTTTTTTTATCCTCTATGATGTATTATAAAATTGAGCTGCCATTTAAAACAATGAGAATAATTTAGTCATCATTTAAAAAATATTAGAAAAATGAATTGATCACTTACAGCAAATAGTGTTATTTTACCATGACAGTAATAGAGTGAATGGGGGCATGTCGTGAACAGACTTTATTTTTTTTTATTGTGTTTCACCTTCTGTTTCTCCTTCCTTACCTCCCTCTCTCTCTCCCGGACTCACAAACACTCAACCATGATCACCATGTTCAGGCTGTGTGACATAAGGAGACAGGCCGATCGCCAGACGCGCTCTCCGTGTCCAGACAATTGTCATATCTACACAGAGGAGATAGTATCTTCCCTTTCCATTGTCACGCTCCTGGAAAAAATCTGCATCCTGCCACAGTGGCTGAGTGATAGCCTGGGCCTTTGTGACAGCCAGCCGGTGGAGAACAGAAGGAAGAGAAGTGGGGTTTGGGAAAGGGGGGAATAGAGAGAAGAGAGAGAGCAAGAAGAAAAGCCTAGTGTCGACAGCTCCTCGGCAGTGAGTGCATTGTTGCCCTTATTTACCATTTTTACATATGGGGGGGTCGGGGTGGACAGAAGGAGGGGAGGAGGAGGGGAGGGGGGGCAGGCAGTGTGTAATTTGCCCAATAGGGGGTAATTAAGCTCACATTGGCACTTTGATCTTCCTGATTGTGCATTTGACTGGCCAGGTCAGGCCATCAGCTACTCTTAATACACCCCCCCCCACCCTGCCTGGGTAGATCATGGGACGGGAGCTGGTCTTATCTTATTGTCTGAAGGTGCTATGATACCCACCCAAGGAAGTGGCCATACTTCAGGCCATAATCAGATAGGGAGGAATCAATGGGAGAGCTTACAGTAACTACAGTTGAAGTCTGAAGTTTACATACACTTAGGTTGGAGTCATTAAAACTCGTTTTTCAACCACTCCACAAATTTCTTGTTTAACAAACTATAGTTTTGGCAAGTCGGTTAGGACATCTACTTTGTGTATGACACAAGTAATTTTTCCAACAATTGTTTACAGACAGATTATTTCACTTATAATTCACTGTATCACAATTCCAGTGGGTCAGAAGTTTACATACACTAAGTTGACTGTGCTTTTAAACAGCTTTGAAAATTCCAGAAAATTATGTAATGGCTTTAGAAGCTTCTGATAGGCTAATTGACATCATTTGAGTCAATTGGAGGTGTACCTGTGGATGTATTTCAAGGCCTACCTTCAAACTCAGTGCCTCTTTGCTTGAAATCATGGGAAAATCTAAAGAAATCAGCCAAGACCTCAGAAAAGATTGTAGACCTCTACAAGTCTGGTTCATCCTTGGGAGCAATTTCCTAACGCCTGAAGGTACCACATTCATCTGTATAAACAATGGTACGCAAGTATAAACACCATGGGACCACGCAGCCGCTCAGGAAGGAGACGTGTTCTGTCTCCTAGAGATGAACGTACTTTGGTGCGAAAAGTGCAAATCAATTGCAGAACAACAGCAAAGGACCTTGTGAAGAAGATGCTGGAGAAAACAGGTACAAAAGTATCTATATCCACAGTAAAACGAGTCCTATATCGACATAACCTGAAAGGCCGCTCAGCAAAGAAGAAGCCACTGCTCCAAAACCGGCACAAAAAAAGCAAGACAACGGTTTGCAACTGCACATATGGGGACAAAGATCGTACTTTTTGGAGAAATGTCCTCTGGTCTGATGAAACAAAAATAGAACTGTTTGCCATAATTACCATCGTTATGTTTGGAGGAAAAAGGGGGAGGCTTGCAAGTCGAAGAACACCAACCCAACTGTGAAGCACAGGGGTGGCAGCATCATGTTGTGGGGTGCTTTGCTGCAGGAGGGATTGGTGCACTTCACAAAATAGATGGCATCATGAGGAAGGAAATTTATGTGGATATATTGAAGCAACATCTCAAGACATCAGTCAGGAAGTTTAAGCTTGGTCGCAAATGGGTCTTCCAAATGGACAATGACCCCAAGCATACTTACAAAGTTGTGGCAAAATGGCTTAAGGACTACAAAGTCAAGTTATTGGAGTGGCCATTACAAAGCCCTGACCTCAATCCTATAGAACATTTGTAGGCAGAACTGAAAAAGTGTGTGCGAAAAAGGAGGCCTACAAACCTGACTCAGTTACACCAGCTCTGTCTGGAGAAATGGGCCAAAATTCACCCAACTTATTGTGGGAAGCTTGTGGAAGGCCAACCGAAATGTTTGACCCAAGTTAAACAATTTAAAGGCAATGCTACCAAATACTAATTGAGTGTATGTAAACTTCTGACCCACTGGGAATGTGATGAAAGAAATAAAAGCTGAAATTAATCTTTCTCTCTACTATTATTCTAACAATACACATTCTAAAAATAAAGTGGTGATCCTAACTGACCTAAAACAGGGAATTTTTACTAGGATTAAATGTTAGGAATTGTGAGAAACTGAGTTTAAATGTACTTGGCTAAGGTGTATGTAAACTTCCGACTTCAACTGTATGTATGTTTAGGGGGGGGTTCTTATGTACTCTTATTATTATTAGATTTTTTCGGCCCGATCTACAGCTTAGTAAGATATTAACACCAAACCAACTTATAAACATGCAGACTGCCCCAACTTAGACTTCTTGAGAAAACATTTTTCATAGCATTTATACTTTATGTACTACAGCAATATTTAAAATTAGCTTCCAATGCATTTCCAATGGCAATAAAATGGCCATAGATTTATAGCTCAGACATACCGGTAGGATTGTCAAACGTTTGCCTGCCGACAGTACTTAGCACCTCTGAACAGTGTTGGCAGCCTTGTTAAAATACTCCAAACCAGAAGGTGGCAGTAGTGTTGTTTGGCAATGCATGTCCATGTGTGTTGCAATTTATGGTCTACAGTGTCTTCAGAAAGTATTCACATCCCTTTACTTTCTCCACATTTTGTTGTGTTACAGATCTGTAAAGTCCCTCAATCAAGTAGTGAATTTCAAGGACACATTTAACCACAAAGACCAGGGATGTTTTTCAATGCCTCGCAAAGAAAGGCACCGATTGGTAGATGTGTAAAAAAAAAAAAAAAAATGAGAAGCTGAATATCCCTTTGAGCATGGTGAAGTTAGTAATAAGGCTTTGGATGGTGTATCAATACACCCAGTCACTACAAAGATACAGGCGTCCTTCCTAACTCAGTTGCCGGAGTGGAAGGAAACGTCTCAGGGAGTTCACCATGAGGACAATGGTGATTTTAAAACAGTTAGAGTTGAATTGTTGTGATAGGAGAAAACGGAGAATGGATCAAAATCATTGTAGTTACTCCACAATACTAACCTAAATGACAGAGTGAAAAGAAGGAAGCCTGTACAGAATAAAAAATATTCAAAAACATGCATCCTGTTTGCAACAAGGCACTTAAGTAATACTGCAAAAAATATGGCAAAGAAATTAACTTTTTGTCCTGAATACAAAGCGTTGGGTTTGTGGCAAATCAAACAACACGTCCTTATGCTTACAGCTTTATTACGTTTCTTTCACCCTAAAAACCTCTCTAGTTCTTGCCTATGAAAAGCATAGAGTACAAGCATGGTGGTGGCTGCATCATGTTATGGGTATGCTTTTCATCGGCATGGACTAGGGAGGTTTTTAGGATAAAATAAACGTAAAAAGCTATAAGCATAAGAAAAAACCCTAGAGGAAAACCTGCTTTCCAACAGACACATTAACTGTGGATGTACGGAGAAAATGACGTATTGTTTTACTTTTTGCTGTTGGATCCCCAATGTGGGGGTTCATGATCTCTGATTGTCTCAAAGTCAAGTTGTTGGCCACTGACGAGCATTGTGATTCTACAAGTAGAAAAAGCAAGTTCGCCACTACCGGGTCAGCAAGCAGCAGGTACCACTTGTGTTCTAGCAAGAGAAGGAACGGCCTCCCACTGTGATAAGTACCGATCGGCAGTGAGATTCTCTGTGTGCTCATGCTTTACATGGTAACAGTTTAGACCGTAACGTAACTAGTCTTCAAGCGTTTAAGCTAGAAACGCCATTCAAACCTTAAAATGTGCAGACCGGTCTGGAATCGTGCACTTGTCAAATACTTTTTAAAACCATCAATACTTTTTGAACTATAAAATGTTAAGTGTTGATAAATGCTCCATAGGCTTGAATGGGAAGTATTTGAACTTGACACTGCTCTTACACATTTGAATCTATCGAAACCAAACCAACGTTGGCATTTGTGTGACCTGGCGCTGGATATGAATTTATGCTAATGCATAAATATTAGAGGTGCTATCCTCAAACAATCAAATGTTGTGCTTTCGCCGTAAAGCCTTTTTGAAATCTGACAACGCTGTGATATTGCCAAGAATTAGAGCTTTTGATGACTATGCAACACTTGTATATTGATGAATGTTTAATAATTCAACTTTTGGATTTTGAATTTGTCGCCTTACATTTCACCGGGTAGTGTCGGGAGCGGCCCGCTCGCGCGCCGTTTATCCCAAAGAGGTTAACATAGGAATTTAGAGGTAGCTATTATAAACGGTCCTGCTCCTCAGCCAATTAAGCTACAAGACCAACTATAAAACACTCAGGCTATCCTAACTTCAAATTCTTTAAAATCGTTATCAACTATAACTATATAAATATGCATAAATTAGAATAAAATAACCCAGAAACAGTAACTCTTAAACTGTTCAAGCTAGAGACACCAAACAAACTTTCTCATGTTCAGGCTATCCTAACTTCAAATTCTTAAAAACTTGTACCAACTATAACTATATAAATTTGCATACAGTTGCATAAAATCATCCAGAAACAGTAACTCTTGAACCGTTCAAGCTAGAGACACCAAACCAATGCTCACATGTTCAAGCTAGCAGATGCTATCCAATCCGTCAATAAAAAAAACATAAATACTAGCAAAACCATAAATACTAGCAAGTACACCATGAAGAAGCTAGCAAGCACACCACACTTTCTTTAGGAAATGTACTTTCCTAGTTACAGTTACATTCTCATTGGGAACAAACGGAAATTCTAAGTTTTTTTCTCCATTTGCCAATATTTCCCATGTGTTTCATTGATTTTATACTTGTATTCATTCTAAATGTTCAGAAATGTGGACAGCATCCTGAACAGCAGGGAATACTTGGCCTATCACGTTTCAAATTAAGTGTATACTGACCATTCCCATAATTCCTGGTTAAGAAGGATAATGCTAGGATAAGGATGCTGACCCTTTCTAAAAGCCCTCATATAATCAGCAGAGAATAATGAATGTGTCAATGACTCCTTATCCTGGTTCGAATTTATACCTTTAAAACAAATTACCCATACTCAATGTGAAGTGTTATTCTACTGCACTTCATATTGGTTTTAGCATATTTTGAACTTCTAAAAAGAAAGGGAAATTAATATTAAAAACTGTAGAATATATTTGGAGCTTGGTTACATGCCCAGGCTCATGATTATTACACATTACCGCTTTAAGTGTTTTAATGCAATGTTATATTTGCTCATAGTGTTTTTGAAATAGATTTTTGGGGACTAGTAAACTATGATGATCAGATTTAGACACTTGCAGTTTCTTGTAAAATGAATAGACAACAAAGTGAGGTTTTTCTAATAACACGAGAAAGTACCATAAAATATGTCTGATGGATTTATAACATATCCTCAACATTCGGAGAGACATTACAAGCTTCATTGCCAGAGAAATCTCTAATGCTGAAAATAATACCTTGTCAATATGTGACACCTAAAAATACCAGAATATGATCGCATAACATTTTTATTACCTTTATTTAACTAGGAAAGTCAGTTAAGAACAAGTTCTTACTTTCAATGACGGCCTAGGAACAGTGGGTTAACTGCCTTGTTCAGGGGCAGAACGACAGATTTTTACCTTGTCAGCTCGGGGATTCGATCTTGCAACCTTCCGATTACTAGTCCAACACTCTAACCATTAGGCTACTGCTTAGGCCAACAGTGGCTGTCTAAATCTTTTAACCCATCCAACCTGACATCTATACAACCAGTAAGTACATAATCTAAAGATTATCATGTGTATGTCTTGGTACCTTGCAGGGAAATTCTCTGATGTTCTTTTTCATGTAATTCTGAGAACCCTTAGTACTACTGGTTTCTCTTATTCCTAATGTTGTATCACCGCACCATCTAGTGGTTGTAAAGTTTTATGACTCTACCCACTCACACAGTAAACATGTCCTGAACACTTATGCAAACACACTGCCCAGATCATATCTATGGTCAAAACTTGTCAAATATAAATTTGTATATATGCACTAACGGGCAGAAATGTGCTACTTACACAATGAATGTGCTATACTTACCTGAAAACTATTGTTGTGCCCAATACGACACCCTATTCCCTATATAGTGCACTACTCTTGACCAGGGCCCTTGGCAAAAGTTGTGCACTATATAGGGAATAGGGTGTGACACAACCTATGACTAGTGTAGTAGTAGAGAGACACTCACCTGTTTGATGGGTATGGCCCTTCCACTGCCTATGCTATCTGTTTTACTGTCAGTGGTCTTTGCCTGTTCACTGTTGGCTTTCCGTGACTGCAAGGAAACAAGAGAGTCAGTCAGTCAGACAGTCACTGCAACAAACCATGGCGAGGGGGAGATGGGGTGGGAGTTGAGTGAGGTGCATGTATCAAGGTGAGCATGGGGGTCAGAGGTAAGAATGTTTGGAGGTTGGGGTGTGTGGGTCGTGTGTGTCTGGAGAGGGGTTTGGGGGGCGGACTCAACATTGCAAAAAAAATTCTCAACAACAACAAAAGCTTTGAAAATAAACAAACAAGCAGACCAGCGTAACATACAGCGGGAACATCGACGTGCGTGCAGTAATAAAAAAAGAACAGACCAGAACAGACCAGAACATAAGAAACATCTCAACACATAATAGGTAGTAGACCAAAAGACGACATTGAGTCATGACTCAGTCCTGTAAACCCATGGGAGATCCATCCCTCTGTTAGGCCCACATTGGACCCTCCAGATCCGAGAGGAACACCCCTCTCTCAGGCCCACAGTGGGCCCTTCCAGTTCAGTCCAAATCAAGTTTCTAAGGCCAGCCGGGGCTTTTTGCATAGATCCATTGACAAGTCAAGTTGTAACGCAATAAAAAGTAGAAAAGGCAGGTTAGGGGGAGAGAAGGTTATTATACAAGACGGACAAAGAAAGTTTTCAAATAGGAATTTCATATAGCTTTTCCTTACAACCTTAAACCTGTGAAAATCCTATTGAAACACCAGGAGGGAAAATGCATTTCAAATCATCCACAGTGTTAGGGTTAGAAGTACAGGTGATGTTAAACATGTTCATTATAAACAACAGTGGAACCCATCAGTGAGCAGGTGCAGCAGCACATTTCACCAACACCTGCTGCAAATACATGACATTTCAAATGACAGACCGTAGAGGGAAAATAGTCAAGCAGTGAACATACAGTTTTATCCCATGTTATGACAAACAGAGTACTTGTACACAGAAGATCCCCAAAGCACAGACTAACAGGTGAAGTACAGGAAATGTCACTCATAACCAACAAACAAGACTGTTATGATCTCACTCAGAACAGGATGAAGGGATGCCCAATCAATCGCCAATGGAGAGAGGTAGAGTCTGAGTTCAAGTAAACCAACTCTGGTTTATCATTTTCAACATTGTTTTATTCTGATTATTTTTGTTTCTATACAGACACCATACAAATTAAGTCACAGGTTTCACTTTCAAATAAGATCAACATAATGAGCCAAACATTGCAGTTCCCACAAAATATAGGATGGACAATAAAGGCATCTTTTTTGTTATATATATATTTCATATGTATATCATATACTTTCTATAGAGTACCATTGTAAATAAAATACAATACAAGATATACAGCAGTCTTATATTTTTCAATTCGTAAATGATATAAAAGCGATTATGGAATAAATTCATAATCTTCATACCAAACCCAAATTGAAATAAATGAATAAAAAATAAAACAAGTAAATAAATATCAATAATAAAGGATGGAGAAATGAATAATTCCAAATCATAGTCAAATTAAATAAATAGAAACTACATTCATACAAGTCGTTATTCATTATTCTGTATGATACCACTTCTCCCTGATGCCCTACTCTTATTTTTATGAAGGCCTTCATAAAACTACCCAACATCACCCCTAACATACCCTTATTTAAGTTGACCACATATTCAAGTCCATTCAAGACTTTCCTTGAAAAGAAAGAGAAATGAAAGAAAACCGATAAAAAGAAAGAGGGAAGTAAACAACTGAATGTACTTCGCACCTCTAGTTAGGGTTGCAGAATTCTGGGAACTTTCAATAAATTCCCTGGTTTTCCAGAAATCCTGGTTGGAGGTTTCTAGATTTCCTGCTTATTATCTCCTGATTCCGGAATCCTCCAACCGAGATTCTGGGAAAACCAGGGAATTTATTGAAGGTTGACGGAATTTTGCAACCTTCCCTCGAGTCCTCGTTTTATGGCAAAATGCAGTGTGATGTCATGTAAGAGAGAAGTGATGTCATGTAAGAGGGAAGTGTCCTTTGAGTGGTTGAATCATAATTCCAAGCGTGACTTAACGGTGCACAGACTGTTTGTATGGGTGGAAAGTAAGGAGGTGGGGTATAAGGACTGGGGTTGCATTTCCAGCAGAGAAGAGTCCCTACATTCTGTCACACTCCAGAGTGTGTGAATCTGACAGTTTTTCACTTTGAGCATGAACTGATTCCAAAATCTACTTAACAAACATCCAACGTTACTTGTTGCTTTGTCACAAAGCTGTATGGTTTCCATTGCGCATCTTCCAACGGAACCATTATGCAAAGGGAGCACTAGGGTTAAGCAGCAAAAACTATTTTAACGCTCTAGTCCACAGTCATTACTCCTCCCTATTGGGAATGACAGGCCAGAGGGACAACTCATTAAGGGGTGCAATGCGGTTAGATTTTTGATACCACAGAGCTCTTCTAATGCGGAAGGAGTTAGAAAGCCCTTTTTGATTAAGAAAGGTTGGGAACAGTAGCAGAAATCAGCAAATATCGAAAAGAAAAAACATTCCAGACAGTCTTTCTTTTTTTTCCTTAAGGGTGGACATCCAGAGAAATGTACAAAAGTAACTGAAGGAACTTAAAACATGAAAACAAAATGGCTGACAATTATACATGAGAGTTGATGGCTATAAGGTTTAGATGTGACAAAATGGGGGATATGCAACAAAGGTACTCTTCAATTCGTCATGACAATGCTTATGAAAATAAAGAAAGAACAAAAATGCCTCAAACCTATTGATGTGGTTACTAAACCATGGAAGCACTAGGAAAGGATTTCTGTGTACTCAGCTGACACCTAGTGGCCATTACCAGTCATGACAGAAGTGGGTTGAGGGTGATGATTATGGCTGGTTGGACTGAACTGACTGGTGATGAAGGTGGTGAAAAGACATGGTGGATAAACCAACGTCTTTCTGAGTAAAGCTTTTAGGACCTTCGAGAAATAAAATCACCCTAAAACTATTATCAAAAGCTCCAATAGAGGCAGATTCACCTGTCAATTTGCAATGCACTATAAAGCTAAATGTGCAAATGTTTGCAAGGTAGCCTATTTCAGAAAATGTAAATATTCAAATGGTGCCCAGTGGCCAATAAATATATAGTCAGTAACCTAAATCAATGACATTCATATTTGTAATAAAACGTTTGCTTAGCTTTTGAGATGACTTCAAAGCCCTTCAGATATCCCAAATACTGATTAGACAAATCAGTATTTGGAATATCTGAAGTGCTATGAAGGAATCCTAAAAGCTACAAAATGTGGACAGACAGCATGGCATCATCAGATTGTGCACTGGGATACAGAGTAGTTTAAGTGGTCACTGTGGTATTCTACCTTTTCGCTCAATGACATTTGACTAGTGATGGAGAAGAGTAATAAATTGTGCTTTATAATGTATCATAGAGCTATGGTCATATTACTTAAATCTCCTAAGTGAAATATACCAAACTAAAATATATTGGGAAAAGGTGTCTGAATATTCTAACTAGCAAAACTGTGAGTACAAGTGGTTTCATGAATAAGACCGCAAAGTTGGTTTGGGTGCTTTTGAAAGGTCTATCTGGTCAAAATGCCCACAAAACACTTTGAAGAAAAGGAAAGTGAAATCAAAAGGGTTGTGAGAGAAATAGACACTACTGTGTTGTATAATCTATTCAAATAACCCATGATGTTAAGGCTTTGTCTCTATTCTGACCAAACTCTCCAACTGAATAAAAAATGGTTAGGGATCACAGTTACCCACTACTATGATTAGAAGAGGTGGCATTGCAAGTTTTATAATACTGTCTTTGTAACTATGTGTGGCCAGAGAGAGAGATGTTCAGGACTACTGTACTGTGTACGGCGCGTAAATAATTATGTGTCCTCAAAAGGTCCTCTCAACTGAGATTGAAGAAAAAGCAAGGTGAGAAGGTGTTATCTTAAAGTGAATGCTTGGTAAACAAAACTATTTCGTTTTTTCTCTTCTATTGTAAAAAATGGCAATGTCTTCCTTGCTCTTGAAGTGTCATTTGGGATACAGTGAGTCGTCGACCCCCTCGCCCCTCCACCTCTCTTCCGCCCCTCCCTGGCACTCCCGCCCTCCCACTTGCCGCTCCTCAGAAGGTCATGAGCTGAAACTCCCGCTCGGCCTGCCATTCGGGAACCCACACAGGATAGGTGGCGTGCTTGGGCATCTCCATGACGCAGACGGGCAGAGGTTCATTTCTCTGGTGGACAGGGTTAGTCACTACCTAGCAGGGGGAGGGAGAAGACAAGGGGCGCTACTAACTGACACACAGCCTGCTCTGCTGCCCAGAGCCTGGAGCCCAGAGGTGGCTACCACAGTAGCTGGGGTGGGGGGAGATGGGAGAGGTTAGAGAGAGGTAGAGGATTTGGGAAGGCTGGGGTCAGGGTTGAGCTTGGTTAGAGAAAGGGACAGGGCTGGGGTTAGGGTTGAGCTTGGTTAGAGAAAGGGACAGGGCTGGGGTTAGTGTTGAGCTTGGTTAGAGAAAGGGACAGGGCTGGGGTTAGGGTTGAGCTTGGTTAGAGAAAGGGACAGGGCTGAGGTTAGGGTTGAGCTTGGTTAGAGAAAGGGACAGGGCTGGGGTTAGTGTTGAGCTTGGTTAGAGAAAGGGACAGGGCTGGGGTTAGGGGAGAAGGGAGAGGTAGAGGTAAGAGAAAAGGAGGCTGTGAAAAGTACAGTGGTTAGTGCAAGGGTCTCAAAGGTAGGGAAGGTTAGAGCTGTGCAACAGGATTGAATAAGGGCAATTGGGGTTGGGTTAAAGCTAGTGTAAGGATAAAAGTTTAACTAGGGCTATCATAAGTATAGGTAATGGGAGCAGGGCAAGCTGTGGTAAGTACACTGGTAGTGGCCAAAGGTCAAAATGTTAAAGTCAGAGCTGGAATAACTAGGGTAGGGATACCTACAGTAAGGTAGGGGTGGAGGGGGGAGAGACGGAGAGCATGCATTATCTGACTCTGTTCTGACTGAAAAGGTTCTTTTCCTGACTTTTAGTTCAGTTTAGTGTGGCCGGGTAAGGGAACTGGCATTGCTGGCTTTAGTGAGGTGTAGCCTTGCCTCAGCCCTTCTCTCCCCCAAAAGGGAGTCACTGCAAAGAAAGGATCTAGTAAAAATAAGAGGGGTAGGGGAGGGAGGGAGGCCAAAGATTGAGACAGTGGGGCCAGGAAGAGGGTATAAGTGAAAGATGAGTAATTAATGCGCTCATTTACTTCCAATTGGAATGTAAAGAAAAATTTCACCAACATGAAAAAGGTTTAAAAAAGCTGAGATATTTCTCCACAGTGCTTATAGCTTTGATATTTGCTTTAAAATAAGAAATGAAAAAAATAAATTAAGCTTTTTTTTCAAAGTATGGGTTCAAAATACAACCCAGGTTGCAACCAACAACCATATTGTTATTATTTTTTATCCCCGTTACCCATTTTAGTTGCTTGTATAAAGAGTAAAGCCAGGAAGGCTTTTAGTGCCTGCATCTGAGACAGCCAGAAAGGGTAGCTTTGTCTTTGTCTCCGTCTAGTGGACAGTATGTGTGTGTGCGGTACTGCGCCCTCTAGTAATGTGAGTGGGTGTTGCTCTGCATCAGCTGCCGCATACTTACTGTGAAGATGTTGGAGCGGCGCTTGGACTGCTTGCGGATGGGTGTGGGCGTGTTGGAGGCAGCAATGGTCTCGATACGCATCTCCCTCTGGCTGATGCTGGGAGTGGAGGGCACCGAGGAGGAGTAGTCGCTGAACGCACCCCCGCCGTTCGCCGACTGGAGGAAGGAAGGAAGAGAGACCAAGATGGAAAGAGAAAGAGAGGGAGAAAAAGACAGAGAGAACAGATTGGTCAGTTAAAGGCAGGATCTGGGAAAGCGGAAACACCATAGATACTGTAGTTTAAGTAGGCTCCTGTACGCCCTATGTCTTATCAGTAGTGTCCAGCCTATCTACATCTTCAGTAGTGTCCAGCCTATCTAGATCTTCAGTAGTGTCCAGCCTATCTATATCTTCAGTAGTGTCCAGCCTATCTATATCTTCAGTAGTGTCCAGCCTATCTATGTCTTCAGTAGTGTCCAGCCTATCTATATATTCAGTAGTGTCCAGCCTATATATGTCTTTAGTAGTGTCCAGCCTATCTATGTCTTCAGTAGTGTACAGCCTATCTATATATTCAGTAGTGTCCAGCATATCTATATCTTCAGTAGTGTAAAGCCTATCTATGTCTTCAGTAGTGTCCAGACTATCTATATCTTCAGTAGTATACAGCCTATCTATATCTTCAGTAGTGTCCAGCCTATCTATATCTTCAGTAGTGTAAAGCCTATCTATGTCTTCAGTAGTGTACAGCCTATCTATATCTTCAGTAGTATACAGCCTATCTATATCTTCAGTAGTGTACAGCCTATCTATATCTTCAGTAGTATACAGCCTATCTATATCTTCAGTAGTGTCCAGCCTATCTATATCTTCAGTAGTGTCCAGCCTATCTTCAGTAGTGTCCAACCTATCTATATATTCAGTAGTGTCCAGCCTATCTATATCTTCAGTAGTGTACAGCCTATATATATCTTCAGCAGTGTACAGCCTATCTATATATTCAGTAGTGTCCAGCCTATCTATATATTCAGTAGTGTCCAGCCTATCTATATATTCAGTAGTGTCCAGCCTATCTATGTCTTCAGTAGTGTCCAGCCTATCTATATCTTCAGTAGTGTCCAGCCTATCTATATATTCAGTAGTGTACAGCCTATCTATATATTCAGTAGTGTCCAGCCTTTCTATGTCTTCAGTAGTGTCCAGCCTATCTATATCTTCAGTAGTGTCCAGCCTATCTATATCTTCAGTAGTGTCCAGACTATCTATATCTTCAGTAGTGTACAGCCTATCTATGTCTTCAGTAGTGTCCAGCCTATCTATATCTTCAGTAGTGTCCAGCCTATCTATATATTCAGTAGAGTACAGCCTATCTATATATTCAGTAGTGTCCAGCCTATCTATATCTTCAGTAGTGTCCAGCCTATCTATATCTTCAGTAGTGTACCACCTATATTCAGTAGTGTCCAGCCTATCTATATCTTCAGTAGTGTCCAGCCTATCTATATCTTCAGTAGTGTCCAGCCTATCTATATATTCAGTAGTGTCCAGCCTATCTATATCTTCAGTAGTGTCCAGCCTATCTCTATCTTCAGTAGTGTCCAGCCTATCTATATCTTCAGTAGTGTCCAGCCTATCTATATCTTCAGTAGTGTACAGCCTATCTATATCTTCAGTAGTGTACCATCTATATTCAGTAGTGTCCAGCCTATCTATATCTTCAGTAGTGTCCAGCCTATCTATATACCTTCAGTAGTGTACAGCCTATCTATATCTTCAGTAGTGTACCATCTATATTCAGTAGTGTCCAGCCTAATCTATATCTGCAGTAGTGTCCAGCCTATCTATATACCTTCAGTAGTGTCCAGCCTATCTCTATCTTCAGTAGTGTCCAGCCTATCTATATCTTCAGTAGTGTCCAGCCTATCTATATCTTCAGTAGTGTCCAGCCTATCTCTATCTTCAGTAGTGTCCAGCCTATCTATATCTTCAGTAGTGTCCAGCCTATCTATATCTTCAGTAGTGTACCATCTATATTCAGTAGTGTCCAGCCTATCTATATCTTCAGTAGTGTCCAGACTATCTATATCTTCAGTAGTGTACAGCCTATCTATGTCTTCAGTAGTGTCCAGCCTATCTATATCTTCAGTAGTGTCCAGCCTATCTATATATTCAGTAGAGTACAGCCTATCTATATATTCAGTAGTGTCCAGCCTATCTATATCTTCAGTAGTGTCCAGCCTATCTATATCTTCAGTAGTGTACCACCTATATTCAGTAGTGTCCAGCCTATCTATATCTTCAGTAGTGTCCAGCCTATCTATATCTTCAGTAGTGTCCAGCCTATCTATATCTTCAGTAGTGTCCAGCCTATCTATATCTTCAGTAGTGTCCAGCCTATCTCTATCTTCAGTAGTGTCCAGCCTATCTATATCTTCAGTAGTGTCCAGCCTATCTATATCTTCAGTAGTGTACAGCCTATCTATATCTTCAGTAGTGTACCATCTATATTCAGTAGTGTCCAGCCTATCTATATCTTCAGTAGTGTCCAGCCTATCTATATACCTTCAGTAGTGTACAGCTTATCTATATCTTCAGTAGTGTACCATCTATATTCAGTAGTGTCCAGCCTAATCTATATCTGCAGTAGTGTCCAGCCTATCTATATACCTTCAGTAGTGTCCAGCCTATCTCTATCTTCAGTAGTGTCCAGCCTATCTATATCTTCAGTAGTGTCCAGCCTATCTATATCTTCAGTAGTGTCCAGCCTATCTCTATCTTCAGTAGTGTCCAGCCTATCTATATCTTCAGTAGTGTCCAGCCTATCTATATCTTCAGTAGTGTACCATCTATATTCAGTAGTGTCCAGCCTATCTATATCTTCAGTAGTGTCCAGACTATCTATATCTTCAGTAGTGTACAGCCTATCTATGTCTTCAGTAGTGTCCAGCCTATCTATATCTTCAGTAGTGTCCAGCCTATCTATATATTCAGTAGAGTACAGCCTATCTATATATTCAGTAGTGTCCAGCCTATCTATATCTTCAGTAGTGTCCAGCCTATCTATATCTTCAGTAGTGTACCACCTATATTCAGTAGTGTCCAGCCTATCTATATCTTCAGTAGTGTCCAGCCTATCTCTATCTTCAGTAGTGTCCAGCCTATCTATATCTTCAGTAGTGTCCAGCCTATCTATATCTTCAGTAGTGTACCACCTATATTCAGTAGTGTCCAGCCTATCTATATCTTCAGTAGTGTCCAGCCTATCTCTATCTTCAGTAGTGTCCAGCCTATCTATATCTTCAGTAGTGTCCAGCCTATCTATATCTTCAGTAGTGTACAGCCTATCTATATCTTCAGTAGTGTACCATCTATATTCAGTAGTGTCCAGCCTATCTATATCTTCAGTAGTGTCCAGCCTATCTATATACCTTCAGTAGTGTCCAGCCTATCTATATCTTCAGTAGTGTACAGCCTATCTATATCTTCAGTAGTGTACCATCTATATTCAGTAGTGTCCAGCCTATCTATATCTTCAGTAGTGTCCAGACTATCTATATCTTCAGTAGTGTACAGCCTATCTATGTCTTCAGTAGTGTCCAGCCTATCTATATCTTCAGTAGTGTCCAGCCTATCTATATATTCAGTAGAGTACAGCCTATCTATATATTCAGTAGTGTCCAGCCTATCTATATCTTCAGTAGTGTCCAGCCTATCTATATCTTCAGTAGTGTACCACCTATATTCAGTAGTGTCCAGCCTATCTATATCTTCAGTAGTGTCCAGCCTATCTCTATCTTCAGTAGTGTCCAGCCTATCTATATCTTCAGTAGTGTCCAGCCTATCTATATCTTCAGTAGTGTACAGCCTATCTATATCTTCAGTAGTGTACCATCTATATTCAGTAGTGTCCAGCCTATCTATATCTTCAGTAGTGTCCAGCCTATCTATATACCTTCAGTAGTGTCCAGCCTATCTATATCTTCAGTAGTGTACAGCCTATCTATATCTTCAGTAGTGTACCATCTATATTCAGTAGTGTCCAGCCTAATCTATATCTGCAGTAGTGTCCAGCCTATCTATATACCTTCAGTAGTGTCCAGCCTATCTCTATCTTCAGTAGTGTCCAGCCTATCTATATCTTCAGTAGTGTCCAGCCTATCTATATCTTCAGTAGTGTCCAGCCTATCTATATCTTCAGTAGTGTCCAGCCTATCTATATCTTCAGTAGTGTCCAGACTATCTATATCTTCAGTAGTGTCCAGCCTATCTATATCTTCAGTAGTGTACCACCTATATTCAGTAGTGTCCAGCCTATCTACATCTTCAGTAGTGTACAGCCCTATGTCTTGCTGCATGTACCAATTTTCACAGCAGAAGCTCATTGTTTTTTCTGACAACTCAGGGACCTAGTAATAACCTACAACTAAAACTAGGTCCCTGAGTCAGGTTACGTGACCAGGAATACTCCTGGCCTTAGTTAGAAATATTTAGGGTGTGTGGCCTCACCTGGTTAATATGCACAGAGGGGATGGATGCGTTGGGGACTGATGAGTGGCTGGGAGAGTTGGGCAGGGACTTGCACGGACCAATAGACAGCTGCTGCTTTTTCCTCAGAGCCACCACCTTCTGGGCAACTGGGTGGGAGAGAATGAGACAGACAAACAACAGACAGTTAGGAATCAACAACAACGTGGTCAATTGATGACTCTGTTATAAAGTACAATGACTTTCAGGATAGTTATAACTCAGGATAACTCCACAATGTCAACTCTAATATCAACACGTCTACTGATATTAACAACCACTTCAGAACAATTATCTTTAATCAGGTAATACCTTACATATGGGGAGATGAACCTTAACTTATGCAGTTCTCCAGAGATACAAAGCATCTCCATTTCCAAGGGAATATACTGCTGCAGTATGTTGTTTGGAGAAATGAGCCTGTCTACAGCCCAGGGAGATCTGTGTGATGTTAACCAAATGAGCCTGTCTTCAACCCAGGGAGATCTGTGGTGTGATGTTAACCAAATGAGCCTGTCTTCAACCCAGGGAGATCTGTGGTGTGATGTTAACCAAATGAGCCTGTCTTCAACCCAGGGAGATCTGTGTGATATTAATCAAATGAGCCTGTCTACAGCCCAGGGAGATCTGTGGTGTGATGTTAACCAAATGAGCCTGTCTACAGCCCAGGGAGATCTGTGTGATGTTAACCATATGAGCCTGTCTACAGCCCAGGGAGATCTGTGGTGTGATGTTAACCAAATGAGCCTGTCATGTGTTGTATAGATGGACTTGATTGGCCATGCAGACAGCGTAGCATTCTCTATAGACTCCAACAGGAGGGAGATCTGTGATTATGCAAGATGTGAATGAAGGCCGAAGTAGAGAGATGAGTTGAAGTATGTCTGGCAGCTGGGCAATGTATGGCTCTTGGCGGGTAAAGTAGCATGGAGAACGGGGAAGTCGCTCAAAACACTTTCACCTCTTTTAATGACTTAAAAGTAAGTAATTAAAACAGTGCGGAACCAACAATCCTAATATTGAGTTGCAACCCCTTTTGCCCTCAGAACAGTCTCAATTCATTGGGGCATGGACTCTACAAGGTGTCGAAAGTGTTCCACAGGGATGCTGGCTCATGTTGACTCCAATACTTCTCACAGTTGGGTCAAGTTGGCTGGATGTCCTTTGGGTGGTGGACCATTCTTGATACACACGGGAAACTGTTGAGCAAGAAAAACCCAGCAACGTTGCAGTTCTTGACACAAACCGGTGCCCCTGGCACCTACTACCATACCTCGTTCAAAGGTACTTAAATATTTTGTCTTGCCCATTCACCCCCTGAAAGACACATACACAATCTATGTCTAATTTGTCTCAAGGCTTAAAAATCCTTCTTTAACGTCTCCTCCCCTTCATCTACACTGATTGAAGTAGATTTGAAGAGGCATCAATAAGGAACCATAGCTTTCACCTGGATTCACCTGGTCAGTCTATGTCCTGGAAAGAGCAGGTAGAAAATGTTTTGTACACTCGCTGTATTCATATGTTTGGTAAAGAGAGTGTTTGGAGAGTACATGAGAGTTATTGTTAAAGAATATGTGCTGTACCTACACACTGAAGAAGGCTGTTAAGCCAGAATGTCTGTGTATGCTATCCTGATGCAGTAAAACAAATGTAAAACATTGAAAAATGAGGTAAGTTTTATGCAACATCTTTTTGAACTGCGGACCCATCATTTCTTTTGCTAAATGTACTGTGGTAACCAGGACAATGTTGTTGTGATCAAATTAAGATTGTCATGACCTTGGTAAATTCAGAGACGCTTTCTCCCTGAACCGAGAATCAAATCAAATAATAATGTCATTAGTCACATGCGCCAAATATAACAAGTGTAGGTAGACCGTACAGTGAAATGCTTAGTTACGAGCCCCTAACCAACAATGCAGTTTAAAAAAAAATACGGATAAGAATAATAAATAAAAGTAACAAGTAATTAAAGAGCAGCAGTAAAATAACAATAGCAAGACTATATACAGGGGGGTACTGGTACAGAGTCAATGTGCGGGGGCACTGGTTTGTTGAGGTAATATGTACATGTAGGTAGAGTTATTAAAGTGACAATGCATAGATGACAACAACAGAGAGTAGCAGCGGTGTAAAAGAGGGGGAGGGGGGCAATGCAAATAGTCTGGGTAGCCATTTGATTAGGTGTTCAGGAGTCTTTTGGCTTGGGGGTAGAAGCTTCTTGGACCTAGACTTGGCACTCCGGTACCATTTGCCGTGCGGTAGCAGAGAGAACAGTCTATGACTAGGGTGGCTGGAGTCTTTGACAATGTTTAGGGCCTTCCTCTGACACCGCCTGGTATAGAGGTCCTGGATGGCAGGAAGCTTGGCCCCAATGATGTACTGGACCATTCGCACTACCCTCTGTAGAACCCTGCGTTTGGTGGCCGAGCAGTTGCCATACCAGTCAGTGATGCAACCAGTCAGGATACTCTTGATGGTGTAGCTGTAGAATCTTTTTGAGGATCTGAGGACCATGCCAAATTTTTTCAGTCTCCTGAGGGGAATTAGGTTTTGTGGTGTCCTCGTCACGACTGTCTTGGTGTGCTTGGACCATGTTAGTTTGTTGGTGATGTGGACACCAAGGAACTTGAAGCTCTCAACCTGCTCCACTGCAGCCCTGTCAAATAGAATGGGGGCGTGCTCGGTCCTCTTTTTCCTGTAGTCCACAATCATCTCCTTTGTCTTGATCACGTTGAGGGAGAGGTTGTTGTCCTGGCACCGCACTGCCAGTTCTCTGACCTCCTCCCTATAGGCTGTCTCGTCGTTGTCGGTGATCAGGCCTACCACTGTTGTGCTATCGGCAAACATAATGATGGTGTTGGAGTCGTGCCTGGCCGTGCAGTCATGAGTGAACATGGAGAACAGGAGGGGGCTGAGCACGCACCCCTGAGGGGCCCCTGTGTTGAGGATCAGCGTTGCGGATGTGTTGTTACCTATCCTTAATACCTGGGGGCGGCCCGTCAGGAAGTCCAGGATCCAGTTGCAGAGGGAGGTGTTTAGTACCAGGGTCCTTAGCTTATTGATGAGCTTTGAGGGTACTATGATGTTGAACGCTGAGCTATAGTCAATGAATAGCATTCTCACATAGCTGTTCCTTTTGTCCAGGTGTGAAAGGGCAGTGTGGAATGCAATAGAGATTGCATCATCTGTGGATTTATTGGGGCGGTATGCAAATTGGAGTGGGTCTAGGGTTTCTGGGATAATGGTGTTGATGTGAGCCATGACCAGCCTTTCAAAGCACTTCATGGCTACAGACGTGAGTGCTACGGGTCGGTAGTCATTTAGGCAGGTTACCTTAGTGTTCTTGGGCACAGGCACTATGTTGGTCTGCTTAAAACATTTTGGTATTACAGATTCGGACAGGGAGAGGTTGAAAATGTCAGTGAAGACACTTGCCAGTTGGTCAACGCATGCTCGCAGTACACGTCCTGGTAATCCGTCTGGCCCTGTGGCCTTGTGAATGTTGACCTGTTTTGAAGGTCTTACTCACATCGGCTGCGGAGAGCGTGATCACACAGTCTTCCAGAATAGCTGGTGCTCTCATGCATGTTTCAGTGTTACTTGCCTCGAAGCGAGCATAGAAGTAGTTTAGCCCATCTGGTATGCGTGTGTCACTGGGCAGCTCTCGGCTGTGCTTCCCTTTGTAGTCTGTAATGGTTTGCAAGCCCTGCCACATCCGACGAGCGTCAGAGCCGGTGTAGTGCGATTCGATCTTAGTCCTGTATTGATGCTTTGCCTGTTTGATGGTTCATAAGGAGGGCATAGCGGGATTTCTTATAAGCTTCCAGGTTAGAGTCCCGCTCCTTGAAAGCGGCAGCTCTAGCCTTTAGCTCAGTGTGGATGCTGCCAGTAATCCATGGCTTCTGGTTGGGTTATGTACGTATGGTTACTGTGGGGACGATGTCATCAATGCACATATTGATGAAGCTAATGACTGATGTGGTGTACTGGAACATATTCCAGTCTGTGCTAGCAAAACAGTCCTGTAGCTTAGCATCTGCTTCATCTAACCACTTTTTTATTGATCTGGTCACTGGTGCTTCCTGCTTTAATTTTTGCTTGTAAGCAGGAATCAGGAGGATAGAATGGTCAGATTTGCCACATGGAGGGCGAGGGAGAGCTTTGTATGCGTCTCTGTGTGTGGAGTATAGGTTGTCCAGAGTTATTTTCCTCTGGTTGCACATTTAACATGCTGATAGAAATTTGGTCAAACGGATTTAAGTTTCCCTGCATTAAAGTCCCAGGCTACTAGGAGCGCCGCCTCTGGGTGAGCGTTTTCTTGTTTGCTTATGGCGGAATACAGCTCATTCAATGCTGTCTTAGTGCCAGCCTCTGACTGTGGTGGTATGTAAACAGCTACAGTAGATAGGTAGATAGAGTATCTCAGGCGAGCAATAGCTTGAGCCCTCACCATCCTGGAAGACTCGTTCCACATTGAGGCCATAGGTAGAGCAGGTCTCGTAGTAGGTGGAGCGCTTCAGGTCGTTGGACAGCTTCCTCGCCCGCGAGTCATCGATCACTCTGGGGTTGGCAGCACTGATGGCATCTGGGGAGAGACAAAAAGCACCAACAAGACTGTAGTCACTTTGACTAATATACAGTAGGCTTTACATGTCCTTTTTCATTTGAGAAAATGTCATTTGGGAGATTCTGTATATGAAAATTCACACTAAAGGCTCAAGTCTACGCTAAAACTAAGGCCCAGAGTTGTTTCTGGTCAGGGCATGTAGTCAGGGTCAGGAAAAACTCCCAGCCCTAGTTAAGGTCAGGTGATTTGTGTAAGGTGTATGGTAACAACTGGCTACCCGCTAAGCCACAAACTACCACTTTTGTCCCATGTCTAACATAATTTTTTTTATTTGTATACTCATTTTGATTGGTCCCTTGAAATTTATAAAAGCCTCATTCTGTTATACTTCTGTAAAAAGACAGAAAGCCAAAACACGTCGGATAAACTTTTAGCTATAAAGAATCTTTTGTATTTCATTTCAATTGTCCTTGAAGTATTGCTGAATCTCCCCTCTCCTTCAGTATGGGATGAAGCAAACAATCCAAACAATATCCATAGCTTAAGGGAATTGCCTGGTTAAATCAAGGTTCAAATGAAATACCTTGCGTCCCAACCAGGACCATGGGGACCTCTGCTGTGTTCCTGTAGCTGGACAGACGCAGGAAATAGTTGTAGACTGTCTGGAAACTGATCTCATCCTCCAGACTGAAGACAAACACCACAGCGTCTACCCATGCTGCAAACTGGAGGGGACACAGAGACCAAACACAAGAATAGGCTTGGGACGATTCAACACACAGAAAAAGCACCAACATAGATACATACATACTGTACATGCATACAGAGAGAGAGAGACAGAGAGAATATATATATAGTGCATTTTTATTTACACAAGTATTCAGACCCTTTGCTATGAAACTCGAAATTCAGCTCAGGTGCATCCTGTTTCCATTGATCATCACTGAGATGTTTCTACAACTTGATTGGAGTCCACCTGTGGTAAATTAAATTAATTGGACAGGATTTGGAAAGGCACACACCTGTCTATATATGGTCCCAGTTGACAGTGCATGTCAGAGTAAAAACCATGCCATGAGATCGAAGGAATTGTCTGTAGAGCTCAGAGACAGGATTGTGTCAAGGCAGAGATCTGGGGAAGTGTACCAAAAAATGTCTGCCGCATTGAAGGTCCCCAAGAACACAGTGGCCTCCATCATTATTAAATGGAAGAAGTTTGCAACCACCAAGACTCTTCCTAGAGCTGGCCGCCCTGCCAAACTGAGAAATCGGGGGGGAGAAGGGCCTCACGTAGGTGACCAAGAACCCGATGGTCACTGTGACAGAGCTCCAGAGTTCCTCTGTGGAGATGGGAGAACCTTCCAGAAGGACAACCTTCTCTGCAGCACTCCACCAATCAGGCCTTTATGGTAGAGTGGCCACACGGAAGCCACTCCTCAATAAAAGGCACATGACAGCCCACTTGGAGTTTGCCAAAGGCACCTAAAGTACTCAGACCATGGGAAACAAGATGCTGTGGTCTGATGAAACCAAAATGCCAAGCTGGAGGAAACCTGTCACCATCCCTACGATGAAGCATGGTGGTGGCAGCATCATGCTGTGGGGATGTTTTTCTGCAGCAGGAACTGGGAGACTAGTCAGGATCGAGGGAAAGATGATAGGAGTAAAGTACAGAGAGATTCTTAATGAAAACCTGCTTCAGCGTGCTCAATAAATCTATCCCTATTGAGATGTTCACATAAAAATGTATTGCAATCAATCTCTTATGGTGAACCATAACTAGCTGAAACAAAATTATATTATGAATCTCCTGATCAGGTTTTGTATGAATAACCACAGCAATTTAACGATAACTTAATGAATAAAGTTCACCTTTGTAGCAGCCTTGAAATATGCATTACTCTGTTTGACTCAATATTATTAGCATGCAAAGCAATTCCCTTTTCTTAATTTTATGGTGGTGGCTTCAGTTCCATATTTGTGCAGAAGAGGGCAGTGTAGCAAAAGCCATTTAATGCAGGGCATGTGTTATTGTGTTAACGCCTGTGTTTGCCAGTTACAAGGGGGAATATCAATGAAATCTGAAATATAGCTATTACAAACCTGTATCCCAGGTTATCGGAAGGTGGAACCTGCTTTCCCCTCCACCATTACACAAACCTAATATATATACTGTATCTCTTAGTGCATCACCAGGGAGAGAGGAGAGGAAGAGGTTTCCCTCAGGCAGCAGAATAAAGTCCTCATAATCACAGTAGCTTCTGAGAAAGTGGTTAAGGAGGAAAGAGAACCGTGCCCGAGTGCTAACAGTGTAACAAGCCCTTTCCTACCTCGCCTCCACCTCCTTCCTCCATTCAGGCATTCAGCAGCGTTCACATCTAGCGCTCCTGAGCCCCAGGGGAATGAATCAGACCTGGGTTCAAATACTATTTTAATTCATTTAAAATACTGTATCTGTGCTTGATTGAGCTTACCTGTTGCAATGGAGCCAATAGAATAACCACAATCGAGCAACCCCCGCCCACCTGGCACTCCAGACAGGTACCCATCTAACAACAAATGTTCCCTTAAGAGTCTCATTAAGTCATTAACTAATATTTTCATAGGAATTTTCCCGTGATGTGCAAGGAATGTTTCAAAGAGACTTAATGTCAAATAGAACTGACCCAGAACTGGTAACCATTTTCTCAGAATTTAAGATATTAATGTTCTAGACACGTTTCATGAGAACGTTGAAAGAACATTTGTGTCCAGTTTTCTGAGTGTTAGGAGCATATTCCATCAACGCCCCACCAAACATACACAGAGTTCTCAGAATGTAAGATATTAATGTTCTCGACACGTTTCATGAGAACGTTGAAAGAACATTTGTGTCCAGTTTTCTGAGTGTTAGAGCATATTCCATCAACGCCCCACCAAACATACACAGAGTTCTCAGAATATAAGATATTAATGTTCAAGACACATTTCATGGGAACGTTGCAGGAACATTTCTGTGCATTGTCAGGATGTCGCCTGATAGTCCCAAAGAAAAGTACATTAGACATCCCGCCTGTTGCCAAGTCAATCAAGGCCCTGATTGGTGAACCACTGATCCATTCATAACCCTGTCAGTTGGCAAGGTTAGGGATACTCATGTAGCAGTGTGATGTTGTTCCCCTAGATTATGCACCAAGTTGCACACAAGGACCAGTTCAAATAGGCCAGGTCAAGAGGGGATGTTAATCATTTGATAATAATAATTCAATGTATTTTTGTATTTAATTACAGCTGCATAGCTAATGTTATTTTTTGTGTACAAACACTTTTTCATATCTATATTGTAAATACACCTGATTGTAAAAGTTTTGTATATTTTGGTTTTGTCCATCGCGGGTTATCTGTATTTACTCTTATTGTTCTCTTTTGCCTGACCTTCAACTAGCAAGGTGCCCGAGAGCGGTAACGGTACCAAGGGCTAACATATTCTTTGTTGTCACGTCGTGTGCAGGGCAAATACAAATAATCCAACCAGCAGACCTCCAGTGGTGGCAGTGTCCTAAATAAAAATACACAGCGCAGAACGAACCACGCTACACTCACACACCATGCTTTTAACAGTGTTCTCAATTTACATATTTGACACACTGACGTATACTGAACAAAAATGTAAACGCAACATGTAAAGTGTTGGTCCCATGTTTCATGAGCTGAAATAAAAAATCCCTGAAATTTCCATACGCACAAAAAGCTTATTTCTCTCAAATTGTGTGCCCAAATTTGTTTACATCCCTGTTTAGTGAGCATTTCTCCTTTGCCAAGATAATCAATCCACCTGAGAGGTGTGGCATATCAAGATGCTGATGAAACAGCATGATCAATACACAGATGCACCTTGTGCTGGGGACAATAAAAGGCCACTCTGAAATGTGCAGTTGTGTCGCACAACACAATGCCCCAGATGTCTCAAATTTTGAGGGAGTGGGCAATTGGCATGCTGACTGCAGGAATGTCCAACAAAGCTGTTGCCAGAGAATGTAATGTTCATGTATCTACCATATGCCACCTACAACGCCTCAAAACCACAGACCACGTGTAGCCACGACAGCTCAGGACTTACACATGCAGCTTCTTCACCTGCAGGGTCGTCTGGGGGCAGAAGGTGCTGAGGAGTATATCTGTCTGTAATAAAGCCCTTTTGTGGGGGAAAACTCATTCTGATTGGCTGGGTCTGTCTCCCAAGTGGGTAGGAATTGAGGCTGTTCTGGGGGCAAAAGGGGTGCAACTCAATATTAGGAAGCTGATCCTAATGTTTTGTACAGTTAGTGTATATCCTGATGCTAGTCACCTTACCCCTAAACATATCTATTTTGATCGCTCCAGTTTCCCTGCACATTGTAAATATGGTATTGGAACTGACCCAGTACGTAGCTTCTTACATCGTGTTTTTCTAATTTCTGTTTCTCATGTGTTTTTGATCTACCTAATGTTATTTTTAGTGCTACAGGATTACTGATTACTGCCAGTGGCGACCCCGTCATTCAGGGCAGGTGGGGCAGAGCCCATGGCGGGCTTGACTGTTTTGCTTGTTATTTTGGGATTAATACGTGTCACATATACAGTGGGGCAAAAAAAGTATTTAGTCAGCCACCAATTGTGCAAGTTCTCCAACTTAAAAAGATGAGAGAGGCCTGTAATTTTCATCATAGGTACACTTCAACTATGACAGACGAAATGAGAAAAAGAAATCCAGAAAATCACATTGTAGGATTTTTAATTTATTTATTTGCAAATTATGGTGGAAAATAAGTATTTGGTCAATAACAAAAGTTTATCTCAATACTTTGTTATATACCCTTTGTTGGCAATGACAGAGGTCAAACGTTTTCTGTAAGTCTTCACAAGGTTTTCACACACTGTTGCTGGTATTTTGGCCCATTCCTCCATGCAGATCTCCTCTAGAGCAGTGATGTTTTGGGGATGTCGCTGGGCAACACAGACTTTCAACTCCCTCCAAAGATTTTCTATGGGGTTGAGATCTGGAGACTGGCTAGGCCACTCCAGGACCTTGAAATGCTTCTTACGAAGCCACTCCTTTGTTGCCCGGGCGGTGTGTTTGGGATCATTGTCATGCTGAAAGACCCAGCCACGTTTCATCTTCAATGCCCTTGCTGATGGAAGGAGGTTTTCACTCAAAATCGCACGATACATAGCCCCATTCATTCTTTCCTTTACACGGATCAGTCGTCCTGGTCCCTTTGCAGAAAAACAGCCCCAAAGCATGATGTTTCCACCCCATGCTTCACAGTAGGTATGGTGTTCTTTGGATGCAACTCAGCATTCTTTGTCCTCCAAACACGACGAGTTGAGTTTTTACCAAAAAGTTCTATTTTGGTTTCATCTGACCATATGACATTCTCCCAATCCTCATCTGGATCATCCAAATGCTCTCTAGCAAACTTCAGACGGGCCTGAACATGTACTGGCTTAAGCAGGGGGACACGTCTGGCACTGCAAGATTTGAGTCCCTGGCGGCGAGTGTGTTACTGATGGTAGGCTTTGTTACTTTGGTCCCAGCTCTCTGCAGGTCATTCACTAGGTCCCCGTGTGGTTCTGGGATTTTTGCTCACCGTTCTTGTGATCATTTTGACCCCACGGGTGAGATCTTGCGTGGAGCCCCAGATCGAGGAAGATTATCAGTGGTCTTGTATGTCTTCCATTTCCTAATAATTGCTCCCACAGTTGATTTCTTCAAACCAAGCTGCTTACCTATTGCAGATTCAGTCTTCCCAACCTGGTGCAGGTCTACAATTTTGTTTCTGGTGTCCTTTGACAGCTCTTTGGTCTTGGCCATAGTGGAGTTTGGAGTGTGACTGTTTGAGGTTGTGGACAGGTGTCTTTATACTGATAACAAGTTCAAACAGGTGCCATTAATACAGGTAACGAGTGGAGGACAGAGGAGCCTCTTAAAGAAGAAGTTACAGGTCTGTGAGAGCCAGAAATCTTGCTTGTTTGTATGTGACCAAATACTTATTTTCCACCATAATTTGCAAATAAATTCATTAAAAATCCTACAATGTGATTTTCTGGATTTTTTTTCCTCATTTTGTCTGTCATAGTTGAAGTGTACCTATGATGAAAATTACAGGCCTCTCTCATCTTTTTAAGTGAGAGAACTTGCACAATTGGTGGCTGACTAAATACTTTTTTGCCCCACTGTAAGTTTGCAAACAATGGAAAAAAATAAACAATTGAGTTAATAAAGCCGCATACATGGTCTCTTTTTTGTTTTCTTGAGGAAGGCAGCTCCAAAATGTAGGTGTTTCAGCCTAGCTCATTGCTTTCTGTGGTGGTGGAGCAAGCCAGCAGAAAATACAGAGCGTTGCGCTGTGATTGGCTCAGTGTTCTGTGACTTATGGGGACACAACGTCACCTCCAAGTCTTATGGGTAGAGCTTAATCATTTTTGCCGCTTGGGTGCTGCATCGATTTACATTAGAAGTGCCCATCCAAGAACGCTCAAGGTCATTGGCCACAGATAGAATGACATCAAATCACGTTATATCTGCAGTAGCTTTGATTGGACTTTCAAAATCGTAGCTAGCAAGCTAGCAGTCATCATCATGAATCATGTCGACAATCTTCTTGCAAATCCTTTTCATATGAAAATAAATTAGAGATAAAACGTCTCAGTGCTCATCGGCCATTGGACATAAACATTACACATCAAGTCGGAAATCGCAAATTCAACAATGAGTGGTTCGGAAGGAAGCAGTGGCTAACTGCAAGCATTTCAAAGCAATCACTATTTTGCTTCCCCTGACTGTTATTCAGTTGATTGATACAACATATTTCTCTCTTCCTAGAATGGTTACCTGGGTAAACCATAAAAACACAAAAAACTCCATAAAGCAAACACTAAACGTATTTTGGAAGATTAATAGTATTTGAACCCAGGTCTAGAATGGATGGGGAGATCTGGCGTTCAGTTGAGAGTTGAGAGTGAGAATGTAATGAAGGCCTTTAATTATGCTGCACTAATTACACCCAGCTAGGAATGGAGCTACAGCCATTTTCATTCCCATCTCTGAGACAACATTAGCATAATCATCGCATAACTCTCCCCAGGAGCCAGGCCAGGCCAGGCCAGGCAGGTATCAATGACTGTTATTTCATCACGAATCCCCAATGGAGGGGCTGGAGCACCAGGATACTTTCACTACAAGGGCTCTCTAGAGAGATTCCAAAAAAAATTGAAAATGAGGCCTTCTCCAGAGAGACATGAAATGGCTCAGCCAAGAGCGACACCACACCATGTTCCCCATATCAATGAATGAGTACCTGGCATTAGAGACACATTTATGAAATGGAGGAGGCAGAGATATGGGCTCCTGTTCCCTCCAGTCCATATCAATGAGAGCGTGAGTTCATGGACGTTTTGCTCTGAGTTTAAGGCGCTTTTGCCTTTGTAATCCAGTCGGGTTATTGCAGTATTGACCAAGTTAGTTTAATGTTTTTCAAACAAGTATTTTTGTCAATTATTGTTCATCATCTGTATATTTGATGCAAATACTCCCTCTGGATCTAGTCTTCCCTCCATCACCTGCACTGTAAATAAATACCAGCTATTTTCCTCTCTGATCTAATGACTCCATCTCAACTGTTACTGCTCCACACCAACTAGGCTGATGGATACTCTATAATAACAAGAGTGTCTGTCTTGTCTTTCACTATAAACTGGCTTTTAGCTAGGTTTAGTTCTTGGTAAGTGCTGTGGGCACAATGACTTGACAAAAAGCACTGTGCAGCACTGAAATGAACCCCCAACAGAGTAGTGTTTATTAGTTACTGTCTGGTTATCATTATCTTGCAGACTTTAAGTGGTGTTAATTGGCTGTGCTGAGGGATGCAGACAGGTAGGATTAGAAAGCAAGCAGAGCGTACGTACCTGCAGCTCCGGGGGGCCTCCCTCATCTCTGATCAGCAGCAGGTAGCTCTGTCCATCAACCACCATCTCCTTCTTGAACCGACCACCTGAAAAAGAGGAGAGACATGTCACAGTGAGTTTATATGGTGGTGCCTGGTCTAGAACAGACTTAGAGATCATCATTATTAATAGAGCCAATTTGAACCGATTTACCCTGCCTATCGAAGGGCTTGGCAAAGTGATGGAAGAGGACATAAACTCAGGCCTAAAAAGGTGTAAAGCACTGACATGATATTCCATCTACTACTTGTCAATGAAAACGTGTTTGGTTAAGCTACAGCTAAATCCAAAAATTCAACATTAAAACCAATATTTTTCACCAACACACACCAGTAGGCCTAGGCATGAGTCAGACTTTCCCATTTTCATACATCACATTCACATATAGATGACTTTCCACTCTGATAAAGATTTGATGAAAGTTTGGAGACATCCATCCGGCTTGTGATAGGCTGCAGTTCAATTTGACCTCACTGTCTCAATGAGAAATCAGAAGCTTGAGGAGAAACTGCTGAGAGATCCTGCTCTATCACACTATCATGCTCCCCAATGCACACACAACCCCTGTGAGATCCTGTTACACTACACTATCATGCTCCCCAATGCACACACAACCCCTGAGAGATCCTGCTCCACTACACTATCATGCTCCCCAATGCACACACAACCCCTGAGAGATCCTGCTCCACTACACTATCATGCTCCCCAATGCACACACAACCCCTGAGAGATCCTGTTCCACTACACTATCATGCCCCCCCAAATTCACTTCACAATCACCAGCTAGCCTAGAGATCAGTTTCCATCACTTGCAAAACTACACAAGCTATAAGTTAGCATGCTAGAGTATTAACAGTCATAGATTCAGATTCTGTATAGAAGTGATAAGGCATGGAGAATGGATGTAGCCTGGAGCCTGCGATAAAGAAAGAAAGAAGGGATGGAAGATAAAAGGGGAAAAAAGAGAGAAGTCTTAATCTAAAGTTGCTGTAGTTCATGACCACAGGATAGTGGAGACTAGAGAAGCTATACAGTAGAATGGAAACAACTATAGTGAGCCTGGACTTTTTCCCCGTCATCTCTTTGAATGCATGTTCGTATTCTTTGCCACGGGCAAGGTTGGCTACTGATAAAATACAAACCGATGGGAATACCTCATACTAAATTGGATTTTGCATATCATTGGAATGGTTTGAGATCCGGTGGAGATTAAAAATATTCAAATGAGAGTTGGGGAGCTAGGCAAGAAACGAGTCCCGGGAAAATAAAACATTGGTTTTCGAATGCAGAACATCTGCTTCAAGCTATCTCAAACAATATTGAATAATTTACGACTCCATTAAAGGTGTAAGAGTGGGCATAATAAAGTACACTATATATACAAAAGTATGTGGACACCCATTCACATTTGTGGATTTGGCTATTTCAGTCACACCCGTTGCTGACAGATGTACACAGCCAGTCAATCGAGCACACAGCCATGCAATCTCCATAGACAAACATTGCCTGTAGAATGGCCTTTCTGAAGAGCTCAGTGACTTTCAACCAAGCCTAAGATCACCCTGCGCAATACCAAGCGTCGGCTGGAGTGGTGTAGAGCTTGCCGCCATTGGACTCTGGAGCAGTGGAAACGCGTTCTCTGGAGTGATGAATCACGCTTCACCATCTGGCACTCCAACGGATTAATCTGGGTTTGGCAGATGCCATGAGAACGCTACCTGCCAAAATGCATAGTGCCAACTGTACAGTTTGGTGGAGCAGGAATAATGGTCTGGGGCTGTTTTTCATGGTTCGGGCTAGGCCCCTTAGTTCCAGTGAAGGGAAATCTTAATGCTACAGCATACACTGACATTGTAAACAATTCTGTGCTTCCAACTTTGTGACAACAGTTTGGGGAAGGCCCTTTCCTGTTTCAGCATGACAATGCCCCCGTGCACAAAGCGAGGTCCATACAGAAATAGTTTGTCGAGATCGGTGTGGAAGAACTTGACTGGCCTGCACAGAGCCCTGACCTCAACCCCATCGAACACCTTTGGGATGAATTGGAATGTCGACTGTGAGCTAGGCCTATTCGCCCAACATCAATGCCTGACCTCACTAATTCTCTAGTGGCTGAATGGAAGCAAGTCCCTGCAGAATGTTCCAACATCTAGTGAAAAGCCTTCCCAGAAGTGTGGAGACTGTTATAGCAGCAAAGGGGGGACCAACTCCATATTAATGCCCATGATTTTGGAATGAGATGTTCAGTGAGCAGGGGATTTGATTTGAACATACTTTTGGTCATGTAGTGTACAGTGGCAAGAAAAAATATGTGAACCCTTTGGAATGATCTGGATTTCTGCATACATTGGTCATAAAATTAGATCTGATCTTAATCTAAGTCACAACAACAGACAAACACAGTCTGCTTAAACTAATAACACACAAATTATTGTATTTTTCTTGTCTATATTGAATACATCATATAAACATTCACAGTGTAGGTTGAAAAAAGTATGTGAAACCCTAGGCTAATGACTTCTCCAAAAGCTAATTGGAGTCAGGAGTCAGCTAACCTGGAGTCCAATCATTGAGACCAGATTGGAGATTAGAGCTGACCTGCCCTATAAAAAAAAAAAAATATTTGAGTTTGCTATTCACAAGAAGCATTTCCTGATGGGAACCATGCCTCGAACAAAAGAGATCTCAGAAGACCCAAGATTAAGAATTGTTGACTTGCATAAAGCTGGAAAGGGTTTAAAAAAAAATCTCTAAAAGCCTTGATGTTAATCAGTCCACGGTAAGATAAATTGTCTATAAATGGAGAAAGTTCAGCACAGTTGCTACTCTCCCTAGGAGTGGCCGTCCTGCAAAGATGACTTTAAGAGCACAGCGCAGAATGCTCAATGAGGTTAAGAAGAATCCTAGAGTGTCAGCTAAAGACTTACAGAAATCTCTGGAACATGCTAACATCTCTGTTGACGAGTCTACTATACATAAAACACTAAACAAGAATGGTATTCATGGGAGGACACCACGGAAGAAGCCACTGCTGTCCAAAGAACTCATTGCTGCACGTCTGAAGTTCGCAAAAGAGCATCTGGATGTTCCACAGCGCTACTGGAAAAATATTCTGTGGACAGATTAAAATAAAGTTGGGTTGTTTGGAAGGAACACACAACTCTATGTGTGGAGAAAAAAAGCCACAGCACACCAACATCAAAACCTCATCCCAATTGTAAAGTATGGTGAAGGGAGCATCATGGTTTGGAGCTGCTTTGCTGCCTCAGGGCCTGGACAGCTTGCTATCATCGACGGAAAAATGAATTCCTAAGTTTATCAAGACATCTTGCAGGAAAATGTAAGACTATCTGTCCGCCAATTGAAGCTCAATAGAAGTTGGGTGACAGGACAACAACCCAAAACACAGAAGTAAATCAACAACAGAATGGCTTCAACAGAAGAAAATAGGCCTTCTGGAGTGGCCCAGTCAGAGTCCTGACCTCAACCCAATTGAGATGCTGTGGCATGCCATCAAGAGAGAGTGGTTCACACCAGACATCCCAAGAATATTGCTGAACTGAAACAGTTGTGTAAAGAGGAAAGGTCCAATATTCCTCCTTACTACATAAATCGTTTGGTTGAGGTTATTGCTGCCAAAGGAGGGTCAACCAGTTACTAAATCCAAGGGTTAACATACTTTTCCCACCCTGCACTGTGAATGTTTACACGGTGTGTTCAATAAAGACATGAAAACGTGTAATTGTTTGTGTGTTATTAGTTTAAGCAGACTGTGTTTGTCTATTGTTGTGACTTAGAAGAAGATCAGATCAAATGTTATGACCAATTTATATAGAAGTCCAGGTAATTCCAAAGGGTTTACATACTTTTTCTTGCCACTGTATATCAAAAAGAAATATGCTGAGAGTGACAAAGTACAGACATAAAACTGGTATGAAATATCTATCGTAGAGGCAACACCAGCTATTTCATAATAAGCCGTGTTATCTGTTACAGATGTATGTAATAAGATGGAAAGAATGAAGTTCATAACAGTTTTAGAACTGAATTTTAACTTTCCAAATGACAAGATCCCACCTCTGCAAAAGAGTGAGGTCATAGTGACTGGCTCTACCTGCAGTCTTCAAGGACTAGGTAGGCAGTGTTCTAGCTAGGGCCAACACGCAATCCAGATCCACTTGAGACACACTTTCTCCCTACTAAGTCCACTTTAGCCCACTTGGCGAAGGGGGATTCTCCCAGACATCAGTTTGGTTGTGTAATAGTCAGAGAGAGAGATAGAGAGAGAGACTTAAGCCAGCTTTCCTCTGCTGAAGCAGTGCCAGAACGAATCAGTTGGACGGACCTCTGATTTCCATAGAGGGGACACATTTTTTCAGGGGACCTCCTTTAATGGGTTTTATATTAAATATATTTTATTTAAATGTAAATATGTATTACCTTTTAATGTGGCATGAACACAACCAGTCATTATGTTTTTATCTGATTATAAAAACAAATAATTTCAAAAAGTAGGTTACCGGGCCTCCCGAGTGGCACAGCGGTCTAAGGCACTGCATCGCAGTTAGAAAGGCGTAACTACAGACCCAGGTTCGATCCCAGGCTGTGTCGCAGCCGGCCGCTACCGGGAGACCCATGAGGCGGCGCACAATTGGCCCAGCATCGTCCGGGTTAGGGGAGGGTTTGGCCGGCCGGGATGTCCTTGTCCAATCGCACTCTAGCAACTCCTTGTGGCGGGCTGGGCGCATGCACGCTGACTTCAGTCACCAGTTGTACAGTGTTTCCTCCGACACATTGTTGCGGCTGGCTTCCGGGTTATGCGAGCAGTGCTGTTTGGCAGGGTCGTGTTTCAGAGGACGCAAGTCTCTCGACCTTCGCCTCTCCCGAGTCTGTACGGGAGTTGCACGATGGGACCAGACCGTAATTGGATATCACGAAATTGGGGAGAAAAAGGGGTAAAAAAAATGTACGTCAAAAAAGTAAATAATAACGTTCATCCACATTCATCCATAATAATTCCAGCATCCAAACAGCGCACTCGCCAACTTTCCTTCAATTTGCAAGTGGCTGAAACTGTCACCCGAGAAAGAATCTTACTATATTAAGTTTCAAGTTTTAATGTAATGTGCACAAGTATAGTGAAATGCCTTTCTTGCAATCTCTAAACCAGAGATCATCAACTAGATTCAGCCGCGAGCTGATTTTTTCTTTAGTGGGTGGCCAGGGGGCCGAATGTAATAAAAAATAATTTGTAGACTGCAAATAGACAGCAAGAAGCCCAAAAAGATAATGTTTGACTACAACAATCATTTTCACGTCGTGTCTCTCTATTAAGCGTGGAAATACTTGGGAACAGATTTCTTAAATGAAGGAGCTGATTTCATGGTGACTTATACAGTCTTATGTCCAACAATGAAAATTCCACACAGGCCGCCAGTTGGGGAACACTGCTCTAAACCCCAAAATGCAGTAATCAATAACAATGTAATACTGAAATAACATAAGATAGAACAAAAGAAACAATAAATAAAAATAAGATGTAGCCCATGTATCTGATGCTGTTTGGCCAAAAAGAGTATGACATGAGACCTTCGGATTCTTCATCAGAGATTGATGCATCTTTCTGTCGGTGCGCGTCTCGGTCAAATAAATGATCAATATTTAAACATTTTATTTGGACAGGCAAGGAGGTAAGGTAGCGTGGGCCAAGCCCCCTGAAGTAACAGAGCTCTGAGATTGGAGCGCTGCTTGGACTGAGCATTAATATCCGAGTCTTTATATGCCAGGAAATCTACATTTACAGGAAATGTCAGAAAAGTGATACCCATAGTAATACCCAGTATAGTATAGTCATATCTTGTGAAAAAATGAAGGTCTCTGGACCAAAGGGCCAGACTTCAGAGGAACATTTTTAATAATTCTAGAGGAGGTAAATGGAATATGTTGGTTGCACATGAAATGATAAGAAGCCCTTGAAAATGGAAAAATTTGAGTGTTATGCCAAATAACATCTTCTGTTGTCATGGTATGAAATGGATGTGCATTCATGTTTAGGCCTACATTTAGATTACATAACATCGCCATCATCCTGGCTGTGTCTGTTCACAGTCAAGCATAGACAAAAACATATCCTGAGGTCAGAGGAGAATCCATCTGTACTGTGGAACGTCTGTTGAATCTCAGTGCCGAAAGAATTAAGCTAACCTAATTGTAGAGCGATAATGAGAGACACTCAATCTGTATTAGGGTAGGCAAGCAATAATGTATAATGATTTTGGCTGGATGTGGCTAATGAATAGAGTGGTTATAGCCTTTCTATCAACCTGTTGTCCAGCTTATACATACAGATGAGTCTAACACACACACATGCACACAAACACAGGTTTTGAGGTGGGAGCTGTATTTTTGGCTTGATTAATAGGCAGTAAACATATTCAGCTCTAGAATGGAATGCGGAGGCTCAGAGAACTTGACACAGAGCCACAATTCCAACAGAGCATGTGCTGCTGTTGCCATGGCAACACCTCCCTCCCCATCCCTGATACTATATTTTAACAGATACCACAGCAACATCGTAGAACAAAATATTAAGAGTAGAGCTGAATGGTATGGACCAAACACAAAACACTACTCTCCTTAGAAGCGAGGTAGCCTCTTTCAGTCTACAGAGTAGCTATAGTTTCTATCTGGGCTAAGCAACGTGCTAGGAATGAGACTAAAAGGAGGCCCTTTGCCACCTGTTAATGATGGGAGATGAAGAGGTATGCTGTATCACAGAAACGCTGCAGTGATCTGTATAAAATGCAATAAGAAGAAACAACATGTTTCCTTAATTAACCAAAATCATCACTCAGCTTTTAGCTTTCCAGCATTTTTGTCATTGATTTCTCTAGGCCTAATTAAGCAGTAAGGATTGTTTCTTTCCCTTGGTGAAGCAGCATCATTATGCCAGGAACTCATTATGCGCTTCATGTCTCATGTCCCTCCTCACTATAATTATACAAAACCAGACACTACAAACCCTCCAAACCCCCTCAAAGATTGTCATTTAACCCCAGCTATGACAACATCTTTCTGGGTTTCGGAGAGCCTTCGCTTCTGAGCTCAGCAGGGCCGAACTCATTAGGATTCCACCTGATAATAAAAATGGAGAACTGTCCGGTTGTGATTCTGTGAAGTCACAGTGAAAGGATTTGGAACAGACCCCTGTAGAAATAAATATACCTTCCCACTGAGCTATGCCCTCTCATTCAGTGCTTCAGCACTTCAGAGCTCCCAACGCAGAAACTGTTTATGTTCATGGCAGCAACTGCAATCCCCTTTCGCTCTGAAATGAAGGGTTTATGTAGGACTTGGTGCTTTAAGCCCAGGTTTCAGTTTTACCTTGATGTGTTGGGAATTAGCATTCTAACACAGCAACCCTCTTTCTTTCATGGGAGATGCTTTGCTCTAGCTGTCATTGTCTGGATAAATTTTATAAAAAAAACTATTATCTCAGAGCACATCCTTCGGCTTGAGATAAATCTGACACTGCATCGACTGATACAAAACAATAACAACAACAGAAACAGAAAACACACCTGGCTTCAAAGACTAGCTGTTAATGATGATAAGCGAAGATAATGCAGGTTTCTCTTTATATACTATGTGGAACACACTCAACCTAACTGCTAATTATGAATTGAGTTTGTATACAGCCTACGGTCACTATCAAGCCCAGCCCTGTCTTTGTACTTTATGCCAGTATCTATCCCAAGCTAGAATAACTTAAACCCAAATACAGACTGCTAACTTATCATCCTGGCCGAGAAGGCTGGTGGGAAGAGCTACAGGAGGATGGGCTCATTGTAATGGCTGGAATGGAATTAATGGAATGGTACCAAACACATCTAACACATGGAAACAACATGTTTGACTCCGTTACATTGATTCCATTCCAGTCATTACAATGAGCCCATCCTCCTATATCTCCTCTTTCCAGCCTCCACTGCATTCCAGGTGGTATTTCAACAGGTTTTGAACAGCCAATAATCTGGTAACATATTAAAATAACTTTATATGCCTTACATTTTTCCACATTTTACAGCCTTATTCCAAAATTGATTAAATTCAATATTTTTTCCTCATCAATCTACAACCAATACCCCATAATGACAATGCGAAAACTGGTTTTTAGAAACTTTAGCAAATGTATAAAATAAAAGCAGAAATACCTTATTTACATAAGTATTCAGACCCTTTGCTATGAGACTCAAAATTGAGCTCAGGAGCATCCTGTTTCGAAATTGAGCTAAGGAGCAACCTGTTTCTACAGGTTGATTCGAGTCTACCTGTGGTAAATTCAATTGATTGGACAGGATTTGGAAAGGCACACACCTGTCTTTTTAAGATCCCACAGTTGACAGTGCATGTCAGAGTAAAAACAAAGCCATGAGGTCAAAATGAATTGTCCGTAGAGCTCCGAGACAGAATTGTGTCGAGGCACAGATCTGGGGAAGGGTACCAAAACATTTCTGCAGCATTGAAGGTCCCCAAGAACACAGTGGCCTCCATCATTATCAAATGGAAGAAGTTTGGAACCACCAAGACTCTTCATAGAGCTGGCCACCCGGCCAAACTGAGCAATAGCGGCAGAAAGGCCTTGGTCAGGGAGGTGACCAAGAACCAGATGGTCACTCTGACAGAGCTCCAGAGTAATTTTGTGGAGATGGGAGAACCTTCCAGAAGAACAACCATCTCTGCAGCACTCCACCAAACAGGCCTTTATGGTAGAGTGGCCAGACGGAAGCCACTCCTCAGTAAAAGGCACAAGGCAGCCCACTTGGAGTTTGCCAAAAGGCACCTAAAGAACTGGCCCTGAATGCCAAGCGTCACGTCTGGAGGAAACCTGGCACCATCTCTACGGTGAAGTATGGTGGTGGCAGCATCATGCTGTGGGGATGTTTTTCAGCGGCAGGGACTGGGAGACTAGTCAGGATCGAGGGAAAGATTAATGGAACAAAGTACAGAGAGATCCTTGATGAAAACCTGCTCCAGAGAGCTCAGGACCTCAGACTGGGGCGAAGGTTCACCTTCCAACAGGACAACGACCCTAAGCACACAGCCAAGACAATGAAGGAGTGGCTTCGGGACAAGTCTCTGAATGTTCCACCCGATCAGCAGCAACGCTCCCCATCCCTCCTGACAGAGCTTGAGAGGATCTGCAGAGAAGAATGGGAAACTCCCCAAATACAGGTGTGCCAGGCTTGTAACATCATACCCAAGAAGACTCGAGGCTGTATAAACTGCCAAAGGTGCTTCAACAAAGTACTGAGTAAAGTGTCTGAATACTTATGTAAATGTATTATTTGTAAGACATTTGCAAAATTTCCAAAAAAAAAGTTTTTGCTTTGTCATTATGGGGTATTGTGTGTAGATTGACGAGGGGAAGAAAAACTATTTAATCAATTATAGAATAAGGCAGTAATGTAACAAAATGTGGAAAAAGTCAAGGGGTCTGAATACTTTCCGAATGCACTGTAAATGCGTATAAATGTTTAGAAATACTTAGAAATACTTTTTACATTATTATAAATATAAAAAAAAAAACATTTACATGTATGATGCAGCAGGGCCAGTAGATGGAGTAGATTAGCAAGATACCATCACAGCTAGAAGTGATGTGTTCATGTGTTGACTGACAAGACACTCTAGAGTCGAAAACCTTTTAGCTCATTAGAACGTGTGACACCTCTCTCCTCCCTCAGGTTTCTTTCCTAAACAGCAACAAGCTCTGTCTCTTACCTTCAGGAGATTCCTCCTGCACGTACGTGCCTGTCAGGTACCGGTGGACCAAGGCAGACTTCCCACTCGACAGATTACCAACAATACCCTGCAGAAACAACAAGACAACAGTCTAGTCAAGGACATCATATATATGTTGTTGAGATGGTTACACAGCCAACCAATGTGATAGCCCACAGCCAATGGACTTGCTTCTGGTAAAGGCCAGGTGGCAAAACAATAGTTCTGTAAGAAGTTGCAGAGACAAATCACCAACTAACGCTAGAGCCCACAGTCTATGGACTTTCTCATGGACAGATGATGCTTGTGGGATAAAAGAAAGGTGGTCACCGCCAAGGGAACAGTTCAGAAGGTTCAGAACGTTCAGGCCTAGGACTGGGAGTCCAGGCCCAGGCCCCAGCCCTGACTGCTGACCACCCCCAGGGGGAGCCTGACAGTGGGTGGGCTGGGGCTGGGCTGCTCCCAGGCTGGGGAGGCTACTGATAATGCCAGTGTGTCTGGGGGTGAACACGCCCTCCTCCTCTACTCAACTCCAGAATACTCCTTCACCACCCTCTTCTTTAGATCATTAGTGGGTGGTAAAGTCAGGTATGGTTTTAATTATAGGGGACTGTGAGAGAGACGTGTGTGTTTGTACAGGATCTTTAAGAGCCTAGATGATGCTATCTCTCCTCTCCATCATTACACTTACGATCTACATAAGGAGGAAGTTGGCTTTGGAGAGGACAAGGAGTAGTAGTCTATCCACCACAGAAGAATAACAAGCTAGGAGCTACTCATAACAGAAGCTAACTACAAAAGGAACAGAGTTTATGGTAGAACTGTAAAGCTTTGTAAGCTGCTGGGTTGTAGGCCCATCATTAAGGCTGCTGTATGAGCATAGTTCAGGCAGATGAAAGCAGAGCGGGCACAGTGTGTGTAAATCCCACTACAGCCTTTTTTAAGGATCAGTCTATGGTTCATTATCAAGGTCCAGCAGGGTTAAATGAGAAGACAGAACTATACAGTATCAGCTCATCTCCTCATGAGCGCAATTGCCAATTGATGGAACGATAACATCTGCCCGTGTTTTTGGGGACCATAATATATGAATGAACTAATGGAAGCTATCTGTCGCTTCTCTGACCGTCTTTGACTCTTCCCTGCTGAATCCAGCATCAGTTCACTAAACCCCTGAAATGTCTGGAGGAGTTTTCCAATTAACACCTAACACTACATAAAAGACAATGAGCTCTATCAAATTATCTTTGGTTAGAAAGCATGTTCTCCATAAAAATGTACCCCTGAGAGATTTTCTGTCGAATTCCCCATAGGATTACACCAATATGTTTTTCATAAAATACCAAAATACTATGAATACTTCAGTATTACCACCAGAATATTGGAATGGAATGCTTCTTTGTGGTAATATCCCTATTGATGATGTACGTGAAGCACTCCCTTCTTCCTGTGAGGACGTGTGTGCGTGTGCGTGTGTGTGTGTGTGCAGTTGTGCCAGCGGGTGGATCAGACCCAGGACCTGTCACACGTCTAGCCCAAAACTGTCACTCATCTCTCTGTCCTGCTGCAAGCCACTCCGCGCTACGCGTCACCATGCCAACTTATCTCATTAAAAATCACCCACACTCTCGCTTGGTGCCAGGGAATATTCCAGCCAATTTATGTACTCTACTCTCTCTCTCTGTCATGCAGAATGAGAGGAAATGTTTTTGAAATGCACAGAGCATGGCCTGGCATTGACATTTAAATCAATCCTCTTGCAGTACCAATGCCAGAAGAATAATATGCCCTGAAGTTATGATGAAAACTCATGAATACTACTCACCACTTTGAGCTCTGGCACTGATCGACTCAATGTCCACTCCTGGCTGTTGACGAAAGAGTCTGGAAGAGAAAAAAGAACAAGAGAATAAGCACCATTAAGTTGAGGTCGGGGAAGGTTAAAGCAGTATGTTGATTCCTTGCCACAGTCTGTCTCATAGCTTAAAGGGAGGAAGTGCAATCATTGTTTCAAGTCATCTCTGACAATGCAAACATTCAAACGCACGCACACACATTGCACACCTACCTCATTTTTATTGCACACCTACCTCATTGCACACCTACCCATTATGTCACCTGTGAAACTACAGATGACAAAACTCTAGATCACCATTATTCCACACACAGAAATGCATAAAAGCCCTCCCTTGCCCTCCCTTTGGCAAATCAGACGATAACTATCCTCCTGCTTCCTGCTTTCGAGCAAAAACTCAAGCAGGAAGTACCAGTGACACGCTCAACACAGAAGTGGTCCGATGAAGCGGATGCTAAGCTACAGGACTTTTTCATTAGCACAGATTGGAATATGTTCCAGGATTCATCTGATAACATTGAGGAGTTTACCATATCAGTCACCAGCTTCACTAATAAGTGCATCAACAAAGTTGTCCCCACAATGACCGTAAGTACATACCACAACCAGAAGCCATGGATCCGCACCGAGCTAAAGGCTAGAGCTGTTGCTGTCAAGGAGCAGGACCCTAATTCAGACACTTATAAGAAATCTAGCTACGACCTCTGACGATCCATCAAATAGGCAAAGCGTCAATACAGGACTAAGATCGAATCCTACTACACTGCCACTGACACTCGAAAGATGTAGCAGGGCTTGCAAACAATCACGGACTACAAAGGGAAACCCAGCCGCGAGCTGCCCAGTGACGCGAGCCTAGCAGACAAAATAAATGCAGTCACAAGGCCGCGGAGCCAGACGGAATACCAGGATGAGGACTCCGAGCAACAGCACTACTTAAACCTCAGGAGGCAGAAGAAATTTTGGCTTGGTCCCTAAGACCCTCACAAACTTCTCCAGATGCACCATTGAGAGCATCCTGTTTGGCTGTATCGCCACCTGGTACAGCAATTGCACTGTCCACAACCGCAGGGATCTTCAGAGGGTGGTGTGGTCAGCCCTACGTATCACCAGGGGCACACTGCCTGCCCTCCAGGGCATATACCGTACAGCACCCGGTGTCGGAGCCAGACGGAATACCAGGATGAGGACTCCGAGCAACAGCACTACTTAAACCTCAGGAGGCAGAAGAAATTTTGGCTTGGTCCCTAAGACCCTCACAAACTTCTCCAGATGCACCATTGAGAGCATCCTGTTTGGCTGTATCGCCACCTGGTACAGCAATTGCACTGTCCACAACCGCAGGGATCTTCAGAGGGTGGTGTGGTCAGCCCTACGTATCACCAGGGGCACACTGCCTGCCCTCCAGGGCATATACCGTACAGCACCCGGTGTCACAGGAAGGCCAAGAAGATCACCTGGTGTTACAGGAAGGACCTCCGCCACCCGAGCCATGACCAGTTCACCCAGCTACCATCTAGATGGAGAGTACAGTACAGGTACATCAAAGCTGGGACTGAGAGACTGAAAAACTGCTTCCATCTCCAGGCCATCAGAAAGTTAAATAGTCACTACTAGCTGGCCCCGCCCATCACAATTCCAGTTGGTCAGAGGTTTACATACACTAAGTTGACTGTGCCTTTAAACAGATTGGAAAATTCCAGATAATGATGTCATGGCTTTAGAAGCTTCTGGTAGGCTAATTGACATAATTTGAGTCAATTGGAGGTGTACCTGTGGATGTATTTTAAGGCATATCTTCAAACTCAGTGCCTCTTTGCTTGACATCATGGGAAAATCAAAAGAAATCAGCAAAGACCTCCACAAGTCTGATTCATCCTTGGGAGCAATTTCCAAACGCCTGAAGGTACCACGTTCATCTGTACAAACAATAGTGCGCAAGTATAAACACCATGGGACCACGCAGCCTTCATACTGCTCAGGAAGGAGACGCGTTCTGTCTCCTAGAGATGAAGGTACTTTGGTGCGAAAATTGCAAATCAATCCCAGAACAACAGCAAAAGACCTTGTGAAGATGCTGGAGGAAACAGGTACAAAAGTATCTATATCCACAGTAAAACGAGTCCTATATCGACATAATCTGAAAGGCCGCTCAGCAAGGAGCCTTGTGAAGATGACCTTGTGAAGTGCTCCAAAAGCCACTGCTCCAAAACCGCCATATAAAAGCCAGACTACGGTTTGCAACTGCACATGGGGACAAAGATCGTACTTTTTGGAGAAATGTCCTCTGGTCTGATGAAACAAAAATAGAACTGTTTGGCCATAGTGAATATCGTTATGTTTGGAGGAAAGGGGGAGGCTTGCAACAAGATCCCAACCGTGAAGCATGGGGGTGGCAAATATATTTTGATTTGTTTAACACTTTTTTGGTTACTACATGATTTAATGTGTTATTTCATAGTTTTGATGTCTTCACTATTATTCTACAATATAGAAAATAGTAAAAATAAAGAAAAACCCTGGAATGAGTAGGTGTCCAAACTTTTTTGACTGGTACTTTATATAGATACATATATTCAATTTTTGGGAATTGTGTGTATTGTTTTGTATTGTTCGGTATTACTGCACTGTTGGAGCTAGAAGCATAAGCATTTCGCTGCACCTGCGATAACCTCTGCAAAATATGTGTACGCGATCACAAAAGTCCCCAAGAACGTCAAGGTAACCTCCCTAAATTACTATCGCCCCGTGGCACTCACATCTATAGCCATTAAATGCTTTGAAAGACTGGTCATAGCTCACTTCAACACCATCATCCCAGACACCCTGGACCCACTCCAATTTCCATACCACTCCAACAGATCCACAGATGACTCAATCTCTATTGCACTCCACAATGCCCTCACCCACCTGGACAAAAGGAATACTTATTTAAGAATGCTGTTCACTGACTACTCGTCAGCATTCAACACCATAGTCCCCTCCAAGCTCAGGACCCTGGGACTGAACACCTCCCTCTGCAACTGGATCCTGGGCTTCCTGACGGGACGACCCCAGGCGGTAAGGGTAGGCAACAACACATCTGTCACGCTGACCATCAACACACGGACCCCTCAGGGTTTTGCGCTTAGTTCCCTCCTGTACTCCCTTGTTCACCCAGGACTATGTGGCCGCGCACAACTCCAACACCATCATCAAGTTTGCTGACGACACAATGGTGGTAGGACTGATCACCGATGATAATGAGGCAGCCTATAGGGAGGTCAGAGAACTGGCAGTGTGGTGCCAGGACAGCAACCTCTCCCTCAAGGTCAGCAAGACAAAAGGGGCTGATCGTGGACTACAGGAGATGGGGCTGTAGTGGAGCTCGTCGAGAGATTCAAGTTCTTCTGTGTCCACATCACTAAGGAATTTAACATGGTCCACACACACCCACACAACTGTGAAGAAGTCACGACAGTGCCTCCTCCCCCTCAAGAGGCTGAAAAGGTTTGGCATGGGCCCTCAGATCCTCAAAAAGTTCTACAGCTGCACCATTGAGAACATCTTGACTGGCTGCATCACCGCTTGGTATGGCAACTACAAGACACCCGACCGCAAGGCGCTACAGAGGGTGGTGAGTAAGGCCCAGTACATCACTGGGGCTGAGCTCCCTGCCATCCAGGACCTCTATACCAGGTGATATCAGAGGAAGCGGTACCAGTGCACAAAATCATGAACCAACAAGGCCCTGAACAGCTTCAATCCTTAAGCCATAAGACTGCTAAACAAGGCTGCTAAATAGCTAATCAAATGGCTACCCAGACTACCTACATTAACCCTTTTTTTTATTAACTTTTGCACTGACTATGCACACACACTGGACTCAATCCATACACTCACATATACATCCACTTTCTTTACACACAAAACAATTTAGGCAACAGGGATCTTGATCCCGGGGGGGGATTTAACGTCTCTGCTGTAATCTAGAAGCTTGATCTTGACATCTAGCCACTTACAGTGCATTTGGAAAGTATTCAGACCCCTTGACTTTTCCACATTTGGTTACCTTACAGCCTTATTCTAAAATTGATTAAATTGTTATTTTTCCTCATCAATTTACAACCAATACCCATAATGACAAAGCAAAAACAGGTTTACATTTTTTTGTGCAAAATAAAAACAGAAATACCTTATTTACCTAAGTATTCAGACCCTAAACAGGTGCATCCTGTTTACATTGATCATCCTTGAGATGTTTCTACAACTTGATTGGAGTCCACCTGTGGTAAATTCAATTGATTGGAAATTATTTGGAAAGGCACACACCTGTCTATATAAGGTCCCACAGCTGTCAGTGCATGTCAGAGCAAAAACCAAGCCAAGGAAATGTCTGTAGACCTCTGAGACAGGATTGTGATGAGGATACCAAAAAAATTATGCAGCATTGAAGGTCCCCAAGAACACAGCGGCCTCCATCATTCTTAAATGGAAGTGGTTTAGAACCACCAAGACTCTTTCTAGAGCTGGCCGCCCGGCCAAACTGAGCAATCGGGGCAGAAAGGCCTTGGTTAGGGAGGTGACCAAGAACCCGATGGTCACTCTGAAACCACTTCTCAGTAAAAGGCACATGGCAGCCCACTTGGAGTTTGCCAAAAGGCACCTAGAGGACTCAGACCATGAGAAACAAGATTCTCTGGTCTGATAAAACCAAGACTGAACTTCTTGGCCTGAATGCTAAGCATCACGTCTGGAGGAAACCTGGCACCATCCCTATGGTGAAGTATGGTGGTGGCAGCATCATGCTGTGGGGATGTTTTTCAGTAGCAGGGACTGGGAAACTAATCAGGATAGAGGGAAAGATGAACAGAGCAAAGTACAGAGAGATCCTTGATGAAAATCTGCTCCAGAGCGCTCAGGACCGCAGAATGGTGCAAAGGTTCACCTTCCAGCAGGACAATGACACTAAGCACACAGCCAAGACAACGCAGGAGTGGCTTCGGGACAAGTCTCTGAATTTCCTTGACTGGCACAGCCAGAGCCCGAACTTGAACATGATCTCTGGAGAGACCTGAATATAGCTGTGCAGCTGGGCACTTTGAATACAGTGTTTGAATACAGTGTTTTCCCCATCTAACCTGACTGAGCATGAGAGGATCTGCAGAGAAGAATGGGAGAAACTCCCCAAATACAGGAGTCCCAAGCTTGTAGCGTCATACCCAAGAAGACTCGCTGTATTGTAATTCATATCGCTGGTATTCGAATGACCCTGGTGATGAGTTCTAATCTGTCGATTAAGGCAGCCCCCCGCACCTCTCTGATTCAGAGGGGTTGGGTTAAATGCGGAAGACACATTTCGGTTGAAGGCATTCGGTTGTACAACTGACAAATAATGGTGACTTTGACTTTGACTTTTTTGACTAATCTTGAAATACTGTTAATTATCAGGTATCCTATTGAGTGCCATAGTCTAGTTTGTACACCAGAAGCTAATGGTTATCTGTAGGGGGAATGTATTGAGTAAAGGAAGAACAATCACTAGGGCTGGGCGGTATACCGTATTTTACTATATACCGGTATTGATGCACGGACCGGTGTGGGTTTTTACTTTACCTTCTATAACGGTATTTGAATGTTTGGTTTGTTAAATGTGATACACTGTGTGTAACGTCCATTTTTATAGTTTACTCCGCTACTTGAGTCATCTCTCTCTCTCTCTCTCTCTCTCTCTCTCTCTCTCTCTCTCTCTCTCTCTCTCTCTCTCTCTCTCTCTCTCTCTCTCTCTCTCTCTCTCTCTCTCTCTCTCTCTCTCTCTCTCTCTCTCTCTCTCTCTCTCTCTCTCTCTCTCTCTCTCTCTCTCTCTCTCTCTCTCTGGGCCTAGTCCCACCCCCTGTCACTCAAGGAGGGAACGTGTTGTTGCTTGACCACGAGATACACGGAACATCACAACATCACTCCTACCCTGTCACAATAACACGTCCATGGTATTTGTATTTGTTGTCATGTCAAACACTGTGTTCAAAGTGCCCACTATTATTTATATTCTACCTATAGAATTATAATAAACATTCTATTTCCATGATTCCAAAAGTTCACCCAAGTGTTTTGATCTAAATCGCAATTGCAACATTTGGTAAAAAATAAGGCCTAGTATTTTTGCCCATATCGTGGCAGTGTGGAAAGGATCTCAAATGAGTGCAGGATGGAAATTGATGGAAATGTAGGAAATTATTTTAGGTTGAAGTTGAATTGAACAGTATAAAACAATCTGAATGGAGAAAGACCCATTGAAATAATGTAGAATATATGTGTTGCCACCCTAGGGTCACACACTACTCATAAAGCAAATTTAGAACTTGTATTGATCAAAAACATAAAATATCATCAAATACCGTCAAAATTTTGAAAAATACCATATATGATATGATATTTTGGCCATATCGCTCAGCCCTAGCAATCACATGTGGCAGGCACAGACAAGGGTGGAGAGATGTGGTTTAGTGAGGAAGGGGATCGAGGTCGGGGTCAGGGAGAAGGAACAGTTTATGGCCCGCATCACTTCATTTCCTGCCTAGCAATAAAGATGTAATGTTTAGAGAGAAGGAGGACGTCACCCAAATTGGGGTATATATTAGAGATGCACCGATATGACATTTTTGGCCGATACCGATATCCAATATTTTCCTTGCAAAAAAAAACGATACCGATAACCGATATTTAACATTTTAGCGGCCTTTTAAGCATTCTAGTACAGTTAAATAGTTAACACACACACATGGACGCAGCGGTCTAAGGCACTGCATCTCAGTGCAAGAGGCGTCACTACAGTCCCTGGTTCGAATCCAGGCTGTATCCCATCCAGCCGTGACTGGGAGTCCCATAGGGCGGCGGCGCACAATTGGTCCAGCGTTGTCCAGGCCGTCATTGTAAATAACAATTTGTTCTTAACTGACTTGACTAGTTAAATAATGGTTACACACACACACACCACACCAAAAAGGGATTTAGTTGGCATTTACATATGTCCCCATTACCAGCAAAACATAATCCAAACCTATTTCTTTCACTTACTTGCTGTGCTAACTATATAGCTAGATGTCATCATCTAAAATAACCCTAATTTATAAAACAGTTCTTATTTGATTAATGGTGGGGCGGACCCATCTATGTGAAGCTAGCCACAATAAGGATTAGCCACAATAGTGGACTTTGCGGTTAGCCTTCAAAATAAAGTATGGCATAATTCTACTATTTGTATTCATTTGCATTACTGTCAATGACACTTTTATTTTGAAAGCAAACCGCAAATTCCACTATTGTGTCTAATCCTTATTGTGGCTAGCTTCACAACACATAATCCGGGCCCGGTCGAGGCTCACTAGCCAGATGAAGTTAGCTGGCTGCTTATAACTTTAGCTTTGGGCAACAGGGTTAAGTAGCTGGCTAGCTATTTCTTTTGATGAACTGAAGTTCAATTTCAATAGGCGAACAACAAGTGGCAACCTAGCTAATACTTACTCACAAGGATTCCTAAATCATTGCTAAGAATAATGAAAATGACTGCTGTTTCTACTGGTCATTGTTTTCAGGCTGGTTGTATTGGTGCTAGCTAAGTACCAAGCTAAAGCTAGCTACCCCAGAAGTTGTGGTCGAACAAATTATGCTTTATTACCAACGCGTGTAAACACATCGTTCGTGGCCGGTGTTTGCTTGTTTGCAGACTTTTTTGTACAGCTTTGACAATGCTACTTTATCTTTTTTTGACACGCAAAGACCGAAACGGCGTTGAAGCTTGTCGTGAAGCTAATAGCAGTGACCCTTTGACTGTGTAACTCCGGCAGGGCAACATCTGAAGAATAGCGAGCTTGGTAGTGTGTACCGGTGCTCGACCAGTCGGCGAAAGCCAACATCACCCATGACAGAAAACGGTTGACTGTCAAGGGCAATGAATTCCATTATCTTGGCTTTAATGGATTTCGCCTTTGAGTTGTCTCGTTGACTGCTCGATCCACACAGGCTAGGTTAGGAATGCTGTGTTGCACGAGTAGCGCCAAATTTTACGGGCCATTGTTACGTCATGTACCTACGTTATATAGGTATGCACGGTAGCTTTGACTTCAGTTTTTAACATTGGCGTTAAACTAGACATCGGGCCGATACCGATGTTGGCATTTTTAGCTAATATCATCCCATTCCGACATGTTCACCAATATATTGTGCATCCCTAGTATATATACTACCACTGGTGGAACCATAGCTTTGTCTTATACAGCTGTATGACCCAATGTGGGAAGCTTTAATAATCGTCTGTGAGTTTTACTAGGTTCATTTAGAACCTAACACCGGTATACGGTATAAACGGTACATAGTCCAAGCCTAGTACTGGTACTGTACTGTATATAGCCATGCTATTTTTACTCGTTATTGTTATTTGTTATTCACTGTGTATTTATTCCTCGTGTCATTATTTCCATGTTTATTTGATATTTTTTGTATCTTTATCTTTAACGGCATTGTTTGAAAAGGACCTGTAAGTAAGCTATTAATTTCACTTAGTCTAAACCTGTGGTTTACAAAGCATGTGACAAATACAATTTGATTTGATTTGACACTACCTCATTCAGTATGTTGGAGCTTTTTTCGATCCTCTCACCTTGAGGCAAACTGATGCTGCGGCTGCTAATTCAATTTAACAGTGACAGATTACCAGACTTGACCCAACATGTTTCCTCTTAATTACATCAGATAGGGAAGGAACATTTGACTGAATAATCACCATTTTAAAAAACAGTCTAGAAAACCATTCAATAGAACAATTACAGTCTGGGTGAAAGTCAGTAGAATTGTTTATGTCTGCCTGTAGGTTATTGCCATAACCAAACCAAACACACAGATAACTTCTCTCAAAGGACACCGTAAAGAGTGTTAGCATCTGTCAAAACAACTGTTTGACAAAAGACCCCGTTCTTGTTTTGATTCACAGACCCCCCCCATTCTGGGCTAGCAACCCCCATGGAGATACCATCTCCAACAGAGGGGGTGTAGACACCCTGTCTCCAGGCAACAAGGTGCACAACCAGGTGGGATCCCCCTATGTCGGTCTACACCAGAACAATGAAAACCTACAACACCAAACAGGGCAGCATCCTTTACTGTAAGTGCATATGTTTGTTGCAGCAACAATGTTCTCATCATGCCCAAGGCAATCATATTACAGAAAATCAATCATCCAGAAAAAAATATTGAGAGCAATTGCCTGTATTCAAGTACCTATTCATAGGTATTCTAGAGCACTTTTGCCATAAACAATATTTTACACAAAATGAAAGCGGTTGTCCAATCCATAAGTATTGTCTTTGTAAGTTAAGTGTAAGGGCTTCAGTGAAAATTGTAACATTTGCACAACGTGAGATCAATTGTTGAAGAACATTCATTCAAACGTTGTTCCAAGGCTAATCAAAGCCATTCCAAACACAATTGAACTTCACTTGAGACACTTTTCCCAATTAAGAAAGTAAACAGTTGTTTGTTTGAACACTAGATTCTACCTTTAAATGTTTTGTTTTAGAAGCAATAAGGTTGACTTAAAACACTGTATACAATAATAGGCTTCGTTGCTATGGCAATCTCACTTTATTCCAGGCTGAAGCGTGTTGAGTGCATCACCAGAGGTGGATTCAGGCTTTGTGTTGCTAAGCCCTCTCACTACCAGTTTGACACATCTCCTTGAACATGCTAGAACATGAGCACCAAAGACGCTCTTTAGATGCTGCGGCTCTGAAACTCTGCTTGAGTGAGGGAGTTTATTTCAGAAGTGGTAGAGGAGCTTAAATGAGGATGCCACTAATTTTGTCAAGGTTTTATTGTTAGCATACAAATGTAGCTAATGTTTCTGTAAAACATATTAAATGATAGAGACAAGAGGACAACGAAACGACACAAAGTAGATCCTCTCAAAATAAAAAGCTATTTTATGCTACTCTTGAGAACCCTGTTTTAAGAGCACTCTGACATGAACAGATTTGCAGTTACAGTGGGGCAAAAAAGTATTTAGTCAGCCACCAATTGTGCAAGTTCTCTCACTTAAAAAGATGAGAGAGGCCTGTAATTTTCATCATAGGTACACTTCAACTATGACAGACAAAATGAGGAAAACATTTTTTTAATGAATTTATTTGCAAATTATGGTGGAAAATAAGTATTTGGTCACATACAAACAAGCAAGATTTCTGGCTCTCACAGACCTGTAACTTCTTCTTTAAGAGGCTCCTCTGTCCTCCACTCGTTACCTGTATTAATGGCACCTGTTTGAACTTGTTATCAGTATAAAAGACACCTGTCCACAACCTCAAACAGTCACACTCCAAACTCCACTATGGCCAAGACCAAAGAGCTGTCAAAGGACACCAGAAACAAAATTGTAGACCTGCACCAGGTTGGGAAGACTGAATCTGCAATAGGTAAGCAGCTTGGTTTGAAGAAATCAACTGTGGGAGCAATTATTAGGAAATGGAAGACATACAAGACCACTGATAATCTTCCTCGATCTGGGGCTCCACGAAGATCTCACCCGTGGGGTCAAAATGATCACAAGAACGGTGAGCAAAAATCCCAGAACCACACGGGGACCTAGTGAATGACCTGCAGAGAGCTGGGACCAAAGTAACAAAGCCTACCATCAGTAACACACTACGCCGCCAGGGACTCAAATCTTGCAGTGCCAGACGTGTCCCCCTGCTTAAGCCAGTACATGTTCAGGCCCGTCTGAAGTTTGCTAGAGAGCATTTGGATGATCCAGATGAGGATTGGGAGAATGTCATATCAAAACTCAACTCGTCGTGTTTGGAGGACAAAGAATGCTGAGTTGCATCCAAAGAACACCATACCTACTGTGAAGCATGGGGGTGGAAACATCATGCTTTGGGGCTGTTTTTCTGCAAAGGGACCAGGACGACTGATCCGTGTAAAGGAAAGAATGAATGGGGCCATGTATCGTGAGATTTTGAGTGAAAACCTCCTTCCATCAGCAAGGGCATTGAAGATGAAACGTGTCTGGGTCTTTCAGCATGACAATGATCCCAAACACACCGCCGGCAACGAAGGAGTGGCTTCGTAGAAGCATTTCAAGGTCCTGGAGTGGCCTAGCCAGTCTCCAGATCTCAACCCCATAGAAAATCTTTGGAGGGAGTTGAAAGTCCGTGTTGCCCAGCGACAGCCCCAAAACATCACTGCTCTAGAGGAGATCTGCATGGAGGAATGGGCCAAAATACCAGCAACAGTGTGTGAAAACCTTGTGAAGACTTACAGAAAACGTTTGACCTCTGTCATTGCCAACAAAGGGTATATAACAAAGTATTGAGATAAGTATTTGGTCAATAACAAAAGTTTATTTTCCACCATAATTTGCAAATAAATAAATTAAAAATCCTACAATGTGATTTTCTGGATTTCTTTTTCTCATTTCGTCTGTCATAGTTGAAGTGTACCTATGATGAAAATTACAGGCCTCTCTCATCTTTTTAAGTTGGAGAACTTGCACAATTGGTGGCTGACTAAATACTTTTTTTGCCCCACTAACTGCAAAGAGATAAACAGTAGTTTCCACTGTTGTCTCAATTCTTGCATCTCTTAAAGAGATGGCCAAACACACAAAGGAAGACCACAGAAATAGATAGACCATGCAGTTGAATTAGAGGTCATCACACAAATGGGGCTCTATAGTGTTGTTGACCACTTAGAGCAGGCGTGTCAAACTCATTTTGTGCCGGGGGCCGCATTCGGTCTTCAACGAGGTCCCGGATGGGCATCACTGCTATATTTCCTTGCCGTCAAAATGTTTAAATTAAAAATTTAAATAAGGCCTCTATTCATAGTTTTTTGAATTTCCGATGCTCCCTGACTGTCTAGCTTTCATTTAGGTGATTATTTAGTTATATATTTTTATGTCACGTGCCCAAATTCAGTGAAATGGCTTTCTTTTTTAGCGAGCTGGAGACACTCAAGAAACTGTATGAATGTACTGTAGGTCCATTATCATTCCTACACAGTTTCGATTTGGTTTTAATAATTTTAAGTACAGTGACTTCAGATGGTACTCACACCCCTTGACATTTTCTAGATTTTGTTGTGTTACAGCCTGAAATAAAAATCAAATAAATATACAGTACCAGTCACACATACTCAGGGTTTTTCTTTATTTTATTTGTACTATTTTCTACATTGTAGAATAATAGGGAAGTCATCAAAACTATGAAATAACACATATGGAATCTTGTAATAAGCAAAAATGTGTTAAACAAATCAAAATATATTTTATATTGGAGATTCTTCAAAGTAGCCACCCTTTGCCTTGATGACAGCATTGCACACTCTTGTCATTCTCTCAACCAGCTTCATGAGGTAGTCACCTGGAATGAATTTCAATTAACAGGTGTGCCTTGTTAAAAGTTAATTTGTGGAATTTCATTCATTCTGAATGTGTTTGAGTTGTGTTGTGACAAGGTAGGGTTGGTATACAGAAGATGGTCTTTTACCAAATAAGGCTAAGTCCATAATATGGCAAGAACAGCTCAAATTAGCAAAGAAAAACAACAGTCCATCAATACTTTAAGACATGAAGGTCAGGCAATATGGAACATTTCAAGAACTTTGAAAGTTTCTTCTAGTGCAGTTGCAAAAACCATCAAGTGCTATTATGAAACTGTCTCTCATGACCGCCACAGGAAAGGAATGACCGCCACAGGAAAGGAAGACCCAGAGTTACCTCTGCTGCAGAGGATACGTTCATTAGTGTTACCAGCCTCAGAATTTGCAGCCCAAATAAATGCTTTACAGAATTCAAGTAACAGATACATCTCAACATCAACTGTTCAGAGGAGACTGTGTGAATCAGGCCTTCATGGTCAAATTTCTGCAAAAAAAAACAGCAGACATTGAATATCCCTTTAAGTGTGGTGAAGTTATTAATTATTAACTTTAAAACAGTTAGAGTTTAATGGCTGTGATAGGAGAAAACTGAAGATGTTCCTCTACAATACTAACCTAATTGATAGTGTGAAAAGAAGGAAGCCTGCACAAAATAAAAATATTCCAAAACATGCATCCTGTTTGCAACAAGGCACTAAAGTAATAGTGCAAAAAATGTGGCAAATAAATCAACTTTTTGTACTGAATATAAAGTGTTATGTTGTGGCAAATCCAATACAACACATTACTGAGTACCACTCTCCATATTTTTAAGCATAGTGGTGGCTGCATCATGTTATGGGTATGCTTTTAATCGTTAAGGTCTGGGGGTTCAGGATAAAAAATTAACGGAATGCAGCTAAGTACAGGCAAAATCCTAGAGGATAATTTGGTTCAGTCTGCTTTCCACCAGACACTGGGAGATTAATTCACCTTTCAGTAGGAAAATAACCTAAAACACAAGGCCAAATATACACTGGAGTTGCTTACCAAGAAAACAGTGAATGTTCCTGGGTGGCCCGCATTACAGTTTGACTTAAATCTACTTGAAAATCTATGGCAAGACCTGAAAATGGTTATCTAGCAATGATCAACAACCATTTTGACAGAGCTCGACGAATTTTTAAAGGAATAATAGGCAAATGTTGCACAATCCGAGTGTAAAAAGCTCTTAGAGACGTACTCAGAAAGACTCACAGCTGTAATCGCTGCCAAAGGTGATTCTAACATGTATTGACTCAGGGGGTGTGAATACTTATGTAAATTAGATATGTCTGTATTTCATTCTCAATAAATTAGCAAACATTTCTAAAAACATGTCTTCACTTTGTCATCATGGGGTATTATGTGTAGAAAAAGATTGAATCCATTTTGAATTCAGGCTGTAACACAACAAAATTTGGAATAAGTCAAGAGGTATCAATACTTTCTGAGTACACATACACAAAAGAAACACCTGCAGGCCGGATTGGACCCCCTCAGGGGCCAGATCCGGCCAGTGGGCCGTATGTTCGACACAGGGCAGAAGAAAGGAGGAGAAATAGAAGGTAGGTTTTTCACTCAAAGCTACCTTACTTTAGTGATAGCCATCTTTCATAAAACCATGTGACATATTGTTTGTGCTACACACGTGTTACATGCTACTGTAGGCCTATATGCTGTGGCTATCCAGATTGATGTAACAAGTGCTACTTGTCCTTATTCCTTGCTGAAACAGCGAATATAATACATTTTGTTCTGCTTTACATCATCCTTTAAAAATTAGCAACCCATCAGTACCCACAATGCCTATAGAAATGGAACAGAATGAGGCCCAACTTCAGTGATGCACCCTCCAGAGGACACTAGGGCCTTTGTTTGTGTGAGATGGAAAACTGCATCGGTGGATTGTTTGTCATGTTTTTCAACTCATTACTCATGTCCACTCTAATAAAAATTACTATTCAATCCAAGGGCAGTGAGGCATGATTAGTAGCCCCCCATATTGAGTTCACAAAACAGAGAGAAAGAAAATGCAGAAAACCCCACGTTTATGCTGCTCTGTGTGTGTGTGTGTGTGTGTGTGTGTGTGTGTGTGTGTGTGCACGCACGCGTCTGTGCGGTGTTTGTGTGGGAATGTATTACTATCCTTGTGGGTACCGGAAATCCCCAAAAAGGATAGTAAAACAAGGAATATTATACCTCGTGGGGACATTTCTCATGACGGCTATTTTAAATTTAGAGGTTAGGTTTACAATTAGGGTTAGAAGTTAGGATTAGGGGTTAAGGAAAATAGGATTTTGAATGGAAATACATTTTAGGTCCCCACAAGGATTTTTTGTTTGTTTTTGTGTTTGTGTGTGTGTTGGGTCAGTGGGGAATGAAAGCGGAGGACGACCGTGAGGTCTAAACCTCCCTGCCAAAGATTAGGAGATCCTTTCCCACTAGCTACAAATTACAGAGTACCAATTTAGCTTGGACTAAGTATTTTTACATCCCTCATTGGTAACCACATAAATATGTAGGATCTTCATTTGATTACCATGTTGTAGGATAACTTGCCTGCAATGCAGGAAATGTAAAACTTCTACTGTATTTGAGGTTTAAAAAGGCTTCTGAAGTATGTAATTCCCACTTTGAAATTTGAGACGTGATTTCCCTTACAAAAAATGTATCAACCCCTACAAAAATGGCTATTAATTGTAAATCAACATTTCCTGTTGCTGCAGGACTATTTTCCTGCTGTAGCAAACTGGCTCAAATTAAGATGCTACATTTGTAGTGGGTTGTTACCCACTGCCATTGGACTCAAGCATATACTTACGCAGAGGAGCAGCTCCATTGACATAATCGTTCCTGAATCATCTCCCTATCTTGTAACTGTTACGGCTCTGTAACCAAACTCACAAAGATGTCTACTCAATGCTGCTATAGCTCAATGCTGCTATAACTTATCTGTAGAGCTCTGAACAGCAGAATGTCATTTATTTCTGAGGTGATAGATAAGTGAACAGAATCAGCAGTAAGCAGACAGAGCTGGATGCCCGCTGAGCAATCTATTATATTGTGTAGGGCAATAGGCAAGCTGACTTAAGGGTCTCTTAGTCTCTTCTAAGAGTTTTGTTGTTGAAGGCTGGCATCGACCATTTCCTCAGAGGTAAATTGGACACCAGTGTTGAGCGGAATCCAAATTTAACCCAAGGGAGACACATTTACATTTTCCGTCTTAGCTGACTCAATATAGTAGAGTGAATTGTTTTCTATAATCACAACCCCACATTAACAACATACCATAAACATGGTTCTGCACAAAAAAGGGCCCCCAACTGTCAATAGCCACAGATAAGAAGAATCCAAAGTCAACTCAGGAACTCTACTTTGACCTGAGCACTGATGCACATCATCCTTTATTTCTGTTGTGCTGTTCTGTCATCACCATGACATTAAACCCCATTGGTGCGTGGTGTCTCCAACTCCAGCATGTAAATGGGTTTTGAACTTGATGCTGAGAAGCTTTTTATTCTGAGAGGCAAGTAGCAGCGGTGTGAACGGACATATTCAATCTCTCCCTATCCCAGTCTGTTTCTCAAACTAGACACTAATGTACTTGTCCTCTTGCGAAGTTGTGCACCGGGGCCTCCTACTCCTCTTTCTATTCTGGTTTGAGCCAGTTTGCACTGTTCTGTGAAGGGAGTAGTACACAGCATTGTACGAGATCTTCAGTTTCTTGGCAATTTCTCACATGGAATAGCCTTCATTTCTCACAACAAGAATAGACTGATGAGTTTCAGAAGAAAGTTATTTGTTTCTGGACATTTTGAGCCTGTAATCGAACCCACAAATGCTGACAATCCAGATACTCAACTAGTCTAAAAGGCGGACAGTTTTATTGCTTCTTTAATCAGTACAACAGTTTTCAGCTGAGCTAACATAATTGCAAAAGGGTTTTCTAATGATCAACTAGCCTTTTAAATTGATAAACGTGGATTAGCTAACACAACGTGCCATTGGAACACAGGAGTGATGGTTGCTGATAATGGGCCTCTGTACGCCTAAGTAGATATTCCATAAAAAAATCAGCCGTTTCCAGCTACAAAAGTCATTTACAACATTAACAATGTCTACACTGTATTTCTGATCAATTTTATGTTATTTTAATGGACAAACATTTTTCTTTTCTTTCAAAAACAAGGAAAATTCTAAGTGACCACATACTTTTGAACGGTAGTGTATGTGAGAACTGTTTACCAACTACAGCTCAGCCTTCAACACTATAGTGCCCTCCAAGCTCATCACTAAGCTCATGCCCCAACAACACCTCCGGAGGCTGAAGAAATTCAGCTTGGCCTTTAAGACCCTCACAAACTTCTACAGATGCACCATTGAGAGTATTCTGTCAGGCTGTATCACCACTCGGTACAGCAATTGCAACGTCCACAACCTCAGGGCTTTCCAGAGGGTGGTGCGGTCAACCCAACACATCACCAGAGGCACACAGCCTGCCCTTCAGGACATCTACAGCACCCAGTGTCACAGGAAGGCCAAGAAGATCATCAAGGACCTCAGCCACCCGAGCCACGGCCTGTTCACCCCGCTTCCATTTAGAAGGCCAATGCAGTACAGGTGTATCAAAGCTGGGACCTAGAGATTGATAAACAGCTTCTATCTCCAGGCTATCAGACTGTTAAACAGTCACCACTAGCCGGGCCTCCGCCCAGTATCCTGCCCTGAACCTTAGTCACTGTTTCTAGCCGGCTACCACCCGGTACCCTGCACCTTAGAGACTGCTGCCCTATGTACATAGTCATTGAACACTGGTCACTTTGTTTACATACTGGTTTACCCACTTTATATTTATATACTGTATTCTAGTCATGGCTCATCCTATATAACTACTGCCATACACACTTTTTCTATTCATATACTATCCATACTGTCTATACACACCATCATATACATATGATGGTGTGTATAGATATTCCAGATATTCCATTTCTTGATTTCTTCCTTTGAATTTTTTGGGATTTGTATATTATTCTGTATTGTTCCGTATTACTGCACTGTTGGAGCTAAAGTAGAAACATAAGCATTTCGCTGCACCTGCAAAATATGTGTACGCGACCAATACAATTATATTTGAAGGGAACACAGTAGCTGGGGATCTGTGTCAGCAGATGCTCAAATAAGGAGTCATATTAAAGTATTAAGAGAGCCTCTATATCTATCTCCTTCTGGACTGACTCACTTACTCACTCAACCCACAACAGTGTCTTATTCTCTCCTCCTTTATCCCTCTCCTCTTCCCTCCTCTTCCCTCCTCTCCCAGAAGTGGGTTTGTGTGATCAAACGTTCAGTTTTCCCAATTGGTTTGGGAGTGACACATTTGGTTTGTCATAATGGTAAACCAAGTCATTAGTGAGGAGTTTGGCTCAGAAAAGGTCTGCTGAGGGTACTTACTTAATAAACCAGATACGTCATTCCCACAACTCCGACGGAGAGTCTTCAGAGCAGGCAGACTCAAACTTAAGAACATTTTGGGGGCCCTGATTCACATTGACAAAGCGTTTTGTATAAGAAAGAGCAGAGCTGCAAAATATTTTCATGAATGAACTTCAGTTGGTTGTGGGATGAAAAAAAAGAAAGGCCAGGATATTGTTATTCTTGAACACTCCACAACCAATTTCAAGGATCTCTTATAAGAGAGATCAGTCATGAGATTAAATAATACAAAATGCACATTGGCACACAGGACACTTTCGACAACTCTCAATGAGTAATGCCAAGTCTAGGCAAGATACATGTACCACAGTTAACATTTTGTCAGCCTGACTGGGCCTACAAAATAATGACGTGTATGGCATTTCAAGAGGGAAACACCTAACTTTACTCTAGTCGCAGTGCAGCCTAGTTTAACGCACGTCATGTGTTTGATGAAGCAGGCCTGGGTTCAAATAGTATTTGAAATCTTCCAAATACTTTGAGTATTTGTCTGAATCTGCCTGGTTTACACGTTTGAGACCATTCCATTGGTTCCACTGCTGCAAGCAAGCTCAACCATGCCCAGCCAAAGTATTGGAAAGATTTCAAATCCTATAGGTCTGTGATGGAGTGCAGTGTTGACTAACTCACAAAACGTCACTTCAAACCACCCCTCCTCCACGGGCCTGACAACAATGGCCTTGTTCACCCACCGGTAGGGGTGGGGTGCAGTCGTGAGGGGGACAGGGTCCTCAACACCTCAGCCCTGGTGTAGGGCTATACCACCAAAGAAAAAAAAATATCACCAGGAAAACAGCTCATCATTAGATAGTACTAACACCTGGAGATCCATATTAGTTACTAGCTAAACAGAGTATATCGCAATGCCAGCTAACGTGTTTTCGGTTAATTCTCACAATTACACACGTGTGTAATGTGTGTGGGTGTTTTTTTTAAATTCGATTTTACCCTTATTTAACTAGGCAAGTCAGTTAAGAACAAATTCTTATTTTCAATGATGGCCTGGGAACAGTGGGTTAACTGCCTTGTTCAGGGGCAGAACGACAGATTTTTACCTTGTCAGCTCGGGGATTCGATCTTGCAACCTTTCGGTTACTAGTTCAACGCTCTAACCACTAGGCTACCTGCCGCCCCCACTACCTGTGTGTGTGTGTGTGTGTGTGTGTGTGTGTGTGTGTGTGTGTGTGTGTGTGCGTGTGTGCGTGTGTGCGTGTGTGCGTGCGTGCGTGCGTGTGCGTGTGCGTGTGCTAACTAAGGGCTGGGAATCAGAACTCTTAGGATACATTTTGCAGCCAGGTAAGGTTGTCAAACACTTAGGCAGGTAGAGACAGGGGACTAGGCTTTTAGTCAGAGTGATCGGCACACCTACATTCCTACTGCCTGACTGACTGCCCTCTCCTAGTTCGACTACATAGACAAATATCACTAAACGTGCACTTAACACTACAAAGGCGTTGGTGACCTTGGTAACAGTTCTTACTGGGAAAACAAATTTAAAAAACGGCAAATCACAAAGTGTACCTGTATCTGCCCTTATTAACCTCTTAGGCTCAGAAGGAAACAAAGCTTTGCTAAAGATGATATCAACACAAAGTCTGATTTGTGCTAAATTCACAGAGAAACAACTTACCAAGTACGCATAACAATCTAAGAAGTGTTTCTCTGGAAGGTTTGATACGTCTTACTCCTACAGCAACAGGTGTTCGTTTTGAATATGAACTTTCATTGTCTGAGCGGTGGGTTTTGCTAAATGATGGAATAATTAGGTAATAATTCACAATCACCAATCATAACTCTAGAACATGTTTCGTGTCATGCGTGGCATTTTGCGCAAACCTTGTCTGATACAAGTTTTTAACTTCAGTTCACCATAGTAGAAGGTGTTATCTGCTAATGACTATGACAAGAACAATGCTTAATTTAGATTTTAACTAAACTGTATGTAGTAAACAGCAAACACAGCTTCAGCACATTGGCAAATCTCTATAGCTCACTGTTGCTTCTCTGTCTGCTTCTATGATTAACTCAACACATACACACAAGATCCTACACTGTCAACGTATAGAGAGCAGCGCTAGGCTAGCTAACCTTTAAACAGTGCTTAAGTCTCTCTCTCAGTTCCCCATCATTACAGTGTTTAAGCCCTCCTAATTTAGCCCTGGTTGGCGGCCAAAAGCATCTCCAAGGCCCTTCACAGCCGCTGACCGTTTTAATGCCTCCTACTTTAAGCCGTGTCCCTACGAGGCCAGAGGCATTAGCTACCATGCATTTCCAACCACACTGGCTCTGGAAAACAGAGCCACTTCTGGATCAGACTGTATAGTACTGTACCAACCACCCATACCTTTTCTCATCAAACAGCTATTGTTAACTTTAAACAATACGTCAAATTAATATGAGATAACAGGCAAGACCCTCATCTCATCCAAATAACACATCTCTAATGTAAAATGTTTTCAGTGGTGACTGTTCCATAGCTGAATAAGAACCAACGTGGATTTTAAATGCATTGTGGGAAAAGTAAATAAAAAACACAAAAGCTAAAATGAGAACTGTTTCTAACCTCCGTGTCCCGAAACCTTGAAATGCCACCTCAGCCTAAAGTTCCCTTTCCATGTGTTTTTCATTTGCCCTTTTTCCTTAAAGAGCAGAATACCCCTGTTCCTGTTTACATTTGAGCTCTTATCCAGTGACTTAGAGAAGCGAAAGGCGGTTAAGTGCCTTGATCAAGGGCACAGACAGATTTTTCACCTAGTCAGCTCGGGATTCAAACCAGCGACCTTTTGGTTACTGCCCAAATGCTCTTAACAGGGTAGGCTACCTGCTGCCCTGTTGAACTATAAAATTGAACTTTTTTTGACAGAGTGGGTGAGGGGGGGCTGTCCAGAACCAGGAGCACTAAGTGTTGGGAAATATATTCATCAATCTTACTGGGAATCTTACCTTGACCTTTGTTGCAGTCTGCCAGAGTCTCTATTGCAACTGACTGAGGCATTTTATTCCTGCCCAGGGAATATTTGCCAGTCTCTTTGCTCGGGTGTCGCGGCTGGAGTTCACATTTACCGTTGGCCGGTTGCTGCTGCTCCTTCCTCCTAAAGCGTCTGGCTATGAGCTGCCATAGGCTGGGCTCCTCCTGGGCTGGTTTAGTAGAGGAGGACAGTTTGACTGGGTAATGGGGCACCTCCATCACCTTGACCTTGCCCTGGCTGTGGTACTGAATGAACTGCCTCCCTCCATCATCGTCCCTCTCGTAAGGAGGTGGCAGGGTCCTCCCAGTCAGGTAGGAGAAGGGCCGCGAGGGGAGAGATGTCTCCTGCTCCATACTTGTAGTGCGTGAGCGTTCCTCTGCTGTCACTTCAGAAATGTCCACTCTCTCCCAAGGCCGGTTCCTCCTGATCCGCAGACTGAGACTCCGGCGTAAGGAGCTCAGGGTCTTCTTGGGGGCATCCGGCTTGCTGCTAGGCTTGGAGCCTGGGTCTGGGGCTCCCTCCTTCTTGTCCTGGGCTGGTCGGCCGAACAGCCTCCAGCGGCCAAATAGACCTCCCCCCTGGCTTCCTCCTTGGCTGTCCAGCTCTTCCTGAGACCCTGAGGCCTTCTTCCTCAGCTCCAACACAGTCATGCTGACCGGTCTCGGTTTCCAGGTCTGCTGCCGGACCCTGGGGACCACCTTCTCCTCAGCCCCCGCCACCGTCCACTGAGGGAGCACCCCTGGCTTAAGGCCGTCCACCGCCCGCAGCTCTGCCCTCCTGGTCCAGCGCTGCTGTGGGGGACCGTCCAGAGACCTTGTAGCCCTCCTGGAGGTCTGCTGGGAGTGGGACCCGGGCTCTGATAGGGCAGGGTTGAGGTTGGGGCCTGCGAGCATGCACACACTCCTGGGCCTGTCCTGGCCGCTTAGCGAGCCTCGATGCTGCCTGGCTGCGGCTCCATACATGCTCACTGTCCTCCTGTTGTGTGGAGCAGCACCGTCCTGGGATGGCCTCCTGCGGAGCAAAGCCCGGGTTGGAGAGCCACGACCGGCCAGAACACCACCATGATGCCCAGGGAGAGGCCCTTCAGTCTGGGGAGAAACGTCCTGTCCCTGGATCTCTACCTGGGTCTTCTGTTGCTCTGGAGCTGCTGTGGCTGCCTTTACCTCTACTCCTACCGCTGCAGTCTCCCTGTCTATCTGAGAAGGATGGGCTGCTGCTGGAGCTGCTGAGTTACTGGAGAGCTGTTGGAGTTGGAGAAACCGGTCCGTCTTCATTTTTCTTCCCTCCTCCTCCTCCTCCTCCTCCTCCTGCACTGCCTCTTCCCTCCTCCTCCCCACTCGGCTCAGGGAGGGCCACCTGCCAAGCTTCTGCCGTGCCTTGCCCAGCCTGAAGTGTCCCTCCTCCCCCTGCAGCGCCTGTGGCCGTGCCCTAGTGCTACTGGCTGCAGGATGACTCTGCTCCAGGAAGGCGTGTCTGGCGCCCAGGCTCTCCCTCACACCCACCCCCTCACCCACCTCCTCACGCCCCAAAGTTCCATTCAGGATGACAGAGATGTGGTAAACCGTGGTCCTACCTCCTCCTGACTGGTGGGCTGTTACAGCTTTACTTGTGGCCCCGGGGATAGTCCGCTCCGTTGCCCGACTGCTCAGCAGTAGCATGGCACTACCCTGAACTCCCCCCCACACACAGGCATGCACAAACTAGCCTAAATTACACGCACACACCTACATACACACAGTCACAAAGCAAACACAATCTCACACTCCTCTCCCCGGTGTGGTAGTGTTTAGGGTTGCTCTCTGAGTCCTTCACTTCCAGGCTGCATTCCAACCCCCCGCATAATCCTTTACCTTTGACATGGGAAGAAAACTTCAAACAAGCCTGAGCAAAGCCTCTGTGCCACCTCCATAACCCTGCAGCCTTATACTCAGCATTCAGCAGAAGCAGCGCAAAAGGCTGGATGGTGGCTGGCTGGTTGCATTCTCCCCTCTCCTCTACTTTCTTCTTCTACCTGTCCGACGTGAGGGTGAGCGACAGCTAAAACAGCCATTCCACTGTTTGCTTTGGAACAAACAAACACATGTTTGTCATAGAGTCCCTGAGAGGCCATGAGCAACATATGAAAAACTGAGACATCCTTCTTGGCAAGTTGCGAGTTGTGAGCAATCCTTTTCTGCCTGTGGTGCAGACAAAACCCTTCATCTCTGAGCTGCCTGCCGTGCGTAGCGTGAGGGAGTGTGTCTGTCTGAACTTTCCAGCAGTCTCCCAACCCCCAGGACGGTCAGAAAACAAGGACCGGATCCCAACGGGTCGGCCGCTCTGCATTAAAACACACCGACTCCACTGAGCGGAGTTCCTCCACGGGATCTCTAGAGGGATTTCAGCCCCCAGAGAGTAAAATGGATGACAGTGAGTGAACAATAAGAATAGGATCCAAGGAAGAGGGAGCTGAGCATCCACTGCTGCTGCAGCAGTCAACAAAGATAGGATCCCAGAACAAACTGCTATGAAAGAGAACTTTGTGTCCCCAGTGCCTCCTCTCTCGGTCGCTCTCTGTATTCCTCCCTCCCTCCCTCGCCATCAAGTTCTCTCTTGCAACCGAACAAGCAGGGATAGGGAAAACACAAAGGCAGAGATTTTCCCATGGCTTTCTAAAGAAGGAGGGAAAGTGAGTGGAAGTACCAGAAGTTCTGGCTTGCATGTAGCCAACTTTTAGACGCTACATAAAGCACTGCTAATCCTAGGGTCCTGTAAAAGCAGACCACATGGGTTGCACAGAAGTGGGTCAGATAGCTTTTAAGGGCAAGATATGTTCTCCAGCTCGTTGTAAAAAAGCTAAGATAGCTCAATGCAGAAAGTCACCTAATTGTGTGAAAGTAAAATGAATCACAGTCACTGCTATAGTAATTGCCACCTAACCTGACAGCAATAATGGACTACGGTTCGAGTGGATCGATCCCAGTGTTTACATACACATGTACTGACAAAAGCACACACACGCTCGCACACATGCGCACACACTCTCACACACTTAGTCACTCCAGGAATGACCCGACTACCATTTATGGCAGGCAGCAAATAATTTTTACAGTGTTGTTAATAACTGAAATAATAATAAATTAGTTGGTATGTAAAATGTCTCCTCTACAAAATACCACTAAGTAATAATTACAAATCTGGCTTTGACGCCTTCCCAAAAGAAGTAAATTAACCTTTCCACAGGAACAATTATTAGCTCATAAGTCATTGTCAGCAACTGATTGGCTGCCATAAAACGGATGCGTATTCAGCTTGTTATTTCAATGTCATTTCAGGCTCTAAAAAGAACTCACTGCATAATCTGCCACATTCCAGCTTTATATTCAGCATGGGCAGAGCTTTGATGTTCAATTAGGCGTTAGTCAATCAAATGGCAACCACTCTGAATAAAGGAACAACACAAAGCTGACCAACTGGGTCAAGCCCTAATTCCATATTCTTATCGCCATGGGACACTGAGACAATTGATGATGCCATCAAAAGCAGCGCCCCCATGTGTTTAGAGAGAAACATGCTGATAAGGGCCACTGTAAAATAGCCTCACTTGATATTGTCACGACTTCAGCCGAAGTCGGCTCCTCTCCTTGTTCGGGCGGCGTTCGGCAATCGATGTCACCGGCTTTCTAGCCATCGCCGCTCCATTTTTTTTCATTGATACATTTGTTTTGTCTTGTTCCCTGCACACCTGGTTTTCATTTCCCATTCATTTACTGCATGTATTTATTCCTCTGTTCCATATCATGTCTTTGTGTGGAATTGCTTTGTGTTACGTGTCAGTTTGTATTTTTTACGCGTTAGACTAGTGTATTTGACACAGTTATTTATTCTGTTTGTTTAACTCTATGCTTTCCTGCACCTGATTTCTCTCCAGTACGCACATAATCTTAACAGATATAGAAATCTTTTCTAAGTAGGAAATAACTGCTAAAGAAAGTACATTATTTTTTAACACTCCATACATGACACCAAAAAACAGAACATATTACGGTAACGGTAACCATGCAGTTACTTTTATACCTGTGTAGTAACACTGCAATTATACCAGTAAAAACATTATATGAACATGTTTTTACATAATACTTTAGTAATTAGTAATCATATGTAGAGAACCAGGGTCGTGATGTCATGATCCTGAAAGGACATCTGGACAGATTCCATCTGACTGGCCCAAGCAAAGCAGCACCCAGACAGCATGTGTCTACTGGATCATCCCATCAAAAGGAAAACAGCCAACTTCTCTCTATACAGAACAACCTCAGGCCCTTGAAAGATTCAGAGACATATATACATGTCCTCAAACTGAAGCACTGCTGTATTCAACATAGTAGTATGGTAGCATAGTAGCCTTATTTTCAAAAGGGTGACTTTATAGCTAACATAGCTAACAGGGGCAGGTAGCCTGGTGGTTAGAGCGTTGGACTAGTAACCGAAAGGTTGCAAGATCGAATCCCCGAGCTGACAAGGTAAACATCTGTCATTCTGCCCCTGAACAAGGCAGTTAACCGACTGTTTCTAGGCCGCCTAGTTAAATAAAGGTTAAATAAATAGCTACATCTTTAATCTGTCTCCATCTAGGTGTTTTGCTGAGCTGTATTGTTTAGCAAGTGTCTTATTTGCATAACTTGAGTAGAGAATGAGTGATTTGAAGTGGTTGATGTTATCTCACACTCATTCAGTACAACACCCACTGGCATGCCATTGTCTAGTACAGTTTATTGTGTTGAAGGGTAATAATCCCTTCAAGGCATCCCAAGCATCTTTCCAGGAAGTCTGGGCTGTGGATACTGTCTTTTGAGACAGGCTTCTCAAATAAGAAACCAGCTACAACACTTTATGAAAACTGCTCAAATACCAGCTAGCAAATAGATTCATACTCCAAATGCACTGCTTTGAGAGCTTGCTGCTTCAACTGAGCCGTTAGTCATATCGATATGTGGACCTGCTGTGTGGTGAACAGGTGTGTTACCTGCGTCCAGGTTTGTGCTACCTGCGTCCAGGTTTGTGCTACCTGCGTCCAGGTTTGTGCTACCTGTGTCCAGGTAGCCAGGGTTGGGAATAGCCTGAGGCTCTTCAGCCAGTAGACAGTCCTCTTCGCTCCAGTGGATGTGGTGGTGCCTGGTCCGTCTGCGGCCCCCGAAACACAGCAGCATGGTCCTACACTTTCAAGAGGCACAGCCTGACTTTACTTATTCCTTTAGCTCCTAGTGGACCAAAGGGCTCACAAGACACAACCTAACCATACAAATCCACCGTCCAACCCTCACGCTTCAAACTCACTGACAGGCAAGCTGATACTTTCCATCATTACCATCTTGTGGTTTTATTCCACTTCTTCCTCTCCTCTCTTTTTTAATATTCTCTCTGTCCTCTCAGGTAAGTCTTTCGTATTTCAACTTCCAGTGTAAAATAAATCTGGATCCAAAAGATAGTGTTTGCCCGTCCTGCGTATGATGTAGTCCCAGCAGACAACTCTGGAATGTTGTGGCTGTGCTGAGCTGTATTGTATTGTAACACACTGACCTGGTCAGGAAGACACGACCATGCGTCAGGTGTTGCGATGGGGAGCCGTTTCCTCCTCCTGGTAATCCTCTGAGCTGAGGAGGAGGGGTCTAAAGGCCCTATACCTAAAACAACTGCTTGGATAATTAGGCTAATCCTTGGGCCCATGGCCAGAATGGGACGTCCATTAATAAGCTCTGGTCAGCCATAGGATCTGGCTTTCAGTCTCAGTCCATTCCCTCCCGGCCGAGGAAGGATGTGTCGTCTCTCTCACCTTCCCTCTATTGACTGACTGCTGCTACACACATTATGTGGCCCCAGTCCTGTAACTTTATCTATATGGCAGTTTGGAGGAGGATTTCTGATAAACTGGCTTGACTGGCCATGGCAGTCGGTGTGTGTGTGTGTCTGTGTTATCTCATCTGTGATAGTCATTGTGACGTATACAGAGTGTATATGGGTAGCAGGGTAAAGCTCATGTTGTGCCTACATGTTAGCCAGAGGCTTTCCATTGTTCCTGTGTCACTTTCTAGGTCCTGCTAGTTCCCGGCCTGAGGCAAGACTCATTTAAGGTTGAGACACCTCATAGACACTTAACACATAATAAACACAAAATATTGTTCTAGTGTTTTTGACAGTATTAGAGGGGCTGAGAACTCTAGAAAGTGTAGACTTACTTCAGAAGTAATGAAAGAAGTAATACAACAAATATGACGTGTCATGATACATATCAACTCATAATGTTCTCCGTAACTGTGCTAGGCCTAGGGAATTAACCGTTTAGACCGCCAAATGAATTATTTACCAATGAGAGAGGTAAAAGACAAAATATTGGTCTGGCAAACGAACTCCCTGAGAATAAATATTTAAATACAGTCTGCAAACTGTAGCTCCAATTCAATTATGGAATCTGTCAGAAATACATTTCTCTCTAAAGGAATGTAGTTTCCACTGTAAACCAATGTGAGGAGGACATTTGCTTGGGCTATCCTCAGGGAAATACCATCTCCTGCATTTAATTCAGCACAGGTCTAATGAAATAGTTTTTATCGAAAAACTCATTACGGCCCTGTAATTTGTTTTTTTCCTTCCTCGCTCTATTAAATTCAAATAGGGACGATGTTATCCAACACTATTTGCCAGGCAGGATGCAGTACATGTCTCCACCGGGAGGGGGGGCAGCCTGACTCCTGTTGGAACCAGTCTTCTTCTAGGGCAACTCTGCTGCTTGAGACGACTGTTCAAAAGGCTTCTATTCTGTATTGTATTGTTACGTAAGCCAACATGTTAGCAGCCTAGGTACCTCTGCTCTTCCGTGGATGTAAATCTAGACTAGAGCAGTTTTCAGTTGAGCTGAAAGAGTCATAACGACAACAGGAGAGAAGCCAGAAGGTAGTGCAGGGGTTTTAAATGAGGCCATATAAGAACCTCAATGGAATTTGAAGTGCCTGTGTACGATCACAGAGAAATCCTACTTTCTGGTGTTAGGTTCTAATTTTCAGAGTACAAACTCAACGGACACTATGAAAGCTTAAACAGCTGCATCAGACAAAAACAAAAAAACGGTTTCACCCGTGGTAGTATTCATGTCCCACTTTGGGTGGAGTCTCCTCCTTATCGCTAAATATTGCATCATTATTGCTAGGCAGGGAGCTGAGGTATATGGGTCTTAAACTGTTCCTCCCCTTATCAGTACTGCTACATGTGATCCTTTTCCCTGCACTCAGCCCCTCCCAAGCTTACTTATGGCTCTCCTCATGCCTCTATTGTACCAGATGATTAATAATATAGAAAGCTCAGAAACCAAACCTATCACTGGGAATAAAAGCTGTAAAGAGAACCCCCTTTACCCAGGACCAAAAAGGTTGAAAATGTATGCACTCATTACTGTAAGTCACTCTGGATAACAGAGTCTGCTAAATGACTCAAATGTAAATGTTACCCAATAGTCAAAGGTTTTCACTGTGTGAAAGGATTGAACTGTTTCCAGTTTAGTCTTATGATCACATCTATCCATCTCATGTGGTGTGATACTCACTGATCACATAAAATAAGAAACGTGTCTAATGCTTACACCATACAGTTTATCCCTCTAATACAGTAGGCTGGAACTCATAGGCAAAGCCTCATATCAACCAGCAGACGGACAACATTCTGGTGGTTTCCTATAGTTACAGGCCACAGATGCTACAAATGTCTAGACCCGTAGACTAGCAGATTGTATGGCGTGTTTTCTCCTCGCGACCCTCAATGATAGGAGGAATCGAGTCAGTGTTAAAACGTCAGACACACGCTGTTCCTCTGACAATCAACAGCAGGCTGCTGCCTGGCTGGCCTGGAAAGGAGAGGAGGGGAGATGAGACAGTACCTTACTCATCATGGCTATCAGTATTCAGCATCCCCATCAGCACCATTGATGATTATCATTATTAGACCCAGAGGTACTACGTACGTACAGACCAGTGGAGGCTGCTGAGGGGAGGACAGCTCATAATAACGTCTGGAATGGAGTCAATGGAATGGTATCAAAATGTGGTTTTCTTATGGTTGATACTATTCCACTGACTCCATTCCAGCCATTACTATGATCTGCCCTCCCTCAGCAGCCTCCATTGGTACAGATGTTGATCCTTCAAGCACTTTGTCTCTAGGTATTGATGACTGGCCTCACACACCTGCACAGCGGTAGGCTGACTACTAATGGTAAAACAAATAACAATTCTCTCAATTTCAGAACTAACACCATTTTGGGGCAGCAGGTAGCCTAGTGGTTAGAGCGTTGGACTAGTAACCGAAAGGTTGCTAGATCGAATCCCCGAGCTGACAAGGTAAAAATCGGTTGTTCTGCCCCTGAACAAGGCAGTTAACCCACTGTTCCTAGGCCTTCATTGAAAGTAAGAATTTGTTCTTTAACTGACTTGCCTAGTTAAATAAAGGTACAATTAAATGTTATCTGCTTTGTAGTCTTGTCCACTTGCCTGCACAGTCTATGGTAGCACCCGAAGGGGAAAAGGTTATCTTACGCATACATGTCATTCCAATTCGATAAAACTGTATGTAATATTGTAGTGTGTATACCTAAGTTACAGGTTGTCAATAGCATGTCAGTATTATTATATTGTGTGAATGACTCACGAGGACTCATGAGACCATCGGTATGTCTTCTAAAAAAAGGTGGGTTCTTTGAGCTCATGTTTCAAATCAAATTCTGTGTGTGTGTTATCACAAAATGCATAACTTTCAGGATCAGTTCACAATTAAAGATCTTTACAATATGAATGAACCCGAGCCATCATAGCAGAGCTCCACAGGTTGAAGTCATCAGATCAGAGACTAAAAAGGTGGCAGCAATGATGCACAGGAAGCAGAGTGACACCGTGCCTGAGGCTAGAGTAGGCCTAGTGACATACAGCCACACAAATAAACTGAAAAAACGAATTTACTGAGTTACAGTTTATATGAGAAAATAAGTAAATTGAAGTAAATTCATTAAGCCCCAATCTATGGATTTCATATGACTGGGAATACAGATATGCAGCTGTTCGTCAGAGATACCATAAATACATTTGGGCCTCACAATGGACCTCAGGATCTCATTACGGTATTTCTGTGCATTAAAATTGCCATCAATAAAATGCAATTGTGTTCATTGTCCGTAGCTTATGCCTGCCCATACCATAACCCCACCACCACCATGAGGCACTCTTTTAACAACGCTGACATCAGCAAACTGCTCGCCATCACAACGCCATACAGGTGGTCTGCGGTTGTGAGACCAGATGGACGTACTGCCAAATCTTCTAAAACAACGTTGGAGGCAACTTATGGTAGATAAATTAACATTCAATTCGAGTGGACATTCCTGCAGTTAGCAATTGCATGATCCCACAAAACTTGAGACATCTGTGGCATCGTGTTGTGTGACAAACCTGCACATTTTAGAGTAGCCTTTTATTGTCCCCAGCACAATAATGATCATTCAGTTCAACCAGCTTCTTGATATGCCACACCTGTCAAGTGGATGGATTATCTTGGCAAAGGAGAAAAGCTCACTAACAGGGATGTAAACAAATGTGTGCTCAAAATTTGAGAGAAATAATCTTTTCGTGTGTTTTTTATTTTTTTATTTCACCTTTATTTAACTAGGTAGGCAAGTTGAGAACAAGTTCTCATTTACAACTGCGACCTGGCCAAGATAAAGCAGAGCAGTTCGACACATACAACAACACAGAGTTACACATAGAGTAAACAAACATACAGTCAATAATACAGTAGAAAAAAACAAATCTATATACAAAGAGTGCAAATGAGGTAGGATAAGGAAGGTAAGGCAATGCATAGGCCATGGTGGCAAAGTAATTACAATATAGCATTTAAACACTGGAATGGTAGATGTGCAGTAAATGAATGTGCAATGTAGAAAAACTGGGGTGCAAAGGAACATGATAAATAAATAAATACAGTAGGGGATGAGGTAGTTGGGTGGGCTATTTACAGATGGGCTATATACAGGTGCAGGGGTCTGTGAACTGCTCTGACAGCTGGTGCTTAAAGTTAGTGAGGGAGATAAGTGTCTCCAGTTTCAGAGATTTTTGCAGTTCGTTCCAGTCATTGGCAGCAGAGAACTGGAAGGAGAGGAACATTTGAGGGACATTTCTGGGATCTTTAATTTCATGAAACATGGGACCAACACTTTACATGTTGTGTTTATATTTTTGTTCAGTGTATAATCACTCATCTATTTTAATGGCTATAGCATCATCATCAAAGCAACCAACACCAGAGAGCACTGTTCCCCTGATTTCAGAATCAAACCTCATTGATTTAAAATATCAACTGACAGGCACCTGTAATGAGAGCATGGGGACTAGAGCGCGAGGCACCGGGATGTGTATTAATCAAAACAGAGTAAGAGCATGGCTCAGTGATATTAGGGGAGGGGAGTTCCTCTTGGGACCTTCTTCACTGTTTGTGTGTGTGTGGTGATTCAGCTCTGCATGACTCAGTGCCCCATGTCAATCTGGCCAGAATGTGTTATGTCCATCTCAGCACAGATGATTGACAGCTCTAAAACAGCCAATCCCTTGAGGATCTCCCCAGACAGCTCCAGAAGGGAACCTTCCACTTTTGCATTTTCTCTCCTCAAATGATGTTAATATTTTAACATTTGTGTTTCCTTGAGCATCACTGAGTACTTCTCACAACTTCAACCTTGATCAGACGCTGTGATGAAAGCCAAGAATCCACCAATCAGTGCATTCAGATTGTGTGTGTGTATGTATGAATGAGTGTGTGCCTCCTAGGCTTGGGCGATATACTGTTTATACTGTATACCGGAGGGGGGACGGGGGGGTGCCCCTGACTCTTTGGGGCTGCGGGAGTGAGTGCTACACCACTGCTTATAGCTAACTATAAGTTAAGAATAACAATAAGAAATGTAAGATGTGTCAATTTAATTATATCCAGCTCAGGGCTCCAGCTATGCATTTGGTTTGCTAATTTGCTAGCTAAGTGGCTAGATGTCAAGATCAAGCTTCTTGGTTACAGCAGAGACATTTAATCCCCCCTTACCTAAATTGTTTTGTATGTCAAAAATATATTTTAAAAGCCACATCTAATTTAAAAAAAGCTAGCCCTGAATATATTCAGATGACACAGCAAGCACAGAGTGGTGGTGTGATGGTTTTGAAGAAGGCGTTTGGGTGCTGAGTCAAGGCCCCCCACATATGCATCCATCCTCTCACGCACAGTACTCACACACACATAAATACTATATTCTTTTTTAAAATAGCGCTCCTCATGTGTACTTCCGGTAATACCGTATACCCCGGTATAGTACAGAAACGGTATGAACATCTGGATCCCACCCAACCCTAGTGCCTCCTCATCTTCCTCACTACACTACAGCAATACGTGTATCACACATAACTCAGACTAAGTGAAAATCCACAACACACACACACACACACACACACACACACACACACACACACACACACACACAGAGTATAGCCAACAATTCCCTGCCCATCTACACAAACCCACCCACACACTCATACTACACACACAGCAACAAAATACAACATTTCTCCTAACCAACAACCCAAACTAGAGATAATAACCGAGCTGTGACATTGATTGCACACTGTCAATTTAAAAAGCTATTATCAAATCTTATTAGAAACCTGTCCGTTGTGCATTTACACAGAATGAATGCAGGCCCATGAACAAGGCAAAAGACTGACAGAGACAGACACACAGTAGAAGAGGGGATATAAAGCAAGGAAAGTTTGTTATAATGATGCTTGCAGTAGTGGTATCGAGCGTGGGTGTGTGGAGCTTTTTAAAATTCAGCTGAGCTACCGACCAGCGTATGTTACAATTCTTCCACTGCAGAGAAAATGATAGGTTTGAGGACATCTGTGGGAGGCTGCTGCTAGGGAGAAAAAATTCCAGACGCTTCTGTCTGAAACATGCTTGGATTTGAATGTGTGTTTAGTATTAGTGTGTGTGTGTGTGTGTGTGTGTATATGTATGAGTACTATGCGTGAGCGGATGGATGTATGGGTGGGGGCCTTGACTCAGCGCCCAAACTCCCTCTTCAAAACCATCACTCTGTGCTTGCTGTGTCATCTGAATATATCCAGGACCACGTCTACAGTCCTGGGCGGGTTTAAAACATGTTTATTTCACTAAGGACAGGAGGACAAAAAGCAGTAGTTGTTTTTTAAAGACAGAGAAAGGTCTAAATCTCCTTGACTGGTTGGTTGGTTTGGGCTGGAGCCTGACATTGAGGTCAGGGTGACGTTTGCTGCTGGTCTGTGGAGGGAGGCTGCTGCTAGGAGAACAGCCAGAGGACGGGGGAGGATTCAAGCTTGGATGCACAGTTTTCACAGCTTTGCCTGCGTGGGCTGGTGGCTCCCAGTCCTCCTCCTCGCTACACTACAACTAAACTGTGTGTGTGTGTCCTCCTCCTCACTACAATACAGCACTACAGGCCCCCGCTTCAAATGAAAACCTTTTAGAAGAGTGAAGCAGAGAAACACAAAGAGACAAAAAGAAAGCCAATCCTCATAACAACATTCTGAATTAGAGGGTTCTTTACACCAAAAGTGTCCTATAAATACTACATATCCTACTGAGAAATAAATGTCTAAATATTTTCATTTTTTTTTTTTTATATGCCCTGCAAGGTATGACGAGCAGGGCGGTAACCAGTGACCACTGTTCCAATGTATTCTCAACATACAGTATATCGAGCAAACACTTTCATTCCAACGCACAGGATGAAGACACACCGGTGGTTTTGAATCTGTTCAAGACTGTTCCTACAATTCAATAAAAGGTTCCGTCACAACATTTCTTGATGCAATTCCCTTTTTGACAGCTAGCAATGTTCCCCTACATACAGTAGGCTACGGCTAACCAACCCACTGGCTAATTCATTGATCTCTCCAACTTTCAAGATTTCTGTGCCGCCTGAAAATAGCTGTGAGAGCATTTGGGCACAGGCTCCCAATGTCATTTCATGTCTTTTGTCTGCGTCCCTGTGCCACCCACCCACACACACACACATTAAGACAATGAGCTGGGAGCGTCATTATGTTAACTGACAACAGTGTTCACACCCAGCGCCCTGCGGCGCTAACAATCAGGAGGAATCCTACATTAAAAGCTCCCTATCCTCTCACTGCCCTTAACACAGAGATCTACAACAGCAGCTTAACTCCGGGAGACACAGTACTACGGTAAAACGGAAATGCAGGTAACACTACCAACAACAGACATCAGGTGTGGTAATACATTATGATGCTAAAAAAACAGCTATAAATACAAGGGCTCGTAGATGCTTAGAACAGAAATAAAGCATTATACCTGAAGTGTTAGAAAGATGCATGTTGGTATTCAGCTATGATCAATATCAGTGAAGGCTGGTGGAATGGGCTATAGGAGGAATGTCTCATTGTAATGAATGGAATGGTACCAAACACATGGCAACAATATGTTTGACTCTGTTCCCTTGATTCCATTCCAGCCATTACAATTCCAACAATTGTTTAGACAGATTATTTAACTTTCAATGTATCACAATTCCAGTGGGTCACACAACACACACAAAAAGCTTACATACACTAAGTTGAGTGTGCCTTTAAACAGCTTGGAAAATTCCAGAAAATGATGTAATGGTTTAGAAGCATTTGATAGGCTAATTGACATCATTTGAGTCAATTGGAGGTGTACCTGTGGATGTACAGTGGGGGAAAAAAGTATTTAGTCAGCCACCAATTGTGCAAGTTCTCTCACTTAAAAAGATGAGAGAGGCCTGTAATTTTCATCATAGGTACACTTCAACTATGACAAACAAAATGAGAGAAAAAAATCCAGAAAATCACATTGTAGGATTTTTTATGAAATTTATTTGCAAATTATGGTGGAAAATAAGTATTTGGTCAATAACAAAAGTTTATCTCAATACTTTGTTATATACCTTTTGTTGGCAATGACAGAGGTCAAACGTTTTCTGTAAGTCTTCACAAGGTTTTCACACACTGTTGCTGGTATTTTGGCCCATTCCTCCATGCAGATCTCCTCTAGAGCAGTGATGTTTTGGGGCTGTCGCTGGGCAACACGGACTTTCAAAGATTTTCTATGGGGTTGAGATCTGGAGACTGGCTAGGCCACTCCAGGACCTTGAAATGCTTCTTCTGAAAGCCACTCCTTCGTTGCCAGGCGGTGTGTTTGGGATCATTGTCATGCTGAAAGACCCAGCCACGTTTCATCTTCAATGCCCTTGCTGATGGAAGGAGGTTTTTAATCAAAATCTCACGATACATGGCCCCATTCATTCTTTCCTTTACGGATCAGTCGTCCTGGTCCCTTTGCAGAAAAAACAGCCCCAAAGCATGATGTTTCCACCCCATGCTTCACAGTAGGTATGGTGTTCTTTGGATGCAACTCAGCATTCTTTGTCCTCCAAACACGACGAGTTGAGTTTTTACCAAAAAGTTATATTTTGGTTTCATCTGACATTCTCCCAATCCTCATCTGGATCATCCAAATGCTCTCTAGCAAACTTTAGACGGGCCTGAACATGTACTGGCTTAAGCAGGGGACACGTCTGGCACTGCAGGATTTGAGTCCCTGGCGGCGTAGTGTGTTACTGATGGTAGGCTTTGTTACTTTGGTCCCAGCTCTCTGCAGGTCATTCACTAGGTCCCCGTGTGGTTCTGGGATTTTTGCTCACCGTTCTTGTGATCATTTTGACCCCACGGGGTGAGATCTTGCGTGGAGCCCCAGATCGAGGAAGATTATCAGTGGTCTTGTATGTCTTCCATTTCCTAATAATTGCTCCCACAGTTGATTTCTTCAAACCAAGCTGCTTACCTATTGCAGATTCAGTCTTCCCAACCTGGTGCAGGTCTACAATTTTGTTTCTGGTGTCCTTTGACAGCTCTTTGGTCTTAGCCATAGTGGAGTTTGGAGTGTGACTGTTTGAGGTTGTGGACAGGTGTCTTTTATACTGATAACAAGTTCAAACATGTGCCATTAATACAGGTAATGAGTGGAGGACAGAGGAGCCTCTTAAAGAAGAAGTTACAGGTCTGTGAGAGCCAGAAATCTTGCTTGTTTGTATGTGACCAAATACTTATTTTCCACCATAATTTGCAAATAAATTCATAAAAAATCCTACAATCCTTTCTGGATTTTTTTTCCTCATTTTGTCTGTCATAGTTGAAGTGTACCTATGATGAAAATTACAGGCCTCTCATCTTTTTAAGTGAGAGAACTTGCACAATTGGTGGCTGACTAAATACTTTTTTCCCCCACTGTATTTAAAGGCCTACTTTCAAACTCAGTGCCTCTTTGCTTGACATCATGGGAAAATCCAAAGAATCAGCCAAGACCTCAGAAAAAAAATTGTAGACCTCCACAAGTCTGGTTCATCCTTGGGAGCAATTTGCAAATGCCTGAAGGTACCACGTTCATCTGTGCAAACAATAGTATGCAAGTATCAACACCAAGGGACCACGCAGCCGTCATACCGCTCAGGAAGGAGACACGTTCTGTCTCCTAGAGATTAACGTACCTTGGTGCGAAAAGTGCAAATCAATCCCAGAACAACAGCAAAGGACCTTGTGAGGATGCTGGAGGAAACAGGTACAAAAGTATCTATATCCACAGTAAAACGAGTCCTATATCGACATAACCTGAAAGGCCGCTCAGCAAGAAAGAAGCCACTGCTCCAAAACCGTCATAAAAAAAGCCAGACTACGGTTTGCAACTGCACATAGGGACAAAGATCATACTTTTTGGAGAAATGTCCTCTGGTCTGATGATCAAAAATAGAACTGTTTGGCCATAATGACCATCGTTATGTTTGGAGGAAAAAGGGGGAAGCACGGGGTGGCAGCATCATGTTGTGGGTGTGCTTTGCTGCAGGAGGGATTGGTGCACTTCACAAAATAGATGGCATCATGATTAAGGAAAATTATGTGGATATATTGAAGCAAAATCTCAAGACATCAGTTAGGAAGTTAAAGCTTGGTCGCAAATGGGTCTTCCAAATGGACAATGACCCCAAGCATACTTCCAAAGTTGTGGCAAAATGGCTTAAGGACAACAAAGTCAAGGTATTGGAGTGGTCATCACAAAGCCCTGACCTCAATCCTATAGAAAATTTGTGGGCAGAACTGAAAAAGCTTGTGTGAGCAAGGAGGCCAACAAACCTGACTCAGTTACACCAGCTCTGTCAGGAGGAATGGGCCAATATTCACCCAACTTATTGTGGGAAGCTTGTGGAAGGCTACCCAAAACGTTTGACCCAAGTTAAACAATTTAAAGGCAATGCTACCAAATACTTATTGAGTGTATGTAAACTTTTGACCCACTGGGAATGTGATGAAAGAAATAAAAGCTGAAAGAAATAATTATATCTACTATTATTCTGACATTTCACATTCTTAAATTAAAGTGGTGATCCTAACTGACCTAAGACAGGGAATTTTTACTAGGATTAAAATGTCATGAATTGTGAAAAACTGAGTTTAAATGTATTTGACTAAGGTGTATGTAAACTTCCGACTTCAACTGTATATACTAGGCTGTGTCAGAGGAAGGCCCAAAAAATGATACAAAAACTCCAATCACCCAAGTCATAGACTGTTCTCTCTGCTATCGCACGGAAAGCGGTACCGGAGCTCAAGTCTAGGTCCAAAAGGCTTCTTAACAGCTTCTACCCCCAAGCCATAAGACTGCTGAACAATTAATCAAATGGCCACCCAGACTATTTACATTGACACCCCCCCCAACCTTTGTTTTTACACTGCTGCTACTCGCTGTTTATTATCTATGCATAGTCACTTGACCCCTACCTACATGTACAAATTACCTCGACTAACCTGTACTCCGCACATTGACTCGGTGCCGGTACCCCTGTATATAGCCTCATTGTTATTTTATAGTTTTTTACATTAGTTTATTTAGTAAATATTTTCTTAACTCTATTTTCTTAAAACTGCATTGTTGGTTAAGGGCTTGTAAGCATTTCACTGTAAGGTCTACACCTGTTGTATTCGGTGCATGTGACTAATACAGTTTGATTTGAAATGTTGACGTATTCATATGAATCAGAGACCTGGCTGTTGTGTAATCCTCAACCTTCTTGAAAGGAGCAGAGACTAATTTGGTTTCACTTAATTAGTTCCATAGGTGACTGACTGTATTGATATGCTATGCTGTAAGTCACACACACAGACTCTCTCTATGGCATAACTTACTATGGGAGGCAGTGGCGGCATCATGTTGAATTATTAAAAACAATTACCATGGCCTTGGGAGAGTGACAGGCGAATAACAGCAGAGGACAGCTTGGTAAATAAATAAAGTTGATATCCACAGCTGCTATTCCATTCCTTCTCTAATGATATCTGAATATCAAAGAGACCAAATCAACAAATGCTTATTCATTCTCCCTCAAACCTCCATAAAGCCTAAAATCTCCTACAGGCTGCTAAGCAGAGGCTTCAGCCTACACCACCATAAAATTGAATAGCCCCCCCAAAAAAAATATTTACAGTAAGAACTATCTAAGGCGTATATCCCACCAAGATGACAAGGCATTACCCTGGGTATTCCTGAAGGAGAACATGCTCCAGTCCAGACAGAATAAGCTCTGGGACCAGGCAGCTCAGGCAGAGAACCAAGCACTTAGGTTGAGGTGTGTATGTGTGTGTGTGTACGTGTGAGTGTGTGTACGTGTGTGTGTGTGTGTGTGTGTGTGTGTGTGTGTGTGTGTGTGTGTGTGTGTGTGTGTGTGTGTGTGTGGCAATTTAGCAAGGCCAGTAAAAACAACTGCATCCTACTTCACGAGTCTGTGATAAACATCCATATCAAATAAAATTGTATTGGTGGCGTACACATTGTTAGCTGAAGTTATTGCGGGTGTAGCGAAATGCTTGTGTACCTAGCTCCAACAGTGCAGTAATACAACAATACACACAAAACCCCAAAATGTTAAGAGAATAATAAATACAGAAATATTAGAATGAACAATATCGGCGTCCGAAATATAAATATACTGAACAAAAATATAAACGCAACATGTAATGTGTTGGGACCGTGTTTCATGAGCTGAAATAAGATATCCCAGAAATGTACACACAACACACACAAAAAGCTTATTTCTCTAAAATGTTGTACACCAATTCGTTTACATCCCTGTTAGTGAGCATTTCTCCTTTGCCAAGATAATCAATCCACCTGACAGGTGTGGCATATCAAGAAGCTGATTAAACAGCATGATAATTACACTGGTGCACCTTGTGCTAGGGACAATAAAAGGCCACTCTAAAATGTGCAGTTGTGTCACACAACACAATGCCACAGATGTCTCAAGTTGAGGGAGCGTGCAATTAGCATGTTGACTGCAGGAATGTCCACCAGAGCTATTGCCAGAAAATGTCATGTTAATTTCTCTACCATAAGCCACCTCAAACGTCATTTTAGAGAATTTGGCAGTCTGTCCAACTGGCCTCACAAATGCAGACCACGTGTAACCACACCAGCCCAGGACCTCCACATCCGGCTTCTTCACCTCAGGGATCCTCTGAAACCAACCACCCTGACAGCTGATGAAACTGAGGAGTATTTCTGTCTGTAATAAAGCCATTTTGTGGGGAAAAACAAACAATAGTATGCAAGTATCAACACCAAGGGACCACGCAGCCGTCATACCGCTCAGGAAGGAGACACGTTCTGTCTCCTAGAGATTAACGTACCTTGGTGCGAAAAGTGCAAATCAATCCCAGAACAACAGCAAAGGACCTTGTGAGGATGCTGGAGGAAACAGGTACAAAAGTATCTATATCCACAGTAAAACGAGTCCTATATCGACATAACCTGAAAGGCCGCTCAGCAAGAAAGAAGCCACTGCTCCAAAACCGTCATAAAAAAAGCCAGACTACGGTTTGCAACTGCACATGGTAACAAAGATAGTACTTTTTGGAGAATTGTCCTCTTGTCTGATGAAACAAAAATATAACTGTTTGGCCATAATGACCATTGTTACGTTTGGAAGAAAAAGGGGGAGGCTTGCAAGCCGTTAGAACACCATCCCAACTGTGGAGCACGGGGCTGGCAGCATCATGTTGTGGGGGTGCTTTGCTGCAGGAGGGATTGGTGCACTTCACAAAATAGATGGCATCATGTCGAAGGAAAATTATGTGGATATATTGAAGCAACATCTCAAAACATCAGTCAGGAAGTTAAAGCTTGGTCGCAAATATGTCTTCCAAATGGACAATGACCCCAAGCTTACTTCCAAAGTTGTGGCAAAATGGCTTAAGGACAATAAAGTCAAGGTATTGGAGTGGCCTTCACAAAGCCCTGACCTCAATCCTATAGAAAATGTGTGGGCAGAACTGAAAAGGCGTGTGCGAGCAAGGAGGCCTACAAACCTGACTCAGTTACACCAGCTCTGTCAGGAGGAATGGGCCAAAATTCACCCAACTTATTGTGGGAAGCAAATACTAATTGAGTGTATGTAAACATCTGACCAACTGGGAATGTGATGAAAGAAATAAAAGCTGAAGTAAATTATGCTCTCTACTATTATTATTACATTTAAAATTCTTAAAATAAAGTGGTGATCCTAACTGACCTAAGACAGAGAATTTTTAATAGGATTAAATGTCAGGAATAGTGAAAAACTGAGTCTAAATGTATTTGTATGTAAACTTCCGACTTCAACTGTACATATACAGTGGGTAAAACAGTATGTAAACATTAAAGTAACCAGTGTTCAATGACTATGTAAACAGGGCAGCAGTCTCTAAGGTGCTGGGTAGAGTACCGGGTGACAGCCGGCTAGAACAGTGGCTAAATTCAGGGCAGGGTACTGGGCGGAGGCTGGCTAGTGGTAACTATTTAACAGTCTGATGGCCTGGAGATAGAAGCCATTTTTCAGTCTCTTGGTCCCTGCTGAAACATCTGTATTGCCTCGGCCATCTTGATAATAGCGTGGTGAACAGGCCGTGACTCAGGTGGCTGAGGTCTTTGATGATCTTCTTGACCTTCCTGTGACACTGTGTGCTGTAGATGTCCTGGAGGGAAGGCAGTGTGCCCCCGGTGATGCGTTGGGCTGACCGCACCACCCTCTGGAGAGCCCTGCGGTTCCGGATGGTGCAGTTGCCGTACCAGGCGGTGATACATCCCAACAGGATGCACTCAATGGTGCATCTGTAGACGATCGTGAGGGTCTTAGGGGCCAAGCTGAATAAATAACTACAGGGTTTGCCTGGCTACCCAAACGCCTTGCTCCGGCCAAACACTATGCCACGCCCACAGACGATTCCCCAATTAGTTTGGATCCGAGTACCTCCATAACGATTTCTAGAAAATAAAAAATTCTAACCATTCTGATTGGTCCCAAAAACCGATGGGTTGGGCCAGGGCACATGTGGGTAAAGCGGAGGTTTGAAAATTCTTCATTGGTTAGAGATTGCTAATTACTTTGTTTTGTACAACACCCTCATTTTGACGTCAACACAAACAACTTCAATGATAGCAGTCGAGTGACTGAAGTATTTAGCTTACGATAGAGCAGCAGATTAATTCAGTTTGAGTCATCAGGGAAGTTCAAAGTGACCCCAATATCTTAATTATGGGTGTCATCATGTCCCATAGCACCATCAGGACTGACCTTTACTGGATATGACATTAGTATTACACAGTGATTCAGACAGTCAAGGTAATCTATCCAGAAAATAACATTGTAAAATCAAACATACAAGTGCTATGACACTCTAGTGGTTTGGCTGCTGGTGACTGTTGAGTGACTGTATTCTGGCAGGTCAAAATAATCATCTTAAGATGGTGTATCAACAAAAGATGGTGCCAGTATGAAAGTTGCTGTTACCCCAAATTGAGAAAAGTGCTAAACAAAACAAGAGTCATGATGGACAAAATTATAAATTTATAGAAAATCCATATCAAATTGATGTCACTAGAATATGATTATAATTTTTTTGTATTACAGTATTAGTTCTATGCCATCAGCAATTTTCAGATACCAAATCCTAGAGGACAGTAAAAGCGCTGATTTCAGGGATTCTGACTCACCTACTATTGCACCCCAGACAGTCTTACAGAGGACATTGATGAGAACATTCACTGAATGGTACTGGTCCTGTCGTCAGTAGAACACAGAACAACCACATTAGCCTGCAGCAAGATTTCAGTTGCCAAATTAAATCCCACTATCACCCCGGCATGATTAAGGGCTTCTAAACCCTTTTAAACATTGTGTTTGAGCTGGATTTGCATTGGAATAGTCTATTTCTTCTGCATCCGCCGATACCAGACATTAGCCTGCGCGACTAACCGCGGCTGGACTATAGCAGTGTTCGTGAGACAAGGGCAGATCCCGAAAACGGTTCTTCACACAAAAACGTCTGAAGTCCTAATGGCTTGAGCGACAAATTATTATGACTCCACTTTGAAAAGCTGAGAATCTCACGTACACGTAACACGCCCATGTTTTGCTCTAGGGCGCAAGACACACAAGAGTCATTAGAGGTAACAGGTTCTTCTAAATAGAAGATCATAGGAAATCCCAGGGAACAGTGTCTATATAATACAGTAATAAGCTCACATAACTGCTGTCACAAACTACTTGTAGCGCTGGTTGTTCTGAAAATAAAATGGTAAAACACCTCAATGTGAGGCTAAATATGAGGGCAAGGCAAGCAAATGAACGAAAGTAGTGAATTTCAGGTTTTTCACTGTGAGAATCCACAGACCTATGAGTTTAAGTGTGCAACTATGGACATCATATCTAGGCCTAGGCTATTTCATTTGATCATTAGAATCGCTTAAAGTATTCTTATTTCTATCAGAAGATATAGTGGCACCAGTGACTACAGGCAGTATTTTTTATCAAATAAACAAACAAAAAGAACAGAAAAACGTAATTTGTTAGCCAAATAAAATCAATGAAGTTTTCAAAGATAGGGAAGGGACAAACGGTATTAGTATCCTGCGAAGATCACAAACTTGGCCGTGTCTCTCTAGTACACCATTCCTGTGTATCCAGATAAGAGAGAGAAAAACATCAATCATCGAGAATAATGAATCACACTCAGTTTCCCAGGCGGGATTGAATTGTTGAGTTGTTCCAAATGCTGAGTAGAGCAGTCAGCTGTATTGGATTGGAGGGAGAGGTGATGTCCCCTTGAGTGGTGTCAAAGCAAAGCCAGTTTAATGGAAGCACAGAGCCGCCGTGCCAAAGAGACTTACGTAAAACATTGTGGTGCTCCAAGGCAAGGTGCCACACCGCGACCAACAGCTGCCATAGAGGTTTCGCTCTAATGTCCAACATAGGCCTGCTGCTTAGAATGCATGCCCAATACTACTTAGAATGCATGCCCAATACTACTTAGAATGCATGCCCAATACTACTTAGAATGCATGCCCAATTCTACTTAGAATGCATGCCCAATTCTACTTAGAATGCATGCCCAATAGTTTATTGCTCATTCTAAGCAGAATACTGGTGTGGACATTAAACAACAGAGCCACACGTCATAATAAGGACTGTGGACGTGCCGCAGTAAATTGACCATTATACACTGTGTACAAAACATTAGGAACACCATGACAGACTGACCAGGTGAAAGCTATGATCCCTTAATGATGTCACTTGTTAAATCCACTTCAAATCAGTGTAGACGAAGGGGAGGAGGCTTTTGTGGATTGTGTGCCATTCAGAGGGTGAATGGGCAAGACAAAAGATTTAAGGGCCTTTGAACGGAGTATGGTAGTAGGTCCCAGGCGCACCAGTTTGAGTGTGTCAAATCAAATGTTATTTGTCACATGCTTCGTAAACAACAGGTGTAGACTAACAGTGAAATGCTTACTTACTGGTCCTTTCCAACAAAAAAAAAAAGATCATAACAGGAGGAATAAATAAACTGCAATGCTGCTGGGTTTTTCACGCTCAACAGTTTCCCGTGTGCATCGAGAATGGTCCACCACCCAAAGGACATCCAGCTAACTTGACACAACTATGGGAAGAATTGGAGTCAACATGGGCCAGCATCCCTGTGGAACCTTTTCGACACCTTGTAGAGTCCATGCACCAACGAATTGAGGCTGTTCTGAGGGCAAAAGTGGTACAACTAAATATTAGGAAGGTGTTCCTAATGTTTTGTACACTCAGTGTATATGCAATGAGGAAACTCTTTTGCTCTGTATTGTGAATGTATTTAAACTACTTGATGTTATGCGTACACCTGAATGCGTTTGATGATGACATGCCGCAGAACAAATTGCCTGCTGGGGGACAATAAAACCTCAGCTCTACAGAGTGAAAATGCGCTGTACTGAAGATACTGAGCTCCCAACACACACACACACACACACACACACACAACCTATGAACACATCCAATGCCACTGATGTGGTATGCTGGACACGTAGAACACCACTTAGTCTACCCATAATACCTCATTGGGTTTTGAAGTGTCATCACCTCCTACACCTACTCTGGGGTCCAATCCGTGGTAACTTTTACCCAATTGATTTTTATCTTGCACTGAGGAGTAGTGTGTCTGAGCACACACACACACACACACACACTCACTCCCGAAGACACAGAGCGATCATCCTTCCTTACAGCAACCCGAAGGGAGCGAGGCAGGCTAATGAGCAGCGAGGGGAGCGAGGCAGGCTAATGAGCAGAGAAGAGTTGTTGGGCCACAGGAACACAACCTTAGGCAGCAGAAATAAGATCAGAACTTAAGTTCCACCAGGACCTCTCTCTCGCTTTTCTCCCTCTCCCTCCCGCCATTCATCCTCCTCCCTCCCTCCTACCAATCTGCTGAGTACTGCATCAGCAGCACCTCATGAGAAGTGGAAGGACTGTTCTTGACTTTAACTACATTGAACAAAAATATAAAACGCAACATGCAACAATTCCAAAGATTTTACTGAGTGACATTTTACATGACTGGGAATACAGATATGCATCTGTTTGTCAGCGATACCTTAAAAAAAAAAGAAGTAGGGGTGTGGATCAGAAAACCAGTCAGTATCTGGTGGGACCACCATAGAGTTGATCACATACTGTAGAGTTGATCAGGCTGTTGATTGTGATCTGTAGAATGTTGTCCCACTCCTCTTCAATTGTTGTGAGAAGTTGTTGGATATTGGCGGGAACTGGAACACTCTGTCGTACACGTCAATCCAGAGCATCCCAAACGTGCTCAATGGGTGACATGTCTGGTGTGTATGCAGGCCATGGAAGAACTGGGACATTTTCAGCTTCCAGGAACTGTGTACAGCCCCTTGCGACATGGGGCCGTGCATTACCATGCTAAAACATGAGGTGATGGCGGCAGATAAATGGCACGACAATGGGCCTCAGGATCTCATCACGGTATCTCTGTACATTAAATTGCCATCGATAAAATGCAATTGTGTTCGTTATCCGTAGCTTATGCGTGCCCATACCATAACCCCACTGCCACCATGGGGCACTCTGTTCACAATGTTGACATCAGAAAACCGCTCGCCCACATGACGCCATACACGCTACCTACCATCTGCACGGTACAGTTGAAACCGGGATTCATTCGTGAAGAGCACACTTCTCCAGCGTGACAGCGGCCATCGAAGGTGAGCATTTGCCCATTGAAGTTGATTATGACGCCCGAACTGCAGTCAGGTGAAGACCCTGGTGAGGACAACGAGCATGCAGATGAGCTTCCCTGAGACGGTTTCTGACAGTTTGTGCAGAAATTCTTCGGTTGTGCAAACCCAGTTTCATCAGCTGTCCGGGTGGCTGGTCTCAGACGTTCCCACAGATGAAGAAGCTAGATATGGAGGTCCCGGACTGGTGTGAAGCACCACTACAACGCATAATATTTTACCGTGAACACTGCACCAGAGGCAAACTCCTTCCTCCGCTAACCTTTCCTCCGCATGAGACTACAATAAGTCAAGTTTCCCCCAGGAAGTGTGAACCGCTGGGGATGCTGTGAAACGCTGGGGAAGCACAGGGGAAGCTATGAAGCCAGCTGTAGCCTATTGCATGATTGTGTTTATGAGTCGGTTATTAAAGAATGTGAAACAATGTTGTGTATGTTAACCTCTTACAGCTAGGGTGCAGAATTCCTAGTTTCCGCCTGTCTGACGTGCCCAAAGTGAACGGGCTGTCACTCAGGCCCAGAAGCTAGGATATGCATATCATTTAGTAGCTTTGGATAGAAAAGACTCTGAATTTTCCAAAACCGTAAAAATTATGTCTGTGGCTATAACAGAACTGATTTGGCAGGCGAAAACCCGAGGGAAATCTGACCAGAAAAAAAAGAAAATGTGCCTTGTCTATTGAACATAGTTGTTTCTGCGTGAAGTTTTATCGTTTTATAACATTTTAGACAACCTAAGGATTATATAGAGTCTTTGTTTGACAAAAATAGACAAAGTTTACCGTGAGCAATTTTGACTTTTCTGTCGTCGTTTTGACAGAGGTGTTTCCTGTGGATTTCTGAAATCAATGGCGCCGTCTAAACGGCGTTATTAAAGAATGTGAAACAATGTTGTGTATGTTAACTATTGCCTGGGTGTGTTCATGAGTCAGTTATTAAAGAATGTGAAACAATGTTGTGTATGTTAACTATTGCCTGGGTGTGTTTATGAGTTATTACATGTGTATGTTTACTGCGTTTTATTAAATCATGTATGGCTACAAATATTGTATATACATTCCTTCATATGGGCAGAATCTTGTAGCCTATATTCACATTTGTTCAAATGGGCAGAATGTTGTATACAAATTATTTCATATGGTTATTTAAAGGCCAAAAACAACTAATATCTAGTTTCTACAATGTATTTTAGTTTCTATACCATCCATTAATACCAACCATACACTATAAACCCTTTTATCACCCAAAAATCTGAGCAAAATACTAAACAACAAGGGGGTAAAAATAAGTAGGCATAAAATACAAAAACAGAAGGCTACATGACAATGCAGCACCATAACAACAAGTTCAGGAACAAATCTTCCAAGAATGTGATTAATGTTCTAGTCTCATTAGGATTTTTGGAGTCATTGAAAGTGTTGAAATGTATGTGTCATAAAGAAGTGTCTAAGTAGGCTAGGTGCTTATTTTTCTCAGATGGATTTTGGAGTATAAACAACTGCAACTTGAAAGTGTAGGCAACGCTCTTCAGGTAATACTCCAGCCGTTCAGTCGTGGTGTATTTTGGAACCAGTGACTTCAGATCCTGTTGCTTGCAGTAGCGGAGAAACGCCAGCAAGTTGCTGCTCCATTCACTTTTCATCTCTTTGATGCTGTCGTTGCAATGCCTCCAACTTCCACATGGTGGGCTGGGTAGCGCCAAGATTCGACAAAAATGTTGGATGCCAGCCTTCCCCTCCTTTGTTAGTCTTTGCCAAGTCTTGCAGGACAGCATCGTAGCAGTTACATAATAAAACATTTTATAAAAAAAGAAATAGAAGCAGTTTAGCAACCATGTTATTGGCCTTGGGCATGCTGTCATCAAGAATACTAATAAAGCTAGTATGTTAAACAAGACATAGCCAATGTTTCCCATAGGTAGCCTTTCTTCCAATGTGTCTGACCTTCTCTCCAACCCATGTTGCCAGAAAGTATGTCAGGAGCTCCTCCAGTTGATGTTCCGGGCACTGAAAGAACCGCGCATCCAGCATAATGTGGAGATAACCCTGTCAGAGGTTATGCAACCTCGGCATTCGAACACATCATATTCGGTGCACTTCCAGAAGGACTTATTTGCGGTCTGTCGTTCCCGTCTGTAGATGTAGCCTTCATGCGGCAATATATTTTTTTAAGCACAGAGAGAATAAATTCGGTTTCCATTGCTTGTCAGGGACGTCACCAGGACCTTGGATACGTGAGTGCCACTGAAAAGGTGGTGGACTATAATTTCCTCCTCATATTGTCGGCCGACAATCTGTACATAGACCTACACTCTTTTCATTGGCCTATGATATTGGTTGCATTTAAGACAACGGTCATTCGTTTTGTTGATCTCAGTATGTCAATGTCAGAGTATCTTGTCATTTTGGTCATTTGTGTGGTATAAAAAAATATTGTAATGAATTGCAGGAAATTATTTTAGAAAAGGCTGTGTTTTTCTCAGACCCGCAAATAGAGTGAAATGGGAGTCCCGTCAGCCACTGGTCTTCAGGGCTGAGCCCCTGGTTATGAAACTCTGGTGACGTCACTGTTGCTTGTTCTGACCTCCTTTAAGAATAATGAATGCTGAGGGTAGCAGTGCAAGGTCTTTTTAAGCAGAATATTTGGATTATTAGCATATGAATGACTTGCAATTCAATTGCTGGACAATCGAAGCCATCCATCCAACCCATTTATTCATATCTGGCAGTTCAAAGAGGATAGTTTCAAAGGTAATGGACTGGGCCTCGTTATTGTTCATTAGCAGCATACATTTGCATTCATTCTATTAAATGTATTTAAATACCCTATGCTATTTTGTGCAATGTATAGCCTACTGTATTGTTTGTCTGTCTGGACTGTCTGCCTGTCCTGGTGAGAATCTTAAGTAAAAAAAATGGTCTTCTTTAGTTTGTGTACCTATTAATATTCACTGTTAGTCTTCTGAATCACTCAGTCATGTTTTTTTTGTTGAAAATGGGAACAATGGGAGAGATGGACAAATACTGATTTTAAAACAAAATGGACTACATTTTTATTCATATTATCAAGAAATAAGGTGAGTATCAAAATAGTTTTAAAAGATGCCCCTTGCCTTAAAGTTCAACCTCGGTTAGATCTTTAGTATAATAGCCTATAGTCAAATCAAAATATGGTATTCTGTTCTTATGGAAAATGTAAGCTATTTCACATCATAATGAGACTAAATGAAACAACATACGCAAAATTGATTTGGTGATGTTACCATATATTAAATGGATTTAGACTGTAAAAATGTAAGGGGAAAGGCAGACATTTTATATAAACATTGGATTTCTGTGGCTCGAATTTCATAATTTTCAATTTCAGACGTTTTCCTTTGGTAGGCCTAACCATGTGTCTCTTCCCACTCGGAAAGCCTGCTCACTGATGTCAATACCAAAGCTGATAATTGTAACTTGAATAAATTGGAATTATGTGAATTATGATAATGATAACGGTGCGCACGGAGTATATCCTAACCCTTTAAATCATAGGCTATTGTTAATTTGTGTCTCTAAAATCACAATGTTTCAATTTCTAAAGTCATGCGAGTCTTTTTTTAATTGAAATGTCGGCCTTTTACCAGAAACATTTGTTTCGTATGGAATGTTCTATTTTCATAACTGATCGAAATTGGGTATGCTCTAGCCTATAGATAACATTCTGCCCATATGAACACATTTACTGTAGGCCATTTAAAAATAACAGTCATGTATGATTTAATGAAAAGCAGCAAACAGATTATTTCACATTCTTTAATAAAAGACTCAAAACAGAAACAGGCAATAGGCTATACAGCTGGCTTCACAGTTTCCCCAGCCAAATAGCCCCGCCTACAAGGAAACTCGACAGATCTCGACGACGTTGAGCGCGTGAAGGGGTCTGTGCGCTGTGTAGTACCTTCCACAAAAAGACACATAAGTGGGCTGGAGTGGTTACGCAAGGTCTGCGGTTGTGAGGCCAGTTCGATGTACTGCCAAATTTTCTGAAATGACATTGGAGACGGCTTATGGTAGAGAAATTAACATGAATTTCTCTGGCAACAGCTCTGGAGGACATTCCTGCAGTCAGCATGCCAATTGCACGCTCCTTCAACACCTGTGGCATTGTGTTGTGTGACAACTGCACATTTTAGAGTGGCCTTTTATTGCCCCCAGCACAAGGTGCACTTGTGTAATGATCATGCGGTTTAATCAGCTTCTTGATATGCCACACCTGTCAGGTGGCCAGATTGACAAGATAAAGGAGAAATTATCACTAACAGGGATGTAAACAAAATGTTGGTGTGTATGGAACATTTCTAGGATCTTTTATTTCAGTTTATATTTTAGGTTTGTGTACTTACCCAAACCACAAAGATGTCTACCTAACCAACTTTATCATCACTATACTACGGCATCTGGCCCCCTTCAAGAGAACTGAGATTTTACAATGTGATTCTGTTCCGTTATGTAATCTAAGCATGATACATAACTCCAGCAGACATTCTAGAAGTAGAACTAATGTATTCATGGAGGCCAGGGAAGCCCTCGGCACCACCTGTGTCAACACAGCGTGGATTGTTTTGGTTATTTTTACTCCGGGATCTTCACAGGTGCTGCCCTTCGCAGGTCACATGGTAATGGGCCCCTGGTGCCACCACACTGCTAGAATGGGCTATTTCTGGGGCTCTGCTGGGATGCCGGGGCAGGAGGGATGAGACAGGTGTGAGGGCACGTGTAGGGAGGAGTTTGGAAGGCAAACCATGGAAGCTAGAGTACTGTAGTATTCCACCCTGCACCACTAGGGTCTAACGGTAGAAATACACTGTCATAGCATAACTGGGATACCAACCCAATTACAGTTCTTTGTTTTCTGCATGTGTAGCCTATTTAGTAAGGTGAAACATTCAGAACATTGCAGATATAAACTGAGTATATCAAACATTAGGAACATCTTCCTAATATTGAGTTGAACCCCCCCTTTTGCCCTCAGAACAGCCTCAATTCGTCAGGGCATGGACTCTGCAAGGTGTCAAAACATGGGCCAGGGATGCTGGCCCCTGTTGACTCCAATGCTTCCCACAGTTGTCATGTTGGCTGGATGTCCTTTGGGTGGTGGACCATTCTTAACACACACAGGAAACTGTTGAGCGTGACAAACCCAGCAGCATTGCAGTTCTTGACACAAACCGGTACACCTGACACCTACTACCATACCCTGTTCAAAAGCACATACATCTTTCGTCTTGTCCATTCATCCTCTGAATGGCACACATACACAATCCTTGTCTCAAGGCTTAAAAATCCTTCTTTATCCTGTCTCCTCCCCTTGATCTACACTGATTAATCCACTTCAAACAAGTGACATCACCTGGATTCACCTGGTCAGTCTATGTCATGGAAAGAGCAGGTATCCTTAATGTTTTTTTACACTCAGTATAAATGCTATGTACTATATAAAGCAGAGAGACAAGACTACTTAATATCCATGACAAGAATCGGAATGTTGCACTAGGGGGTTGTGTTCTGTACGGACCACTAGGAAATACAAACATCGCCATTCTTATTAGTCAAGGTCAGGTAGTAGCCCAACCAACCTGTTTCAAAACCTTTTGTCCCATTTCATGCCTACTAAACAAGACCTAGGGGCAAAGTAAAGTGAAGCAGGGGTAAGTGGTTAATACAGTGAGGGAAAAAAGTATTTGATCCCCTGCTGATTTTGTATGTTTGCCCACTGACAAAGAAATTATCAGTCTATAATTTTAATGGTAGGTTCATTTGAACAATGAGAGACATAATAACAACAACAAGAATCTAGAAAACGCATGTGAAAAATGTTATAAATTGATTTGCATTTTAATGAGGGAAATAAGTATTTGACCCCCTCTCAATCAGAAAGATTTCTGGCTCCCAGGTGTCTTTTATACAGGCAACGAACTGAGGTTAGGAGCACACTCTTAAAGGGAGTTGTTACCTGTATAAAAGACACCTGTCCACAGAAGCAATCAATCAGATTCCAAACTCTCCACCATGGCCAAGACCAAAGAGCTCTCCAAGCATGTCAGGGACAAGATTGTAGACCTACTCAAGGCTGGAATGGGCTACAAGACCATCGCCAAGCAGCTTGGTGAGAAGGTGATAACAGTTGTTGCGATTATTCACAAATGGAAGAAACACAAAAGAACTGTCAATCTCCCTCGGCCTGGGGCTCCATGCAAGATCTCACCTCGTGGAGTTGCAATGATCATGAGAATGGTGAGGAATCAGCCCAGAACTACACGGGAGGATCTTGTCAATGATCTCAAGGCAGCTGGGACCATAGTCACCAAGAAAACAATTGGTAACACACTATGCCGTGAAGGACTGAAATCCTGCAGCGCCCGCAAGGTCCCCCTGCTCAAGAAAGCACATATACATGCCAGTCTGAAGTTTGCCAATGAACATCTGAATGATTCAGAGAACAACTGGGTGAAAGTGCTGTGGTCAGATGAGACCAAAATGGAGCTCTTTGGCATCAACTCAACTCGCCGTGTTTGGAGGAGGAGGAATGCTGCCTATGACCACAAGACCACCATCCCCACCGTCAAACATGTGGAAGGTGGAAACATTATTCTTTGGGGGTGTTTTTCTGCTAAGGGGACAGGACAATTTCACCGCATCAAAGGGATGATGGATGGGGCTATGTACCGTCAAATCTTGGGTGAGAACCTCCTTACCTCAGCCAGGGCATTGAAACTGGGTCGGGGATGGGTATTCCAGCATGACAATGACCCAAAACACACGGCCAAGGCAACAAAGGAGTGGCTCAAGAAGAAGCACATTAAGGGTCGGCCTAGCCAGTCTCCAGACCTTAATCCCATAGAAAATCTGTGGAGGGAGCTGAAGGTTCGAGTTGCCAAACGTCAGCCTCGAAACCTTAATGACTTGGAGAAGATCTGCAAAGAGGAGTGGGACAAAATTCCTCCTGAGATGTGTGCTAACCTGGTGGCCAACTGCAAGAAACGTCTGACCTCTGTGATTACCAACAAGGGTTTTGCCACCAAGTACTAAGTCATGTTTTGCAGAGGGGTCAAATACTTATTTCCCTCATTAAAATGCAAATCTATTTATAACATTTTTCACAAGCGTTTTTCTGGATTTTTTTTGTTATTCTGTCTCTCACTGTTCAAATAAACCTACCATTAAAATTATAGACTGATCATTTCTTTGTCAGTGGGCAAACGTACAAAATCATCAGAGGATCAAATACTTTTTTCCCTCACTGTAAGTAGCAGTGCTGGCGTTTCTGCCCATTCCCCACAGAAGTATTGTCTGCTAGGTCTCTGGGCTGCTTGCTGAAATCTGCATGCCAATGATATGAGCACTGTGATTTTGTCAGTTTCCCAGACTGATGCCTCATGTCAAGAGAGGGAGACAGAGAGAGACAGCTGCAGGTTCACTGGCGAGCAGGCGTCAACCCACCCTGACCCCAACAGACTCTCTCTCTCTCTCTCTCTGCAGTGTGTCCCCACCCCACCCTGACAGCCATTCTCTGCATGCCCCATCCAGTCAGTCAGAGGACCGCTGGCATCACCCCATCTGAACCCTACCGTGACACCTGACAGCGTGCACCCCACCACGACAGCCCGTCTCTGCGTGCCATGCCCCATCCAGTCAGTCAGAGGACCGCTAGGCTGCCCTTATCAAATGAGAAAGCTTAGAACTTTAATAATTAAATAAAATCTAAATCTATAGGCTTTTGCTTCCTCATACAGAACTTAGACGATAGGCCTAGGCGATAACGTCCTCTGAAATCCTTTGCTAACTTGCCATCAAACTCCAGGAACAGAGAAGAGCTAGGTGTGCTCAGAGCTTCCATTCCTTTAGGGACAGATATTCAATAAGAATGGTGGTGCCTATGCCCACTGAAAAAGGAAGTTGGTCAACTCTCTGCTATAGTACAAAACCTTGTCTCGAGCACATTCGATACGCAACAGCCATAAGTATTCAATCAGTTTACAAAGAGAAAACTAGACTGATGGAGAATATCCACTGCTGAACGGAGTGGAGAGCCCCATTGATAGTGATAGCAGCAGTGGAGAGGAGACCCAACCTCTGGTGATGTCTTTGCTCAGCATACTGTACAACAAACAAGTCCAATATCTTTCAAGACATTATTTTGCTGGCTTGTGTTCGGCACTGAGGCACTGACTGCAGAACATCTAGTGCACCAGGAACTACTGACTTGGTTGGCTGGGCTTCAAGCAGTAGTTCACACCCTAAATAATTTCGAAAGAGTTCACGCAGGCCATCTGTTGTGTGTCAATCCCAAATGAATAGCAAAGAGGGGCATCATCTTGAATACTAAAATTAGACTGCGTCTATTCTCTCATTATTTTGGGATCGAGGCAAATTGTTGGATCTAGTACCCGAACAGATGGCATGGGATGTGGACTCATCCTGATATTACACAGCTATTGTGGTCTGAAAATATCGGACTACATTTGATTCTGGAATGAACTATCACATTAATATCAAAGAGCATCGTTTCAGGTTGCAAGATGCCACCATCAACAACTAACAGTCTGAACTGGAGAATCCGAACCAATCACCAGACACGAAAGAGAAATGAGTGATGATTTCAAGGTCGAGATCATCATCATTGCCTCAGCCTGATAATGTGTTGCTGCTCAGACGTATATACAGGACTAATCAAAATTCATTTTGTTCAGATAATTGAGTGTAATTAAGGTGCTGATGATAATGTGCGAGCTCCATGCTATCGAGTGCCTCAAGGACCAAGGCCAAGAATAAGCTCTTAGATAATGGCAGGGGGCCCAGTGCATGTCAGGGATGAAACACCAGTTTTTCCACAGTGGCTGTTGTGACGTCGATGACAGGTTGTTAAAAGTTACGGGGATGGCATCAGGGAGGGTCATCTAAAGAGCTCGTGTCCATTGAAAAGTCAGTTCATAGCAAAACATCTCGTCAGCATTATATCTTATACCTCGTAAAAAAAACAGTGATTCATTTGATTACAGCAAAATACAAGTGTGCATTATTATGTCTGATGTATTTCAACACGAAGACGAGTCAGGCTGTGATTAGTTGATTTCAAGCTATAGGCCTAGACTCAAGGCTACTGTAGCTATCAACCTTCTGCATCTAAGTGTTGCAGCAGTCCCTAGAAAAGTTCAGTTCCGAGTACTTGTCTCTCAACAACGAACACAGTGACACCAGGCCACTATACACCATGACTCCCATAGATCGAATGAAACAAAAACACTCACTTAACTTTCTCTCTCCTTCATTGTTGTGGAATAGGCTTAGAACTTGTGTTATTGAAGGGCCAGTGACCCCACAATGACTCATCGGACTGTTCTAAGAAGAGGCAGGTGTATGGGGACAGAGAGGCAGCAAGCTAATTATCTTCTCCCCAGGTGCACACGGAGCTGCCTACCAGTTTCACAGGTGACTCGACTTCTCCCGCTGCTAGTCAGCAGCATCACAGGTCCACCGCACAAGAATAGAAGCAGGAGGAATCCACAGTTCTATATCAGCAATCACAGACTGGCTGAATCAGTTATTTCACCTTGGGATGAAATAACAGGTGTTGCGAGTCAGCTAGAATGGACAATGATAAATGCATGCACATCACAAACAGAGAGCAAGTGTCATTACAGTTCTGGAGAGATGCACTGATAGAAGTCACAATCACCAGGTGATATGGGATGGAAACAGAACTTTACACTTTCACTTAGTTTTTTGGAAAGGTTTTCAAACTATAGAAATAGGTGACAGGGATTTATTTTTTTGTAAAAATGTCATTCAATTTTACTAAAGATGTAGTAAAAATGTCATTCAAATAATGAGACATTTTCCAGTTTCCCCCAAACAACATTTATATCCATTTTGTATCCAACCTTTAGATTGTAGGTATCCATCAAAGAAGAACAAGACAGACCCATTGTTGATAAGGACAGGTTGTTATTACAGTGTGGCAAACTGTGACCTTCTAGCAGGTTGACATTTATTGGGATGAGTCTTGTCCTGGAGGCAGAACTAAATGATTTCCGCTAGATGGACCAGCTGCACTTTTACCCCTACTTACATGTACATATTACCCAAATTACCTCAACTACCTCGTACATTGACTCGGTACCACTACTCCTTGTAAATAGCCTTGCTATTGTGTTACTATTTCCTTTTTTTTGCTAAATGTTCTTGCTTGTTAACTGTGCATTGTTGGAAAAAGGATCGTAAGTAAGCATTTCACGGTAAAGTGTACAACTGTTGTATTCGGCACGTGACAAATAAAATGTGATTTGCAAAGTCAAAATTGGCTATATTGTTAAGGTTATCGTTAAGTTTCAAATCAGAATTAATGGCTTTGTTGCTGTGCCAGCTAGTGACCACTATAACTTAACATCCAGGCTGTATCACAACCAGCCATGATTGGGAGTCCCAGAGGGCGGCGCACAATTGGCCCAGCGTCGTCTGGGTTTGGCCGGTGTAGGCCGTCATTGAAAATAAGAATTTGTTCTTTACTGACTTGCCTAGTTAAATAAAAGGTTAAATCAATTTTTTAAAATAAATAAAAACACACACAGTAGCTATAGGCTCCCGGAGGGGAGGTGCGCGGCAGCAGGGTTGGCTCCAGGCATAAGCGACATACGCGGCCGTTTAGCTCTAAATAAATAATAGAAATACATTTTTAGGAACTCAGTCGGGGTCTCAACTTACTGTTACATTAGAATACACAAGGTGCAAGTTCAAAATGTGTTGGTGCATCAGCAATTATTCTCTTGTTATGTCAATCACTGACAGTCACTCAATTAGCCATGTCAGCTAAAATAATTTTGATCGGTAAGTTAGTCCAGTGTGTGTAACCTTTATTTAACTAGGCAAGTCAGTTAAGAACAAATTATTATTTACAAAGACAGCCTACCGGTGAAGTCGGTTAACTTTTTACCTTGTCAGCTTGGGGATTCGAACCAGCAACCTTTCGATTACTGGCCCAACGCTCTAACCACTAAGCTACCTGCTGCCCCAAATATCTAAACTTGTAGTAATCATGGCCGAATACCGACCGGGCACGTGTCCAGGGGGCCCCCACTGATTTTGTAATTCACTCTCACTTAGATATCATTAACATGGAATAATTCATGGCAAAATGGGTAGAATTGCAGGAAATTATCTCTAAAAACTGCACATTTCTTCTTTCTGCCCCTTGGAAAACTGAGAATTACCTGAAAGGCAGCCCGAGCATGTGTATCCAGTCCGGTAACCAGTCTGACAATGGCCGTTAGTATTGTATCGCCAGCCGCGCTATTATTCCTTACATAGTTTGTCAACTACTGCTTTAGACTGCCTGCTATTTGTGATATTAATCTTCATAGTTATGCTGCCATACTGTAGCGAGAGTAGGTGGAAAATGAACTAGCCAATGTTACCAATGATGATAAAATAATCGCTATTTTGACTGCCTGTACGAGTCTTGCTTGTGTTTGATATACTTACCTAAATATGTTACAACAGACAACAAAGTTAATGCGAACATGTCGATCATGTCTTCTGTATACAGCATGATAGCTGCATGTAGCCTAACACCCCTCCTGAAAAATAAACATTAAAACCGCACTTGAGGCATGGAATGCCTAGTTAGAACATATCAACCATATCTCTAGCGCACAACATGGAGTTCCCCCTCCATGCAGAAATATCCGGATCAATAGCCACGGCAAGTCAGGTTCCAGAAAATCCGGAACCGCAGCCACTCCAGAAAACAATCTCGCTTAGGGCTCCCAAAAGTCTAGGACCGGCCCTGCTGGAGAGGGTAAACAAATAGCTAATCTGACTTTAGCCAACAATTGAGCGCTGCCTTGCCACAATAAACGGAGGAGATCCAGCTAAATCCAAACATAAGCTCTATCTGCCCACGTAGCGCACAGAGCCAAAGCATGACAAAACAAAACACATCTCTTCCTGCACTGCAGCTATGCGCTACTCATGGATGGATACCCCCTTCCCCCACAGTGGTTCTATAATAGTTTCTCCCTACATACTACTGGATAACAGCTATTCTCAGTCTGAAATCAGAGCATTGTTCAGGAAGGGAATGATGGCACAGCGGTTTGAAAAAACTAGAGGTCAAATAGGACATCAAAGTTCGGCATGTGCTGTTGTTACACACCCTCACCAGAGGGTGACACTGTTGCTACATGCAATAGCAAATCACATTGTTCAGTTACAAATACAGCACATTTCCTTCAGAGGACAATTATGTTTTATGGGAGTTCCAGAAAATAAAAACAATGGGTTCTTCTAAAGAATTACTTGAGCTAAAATCATTGAACAAGAGGGTTTGTTCACAGCTACTCTCTGTACGGGCGGCAGGTAGCCTAGTGGTTAGAGGAGGGTTGCAAGTTCAAATCCCCGAGCGGACAAGGTAAAAATCTGTCGTTCTGCCCCTGAACAAGGCAGTTAACCCACTGTTCCCCGGGCGCCGAAGACGTGGATGTTGATTAAGGCAGCCCCCCGCACCTCTCTGATTCAGAGGGGTTGGGTTAAATGCGGAAGACACATTTCGGTTGAAGGCATTTGGTTGTACAACTGACTAATAATGGTGACTTTGACTTTGACTACATGGGATAATTAGGTGTCATTCAGACACTGCTAAGTAGCAGAAGTGAGGAACAAGTTCCAGTCATGATGAAAGCTAAGAATTATTAAATGTTTTATCTCACAGAGAAAGATGAATGTATCTGCTTTTTATAGGTAGATATCTAATCCACTATTTGAGGAAAGATGGTGCTCAAAAGTATTCTGTTGAAATTACTAGCACTAAATAAGTATATGGTAAGAAAATGTATAAAAAAAAAATGTAGTTTTTTTTTATAATTCAGAGTTTTGTTTATCAAATCATACAATTTTAATGTGCAAAGTTAACATACAAAACAGTTCTCCTAAAAGCTTGCCTGTTCACATAATTCCTTTGCCCTTAGCGGTGAGTGACAGAGATTACATAACTGGCTCATCAGTGGGGTATGGAACGGCTAGCCCATGCACCCTAGCCACAATTCTCAGCATCCTCCTCAGCAGCCAGCACTCAGTGGGAGAATCTCAATTGCATACTCCTCGCATCCTCTCTCCTTGTCTCTTTCTCAAAACCAATTGGACAAGAAAGTCATGGATCCCTTCCCTTTGACCTGCTCCTCCAATGGGTTTTGAGAAGGAGGCAAGGAGAGAGGATATGAGGAATCAAGATAATAGAATTGATTCTCCCAGTGACCTGGCCTGGGGTGAATCTCAACTGTATCTCCTTGATTCCTCGCATCCTCATCTCGTCTCCTTGTCAACATATTGGAGCAGAAGATCGGCGACTCCTCCCCTTGGATCTCCTCCTCCAATGCGTTTCAAGAAGGAGGCAAGGAGAAAGGATATGAGGAATCAAGATAATAGAATTGAACCCGCGTTTCTCAATAACTGAAGAAGAAACAAAAAGGAGCAAAAAATAAACACTACAATGAATAATCACATACTGTAACATGAGGAGACTCATTTGGAAATACATGTCTCTCACCACATGTACGTACATTCAACAGAGTTACACACATGCCTGAATGGTGCGGGCTAGAATACAAATTAGGGTTGCCATTTTAGCACACACACATTACATAGATTATTTATATACTATACATATCCGTGATTACAGTTTGCTTATGCTGGAGACAGTTTGTAATATTTGCCGGTCGTCAGTTCAACTGGTCTCAAGGGAACAGCAATGTGAGTTCCACTAAAGACTTCCATTCTGCTTCTATTGAAGCCAAAGGAAGATAACCTGAGCTGTTATTCAGTGGTTAATGCTGTGGGATTAAAGGACAACTGTTATGACCACAAGGTCCTTGACATTTAATCATGGATTACATTCATTTAGCACCTTAAACTAGTTTTCTCCAAGTGCTTTACATCGTGTGAGTGGGGGCAGTGACTAGCTTCCATTACAATGGTCTCCTCCTCTTCGACGATCATAATAATGATACCTTAATGCTACAGTCACATCAACACCCTTTACAACACATTATAAAACACACTGTCAATATGCAGCTGGGTATTTCAATGTAAACTCAGCAACAACAACAAAAAACATCCTTTTTTCAGGCCCCCGTCTTTCAAAGAGAATGAACATGCACCTGTGGAACGGTCGTTAAGACACTAACAGCTTACAGACGGTAGGCAATTAAGGTCACAGTCATGAAAGCTTAGGACACTAAAGAGGCCTTTCTACTGACTCTGAAAAACACCAAAAGAAAGATGCCCAGGTTCCCTGCTCATCTGCATGAACGTGCCTTAGGCATGCTGCAAGGAGACATGAGGACTGCAGATGTGGCCAGGGCAATAAATTGTAATGTCTGTGCTGTGAGACACCTAAGACAGCGCTACAGGGAGACAGGACGGACAGCTGATCGTCCTCGCAGTGGCAGAGCACGTGTAACAACACCTGCACAGGATCGGTACATCCGAACATCACACCTGCGGGACAAGTACAGGATGGCAACAACTGTCCAAGTTACACCAGGAATGCAAAATCCCTCCATCAGTGCTCACTGTCCGCAATAGGCTGAGAGAGGCTGGACTGAGGGCTTATAGGCCTGTTGTAAGGCAGGTCCTGACAACAGCCCTGTCTTGCCAAGACTTTTACTATACTCAACGGTACAAGAGAGGTGTGTGTTCCAAGCGGGACATGATTCAGCTACCAACCAGCTCACATGGAGTATGGGGACCAGCTGAATGCTAAGAAATGCTAAGAAAGAGAGCCAACCTTCTCATCAAGTGCTTCATCGACATACAATGACGTTTTTACACACCATTGCTAACTTCCACAATCCGCACCCGGACCGTAACCACCGCAGAACTTGTAAACATGCCACATGCAGTAACGGTTCTTTGATCTGTTAGCAGCGGGTCAGGGCTAGGGGGTCAGGGGTCATAGCTAGTGTAGAGGGGGCACCCGTAGGAATCCCATGCATCTTGGTACAGTTGGCGTTGGTTGGTCCCTGTGTGGCATGCCGTGCGCTCTGTGCAAATCGTCCCTGCCTGCCTCCGCTCTCCTCGCCATCCCACAAGCCCCCGGCTGACTCCTGCACGCCCACTCGTCCCTTCTTCCTTCCATCCAACCGACAGGCAACCTGTTGCCTAGGCAACCCAAAAGCACTCACGTCTACTCTGAGAGTGAAAACAAATTTCAATCTGCCTGTTTAATCATTTATTTTTCATAATTTCATTCATCTCGCTTTCGTCCCGTTCATCCATCCATGTAGGCTATTAAGCCCTCCCCTTTCCTCAAATCATCCTTTCATCCATTTTTTCCCCCCACTACTCTCTCTATGCGGATTACAGGACTCACTTACAAACTCTCTAACTATCCTCTTCTGCTCCTTTAACCTTTAATGTTCAGAGACTGATTATGGTCATAGTTCAACTGCTATTTCCTTCATTAAGGCTAATCTAGATAATGTTCCTCTATCTACTATTGCAAAGCGCCTGTGATAAAGGAGGATTACCAAATGCACAGACAACACTGATTATCCATCTCCACTGCAGTGCACCTGTCCACACAACAGCTCTATTTCCTCTTGATTGAACATCAGATGGGGTCCACCCAGGTCTATATAGCCCATTTGATTGTTGCAGTTGTACCTTCTGGTTTAAACCAACAATGGCAAAGCTGTAATAACGTCTGGAGGAAGAAATGACAGGGGAATGTGAACTGCATTGACAATGTTCAATTGGCTCGTTATAAATGTATTAATTGAAGGACAAACAGACTGACAGAGAAACCAAATGTACTAGTTACGCAGCATGAGGCTCATTTGCATGTTTAAGTGATCCTAGATGCTCCCAGGAAACTGATGAGTCCTCCTAATGTCATATCTCTGTGTCAGAGAAATAAAGTAAATCGCAGCAAACAGCAGAGCCAACAGAAAATCGTACATTTACGTCCCCACAAGGATAGTAAAACTGTGTGTGTGTGACAGCAAACCTCCTGCTGGGGGCTGATGCTGCATTCATCAACGCTGTCAAGAAGGCGTGACACACAACCTCACACACACACTGCTGGGGGCTGATGGTGCACTCATCTGTGTTACTACTGCCTAGACGTTGCTGCACAGAGTACAGCAGGAATGTTGCCCACAAAAGAAAAAGGATACTTACATAAAATCAAGCTACCATAGAAACGCAGCTGGAAGGGCGTGCGACACACACAACACATCAAACACACACCTTTAACATGATCCCGTCTCCCTGTGAGGATTGTATTGTACTATGCATGTAGGTCTCTCAGGATTCCATTAGCAGTGTATTTCTTTCCTCCTCGTCTCAACCCTCCCTGCATTCAGAGAGAGATGCTGCCATGCTCTGAACAACCACATGCACAGAGACCGACAGAGAGAGAGAGACCGACAGAGAGAGACCAACCGACGGAGAGAGAGAGCGAGAGAGAGAGCGAGAGAGCGAGAGAGCGAGAGAGAGAAGCCCGAGAGAGAGAGAGACCGCCCGAGAGAGAGAGAGACCGCCCGAGAGAGAGAGACCGCCCGAGAGAGAGAGACCGCCCGACCTACAGAGAGAGAGAGACCGACCGACCTACAGAGAGAGAGAGACCGACCGACCGACAGAGAGAGAGAGAAAGAGAGACCGCCCGAGAGAGAGAGAGAGAAGCCCGACAGAGACAGAGAGACCGACCGACAGAGAGAGACAGAGAGAGAGAGAGAGACCGACCGACTGACCAACAGACACAGACAGACAAACAGACAGAGAGAGAGAGAAACCGACCGACCAAGAGAGAGAGACAGACCAAGAGAGAGAGACAGACCGACCAAGAGAGAGAGAGACCGACCAAGAGAGAGAGAGACCGACCGACCGAGAGAGAGAGAGACCGACCGACCGAGAGAGAGAGAGACCGACCGACCGAGAGACCGACCGAGAGAGAGACCAACCGACCGAGAGAGAGACAGACCAACCGAGAGAGAGACAGACCAACCGAGAGACAGAGTGACAGACCGAACGACAGAGAGAGACCGACCGTTCCAACTTGAGCAGCAGCTGTTGAAAACATGAGCTCCTACAAATATTGAAATTTATATGGTTTTTAGAGTGAAGTACATCGGAAAAAAGCAAAAGAAAACTGCAAGACTGAATAGGAGACAAAACAAGCAACAAACAAAGAAGATGGGCTTTTGAAAAAGTAACTATATTTAATTAAATTGTACAGTTTTCTTAGCTAGCTGAATTGTTTACCAGTTGCTAAGCAGTTGCTAGGGACTCTCCCGGAAGAAGCTAGCTAGCTAACAAAGAATATCTAGTTAACAGAAGACAAAATAAGACAAAATAATGACAGAAGAAAAAGGACATCAAAGTAAAACAGTCCTCTAAAGACAAGAGACAATAATACAAGAAACAAGGCTTCTACTGCAACATTGTAGCCAACATCACCAGCGTTGCTATGGAAATTGTTTACCCACCAGACATCCAAACTGGGGGGGAAGGTAAGAAAAGTTTCAAAGGTTTGTTGATGGGACAGAACCATGAATGCCTGTTTGCAGATCTTACCAGTTGCAAAACAAGAGCAAATTTTATATTTAATACCAAAACGAGGGCACACATGGAAAAGGGTTATTTGCAACGATTTCCCATCCTCTAAAAAGAGGCATCAGCCAAGGATGTCAGATCAGCATTTTTGAAGAAGCTGACCAGAGCAACACCTATCAAACAGTAAACGTATATAATAATGGAACTGTATTGATACAAGGCAATGATTCAAGCCTCCAGGCTTTTGAGAATATGTTTGCTACCCTAAAAGCAGAAGCTGAACTCATCTCAGAAACTGAGGAAAAAGTCAAGGAGGGAGATGGAGAAGAGCAGGCCCCAACGGTCTCTGTGACCCAGCAAGAAGCTCTCAGTGTCCCTCTACCTTCCTCACCTGCAGCAGACAGAGCCAAGGACATGCCTACAACACCAAGAACACTATGCAACGTTTCCACAAAACCCTCTCTCTCGTGGAAGCAGAGGTCATAGAACTCAGAGAGAACAAGCTTCAAGAGGAGGACACTGTCCAGAAACTAAAAGAAGAGATGAAACAGTTCAGGGAGGAGAGAAGAGCATCTATTGCTAAATTAGAAAACAGAATGGACAAACTGAGTCAGACAAATGATGACCTCGGAGACCATCTGAGCACAACAAGAAAGGAGCTAGAACAAAGAGAGAGGTGCATTGACACCTTCAACCAGCAGCTAGTCATTATGTCCTCTGCATCTAGAGAACATGTCCACCAGCTTGGTACAACACAAGCAGAAGCTGAGACCAGCATGGCCTCCACCACACAGCCTGATGACACTGCACCAGCCTGCTACAGCCCAGATCAGCCAACCAGCGTCCCAGTCTTCTCTAGCCCATGTCAGCCTACCTGCTTCCCAGTCTGCTCCAGCCCAGGTCAACCTACCAGCCTCTCAGTCAGCTCCAGCCCAGGTCAGCCAACCAGCCACCCAGTCTGCTCCAGCCCAGGTCAGAATACCAGCCTCCCAGTCTGCTCCACCCAGGTCAGAATACCAGCCTCCCAATCTGCTCCAGCCCAGGTCAGAATACCAGCCTCCCAGTCTGCTCCAGCCCAGGTCAGAATACCAGCCTCCCAGTCTGCTCCAGCCCAGGTCAGAATACCAGCCTCCCAGTCTGCTCCAGCCCAGGTCAGAATACCAGTCTCCCAGTCTGCTCCAGCCCAGGTCAGAATACCAGCCTCCCAGTCTGCTCCAGCCAGACAGTCACCCACAACTGCAATCCTTATTGATTAAAACGGAAAGTTCTTAGTCCAGGAAAGATTATTCCCTAGACACCAGGTGTACAAGTTCTGGTGTCCTACAACTGACAGTGCAACGCAGCTACTCAGTCAGACCAGGATTGACACCCCCGACAACATCATCACCCACACTGGCACAAACGACCTTCATGCCAAAGGTGAAAATGTATCTGGTGCAGTGAGAAGAGCGGCAGAACGGGCACAGGCTATGTTCCCAACAACCAACATAGTTGTATCCACCCTCCTACCAAGAAAGGACTTCCTAGGAAAGTTGATAGAAAAAAATAAATCAACAGATCACTGTGGACTGTGCCTCACTGCCCAACGTCAGAACGGCTCACCACCCCACTCTGACATGTGGACAGTATCAGAACTTTTGCCAAGGACCTAAAGGATGCAACACTTGGCAGGGACCCACACACCCATCACCCCAGCAGCAGAGGCCCCCCCACCCCACCTTCTGAAACAACAGTACCCCCACCATCCCCAGGAGAGAAGAGCCAGACACAGCTTATTACAGCACAGCTCTACAAGACAAGGCCCAACACAACACAGATTTACCAGACCAGACCCGCCTCAGGACAGCATGACCAGACCCGGCCAACACAGATTTACCAGACCAGACCCAGCCCATCACAACACCGCTCTACTGGACCCGACCCATCACAACACAGCTCTACTGGACCCGGCCCATCACAACACAGCTCTACTGGACCCGACCCATCACAACACAGCTCTACTGGACCCGGCCCATCACAACACAGCTCTACTGGACCTGGCCCATCACAACACAGACCACTACTCTAGGGTCGGGCAGAACACTGTCCTTCAGAGAAGTACACCACATGATGCAGTCCACACCATGTATCATTCAGATCACCAGCCTACATATGCTGAGGTAACCTCTGGCAAAAGGCACCAATCAGAGATAGGATAGGTGCGCCAACTACTGCATCTAATATGCAGACTACTGGGCTAGACAGACCCTTTAATTCACACACACACGGTTGCAGATTGCATTGCACTTATTTTTTGGGCAATCTTATTCCATTCTTATTCATTTGTTTACAACTATCCTTTATTTTATCTCCATATCCTTTATCTCCAAACAGAAATCATTCAATTTCAGGCAGAGGGTAAAGTGCTTCTTCGTGGAGATTTCAATGCAAGAACAGGTTCTGAGCCTGACTACACTGATGCGGGAGGTAACCACCACATATTTGGACACCCCTCCTTGTACAGCAGCCCTATTATAAATAATAGAAACAGTCCTGACCAAATACTGAACAACAATGGGAAGGAGTTAGTGCATCTCTGTCGAGCCTTAGGCCTGTACATGCTTAATGGTAGAATCAGAGCGGACTCTTTAGGTCGGTTTACATACTGCTCAGCTCTTGGGACAAGTGTAGTCGATTATGCCATCACTGTCATCGACCCCTCCTCCATTAGTGCATTCACTGTCAGACCACAGACACCATTGTCAGATCACAGTCAGATCAACGTGTTTCTGAAGAAATTAACCGACAATATTCATTCAAAAAAACAAAATAAACTCTACAACATAAACCAGTCGTACAGATGGGGTCAAAGCAGTGCAGAGAGATTCATTGAAACATTGAACTCAAATGAAATGATGAACTCTATACAGTTTTTCAATAACTCACAATACCAAAACAATAAAGAAGGTGTCAAGTTGGCTACTCAAAACATCAATTGCATTTTCCAAAAAGCAGCATTGAAAGCAAATTTGAGAAAACCATAGAAATGCAACAGAAACAAAAAACTAAATGTTTCTGAAAAATGGTTTGAAAATGAATGTAAAACAATGAGAAAACACCTAAGACAAATGTCAAATGAAAAACATAAGCAGCAAAACAACCCAGATCTACGCTATGAATACTTTGAAACTCTGAAACAGTAGAAAAATACACTGAAAACGCAAGAAATTTAATTATACCAACAAGACACTTGATGAAATTGAAAACGCAATTGACCAAAATCAGTTCTGGGACATGTGGAACAATTTAAGCACGACAAAGCCACAATAATTAGCCATACAAGATTAAGGAATTTGTTAAACTTATTTTGATAATCTATACAAAAACATTCCACAAAAAAAACTTACAACAGAACCAATTAGAAATTCAAGAAAAATTTAACATCCTTGAATGAGTCATTAAACACAACCAAAATCCATTAGATTACCCAATAACCCAAAAATAACTAAATGAAAAGCTCAAATCTATAAACTCAAAGAAGGCTTGTGGTCTAGATAACATCAGAAATGAAATGCTGAAAAACAGCACACCTGAGTTGCAAAATTATGTGCTTAAATTGTTCAACATGGATTTAACTTCTGTCTGCTTCCATGATGTCTGGAACCATATCTCCCCTATCCACAAAAGTGGAGACAAATCAGACCCCAAAAATTACAGGGGAATTTGTGTAAACAGCAACTTGGAAAAGGTTTTCTGCAGCATTTTCTTTAAGAAAGAAATGTAATAAGTAAATGTCAAATTGGCTTTCTCCCCAACCATCGCACTACTGACCATACAGTGAGGGGAAAAAAGTATTTGATCCCCTGATGATTTTGTACGTTTGCCCACTGACAAAGAAATTATCAGTCTATAATTTTAATGGTAGGTTTATTTGAACAGTGAGAGACAGAATAACAACAAAAAAATCCAGAAAAACGCTTGTGAAAAATGTTATAAATGGAATTGCATTTTAATGAGGGAAAAAAGTATTTGACCCCTCTGCAAAACATGACTTAGTACTTGGTGGCAAAACCCTTGTTGGCAATCACAGAGGTCAGACGTTTCTTGTAGTTGGCCACCAGGTTTGCACATATCTCAGGAGGGATTTTGTCCCACTCCTCTTTGCAGATCTTCTCCAAGTCATTAAGGTTTCAAGGCTGACGTTTGGCAACTCAAACTTTCAACTCCCTCCCCAGATTTTGATTATATTTGGCACGAAGGGCTATTCTACAAAATTCTCCAAAGTGGGCTTGATGGTAAGGTGTATGACTTAATAAAATGTATCTACACAGAAAACGAGTGTGAGAGACAGACCGACCAACACAGAGACAGAGACAGAGACAGAGACAGAGACAGAGACAGAGAGAGAGAGAGAGACCGACCAAGAGAGAGACAGAGAGACCGACCGAGAGAGAGAGACAGACCGACCGACCGACAGAGAGACAGACCGAGAGAGAGACAGACCGACCGAGAGAGAGAGAGAGACAGACCGACCGAGAGAGACCGACCGACAGAGAGACAGACCGACCAAGAGAGAGACACAGACCGACCGACAGACCGAGAGAGACCGACCGACAGAGAGACAGACCGACCAAGAGAGAGAGAAACAGACCGAGAGAGAGAGAGACAAACCGACCGAGAGAGAGAGAGACCGACCGAGAGAGAGAAACAGACCGACCGAGAGAGAGAGAGAGAGAGAAACAGACCGACCGAGAGAGAGAGAGAGAAACAGACCGACCGAGAGAGAGAGAGAGAAACAGACCGACCGAGAGAGACCGACCGACCAACCGAGAGAAACAGACCGACCGAGACAGACCGACCGACCGACCGAAACAGACCGACCGAGAGAGAGAAACAGACCGACCGAGAGAGAGAAACAGACCGACCGAGAGAGAGAAACAGACCGACCGAGAGAGAGAGACCGACCGACCAACCGAGAGAAACAGACCGACCGAGAGAGAGAGAGACCGACCGACCGACCGAGAGAGAGAGACAGACGAACCGACCGAGAGAGAGAGAGAGACAGACCGACCGAGAGAGAGAGAGAGAGAAACAGACCGACCGAGAGAGAGAGAGACAGACCGACCGAGAGAGAGAGAGACAGACCGACCGAGAGAGAGACAGACCGACCGACCGAGAGAGAGAAACAGACCGACCGAGAGAGAGAAACAGACCGACCGAGAGAGAGACCGACCGACCGACCGAGAGAGAGCGAGAGAGAGAGAGACCGACCGACCGAGAGAGAGAGACCGATCGAGAGAGAGAGAGAGAGACCGACCGACCGACCGACCAACCGAGAGAAACAGACCGACCGAGAGAGAGAGAGAGACAGACCGACCGACCGAGAGAGAGAGAGAGAGACAGACCGACCGACCGACCGAGAGAGAGACAGACCGACCGAGAGAGAGAAACAGACCGACAGAGAAAGAGACAGACGAACCGACCGAGAGAGAGACAGACGAACCGACCGAGAGAGAGAGAGAGAGAGAGAGAGAGAGAGAGAGAGAGAGAGAGAGAGAGAGAGAGAGAGAGACAGACCGACCGAGAGAGACCGATCGAGAGAGAGACCGACCGACCGAGAGAGAGAGACCGACCGACCGACCGAGACAGACCGACCGAGAGAGAGAGAGAGACAGACCGACCGACCGAGAGAGACAGACCGACCGACCGAGAGAGACAGACCGACCGACCGAGAGAGAGAGACAGACCGACCGAGAGAGAGAGACAGACCGACCGACCGAGAGAGACAGACCGACCGACCGACCGAGAGACAGACCGACCGACCGAGAGAGACAGACCGACCGACCGAGAGAGACAGACCGACCGACCGAGAGAGACAGACCGACCGACCGAGAGAGACCGTCCGACCGAGAGAGAGAGAGAGACAGACGAACCGACCGAGAGAGAGAGAGAGACAGACAGACCGACCGACCGACCGACCGACCGAGAGAGACCGACCGAGAGAGAGACCGACCGAGAGAGAGAGAGAGAGACAGACCGACCGAGAGAGAGAGAGAGAGACAGACGGAGGGAGACCGACCGACCGAAAGACCAACCGAGAAAAAGACCGACAGAGAGACCGAGGGAGACAGACCGACCGAGAGAGAGAGAGAGAGACAGACCAACCGACCGACCGAGAGAGAGAGAGAGACAGACCGAGAGAGAGAGAGAGACCGACCGAGAGAGAGACCGACCGAGAGAGAGAGAGAGAGACCAACCGACCAAGAGAGACAGACCGAGAGAGAGAGACAGACCGAGAAAGAGAGACAGACCAACAGAGACAGACCGACCGAGGGAGATTGACCGAGAGCGACCGACCGAGAGAGAGACAGACCGTCCGACCGAGAGAGAGACAGACCGTCCGACCGAGAGAGAGACAGACCGACCGACCGAGAGAGAGACAGACAGACCGACCGGCCGAACGAGAGACAGACCGACCGGCCGAACGAGAGACAGACCGACCGGCCGAACGAGAGACAGACCGACCGGCCGAACGAGAGACAGACAGACCGGCCGAACGAGAGACAGACAGACCGGCCGAACGAGAGACAGACAGACCGGCCGAGAGAGAGAGAGACAGACCGGCCGAGAGAGACAGACCGACCGAGAGAGACAGACCGACCGAGAGAGACCGGCCGAGAGAGAGAGAGACCGACCGAGAGAGACACAGACAGACCGACCGAGAGAGACACAGACAGACCGACCGAGAGAGAGACAGACCGACCGAGAGAGAGAGAGAGACAGACCGACCGACCGAGAGAGACAGACAGACCGACCGACCGAGACCGACCGACCGAGAGAGACAGACCAACCGACCGAGAGAGAGAGACCGACCGAGAGAGAGAGACCGACCGACAGAGAGAGACCGACCGAGAGAGAGAGAGACAGACCGACCGAGAGAGAGAGACAGACCGACCGAGAGAGAGAGAGAGACAGACCGACCGAGAGAGAGAGAGACAGACCGACCGAGAGAGAGAGAGACAGACCGACCGAGAGAGAGAGAGAGAGACAGACCGACCGAGAGAGAGAGAGAGAGACAGACCGACCGAGAGAGAGAGAGAGAGACAGACCGAGAGAGAGAGAGAGAGAGACAGACCGAGAGAGAGAGAGAGAGACAGACCGACCGAGAGAGAGAGAGAGAGACCGACCGAGAGAGAGAGAGACCGACCGAGAGAGAGAGAGAGAGACAGACCGACCGAGAGAGAGAGAGACAGACCGACCGACCGAGAGAGAGAGAGAGACAGACCGACCGAGAGAGAGAGACAGACCGACCGACCGAGAGAGACACAGACCGACCGACCGAGAGAGACAGACAGACAGACAGACCGACCGAGACAGACCAACCGACCGAGAGAGACAGACCGACCGAGAGAGAGACAGACCGACCGAGAGAGAGACAGACCGACCGAGAGAGAGACAGACCGACCGAGAGAGACAGACCGACCGAGAGAGACACAGACAGACCGACCGAGAGAGACACAGACAGACCGACCGAGAGAGACACAGACAGACCGACCGAGAGAGACACAGACAGACCGACCGAGAGAGACCGACCGACCGACCGACCGAGAGAGAGACAGACCGACCGAGAGAGAGACAGACCGAGAGAGAGAGAGAGATCAACGAGAGAGACAGACCAACGAGAGAGAGACAGACCAACCGAGAGAGAGAGAGACAGACCAACGAGAGAGAGAGACCGTCCGAGCGAGAGAGAGACCGTCAGACCGACCGAGAGAGACAGACAGACCGACCGACCGAGACCGACCGAGAGAGATACAGATCGAGAGAGAGCGACCAACTGACTGACCTAGAGCGACCGAGAGAGAGCGACCGACCGAGAGCGACAGACCAACCGACCGAAAGACCGACCGACCGGCCGAGACACCGAGATAGACCGGGCGAGACACCGAGGCAGACAGACCGACCAACCGAGACAGACAAACAAACAGACCGCCCGAGAGAGTCAGACCGACCGAGACAAACAGACCAACCGAGACAGACCGACCGACAGAGAGAGACCGGCCGAGACAGACACCGAGACAGACCGGCCGAGACAGACCGGCCGAGACAGACCGGCCGAGACAGACCGGCCGAGACAGACCGGCCGAGACAGACACCGAGACAGACCGGCCGAGACAGACACCGAGACAGACCGGCCGAGACACAGAGAGACAGACCAGCCGAGACAGACCGGCCGAGACAGACCGGCCGAGACACAGAGAGACAGACAGAGAGAGTCAGACCGACCGAGACAGACCCAGACAGACCGACAGAGACAGACCGACAGAGACAGCGAGACAGACTGGCCGAGACAGCGAGAGAGACCGGCCGAGACAGACCAACCTAGACACCGAGACAGACCGACCTAGACACCGAGAGAGACAGACAGAGAGACGCTGCCATGCTCTGGACAGACAGACAGACGCTGCCATGCTCTGGACAGACAGACAGACAGACGCTGTCATGCTCTGGACAGACGCTGCCATGACAGGCAGACAGGCGCTGCCATGCTCTGGACAGACAGACAGACAGGCGCTGCCATGCTCTGGACAGACAGACAGACGCTGCCATGCTCTGGACAGACAGACAGACGCTGCCATGCTCTGGACAGACAGACGCTGTCATGCTCTGGACAGACGCTGCCATGCTCTGGACAGACAGACAGACGCTGCCATGCTCTGGACAGACAGACAGACGCTGCCATGCTCTGGACAGACAGACAGACAGACGCTGTCATGCTCTGGACAGACGCTGCCATGCTCTGGACAGACGCTGCCATGCTCTGGACAGGCGCTGCCATGCTCTGGACAGACAGACAGACAGGCGCTGCCATGCTCTGGACAGACAGACAGACAGGCGCTGCCATGCTCTGGACAGACAGACAGACAGGCGCTGCCATGCTCTGGACAGACAGACAGACAGGCGCTGCCATGCTCTGGACAGACAGACAGACAGGCGCTGCCATGCTCTGGACAGACAGACAGGCGCTGCCATGCTGTGGACAGACAGACAGACGCTGCCATGCTCTGGACAGACAGACAGACAGACAGACGCTGCCATGCTCTGGACAGACAGACAGGCGCTGCCATGCTGTGGACAGACAGACACACACGGAGAGTGAGGGAGGAGGAGCGGAAGTTCTTTCACAGTAAGAGAGCAAAGACACACAGACAGAACACAAGGCTCATTGCTTCATGCTGTGCTCTTCACAAATGACAGCACGGTTGTGTGCACACACACACAAAAAATGTCAAATTGTGTGTGTGTGGAAGCGCGCCAGGTCTTGTTTGTGTTGGCTAAGGTTAAAGGGCTGAAACCAACAAGATCATCAAAGTTCTTAGAAGAACCTTAGGGTTCTTGGCACTGAAAATGGCCCCCAAAAGGTTCTTACAAGAACCCCATAGGAGGTGGGGTTCATTGAGGAACCTGCTAAGTTGGTGGATATCAATCAACAAAGAGGTCAGAATATGTAGGCTATAAGAATATGTGGAAGGCTAGCTGTATTGGGTGCAGATGACTGAACTGTTCACTTGTGTCTGTAGGTGTACGAGGAGGCATGTCAATAGGTATTCCGTATGTTATGCAGATCACATGTACCATCCTCCTCCCTGACCTCTTCATTGAATATCCCATAGGCCTCTACATTATGGACAAGGTATGTGTATCAAAACAGTTGTTTTCATTCACATTTACCACAAAAACCAAGGTATGAATTATGTCGTGTGCATCTTTTCTAAAACATTATTTTTTTCCCCCCCACACACTTTACCCTCCCTACACCTCTGATGAATATAACAGGACACCTGTTCGATCATCATGCACTGCAAAATCATTCTGGCTATGGATACGGAGAACATCAACACATTAACATCAATATGCCAGAGGATATACCCATTGGAGTTTACCTCATATTTAGATTTTTTTTTTCTGCTTTGCCACTAAAAGCATAATAAAACACTGAGAACTAAAGTATTGTGTTATTGTTATGCACATTATTATTATTAATAATAATAATTGTATTATTATTCATAATAATAATAAATAATGAGGTAGTTAAAAAAAACATATCCCAAAAGGTTCTTTAAAAAAGTTCTTTGAGAATCCATTAAAATAACCGTTTTAAAAGGGTTCTTGGAAGAACTTAGGGGTTCACCCACAGTTTCAATTTGAAGAACCCCTAAAGGATACTCCAGGAACCTTTTCTTATTAGTGTATATACACCCAAGATATAATTGTGTTGTCAACTCTACCGGATACCTGATGGGTGAATGTTCACACTGTGTACGATACACCTCTTTGTAAGTTCAAGAGTAAATACTTACAAATTAACAATGTAACCACTGTTAGTTTGCTTGCCAGGCCCCTACAAGACAGACAGGTACTGTTCCATCCTCAGGGCACATTGCTAACATTATTGATTGTGTTGAAAAGAATAGCAGAGCAGCTGAGGAATACGTGGTCTCCAAGACAGACCGACGTAGTCCTTGGTATACAGTAACATACTGTAGGAATCTCCACTTCCTTCATCCATTGGTTCTTCCTATTGTACATATGTCTAGACACAAATCAACAAAAAACCATAACATCATAGGAATAGGTCAAACATTTTAAATACATTTGTCACATCCACCCACCAGATAGGTACAGTGAAGTGTGTTGTTTTACAGAGTCAGCCATCGTAGTATGGCGCCAATGGAGCAAATTAGGGTTAAGTGCCTTGCTCGAGGGCACATCTACAGATTTTTCACCTTGTTGGCTCGGGTTTTTGAGCCAGCAACCTTCCGGTTAATGGCCCAACACTCTAACCACTAGGCTAGGTACAACACTCAAATATCCAACTGAAAAATGGCCTTGGCTGCAAATCTTTTTACAATTTTAAAAACATATAATACATGGAATTCCTTAAAAAATAAGAAAATATGACAACAGTAAGTAAACTGCCAATTTCCCTCAACACCAAAACAATTGTTTCCTCCCACCATCCTTCTGTTAAAAGTCTTCAGATCCCAAAGCAGAGGTGGAGATGAGCAGAAAAGAAGGGTACTATAGGGATTGGGGAAAGCGGGAACCTTAGCCAAACTGTCACAGCAAAACTACAAACAGTTTTTTGTCTGCATACAGATGCATACATGTCTAGGAGAGGGAAGTTCGTTAGCTGGGTCATGTTCATTAGTCACATAACGGAGGAAAACAGGGAAAGACTACTTAGAGTTGTCCAAAAAGTTACGCATATTTTTTTTCAGTTGCAAAATGTTTTGAAACATTTTCAATTGCATGCCATAATGAACACAACCCTGATGACTGGGTACTGCTGTGAGAGTCAGTTTCCAGTATGACAGAGAGGAAGGGATCCATCAGCAACACATCATCATCTGAGATGAGCGCTCCTCAAGGGAAGAGGCTTCTGGCTCTCTGCCAAGGCCGATCATTTGTGTACACACAAAACACAGAACGGCTTTAACAGCTGGCCTAGTCCCCTCCACCTCCCCGAACAATGATCTGACAGGACATGATCAGTGAAAGCAGTATGGAGGAAACCTATCCAGTCTATCACCTTTCAGTGATCATGAAGGAAAGGATTGGGACTGCAGTGCATGTGACCTCTAAAAACCTCCCAGCCATGTTTGCTTCCTGCCTGAAATGTCATCCAGCTGCCAGAGAATGACATCCATTCGAAACAAGCATGTGCCGCATTAGATGGCTGTATCAATAGAAGTAGCAGCAACTAAAAGCTGGGTACTGGTTACCATGGGGAGAGGGTAATTTAGTTACCATCCCACCGTCTCGGTCTGCCCCATTAACAGTTACATGTAATGAATGAAAGGACTGGACGGGCAGAGAAAGACATCTGCAAAAGGTATCTAGACTACTAGACTAGAGCACATTCCATTTTTCCTTGAAAGAATAGGTTGGAGAGTGTTAACCATTTACAAACAATAACCAACACGCATTAAGCACACACTCCATAATAATACAGAAGGTATAGAAACAGTGACACAGTTCTATTGGTGCTTTGGGCTCATTATATTAGCAGGCAGCAGGTAGCCTGTGTTCTCATTAAGTAGAGAAATGGCAGCAGAGCACTCCCCCCTGGGAAGAGAGGGAAAGATAGAGAGGGGTGGGGAAAGAGAGAAAGAGAGCGGGATAGGGGGGGAGAGAGAAAGAGGGCGAGAGAGTAGAGGGAAAGAGAGAGCGAGAGAGGGACGAGAGAAAGAGACCACCCCACTACCTGACCCTGATTGCTGCTTTAGATTAACAGGTAACAGAGGGTAAAAAAGCTGAAATATCACATAATGGGTAAACATGCCTATAGAATAATGACTTCTGGTTGTTTACACCTATTAATTAAACATGGAGAATGTGTAAAGTACTGCTCAAATAAGCCAACAGGCCAAACCTAGCTATGCCACAGACAGAGGACATGTCCATTGGTCCAACTTCCAATGTCGAGCATGCTTCTAAGAGATAAGCTTATAGTCGATGAAATGAGCTTCAGTAGATGTCATGTCGTGAGCCAGCCAACAGCGGCCTACGTCAACACTTTGGGCTGCTGTCCAAGCCAACAATCTGAGGTAGCAGGACAGACCGGCGTGAACTGCAAAATGACCTTTTCCCTCCAGGGTTTTCCCTCTTGCCTTGTCTATGCCCTGGCAGCAGTCCTAGCCGTGGTGTGATTCTAATTCTGCCACCATGCAGGCCAGCGAGACCCTGGCATCCTCGCCAGATGGTGCTGCTGGAGGTGAATGGAGAGAACGAGGACATTTGGAAGTGAGTGATGACTCTGGTTCCTGACTACACATCCAGCAGGCTGCACACACAGGGCCAAGGCACACCCTTTCCCTCATCTATTCATCCTTGTCTTCCTACTGTGGGTCAGGGCAAGACCAGAGACTGGATACTACTAGAATATGCTTTGGCAAAGTGCTGTGAGGATTATGATGCTTTGGTGGCCCCATAATATAAGACAAAACATGGTATTTTAATACAGACTGTTACTAATGTTAAGCTGCAACTGTTATGGAGGAAAATAAATATAAAAATGGGGGTCCCTCAAAATCAATAAGGTGCAAAATCTCTTCTATCTAAGGTTGTTTTTTTCCTCCTAATTTCAGTCTATTCAATGACTGAAGAAATGCTGGCAAATCCAAGGCTGGTAAAACAATCATTCCAAATGTGAACATATTAGGGGCAATGCTAATCACTGGCTAAGTGAAAAACATATTGGGAAAGTTTTGAACAGATTGTGATTAGCCAACAACTGACAAATCCTTTATTTGCTCAAATCAATCCCTTCTTTGTGAAATAAGAAAACAACTGACATTTGACGTGACTTGTTCTACCAAAGACAGTATAGTAGGAAGATAGGCTAAAACTGCTTCTCCAATAGAAATCCCGATCACAATTGTAGGCGGTCATGGCGACGTTGTATAGCTAAGCTCATGCGTAGAAACACGGTTGTCTCTCACCGAACTGCGCATGTCCTGGCCTTCAAATCACTGGCACTCCTTGGATATAAAAAGTAGTTTTTGACAAAATAAAATAAAAAAATAATACTTTGACTCTTTGAAAATAATTTGACTCTTAAGGCTGGAGTAATAACATCTTCAACTACTTAAGACATTGGATTGAATCTACAAAACATTAAGAACACCTACTCCTTCAATGACAGACTGACCAGGTGAAAGCCATGAGTCCTTATTAATTTCACTAGTTCAATCTACTTAAAATCAGTGTAGATGAAGGGGAGGAGACAAGTTAAAGGATTATTAAGGAGGAGACAGGGTAAAATAAGGATTTTTAAGCCTAAGCTTGAGACAATTGAGACATGGATTGTGTATGTGCGGAATTCAGAAGGGGAATGGGCAAAACAAAATATTGAAGTGTCTTTGAACAGTGGTAGGTGATAGGCACACCGGTTTGTGTCAAGAACTGCAACGCTGTTGGGTTTTTCACACAACAGTTTCCCATGTGTATCAAGAATGGTCCACCACCAAAAGGACATCCTGCCAACTTGACACAACTGTGGGAAGCATTGGAGCCAATATGGGCCAGCATCCCTGTGGAACGCTTTTGACACCTTGTAGAGTCCATGCCCCGACGAATTGAGAGAGCAAAAGGGGGTGCAACTCAATATTAGGAAGCTGTTCTAATGTTTTGTACACTCAGCGTAGGTTGTGGTCTGTTTGGTCTGTTTCTCAAACGTTCCTGGAAGTCTCGCAATGTCGTGCCTCTGTGATTCAGAAACTCTGGTTCTCCTGTAATAGACAGTAAGTCGAAAATAACTAGTACAGTAAATAGAGAAAATAGGCCTCCTAGTGGCGCAGCGGTCTAAGGCATTACTACAGACCCAGGTTAATTCCCAGGCTGTGCCCTAACCGGCCGTGGCCCATAGAACGGTGCACAATTGGCCCAGCATGGTCCGGGTTAGGGGAGGGTTTGGCTTTACTTGGCTCATTGCGCTCTAGCGACTCCTCGTGGTGGGCCGGGTTGCCTGCAGGCACCAGGAGAACAGTGTTTCCTCCGACACATTGGTGCGGCTGGCTTACGGATTAAGCTGGCGGGTGTAAAGGAGCACGGTTAGGCAGATAATGTTTCGGAGGACACATGACTCCACCTTCGCCTCTCCCGAGCATGTTGGGAAGTTGCAACAATGAGACAAGATCCAAAACTGGGGCGAAAAATATAAAAATATCTCAAATTTAATCAACCTGTGCTTTTTTTTTTTTAAGTGAGCGAGAGAGAGAGAGAGACAGAGAGACATAGCTCCCACTCTCAGTGTTCTGGAGTGGTTTCAGGAGATGCTCCCCGCCAAAACTCTGTTACGCAGCACTGAAAGAAACGGTAGGAAACAAATGTCTACTTTTGTGATGAGACCAGGGAAAGTAGCAACACTTAACAGATTGTATAAAACCCATATCAAATGAGGGATCATGGATTGCCACAGTGAATAAATAGTCATCGAGTTATAGGGTCCACAGTGGATCAGATACAGTATAATTTACTTGTTAAACTTCATAATAATCCTGCTCAAATACTTCTAAAAGACTTTGGAATGATTCAAATCAACAACCAAACTTCTGGACCATAACCTGTACCATCATCACACCAACTATCTAATCATCTTCATCCATCTCGCCGTCATTTCTTTGATCTTGACTTCCTGACACCCTCTCTGTGACACTTATCATCCTGATTGGCAGTGTTATGGAGGAAAAAGCTAAAGGGAGTAGATAACATTGTCCCCTAACCACTGATACAGGGTCAGATATGTTGTCATCCCTAGGAACAGTTGAAACCAATGAAAGCCAAGATATTTAAGGTGGGAGGCAAGAGAACTAAGAGCAGGGTAGAAGAAACATGGCTCTGATCCTGGATGTGTTACGAGGGTGGAGGCGGCATGCAGGCAGCGTTGGTGTTGTCATTATCCGTGTAGCAGGTTGATTTATGACTGGCCTTACATAAAGCCACTCATCTGGAGGCGCCGCCACCACACACACACGGCTCTCCACGGGGTAATAATGAATTCAATTCCTCTCGCCCGCATCCATGTCTCTCACGTTCCATTATTACATTGACAGAGAAGGGCAGGCAAGTCTATCATAAAAGCCTCCGATCGTATTCATCTTTGTCTAGCAATCAGGAAGACTAGCAAACGTAAAGACATTCTCCAGTGATTTCTGAACTTCGTGTTGAGCAAAATACATTTTGTGGGGGGGACAGAACTGCAGACTTCAAGGAGTAGGTCTGATGGGGATTTGTGAGGTCGTCAGCCTCCACCCTTGCTTGAGGAACAATATAGGCGCAATAGAATACAAGAGTAAAGCCCCCCCGCCCACCATGTGATGACTTACCTGGAACACTACTGAGGTGAAAATGAGACTGGAATGCCACTTTAACTCAAAAGGATACTTCCTGAGTCAATGCAAAATGTATGCAAAAGTACCTATCCTCAGTCATACACCTCACCGAGCCACAGACTGCATATCCACAACTAGACTAAGGCTGCATCTACTGCATCAAAGATTTAGGCCACAAAATGCACCATTACAACTATTTACTACTGCTCTGTAAGTACTTTAGTCTGGAAATGGGCAGTGCTCCACAGGCCAACAGCCACCTATCTCAGAGAGACAAATACCTTCAGAGACAGACAGGACAGGAATGGATAGATGGTGCTGATTTGGGAGTGTGTCTGGTGGGTCTGGTCTATAATCCTACTGTGTGGTGCTCACTGCGTTCTGTTGTGGCTGTCCCACCCAATCACACACAGGCAGCAGGCAGCGCTGGGCTGGGGAAGCTGGGCTGGGCTGGGCTGGGCTGGGGAAGCTGGGCTGGGCTGGGGAAGCTGGGCTGGGCATATAGTTGGAGAGGCAAACAACAATGATAAAAATAAACTAAGGTGGATGTACATAATTATCTGCTTTCTGTGAAACTCCCAAATGTGTGTTTGCTTTTCTGTGTTTGAGTTTAAGTGGAGCAGAGCAGAAGAATGTTTGTCTCACCAGAGCAAGACTAATCAAAGTACTATTCTTCTGCAGTAGGTAAAAAAAAAAATATACAAGTCTGCTGCTGATAACTTCCATCGCTACTCACTAGCTTATCCCACTGCGCTAAAAATGATGGCAGGCAAATGCGCAGTTAGAGGTAGACCCCGCTGAGACTATTTCTACTCTCAGCTACAGTACTTCCTCCTCCGTAAGACAGGCCAGGGTAACTCTTTATATGAAGTTGCTCTTTTACATGCTATTACTACACTAACAACATAATCACAGCCCTAGCGCCAATCCCATACCAGCATCATCCCCTAGGGGCAACTATGGTGGGGAAACAGTCTTCAAATCATCCCATGTAGTTTGCAGCAGGGTTTGTGCAACACAGTCTTCAGTGTAAACTAAAAGGAGCCTACTGTCTGCCTGCTTGTGCTTTTCACCCTCATTTGCCCTCTATTCATCTAGAGTCAACATAATGGAGTGCTTATGGCTAATTGGAGAGCTAGAGTGTTCCACAGAGGGAGACAGGACGTTTCATACATATCAATTGAGCAATTCTCAAGGCTGAGACCATGCATAAATTATTATAAGAGAAGTAGTTTGGCCAGTAGTATTCCTTGTCCAGGGCTGTGACCTTGTGTACAGGCCCTGTTTTACAGTGTCAGGATCATGAGCGAGAAAACGGAACATAGCGTTAAGCCCAGGTGGAAAAGCACAGAGCTGTTACTTTAGCAGCTGGTAGTCCGAGTTGCTGACAGAACAGGGCAGGCAACAGTCTGCTAGGGTTACAATGGTTACGGCAGGGTAGTCTGGTAGGGTTACGGCAGGGTAGTCTGGTAGGGTTTACGGCAGAGCAGTCTGGTAGGGGTTACGGCAGAGCAGTCTGGTAGGGGTTACGGCAGAGCAGTCTGGTAGGGTTACGGCAGAGCAGTCTGGTAGGGGTTACGGCAGAGCAGTCTGGTAGGGGTTACGGCAGAGCAGTCTGGTAGGGGTTACGGCAGAGCAGTCTGGTAGGGGTTACGGCAGAGCAGTCTGGTAGGGTTACGGCAGAGCAGTCTGGTAGGGTTACGGCAGAGCAGTCTGGTAGGGTTACGGCAGAGCAGTCTGGTAGGGTTACGGCAGAGCAGTCTGGTAGGGTTACGGCAGAGCAGTCTGGTAGGGTTACGGCAGAGCAGTCTAGTAGGGTTACGGCAGAGCAGTCTGGTAGGGTTACAGCAGGGTAGTCTGGTAGGGTTACGGCAGAGCAGTCTGGTAGGGTTACAGCAGGGCGCAATAAGGGGAATGCTGCTTATACTGTATGTATCACATCACATGAAAATACAGTCATATATCCCAAAGTGTTTTGTCAATTTGTTCTGTGTAGCTTCATTTAGAAATAAACTGGTCTTACTCACCTCAGTTATGACATTAAGTAAACTTGCCACACGAGGCTAGAAATCAACTGTGATGATTCAGAGCAAGACCTATGTCCTAAGTGCATTGGACATGGAATACACTGGATTCACACAAAAATATGACTTACCTTCAGAGTTGCATTATGGTTGGAATCCATCATATAGGCCAGGGACAGGATATGGGAGAAAAGGAGACATCAATCAATAGATGTGACAGATGTGATAATTAATCATTAGATGTTGGGTTGACAAAGTTCGACAGTTGGTATGGTTCAACTTCCTGTCGCACTAATAAAATAAAAAGGTTAAAAAAAGTAAATGACGATATCCATAGCTAATTCCTGGAGTCCAGCACAAGTCATTATTCTTGCGGGGTGAGAGCAGTGCTTTTTAAAATTGATTTCACGGCCAAAGTACAATACCAATGTATTTTGAAACAAAACTTCCTTAAACAAGCCTCTATTTGCATAATGTAGCATTTCAGAGAACATGATCTGAATGATTCATGAGTCCGGCGCAAAGTGTTGCAAGCTGTCAAAATATGATTTATCACGTCCATGTTTCCATATGGTTGACGTTTTAATATTTTGACATTCTGTGAGATGTCAGAAAGCATGGCAATAGATTGTGAGGGTTTTTATAAATCTTTAGGCAATATGAAGTCTCCTCATAACAAATGCTTTGTTGGGCAAAATTACAGCCAGTATTTGAATGATATTTTGCAATGGATATCCTTGATGTATCTGAGCAAACTTGAGGGGTAACAAACAAAATGCTTATGAGAGAATATTTAGCAATAGTTAATTTTTTTTACTGCAAAGCAATGTCAGGCTTTCCTCAGTGTGCACAATATTTCCTCAGAATGTGTAAAGTAAAAATTTGATATTAGCTAACATACTGCCAGCCAGCATGACAGTAGTTAGATAACTCTTCTCTCTAAGTCTGAGAGGTGCTGTCTGCAGTCCTCCGAATCTGCTGACTACTGTAATCTGGTTGTCCATCCACCTTCCCGTCTACCACGGCTCTGACTCTGGACCCAGACCTGATCGGAGTTATTTCCTAGTGTGTGGTTTTGGATACTCAGCTTTTCCTGCCAGAATCAGCAGCTTTAACAAGACTCACTGCTGTGCAATGGGCCTGTACCTCTTGTTTGTGGTACTGGGGCACTGGAAGCCTAAGAGGAATGACAATCGAAACATAATGAATGATATGATACGAAACAGGGTTTTCATCTTTTCATGATGTTCTGCATTCTGCACTTCACTGTCCATCCACCCACCCAACCATAGTACACACTAGTCTTCATCATGGTGGATGAATGTGGCTGGATACAAACCTGAAATCATGTTCTTTTCACAAATTGAAAAGATCTGTGAATCAGTTTTCTGAGCTAGAGAGAGACACTCAGTTCTTCAGCTTCTACTTGAAGAAAGTGTTTGCAGTGAATGTCTTAAGAAGCTTGGGATACCAAAAAAGTCCCATATTTTTTAAGTGACAATGTTTAGTTCCAACTGGCAAATGTTACAAAGAGAACTCCCACTAGAAGAGGACCAGGTAGGGTTCATAGACCACTCCCAACACACCAAGCTTTAATGAAAGTTGGACAGTGAAATGGTTCTTCTCAGAGCTTTTCCAACCCTTCACACCATCCAAAAACCTCCCATGTTTGGCTTTACCGTTATGTTCCACACACACACACACACACACACACCTTGACAATGAGCAGGCTAAAAGTTTTGCATTGCTCAGCTAGCGTTTTCAATGCTACGTTTGACCTTTTCACTTCATCACATTTTTCACTCTTTGATATACGGTGAAGTGAAATGTATTTGCCCTCTTTCTGATTCTCTCTATTTTGGCCCCGTCTTCCATGCAGAACTGCTTTAACTCAACAACATGTGGGATTTCGAGTATGAGCTGCTCGTTTTAGGTCCTGCCACAACATCTAAAATCAGATTTAGGTCTGGACTAGGCCATTCCAAAACTTCAAAATGTGTAGTTTCATCCATTCTGATGTAGACTTGCTTGTGTGTTTTGGATCATTGTCTTTCTGCAAGACCCAGCTGCGCTTCAGCTTCAGCTCACATACGGATGGCCTGACATTCTCCTACAGAATTTTGATAGAGCAGAATTCATGGTTAATTCAATGGCAAGTCATCCAGGTCCTGAGGCAGAAAAGCATCCCCAAACCATCACACTACCAACGTTGGTATGAGTTTCTTACTGTGGAATGCAGTGTTTGAATTTCACCAGACATAACGGGACCCACATCGTCCAAAATCGTCCACTTTGTCTCACCTGCCCATAGAACATTCTTCCAAGAGTCTTGACGATCATCCAGGTGCTTTTGGCAAACTTGACTGGACTTTTTGGGTGACGTGGGTCCCGTTATTGCTGGCAAAAACCAAGCACTGCATTCCACAGTAAGAACCTCATACCAATGGTCAAGCGTGGTGGTGGTAGTGTGATGATTGGGGATGCAGTCATTCCAGTTAAAGATGGCGCAACAAGTGATTGAGTGTAAAGGCGTCCGCATGCTTGTCAGCCAAAACAGTTCGGAACAGTTTGTGAATATATTATAATGACATTTTGTGACGTTTTTGTTAGTTTGGACTTCGGTAAGGTTATTAAAAAAAACTCAGCTGTTCGGACACATATTTTTTCTTGAAGCGAGCCGACGTAGGTAGCCGAAGTCTACGCCCCTTGCCAGTGATTGGTCAACAGTAGGGATTCTTCAATAAAGTCTTTCTTGTCCTTCAACTTTAAGACGACTTCATTTTCATGAAAATGTTTTCATTTAGAAATACTGCACCAAACATCGTAGTTAGATGTAAAATTTAGCGATTAAGATCTCCTTTGCAAAAACGTCAAAATCAGAAAGGGTGCAAATACTTTCCATAGCACTGTACATTTCCTGAGTCTTCTGGTTGGGTCTAATTATATACTGCATGTATAACAGACCCAGTGCATAATAAATCCATAAACACAGTGGTGCGTCAGCAAGCCATGACAAATGTCCATGGCTAGACAGTCCATAGGATAGGTCAACAAGGCTTGAGGCCTATACAAATCAACAGACAACATCCCCAGTGAAAACAAAAACATCCAAGCTGTTGAAATGATATACAGTCCTTCAATAAGAACATTTCAGAGAACAATGTTTTGCAATTGCAGTCAGGGACCTTGTTATTAATGCAGCAGAGACAATACAAGCCTTTGATCAGCCCTCCTGAACAGCTTTGAACTGCAACCAACAGCTCGCTGCATGACGTGGAATGCCTTTTAAGAACACTTCTATCTACAGTGACTGATTTCTATGGCCATTCATTTGTTCATTGAGGCAGTGCTATGGAGGACAAGACAGAGTCAGATGGCCCTCTGGATGATCTGTCCTCAGGCTACTGCCACCCTATCTGACAAGATCACATGTCTTTGTCAGGAATAAGGGTGTCTGGGAGGACTGTAAACAATGGGAGTCAGGGAGTCATAGGGCCACTAGTCAGTGTAATCGGCGAGTGATTACTGAGTGAAGATTGAGGAGAGATCGGGGAGGAGCGATAGAGACAGGGAGAGCATGAGAGAGAAGTTAGCAGTAGCAGTTGTGTGAATTGGCCCTGTCAGGCAACTAGGTGGGGGGCTGCTGAGGTGGAAGACTCCTCTACTCCCCATTACATCCCATTCATCAAACCCCTCAGGGCTTCGCACTCAACAGCCTTACTTCCTTCCACCCAGGCAGGCAAGGGGGATGTGCAGAGAGGGAGCTTCACACCTCCAGGGAGGCCCTCGACACAGAGACACCCTCCCTGGCCAACTCCTTCCTTGGCGGTTACATAACAGGCAGCCGTGCCTACTTACCGCCCACCACCCACCAGCAGCTTCTCACTGTCCTCAAAGACAGTTACATAGACTGAGATCCACTTAAAGAGGGTGATGGATAGGGAGGCACATAAGAGATGCGCAAATATAGATATATGGAGAGTGAGCCCATGGAAGTTGCATATCTAACTCAAACTGACAGGTAGGTGTATCCTACCTTCTGTCAGAATAGCTATGACAGTGAAGGCTGTGAGGTCGAAACGTTGGTAAAAAATTAATATGTTAGGCCTTTATTAGGCAAGTTAACGCTGTGGGCGGGACTTCTTTTGCTTTATACTCCTATTGAACAATTCCCTGCTATGCACCTGCAAAACAATCCCGACATGTAAACTACTGAGGGTATTTTACTGGGATTCTGGTTCACCTCAGACAAACTGGAAACCTTGATACTCCCAGTATTTGCATGGGCAGAGGAGGCTCATGTTGTTCAACCTCAGTCCCCAATGGTATAACAGAGCTCCAAGGCTCTGTACAAATACTATAAGTGTTAATGGTGTTCTCTCCACCCAAACTAGCCGCACAACCACACACGCACCACACACACACCACACTAAAACGTACACAGCAGGCAAAATCTTGAGCCCTCTCCCAAATTACACATTCAGAGAAGAGGAAAGACAAGACAGTGGTGGCTAATTGGGCCAACAATGCAAAAAGTCTGGGTAGCCATTTGATGACCTGTTCAGGAATCTTATGGCTTGGGGGTACACACTGTTGAGAAGCCTTTTTGTCCTAGACTTGGCACTCCGGTACCGAATGCCATGCGGTAGTAGAGAGAACAGTCTATGACTGGGGTGGCTGGGGTCTTTGACAATTTTTAGGGCCTTCCTCTGACACAGCCTAGTGTAGAGGTCCTGGATGTGTGTTTGGACCATTCTAGCTTGTTGGTGATGTGGACACCAAGGAACTTGAAGCTCTCAACCTGCTCCACTACAGCCCCGTCGATGAGAATGGGGGCGTGCTCGGTCCTCCTTTTCCTGAAGTCCACAATCATCTCCTTAGTCTTGGTTACGTTGAGGGAGAGGTTGTTGTCCTGACACCACACGGTCAGGTCTCTGACCTCCTCCCTATAGGCTGTCTCGTCGTTGTCGGTGATCAGGCCTACCACTGTTGTGTCGTCTGCAAACTTAATGATGGTGTTGGGAGTCGTGCATGGCCATGCAGTCGTGGGTGAACAGGGAGTACAGGAGGGGACTGAGCACGCACCCCTGGGGAGCTCCAGTGAGGATCAGTGTGGCAGATGTGTTGCTACCTACCCTCACCACCTGGGGGTGGCCCGTCAGGAAGTCCAGGATCCAGTTGCAGAGGGAGGTGATCCTTAGCTTAGTGATGAGCTTTAAAAGGTACTATGGTGTTGAACGCTGAGCTGTAGTCAATGAATAGCATTCTCACATAAGTGTTCCTTTTGTCCAGGTGGGAAAGGGCAGTGTGGAGTGCAATAGAAGTGATTTAGCTCGTCTGGTAGGCTCGTGTCACTGGGCAGCTCTCAGGCTGTGCTTCCCTTTGTAGTCTGTAATAGTTTGCAAGCCCTGCCACATAAGACGAGCGTCAGAGCCGGTGTAGTATGATTCAATCTTAGCCCTGTATTGACGCTTTGCCTGTTTGATGTTCCGTCGCAGGGCATAGCAGGATTTCTTGTAAGCTTCCAGGTTAGAGTCCCGCACCTTGAAAGCGGCAACTCTACCCTTTAGCTCAGTGTGAATGTTGCCTGTTATCCATGGCTTCTGGTTGGGGTATGTTCGTCCAGTTACTGTGGGGACGACGTCCTCGATGCACTTATTGATAAAGCCAGTGACTGATGTGGTGTACTCCTCAATACCATCTGAGGAATCCCGGAACATGTTCCAGTCTGTGATAGCAAAACAGTCCTGTAGTTTAGCATCTGCTTCATCTGACCACTTTTTTATAGACCGAGTCACTGGTGCTTCCTGCTTTAATTTTTGCTTGTAAGCAGGAATCAGGAGGATAGAATTATGGTAGGATTTACCAAATGGAGGGCGAGGGAGAGCTTTGTACGCGTCTCTGTGTGTGGAGTACAGGTGATCTAGAATTTTTTTCCCCTCTGGTTGCACATTTAACATGTTGATGGAGATTTGGTAGAACTGATTTAAGTTTCCCTGCATTAAAGTCTCCGGCCACTAGGAGCGCTGCCTCTGATTGAGTGGTTTCCTGTTTGCTTACTTCCTTATACAGCTGAATGAGTGCGGTCTTAGTGCCAGCATCTGTCTGTGGTGGTAAATAAATAGCCACGAAAAGTATAGCTGAAAACTCTCAAGGCAAGTAGTGTGACCTGAATTTATCACTATATACTCTACTTCAGGGGAGCAAAATCTAGAGACTTCCTTAGATTTCGTGCACCAGCTGTTGTTTACCAATATATGCACAGACCGCCCCCCCCCCCGTCTTACCGGAGTGTGCTGTTCTATCCTGCCGGTGCAGTGTATATCCCGCTAGCTGAATATCCATGTCGTCATTCAGCCACGATTCCGTGAAACATAGGATGTTGCGGTTTTTGATGTCCCGTTGGTAGGATATTCGTGATCGTACGTCATCTAATTTATTGTCCAATGATTGCACGTTGGCGAGAAGTATTGACGATAGTGAATAACTGGGATGTCGGCCCTGCCGGGTGTTTTGAGAATATCATGTGCGTCTTGCTTGTTGTTGAAAAAATCTTTGTCTAATCCGAGGTGAGTGATCGCTGTCCTGATATCCAGAAGCTCTTTTCTGCCATAAGATACGGTTGCAGAAACATTATGTACAAAATAACGCGAAAAAACACATAATAGCACAATTGGTTAGGCGCCCGTAAAACGGCTTCCGGCGCCATAGACTCCGCGCTGTACTAGAGTAGACTCCGCGCTGTACTAGAGTAGACTCCGCGCTGTACTAGAGTAGACTCCGCGCTGTACTAGAGTAGACTCCGCGCTGTACTGTATGGTAATGCAAGGGCCATAATTCTCTTTTTTATTTAACCTTACAGTATTTTCTGTGAGGCCAGCAGTTTGCCCCTGTGTACGTGAGAGAGAGAGATGGAAGAAAAGAGAGCTCATCTTCTGCCTGGCCTGCTGAACACTGCACTTTTCCTGCCAGCTCTCCCTCGCTCACACAGCCACTGAGGAACACCTTATCATCCAAACTGTTCCTGATGCAGATATAAAAACGTCTGGTTGAGCCTTGAGCGTAAGCCTTTTTCTTGAAAATGAGTTCGCATATGATTTTGCAGAAATTTGACTTTTTTTTAACCTTTATTTAACTAGGCAAGTCAGTTAAGAACAAATTCTTATTTACAATGACAGCCTACCGGGGAACAGTGCCTTGTTCAGGGGCAGAATTACAGATTTTTACCTTGTCAGCTCGGGGATTCGATCCAGCAACCTTTCGATTACTGGCCCAACGCTCTAACCACTAGGCTACTTGCCGCCCCACAGAGACAATATGCCTACATTTCATCTCAGGTTTTGTCATATTAAGTTTTGCATTGAAAGTTCCACCTCATAGCATGACAACATTTTGGATGAGGTGTGATTAAAATGGAGTCGGTCTGTGTATGACATGGCTGCTCGGCAATGCAGCGTTAGGATGATCTTCCTGTGCCCAAATCTCTATAGTAACCGCTTTCCTAACCAACCCGGCAGGCTATTGAGGAACAGTTCATTCATATTAATAACTCAGGATGCAACACAAGTTGTCTCTATTCCTTACTCACATCTCTGCCTTCTAGTGCTTCTTATAGCCTTGCTTTTGTTTCTTGGTGGTGCTTTTATTTATAATAATTTCAGGACATTTGGCTCTTCCCTTTGAAAAATATGTTGTAGTTTTTCCGTTAGGGTCTACTTGTTTAAAACAGAGCAGGGTCTCTCAGTGCTCTGTTTTCTGTGATACAGTCCACCTTAACCAATGGATCTTTGGAATTGTTAGAATATAATGGCTTAGAATACAAAAATATATTTTCTACAAAACCACCTGTGCGTAATGCATTATGGGTGCAGTAACACATTTACTAGGATCTTGTAAGGGGGTATGAGCTGTAATGAATGCTAATAGCATGTTTATGATGTTATGTATATATATATATATATATATATTTTTTTTTTTTTATTTAACCTTTATTTAACTAGGCAAGTCAGTTAAGAACAAATTCTTATTTACAATGACGGCCTACCTCGGCCAAACCCGAACGACGCTGGGCCAATTGTGCGCCGCCCTATGGGACTCTCAATCACGGCCGGATGTGATGCAGCCTGGATTTGAACCAGGTACTGCTGTGACACCTCTTGCACTGAGACGCAGTGTCTTAGACCACTGTGCCACTGTGCCATAGAGCGGCCATAGAAAGTGTTACCAACCAAAGTGTTGGAATAAGGAAACTCCAGGATACTAGTGTTCTGCTTTGCATCACAATGCTCTTTTACAGACCACGAAAACCAACTAAAGGCCTCCATTAGGATTTACAGAACAAACCGAAGTGTCAGCATCTATTCAAGCTCAAGCCAGGGCCAACAAGTAAAACCCAACTAAGTTCAGTAGGGACAAAAAAAACAACAACCACATCCAGCCAAGACCGACCTAGACAGGAAACTAACAAAAACCTCACAGCTTGGAGCTTGTCCGTGCCCTGGCCCATACCAGTTACCCAGTCCGTGCTAACAGATGAATGACCAGCCTGGAAACTACTTCAAAGGTGGGGTCTAAAATGGCTGCCAGGGGTGTATGTGTTCCTTCCTGGGTCGTAGTTACACACATGGTTCACATTCTACACCACATGACACGGGTCCCGGGTCATGGCCAGAGGGAGTGGAGTGGAATGAACAGCTTTGGGTTATATTATATTTCCTCTTCTGCAATTCCCTTTAGAAATGGTCCTTTAGACAGGTACTCTATTAAAATGAGTCTCACCTCTACTGTTGTGATAAACAAATAGCTCTAAAAAGAAACAGTTTGTGTGTGTTTGTAGTTAGTTGCTCCTACTTGGCATGTTTCCAACTGAAGTCCTTTGAAGGCAGTGTACACAGGGTCACAGGGCTGGCTGCTAGCCTTCAACATGATGACATCTACACCAGAAATGTAGGACGGAGGCGATAACTCTGACGCGTTAAACAAGCTCTATTGACAACTGACTTGCCTCAGTAAAACAACCAAGAACACCTACGCTACCAGAAAGCAGATATGCTTGTTGTGTTCAGTTAAACAATATATTAAAATGACAAGAAAATGTATATGCTTGTTGTGTTATATAGTATAGTGATACTTGCCTCAGAAAAACTACAACCAAGAGCAACTACAGTTAATATAATTCCATGAGAAGAATAGTGATCTGTGCAACATGTACAATGCAGCATGTAAAGTGTTGGTCCCATGTTTCATGAGGTGAAATAAAATCCCACCAATGTTACACACGCATAAAAAGCTTATTTCGCTCAAAAGTTGTGCTCAAATGTGTTTACATCCCTGATAGTGAGAATATATCCTTTACCAAAATAATCCATCCACCTGATAGGTGTGGTATACCAAGAAGCTGATTAAACAGCATGATAATTACACAGGTGCACCTTGTGCTGGGAACAATAAAAGGCCACTAAAATGTGCAGTTTTGTCACACAATCCCACAGATGTCTCAAGTTGAGGGCGCGTGCAATTGGCATGCTGACTGCAGGAATGTCCACCAGAGCTGTTCCTAGAGAATTGAATGTTAATTTCTCTACCATAAGCCGCAACGTTGTTATAGAGAGTTTGGCAGTACATCCAACCGGCCTCACAACCACACCAGCCCAGGACCTCAAAATCCAGCTTCTTCACTTGTGGGATCGTCTGAGACCAGCCAACCGGAGCGCTGATGAAACTGTGGGTTTGCACAACTAGGGCTGTGGCAGTCATGACATTTTGTCAGCTGTTATTGTCATGCAAAAGACTTCCGGTCTCACGGTAATTGATCAATAATTAACATAAACCCATTTAGCATCTCCAGGCCTCCACGCATACAAGCTGCTGATACGCGCCTTTGGAACATCTACATGTAAAAAAAAGTATACTACATCTATTGGATATACACCATCACAATAAATCCATTATTTATTTTAGGCAGGTCTAAAAAAAAAAACATGAAGAAAATGTATTTCAGAAGAAAGAATATGAGTTGGTCTACTGTATGATATTTGGCTAGGCACCATGCCATGCCATAGTCTGTAGGCTTGTTCATTTAGCGGGCAAGATACGCTTATAAGTACCATGCCATTATTTTATAGTAAGAAGATTATAACGAACTTAGCTGAATAAAATAAAAATGATATTTTTCCCATTCCGGAGGAGAGTGTGAGCATATGAAATGTCTATGTTGAGCATAAAAGTGATCATTTGAAACAGCTCCAATATGCTAGATTTAGAGTTATTTGGCAACTTTAGTTGTGAATGATACACACCTTAGAATGCCTTCGAAATCAAAAGATATATGGGCTGCATGATGATACTATAGGCTATTGATTTGTGAAAATTGCAAGAAATGCTTGTGCTCTGTTCATTGCCTCAGACTGCACACGTTGTTCTCTCCAGCTCTCATCAAGTGATCATTATGTCCCATCAGACTACTCTCAATTTAATCTGGTCTTTACTAATATATCAAATTAGTTTAGATTTAGAATGTCCCATTATCAAATGGGCACGAACAGTGGCAAGAATAAAAAAGACATCTGTATGCACTTGAATAGTGATTGGAGGCCATTTTCCCAATGATTACTCCCATGTCAGATAGGCTACTCCGGTTATTTCGCTGTGCAACCGGTGAAATTCGGCCCTAACTATGTAAGCCAAGGGCTCTCCAACCCTGTTCCTACAGCTACCCAGCGCTTAATTTGGGAAATAAAGTTACATCTGTTCGGGAACATCGATAGTAACAGGTTTTCACAACGAAACATATTTCATTAAACTGTTGACAGCCCCTCTCTCTGCGCGCTGGAGAAAGGAATGAAGGAGAGAAGGGAGGAGATGGAAACGCACGATGGCGAGATATTCTGTAGCCAAAAGGTAATGTGTCGGCCTATTAATTATGAAAATACTGTATAAAAAAACACCCTATTACTAGGCTATTCAAAATCAAATGCACTATAATGTAGGCGAACTGAATCTGTTTAATTTAGGCTAGACCAATTACGTACCAAAGATCTCTTAAATCAGTATTTTTGTAATGTTTTTCTGCCTTCTGTAATATGTTGTAGGCTATGCATTGTATAAAAAGGCACAATCATTTCATGGCAATGTGACTGTCAATTTCCACTGAGACTTTCAAATGAGAGCAGACCTTTTCGGAAATCCGTGCGGCACACTCAACTGCACTGAGGTGTTAGTAATGCTGGCAGTGAAGGGAGCAATAAGACACTCCAAGAACATTACCCCTCAAAGAAACCCATTCACATCCTTCAACATTACTCATCAAAACAACTCCACCATTCCATTCACTGCCCTTTTGACGGCATGGCAGCACTCAAAACTGTCCACAAATGTCCTTGAGAAGTGACTGATGCATAAGAACTGTGACATGGCCTTGTGCTAGAATTGCTATTTAAGAAATTCTATTTAATTTCCCAGTGGCCTCCAACCCTTAAATAGACATTCCCAATTAGCTTTCAAGGAGTGGGAGATACAGACTCAGACTCCTGACTCCAATGTAATAACCAGCACCAGGTTAGCCCATGCTGTCATGATATTACTCTACATTATGGCCCCGCATATGCCACCTCCCGTCTCGGTTTCCCTTATCCAGCATTTTCTAATCAAGGAGGAAAACGTGGTGGGCCTTGAGGGAAAGGGAGGGAATGTCACGGTCTGAAGGTTCTCTTCAGAGTAGCTGAGTAAAGTAGAGCCCTGTGGTTCAGCCTATCCCCACAGCTCCCCGCTACACGTCCATCCCCGACCTGCCTAGATCTCCACACAGTGAGACACGGGAGGGACTGCTGGCAGGCTTGGAGGCCTGGAGCCTTTCCAACCATCCTTTCCCTCCCTCAGTCACTGCTTTCTAATCAGAGCCCCTTCCCTTCCAGAGACCCTGTGTGTTTTTGTTTCTATCCTTATGGGTACCAGACGTCCTCACAAGGATAGTAAAACAAGGACAATTCGGACAAGTGGGGTTAGGTTTAGGTATATTTTTAGGATTAGGGGTTTAGGTTAGATTTAGGGTTAGGGGAAATAGGATTTTGGATGGGAATCAATTATTTTGTCCCCACAAGGATAGCAATACAAACATGTGTGTGTGTATATGTTACTGACTACGTTTGATTATGTGTAACTATGTGTTGTCGCACTGCTGTGCTTTATCTTGGCCAGGTCGCAGTTGTAAATGAGAACTTCTTCTCAACTGGCCTACCTGGTTAGATAAAGGTGAAATAAAAAAAAAAATATTTAAAAAATGACTGCTTTCCAACACCCCTTCTCTTCTTCTGTCAGTGGCCATCTGCTTGCAGGCCCAGCCTCACTCTGGCAGGAAAGACAGTACTTCAGTGATGTGATCAGGACAGATAGTACTCAGCTGGGTTGAGAAAACACAACAAATTCTTTTGACCACTGCGAAACTTTGGCGACAAGGTAATTACAGGTATCAAGTGAAGATCCATTACTGTTCTATTTGTTTATATAGAGCACAGAGATAGTGCTGAAAGGACAAGCCTTCTACAGAATTTCTAGAGGTACATTTCCTCATGATGTATCACTAACAGTAAGAGTGAAGACCACAATCACTTTGAATGGAATAACACAGAGCTCCTCTCCACATTCATTATGCTTCTAGTCCTGGTGTGATCATACACTACCATAGACATGGATTAGATGGAAACATGTCTCAAAAAAGCTTTTCAAGTTTTTTTACAATTCCCCCAACCCTCCACAGTCGAAAACAGATTTTTTTTTTAAAACCACACTGTTCATCAATGGGAGAGAGAGCCTTTGTTCAACAAAACAATGGAGGACATTCTGCTGTGGAGGGAGCATTGCATCACATTATTCACTAAGACCTATGCAGTAATGGCCTTGTGCAGAGTACTGAGGGGACGACAGAGCCACAGAGATACTGCATAGTGCACACAGGCAGCCCTACCACGACCTCAGACGCATTCATGCCCTGTGATTGGCTTTGCCGCTTGGCACATCCCTGACAACTGTGGGGGTCAGAGGTCAGAAAGAATGTTGGAACTCATCTGAATAGGGATGAATGTAATGAGCATTTTGACGCCGTGAAATCGTATGGAGTAACGACGGGACAAAGGGGCTTTTGACACGGAGAGCGAGGCGTGTGCAAGCGCCATATCAACTGCCACCCATGCATCTGTCAAGGCTTGGGGGAAAGGATCTTACTGTACTCCCATATTAAATGTTACAATAGGCTGGGCTCGATGGAAAAAAACGATTAAGAGGATCTTTGACACTTCTCTTTAAGATTCAACATAGATGAAAGGTCTTCATTTTCTCTCCAGAAAAATCAACATTGTGCTGCTAGGTTGGTCGATATTCAGTTGCTGGCGTAAATCTAGTATTTTTTCTCTCAAGTGAAAGTTAAAAGCAACAGTAGAGAACACTTTGTAGAATGAGCCAATCCCCACAAGGGTGACAGGCATAATGGCTTCATACACCTTACAGGTGTTCACTCCAATCATTGTTGGATCACATGAATGAAAGACTGGGGATATGTGGCACTGTACATCTCTTTGAAGAAAAAAGGAAGCTTTGCAGTCACATTCTTTAGAGCATACAACTACCATCTTCCAGTCAACGCTATAGTAACGAGGTGCATTGTGGGGTTTGTAATTCCTCTTCCTTAAACAAGAAAGAAAAATGTGTCCATTTACAAAATAACATTTCAAATTCAAAACCGTAGGTGTCAAAATAGTTGAAAATGTCAGAGAAACAAAAGTGAAAATTTCAACAGTCAGAAACGCATTGTACTTCCAGTGATCTAAAGATGACGGTATTTTGTTCCAGTTTGTGCTCCTTTCAGAGGTTGAAGACATGAGAAATCCAACAAGCTTCAGGTTTATTTCAAGTTGTCCTAGTGTGGCAGGCAGATGTGTTTACATGCCAGGCTTTACTTTGGTACAGATTTAGAGCCAGCAAACAGTCTCCCAGCTACTCTATAAACACAACATTCCACATTAAAACACTTCATAAGAGACGCAGGTGGTTTGGTTGACTGACTTTCTTTCACTCGACTCCTTTGTAAAATGACTGGTTCTGTGATGGCAAACTGAAATATACTGGACTGGTTTTCTTTATACACTAGTAGCAGCGCCTTGGCTTTGACAAGGATGCTCCATTCTGATCAATACCTGTGGATGTTATATCCCACCAGTATCCAGAAAAAAACTATTCACTACTCCCACACATCTTATACTAGCCTCCATAATATTGATCCACCACCGAGCTGAGCTCCTGTGCAAAAAACACTCCAACTTCAATTTCCGCTCAACAGTGTGGGCCTAAAACCTTTTTTTTTGTGGATGACTGAAGGTTATTTGCAAGTGCAAAGTAAGTGAAAAGGAGAAACAGGTGCCTTAATTGGGGCACACAGACCACTTTGTCCATACTACCCGAGGAGAAACCATAGGAGCACGCCTTACTGTTTAATTATCAGTCTGACGGGCAGCGTGTCAACACCGTGAGAGCATTGAGAACGCAAATAGCACTTGCCATAACCCCACATAAATAATCGCCATCACTGAATATGACAGCAGCTAGTCATTTCATTCTTATTTCATCTCAAGGGTAGAGGAAAAATCTGCAAAAAGGGAGAGACGCAACGTCTTCACTATGTTCTTATGGGCCTCTACAAATGTCACGTTCACTATGGTAATTGACTAAAGGAGATATGCATAGTGTTTAGACAGGCTGCTTGTGCCAAGACGACAGCTTATGTTATGTGCCACGCAGCAGGCTGGGCTCCCCTGTGTCTTCCTCTCTCTCCCGCTGTCTCTCTCTCCGTCTCTCCCGCTGTCTCTTCTCTCCTCTGTGTTGTCTCTTCAAGACTTTTCTGTACACAATGTGCCATTGTGCTGGACTCAATACTGAAGTGAGTGCAGGCTTGTTAGCCCATGCTCAAGATCCCCATATTGCATCACTGCCGGGGGCAGCTGTGGGTTCAGGAGGTATGGCCACCGGCCTGTCCTTGACATTGGTTAGTGTCTGGGTGAGTCCCTTGAAGCCAACGGGAGTTTGAAACATGCATAGAGGTACATGAATAGTAATAATCAAACAAATGATGAACAGATGTTAAGATTCTATAAACAGCAGTTTATTACAACACTCACAGACGTCAGTTGTGTTTATTACTGTACAACTATCTGAAGACACCTCATATACTAAAACATTGAAAATCTGAGATTCTATAGAAGAAAGCTGGGTTAGGTTAACTCAAGATTGACAGTCAAATCTTTTCCATACTGAACTGTAAAAGTTGATAATAAAAACATAAATGAGGGTAACAATTACAACAGCCTTCACCACCAAAGGAAACAAGCTATATTCCCAAGGCAAGCAGTCTTGTTAATGGAACACTACCCCGGTCCTCATTGGAATGACTGGCTAAATATAACACACAGAAATAATCTGAGAGGAGCTGCTTCTGTATCACACTGATCTAGATTTTACTTTTACACTTTTCACAGCTAACCCAAAAGTGTTTTCTTCCTAAAGCAAGCGTGCCCTCATTCAAATCCGGCCTACCGGTAATTCCATTGAGGCTATGTGGTGTGAATGACACTACTGTTTAAAAAAATAACAAGCCTCTCTTCCCAGCCTTTTACCTATTAAAATCTCAGTCACATCTGGAATTATGTATTTTATCTGAATGGTCATTGTCCCCGCTCTTTAAAACAAATCAATTACACAGAGGGGATGTAATATCATATCTTGCTTAATGATTATCAGCTTTATATTAGCATAGTACGAAATCAGTTAACTAAAGATACATTAAAACAATGAATAAGTAATCTCCTCTTTTAATTGGATAAGAACAAGGCCCAGAAGTCAAATGGAGGACATGTGAATGATCGACTGATCTGATTCAGATTCTACTGCACATGGTTCTCTCTCTGGCCCTCCTGGAATACTGTAAGGGACAAGGAACCATTTGGTCATGTTTAGCTACTGACAACCACAAACGGACCCAAATTCATCTTCTGCTTTGATCCTAACCCCTCCAAAAGACACACACAGGTTGATGTTAAGTGTTTCACCTAAATATATTCATTTCTCTTACATAAGTGGTCAGGGTGGGCCCTAGCATGGAATCCTTCACAGATGCTCCCAGCAGAAGGGACATTTTGTTATTCCCCTTGACATGCTTGGTACATGCATACACCGGTTCTCAAAAAGTCACATTCATAGCTTGTCATGTTCCTCAACACCAGAAAATGTAGCCATATTCGATCAGTTATATCAGACAGTGAGCTGTAAACAAACTAGGTACAGCATTTATATTAAACAAAGGGTCATTATAAACCATGTCTTCTGCACTACAGTGTTTGTATGACTGTCAAAATCCTTGGTTATTCTGTATTTTCTAAAATCAATAAAACATTGATCACAAACAACAAAAAGCAAGCTCCTGCTGCTCCTTTGTCTCGGTTCTTGTGATTGCAGTAAATTTGCTCTCTGAGACCAACTGTTGCCTGGCATATCAAACACCACTGCGTAGGGAGTGGTGAGAAGAGAACCCTCACCTAGTATTATCACTACTCCCTATGATCTGTCTCAAAGAATCTTTGGTGTTTTCCAACGGGTAAAACCCCTAACGATTCACACAGAAGAATATATGTTCGACAGAGGCTGCATTTTTCTGTTGCCATAGAATTGTTATTCTCTCTCTAGTATTTTCAACTGAAGGCATGAGAGCCATTGGTTTCTTAGCAACAGAGACTGCAATGATGCAAGATCGAAGGGGAACGTGCAGTCCTTTCAGTACAGGTGAAGTCTAGTCGACTACACAAATGTCTCCTGTTGCAGCTCTTCGGGCTTTCTGCAACGGGGACATTAATAAGACAGCTAAAACACAGGGTATGTCAAATATCAATGCATCTAAAAGTGGGGAGCTTGCTGGGAAAAAAATACAAATAGATGTTCATTGTTTTGGGGCATAAGGTACACTAGAACAAATACATAACTTGCCTTGCCTTGGGTAGAAAAATAACTGTCTTCCATTTTAGACTACTTACTTTTTTGTTTAATTGAACAATCTAAAATGATCGGGTTTTATAGATAAAATGTTTTTTCCTAATTTGTGTCACACACTCCGATCTGGCAGTGAACCATAAAACTGCTCATCCTCATTAAAACAAATATTCTGCATTTTTTAAGAGGGCAACATAAAAGCCTCTAGTGTTACCATATCAAGCCATTGCATAAAGCCTCGCATTCATTGAGGAAATGATGTAACAATTTGCATCAAAACAAGTCGGTGCTATTCCTCAAAGCCTAAAAGGAGACTTTTATCTTAACACATCCATGACAAGTACTACAGGATCAACCCCATTCGCTGAAACAACACTGCTGTGTCAACCACGGTGAATGTTATGACGGTACGAGGCACAGGTCATAGACCTCATCACGTACCCACACCAAGGGAACATATCTCATTCAGCACTAATGGCTCACGCCTGAGTAGAGCTGCTACTAAGAAGAAGTTTCTCAGAATCTATTAAAACCCGCCTTGAGAAAAATGAGGTCATTGTTTACCATTTAAAGATGGCACAGAGATCAGTGAAGTGTTTGTAACTTGGAGGTTGAATCTGATGGAAACATGGTTCCAGTTGGTGAGAACACAGAGTACCTAATCTAATCAATACAAAGACACAATCTAATATTTAATTATGTTAACTGCACCTCTACTCAATAGTTATCAAACCCATACAACTGCAAATACACTGGGTGTGCAAAAGGAACACCTTCCTAATATTGATTTACACACACACACACACACACACACCTCCCCACAAGGTGTCGAATGCGTTCAACAGGGATGCTGGCCCATGTTGACACCAATGCTTCCCACAGTTGTGTCAACTTGGCTGGATGTCCTTTGGGTGGTGGACCATTCTTGATACACATGGGAAACTGTTGAGCGTGAAAAACCCAACAGCGTTGCAGTGCTTGACCCAAACCGGTGCGTCTATCACCTACCACCATACCCCATTCAAAGACACTTACATTTGTTGTCTTGCCCATTCACCCTCTGAATGGCACACATACACAATCCATGTCTCAATTGTCTTGAGGCTTAAAAATCCTTGAAAAGTCTCTTGAAATGGCTTTAACAAGTGACATCAATAAGGGATCATAGACTGACCAGGTGAAAGCTATGTCCTGGAAAGAGCAGCTTTTCTTAATGCTTTGTATACTCAATGTACAGTAAGCATCATTCTAGCAAGTCCAGCATAATGGTACAGATGGCTGTATCACATCCGGCCGTGATTGAGAGTCCCATAGTGCGGCTCACAATTGGCCCAGCGTCGTCCGGGTTTGGTGGTCATTGTAAATAAGACTTTGTTCTTAACTGACTTGCCTAGTTAAATAAAGGTAAAATAAGAATTTGATGTTACACTGTCTGACACATGATAATTCAGTGTTGGTGGAAGTGAACCCCTGGCTTTCACATGGTCACACAATAGACCTACATCTTAGGTTTGTTCACAGTTCCTCTTATGACAACGACCTGTGTGGGCCATTTCACTAGATAATGGCTCATGTTACATGTACTATCCCCCCCTCTGGTTTGAACTCTGACTACTTTTCCTTTCAGTCTCCTATGCAAGTAACAAAATACGTTGGTAAACACTTGTTGTTAGCACAAGACTTTGCCGCCACTAAGACCAGCTCTTTATCTTAAATCCTTAAACATGAGTGTGAGAATTAATCTCTAAATCCAAATGAGGATTTAAGTCAATGAGCCTTTGGAAATGGATAGAGTGGTGGCGGAAACATGCATTAGATCTAGGCGTCTCGCCAGAGCTTAGTGTGATGGACAGAATCTAAACCACTATGTCACAGGTGATGCAGAGTATAGTTTGAGTGGCATCCTGTAAGAAATAAGTGTTGTTACTGTTATATGGGATACTGCTTGGTATTTGAGAGAAATAATGTGTGCTGCAGTGAGGCGTCTTTATGCAAATCTATAGGCTACTGAACTCAGATTGCAATGTACAGCAAATCCATGCATATCTATGCATGTATGCATGTTTTGGTTGTTAGTCTCATTCTGTAAGTGCTGTCTGGTGATTTGTTATTGTGTCCGTTGCAAAGTATATTTCCCTGTGTAGGCCTACTGTGTCATAAGCACTACTAGTAAGGCATATTCTATGATGTGCCTTTATAAGAAGCAATAGAATAAGAAATGCACAAAGAAATGGTTCAACACAGGAGCACTGAGAAAAGGTTTTCTATTCACCTCACATGACAATGGAAAATTCAGGCATATCAAATATTAATTGATCTGGCTGTATCATAGATTACAGTAAACTAGCCCTTGCATGAATGAATGAGTGCATGTGGCAATGTTATTTCCTAAACTCCTCCTAGAGGTTCCTGCACTGAGCCCCCCAGAAAGTGAGATTGTTGTCACCAAACAATGAGCTGTAGACTACCTCCATGGAGACCATGTTGCCATTGCCCATCAGAGGAGATGACCGACTAGGGGGTTACACTGCAAGTAGCCTACTTATGACAATTGCTGAGAACTACACAAGCTTTTATCCCTCTTACTCACCTTCAATAGAGATCACATGTTCTCGGATCTGGTTCTGCAGGGCCATGTCATCGATGCGTTCGATCAGGTCGTAGATTGAGTAAATGTTCGGGTGGACCGATTCGAACCGATGGATCTCAGCCCGGATGGCTGCCGAGTTGGACAAAACAAACTGCTGATTGCCTTGTTGGCCGGCCTGGGAAGCCTGTCCTGATACTGTCCCCGAACCGAACTGACCCTGCCCGGAGCCTCCGGATGATCCTGATCCGAACTGGGACGGGATGGACTGGGGTACTGGTACCGGAACGGGCGCTGGGACCGTGCCTGGGGTGGGCATGGCCGGTTGAGACTGCTGCCCGATACCGGACACCGACCCCGATTGGAAATTCATCTTGGTCTGAACAAGTAAGTCTTTACAATAGGAAAACAAATGAATAGACCCCTATTCTAGGAGTTAAAAACGATGTGATCAAAAGAAGTCCGCGGGAACTAGCTAGTTGTCTGAAAACGAGATTGCACAGACGCATCAATAGTTGGTCGCCAATTGCAACAAAACGCGGTTCTTATTCATACTATCAAAACTTGAATGTGGTTCATTTTCCGTTAAGCTATAGGCTACTGGGCGCTTTCGCTTTGGCCGTGTCCTGCCCTTTTCCGTGGATCACAAACAGTAATGCCTACCACTAGACACTCCGTTTCGGGGCTATTTGCTCCCTTTTAGTGGTTAATTAATCGAACGGTTTTCTTTGGCTGCTCTGTCAAAAGCATACAATGGGCTCGGCTTCGGCAAGGCGCCCGGGTCCACTGCCTATTAAATGCGTTGTTTCTGCGTTGAAATGAAATCGCGTTGATTCCTCTTTGGTCCAAGTGGTCCCTGCCCAGCGCCCTCCTCCGCATTCTGTAACGTCACACATCACGTAATTGTACTTGAGATGGGGGAGGGTGTAATTCGATTGGATGATTATGTGGGGGAAGAATATAGCAACGTGCACATCATTTTAATAACCTAGCCTATCTGACAGTTATGCAACCAAATCATTTGGATGATAAGAGAAAATAATTACTCAGATACGTTTTATGTAGGCTACTTTATTGATGTATTCCCTTTTACCCCCTCCCCAATAGGACGGATGGACGCACGCACGCACGCACGCACGCACGCACACGGCGGTCAGTTGCTGTGGTGTGTCTCCTCTCTTATGGTTTACCTAAAGAGCAACATTGGGGGAGGAGCTATTATCTTTGTGTCTCTTCAACATCCTTCGTCATGTCATAATACCTTCAGGGAAATCTTTTCAGCTTTATACCAAACAATCAACACTATTTTGACCTGTACAATATACAACCAAATGTGACATTTTGCCAATTTCTGCTTTCATATATTGAGTACAGACTATATTCTCTGAGGGGGCCCCTTCCTCTGATTATTTTCCTTCTCTAAGGAAATTATGTGAGCAGTGTCTCAGTTAAAAAGCCTACAGAGCACCATTCAGCCAATTAGGTTGAAAAGAGCCTTTCAAAATACATCATGGCCGATCTTCAAATATCCATGAATATTATGTAGAACTTCTGAATAAATCAATCAAATGTAAATATCACTTTTCTCAAACAAGCAACATAAATGTAATGCATTTCTCAACATAACCAAATATATGCCATCACCATGGTAGGATAGTGAGGCCTTAGGTATCCTTAGTTGGAGTCACTCCAAGTGAAGAGAAAAAGACATATACTGGTCTGTCTGTACAACAGCCATTCTGCAGTGGTGTGGTGTGAGAGTCTGGATACAAAATAATTCAGACTAATGTGGCTAGAGGAGATTCCAGACAGACACTAAAATAACCACTTGTGGGAAAACAGAGAGAAACATGTATTCAGCGTCACATCACATGTTTTGTAGAATGAGCTCTGATGAAGAACCTTTTCTGCAAATAAATACATAGGCTCATCCTTCTGGGTAATACTTGACATTAGTAACGCTGAGGTTACTACTCACAACACAGTGGTATAGAGAATGTTGCTACATTGCCGTCATCGCAGTCCCAGTTTCAACATAGTTTTAAATTAGTTTAATTAGATGAGATTCATAATTGTAATGTAATGAAAATGTGTCTACCCCTCTGCTAGATTACAATACAGGAATGAAATAGTCTGCATTCAGTACATACAGTGCATTCCCGAAAGTATTCAGACCTCTTGACTTTTTCCACATTTTGTTACATTACAGCCTTATTCTAAAATGTATTAAATCATTTTTTCCCCTTCATCAATCTACACACAACTTATAGATTTAAAAAAAATGTTATTTAACTAGGCAAGTCAGTTAAGAACAAATTCTTATTTACAATGACGGTCTACCCCAGCCAAAACCGGATGACGCTGGGCCAAATGTGCACCGCCCTATTTGACTCTCAATCACGGATGGATGTGATTCAGCCTGGATTTGAACCAGGGACTGCAGTGCACCACTCGGGAGCCCCATATTGACAATACCCCATAATGACAAAGCAAAAACAGGTTTTCTGAAAATGTTTCAAAAAAAATTAACTTAAATATTAAATTTTCTTAAGTATTCAGACCTTTTACTCAGTACTTTGTTGAAGCACTTTTGGCAGCAATTACAGCCTGGAGTCTGGGGAGTTTCTCCCATTCTTCTCTGCTGATCCTCTCAAGCTCTGTCCGGTTGAATGGGGAGCGTCGCTTCACAGCTATTTTAAGGTCTCTCCAGAGATGTCGATCAGGTTCAAGTCCGGGCTCTGGCTGGGCCACTCAAGGGGATTCAGAGACTTGTCCCAAAGCGACTCCTGCATTGTATTGGCTGTGTGCTTAGGGTAGTTGTCCTGTTGGAAGTTGAACCATTGACCCAGTCTGAGGTCCTGAGCGCTATGGAGCAGATTTTCATCAAGGATCTCTCTGTACTTTGCTCCATTAATCTTTCACTCGATGTAGACTAGTCTCCCAGTCTCTGCCGCTGAAAAACATCGCCACAGCATGATGCTGCCACCACCATGCTTCCCCGTAGGGATGGTGCCAGGTTTCCTCCAGATGTGAAGCTTGGCATTCAGGCCAAAGAGATCAATCTTGGTTTCATCAGACCAGAGATTCTTGTTTCTCATGGTCAGAGTCCTTTAGGTGCCTTTAGGCAAACTCCAAGTGGGTTGTCATGTGCCTTTTACTGAGCAGAGGCTTCCGTCTGGCCCCTCTACCATAAAGGCCTGATTGATGGAGTGCTGCAGAGATGGTTGTCCTTCTGGAAGGTTCTCCCATCTCCACAGAGGAACTCTGGAGCTCTGTCAAAGTGACCATCGGTTCTTGGTCACCTCCTTGACCAAGGCCCTTCTCCCCCGATTGCTCAGCGGCCAGCTCTAGGAAGAGTTTGGTGGTTCCATTTAAGAATGATGGAGACCACTGTGTTCTTGGGGACCTTCAATGTTGCAAAAAAATTTGGTACCCTTCCTCAGATCTGTGCCTCGACACAATCCTGTCTCGGAGCTCTACGGACAATTCCTTCGACCTCAAGCTTGGTTTTTGCTCTGACATGCACTGTCAACAGTGGGACCTTATATTGACAGGTGTGTGCTTTTCCAAATCATGTTCAATCAATGGAATTTACCACAGGTTGACTCCAATCAAGTTGTAGAAACATCTCAAGGATGATCAATGGAAACATGAAGCACCTGAGCTCAATTTCGAATATTTTAGCAAAGGGTCTGAATAGTTATATAAATAAGGTATTATATAGGTACTAAATAAGGTCATTATTCAGTATTGTGTTTTTTTCATTTAATCCATTTTAGAATACGGCTGTAACATAACAAAGTGTGGAAAAAGGGAAGGGGTCTGAATACTTTCCGAATGTACTGTACATTAATTGTGAATGATGTGTACTGAAACACTGGTATTTCATCTTGGCTTGCCACTCTTAAGAATACAAATTTGAGCTGGATGTTTTATACATTTTGCATCGCCTCAAGAGTGAATTTCAATGGCACAATATAAAATTGAGCATTCAGATGATCAAGGCAACTTTTTCACTTCGATCCCCAAGAGAAGCACATTCTTGAGTTTAGAAACAGAATAGAAAGCGCTATTAAAGGGCTGATTTGTAGTAAATGTAGAATATGGTACCTATATCTATAGAATGTGCATATGCCCCTCTAATATATATTGGTAGGCTATCCTACACTCAGAAAAAACTCAGAACACAGTGGCCCAAGCAAGTCTCTTCTTCTTATTGGTGTCCTTTAGTAGTGATTTCTTTGCAGAAATTCGACCATGAACCAGGGCCAGTCTCCTCTGAACCGTTGATGTCGAGATGTGTCTGTTACGTGAACTCTGTGAAGCATTTATTTGGGCTGCAATTTCTGAGGCTGGTAACTCTAATGAACTTATCCTATGCAGCAGAGGTAACTCTGGGTCTTCCTTTCCTGTGGCGGTCCTCATAAGAGCCAGTTTCATCATAGTGCTTGATGGTTTTTGCGACTGCACTTGAAGAAACTTTCCAAGTTATTGAAATGTTCCGTATTGACTGACCTTCATGTCTTAAAGTAATGATGGACTGATGTTTCTCTTTGCTTATTTGAGCTGTTCTTGCGATAATACGGACTTGGTCTTTTACCAAATAGGGCTATCTTCTGTATACCACCCCTACCCTGTCACAACACAACTGATTGGCTCAAACGCATTAAGAAGGAAAGAAATTCCACAAATTAACTTTTACCAATGCACACCTGTTAATTGAAATGCATTCCAGGTGACTACCTCATGAAGCTGGTCGAGAGAATGCCAAAAGTATGCAAAACTGTCATCAAGGCAAAGGGTGGCTACTTTGAAGAATCTCAAATATATGTCACGTCCAGGCCAGAGTTTTAGGCTGGCGTATTTAGGTTTAGTTTTTGGTGTAGGGTTTTTGAGTTCTAGGTGTTCTATTTCTATGTTGGGGTAATGGTTCCCAATTAGAGGCAGCTGTGTGTCGTTGTCTCTAATTGGGAACCATATATATGTTTGGGGTTTTCATTTAGGTTTTGTGGGTTATTGTTTAGACATAGACTGACAACACAAACAAAGCTATGTCTAAACAATAACCCACAAAACCTAAATGAAAACCCCAAACATATATGGTTCCCAATTAGAGACGATACACAGCTGCCTCTAATTGGGAACCATTACCCCAACATAGAAATAGAACACCTAGAACTCAAAACCCTACACCAAAAACGAAACCTAAACACGCCAGCCTAAAACTCTGGCCTGGACGTGACAGTACCCCCAAAGGCGCGGACTCCGACCGCGCCACCCAAAAGTCCATGGGGGGGTCTTCGGGTGGGTCTTTTGATCCCAGGTGGCGGCTCCGGTGCTGGCTGTGCTGGTCCGAAGTCACGCACCGGAGGCCCTGGGCCATTTGCTGGACTGGGGACCCTCACTGGCGGCCCCGGACTGGGGACCCTCACTGGCGGCCCCGGACTGGGGACCCTCACTGGCGGCTCCGGACTGGGGACCCTCACTGGCAGACCTGGACAGGGGAAGCACACTGGCCCTCTGGTGCGGGGAGCAGGAACCGGCCGTACTGGGCTCATAACGCGCACACTGGTGCGGGGAGCAGGAACCGGCCGTACTGGGCTCAAATAGTGCACTCTGGTGCGGGGAGCAGGAACCGGCCGTACAGGACTCATAACGCGCACTCTGGTGCGGGGAGCAGGAACCGGCCGTACTGGGCTCATAACGCGCACTCTGGTGCGGGGAGCAGGAACCGGCCGTACTGGGCTCATAACGCGCACTCTGGTGCGGGGAGCAGGAACCGGCCGTACTGGGCTCATAATGCACACTCTGGTGCGGGGAGCAGGAACAGGACGTGCTGGGTTCCCGACGGGCACAGGAATCCTGGAGCGTGGAGCAGGGACAGGACGTGCTGAGTCCACGACAGGCACAGGAATCCTGGAGCGTGGAGCAGGGACAGGACGTGCTGAGTCCACGCCGGGTGCAGGGATCCTGGAGCGTGGAACCGGGACAGGACGTGCTGAGTTCACAACGGGCACAGGAATCCTGGAGCGTGAAACAGGAACAGGACGTGCTGGGTTCCCGACGGGCACAGGAATCCTGGAGCGTGGAGCAGGGACAGGACGTGCTGAGTCCACGCCGGGCACAGGGATCCTGAAGCGTGGAGCAGGGACAGGACGTGCTGAGTCCACGACGGGCACAGGGATCATGGAGCGTGGAGCAGGGACAGGACGTACTGGGCTGTGGATGCGAACCGGAGATCCCACACGCAGAACCGGTGCAGGATATCTCTGTCCCAGAAGGTGTACTGGAGCCCTAGCGCGCAGAGCCGGCACCACTCTTCCAGGTAGCACACTCACCCTCCCCTGACAGATGAGTGGCGCTGGAATCTCACGCACCGGGCTCTGGACACGCACCGGAGATACTGCACGCAGAACCGGTGCAGGATATCCTGGTCCAAGGAGGCGCACCGGAGACCAGGAGCGCTGAGCCGGCACCACCCTTCCAGGCTGCACACTCACCCTCCCCCCTGACAGATGAGTGGAGCTGGAATCTCTAGCACCGGCCTATGAACGCGCACTGGAGACACCATGCGCAAAACTGCATAGCACGGCGTCTTACCAGTGCGACGCTCCCTCCAACGCTCCCTCCAGAGAGCACGAGGAGTTGGCTCAGGAGTCCACCCTGAATCGGCCAAACTCCCCGTGTGCCCCCCAAAAAAGTTTTTTGGGGCTGCCTTTCAGGCTTCCGTGCCAGGCGAGGTCTAATAAACTCCCCTCTCTCCGGATCCCATGCTCCGTATAGCTTCTCACACCTGCGCCGCTCCGCCGCCGCTGCTTCCAGCTCCTCTCTTGGCCGACGATACTCTCCAGGCTGGGCCCAGGGTCCGTCCCCTAAATAATTCCTCCTCCCAGGTCCAGTACTCCCAGGTCTCTCGCTGCTTGGTCTTCTTATGGTGGGTTATTCTGTCACGATCCTCGGAAAGGACAGACCAAGGCGCAGCGAGGCATCCAGTGTACATGTTTATTTAACGAACGAAACACACGTAACTGGGCAAAATAACAAAACAGACGAAACGAAGATTGTAACATATAACATAGACTGACAACACGAACAAAGCTATGTTATATGTTACGATCTTCATTTCGTCTGTTATTTTGCCCAGTTACGTGTGTTTAGTTCGTTAAATAAACATGTACACTGGATGCCTCGCTGCGCCTTGGTCTGTCCTTTCCGAGGATCGTGACAATATAAAATGTATTTTTATTTGTTTAACACTTTTTTGGTTACTATATGATTCCATATGGGTTATTTCATAGTTTTGATGTCTTCACTATTATTCTACAATGTAGAAAATGGTACAAATAAAGTAGGTGTGTCCAAACTTTTGACTAGTGCTGTAGATATCACAAAAGCACAACATTTTATTGCTATAGTGCAGTGTATTGTACAGTGATTTGACTACGCATCCTGGTACAACACATTTAATTTACATCCAATAAATAGAAGAAAAACAATCAGTCTAGATGTAATTTGAGATCTTCATTTCTGCAGAGCTCAAATCCCTGAGCTCAATATTCATCCATTACAGAATAATGCTGATGATGCAGCCACTGATTACACAGGATTTTCAGATTATGCAAATTAACATAACTCTCTCATTTTTGTTATAACATTGCTCTCTTGCTTCTCAGCATTTTCCATCACCAGTTGTACTAAACATAAAAAGAGCTGTGGTTTGGAGAAATGTCTCTGAATTCCATTGTTTATCAAGACATTCAGATAGCTCACAGATCACTGCACCTGTACATAGCCCATCTGTTAATAGCCCAACCAACTACCTCTTCCCCTACCGTATTCATTTATTTATCTTGCTCCTTTGCACCCCAGTATTTTTACTTTGCACATTAATCTACTGCACATCTACCATTCCAGTGTTAAATTGCTATATTGTAATTACTTCGCCACCATGGCCTATTTATTGCCTTACGTTCCTTATCTTACCTAATTTGCACACATTGTATATAGATTTGTTTTTCTACTGTATTGTTGACTGTATGTTTGTTTACTCCAATGTGTAACTCTGTGTTGTTGTATGTGTCGAACTGCTTTGCTTTTGGCCAGGTCGCAGTTGTAAATGAGAACTTGTTCTCAACTTGCCTACCTGGTTAAATAAAGGTGAAATAAAATAAAATAAAAATAGATACTTTTCTTTGTAAGAGATGTTTGAAAATTTCTGCCTATTTCAGTTGGATGGAGTTTTTGCCTGCCTGGTGATATCACCAGATGGTAAATTAGTCAATAGACCAATAAGAAAGACAGTTCCAAACCTCTCTAATTTTCAGTTTTCCCCTCCCCACTCAGACCACTTCCAGACAGTCCTAGTAACATTCTTGTTGAGAAATGTGTATTTGCCTTTAAGCTATTTTTGATAATTTTATTTGAAAACAATCCCAGTAAGGTACTTAATTTTACCCAGAAATGATTTGATAAAAACGGCTGCATTGGACCCTTAAGATTTTAGGTTCAAGTGTGTATAAAGTCACACATTCATTATAGATTTTGTTCAGAGAACTGGTTTCTAAGCATGATGGTGCTAACAGCTAAAGCTTAGAGTATGAGGATAAGAGACATACTTTTCCATTGATATATTGTAAAAATGACTGAAGTTGTATATAACCCATTATAGCCGTAAGAGAGCCAAAAGAAGAGCCAAACTGTGTGGTATTCACTGCCTTCTGCCACCATCTGGTGACCAAATCTGGAACTCTCAACCACATTCTTATCCAAGCTCATCATTATGCTCACTAGACATGATTGGGATACCATAGTGTTGTCAGTATTGTCTGATCTGACTGGTTCTTAAGTACATTGATAATGAGGATGGAAGAGAAGGGGATTCCTTAATTGTAGAGCATATGAGTGTATATATACAGATATTTTTTATATCATGTTTAACCCCACATTCAAGCAAATTACTCTCAAAAGTGAAGTAACACATTATGCAGTGCATCTGATCTATAAACTGTGACATGCCTGATTAAGATTTATCCGTTAATCGGCACATCCCTAATCAGCATGTTTCTGTATCACACATAAACCATGCAGCCCTTTCCTCTTGTACCCATTTATAGCCTGAGGACAGATGGCTTTATTGGCACCACTATTATGGAGCGTGATCTATTCCAACAAATGAGGAATATGAGTACATAGTCTGCAGGGTTTTCCTTTCTGGTGTTGGCCAACAACCATAACCAGCTTTCAGGATAACAACAGTCCAAACTTCCTTCCATCCACTCTCTGACTGGGGCGTGATCTGGTAACATGGTGATATGGTGTCTATGAATGCTATGTATGCATATTGCAATGCATCATATTCCATTATCTCCTATTTTATATTTAGACCACGTATTAAGAGATTTTGCTGAAAATTACTCTCAGAATCCTATGGTTAAGCCAGTGTTTTAAGCATTTTGTGTTGGTATGTGCTTGGCATTTTTACAGCAGTCAACTTAAAAAACACAAACACACATGCAGACACACAGTACATTTTAATATTTATAGACTGAGTTTGTTCCCAATTTCACCTACCTTGGTCTTAAATGGTCTTTATGGCCTCAATATATGAAGTGTCTCTCTACTCCACTGATTGCTCCTTCCTCTTCCTCCCAGTGTTGCGGGGAGCCTATGGAAGCATGCTCCAAAACACTGAGTTGACGTGAATACAGGATTATCAGCAGGGAAAGTGTGGAAAAGGTACCCAATTGTCATACTTGAGTAAAAGTAAAGATACCTTAATAGAAAGTTACTCAAGTAAAAGTGAAAGTCACCCAGTAAAATACTACTTGAGTTAAAGTCTAAAAGTATTTTGTTTTAAATATATTGAAGTATCAAAAGTAAGGGCCTCCTGAGTGGCGCAGCGGTCTAAGGCACTGCATCGCAGTGCTTGAGGCGTCACTACAGACCCGAGTTCGATCCCAGGCTGTATCATAGCTGGCTGTGACCGAGAGACCCATGAGACGGCCACAATTGGCCCAGCGTCATCCAGTTTAGGGGAGAGTTTGGCCGGCGGGGATTTCCTTGTCCCATCGCACTCTTTGTGGCAGGCCGTGCGCCTGCAAGCTGACTACAGTTGGCAGCTGGATGGTGTTTCCTCCGACACATTGGTGCGGCTGGCTTTCGGGTTAAGCGAGCAGTGTGAAGAAGCTCTCGACCTTCGCTTCTCCAGAGTCCGTAGGGGAGTTGCAGCGATGGGACAAGGCTGTAACTACCAATTGGATATCACGAAAAAAGGGTTCAAATCTAGTATAAGTATAAATAATTTTAAACGGCATCATTTTGTATTTATTTTTTACGGATAGCCAGGGGCACACTTCAACACTCAGACGTCCTATACAAATGAAGCATTTTCCCATCCTGCTAAGCGTTCGTACTTTGGGGTGTCAGGATAAATGTATGGAGTAAAAGGTACATTATTTTCTTTAGGAATGTAGTGAAGTAAAAGTTGTCAAAAAATAAATAGTAAAGTACAGATACCCCAAAAAACTACTTACCTAAGTACTTCACACCACTGAGCAGGGGTTCATGGGAGCAGAACAGAAAGCCTGGAGGGGCAATACATATGAAATCTCCCTGAATGATTGATTTTCATTGTTCCCTCTGTAGGAATGGAGACTAATTCTTCATTTTTAGTCACTGTTTAAAAGGTCTTCCAAACTTGTGTGTTAAATGTTAAATGTTCTCTGGTCTCCCAGCCATTAATATGGAGTATATGGAGAACTCTAATTTCTGTCTCCACCCATAAAGCCTCAAGGAGCACCATACTGTACCCCAGTTGAATGGAATAGAATGGGTGGGGAGAAGTTCCCAACTGACTTCTATGAATTTGCATGAGGCGATGGTGCAACATACATAGACCAGAGTCCAATATTTTGGTTCAAACATCTAGTAATTACATACATAGGTAAATTATAATTAACAATATTTTTTGGTGTAAATGTTTTGATTCATCTGCTGGATATTCTGATAATTACACCATGCTCTGAGAAGCTATTGCAGAATTAGGCTAATAAATCCCTATAAATACAAAAGTATGTGGACACCCCTTCAAATTAGTGGATTCGGCTATTTCGGCCACACCCGTTTCTGACAGGTGTATAGAATTGAGCACACAGCCATGTAATCTCCATAAACAAAAACATTGGCAGTAGAATAGCCTTACTAAAGAGCTCAGTGACTTTCAATGTGGCACCGTCAAAGGATGCAACCTGTCCAACAAGTCAGTTCATCAAATTTCTGCCCTGGTCAACTGTAAGTGCTGTTATTGTGAAGTGGAAACGTCATGGAGCAACAACGGTTCAGCAGTGAAGTGGTAGGCCACACAAGCTCACAGAACGTTACCTTCGAGTGCTAAAGCGTGTAGCACCTAAAAATGGTCTGTCCTCGGTTGCAACACTCACTACCGAGTTCCAAACTCTGGAAGCAACGTCACCACAAGAACTGTTCGTCGGGAGCTTCCTGAAATTGGTTTCCATGGCTGAGCAGCCGCAAACAAGCCTAAGATCACCACTCGCAATGCCAAGCGCCAGCTGGAGTGATGTAAAGCTTGCCGCCATTGGAGCATTGGAAACACTTTCTCTAGAGTGATGAATCACACTTCAGTATCTGGCAGTCCGACTGACAAATCTGGGTTTGGTGGATGCCAGGAGAACGCTACCCGTCTGAATGCATAGTGCCACTTGTAAAATTTGGTTGAAGAGGAATAATGGTCTGGGGCTGTTTTTCATGGTTCGGGCTAGGCCCCTTAGTTCCAGTAAAGGGAAATCTTAACGCTACAGCATACAATGACATTCTAGATGATTCTGTGCTTACAACTTCATATGAACGCCCAGAATTTTGGAATGAGATGTTCGACGAGCAGGTATCTACTTTTGGTATACTTTTGGTAATGTAATGTAAATCAAACAGTGATACCAGCTTTCTGATATATAGTCTGAAATAAGCACTGCAAAGACTTGGAAAGATTCCTTACAAGCCAGAATGTTGAATGAAGACAAAACAGTGACAGAATATACACAGGTAAGTATTATTTACCAAACGTTTTAGTGCCTCAGTAAATCACCTGTCAAATGCGCAAAACCATGTAAACTCCTACAAGAATTTGATTAGTATGCATGCATCGCGTACATGTATACTGAACAAAAATATAAATGCAACATGTGTTGCTCCCATTTTGTGTGGCAATCAAGACGTGTGTAACGTCTGCTTCCAACTCACACTCTCAAACACGTAGATCCCCTTCTCGCAGCTCACTTTCCAGCTCACACTCTCAAACACATAGATCTCCTGAACGCAGCTCACTCTCCAGATCCCAATCACCTGAATTCTGATCACCTGTTCACACAACTGTATGTCATTTACACACACTATTTAGTTCAGTTCTTTGCACCCCCATCATTGTGAGGTATTGTTTGTTTTGATACACATTTCTATTTGGAGTGCTGGGGGTTTTCCCCCGTAGTAGTCCTCCTGTGTACCGTAGTTTTGGCCAGCCTCACTAATGATGCCTTTTTGCCTATTACCTGCCGGTACTTTTGCCTATTGGATTTCCTGTCATCAACCTCTTGCCTGATCTCCTAGATTACGTCTTTAGCCTTCTCCCTGCCTGTACTGTTGCCTTTTTGGACCCCCTGTGTATGACCTGCCTGCCCCTGGACCCAGCTACCTGCCTCCTCCTGTGGTCCTTTACAAATAAACACCCTGCGCTTGAAACCAGCTCTCTGTCTACCATCTTATTCATTACAATGTGTTCATGACCGAAGGCACGTGCACAAGACAGAAGTACATGCATACCATGCATGCATACTACATGGTGTTTACATGGTTTTGTGCATGTGCCAGGTGATAGAAATGTCAATTTCAGTACCGGCACTGTAAAAAGTCAGGTAAACAATACTTTCCTGTGGCTGTCTTGTCTCAAATTTTGAGCAGCTGAAGGACCAACCGCACAGACAACCAGTAGAGTAAGTTCAAATGAAATTTTATTCAACATTCTAGCTTGTAAGGAAAATGTCCACGATTTTGCGGTGCTTTGTTTGACTGTATACCAAGAAAAGTCTGACTTATTAGGCAACTGACTAACTATAAAATTGTTAACAGGATATGTGATGCTCCATGCCCGTTGCAGATTGGCTAATGGAAAGCCTCACAAGGAATTTCACACCTAACCTGTTCTTGGTATTACTTTCTTTGTTCTCAATTCAGTTTCAGGTGGATCTCCAAAAACCAGAGAATATTTACAAAGATATTAAATGCATGTTTTGTATTGACTGACAAAGTACACAAATAAACCCCCCAAAATCTCAGATTTTGAATTAATTGAAATAGGTATACAAAATTAAAAACAATCACCTTAGGTTACTGGAGGACAGGTTCCTTAGGCCTTGAATAAACTGCAATAACAATTGTTTTTGGCAGTGGCATAACTTTCAAACAAACATCTTGAATTATTGTAACTATAACTTAAATTAAGAAACCGTAATAAAAAAAATTGACCACACCCCAAACATTTATTCAAAAAGACTGCATGGCCCTAAAAATTGTCAAAAAGACGCCACCCAGTCTGGACACACCTTCAGGTACAAAAGCTCTCATCAGAACTGCTGTAATGCTGTGTTCATAACCAAGTGGGAAGGTGGTATATACCACATAAGACCTGGAAAAACGGACACCCCTCCAACTGGTAATTACTTGTGGGAAACTTGTCTAACATCCCTGAACGCCGACTTCTCCTTCTCTGACCTCAAACGTCACCTACTACAGAAACGACCTCGATAAGAGCATTTTCGGCAGTTAAATGTAACAACACAACGTCATTTATAAAAATATATTCATGTTTTTTGCACATTATTTGTTTACAAGTGTGATAGCTGTACTTTTAGTTCATGGTTGACGGAGCTTGTTGCTAGCCAATCTATGTTTCTCAACGAGTTCAAAGCACAAGAATGCATCCAATTGGTATTTACGACTTCACAACTGGTAATTACCACCTTCCCTCTTGATTATGAACACAGCATAAGCATTGAGATTTAAGAGGCTGTAAAGGGCATGCTTTTATACTTTCTTAGCTGTTCCACACTAATTAGTCTCATCAGAAACAGTGACAAAAACAAAGGTTCCCATCCTTTCATATTTAAGCAATTGAATATGTGTCATTATTGAATTCCTACAGTACAACTCCAAATACTATATAAAGAGATTAAAACCAGATGCAAGTTAATCCACAAAATAATTCAATCAATCAAGCCCTTTTTACATCAGCAGTTGTCACAAAGTGCTTATACAGAAACCCAGCCTAAAACCCCAAAGAGCAAGCAATGTAGATGTAGAAGCACGGTGCTAGGAACAGCTCCCTAGAAAGGCAGGAACCTAGGAAGAAACACGGATCGTTCTTCAAGATGTTCAAATCTTCATAGATGCAGGGTCAAGTGGGGGGGGGGGTTGAAACAGCAGGTAGGTAGGGGGTTGGAACAGCAGGTCTGGGACAAGGTAGCACGACCGGTGAGCAGTTCGGGGTTCCATAGCCGC